>CM065321.1:10685330-12079611 GCA_033032175.1 Saturnia japonica | reverse complement strand
ATCAAGACAGATAAACTCACAGCATGTATTGCCCACTCTAAATGAACGACAGTCCTGAGAATTAAAGACATTTAATTATTAATATTTATATCTATTTTACAAAATAACACATTTTAATGAATGTATACTAATATTATAAAGTTGAAAAGTTTGTTTGTTTGTTTGGTTGAACACGCTAATCTCAGGAACTACTGGTTCGAATAGAAAAAATGTTTTCGTGTTAGATAGCCCATTTATCGAGGAACGCTATAGGCCAGATATGGGCAACCTTTGACATGTTGAGGGCCAAACTTTAGCGTGCAAATACGTTGGCGGGCCGCGTTTAAAAGTACTTAATGCATTTTAAAGTAGTGACAATATTTTTTGCGATAGATATTAGACATGAAATAATACGACAATGTTATTATAGAAAAATTTATTAAAATAACAAAATGAAATTAAAAAAAATGGTACATTCTAATTAAATCGTTAAATTTCAATTGTTACAAACTACGAAAGTTAAATACACCGAAATCAATGAGACAATTGAGCTTGAATTTGGGAAACTAATCCATCGATATTTGAATTACTTCCACTGTTACAAAGACGAAAAAAAATTTCCAAATTATCTTCAGTTCAGTCTTGTACGATGTGTTGATTTATTAACTTTCATCAATGAAAAGAATTGTTCGCATTTATAAGTACTGCCAAACGCACAAATCAATCTACTTGCGAATTTTCTAAGCTGCGGAAAATTGTCATCTTCTAGGTATTTTTGTAGAAATCGCACAACTCTACGTCTTCAAATTTGGATTTTAGGAGTGAGTTTTCTTGAATCTCGATCAACTCCATTTGTAAGTGTATTGGTGCATTTTGTACATTACATTTTGTAGGAGTAGCAAATAAACTGAAATAGTCTTCCATGTTTTTGAAGTCGCTAAATCTGTTCGAAAATTGTTCCGACAGTAACTTGAGTTCTTCAGCATATTGAGCATAAGCAATATTTTCATACGCAGAGAGCGTGTTGAAATGGTAACTGTTACCAGACAGCATCTGTGACTCCCACAAGCGTAGTTTGATCTGAAACGCTTTCAAATGGCTGTACAAATCATTTACAAACTGTCCTTGTTTTTAAAGTTTCAAATTTAAATCATTCAAATAGCCTGTAAGATCGACCAGAAATGCTAAGCCACATATCCATTTTGGGTCACTTATTTCAGATAGCGATTTATCTTTTATTTTTTTTATAAAGTCTGCTATCTCATTTCTAAACTCGTAAAACCGTTTCAACATTTTTCCTTTGCTCAGTCATCTGACTTCACAATAATATGTTACGTCGTTATATTCAGCTGATATTTAATCCAAAAACGCCTTGAATTGAGGATGGTTAAGCCCTCGGGATCGAATAAAGTTGATGGTTTTTACTACTACATTCATAACATTCTGGAGTCGAATGGACTTAGAACACAAGTTCTGTTGGTGGATAATGCAATGAAGGACTATCAAATCATCTTTATGCACATTTCATTCTGTTGCTTTTTCATTCAAAATTCCGATGAAACCTTTACGTAAACCGACCATAAAAGGTGCACCATCAGTGCATACTCCAATTAATTTTGACTATGGCAAGCCAAAACTTGTGAATACCTTTTGAACTTCAATAAATATAACATCTCCTGTAGTGGTTCCTTTTAGCGGCTGTAAAGCAAGCAATTCCTCAGTAACAGTGAACTCCTTATCAACACCTCGAATAAATATAGCCAGTTGAGCTGTGTCAGACAAATCGGTGCTCTCGTCTAATGCTATGGAAAATGATTCAAAACCAGCCATACGGTCAGTCAATGTTGTTTTTATATCATTAGCCATCATTTATATACGTCGAACGTTCGTCTTGACAAACTAATTTTTTCAAATTCATTTTCTTTTCAGGTCACAAAATACTGCAAACTTCTAACATAAACTCCTTGATAAATTCTCCTTCGGCAAATGGTTTTAATCCCTTTGCCAATTTTGAGCCAACTATAAAACTAACTTTCACAACATTATCAAGTTGTTTTCTTTGTTTATGAAACATTTGTTGCTTTTTTCTAAATTTGCGGTAAGCTTCTGGATTTTGTCTGTTCTTAATTGTCGTGTCAGTGCGTGCCGCGTAGCCTTAGTTGAGTAATGCCTCTCTATATTGAATTCTTTCATTACTGAAATGGATTAAAGTAAAAGAAACTAATTATCAAGGGTCACCCACAATAAGCATATAACCGGGAGCGGAAATAGCACAATTCACGCGTATGCCCGATCGAAGGCATTCTGTGTAGCCCAGTCGACCGAAGCAGCACAAAAACATCAATGTTTGTTAATCATTTCTATCTTTAGAGCAGCTAATCTGAATGTTGCTCAGAGTACCACAAAACTAATGTATATGTCAGAGTAAAAGGGTCATCTATAATCACAATAAAATAACTTCCGCTTAATGGCATTGTTTGTAGTCAAAACATGTTTGTAACATGTCGGCGCTCGAAGGCAGTCTAAAAACAAATGTTTTAAATCTACCGCTACCTACAACGTCCCGTTCGCGCTCCCGCTATCTAAACGGAGGAAAGACATGATGCCACACCAAGTCCGGTGAAGCTGTAAAAACCGTCAGAGGCTCCAGAGCCCCCTAAGGCTAACAATATAGTCAGTCAGAAAAAGAAAAAAAAAGTGATGCCACACACTTTATTATTTCATAACAAAGCTCTAGCCTAGCTCTAGTTCATGTGTCACCGTAGTTGAGGGACCGCCCTGGTTCATACGCCGCCCTAGTACAAGAGACCGCGCTAAAGGCTGTATCATTGCAAACGAAATACGCCCATACTGTGTACTTGTATGTACCTGCTCTGTCATATACAATTGTATAATCGTACAGTACTGAAGTCTGCATCAAACTCAAATTGTTTTATATACTTATAAAACTATGTGTCTGTTTGTCGGTATGTTTAAACACCAATCTCGCAAAAACTACTGGACCGAAAGAAATGAAATTTGGTATAATTGTAGTTTAAAGTGTAGTTTTAGTCTGAAGGTACATTTAGAATGCATTTTTACACATATGGACTTTGGCATGATACTTTGTCTTCTTTTCTCTGTACTTAATAATCAGAAATCCCCTGAATATTTAAAATCACTATTTCAATCTGTTGCGGATACACACAAATAGACAGCTAAGATCTTCTGATTCTTTAATTCTCAGTATACCAAGTCATCTAATTTCCGCGACCGATCTTTCGCCGTAACAGAGCAGCACGACTGTGGAATTCACTTCCTATGAAGATCCAACTAGCCAACTCTCGGATTTCCTTCAAGTATTTCGCTACATAGGTTTTACCTGGAGCAATTGAATATTGGCTAAAAATTTTTTTTACTAAATATTATGCATACCTTACCTATACCTTGTGCTTGCTCCCCTGGAAGACTTTGTTATATTTTTGACTATTTAGTGAAATAAAGTGAAATGACAAATGTTACTTGATTACCTTTGACGGCTTTGACTCTAGGGATTCCTTCAAGTATTTCGCTACATAAATTTTACCTGGAGCAATTGAATATTGGCTAGATTTTTTATTTTACTGAATATCATGCATACCTTGCATATACCTTATGCTTGCTCCCCTGGAAGACTTTTTAATACATTTTTGAATATTTAGTGAAATAAAGTGAACTGACAAATGTTACTTGATTACCTTTGACGGCTTTGACACATAATATGAAAGGTGACGTCACGAGACCATAAGGCCACGTTTTGGTAGCGTATTTTTAAACTAAATATAAATATTTTTGGCTCAGCTTTAGAATCGCTACCGTCGAGTTTAGACTTCAAATTCACATTTTTTATAAATCTGACAATACAATTACCGGCGTACCACGATTCGCACGCGCGTCCGATCGGCGGCATTCTGTAGTACATGCAAGCGCAGCCGTGGACATACCTACTTTCAAATAAAAGTCTAAAGGTAATAAATATATTGAGGATAATATACAAACGATATTTACATAAAAGACGATAAAATAATCTAATATAAACATGCGATATGTAATGTAAACAGTTCGAAACCCTCACAAGAGCAGGAGTTATACTTGCTACTTGTCCTTTTTTTTATTTTTAAAATAGTATTATTTTGCTTACAATTCAAACAAGACTATACAATATAACAATATACACAATATAATATGTATATATTAAAGTATTTTATTTATCATTAGATATAAATCACACTTGCGATCACATACATAAACTTATTTGAAGATATAGGCTTGATCTATAATACCATGATATCCATGCATACCTGCTGCCCCGCCTCCCGCAATAATTATTAATGAAGGTCGCGCTTATAGCAGTCCGGCTTTAGGTTAGATTCGAACTGCGAGCATAATGCTCTAATAATGCCATAAACAAATAATAATTCATTGAAAACTCATATACAATTCGTTGATAGACAAAACCGCAAAATTGAAAAAAAATATTTCAAAAACTATTTGTTTCCACACTTTTTCCTTCACAGGGGGATTATCTCTAAAACTTCCCTCCCACCCCAAACTTCACAGCATCAATTTCAGTAGTAGCAATTCTCAAGTGCAACCATTTTTTTTTTCAGATTAAAATTAGGCCATTAACCGGCCAAATAACTAGTCTCAAGATGAAAATAAATTCATTAATCAATCAATCAATTGTACCAATAGATCTCACCATTTACCTACCTAGTTACACATTTAAAAAAAGGTTCAAGCTATAATTTTGCAAATTGAGCTAATAATAATGTTCTCTATTAGGGCACATAATATTCCTGCATCTTTAATTGGGCTAAAGTCATTATTGCTGTGGATTGGTCAAACCATTTTCCAGCTCTCCGACTGGACAAGCCACTGTGGAGAGCTAATGCCAAACAGCGACAAAAGAGGATATGAATAGAATGGCTTGCGAAGTTCATGAAGAGGTTAGTTTTTCCCATAACACTTGATCTGAAGGCACATCTGCATAACATTGAATCATGCCGCCAGAAAGTTAAGGTCTGCTATGGAGACCTCCGGTCTTCTGTGTACCTGTACTCTTAGTTTCTCTATTTCAAAATGTATATAATATAGAATATGAGGATATTTCTCTATCTTTCTTCAACTGATTAATGATGTATTTGTGGCAAAAATAAGAAATCATTTAACAAAAAATTATGCCTGTGTAGTGTGAGAAATAAAATATGTGAAAAATCATCATCAAATCAAAAATCCATAAATTAATATGGTAATTCATGAAAGTCCCATAAATAAGTAAATAAAAATGAGGAAGTGCACATGCATAAAGTTAGAGTGGTGGATAAGAGTGTATTTTCCATGTGGTGGGGTGTAGCCCTATAGCCAACGGCCTAGCTGTCAGCCTTGGAGCGATCCTGATGAACCCTTCTACAGGCAGCATCTGCAGCGCCACCCAGCAGAGTTGGCTCCATGCCCTTCCTTTTATGAATTAAGCTCATGGATGAATTTCCTCACAGGCAACACAGATTGGAAATTTATCATTAAATTTTTTTTTTTAATAATTACCTTTGTCCCATCTCCTCAAACTTATAGAAAATTTATTTCGTTTTAAATCCTATGCCCGATCAGAAGATAGGTGGGTGAGTAGGGTGTCTCATTTTTTAATTTATCTTTTTTGTGTGCAACATTTAAGCATCAATTTTTTCTTTGCAATGCAAATAGCTGCATCCATTCTCTTGTTTTTTTGATATATATAAAGTTCAACATGGCCATCTTTCCATGTAAATATGAATTTGAATAAATATTACAAATATTGTTTTTTTTTTACTTTATGGCTTAAGCGTTTAGGCACAATCCCATCTGATGTTAAGTGATGATGAGACACAAGATGGTAACATGTTAAAACTAGTGGTTGGAATGGCTCTAAATTCCAGCTGCCAGAACACAGCTTAAGTAGTGACCTAATTTTCAGCTTGAAGGTGATAGCTAACCAGGTAGGTATTAGAGAATACCCTACCACCATGCTCACAGTCAAGTGTCAATCTACATTATAAATAATAACTTACTTGAGGTGGTGAACAGAGAACTGCTTTACACACTTTCGGTATTCCATTGTCGCAAATACAGAGCGTACAAGTGTCGGGGCCGGGAACAAAATGCAAACCATGAGCTATCACACGTCCACGAAGATCTTTACACTCGCCTTGCGCTGCAACAGCTACAATCAAATTCACAATTAACCACTACCCAGGCATTCCAGGCAATCGACTTTAATCAGTGTAAACTAGCATATTTTATGTCTATAATACAAATGATATCAAAGTAAAAAGTTGTCTTACAATAAAAATGTAAAGTCGATATACACAACACAGCTTTGGTGAACATTATGATAAATGTAATCAATCAAATGACGACTGAAAACAATAGCCTCATTTTTGAAGATGACTTTTGCCTATATTATAATCGATATTCAGTCATTGAATTTGGTAGCCATAGAAAAATCTTTTTGATCATGCGTCTTGGCTGTTTTGTGTTCGCTTTGCCTGGGTTTGTTTAATGTCAATGTCAAAATTGTCAAGTGTCAACATTGTCAACAAATGTGATTTCAGGTAAAATGTCAAGGGTATTTTTGCGTTCGGATACGCATGTATTTATGACACAAATATATCTGTGATTTCAACAGTTTTTCGACTCAAGCGCCCGCGCGCCCTAGCAATATTAGTAGGCAGGTTATTTATAACTGGTAGGCAGTACTTAACAGGGATAGTAGTTGTTACAAGACTCTTACCACGTACCAGGTCAAACGTTATGCAGGTACCTAACATAAACTAATCAAAAAGATTTTAAAAAAAAAAACAAAGATAGAAAAGGAAGCCAGCGAGGATTCGAATCTAGGACTTCGGCCATAGCAGTCACGCTTACGCCCGCTAGGTTACGAGCCGTGTTATTAGGATTGACTGACACTATGCTACTATTAATGGCGCCGTAACACGTTACGTTACGAAGCGGTTTACCCTCCCTATGAAGTTATCACTTCAATAAGGCCCCTGACGTTTGCAAATTTTTAGAACCGACTAGCTAAAAAAGCTCCGAAGCAAATTCGGTAAGTACGAAAATTCTGGTCCAAAAGCGATATTACTATGTTGCCTTGTATGATTAGCTACCGGGCTGCAGGTTATGAACCGTGGTCACTTCTTCTTCTTCTTCCTAACTGCCAACGAGTCTTCTTTATTGAAGACCATTACTGCCATTATCAAGTGTATAATATAACGGCCTGTGTTTTAACTATTTTAATATCCCAACAAGATGGTAGCTCAATTGTTAAAACTTTCTAGGTAATTTATAATGGCATCTCAAAATGCATGGTTCCTGTTTATATTTATAATCCACTTCACTTAGGCACACTAACCAAACTATTTAAATAAATTAATATGCAAAATGGCACCAATATTTAATTTTATAGGGTCAAAAACCTAAGTTATTTTAATAAAAATAAAAACCGTAATTTGTCACTTCAAGATCCCGCCAAAAACTCCTGATCGCTCACGGATAAAATTACCTAGTCAAATATTTGCGTGTGTAAACAATAGTAACCATAGACAAAGTCAGTACTATAGAGCAGAGATAAATAACAATCTGTAAAGTGTAGTGTACAAATTCAGTTTCTGCTGATCGGGGTATT
Source organism: Saturnia japonica (assembly GCA_033032175.1). Classification (NCBI taxonomy): domain Eukaryota; kingdom Metazoa; phylum Arthropoda; class Insecta; order Lepidoptera; family Saturniidae; genus Saturnia; species Saturnia japonica. Next base: position 12,071,951 of record CM065321.1, on the reverse strand, counting down.
TTTTCGCCAAAAATTACACAAAAATTAAAAAAAAATATATATCGACGGGGATGTTTTGGAGAAACGAAAATAATGGGCAGTTTTTAGGAAAAAAAATTGCATCGGAGAAATTTGGGAAAGAACTTTATTTGCATAGCCGTACTACTAAGGACTACTTCCACTGGTACCACCTCTGATATTTTAAAACAAACAACACATACCCTTCTTCTTCCTAACTTGGCAACCGGTCCTCTTTAATGAATATCATTATACTCATGTGTTATGACGATTCAGTTCAGTATCCTAACAAGATGGTGGCTCCCTTGTTAGAACTTTCTAGGAAGATTTTGTGGGACCTCAGAATGGATGCTTTCAGCTTATATTTACAATCCACTTCACTTATGCACAAAAACCTAACTATATCACGCAAAACGCCACCAATATTACATAATATAGGGTCAAAAACCTAAGTTAATAAACCAAAAATAAAAAACCACAGCATGTCACTTCAAGATCCCGCCAAAAACTCCCAACACATACCCGTTTTTGAAAATATTTACTGCTTTTTTTATAGTAGGTATCTCGAAAATTTACGGTACCGTTATACTTCCTCAATATAACAGTACTGTCTCCGATGGATGAAATACTATCTCCCTTTCTCTGAAATCCTCCTTTCTTTTAGCGTCCCAGGTTCAGAGATGTAATTATTACAACAATGTAACCTGTAACAATGTAGGTAATATAATGGGTAAATGAATAATGTAATGCATTAATCCTACACAATGTATAATAAATTATTCTTAACACTATTATTGTACTGTCGATTTTCCTTAATTATTGTTAACAATGGCAATAGTTGGCAGGCGTTACTGCAACGTGTGAGTAAGCAAGCATTACGTAAACACCAATAGGTGTAAAAGAAACAGCTTTTTACGTTTCTCACACTCAAAATTACGATGCGTATTACGATTTTCCAAATTTACAATATTAATCTCTGCCTATGTCATTCCCACAATTAAGACGAATCTAAGGACCTCTCGTATGGTTTATGAAGCCGTTTAAGACTACAGAGCGTGACAACGAAATAGACGTACATACGCTCGAAAAACATAAGGGCTTGTGTAGACGGCACCGCAAATGCGCCACAACCACGCCGCTACCGCTCCGCCGCCGCCGCCGCGCCGCACCCCTACCGCTTGATTTGTCTATCACTGTACATTTTAGTAATACTACCCGTGCGCGATAAATTGAGACTCGCCTGGAATGCAATCCTCCGCCCACTGCCCCTGTAACTTCCTCTCAAGATCACGTGTTGTACTGTAGGCAACGCCATTTTTTTAACATCTTAGTCTCGTACTGGCTTACGTCACGCAACGACGATGCGCTCCGATTTTATAATCTTATTTGATACTGTTTCATTAATAGTTATTAGAGTTAGCTATATTATATTGTTAATTTTTTGTGTTAAGTTTATTGTTATAATGAGGGATAAAACTTTACATAGTGGAGAGAGAAATCTCGTGTTAAAAGTGTTGTGTTCACCTGTTGATCAGGCAGTAAAAGGAACTGTATGGCAACGGGAGTTTCGAAAGTCACGTTGTTGAGGATCAAAAGTGAAGCCAAGCGCTTCACCGACACCTGGTAGTTCTACAGCGGAGAATGAAATAAAATTGTCGACTTCGGTTAAAAAACGCAAACCAAAGAGCAATAGAATACAATTGGACAGTTTCGACTTATGCGCTATGAGATAGTGCGCTTGTGGATAGTTTTTATACTGTTCGAAAAGAAATACCCACTTTGAATAAGATGTTAGATGTGGCTAAAAGAGATCTTAATTTCCCAATTTACAAATTAACATGGGATGCCATTAGCAGCATAACTGAAAACGACTGGCAAAAACAACTGAACCATGTAGACAGGCTCAGACAAAAATATTGGGATGATGACTTACTGCAAGAAGCAAATGAAACACAAATTATAATAAATTTGCAGTCAGATACCTCTTCTGAAAGTGAAGGATTCAGTAGCGACGAAGAACCCAAATTAGAAGGAGTAGAGCCACTTATCAGTGACGATGACTAATATTAATATTATTATAATAAATACCTACATAAACTTAAACTGTATTTTTATAAATTACAACATCACTAAAGTAAACACTTACTAAAGTAAACATAATTAAATGTCGAGTTAAAGTTTACAAACGTTCCACCAGCTAGCCGTTATTGATAAAGGGAATCCGCTCGGACGCAGGTAGCTGGGGCAACAAATCCTAAATAATATTTTGCATTATCTTCTTAACCTCTCCCTTATTACCTGTTATTGACAATGCCATTTTACTGTTACACAGAGACCAGCGCAGTTCCATAAGGCCTATAAGTGTGAGCGAGATGTCTGATAAAAAATATTTATGAATAGTTCGCACGCTTGTAATAGCTCAAGTATAATAAATATAAGGCGGCGTTGTTCCGAGTACAACACTCGCTACATTAAAAAAATAGTAGAGACGAAGTCGCGAGTGGAAACTTGTTGTGATATTTTTTGTGCACAGTACAACTATGCGTCTGTGGCGTGACCGCCCCCAGGTCTCAACTTATTGCGCACGGGTAGTATACACACACAATACATACGCGCGCGCGCGTAATATTCCTATTTCTACTCAAAAACGAAAAAAGATCGTTTCCATACAAGCGGTTGGAACGTAGCCGACTTAAAAATTCCAAGTCGTCACTTCACAAAACTTAATGTACCATTCGATTGCTATATTAATTTCCAATACATATTGGTGAAATTACTTTTTTGATTGGACTCATAGTTTTGGAGTAAATTGAGAAAAACCGTTTTTAATGTATGGGAGGCTACTTATAAATATGAATATCTCGTATGTTTGGCCGATTTTCGTTTTAAAATATTTACTCCCGTATCTAGTCATTATAAAACATATTTTCTCTAAAGAAACATTGTGCTAGTTTTGTGCAGGTTTAGAGATATAAATAAAAATATCTAAAATAGTTTTAAAAAACTGGTCAAAATTAATATTTGTAGATGTTTATACCAGCAACCCAAAAAAAATTAAATATAAGCGGTCATAAACTATAATTAACCAAAACTTACTCAGACAGCACAACAAAACACGTTGTTAACTTAAATAATTACAGGAACGGTCATAAAACACGTGCACCTACCTTTATTACCCAACTAATGAATAATACCATGGCAGGGTTGTTTGTGACAACCGAATTGATAAGCTAAATGTAAATACCTATTTACAGGTAAAAATTATACTAATGAGGTAGGTAATAATCTTCCTCTATAACAATAGGATGTTTATTATATTTGAAAGGTTTATATAATACAGCAACGGCGATTCCTGGAATATTAATGAGTAGTAGTTAATCTTTGCTTATTAGCCAGAAATACCTGCATGTATATAAGAAGTGGTACAAAATATTAACAAATTAATTTCACTTACGATCTCATTGCGTGTTCTCATTAAGTATTTCCGTGGCTTCGTAACGAATCTTGATCTCTATGTCGCTCTTCGCCAGCATATTGTTCTACTAAATTATGATTATTTATTTAGTATTCTTAAGTCAAGTAGTAGAGTTCAATTTTGAGAAAGTTCTAAAAAAGAACTGAAAAATTTGTATCGTCTGTTTCTTATCGTATAAAAACTAGATGGGTCAAATCCAAAAGATTTGCTAACTATTTCATGCAAAAAAATTCAAATTGACTTAGTTCTGAAGTAAAACATAATAGTCCAAACAGAAGAAGCTACTGAAGTAGTGAGCCCGTCTAAATCAGATATGTCAACTTCAACTCAAAAGTCTCCACGAAAATCCTTTGAAGCTTTGTCGAATCGCCAGAAAAAAAGACGCACTGAAGAAGTTTGTGCAACTACTTTTCTGAGTATACAATTTTTTTCTTATAATGCGCTCTCAAGTTAGCTGGAAATGGAGATATGGCTAATGTTCTGAAGTATTTACAAGATAATCCAAAAGAGGTATCTAAAGTACAGAGTTTTATTGATGGCCAAAAGACACAACCACAAGAAGTTTCTACACAGAAAGCACTTGCTCTATATATCACTTTTCGCTTATCCAAGTGGCGCTATATGACGTTAAGAGATTTAGTTTGAAAGAAGGTCGAACGAAGTACCCCATCTACTAAATGTTGGTGAAATAAAACCGATTGTTACAGCTATCATTTCCAGAAAAGCTTGTTATGTATATTTTTTATCTTTTTTCTGAAAGATCTGTACATTTGAGGGTAGAAAGTGAAATAAAGTCATCTCGATATTTGTATAGAGGCCTACCGCAGGATTCACTTTTGAATCCCTTGTTATTCAATCTTTATACGTATGACATTGAAAATGCTACGCAAATGTATTGTTAGGTATCACAATATGCTGATGATATTACACTCTATACGTACGGTAAAGATATTGCTCAAGAAGGTACTTATTTATCTAGGGGAATTATGGCTTTGCAAAACTGGTTAAATAGACACAGGTTAAACTTATCTCCTATTAAAAAGCTCTATTGTTATTTTTACAAGAAAACGTTTGAAACCAAGGATTAATATCATTGTTGAAGATATTCCAATTCCAGTAGAAAATGAAAAGAAAATTTGGGGATTATTTTAGATTCGAAATTATCGTTTATACCTCATATCAATTACGTTCTAGTTAAGTGTGAAAAAAATCTTAATATTATGAGATGTCTAGCAGGTGTTTGGTGGGATTCTCATCCTTTTTATTTAAAATTGATTTATAATGCTTTGGTTCGTAGTGTATTCGATTATGGTTCTTTTTATGGGAACCTATCTCAGAGAAATACATGGAGAAGCTGAATTTGTTGCAAGCCAAAGCCCTTAGATTAATTACTGGGGCAATTAATTAACTCCCAAAAATGCGTTGCAGGTTGAGTGTGGGGATCCTCCTTTGGACCTGAGGCGGCAATTGTTGTCTGATAAAATTTTTTTTAGTGCTAATAGCTATATGTTTCATCCAATAATTCCCAAAATTCGTTCGCTGTCGACGCTTGTTAGATCTCTCCGTACTGAGCTCATAAAAATATCTCACTATTGGTTTTAAGTTTTTTCAAGTCAAAAAATATTCTTGATCCATCTTTGAAATATAGTGGGTTTCCTCTCTTTGAATTTGATCTCAAAGTACCTCTTTACAAACCTACACTTTGTCTTATTTATAATTAGTTAAAGATGATCCTTTTACACCAAAATATTTTCTTAGGATTGTCGATACACATTGGCGAGGTTGGCAATAATTTTACTGATGCCTCAAAACAATCGCAACAAGGGTCTGTAGGAGTGAGGGTATTCCATCAAAATTATAAAATATGTAATTCAGAAAATAAAGTGTCCTCCGGAAACTTCTGTTTTTTACGGGGAATGTAGAGGGATTATGGAGGCTATAAAATATATTTTGATGCTTATGCTATATAATACAGTAATTTTTTTCTGATTGTTTAAGTGTTCTATATTAATTTCTAAATAACCCTTTCAAATAAAAACACCTACCTACCTAATAAAAACTATATTGTATTTCAGGGAATGGATCTTTTATTAAGATGTTTTCTCTCACAATTAAAAGTAGTTTTGGCCTGGATTCCATGACACAGTGGTATCCCTGGGAATGAACGAGCAGATTTAGCTGCTAAAGAAGCAATATTTTGTGATGATAAGGTCCCCTTTAAAATTTATCCACAAGACTTAATGTTAATTTCTAATCGTGATTTGAAATTTAGATGGTATCATAGATGGAATGGTAGTAGTAGAAAAAAAGGCTTTAAATTTCCACATCTTCAACCAGTTATTCCAAATTAATCGTGGTTCTATAAAGTTCATGTTATTAGAAAAAAATCATCTATCATTTGCAGAATGCGATTAACCATTGTTGTATACCTGCCCATTTATGGAAACTACGTGTTATGAATTCATCAATTTGTGAGTGTGAGCTTGATGAGGGTTCACTTGAGCATATTTTTTTTGTTCGCCCGAAATTTTACCACTCTCCTTTATTTGATGCATGCATAAGTTATGGTTTTCCATTACCGATTAATATAGAATGTCTCATTTATAACCCTAGTCCTCTATATATATAAATACATGTATATTTAATATATATATATATAATCATTATTTTATCGTAATTAGATTTAGATTTTCATATAAAACATGTTTTTTTGATAATACATTATGTTAGTTTTATATTTGGTATTTTAAAGTAAAAAAAATTTCCTCTAAATATATCGACATTCTCTTTATTGACGTGACGTTGATGAACTTGATATTAAGTTGGTATTATTAAAAACATGCCGATGGCATTAAATTACAAAGATTGTCATTTTCTAGAATTGAAGTTCAAGTATGATATGTATTAGCCGTGTATCTCAGCAAAATTCCGGCGCATTGAGCTAACTCAAAATTTGCGCCATGACGCAGCAAAATAGTACGTGAGGCAAGAGAGTTACAGAATTGAATGAGTCAGCTGACCGACGCGAGTGGCGGAGTGCGACGCTGTCCCTTAGCCGGCTCGCTGCTCTGAAGTGCGCTGTGCACCGACACATTTGGAATAAGTGTGTTACACACCCGGCGCAGTAAACTGAGTTGGCGTAATTGCGCGGAGCAGCGCAGTGATACCCATGACTACTATGTATTACTGCACTCTATGGTTGAAGTGTTCTGTGCTAACAGTGCTGGAAGGTGAAGGGTGAAGTCTTATGTAGTAGGGATATTAATATTGAAAAAAAAATTGATTTAAAAAAAATCGATTATTTTATAAAATAATACAAACATTTAATTAATAATCGATTTTTCTTCAATAATAATCGATATTTTTCATATTTTCTTGAGAATTTTAATTAAAACCGGAAATATTTAGAATAATAACTTTCTTAATCAATTTAAATTAACATATTACAATAAAAAACAAAAAATATTGTTAATAACGGAGAATGCCCATTCTTGTACCAAATTTTGTTGTATAGTAAGGTTGAATAAAAACTAAAGAATGTTTTTTTTTATATTATGTTACGAGCTTTTACCCTCGGAATTTGGTTTTCAAAGTAGGAATATTCTTTAAACTTTTAAATAATTATCTATACTATATATTATATGTATACTAATAAAACAAAGCGGAAGGGTTTTTATGTTTGTTTGTTTGTTTAAATACGCTAATCTCTGTACCTACCAGTCTGATTTGAAAAATTATTTTTGTATACGATAGCTTGATTCACAAGGAATAGTATAGCTTATTTAGCATCAAGATATACGTCCTAACTAGCTTTTAATATTGATTTTTGTGAAGTAAGTCGGAACACGAAGCTCTCCCGAACTGCTTTTTCCACGTGCGCTGCGATAATTTTTAGTTGTACCTAAATGCATAGTGTACAAAAATATTGGGCCTTAGTACATTGTTATGTATAACATGTTTATATATGCGTGTCCGCACGCTCTATGTATATCGTTCGAGGAATACAGTCAGTGTGTGCTACCAGCTACGCTTTGTTTCACTCGTCCCTGTCCGCATACTTAACAGAGGCGCGAGTTACCCACATTTTTAATCGCAAGTGAAAAAAATTAATACGAGTAATTTCGGTATTTTATCTATGTTTGACCATAGTTTCCAATCCTCGAAAACGTACAAAGGTCGAATAACACAATGGTTTGTTGCAAATGCGATCTCCGAAGAAGATAAATCAGAGACAAGAGGGCGTGCTATTTTGCTGAGCGCACTCGCAGAGGGTACATTTAAGCTAGCAGAAGACCTAGCATTACCCAAAAAATTGGAAGATGTACCATTCGAGGATATTTTGAATCTACTAGATACACATTTCACTCCAAAACGGATCGGTTTTGCGAAACGTCATAATTTTTAAGCAGCTGTTCAGCAGCAGGGCGAAAGCCACAATTAGTGGTCTGCACGACTACGTGGACTGACTGCCCACTGCAGTTTCACCAACATAGAGGAGGCACTCCGGGATAGATTTATCATGGGTATGTTGCCAGGCGTTGAAAAAGAGAAGCTTTACTCCCAGGATTTAGGAGACTTAACTCTGGCGAAAGCAGTTCAAAAAGCTGAAAACATTAGATGCGCGCAAGCAGGGGCCGCGGCGAGCTCCAGTGTGCGTGGACAGGCCGTTCACCACTCGCCGTCGGTGACTTCAGCAAGTAAACAAGTGTATAAAATTATACAAAATGTAAAAAGAGTGGTGCTTCAAATAAAAATAAGTGCTCTATCTGTGGTTATACAAATCATGAATCTTCAAAATGTCGTTATGCTAACGCAGTATGCAAAAAGTGTAAGACCAAAGGTCATTTACAAAAGATGTGCACGAAAGTGAACTACGTTGCTACGATCAGCGAGTTAGAGAGCGATGACGATGATAACGGTAAGCTTAATTTGTATAATATACGATCAGTGCGGGGGGAACCCATGGTAGAATCAGTTTGCATTAATGGTTTACAATTACATTTTGAAATAGATTCGGGTCAACTGTTTCTGTGATTCCCTTAAAGTTTTACAAATTACATTTTAAAGAAGTACCATTCTCAAATACTAATAAAAAGCTAATGATATATACAGGTGACAGTATAAACTGTTTAGGTATTATGAATGTTCCCCTTGTGTTTCGTAGAATCACGCGCAAATTAAACATATTTGTGGTCGAAAACGGTGGACCTCACTTACTCGGAAGGAATTTTATTTCTCAGTTCAATTTAGGACTAGTGCCGGTAAATTATTGTACAGAGATTGATACAATACAACAATTAAAAATGCGTTTTCCCACAATTGTTTTTAAATAAACTAGGATGTTTCAACAAATATGAAGTGAAACTTTCTCTCATAGATAATGCTAAGCCTATATTTTGTAAAGCGCTACCAATTGCATTCGTCTTGCGCGATAGAATTGACACAGAAATAGATATACTAGTTGACTTAGGAATCTTAAAACCGGTCGAACACTCACAATACGCTTCGCCTATAGTTCCAGTGCTCAAACGTAATGGATCGTTACGACTATGTGTAGATTATTAAATTAGTATCAATAAACAATTGGTTATTGAAAAGTATCCGCTACCGACAGCCAAAGAGTTGTTTGTAAAAGTGTATGGAGGGATAAAATTTACTAAGCTGGACCTATCAATGGCTTACAACCAATTTGTGCTATCAGAAGAGTCACAGGACATCACATGTATAAATACACATCGCGGGCTCTTCAAATATACTTGGTTAGTGTTTGGATTAGCAAGCGCGCCGGCTATTTTCCAGCGCGCTATGGAGTGTGTACTGTCGAGGCTTGATGGAGTACTTTGTCTGTTAGATGATGTGCTCATAACAGCTGAAGATGAACGGCAACATATAGAAAGGTTGAACTCTGTACTCCAAAGATTACAGAACGCGGGACTTTTCTTGCAACAGGAGAAATGCGAGTTTTTTAAAGGCGAGATATGTTATCTGGTTATGTCATTAATAAGGATGGATTGAAAAAATCTCCTCAAAAGGTCAAAGCTATCTCTGAAGCACCAATTCCTATAACACTCAATCAGATACAATCTTTCTTAGGATTAATTAACTATTACCGAAGTTTTGTGCCAAATATATCTACTATTTTGAGTCCTTTATATGAACTTTTAAAAAAGGGGATAAGTTTAATTTGCTACCAATACACACCGAAGCATTCAATAAAATTAATCACATTTTAATTTCGGATGAAGTGCTCACACATTTCATTCCGATGCTAGGATAGTATTGACCGTGGATGCTTCGCCATGTGGACTTGGGGCAGTATTATCTCAAATTGATAAAAATGATATTGAAAGACCTATTTCGTTCGCTTCACGAACTTTAAATGCTGCTGAGAAACAGTACTCTCAAATTCAAAAGGAGGCGACGGCAATAATTTTTGGAGTGCAGAAATTCCATCAATATTTATATGAAATGCTTTCTTGCTACGTACAGACCATAAGCCCTTAATCTCTATTTTTGGTCCTTATCGTGAGGTCCCAGAGGTAACCGCCAACAGGCTCCAGAGGTACGCTTTATTTTTAAGCGGTTACAACTATACGATTGAATACATTCGTAGTAGTGATAACTGCGCGGATTATTTGTCGCGAGCCAGTCTACCAGACGACGCGATAAGCCGTTCGAATTGTCAGCCCTCAGTACGCGAGCGCAGCGGTAGCAGCGCGGACGAATCAGCGGTGCTAGACCGCGCTGCCTATATTTGTTTTGTAAATGAAGGGAATTTACCGGTCACATTAAGTTTATTACGTAACGAGACAAAAAAAGATTCGTTATTGAATGAGGTAATAAATTATATAATGAATGGTTGGCCAAACAAAATATCCAATGACAAATTGAAACCATTTTTCCTTTGTAAATCGTAATTAGCGTTCGAAAATGGATGTGTCATGCATGGGCATAAGCTTGTGATACCAGAAATATTACGTAATAAAATTCAATTAGAATTGCACACATCTAATTTGGGAATCGTTAAAACAAAATCGGAGGCTCGATCACGATATTGGTTTCCCGGAATAGATAGTGCAATCGAAAATGTGATAAGTTCTTGCGAGATCTGCATTAAATTACGAGCATCACCCCTTTGCGCGTCTCCCGCGCCATGGGAACGCCCTCATCAGGCATTCCATCGCATTCATATAGACTTCTTGGGCCCAATTAACAATCACACTTACTTGGTTATAGTAGATGCCTACTATAAATGGGTAGAAGTTTATGATATGTCAAACTCGACCACCTCCACGGCCGTTATAGATAAGCTAATTGATTTTATATCGAGATTCGGCCTACCTGAGACTATAGTAAGTGATAATGGTACAGCCTTTTGTTCTCAAAGCTTTGAACATTTTTGTAATTTAAACGGAATATGTCATTCAACTTCTCCTTCTTACCATCTGGCAAGTAACGGGCAGGCAGAAAGCTTTGTAAAAATTATTAAAAAGGGAATCAAATCTTGTTTACAATTAAATAATAAAAATCAAAAGTTAGGGTTTTTAAAATATATATTAGATTACAAGAACTTGGTTCATTCTGGCACTGGGTTCTCCCCCCCGCAGAGCTAGTTTTTGGGCGTAAGTTAAGATGTCGGTTGGATCTGGTTACACCGTCATTCTCTTCACGCTCTCCACCTGCAACTAATGTATGTTACGATAACCAGTGTTCACAAAATAATGTTAAAAATTATAATAAAAACTAAATCGTAAATTAGAGAAAGGAGATATAGTCTTCTACAAGAAATTTATTAGTAACAATAAGTTTGAATGGACAAAAGGAATAGTGGTTAAAAGAATTGGAAAGGTTTTGTATTTAATAAGAGACTATTTGTTTAACAAAGAAGTCAAAAAACATAAAAATCATTTAATAAAGTACAAAAGAAACTTTAAATAATAAAAACTACTGGGACTATGATACAGACAAGAGCGAAACATAACTAATACTGCTTCGTGTTTATCGATGCCTCCTATGTCATCAGATCATCAGACTACACCATTAGCTCCTCCGGCGCAGTTACAGTCCGCTACACAGTTTCCTTCACCGCCACCACTGTCGCCGCCCCTGTCGCACCCATTTTCACCGCCGTCACTTTTGGAGGCCTCGGCGTCATCGTCACTGCCACCGCCGCCGCCTCTAGCGATTCCAATAGCAGTACCTCCACGAAAGGTTCTACCAGTTCAAGGTAGCACCGAGCAAAGGGACCCCGGAGAGGAGGGAAAAGAGGCTACGGAAACTACTCAAACAGTTGCTGAAACGCATGATACAGGCGAATTCCATGAAGCACTGTCTGACGTCCTAGTAGTACCTCTCAGATTTGTGAGCAGATCTTTACAAAAACGTAAAAAAGTAGATTACAGAAAATATTTTTGATATTAAAAAACATAAGGACTAGGGGAAGGAAATGTTATGTATAAGATGTTTATATATGCGCGTCCGCACGCCCTATGTATATCGTTCGACGAATAATGTAAGTGTGTGCTAACAGCTACGCTTTGTTTCACTCGTCCCTGTCCGCATACTTAACATACATCATTAAAATAGTCCGCAATAGCATATGCCTATATCTTATGTATAACCAACAATAAGCTATTATATAACAAACAGTGGTTTAACATTAAAAAGTGATTTAAGATCATTATTTTACACATGGTATATTAATCCTTACGAAGAAGAGTTACTTCATCTTAAAGACAATTTTATGAAGTTAAATTTTGCTCTTTTGCATGTTATTTGGACACATAGTTTAGGAGATAATGAAAAAAAATGTGTGTGTGTACCAGAGTACACAGGTAAGAAGTGAAACTTCTTTACGACATATCATTTTTCTACTATTTGCAACTTCACGAAAATGGGGTAGATAAGGCTTAAGCCTTAAGAAAAACAATTTTTTCCGTATTAAATTAAAGCTATTTTATTATTATAGACATGCATACAATTAATGAGTAATTTATTTTATCATTGTTCTTATTATAATATCATTACTATTTATTTATTGTATTATATTTACAAGTTATGAATAAATAATTGGAATTATCTTTTCAAAGTAATACAATTATATGATGACAGTTAATCATGTAGAAATGCAACGATTTTATAAAATTAAAAATGAATAAATAAATAATTAAAAACGAATAATTAAAAAAGATGTACGTATACATATTTATATTTTCTAATCGCGTTTTGTTTTATTTTTAAATTATTATTTAATTTATATTTTTTATTGTTTTTAGAATTAATAATGTTCACTAGATTTACAGTCATATTTATTAATACTTGCTAATTTTAACAGATTTATAAACATTCACTGATACTTACAATCAAAAAGTGAGGTTAACCTCAAATAAATATTAAAATCATGCTCATACGTGTTGAATTTATAAAAGGAAATATATAATCACTCTCACTTTTCTTGTAAATTCACTTAAATTTGAATAAGTCTTTTTATTTTATCACTTTCAAATTAATATATTGTTATTCTTATTTCAAACCAAACTTCAAAACTAATATATTGTTGTTATTATTATAATATATTACATTATATTCTTTTCGTCACTATACTAAACTTTGATAAAAAAGCAACATGGCGCGTAACCGAAAAACGTGACGATTTTTTTTACACTGCTACAAAATTTCTCCCATACGTCGATAAAGAAGTTTCACTTCAAAAATTAAAATAATTTGTGTTTGTGGGAAGAACAATTATGATAGACTACACGGGTGCACTGGCGTTGCGGTGTTTGTCGTATAGTATTAACACGGGTGAAACCGTGGGGGTCAGCTAAAAATTATTGTACACTGCGTAAATACATAGTTCGAAAGACGCGGGTGGTTCGTTCCATTACTTGTATTAATTGTAATTGTAAAGGATTGCCTTTTGAACACAAAAATACAATATTAAATTAAAAAGCAACTCATTATTTAATTATAAATAACGATGTTTATGGGTGATATGGCGATTGAATTTTTTGGTGGGATCTTAAAATGACATGTTTTGGTATTTGGTTTTTATTTTTAACTAACTGACTAACGCATCTTCGTCTGCGTCACATAAGTGAGAGAGAGAGAGAGAAAAGGAGAGGGTTAGAAAGATTGGGTCGTATGCACCTATAATATAATTCTAAAGGAGCTGAAACTTACTTTACTTTGCTGCAGATTTATTTTAAAACTGTGATATCTTCTAAGATATTTATTGAAATCAATTGATGTCAAGGACAATTTTGTTCAAAATTAAATACTTGTGATGAATATTTTATTTCAACAAGGTTAATACCATATTTATAGAAACACCTTCGCAAATAATGCATTATTTTAGAACAAATTTTATTACCATAAAAAAGGTTATATTGAGTCAACTTTAAAAGATAGCCAAATGCTATCACGGACTTTTTTAAAACTTTTTAAGAGAAACAATTCCGTCACACATGATTGTTGAGTAACTTTAAGCATTTACGTAGCGCACGCAATGGAAGCTCTCAAAAGCAATAATCCTCCCCATTTTTGCAATATTTTACATTGATTCTTCGCTTCTATTGGTCGTAGCGTGATGTTATATAGCCTATAAGCCTTCTTTGATCAATGGGATATCCAACAAAAATATGTTTTCCATTCGAAGAAGTAGTTCCTCAGATTAGAGCGTTCAAACAAACAAACAAATAAATAAACTCTTCAGCTTAATAATAGTGGTATAGATCCATTAACTTAGGTTTTAGACCCTATATTATATAATACTGGTAGCGTTTTGTGTGATATAGCTTGTGCATGTGAAATGGATTATAAATATAAACTGGAAGCATACATTTTGATGTGCCACAAAAACTCCCTAGAAAGTTCTAACAAGAGAGCCACCATCTTGTTTACCACTATATTCACTTGATAATGGCAGTAATAGTTTTCAATAAAGATGACTAGTTGACAAGTTAGTAAGAAGAAGGGTGATTGAATACCTACTGTCCCAAAAAAAAAAATACATTAGATCCATAAAAAAAAAATCGTCCTTGAAAAAAATTGATTTTTAAATAATCGATTTTTTGGAATGAAAAAATTGGTTTTTTTTTAAACTGACTACACTGTTAGCCTTAGGGGCCCTATCGACAAACAGAGCCGCTGCGGCTTTTACAGCTTCACCGGACTTGGGGGCGAGCGTTTAGGGCACTCAGCCGCGAAAGTTTGTGACGACCCGCACGAGGGTGCCAGAGTGGTCGAACCTCGGCTCGGGCGGTCTTTGCGAATGCGAAAAGGTCGCGATCTATCTAATTCCCTATCCAAGAGAATTCGAACTAACTAACATATACTCATATGCACGTTCCTCTCCTTCTGGGAGGAAGGAGGTGACCATGCGTATGTGTATTTAGTAATCGGAATGGTTTTTCTACATTAACTAGCGCAATAGTATAACTAGCGCAAAAAAAAAAGAAAAAAAGGTCCCTTAAAGAACCTATGAACCTGTGTGGTGTGCACGTGTGTGTGTCCATACGTGTGTAATGTTGTATGTGCGTAGCTAAGTGTTGCACATATACTGTCACTTAAATCGCGCGGGCGGCTGCCTGACCCAAGGGCTTCACACCGAGGAACGGACCTAGGCTTGGGTGTCCGCTAGAGAGGGTGGACGTGACAGGTGTGCGGGAGCGAAGTTGATCACCCGTCCTCTGCGGAGAGAACGGTGGTTACGCGGGCTTAAAAAATTGATTTTAAATCGATTAAAAATATATATATATTATTTATCGTTTTTTTTAATCGATTATTTTTTCACATCCCTACGGAGTAGTGTGAACATTGTGAACAATACAAAATTGTTAATTTAGTCTTTCTCTCTCTCGTTGATATGTTTTTTGTTATCTTATTATAAAGAAATGGCTGGATTTGGAGAGTATTCCGTATACAACAGACCTTTTGGCTTAGATCCTAACAGAGAAACGAACGATATTTACGATACGCGCTATCAGCAAATATATGGTTATCATACACCTGTAACCGAAGAATTTCAAGGACCTCCGTTGGTCATGGATGATATTCCCGAAGACGGTATGGTATTTCCATTATTTATTAAATACATTGTAATATTAATAAGTTATTCTATTTTTAATAAATTAAAATTTATAAAGACTGCTTATTTTCCCCACCAGGATCTATATTTATACAAATCCGGATAAAATTACTAACTTAATACGAAACAAATTACGTGTTATAAGAAGAATTATAATAAATGTACAAATATATGTAATATTTAATAAGCAACAGTAAAAAGATTCATGATATTCCTTTTAGATAACAATACATATGTCACAACAGCAATTAGTGTAGCAAGTCTCATAACAGAAAATCTTCTCAGTCATCCGTTCATTGTACTTCGTAGACAATGTCAGGTCAGTCATAATTATTTTAATTAGACTATTATTATGTAAATACACAGCAGTCAACAATTATAAGAAAAAGATCAAGTTAATAAGCTACTGAGACTGTAAGGTAACCAATTTCTTTTTTTAAATTGACATTATTAGTGGCCTTTGAAATAAAAGTTTAAAATACCTACAATAGATGCCCAACCTATAATTGCATTTCTAAATGTTAACTTAATACCTATTTTTTTACATAACATAACGTAATTAACAATGGTTTTAATACAAAATTGTAATATATTTTGTTGTGAAATCATTCAAAACTATAATATTTGTTTGTCAGAGCAGTGCAAGTTGAGTAGCCACTTTTAGTTTTGTGCATGACAGAATGAAGAATTTATTAGATTCTAAAGTTTTAATTCTAGTTTTTATTTAGCCATTAGTTTATTTGAAAAGCTTTTAGTTCTTATAAATAAGGTAAATGTTAAAGTTTTAGTTTATTGATAATATATACATATTAATTCTTTTACTTCAGGTCCACAACAGTTTGAAGAACTTTCACCTAGTTCCATACACATTGTTACCTGTTGTAGTGAGGCTGCACAGGAGACAAGACTTTACGACATTATGGAAAGGCATTGGTTCCACTTGCATTGTAAGGGGTCTCAACATGGCAGTCGAAGATGTTTTAGCCAAAGGCATGGGATGGCCTAAGTATGAACTTGCATTTGAAAAAAGATTCATTTGATGAATCAGCTTTTTACTTCACATTATCTCAAGATCTAAGTTATAGTTCTTTCTATGTTTAAATTAGAGTTTAAGTTAGAATAGGGCAGCTTGGTTGGTGTTATTATTTAAGTTAAAATGAATATAAGTATGAAGTAAGAATTATGAAATATTTATTGGCACATCCCTTAAGGCTTGTATGTTAGTGCCCCACTTCCATGCCGAAGCCATTTTTCAGGGAAAGGCACAGGCATAATGGAGCCAGCCCAGGATGACTTGGCAATTACATGCATAGAGGAAATTACAATTTTATTCCCACATGTTATTGTACTACAAAACCCTTTTCTCAAATGTATCTCACAATGTTTTCCTTCACTGTCAGTTAATATATAGTTATACCTATTGAAATTAGTAAATGTACAGAAATTTGGAAAAAATCATTGGAACGTGCCTCATCTTAAACCTGTGAATATGCAATTGATATTCCGCTGGTTTAAACCACTTACTGACCAAGATTGATTTACATTTATTGTATATAATACTAGCTGTGCCCACGACTTTGTCTGCGTGGTATATTTTGTGTATGAAAAACAACAACTAAATAAAATTAATATTCAATTAACAATAATGCTTTATAATAAGTATGTCTGTTTAGTGTAATTTAATAACTGGTCTCGACTATCACCATCTTAACGGTCACCATCTCGACTGTGAGCATCCTTCAATGAGAACCATTTCATAGTACAATTTTAATGCTGCAGCTGTCATACCACCTTCAAAATACGATTCAAATTTATCGAGTCTGTAGAACAACTCAGTAGACAGCAACGCGCGTTTACAGTACGTCCGTATCGACGTATCTTCGCGATTGTGGACAAACGCAAATAAAATGCACAGAGGATGCGCGTCGTCAGCTCGTTCGAAAACCGTCGTGAGCATATGCTCTAATACTGGTCAAATACCGTAAGGTGAGATTGAGGTGAGGGTGTTTTTATTTAGTTGCTGTTTTCATACACGAAAAATACCACGTGGGCGATGTCGCGGGCACAACTAGTTATTATTAAAAGTACTTACGGAAAATATATTTAAGCGTGACAATAAATATCAAATCAATTTCATGGTAGTTTAAACGAAATCGTACAGCGCCATCTATAAATACTCCTGGATAATAAAAAAGCATACTATTCCATTTGCTTTATTTGAAAATTATGTAAAGATAAAATAATTTGGTAGTTCACTAAATATTTTTAATTTATTATGAAATTACATACACATACATTCTTTTTTTATATGTACATAACCTAAACACAATTTACAGTTCATACAAATGTCTATACGTGTAAAAATACATCCTAAATGTACCTTCAGACTATAAACTACAATGATACCAAATTTCATTAAATTCGGTCCAGTAGTTTTTGCGTGATTGGCGTTCAAACATATGGACAAACAGACAAATATTTTAAAAACTATCGAAATGTATTCTTTCTATGATTCTAAACCCCCGTATTATTTTTCTTAAATATCTTCAATGTACATGTTTATTATAAGTTTAAATAACCATTTCTAATTCTTCAATATTCAACTTTTTTATAACTTTTCAGGGAGATTGGAAAGTGTGATTCTATTTTAAAATTCTGTCAGCATCTCACATTGAAATGGTAATCTATTTTTACTATTAACTAAGATACCGTAATACTCGATTAACGTTTTTATTTTATGGTTTGCCATAAAATTTTTACCAAAGATAAAGTTGATAATCATCAATTGTGCCCATAGCCAGTAAGTACATGGTTTATAAATAAAAATATATCATGCTATAAATATTTTAATAGCAGTGTGGCAAAGTTAAATCAGGTCATTATGTCATGCCGGCCTATGTAAATAGAAACTGGATTTTCTTATCACTCCATTATGTTGGGCTTTTGGTGTAATGGTGGTCACGACCCAGTCAGGATTTATAACCCTACCACCCTGTAGGATCCCAGAAAACTTCCTTTATGTATATATGTTTTTAGCGGAAGTAAGGAACAGAGAGTAAAGTTCCTCATCCGCCATAGAAAAGGGAGGATCCTCCGACCAGACGGGTTATATGTCTGGCGGGCATCTGCCCAACGGTTGTTGTCGGGTTCTTGTATATATACTCAATTGTTGAGTTAATTTCTATAACACGATGTAGGATGCGTCAGTTGTGGCGAGAGATGTCGCCACATGTACTTTTATTATTTTTTTCGGTTTCAGTGTAAGTTTAGCGATAATTACTCCATTTTACTCTGCGAGTTTAGTTGAAACAGTACAAAGTGACATTGCTAGTGACAAACCGGCACTTTTCGACGTGTTCCGTGAAGGATTTGTACGCATCTTGGAATGGGGTACGCCCAGCCGCGGAAGAATGCTACCAATATGGGCTATTGTGATACCTACAGTTGCACTAGGAATGTCTAAATACTTAGCACAGTGAGTTACTTTGGTTTAATATCATGTGTAATATACTTTTAGACTGGTTCAGCTAACTAAACTATTATGGTTAAAATTAACAATGAAGTTAATTGCTCAGTAACGTTATTAGTGATCAGTCTGTAAACATAAATGAATCAGTATTTGTGGCTTCTTTTTCTGGAATAAATTACTAATAGTTGAAATTTTAAATGATATCCTATTATTTAAAAGTAAAACACCTGGCACTTTAGACATTTGGACTAGTTTCAACCACATATCGACAGTGCATCGTTCGTGCATATGTCAAACTTTACATGTTAATCAATAGGTAATCAAACAACTTTTCGAAAATCATTCACTTCGCATCTAGTCGAATCCATCCACCCTGCGTTTGGTCGTCGCTCCATCTTGCAGTGGGGGTCACTTCGATAACCTAATCGCGGTCTGGACTCTAGAACCTGTCTTCCCCATCGGTTATCAATTTTTCGGCATATGTGGCCAGCCCACTGCCACTTCAACGAGCTAATCTTTTAGTTATGTTAATAATCTTAGTTCTCTGTATAATTTCTGGTCCTATCTATCGAAGAAACTCCGAGGCATACCTCTTTACATAGCTTGCTGAGCAACTTTAAATTTGTGATCCAGCCCAAACCAATCATGGATTTATAAAGCTAAAAAAAATATAATATCACATAAACAAACTCATTTTCATTTTGGCGTAAGCCAAAATGCGAGCACTTCACGACAGTCACCACCATCACGATAGCTATGTCGCGGTAGTTATGGTACAGCACGTACATCCGTAGCGATTTGAACAGTAGCAAGAATGTCCCTTGGTCGAGCTGTCAGTCATTTTTCTCCTATTATAATCGAGTATATCCGAACTACGCAGAACACTTTATTTCCTCATGTTTTGATGCTAACAATAAGTACTTCAAATAGCGTCTAAACGTACAGATTTTTAAATTGCCACGCAAACAATACCGCCGATCGCGTGACGTTATACGTGTATTAAATAATCGCAGAAAATTATAAGAAAACACCAGATATCAACATGTTTATCGTATTTATCATTTGACATGAGAACATCCCAAAATATTCATATTATTATTT
This sequence comes from Saturnia japonica, assembly GCA_033032175.1. Taxonomy (NCBI): domain Eukaryota; kingdom Metazoa; phylum Arthropoda; class Insecta; order Lepidoptera; family Saturniidae; genus Saturnia; species Saturnia japonica. Next base: position 12,051,821 of record CM065321.1, on the reverse strand, counting down.
ATTAATTTAAAAATATAAAGCAGTATTATATCACAAGAATTTGATTGATTAATGATTATAATATTATGAAGATTATTTTCGACTACATTTTTTTTTTTTATTACTGAGTGGTTTGCCTATTGGTCTTTCCACTGTCAATATGACATACCTTGTTTAACAACAAACAGCTATTGTCTTACGTATATAGGAATAGAAAACATGCCCGTCATGACCATATTTTAATATTACAACTACAAGGTAGTGTATGCACAGTTATCATTTTTTTTAACAATTTAAACAATCTTGAAGTAGTTAGTATTATTTGTTGATTGTAGTTGGCTTGTTGCTGTTACAATAATTCCAGTTTTAATATAAAGTAACTTATATTTATCTTTCTACTGTACTTAGATCCTTTGTTACTAGTATTTGCAGAAAATCATGACAACAGTAAGACTGGAAATGGGACAATAAATAGTCTCTTGGCAACCACTATATTTTAAATTTTTTTTTACTATCTGATACACTAATTTACCGTCTTTTTGCTAACCAAATATGACTTTTATAATTATAACCATATTAAATATAGATTACATACTTGTTCTGCATATATCAATCCTATGAAACTTAATTTTTGAGGTCCTTTGAGAGTCAGCCCTTTTTAAGAATTTGGTCTGTTATTATTTTCAACTGTATTCCTACCTAACTTCAGGTGAGCATATGTTTGAAGGATGGGCTACAAATTTTATTATAGATGGAAGTAGAAAAGTCAAAAAATAAATTTACTCCATGATAATTTATATTTTCAGCATGACGTTAAAAAATATAACAGCAAGAATACTCCGTTTTCAACAAAGGCATAGACATGAATTGAGTGATGCATATGGATCTGGATATAGCAAAAATACTCAAAACCCTCTTATTGAGGATATTAATCTAAAAGCTAATATCTTCTCTTTCATCACTATGGAAATATTATTTTATCCTGTGGAGACCATTGTACATAGACTACATATACAGGTATATTTATGTTATAAATACATACTCGTCTAAAGCAATATATATTTTCATTTATAAAAACAAGTGTATGATCAGATTGCCACATCAACTGTGACAAACCAATGATCTTCAAAAACTCAATGAGTTTATTTATACTAATTTATTTATTATTGTAAAGCTGTATTATTGCATTTTATAGCCTAATAAAATTAAATAACAGCTTTTGACTAAATGCATATGAAAGTATATTAGAAACCAATAAGAAAAACCCATTTTTACATTTTTTTGTCTGCCTGTTTGTTGTTCCGGGTAATCTCTGAAACTATTGGACCGATTTTGACGGGACCTTCACTGGTAAATAGCTGATGTTATAAGGAGTAACTTTTATTTAAGAAGAAGATTTAGTGTTTCGCGCAAAGAAAAAAGTCTGGTCATGGTGAATCAATTCGGGCGCTTAAATGGCTTACGCTGAGTAAACCATAACAGATATAACAAATTAATGTTCTACACAATAGTAGACATTAAAAAGAACAACCACAAAAAGCATTTTTATTTTTAAACACACCGGGAGCGGGGTTAGCATGATTCGCGCGTATACCCGATTAGGACCGTGAGCACTAAGGAAAGGTTTTTGGAAATTCAACCTAAGATGGTAAAAAATGTATGAAATCCCGTAATTTTTGAAGATAGATCTATGAAAATTAGTATTTAGCAATTCAGTTAGATGGGACATAACTCAACTATGAAAAGTGCTAGTAGGCTATATAACTTCACGCTACGACGAAGAGCGGAGTAGTAAACAAAAATGTAAAGAAAGCAATCTGGCAAGCTGTAGGCGGCGCGGCGGAACGGTGAAGAGTTGGTTCAATAAATTAAACACGGGTGAAACCGTGGGCCACAGCTAGTAAATAATAAAATAATCATTTCAAACAAAATCTGTATAAATAAAATTATTGAGGTTTGCCGTTGCTCAAAGTCATACATACAAAAACTACTTGATACTTTTTTTTTGTTTTACTCATTACATATGTGGTACTCATATAAAAAAATATAAATATCATGATATGTTCACAAACAATAGTTCTGTAGTGTGCGCAAGCGGAGCAGCGGGCACAGCCAGTAGTTGAATAAAACAAAGTCTATGTATGACCCATAATACGTTATTATTTACATTTAACAAGACATTAAGTAGGGTACATCTACAATACGCCAAGAAATTTTATATTTTGTTCCCTGTATTAAATAAAATACACAATTTGTATGATCTTAATTCAGTGGACCTTCAATAAACATTCTATAAAAGGTTGAACATTTTTTTTTAGGGTACTAGGACAATAATTGACAACTTAGACACAGGTACATCAGTGACACCAATACTTACTGGCTATGAAGGATTCATGGATTGCTATAACACGACTATAGCCAGAGAAGGAGTAACTGGCCTTTACAAAGGTTTTGGGGCTTTGGTACTACAGTTGGCAGCTCATTTAGCTATAATCAAGCTCACTACGATAGTAGTTTCAGAAGTGTCAAACCTTTTAAAACCAGCCAAGTCACCAACAAATTCTGATGACTCAGTTCATGTACAACAAAAGTATTTATTCAATTAGGCCATTGTAAAAATGTTAAAGAATGTTGCGTGCATGTTATACAATGTTCATGTTATTATAAGAATATATGGTTGCCTGTCCAATGAAGCAGAGCGAAGCTGTGCAAATTTCGACCAATAAAATTACATTAAAATCTAATGATGCAATTCTATTGGCGAAATTTGTTGGAGATTCAATTCTATTAGGCGAAGTTTGAAAAGCTCTGCTTCAGTGGACAAGCAGCATAACAGTGTGGTTAATTATGAGGATTAAATAAATTAAAATATTTAACACCAATTTATTGTTAAATACTTCTCTTGCAGTTTATGGCTCCATATGATCCAGTGTAAGAGATTATGTATTTTTAACTTTCTCCTTATTTGTTCTAGTTTTTACCAATCATAACTTTACATGAATATATATCTGATACAAGCACAAGATCGATATGAACACAATTTTGTCAATCATCAATACTTCAATGTGTATTAGTCCTTATATTACTGTCATGCTAGGGAAAAGTACAGTAACAGCATGAACTGCAAGAAGATTTCAAAAAAAACTAACTTTAATTTGGGAAAATTTGTTTTCAACTTTATTTTCAAAAATTAGCTTTGCTATATAATATATAGAAAAATATGGTTATAATGTCAATTCAACTGATTCCAAATGTCATATAGTTACCCAATATGAATAACGTCATATAGCTTTAATCACAATAAAATAAAACTTTATGATAAGCAAATACAGAAAATAAACTCGTATATTTTGCTGCCGTATAGGTAGCATTAGATAAGTAACAAATCAGATTTGCAGGAAAATACTGTTTTTTTTTTTTTATAAAAGCCATATTAAGTTTTTACATACAACACAATTTAGACACTGAAAAATGATTTTTTTAAATAAAGTCAAATTGGATAAAAGTGAAATAATCTAATTTTGTGTCTACCACAATGATTTGAGTTCTACAGCCTTTTATTTCTATGACTAATGCTTGGTTTACACGGGCTTAGTGTTTGTCATTAGTACTAATTGCTTAGTACTAACCTGCATAATGGAGAGTGACAAGTGACCGTTTATATGTTGGAATTAGTAGAAAGGTATTAGTGACCAGCCATACGAAATGGAACGACGCCGCCTGATTTTGTGCAGTGTGTATAATAAACATTATTCAAACATAATTAACTCAAAGATGATAGAGGAGTTTGAAAGGCATTAAAAGAAAAATGTTTGTGGACAAGATAGTGGTTACTACTCAGAGATAACCTTGGCAATTCTGCTCTTCTATTAAGAGAGCTTGCAACCGAAGATCCAAAGGAATATAGAATATCTATGAGAATTACAATGGATCAATATTTTTTTTTTTAACTGTCTTTACTGCTAGCCTTAGGGGCCCTGAAGCCGCTGCGGCTTTTACAGATTCACCGAACTTGGGGATGAGCGCAGAGGGCACTCAGCCGCGAAAGTTTTGGACGACTCGCACGAGGGTCCCAGAGTGGCCGAACCTCGGCTCGGGCTGTCATCGCGCGTGTGAATAGGTCGCGATCTTGCTAATTCACTACTACAAATTCGAGCTAACTAAGGAAGGAGGGAAACATGCGTATGTGTATTTAGTGATCGGAAAGGTTTTTCTACACTAACTAGCGCATGACTAACTAGTGCAAATAAAGAAAAAAAGGTTCCTTACAGAACCTATGTATCTGTGAGATGTGCATGTACGTAACATATGTGTGTGATGTTTGTATGTGGGTAGCTAAGTGTTGCACGTATAGTGTCACTTGTATCTCGCGGGCGGCTTCCTGACCCAAGGGCTTCACACCGAGGAACGGACCTAGGCTTGAGTTGCCGCTAGAGAGCGTGGACATGGCGGGTGTGCGGGAGCAAAGTTGACCGCCCGTCCTCTGTGGAGAGAACGGTGGTTACGAGGGCGTGGATGCTGGCACGCTCTGTTTAGAGAGACGGTGGAATAGTACGCGTTTGCTTTTTCGACTTTGTCGTCCGGATCGGTGAAGATGTTACGTGGCCGGCGTCAACGCCGGCAGGCATTGGCGACCGGTAAATAAGTAGCTACCGCTTTGATTAACGCATTCGCGTGATTCGACGCGGTGTCGAAGTAAGAAAGAAATAGGTGTCTGGCGTAGGCATGTATCGAATGAAAATCCATATCTCCAAGAACATATCGAGGGGCCCCGGTAAGGCAGTAAAGAAAACTATTCTGGATGGTTTGTAACCGTTTCCAGTTCGACCTTGACATATGTGCAAACGCAGCGCAACTATGTCATTATCGGACGGATACACATCTTGTAGAGCGTAAGCTTGTGTCTCGTGAACTTTTACTTACAGAACATAACAGAGGATGCAAACGGCCTAGGACCCAGGCGGCCCTTTTTCTAACTTGAGTGACGTGAGGTATAAAGGAGAGTCTACTATCTAGGGTTACACCTAGATATTTGGTCTCCTTTACCCAGGAATCTGATTACCGAAGAGTTCAAGGGGTCTTGAGGCTCTTCGGTATCTTTGAGGAATTCCTGTCGAAGAGCACCACTGCGCTCTTCGAGGGGTTAATGGTTATTAGCCAGTCGTTAAACCACTTCCCGAAGTGGTCACGACGCTTTGGATTCTACTTTTGAGTTGGACTCTGTGCCTTTTAGAGGAGTATATGACTGTATCATCAGCGTATAGCCTTACCTCGACTTTCTCGGGAAGTTTAGGTAGGTCACCGACGTGCAGATTAAAAAGGCTAGGAGCCAGGATGGAACCTTGGGGGACGCCTGAGCGTTTGGGGAGGGTGTGGATAGTTCACCTTCCGCTATGTAGCGGAAGGTGCGGTCTGTGAGATAATCGCGGATGATTTTAACTATACCATTTCCATTTCTTTATTTTCTCGAGGACAGCTCCTGTGAAAACCTGAACGAGCGTCTTTTTTACATTATGTAAGCATTATTTTATAAAAATATGACGTTTACACACATTTTTTTTGGCGGGATCTTGAAGTGACATGTTGTGGTTGTTATTTTTAATTCATTTACTTAGGTTTTTGACCCTATATTATGTAATATTGGTGGCGTTTTACGTGATATAGTTTGGTTTTTGTGCATAAGTGAGGTGGATTATAAATATAAGCTGAAAGCATTCATTCCGACATCCCACAAAAATTCCCTAGAAAGTTCTAACAAGGGAGCCACCATCTTGTTAGGCTACTGAGTCGTCATAACACTTGACAATATAATTCACTCGACAATGGCAGTAATGGTCTTCATTAAAGAGGACCGGTTGCCAAGTTAGGAAGAAGAAGAAGACGTTTACACACGTACAAGGTTATACCAGAGTCTGAGAAACTGATAGGGATGAGCTATATCGATAAACGTAACACGATAATAGACCCGATATTTTTTACAAAATGTAAGAAACTAAACTACGGCCAGATACTTTTGTACAAATTTATTAAGTAATATTATATTTCATTACAAGATTTTACACGTATTAATTCTTGATTGATAATTCCAACTTCTTCAAAATTTACGAAGCTGTTGTAAAATAAGTAGGTAGGTACTCGACAATGAAACGAAATATTTTTCGGCATTTTGATATTTGACAGTTGGGCAGCGATCAACACGGAGGAACATAAAATACACAACGTAACGTATGGATAATGTGAAAAAACTCAGCGAACAGAAATGTAGTGACTAGCACGACCGTCTTGTTGCGAGTGACTGATTAAAACAAACACAAAATGGCGGTGGGCCATTGAGTGTTCCCACCTTGAAAAAATATATTTGAATGTTTTTGTTGTATTTGTCTTGGCTCAAAATATAATAAATTTATGCGATCGATATCATTACTTATTTGGTCACAATACTACAACTATCAAATTAGAATTGTCATCGAGAAAATAAAGAAATGAAATAGTTTAATCTATCGGGGAGTTCGCGACAGTACAACTTGTAGACTAATCCTTCGTGCCAGACCTTATCAAAGTCCTTGGCAACGTCAAAAAAGACTGCAAGTGTACGACGGGGGTTACTTTTTGGCTCAAAGAAGTTAAACGTGATGTGCTCCGTCAGGCGGTGCATTTGCACGAAAACCGAACTACAACTTCTCACTTATCGTAGCTGTTTATACACGGTCAGCAAGCAACAAGTGCTTAGTAAATTGTGGTGGGGGTATCGACTTGTCGCTAAGTAAATAGAATCGAATTCATTCACTTGCACTGTACACAAACACTAATACTAAGCACTAATCAGCATGTTTACACATTAAGTATCACTGGTCTGCATTGAAATCCTTCTTCAAAAATTTTTTATCTAAACCATAAAGATTTTGATGCTCTGAATCTCCTCCCGTTGTCCGCTTTTTGCTATCACATCGAGATTTTAAGAAGTGTCCTTTTAAATATTTATTACTATTCGAAATTTCATTTTTATTGCATTTTGTTTTAACATTACATTCCTCTATTGTTGACAATAAATTTTAGGTCGTAACCTATGAAATTGCCGTTTTGTATCAAAAAATTTCAACGAATTTTTTTCATGTATTTTTTATTTGTATTAATCGAAGTAATCACCCATGCAATCAATGCATCTTTGCCAGTGCAGTGGCAGTTTATTGATGCCCTTCTTAAAGAAATCAGCTGGACGGGAGGCAACAAATTCTTCAAAGGCATTTTGTACTGCCTCTCGGGTATTGAATTTTTTTCCCGCCAAGGAGTTATCCAAATTCTGGAAAAAGTAGTAGTCTGTAGGCGCAAGGTCTGGTGAGCAGGGCGGATGACGGAGAACTTTCAACCCTAGTTCTTGCAACTTGGAGACCGTCTGCTGTGCAGTATGAGGTCGCGCGTTGTCGTGCAGGAGCAGCGGAGACGAGCGATTGACCAATGCTGGTTGGAGATGTGCCAGCTTCTCCATCATTGTGTTCAGTTCTTCACAGTACACATCTGCAGTAATGCTCACCCCATTTGGTAAGAAGCTGTGATGAATCACACCGGCGCTAGACCACCAAACAGTGACCATCACTTTTCTAGCGGTAAGTTTTCGTTTAGGACATTTTTTAGGTGCTGAACCAGGATCCAACCAACTTGTTAAGCACTTGCGGTTATCAAACAGGATCCATTTTTCATCGCAGGTAACAATGCGGTTTAAAATTCCTCCATTTGCAAGGCACGTCTAGACGCGTAATTCGCGCTGGCGATCATTGAGTTCATGGGGCACCCATTTGTCAAGCTTTTTTATCTTGCCAATTTGACGCAAATGGACCACTATTGTTTTGAACGCTAACGTCGAAAGCTGCTGCTAATTCAGCCGTAGATTGTGTATCATCAGCTTCCACAATCGCCTTTAATTCGTCATTGTCGACCAAAGTCTTCGGACGACCGCGAGGTTCATTTTTCAGGTCGAAATTCCGAAAACTCATAATCCATAATTACTCGAATTTTTAACGTATCCATGATGACAAAAAAGATTGAAATGCGATTAAAATGTAACACTAATCAATAAACAAATGATTACTTTTGGAAAAAGAATTCCATGTTTTTAAAATAAAATTAATTTGAAATTAGAATTCTTAGCCAAACAAAAATTATTTTGATTTGAAATGGCCAGTACTGCAGAATGGCAATTTCATAGGTAAAGACCTATTATTAACTGGATTATGTGATGGTTTACCAAGTTTTAATTGTTTTTCTATGTGAATGGGATAGTCGCGCAAGTGACAAATATTATGTAGTAAAAAATTGACCACTAAGGGCAAGTTTTAGACCTGGAGCAAAATAAGTGTTTGCAGAGCCTTTAGTGCAACGTGAAAAAAAATTCTGCTACTACTTTATATAAAGCTAGGTCTCATGAAAAACTTTGTCAAAGCTCTAAACAAAGATGATGAAGGCTTTCAGTACCTAGCTTAAAATAAAATTTTCCCTAATCAGTAATGCAAAATTGAAGAAGGAATTTATGTGGGTCCATAAATCATGGAAAATGAACATGCTTCTGTAGAGGAGTGTAATGTAATGGTTTTCTCGGAAACAAAAATTCATTCAATAACTTCTTTTTGCTTACAAAGCTCTGACATACAACATGTCTCTCAAAATTTATTTTTTGGATTCACACTTAGATTTTTTTCCTGAAAATGTTTTTGCGATATCGGATAAACACGGTAAAAGGTTTCAAAGATGCTGCAATGGAAAATGGTCTGAATGAATGCTTGCCCGACTTCTGTTGGTCAATTGGACGTGAAACTCGTAATTGATCAAATAAAAAGAAAGAAAACTGCTAAGTAGTTGCAATTATAATATCGAATGATAAACTTCCGGACTATTTGACTGTATAAACTATTAAATTGTATAATAATAATGTTTCTGCGATTATTAATATAATTATGAATGTTTGTTTATAACTATAAGCAAATGTTTTTTTTTTAAATGATTACATAACAATGATGTGCTGCAAATGTTATTTTTCTTAAATTTTGATTCAACACTTCAAATATAACATTTATATGCATCAAAATAATGAGACAAAAATTTTTTTTTTGCAGACCAGTTGTATTATTGTAAGTGACAAGTACTAAGCATTACTTAATAAACCCATGTAAAACAAGCATAATAGGTCTATTTTTACTTGATTAAAGCTATTATAGTAAATTAAAAATAAAGATATTTTCTGTAAAATATAATCATCATTATTTAATTAGTTATAATCCAAAAAATATTGGGTTGAAAGAGCTTTAAAAATATGTCTCCAGTTTACATTTAAATCATGATATTCTAAGCAGCAGCCAAAAAGTCATGAAGTTGACTTAAATTATGGCTCTCTGAAAACCATGGCTATTATACCATTGGCTATACTACCCATTATAAAAAAAATATTATATTTAGTCTTCTTTAAATCTTTGAAAATTGATCATATCCATTTACTTTTATGATGATTTTCATGATTATATACAACATAATATGCTGCTCAATGCTAGTAATCATTTCAAAAAGTTTTTTATTTTCACCAATTGTTTTGTGTATTATATTTTTGTTAATAATCTCACTTTGCATCAACCAATGGAAAATAATGTTCTGTAGATATGTTTTTTTACTATTATTATTATTATAGACATTAAGCAGAAAGTTTTAAGTGGATACAAAAGAAATATGAGAATTTATATAAATAAAAGTTTATATATAGCTATTTATTTTAATAATTTACATACAATCAACCTATCCTAATATAATTTTAACAGGTGCTTATTAAGTTATTACAAAATACAGTCAACTAATGTGATAATACATATCGACCTTTCAGTAGCCTTCTCATAATAATTCTGCGACCATTAGGTGTCGACATCCTTGTCTGCCAACCGTGGCGGCGTATTCTTCGCACTTCATTAGGTCTCGGGAAATAACATCGAACTTTGGTTCGTATAGACGTCAGTGAAATTCTATCTGGTTGTATTAAACTAATATTTGGAGACATCACGGAAAATATATGAAAGGCCTGCCGCACAGCCCTGAAAATTAATAATGTTTACAGTATTCTAATAGAAATTTGTAACGAAGGCCGAAAGGTTATGTTTTGGTACAAATTAATCAAATTATAGTTACGTCTTACTTTATTGGTTGAAAAATAGCTGTAAATATGCCGGACATAATATTTAGGCCCTAATAAGACTTTACAGCCGTACTAATTAAAACCTTAGTCAGATGTTAGAAACAAAGGTTAGAAATTACTAAAATGATAGAGGTGAGCGATTATGAGCTATACTAATTTAATCAATCGATTAAGAAATAACGTAATTATAGACAATAGTAATTACTAATATAATTACTTTTATTATGAGTGATAATTCATAGAATTACGAATAATGATCATTCTTATTGGAGTCTTTATTGGTTTATAGCTAAAAAACGGTCGTGCGGTCATAATTTTCGACTATGAATGATCAGGATCACTCATAATCGAAGTACCTAGGTTACTAATTTAGTAATTATTATTAGCATCCGACCTCCGACCCTTTTTTCTTTCTTTCTTTTTGACTTTCCTTACGACTGCGCGACCTTTTTTTGGCTTTTTACTCTTGGCTACCTCTGGGTAATACATCGAAGACTCCATTATGAGTAATAATTCATATTCGTAATTCGATTATGAATTATCACTCATAAACAATATATTTTGACAATGTAAAATATTCTTAATGAATATTTCAAATAAGTAAATCATTCATAATCGCCCACCTCTATAAAATTAGTAACAAATGTATCCTATAAGTCAGTGTGACCACATTTTAATTAGTCAATCTACTTAGGCCAATTTTAAAAACTACCAGAGGCTAGGTGTTAAGGAATATGGTTTGTACCTGGAACGCAACCTTATTGGTAGGTATTGATGCTTTTTGCTGTTTTTCTAAGAAGAAAAAGATAATGGTCAATATGGATTATTCTTAACACAACAAAATGTGAATCATATATTGTTCGATAGTGCTAATAAATAATAGTTGCCTTTTGTATTTTCTTCTCATGTCGATAAATGAATAATCCACCTCCGTCGCCCGCGTAGATCCATTATGAAAAAGCTTGCGTCTTTGAACGTGGATAAGCTAAAAGATCTCGCGGTTAGGGAGAATTACGCTGAAGTCCTGTCTGGAAAGCTGTTGCCCGCAAATGAGGTAGGTGATGTTGTTGCTGCCTGGGTAACTTTGTCATCTCATATCATGGATACCGCTTCAACTGTATTGGGTAAAAAATACCGTCGCAACGAAGATTGGTTCGATGGAAATAATGACTTGCGGGCAGCAACCGACAAACACCGAGATCTCCTGCGACAGTATAAAAAGCGAAGAGGAAACGTTGTGGTTGTTAAAGATAGTGACCTCGAATTGCGCAAGCTGTCTCGACATTTAAAGGACAAGTGGTGGCAAGACAAAGCCAGACACATGCAAAGGCTCACTGACACAAACTAGCTGGGAGAGTTCTACGGTGAGGGACGTAAGCTGATTGGTACATCCTACCACACAAGGGTGTCTCTAAGGTGTCTAGATGGTAGTCATCTGTTGATAAGCAAAGAGGATGTACTAAAGCGCTGGGCGGAGCACTTCAATACTCTGCTGAGCGTGGATCGATCAGCTGATCTGCAAAGTATCGGTTTAATGCCTCAGCTCCCTTTTACCTTCGAGCTGGACGAGTCTCTAACACGTGACGAGGTTGTTACTGCCATTAGATAACAACAAAACAAACGTGCGGTTGGCATTGACCTCATACCGGGAGAGCTGATTATATACGGCGGAGAGAAGTTGTACACGCTGGTGTGGAAATTATTTGTTCGCATGTGAGAGGAGGAGCGTGTTCCGGATACCTTTAAAGTATCGCGCATAAGTGCTCTCTACAAGAAAAAAGGTGACCCATCTGACTGCAACTCACACCGCGGTATTTTGCTCCTTACAGCCACCGGAAAGGTCCTTGCTAGAGTTCTCCTAAACCGCCTAAGGAACTTCTCAGAAAAGATTCCGCCAGAAACCCAGTTTGGCTTCCGTCCGGACCGAGGCACATGCGAAGCTATATTCTCTGTGCGTCAACTGCAAGAAAAGACCAGAGAACAGGGTCGTCATCTGTACCTTTGCTTTGTTGACCTGGAGAAGGCTTTCGACAGCGTGTCTCGGGAAACTCTATGGTTAGTGCTGGGTAAGCTCGGGTGCACGAAATAGTTTGTAAGACTTCTCAGACTCCTGCATGATAACATGCAATGCTGCGTTGACGTAGACGGTGAGCAGATAGACTTCTTCTCCGTTACCTGTGGGGTGAAGCAAGGATGCGTCTTGGCACCTACTCTGTTCGCGTTATACTTTGCAGTGGTAGTTAGAGAAGTCTTACAAACTGTTTCTGAAGGAGTGTGCATCCGCTTCCACACAGACGGCAACCTATTTAACTTGACTAGACTTAGGGCACGCTCTAAAGTCTCATATCCACTGATCACTGAGATCATGTATGCTGATTACCTGTGCTTCCTAGCAGAATCCCCTGCAACAGCTGATGTCCGTATTCCACCATGCCTGCCGTAAATTTGGCCTGCAGATCAGTGTCAATAAGACGGAGGTGATGTCCCTGGACATACATGGTCACAAACACTGACCATAAAACTTGGTTTGGATGTGCTGAAGCAGGTGGATAAATTTCACTATCTGGGAAACATTGTAACATCCAAGTGTGACCTTGATGCAGAGATCACTAGCAGGGTGGGTGCCGCAGCTGCGGCATACGGTAAGCTATATTCCAAGGTCTTCTGCTCGCATGACCTGAAATTGGCCACTAAAATATCTGTGTATATGGCAATCGTGCTGCCAAACCTCCTATACTACTCTGAGATGTGGTGAGTATACCGCCACCACATTCGCATTCTGGATCGCTTCCTCTTTAAATACCTCCATACTATCAAGAAAATCAGACAGTCTGATACAGTGCGAAATACCGAAGTTCTGCGACAAGCCAATGTGGGTGGAATTGAGGCCTATTTAATGCAAGGACAGCTTTGGTGGTGCGGTCACGTATCTCACAAGGCGGAGGAAAGAGTTGCAAAGCGCATCCTCTACTACGAACTGGAGGAGGGCAAGCGGAATCATGGCGGCCGGTACAAGGATGTCCAAAAGCGACACATGAAGAGATGCAACATAGAGCCTTCTCATTGGGAACGTTTCGCAGCACAGCGGTCGGAATGGCGCAGGATGTTGAACAGCCATGTACGCGAATTCGAGGTTCAGCGTAAAGCTGTTCTTGATATCAAACGAGACCATGTAAAGGCTTGCTCACCTGCTGCCATAACATATCATTATGTGAATGGCGTACTCGCGTGCCCTCAGTGCGCACGGAGATTCGCCGCGAAGATAGGCTACATAAGCCATCTTCGAGTGCACCAACACCATTTCTTGTACTAGGAGTCGAAGTGGTCGCCGTGGCCGAAACCAGTCGGAACAATCATCATCATACCGTTACAAGAAACTAATTTTAAAAACACGAATTTTAGCTACAATAAATCTTATCACTAAAGTTATGCAATACAAATTTGGTTGTAAAAGAAAAAACATCCTTCAGTTAGTGGTGTTACAGACAAGATTTTCGTGGGAAAAAGGTTTATAGTGGTACAAGCAGGTTCTGTACATGGTTTCGTACCTAATGCATTCTTACTTACTTATTTAGTATAAAATCTAAGCTAGATGAGTGCCACCATGATATGAATGAAAGATGAATGATGAAAGTGTGGTTAAAATTGGCTTCTAGAATTTTGTCCGAGTACCGGGTGTTTTATTAGTGAACTAGGGAACTTTTTTTTATTAACTTGAGAAAGCTACTTCATTTAAGTATAAAATATCTGACGGTCCGAGCTTCACTTGGTAACTTAAAAAAAAGAACATCACCTATCTAGGTAAACTTGAAATGTTAAACATTATCTAAATACAAAATTTCATCCTAATTTTTGGAACCGTTTCTGTGAAAGCAATTACATTTAGACAAGAGTTGCTCTCATAATAGTATTAGACTAAAGGATTTTGCTAATAACATGTAAATAAATGAACTTAATTAGAATAACATTGATTTTTAGATTGAGAGAATTATATAATTTTAATTTTTTTAACAAAATTACGTCCAAAGGGCTTCGCATCTACACAAAATAAACACAACTGGCGGGGCGGCGCCGGTACAAACAATGTTTTGTGAAATGTTTGGTTTTGTTGGGATACAATCACAGATAGTATCAGGGGATACAAAAGTCATTTTTATCGTAGCCCAGCAAAGTGATAGCACCATACTAAAACGAAAAGACAGCATTGTTTCTGATGGCACAGTAAAATCCGAAAACACGGAGAGATCGGCGATGTATCGGTGGTCGTCGTTGTCATGTCAGTCTGTATAAAAATCTGTTCTGGTTACTCTTAAAGAAACTGGTTACCGTAAGGATGGAATTCACTGGCCGAAAGACGGTTCTACAGTTTCACGGTATGGCAAACATGACACAGAACTTTTTAGTTCGTGCCGTGATAGAGACTAGTAAAACTGTGGCTTCAAAGCCCAGTGTGTGTATTTCTGTTGCGGAAAAAGAGGAAGGAATAAGATTAAACAGCTGAACAGAATACTCATCGTAATACAGTCAGTAAAACACGCTCAGCGAGGCAATATGCCTGCGCAGCTGAAGCGGCTCGATATTTTATTAATTTATTAATATGGTCATGCACTATTTGGATAGTCCATCAATGCAAAATGTTCAAGATATCGAGAAAGTATTTTCTGAATTTATTCCAGAGATGCGAATAGTATTTCATACATGGTGAATTTCTGCCTTATAAAGATGGGATAGTTGGCTAGACGTTAAAAACTGTCACATTCTGCTCAGGACTCCCGAGTCTCAGAGATATACTGGAGATTATAATCCCGATATAATTCATAGAACTAAGGTCGCTGCGAATATCAACACCTATAATATATACATTATTGAAGCTATCACGCATAACGAACTACACGTTTTGAAGGATGGGGAGAGGGTAAACACAGACTTTTGCAAGTGAACGCCCACATCTAAGTTTTCTTGGCATAACTCAACCAACCAACTACGTGAAGGAAAAAATCGTAAGAAAATCTGAATACTTAATAAATGTTCCATAACCACTGTGTGTGGAAAAATATAGAACTGTGAATTACTCGGTGTTTGAAATAGCCAATATGTCGTGGGCTGATGCAGACGTGGTGATTAAGCCCGTGCTTTCCCTTAGGTAGATGCCTTTGCCCAGCAGTGGGACACTTACAGGTTGGTATTATTAACCAATCGCAAATAAGTACTTATAATAGGTATCAGATTATCTGGTCCAGATGGAGTTTTAAAATGCAATCTGCACCCCAAATTTCTACACATTTACGTATTTACGAAAATACTCATTAGACATCCGCACTTGTAAGTGACAAATTATTAGTCATAAGACGTGAATTTTTTATTCTAATAATATGTAAATTTCTTCTTCTTTTCTTAACTTGGCAACAGGTCCTCTTTAATGAAGACCATTACTGCCATTATCGAGTGAATTAAAGTGTCATATGTTATGACGAATCAGTATCCTAACAAGATGGTGGCTCCCTTGTTAGAACTTTCCAGGACGATTTTGTAGGTTCTCAGAATGAATGCTTTCAGCTTATATTTATAATCCACTTCACTTAGGCACCAAAACCAAACTATATCACGCAAAACGCCACCAATATTACATAATATAGAGTCAAAAACCTAAGTTGATGATTTAAAAATAAAAACCACAATATGTCACTTCAAGATCCCACCAAAAACTCCAAAGTAAACTATCATTTTACAAAATTTATAATTAATTTTCATATTTTAAAATTTGTAATTTAATTTTTTCCTAGCTTCTTTGAAATTGCATCTGGTAGCACTCGAGAGATGTAATATGGCGGACCAAAATAACAAGGGCGCTAAAAGATTATTTTCATCGTTTGTGACATTTTGGCAATCAGTGATTCGAAGTTTCTAAATGAAAATTGTTTTTTATGGATTTTATTTATTGTTCGCATGTTGTATGAGAGTGAGTTCTAATTGATATACGATGAATTTCTCTAACGCGTATTATTTTTCTTTATAGTTGTCAAGATTTTCCTCACGTAAATTTTCTTTATAATTTTAGAATTACAATGTCTGCAATAAAAGTGAATTTTGAAATTGGACATGAAGCGTCAGTTAGGTCAAAAAAGACCGCCGAAGGGTTTACTCATGACTGGGAAGTCTTTGTGCGCGGCCAGGAAGGCGCTGATATAAGTCACTTTGTGGAAAAAGTTTTATTTCACCTTCATGAAACTTTTCCCAAACCCCGAAGAGGTGAGCTAGCAAAATAATACAAGTTTCGTTTTACAATATAATATGAAGTCATGTTAAATGTTTTGATTATCACAAGTTATTTATGTCCTACTTTAGTTTTATTAAGTTGGTAGTATTGTTGTGATTTTATGCAAATTAAATATGAACTCTAAGAATTCACACTATAGAAGATATTTCAGATTTTTTACTAAACTATTTTTCTTGTTTACAGTTGTCAAGGAACCACCATTTTCTATTAAGGAATCGGGCTATGCAGGATTTACTTTCCCTATAGAAATATACTTGAAGAATAAAGATGAGCCAAAGAAAATTAAGTTCTCTTATGATTTCACATTACAACAAAGTGGATTTCTCAGGGATCGTTATATTTTCAAAAACCCCAATGATGATTTTAGAAAAAAACTTTTAAAAGGTGGTGGCATGCCTATAACTGATAACACATTTTATACAAATCCAGATCAAGAATGTAGAAGTAGAGATTCATTTACTGAAGATAAACAGCTTATTAGTAAACCCAAACTATCAACAGAAAATATTAAAAAACATAAAGTTAAAGAACATAAAGAAGAAATACCTCTTAAAACAAATAGTTTTGAGAATTTGTTTGGAGCCCCTATCCAAAAACCACCCAAGGTCTCCCCTGATCCTAAAAAAAATGAAAAAAGTACACCATCCCTCAAATCTGATAAGAAAGATAAAGAAAGATCTAGTTCAGACAAGAAATCTAAACATGATCATAAGGAAGCAAAAATTGATAAATTGAAAATCAAAGAAGAAAAAGACAAAATAAGATCAGATAAAATAAAATCACAATTTAAAGAGACAGAAAAGTCAAAAGATAAACTTAGCAAAAGGCCCAGTGAAAGAGCTCCTACACCTGAGTCAGCCAAAAAACGCTGTTTAAGTCCAGTTAGAAGATTTAATATTTCTCCACCACGTTCAAGTAGTGCATCTAGTAATAAAGAAGAATACAAATCACTGAAGAATAATCTAGAATTTTCCGAACAGAAAAAACAGAAAATTGAAGAAAAACCACCTGAAGCCAAGATAGAAAAAGATGTTAAAGAGAAAAAGAAAAAAGAGAAGAAAAGTCATGACAGAGACAAAGAAAAGAAAGAGAAGAAGGAACATAAAAAAGAAAATCATAAAATAAAAGATCAATCTAAAGAAATTCAGAAAGATGTACCAAAAATCAAGGAGAACCCAAAAGAAAAGGAACCAGTAAAAGAGACTATACCAATGAAGGAGAAGCAACCAAAATTAGATAAGCCACTAAACAAATTTTCTATAGAAAATCTCAGGAAAACACCTGATAATGAAGAGCGCTCTGACAGCCACAAACATAAAGATAAAACTGAATCTGAAAAAAAACATAAGCAAAAGAAAAAAGACAAGAAGCGTGATGAATCCCGGGATAAACATAAAGAATCAAATAAAGAGAAAAAACATAAAATTGACAAGATAAGAGATGTACCAGTTGAGAAACCGGAAGTCATTGAAATCAGAGAACCAATTCTACCAAAAGAAAGACCTATACTTGAACCTACATCACCTATATCTATAGACACAGCGTCTCAGTGCAGCTCAAAAAGTGGCTTTACTAAGCCATCTCATATTGGAACTGAAGATGTACATAGCAGTCATTCTGATTCAGAGAGCTCTATGATAATTGAAGATGAGGAATCAAAAGTAGTTAAGTTAGAAAATCCATCACCTGAGCCTGTTAAACATGAACCTTCATCAGAACCAGAGCCTGAAGTAGAACCAGAAAGAGTAGTTGAAGTAGCTCCCCCACAACCCAAAGAGAAAACAAAAAAACGCAAGGATAAATCAAAAAAAGAAGAAAAACGTCGTAAAAGAAAAGCAGCTGAAATGGAAGACAATGAAAATAGGAACGCTACTAAATCACCAGAGTCAGGACCATCTTATAGTGAGAATAGAAGAAGTGAGAGCAATGGTTTCATTTCAGCAGAAACCAAAGTACAAGACAACGGTGTTTCAAGCAGTCTCGGTGAAGATGCAGAACCAGGTGACCTTTCACCTGACTATATGGTCAGGTTACGAGATCTGCAGCAGCGCATAATGAAAATAAAAAACAACGAGGATTTAGAGAGGGTAGTAAATCTAATAGCAGAAACTGGCAGGTATGAAGTGACAACTCAAACTTTTGACTTTGACTTGTGTCTACTGGATCGTTCCACTGTGCAACAGCTCATACAATTAGTTGGATGTTAGCTATTTGCATAAATTTAAAATAAGCCAGTTTATGTGTAAATAGTGCCTCTATAAATTATTATACCTATTGTACAGTGAGTTATGATAATCTCAATCTGAAATAACAATGGCAATACATAAAATTCCTCATTTTCATGAATTGAGGTGATATTTTTATTATATTTATAAAGCATTATTAAAATCTCACTATAAGTTATGTATTTAGATTGGCAGTTGGTTTTTAACCCTTGGCTGTTCTACAGATAGTATCAAGTGGTCAATTCACTCAGGCCTGCCTTTGCATAATACATGAGTTTTTTGTGCAATACTGTATAGGTTTGTAAAGTTTATAAGACTGTTAAAAGATTGTTAAAAGATAATGTATATTTTGTACATTATTGTATTGATTGATTCATTTTAATGTAAGTTTATGAAGTTAAAACATTTTTTATATATGCTATGTAAAGTGGGAGATATGTTAAATTATTATTATTATACAATAATTATTCCTACACATTTTATTTAAGATCAATTTGATAATGGGATAAGATTAGTCTCAACACTGCAGTAGTCATTTTATATATTTTTATGCACATGTACTAAATAAGTATAGCATTTTTGTATACCTGTTATGGATTAAGCATAAAAATCTTAACTTTAAACATCACCTAAATGAGTTTTCTTAAACATATTAATTTAAGTTGCCAGTGTATCCGGACAATGTGTCCACTGCAAAGGTAAATTATTTTGATGGGAATTTTACAGGCTTTGCTAAATGTTCTAATGATACTATAATAAAAAAAATTATCAGCCTCCAAAAAATATTAAATGTCTCGAACTTTGTACTGCATTGTTTTGTGTAATAGGCGTTTTGCCTAAAAATCTTAACTTGATGTTTTGATAACTCTCTGTAAATCGCTAACACAATGAAAATTGTTAAACTTTTTTAATACCAGTACTATATAATTAATTCTATACGTTCATGTGATTATTGTCAGTGGCGTATTTTAAGATTTGAATCCCTGAGCGTAAAAAAAGGCTGTCCAAAGATCAATACATATTTCACTTTTCTGGTAGGTTGCATGTTATATTTACTTGGAGAATACACTAAAAAAAGGATGTCCAACTGAAAAGCACCCATATTTTACTTTTCTGCTCTAGTAGCTCCCCAAAAAGGTGTAGATAAATACGCCCCTGATTATTGCATTTTAAAGTATGTATTTGATAAGCAATTGATGAATTACAATTATTAGGCAACTTATAAACAGAAACTTGACACGTTAATTTCAATATAATAAAAAAAAAAACTAAAATTAAATAATATGTAGTGCTCATTTTTGCTTCGTTTTGATTTATAGTAATATTATTTGTTATAACTTATTTTTATTTATATAGGATTTAGCAATAAAAGTAATAAAGAGTGCATATTATTAACTATTTATTTATTTTTTAAATCTCAAATTGACTTTACATTTACATTAGGTTATTTGACTGTTTTCAAAAACCTATCTATAATAATCAACAATGCAATAATAATTACAACAATAAGTGTTTTTCTTCATAATTTTGTGTATTTTTAATAACAATCGACAAGTTAATTCAAATGAATTAAAATACCGCGCAAACACTCCCATTTGTAAGAATCGCATCGTGACGTCACACGCCAGTGTAGGTAAGTATATGTACTAACCATTGGGTGTTATTGTTGAGTAAAAAATTTAGGAGATAAAATGGTCTACAAATAGTATATACTATCACATTGATATAGTGGTCACTTCGAATGGTTTATAATAATTATAAATTATTATTTAACCACAAAATTATTGTAGTTCTAATACGTGGCTACTTTTATAGTTTGAAGTTAGACATGCAAACATTCTATATTTAGAACATGTAGGTACCTCATCATATTCTCACTAATACATATTTTCAATTAATTACAGAATGAATAGGCTACGGTGACCTCTTACCATCAGGCAGACCCCAAGCATGTTTGCAAATACAATACAAAGTCAATATATTATTTACTATCAAAACAATATTCAGAAGTTTGAGCCAGATTTATAACAAAAATTGGTACATACTTCTATAAAAAGATAGTAGAACAAGACCGTGAACTTTGTTGTTTTTAGATATGAATATATCCTAAAACAGAAATTTTAACGATGTTTTAAGTTTTACGAATATACTCTATCACAAATCATGAATAATTTATATATAATATAGAGTATATAAATAAAAAAGACGTTCTCTATACTTTTAACTAAGGAAAAGTGGCTCCCTAAAAGAACCTGGAGAAAAAATAATAAAGATCTGAAATCTTTAAAAATATGTCACTTGCATCCTTTTAGACTTAACTGTAACTCGAGAACGGAAGCTCGTAGGGGAAGATAAAAAATATGCGCGCTTCTTTACCTGGTTCTGAATTAAATATAGTATTTTCTTTTAACTTTAGACAGGGTTTTCTAGTAACATTTGTTCCTTACAACCTACACTATCAATTATCGTAATAAAATAACAAGTTTTTTGTTGTAAAAATTATTAGGTTCGATTCCCGACTCGTGTGTAATTTCTTTTAAATTTATGAATTCAGATTTTCCTATCTTTAAAAACGATGTCATGGTTCTTTAGAACATATTTCTCTATCTCTTATTGTTTCAGAGTTCCCCCTCACTGACCCATTTAAATGTTACAAAAAGTTCCTGAGCAAAAAGTGAACCATTTATGAGAAAAATCATTTTTTTTTTTATTTGGCGAGGTAAGGTGTCCTGAAAATTAATTTAATAAAAGTATAGACTGAAATTTATATTTTTCTCACTTGGAAGACATAAAAATCTTTGATTACTATCACAACTAGAACTGTATGTCAGCATTATAAAACATGAGCATCATAAATTTTAATTATCAAGTTCGCAATTCAAAAAGTACAAAACAAAATTAATCGCTAATACATTTGACGGGCAGAATATTTTAACCATTAACATCGCGCAATAAGTAGGTACTTTTATGTAGGATCTCGACTGTTTCGGAGATTACACGGAACTAACAGACAGACGAACATTTTAAAAATTGGATTTTTTGTTGTAGCTGCTGTCACAGACCCTATAGATACCACCAACGTTATTTTGTTCGAGTCCTGGTGACACACGAATTCTGATATTAGACATTTTGCATTATACTGTTAACGTCAGCCGAAGATCCGCGATGCCTAATATGGTTCCCGAGTGTTGGGGAACAAGGAAATGCGATGAGCAAAGAATGCATGTCACGAAGATGACAATGCTACCATTGGCAGCTAGCGTCAAAAGGCTAGATAAAGTTTAAAACAAGTATATTCGAGGATCTTTGAAATCGTTGAAATAAAAGATAAGATGCGAGAAAGCCGCTTACGCTAATTTGGATACGTGATGCACAGAAGTGAAGACCATACACCTAACCGGTTTTGAGCACAACAGAAGACAAGAGCAGAGGCTGTTCACCGACTACCTGGAAACGGAACATTGATTTGCTGATGCGTTTTACATAGAGCACGAATCGCCAGGAATGGAGGAAAAGTACCAGGAGGGCTGACTCTAAATAGATAAAAAGGCAGGGAATTGATTGGCATCAGGCCAAATAAATTAAAACAGATATAAAATGAAGAATTTTTATTTTAAATGAAATAAGAAAAACTGAGAGTGTAATGTAAGTCATGCAATAATATATTTTAAAAACCGCCGTATTTAAATAGTTGATGTTTACAAAGGCACTTAATGAAATTCCACAAGATGAAATTATTTTAATTACTATAACAAGATTTCTGAAATATAATGATATTATATAGGATTAACTCAAAAGATACAGTGTACAGTTGCTTCTAAAGGGGTAACAAATTAAATAAATAAATGTACCCATGAGGATGAAATTCCTTTGAATTACTTTTACGCTTATGATTGGTGTCATATTCATTTAATCTCAATCGCTGAAGAGATTATTATCATTTATCTTTATCGAAAGCGTATAGGAAAACATCTGTTCCTTTCCAATGCATTCATAACCGAAGTTCTGTGGTTAGATGTTCATCTCTTTTTGCCGTTTTTATGAGCAGATTGTCTCCATTTCGTATAAAATTGTCCAATTTCTTCGATTGATATTCCGGCCGACTCTGCTGCCCCCATAACACTGAACTCCTTAAACTGCTCTTCATCATTACCAGTTTCATTGCCAAGTAAAAGTATCAGTAATGGTGCTGATTTCCCTTGTGGCCAAGTGTCAGAATCGCCATTCCCACCTTGCACCTGCCTTTCATCGCTAATAAAGTGATTACAAAACTCCAAAATTTGTATAAAATTATGCACATGCAGCGGTGCCTTGCGTGGGTATTTCAAAAGCGATAATGGTTTCGACTGTCCTGGACGTTGAGCTCGTAAGAACCGCGACCCACTTCTCAATTGCATCTCAAGCCAACGAATAGCATCACGAGCCGTACTCTGTTCCCTCTTCAGGTTGTCAAGCTCTTGTAAAACTGGAGAAATTAGAATCTGGTCATTAATGAACGTGAACAGTAAACGGTTTAACAATATGTAAGTGGTGGTCGAGAGGTTTAGACCAGTGGAATATCATTACAATGTCCGCATGTACCAACAATTTTTTTCTAATTTGTGTATATTTACTAATTTAAATTGGCAACATTATCAGCTGAATGTGAAAGAAAACATCTTGAGGAATTCAGAACGCATGAGAAATGTTACTGTAATACTACAGAATGTGGCATAAATCGCCAATACTTTATGGGCTGGCGTACAGACTGAGCTTGTGCCTTCCCTTGGGAAGAAACCTCCTTACCCACCAGTGGGACACTTACAGACTGATATTATTATTATTAAGATAATGTACAAACATACTCACCAACAGTAGGCACAAGCAGTATGAAAGTACGCGAGCGTAGAAGCTGTTTGACTCTCCGTAAATGTTTATTTAAAGCCGCCGTATCAAGGACTAAAAAGGCTGGAGTCGCCGATTGCCCGCTACACTCTAACTCCCTTACTTGGGACGCTAACCACAAGCGACCAAGACGACGCAATAAACCACCTTCACTGGATTCATTCTATAAAAGACATTTTATTTATTACAATTAATTTTATTACAAATTACATACTTAATAACTGTATTTTTAGAGGTAGAAAGTATAGGTAGGGGAAGGAATGATGGCTAAGTGGTAGCGTGTAGAACACACTTATTCCAAATGTGTTGGTGCATAGCGAACTACAACGCAGCAAACCGACTAAGGCACAGCGCCGAGCTGCGCCGCTGCTCCGCTCAGCCAAATCACTCATTACTCTAACTTGCTTCGCTCGCGTACCATTTTGCTCGCGCCATGGCACAAATTTCAGTTAACTCAATGCACCAGCGCAGTAAGATGCGCTGGAGTTATACAGTTGACACAAGGAATTGTTTGCTGAGTTACCCATGTCTGGTTTCCAAGCACTAATAGATGTGTTCTGGCAGCCTGCATTTGAAAACCAGTCTTTCTCTAGGCTTAGCGTACTAACCTCTTGAGCCACATTGTTACTTGAAATCAAGTTAGCTTGTGACCACAATGCTAAACCTATAAAGAGAAATTTCTTGCTATTTGGCACAGTTTGAATAGTGTAATAACTCCACCTTACAGAAGATACCTTGTGTTAAGTTCCTGTGGTGAGTGGGGTTTCTAGTGCTCCTTGGGGTAGGATGGTTAAAGGGTGACAACGCACCAGTGACACCTATAGTATTACGAGCGTCCATAACCTAGATAGCCACTCATCATCCTTAGCCGTATCAGCCGTATGCTTGTTAGCCACCTTTGTAGTATAGAAAAAAAAAACTTTAAAAACTTACCTGGGAATTTTTTGAATTATGCCATTCTCTACTTCTTTTATGATTAATTTTTGTATTCAATTTTGGTGTGATATTCTTTTTTAAATAAAATACTTTTATTGTTCTATTGTAACGTATTCTAGGAATTATCTTAGCCATTTGATTACCAAAATCCATAAAATTTAAGATTCTTATAATATTCTCATCATATACAGACAATCGGTATTTTTGCAAAATTCCCCATTCAGCAGCATCTTTATCAAACTTGCATATATTAGTCCCACGAAGATTAATATCTTCTGGTAAAGGTATTGTTTTATATTCCAGTTTTAATTTTTTACTAACTCTTCTTGCATACTTCAATACTTGACATTCCTTTTCAATTAAATCATTTGTTTTGGATGCAAAATGGTAATTAAATATGTTGAGTAAGTCAACTATGCACTGAAAAAGTGACTCACCACTGTTGCCACATGAGAGAATAAGATCTTTTTCAAGTAATGCCCAATCCAAAAGCAATTTAATACTGGGTAAGAAATTGTCTCCTTGCAAAAACTGTTGTAATTCTAGGACATTTAATTCCGTTACTGCTATATCGGAATTAAATTTACTGTCCATATCCTGATTGTCTAATATAGTGCTCTTTTCCACAATAGGGTCGGTATTTGATTTAGGTGCTTCCAATGGCTTCTGTTCAACTTCACCATTATCTTGACCAAATATGGCTTCAGTTTCAGAACCTTCACAGTCAGTACCATCACTTTGCACATTGTCATCTGATTGATATGTAGATTCTGATAGATTTTCTTCATCAGAGCACGACTCATCTGTCTCAATGTTACTACTATTTGTATCTTCATCACTAACATCAGAGCTTCCTGAAGACAATAGACGTCTTCGTCTGCGTCTTTTAGTAAGTGACTTTTTTACATTATTCTTTGTGTAGCCATTATGTACTTTGTTGGATTCTAGACACTCATTTTGCAACAACTTATCACCTTCACTGTAGTTTTCACCATTTACAATGGGAGTGTCGGTAATTATTACACTCTCTAGTTCTCCCTCATGTTTCTGGTCAGATGCTACATGGTTAGAATATCTTGAATTGTATTTAGAAACTGGATATGTAAGCCCTATTAATTTCAACTGTTTCAGTAGCTTTTGTAAAAGTTGTGATAAAAATGCCAATGTGAAAGCTTTGCAGGCAAAAGCTTTAGTCTCATCTGTTTCATTCATTTTGACAACAGTAAACAAACAAATTTGAACAATTTTATGGATAATATTTGAATTTAAGTATGTTGGATTTGTACTTTCTTCATCTTTAGCCTGTTTATATTCATTATAGTTTTTGTTAATATCTGGTAATGTAGTTTTATCAAAGTCCATGCATATTTTTAATTCGTGAACAAGTTTATTACACCTTTGAGGAATGTTTGTATCATTTTTACCTATATACCATATCTCTATGAGGGAAAGGAAATTGGTAATCATATTTTGTATATGTTCAGTTTGAGTCAACATTTCAGATTCATTTAATGTTTCATTAAATTGAATATTTTTCTCAAAAATTTTTGTAAGGTTACCCATTGCTCCTTCAAATGGGGATACACAATTTAAACAGTGGATATAATAACAAACAGAATCCAAGTTGTAATTTTTATCAAGGTATAAGTTACCCAATTGATTGTAAGGCATTCCCAAAACTAAATCAACATGTGCAGCTTGAAGGTAGTAACGAGCAGCTATGGATGGATCAAATGTTTGAAAAATTTCTACCTGATAACGACTTAGGTCTCCTAAATATATTAAACATGAATGAATTGCTGATTGATAGAATTGAAATTCTTCATGTGTAGGAGTTTCATTTGCGTCCTGAGTTTCCTCATCTTCTGTTATAGGAGCATAATCCAAATCTCTCAACTGTATTTTCATTTGTAAATGTAATCTATCTATGAAATTATGAAAGTTTCCAATACCACACTCTATATGGGTATATAAACAGCTATCATTGTTACTGTCTGTTTCTCGTAATTTCTTAGCAATGGACACAGTGTCATAGTAAACTTTTCTCCATAAGAGTTCCAAGGACTTCTTTCCATAGTTTAATGGATCAAGAAATATCAGCTTTTCACAATTATCTCTCAGTTTTTGACGTTGAACTTCGACACTTACGGAGAATAAATCTACAAGAGATCGACTCGCAGCTGTCATTTCGCTAATACGTCTGGCCACATCGCTAACGTAGCTGTAAAGTTTTAATATAATCATATTATAGCTTGACGTACATACACAACACTATAATTAAATTACATTACATACATACTACCTTTTATCGTGAACAAAATATAATATATATTCGTAAAATATAAACAGAATATAAATAATATTTATAAAAGTCAACACGCGATGCGGTCACGTAAGGAAACTTACCGATAAAGTTTTTTAGCACGTTCATCGCGCTCAATAACTTTAGCCTCTAAAATTTCGTTAGTTCCGTTCTTCATTTTCAAGTCATTTTACATACTTGTCAAGATGTTGATAACAATAACAGTTTCAATTGTTTTTTCAAGTTATAAAAAAATCCCACAGTAATCATGACGACAATACCATTTTTCGAATAAAATATTTTCAGGAATCTACGCGTAACGTAAAAGACATCAGACATGACATATCAGATGACACATGACAGTTATGAGATTACTTCTTCTTCTTCTACTTTTTTCAATCTTGGCAACCCAGTCCTCTTCAGAGACTATTATATTACAGCAAATTTCAAGATAAGAATGACAGACTTGAGGTGTTTTTAGTGTTGCCAAAAATAGAATCATATTAGTTCCGCGATAATTAGTTTTTACTCTTTTTAGACACACTATACCAGGACTATACTTTATTTCATTTTTAATCATAGAGTCTATAGAGTAGAGTAATACATGGTAACCTCTGGTTATTGGTCTATGCATGGTAATAAAATATAGGGACCACAGAACACTATTAAGACTACTATTGATATGACTACTATTATTACTTCTAGCGGAGATAGGGACTGTATTAAAAAAGGAAAATAATTCACAAATTAAAAAGTACATACTACGTTGTATACACGGACAATTGGCATTGACATAAAGTAACCGTTTGTGTTTCTATTTTGTGTGGAATTGTAAGTTGTATTGTTACCAATTATAAATTGAAATTAATTAATTAATACATATGTGGTTCTTATTATTAAATAGTTTTCTTTTTTCGTGACCGGTGACATTCTTTTTCAAAGACGGTTAATAACTAATGTATCGAAAAACCTGCAAGTCATCATAATATTAATAAAGCTTATTGTTTACGAGTGTAGTTCACATTTTTATTGCATATTTGTTTAATACTTTCAGACGAATAAATTTGCTTCAATGGAAAATCATACTTGCATATTTTTGGGAATAAAGGTTAAACCAGGCCCAATAGAACGATGTAAGCTTGAAAATTTTGGACTTGACAATACTGTTGAGTGTCTTAAAAATGAAGCTGCGAGAAAAACCAATTTGCCGTCATCCTCATTAGGTAAGATAAACCAATTATGTAGCACCTCATACTTGTAACTGTCATGAATAAACCCTACCTTTCAACAACCACCTTTATTTATAGATTGCACCTTGCCATGAGATGTTATATATCTATTCTAATTTAAAAATTATACTTATTGCAATATATATAATTTTTTACCAGACTGAAAAAGGAGGGTAGGTAATGTTTTTTGAGAGTGTATATGTATGTGTATTTCTTTGGCACATTCTATAGCCTAAACAGTTGATGGATTTTAGCATACAAAGTGTAGTTAGATTCATCTATATTGTGACATTGCTTATTTATGAGAATCAGTGAAAAAGTTAGTTAGATACAAAGATATTTTTTAGTCAAGTGTGTTTGTTGTAGTCAGGTTTTGTTTCCTTTTTAATAATTTAGCTTGTTTAAACGGAAATGTTACAGAATTAATTCATCATGGTAAAGTGTTGAAAGATAATGTAACCCTTCAAGACAGTGGTGTTAAGAATGGAGAAATGGTTCATGTGGTTAAGAAGAAAGCACAACAAGTACCTGCACCACTCCCGACATATACAGACACTGATTTACAGTTGTTGAATGCATCATTAAGGACATTAGGATGTACACCTAATGCTCCCGGCTGGACTCGCGCCATGCAGGTACATCACACTGCCTGTAGGCCAATTCAATGACAACCATGGTTGTGAAAATCAGGACTTGCTTTTAACTGTCTGTGTGCATTTGTATAATGTATTTTATTTCAATCTCTTTCAGGCTAAATCTATAGCTAGATCTAATTATAGATGTATGTGTTTGTCTCTAACAGACTTCAAAAAAAGACTAATGTTACTCAATTTGAATGTGTATTTTTCTTTTTTACTGATGTTCAGCCATAACTTCTTTGTTTATGAACCGATTTGGATGATTCGTTTTTTATTTGATAGGGGATACCTCAAGGGTGGTCCCATTATAATTTCATTGGTATTGGACCTTCAACATTTTTTTTTTTTTTTTATTTGTTAGTGTTGCTTTTTCTTTTTGTTTCCATTTCAAATCACAACAGTACTAAATAAGTTTTCACTTCAAAAATATAGTAGAAATATTTTAAAAATTATAAATAACTAAGAGTTAGGTTAAAAAATGAATAAATATAGGCAATATTTATGAAAAAGGGTAGGTTTGCACTTATGTCATAGTAATTCTAATGATGTCATATCTGATTATTTGATAAAGTATATACTGTTATAAAATAAAGTAAGTTATATATTATGTTAATGATGTTAAATAAACATCAAAAAACTCCTTTGCAAAATGGAAGGAAATATATTTTGTTCTCATAATTTTTAATAGTTCTTTGTGTCTTATTAATTTTATGTTTAAAATGTAAAATTTTTACAGCTATTAAATGATGAATCAGCAATGGGAGAAATTATAGAACAGGCTCCGTCTATTGGTGAAGATTGTGTTGCTCTCTCTATTCTACATGAGGTTGAGTTACTTGCAGCTCTAGGAGCCAATATTCAAACAATGCGACGTGGAGCGAACGCACATCCAGAACTGCCCACTGCTTTGCGTCATCTCACACGACTAGTTCGATCACGTTCTAATGCTGCATCTTCAAATGACAATGGTATCCACCTTTTTATTCAACTGTAAAAAAAGAGGGTTATGTTTTTCTAGCATACGTATGTCTATTTCCCTCCCTGTAGTCTAAATGGCTTGATGGATTTTAGCATACAAGGTATCCTTAGATTAGTCTTAATTGTGGGTGTGACATAGTCTAAATAAATCCATTTGAAAAAAAATGGGCACTTTAGATATTTTTCTCTACTTCAATGAATATTACAAGAGGTTTTATTAATTTGACGATGTATTGGCATGATATTTCAAGCATCCTGGCATGATTCCATGATTTCTTAGGTTCCAAATTTAAATTAACACACAAAACAATTATAGTAAAATTGCTTTACTTTTTTTGTTGATTACTAATATATTAAAACTATTTGGATATTTTCTGCAAATTAAATAATTTAATCTTTATTTCTACATTAAATATCACTTTCTGATATGACTGGTAATGATGAAGAAAGTTGTTCACAAACTTATGTGTCCCAGCTGCTAAGTGAGAGTCGTTCAACTGTCCAAAGGACTTAGCAATGGTATCAAGAGACCGGTACGGTTAAAAGAACACCTGGCTCGGAAAGAAAACAATGCCAGGGAACAAATGCATATGTAGACTAAGGAAACGCTATGTAGAAGTGTGTTTTGAAGAAATCATTCCATATAGCGGAGGCTCCGTTTTTTTTCGGCAGTAATTAATTCGACGGAGCATACAAAGTTAGTTTTCATAGAAAATGGAACATTAAATGCACACCAATACATAACGGAAATCCCAATTCCATTTGCACAGCCCATATTGACTGCTCTTGAGGAAGATTTTATTTTTATGGACGACATTGCTCGCTCTCACCTTACTAGCGACGCGGAAGCGTACATGCAAAAGTTGGGATCCGTCATTTAGATTGGCCAAATCGAAGTCCTGACCTCGGTCCAATTGAGAATGTTTGGGATGTTCTAAAGAGAGGGAAGATCAGTGCAACCTGTTCCACAAAACATCAGGGAGCTAAAAAGAGTCATTGCAGAAGAGTGGGAACTTATTCCTCAAAACATTATTAAAAATATTGTGGAAAGCATGCCCAGAAGGATTGAAGACTTGATTTTGGAAAGAGGATTTCATACTCGATATTAGGTTAGATTAGGATATTAGGTTAGTCTAGTGTTCGTAAGCGCGACTGCTATGATCGAGGTCCTGGGTTCGATTCTCAGGTCGAACAAAGTGTTATTGGGTTTTTCCTATGAAATTCTCAGTAGCAGCTCAGAGTTTGGTTTCGTGCCCGATGAATGGCAATAGGCTCGCCCCCTATTACATGGGACCTAAAAACATACTCGGCGAACTGTGGGTGTACATTAGTACACCTCTGCCTAACCCTTCGGGGAATACAGGCGTCATGGTATGTTATGTTTTTTCTACATTTGTAACTTTATTTAATGAAAACTAAAAAAATCTTGTCTTTATTACTGACTACTTATAGTTTTGACGTGTACATCGGTTTTATGGAATACATCGAAACTTAATGATAAAATTGCCAGAATTCACTTCACGCATATTAATTTACACGATTATTAAGTATGCAGACTACGTCAAACAATTAAATTCAATTTAATTAAATGAAATGTATATTAGAACGTAAATTTCCTTAGTTGTCCCTTTTTTTTTGCAAAGTACCTAGTATATATAATATTTAAGTACCTGTGAATCAAATAAAAAATAAAAACATGCATTTTATTTATAGTGTTTTTGTTTTCTTTTTTTTTTTAAATAATTTATTTCATTTCACTTCAACTTTAAGTAGGTATTTGTCTTAATAAAATCACATTGAATTTTATTTCAGTTCCAACTTCAGGGTTTGCATATTCTTTGGAGGCTTTATCAGAGGATGAGGATGCTGATGAAGAAGAAACTGAAGATGGGGAAAGGAATCCAATTACACAAGAACAATTGGCAGCTGCTTTGCAGGTCTATTTTGTTTTGCAACTTGGCATTCTTTGTATGTATTGTTCCCAGTATATAACTACCTAACTGTCCTATTTTTAATCTACTGAGTCCAGTAAGTAAGAATGGACACTATTTCCATATATGCCTGGAAACCTCTGTTTCTCCAGTTTACAAGAAATAATAATATAGGATACTTTGAATTCCTTACTTAGTCACAAACATGACGCCGCAAAAAGCACTTGCCAATGATGAATGTTTTGTTTTTAAGCCTTCGTAGTATTTTCTAATATTCAAATTGGGACCTGACAGGATGGCGGATCTTTTGTTAAAACTATCTAGGGTGTTCTTGTAACATCTTACAATGCAAGTTTCAAGTTTATACTTGTAATACACTTTACGTATGTACAATAACCAAACTATATCACGCAAAATGCCACCAATATTACATAACTAGCTGGTACCCGCGACTTCGTCTGCGTATTATTGGATATACACAGACTGATCTCGGAACACGACAAACCAAAAAATCGCCGTTTTTGCGTGATTGAGTAACAAACATAGAAACTTTCCATTTATTATATTTGTAGAATAACACTGGTTAAACTATGACTTTTACCAAGATAAAAAGTACCCTATGTGTTATTCCAGGTCATAGACTGACTATATGTGTGCCAAATTTCATTGAGATCTGTTCTGCCGTTTTAGCGTGATTGAGTGACAAACATCCAAACATACACACTTTCACATTTATTATATTAGTAAGAATATAGCGTCAAAGAACCTGTGTTAATGAATTAAAATAAAAACCACATGGCAGCTAAAGTCCTCCAAAAAGTCCAATATAATTCCAAAGTGTAATATAACCCGGTAGTTAGGGTTAATAATGTTATTTCAATTTATAATAGTACTAGTTGTCCCAGAGTTTAACCCATGTTAATTTTATCCGACAAACACCGCGCCTTGTGGTATATGTATAAGAGATAGCCATATGCTATCGCGGACTTTTTATTTATTTATTTGAGACAATTTTACATTACAAACATTATTATCAGCTTTTTTCCAATATGTTAGACAAGACAATTTTTAACAAAATGAAAACCAACTTCAATGATTTTAGGAGTTTCCTAGTGTATATTCCAAGTTGAAGGTCCAATGCCAAAGACATTAAAATGGGACCACTCCTCATATTCATAAACATAAACATAAACAAAGAACTTATCACTGAACATCCATAAAAAATATAAGTACATTTGTATTCTGTTAAAAAGAAATATGTCACTATTTTTTCTTTTTGTCAATATGGCAATGGTTTCCCCCTAATCATTTCGAATTCTCTCTCCCTTTTCTCCAACCTAACCCATTTTCTATCTGCAATTTTGTCAATTTCATCTTACCATCTCATTACTTGTCAATTTTTACTTTGTTTACTTTGCTTCTCTGAGATACGAAAGTGTAAGTACAACTACTTAAGTAAGTGGGTTTACTCTATTTCAGGCTGCAACGGAAGCGGTTTCAACATCTAGTAGCCGGGGCGGTGGCAGTCAGGATAGTCTGTTACGTCTCCTGCAAACCACAGGCGAGTCTAGCCGCGCTGGTGACTCGGCTACAGAAACTGGAACCCCAACAGGATCAGGTACGTTTTTCGACGTTTAATATATATATATATCATTATATGAAATATGATTTTTTTAACACTTAGTAGTGATATATTTGCCCATCAATAAGTATTTTCACATATTTTTTGAAGTTATACTTTTACCATGTTGTTGGCATGCGCGATGAAATTTTTGGATTTTTTTTTTGTCTTACTACGCCAAAGAATTGTAACTTAGCTGTAAGATATTTTCCGTAAGCTTTATATTATCATTTCACTGACCATTTTTTTTATGATAATAAAAATCATAAACTTATAAAAATGGCAAAATACAAAGACAACAATGATATTTCAATATCTTGAAATATTATATAAAAATGATGGCATTTATATTGATGTATGAGCATCACGATTTAATCCTTTGTTTAAATGTTTTTATACAAGGTGCCGGCCGTTCAGTCATCACGGCCGAAATGTTTAGCGAAGCTATTTCCGAAGCTATAAACCGAGCTGGTACAGGTGCGAACAACAGTGTGGGAACTCCGATGGAACAGAGCACTGTTGGTTAGTATGTTGTTACACCGCATACCTTATAAAATTAAATATCATGAATAACTAGGCAACAGGACCACTTAAAAAAAAAATCGTTAATTATTAATAATTATCGATTTAAAACGCTAGTAAAAATATAATTTAATATAAATAACGCATTATAAGTACCTAAAATGATGTCTAAACGTACAGGTTTTTAAATTGCCGCGCAAACGATAGCTTAGAGCGCGTGACGTCATACGTGTGGTCAGTACTAAATAAACGCAGAAAATTATATGAAAACAACAGATGTCAGCTCAAAGCACAAATTAGGTAACACTTACACACGAATGACGTCATGCGCTGTTATTGGTATTTTAAAGTAATTTTATGTTTGTTCCCTAATACATACTTTAAAGATATCAAAACTACACGAGTTAAGAAAGTATCAAAATAATTTGTTATTCATTTACAATTCTCAAAATTTGAGTCCTGACCCATGCTGGTATAAGCATAAGCATAAGCATATTTTCTTTATTTTTTAGGTACTTATTAGTCAATCACATAATTTGTTTTGTATTTCAAATATTATACAAGTTGCCTGAAATAAATAAAAAGTTTGGTGTTATTGGATTACATAGTTTTGTTTATTTTTTTAATGGATATTATGTGAGTATTTAGTGTAGGCCCGGCTATAGACAGAACTACAGATATATTAATGTAGATATAAAATAGTATATGTCATATTATGATATAATATAATGCTACAGCGTCGTCTTCACAAAGTCCAGTGTCAAGAGCAGAGGACTTCACAACACAATTGAACCATATGCACGAGATGGGACTCTTGGATGATGCGTTAAATATTCGAGCACTTCTCATCTGTTCAGGTACATCACCCACTTTTGTTTCAATCAAATAACTGGTATTCAGCATCAGGGTATCCATTTTTTTTTAACTATGGATAGGCTTGTGTTTGATCACTAACTCGTCTGATCATAAGTGATAATGTGGTCTACGATAGAGCACGCTTACCTAGAAGGTACCTATTCACTCGAGACTTGATTTAACAGAAATTTCTTTGGAGATTTCTTCCCTACTTGGGGCAGTCTAACTGGTGGAATCCTATAAAAAATCGCAGCCAAATGATCTTGTGTTGTGTTCCTGCTGTGTGAGTATGCCACCTTTGTTATATAAAAATAACGGAATCTTAAACGCGCATTGTGAAAAAAATGACTGGGATATCAACTTCCATAGCAATAAAAATATTTATGTGAAATATCGAATGGCGTGTTTGGACAGAGGAACAGCATATTGATGGGACGTCGCTACGTGCCATTCGGCGAGCCGTAGGTTTCCTATGAGTAGTGTATAACTCCTTAGAAAATACATACATATTTCATCATTTCTGCGAGTTTAGAATTCTCATAACTAGATATGCCCACGTTAACTACAGAATTACTGTTTAATGTATATCGTGATAATTTGTTTTTTGGATAAGGATAAAGAATCGAAGGAGTAAAACTAAAAAAAAAAAATCCAGTAGTTTTTGCGTGTTACGCGCACAACGACAAACCTCTATCATTTTATATAAATAAATTTGTATAACCTAAGATAATTTGAAATACATATAAAATATGTCAATAATTATAACTGGATAGTAGGTATATTGATTATAATAATTATTTTCAGGTGATGTAACTGTTGCAATAAATTTAGTATTCAGCGGAGCCATCAGAGATGATTAGAGGAAGATGTCTCAGAGAAATATTGTCTACCTTTGTTCTTCAATGAATTCCATGTTCACTAGCTGTGCCCGCGGCTCCGCTCGCGTGAACAACAGAAGACCGCGTAGCGCTTATAAAAATCGTAGTTTCTCAAAACTGTAATAACCTTTAATTGAATAAATAAATCGTCATAATTTTTGTTTAGATTAGGAGCTCGTATCTAAGTAGCAAAACGAAAAAAATTGGTCAAAATCTATCCTGTAGATTTTGCATTAAATGCAAACCTCAATCATTTTATTTATATAGAAGAAGATTAGTCAAGCATTAAAAAATTAAAACCTTGTCACAACTTTCAAGTACTTGGAAGAAGTGGGGTTATTCGTCCTATTGTCGATCTATACTTCCTGTTGAATTACTTTATGGATCTATAGCTATACTATACTAAATCTATGGTGTAAATTCAATATTATTATATTTCCCCACTATACAGACCACAAATTCTAGTCCGTACAAATAAATACACACACTAATTTATGTACTGTTGGAACATCAGTTACATAAGATACCTACCTATTGAATTGATTAACGGCCATTTTCAATAACCCCGATTAATACATATTTGTAATAAGTACTATCTTTAACTTGAGACTATTGGCTTCCCTCTTATCTATTCAAGCTATAGAATATGGACATATATTATGTAGATACGAAAAACTATCCATTGATAGGTTGTTGAAAATAAAGTACAGACGAAAGTTTATATTTTTCTACCTTTAGTAACTGAAACAGAGGATAGATAGGATATTGAGAACAGCCGTAAATGTAATGTGTACATTACATTCTGAATCCGAATGAATAAAACTAGTAATTTTGAAGTATTATATTTATTACAGTAATTTTAATAAAATTATAATATCACATAGTTAAGTATTGGATGGGGTCGAATTTTCTTGTCATATTCAATAATTATTATAAATAATGTCACAGAAAGTCATATTTATAAAATTAGTGTTGAATTTTTTTTTGTGCCAAGCACCATGCATTCTACTATCTAACATGAAAAATACGATCAATGTTATACATTAGTATATCAACATGCTAAAAGCTATTCGAAAATTAAGTGCCAATGAAAATTACGTTTTTTTTTTAAATTCAATAATTATCTTAATCAACAAGTGCTTACTAAATTTTATTTTAGTCTTAAAGTTTCATTTTGTAATTCATGTTACGTTTAGTCTGTTTCCTATAGGTGCTGTTATCGCCTTTTGCACGACATTGTTCACGTTTTTGCATCCTCCTGAAGTACCATCGGGCATTATTTGATGTATTTTTATCAAATAGTTCTTGTTCAAGCTTTTTTCTAGCGTCATTTCTTGAGGCCGTCCTTTTATCATACCAATTTGAGTCCTTACTTTTGTGTATCTCTTTATTATTTTTGTCATTTTTAAAATATTTGTCCTTTAAAATATTTTTGAGGTCATTGGTAACCAATTTCTTGAAATTTTTCTCATCATACTGGGCTTGAAAATCATCTTTATGATTCATAATATTTTGATTTGGTTTTTTAAATATATATCCATTCTCCTGTGAAGATGTTATTGAAACTTCATCATAATCCTTTAAATATCCACCTTTCATTTCCCATTGTTCATATTTATTTTTTCGTTTCTGCTTTTTACGTGACTTCTGACGGTCATGTTTTTTTCTATCTTGTTTAGTTTTAGGTGCAGTATATCTATCATCCTTCAGGAATTCATGTTCGCTCATGGAAATTTGATGAGTAATATTCAACTCATCGCCTTTATTATGTTTCTTTGTGTTAAATTCTTTTATTCCTTTATGAAAAGCTTTATGTTTGTTTTCATTTAACTCTTTTTTGAGATGATCAGTTTTAAGTGAGTCTGCATAGCTAATTTTTATTTTTGTTTTGTTTTTTTCACTATTTTTAAAAGGATTTTGTAATAATTTAATTTCACTTTCAATTTTTTCTGTCGAGACCTCTTGGGCTATTGTATTTTTGTCTTTGGATTCAGTGCGTTCTTCTTCTTCTACTGTGTTTAGGTTAATATTCTTTGACATATTTCTCATTGATTTAGATGACTGAATCTCACGTTTCATTCTTTTTGCTACTTCTCCATCTAACCAGCTTTTATTTTGCTGATACACATGTTTCAGTTTATCTATGTCAGATAGGAAATCTTTTTCATATTCTGGTTGTATAATAGGAGTGTTCAAAATCTCTTCATCATTGTTATCAAGACATTTTATGGCCTGTTCTGCATTTCTATTATTTATCGATCCTTCATAAACCTTTTTACATCTTTGTTGTTTACTTGTATGAGATAACTTTTCAGATGTGACTGATTTGTGGTTCATTTGTATATTAGCAAATGTCAATTCTTTTAGCTTGCTTCGTAAATATGCATTTTCCTCTTGCAGTTTGTATAAGTTTGATAAAATTTTGTTTACAGAAGGTGTTGTATGAAATGAACAATCGTTTTTTGCTCCCCACATATGACCTATAGCAACTCCAGCAGCTGTAATGACACTTCCTAACATTATGATGTTGAGCACCATACTCAACCTTTTATTTCTTCTATGCACATATGTTTTATGTTTCCCACTGCTATCGCCTAAAATATCATCATTGTCGTTCTTCATAGATTCATGATGGTTACTGTTATTAGGGTTTAATGGTGATAATGAAATGTACTGGGGTGCATGATGTTCAGGTGGAATGTTTTCTTCAATACATTTAGTATAATCATAGCTCAGTTCACAAGGTGATGATGATTCAGGATCGCTATCGCTAATTATTGATATTCCATCTGTGTCTTCATCCTTCTCGAAATTTGAAACCAATTCTCTGCAAATGAAAGCAATATTGTGTTAAGAAATTTTATTTTAGTAGAAACATTATTCGTAAACAGTAAAAGGAATGGAAAATAGTTTGTAAATAGACTATATTATATAGTTAAATAGACTGAAGTATAGTCATTGGCGTAGCTAAAGTGACTCGAAATTGAAATCCTTTGTTTTTATCAGATATATAGGCTAGCTACATTCGAACAGGCGATAGTTCTACTTTTAACATCAAAGAAAATACTAGACAATGAGAAGAAATCTACAAAAGGATTATATGACTGTGTACACCTATAAAGATTATTATAGTATGTTCGTTTTCATTTAATCTATAACGTTAAACGGAAGTAAATTCTTTAAATCACTCTGAGTTATTTTATTACTCAGGAGCATAACAATATAAAGAAAAACGCACAGTGGAATATTAAGACACAGAAAGTTACGGAGTAGTCACGGAATTTGGTTTAACGGCGTTTTTAGAACCGACTATACAGTTAGCCTTAGGGCCCTGAAGCCGCTGCGGCTTTTACAGCTTCACCGAACTTGACGAGGCAAGGAGGAACTCCGATATTTATATACAGAATATAGAAAGTATCCGGACAAATTATATGAGTATAAAGAGGCAATGTAAAACTTTTGATAATATTCTTCAACACATAGAACTTAGAAGTACAATTTTAACATCACGTCAGATTGTTTAATTTCTTCTCATAATATTTTTATATTTATAGGTAGGTGCTCTATATGTTTTGACATCAATATATGCTGTCGATTTAAAATTTCTGCAATAAATACTTCAGTGTTCATTTTATTCCGCTAAATCGCCACAGAATCGTCCAAGTATTTTTATTCACAAGTCGCCGCTCAGTTCGTCTCTGCGACGCCGCTGTCCGCACAGCTCTGTTTCCAATTTACCCATACATTTGTACCCGCTACGCCTAGCCCCGTGCGCCGCTGCAGCGCTGGAGTGTTCTTTCGGCAAAAGTCTCACGCGTTTCCGCCGAGCCCGAGGT
Source organism: Saturnia japonica (assembly GCA_033032175.1). NCBI lineage: Eukaryota > Metazoa > Arthropoda > Insecta > Lepidoptera > Saturniidae > Saturnia > Saturnia japonica. The sequence goes on along the minus strand of CM065321.1, from coordinate 12,012,562 downwards.
ACATCAATTGTTTGTACCTCTCGCTGCACCGCACTAAGCCACCGCTGATTCCGGCTTGTCCGTGACTCGGCTTTAACTGACAGCAACCACGCTAAAAATCTTTATAAAATCATTCAATGCTACAAGCATAGTGTAACGTATAGCTCTTTAATGCGTGCGGTCACAGAGCACACCTGTTGCGATAATAGTGCGCGTCATTAGTACGGTTTCAATATTTCGAGGAACAAATATCTAAAAATTGAATATTTTTTATCCATGTCAAGGAATTGCGTGTTGTTTTATAGTTTATATTATTAATCGGAACTCAAGCTAACTTCTTATGAAAGCTTTATTTGACTTAATTTTTTAGTATCTAATATTTATCATTACTGCTCAGTATAACCTGCACTGCACCTATAAGTAATAACGTGATAATGTACTGAATTAAGTTTGAAGCTTACTCTACCCATATCTCAAACTTAGTATCTATGCAAGCTGTTTTAACTGGATTTTTTATTTGTAATTATATAATTTAATTTTTTAGCTTGACCGATTATTGCATATTAGGTGGCGTTTGATTCATCTTAATTGTGGGAGTGATATAGGCTCTATAATATTTAAAAGTACGACATCTGAGAATCAAATAAAAAGTAAAAAATTTAAAAAGTTAGTCAAGTGGTTTTGTTGCAGTTGGGTTTCCTTTTTAATAATTTAGCTTATTTATACTGTATAAGTACTTATCATTACTGATTAGCACCTATGAAAAAGCGAAATGATAATAACTCTTAATAATGCTCTGTATATAAATGTCTTTTACATTTCAATAGAAGCCCCGTGAAAATCGGTTTAGACATTTTTTTCAAATAAACAAACAGACAAATAATTAAAGCTTGTTTGTGTTTTGTTAACGTGCTATTAATCATATGAGTTTAAAAACCTGTACTTCAAAATTACAGACAGACAGCTCAGATTTATTTGTATGTATTGAATATTTTTCTTATAGAGTTAATTATACTTTCATTTGTCCACTTTAATTGCGATTTACTCTCCTTATTACTATAATACCACATAATAACACCAATTCATAATACTTGTAGGTATAAATTATTGTAAGGCAAGATGTCATTTCAGGTTAATTATTCTATTTTGTTTATACTACACAACTCAAGCACAGGTATATATATATACTTGTCTCATTTCCTCTGCTGATATAAAAACATTCCGTCCTACTTCTTTGAATCTTCTAATGATATGACATACACATAAATGAATCATTGTATGTGTGCATTAGCGTGCCACTTATTTTGTGAAACTATTATGAAGGTAACATATCTATGACTTTTATAATATCATTGATGCTATGCCTAAAAATAATGCTCATAAATCAATTTTTAATCCTTAACAAAAAGAAATTGCAAAATACCTTATTGCAGTGTATGTATAAGATATAGGCATATGCTATCACAGACTTTTTTGGATATACTAAGGGTCAACATTTTATTTAAGTATCATTAACCATATCACCAGCATACACAGATAAAGTATTTCGGGAAGGTTTCCACTTCCGACTTTCTTGACAAAAACCAATATTTAAGGCTAGCTGAGTATTGTTGCCTAATGTTAGATAGCCTATACTATTCCTCGTGAATCTGGCTATCATACACAAAAATATTTTTTCGAATCTGACTGCTAGTTCCAGAGATTAGCATGTTTAACAAACAAAAAACTTTTCCACTTTATTATATTATGTAAACATGCTATATAAAGTATAGATTACTTATTTTATTACCTATTCCTGAAAAAGTTTCTCTAAAACTTTATAGTCTATATATAGTTTGGATAGATATCCACCAATAACAAATTTAATATCCAGTACTAACTTTCACCAGTTGAAGGCTGATTACATAATAAAAACCCAATAAATGTTCCTTAGTGCAAGTCATTACCAAACATTATTTACAATGGCCAACTAAATGTTTATTTTAACATATGCACTATCGAAAGTTTGTTGAATAAAAAAATTAAAACTTCTTTTCAAGCAGTGCAGGCAATGTGGATGAAAAGCTAAAATGTTAAATTGCAAGCCTACATGTCTCTCTACCATAGGTAAAAACAGTAATAAGCAAACAACCGCCTTATCTAGTGTATTATGTGTTGTGATAATTTGATAAACACGTAACTTTAGGTATTATAATCATGATGTAAACAACATTAATATCTTACAACCTAAGTGACATTCAAAGCAGATTATAGATGAAATTTATAATAATACAGTGTAAACTCTTTATAACGTTATCCTTTATAAGATAAACTCCCTATAAAGTTGAAGTGAGCCCAACTTGGTTGGTTTGTGTTAAAACCCACATATTGAAACACTCTTTATAGTGATTCGTCATTCTCTATTATGAAGAAATGTGTAGGAAGACGATTCCACCACATATCTAGATATGAATAGAATACATAAAATAATACAAAACAATTACTGGCATAGCAAAAAACGTCAGACAAAGTTATCAGACTATACAATAAGTGTATACAATAAGTAAACAATAATTTATAAGCATTTATTATCTAAGACATGCATATTTAAAATTCTTGTTAATTTGGTTGTTTTTTTGTTCACTCCATATAACGATAACTCTCTATAACAACAAAAAATGCTCAGTCCCTTGAGTTTCGTTATAAAGAGTTTACACTGTATATAACTTATACAACAACAAGAAAATGTTTTTGGAATTGTAGGTTTAATGTAGCCACTCAAACAGCTATTCAAACAGAGCCTCTAAATTTTTAAACACAATAAATTTTCAATTTACACATCTGTATTCTTACAGATATGAATGACTATTATGATATAAATTTTACAAATATAAAATATACTCATAAATAAGGAGTAGAAGTGCAAAAACACCAATGTACACTCTTGAAAAATTTATCAGTGATACTTTAACAACTCATTTAAAAGCAATGTTAGGATTGATTGTATTAACTATATAATATAGCAACTTATTTTCTCAGCATTTTTTTATAGTAACTCAACAAATTTATGATGTCCTTGATGGGAAGCACAGTACAATCAAAACACAATAGCAACCACCAATGGATCAGCAGTTATTGTTGTTAGGCTGGCCAGCATATTATATATATCTCTTCACATTACACTTGACAGACCAGATGTTGTGGGAAAAAGAGAACACAGTGGCCAGAAGCTGGTTCCACAGTTTTACAGTATGACGAGATGGAAGTTACTGTAAAACTGTGACTCCAAAGCTTAGCACTTGTGTCTGTTGTGGAAAAAATGAGTTCATTTGAATTTGATCATTCTATGACAATTGTTATATTAATAAGATGTCCCCAAAACAAATATTTCCTGTTTGGATATTCTACATATCATGGACAGTGACGTATTTGCTTTTAGTCGCCTCATATTATTATATCTCATGAAAGGCAAACTATTTTTTCAATTAAATATATGTGGCCATGATATGCCAACATTCTATTGCAAAACTTTATCTTATTTCAATAACAAAATTAATTTCCTATTTATATGAATTGCTAAATAGTTAGGCAATCAAAGAACAGCTGAAGGTCAGCTCATGGTAATGTTTGTTTTTAGTCATATGTCATTGATATGGTAAGCATTACCTCTGCTGTGCTATAATATCTGGGGAGACTGACACATTTCCTTCTGTAGAAATTCGCTCCAGAAGAGTCCAACTCTCTCCAGAATCAGAATCACTGTGATCAGCAGTAGACCCATCCATTTAGAATAACTAATCAACAAGAATAAAAACGTATATTGCTTAAAACACTTGTAATACATATAATATTAGTATATAGCATCTTCATATATATTTAGTAAATGAACTTACCTGTTAGATTTGTTAATTAACTAAAGCAATTTGAATCCAAAGAGAAAAAATACAGTCACACAAAAAAAAATCTATTACAAATAATTAAGTTTCGACATTTTATACTTTGTTTTTTTTTTTAATATTTTTATAAATGATAAGTAGACAACGTCACAAAAGCGTTTATGTTTTGTTTTTAATAAAAAAACATCTCGAATTCGCTTGAAACGCACAAAATTGACGCAACTATCATTATTAGACATGGGTAACACAGAATATTATACTCTGGGTAACTATGGAGGGTAGAGGTAAGGAGAACCATCTCAGTAAATCAAGTGTCCACTGAAAGGCAGCAAATTAAGATGGAGCCACAATAGCAAGTGGAAAATATTTAAAAATAGCGGTATTTAAAAATAGCGGCACATAAAAATCAAAAACTTTTATGTATCCGTTAACTTCGCTATTGTTAAATAATTAATAAAAATTTATTATACATACTGTTGGTCGAAAAAATGAAAATGAAATAACAAAAATGTACCTACAAAAGTTTATAACAATCGAGTCGCTATCTGTGTTATATTTCAGCAACTTTACAGGGTATATTCACTAAATTACATTGGATACGTAAATAGTTCAGGTTTTAAATACTGCATATCTCCTAACTACGAAAGTCACGAAAAATATTAAATTTTTCAACCCAGCACACTTCACTTTGTTTATAACTGCTAAATTCATATCATTTCCTTTTCCGACACTAGCGCTATTTTGACGAGTCTTCGAACCATAATTTGCTGTTTACAGGTGGACACTTTTTCAACTGATCCCCCATACTAGATGGTTCTCCTTACCTCTACCCTCCATATGGGTAACACTGAGCTACGCCGCGCACAGGGGAGGAAAGTTACTACTTCGTCTATCAATTTTTTGATCTCGCCATCTCACAGTTGTGTTCTTAATTATTACATCAATTATTTATTATTTTATTCACAAGATGGCACAACGGAATCGATTATACTATCGATGTTAGGGATAAAACGATACCAGTCAAGTGTAATACTTTTATTTGATACCGTAGCAGTGTGAAAGAATCGATTCATAATTGTAACGTATAATTTATTTATTCTAAGAATTAAAGACAAGTAATACTTACAATACTTTCTCATACATTGTATGTTTACGAAAATTCTGATTTCCAGTCTGCTTCACAAAAACAACTACTTTTCAAGATAATATACCACATTTTTTTTCTAGGGTTTAGAGCAATAGCAACATTACTTACATAATTGTACTTTTTTAAAGAAAATCTGATTTAGTAGGTAGTGATGTTCAAAAACAATTACTTAAAAAATATTTTCTCTACAAGTAATTTCCTGAAGCAGTGACCTTTTTGGTAGCATTTCAAAACAACCTCTTATTAAGTACAAAGGTGGCATCTTTCTAATAGGTTCAATTAAAATGAGCAAATGCAATATGACGTCACATACTGTAATATAAACTTTTAATTAAAACCAGAGGTTGTTAAGACTTCCAATCGGGCTTTCACTGCATAATATATCATCCTTCAAGAATTGAAAATTATTCACAATTAATGTGAAATTTAAATCTGCTATGAGCGAGTACCGATCCAAATACTTTTCACCGATTCTTACTCGATACTCGGTCACAATATATTGATGCCAAAATATTTGATATTGTATCGAACACGATTCATTACTCGATGTACTCGGTTCTCTAATTGAATGTATTAGATCATGTATCAGTCAAAATATTTGATATTGAAATAAAAGTATCTAGTATGTACGTGTATTTACACGATCTATCCCTAGTCAATGTCAGTTGTCATTGTCAAGTCAATGAAAATTTTTGTATTAAATAAATATTTGCTAGATGCTATATGATTTTAAATATAAACATAATAAAAACATTAAATAATTCTGGGCGTTTCATTATGTTCTTTAGATTTATTTTCCTTATTAATTTACGCAAATAACTAGCTAACTATGCGTACGTATTTATAAAAAGTTTCGGAACAAGATTAACAGATTGAGTAGTACTTAGTAGTAGTAGTAATATTCGTCCAATAGGACAGGCGAAGGAATTGTTCCATACTGCCAATTCTGAAGTTGTCATTAAAATTATAATTGACTTGATCCAGTTTTCTTCTATTTAATTTATTATTTAAAAGGCACAAGTGCCAAATCTTTTATATTTATTTTAATGTATGTATTCTTCAATTTTATCATTTAAGTATATTTTTCTTGTAGAATATAGTCCATCATTTATTATTCAAATTCCAATTTATCTTTTCGATAATTCCCAAGTGTGGAATTAATAAACTCAAAGATGGGTATAAAATAATCAGGACAGCCTAAGAGGTTCTGTAGGGAAGGCGGGATGTTTTGATATTTCTTCAATAACTTGTCTATGAGCAACAGGCGTTGTATGTTAAAAGCGGGACTTTTAAATAAAATGTGATCTAATGTTTGATCTTCTCGCAGGTTGCATACAGTGCATTTAGGAGTAGAAATTATATTCATGTGGTGTAAATGAGGATTAAAACGACAATGTCCTCATTATTTGTGTACAGAACTTTCACGTCAAATAATTGTCCTTATCAAATGCAAACCAAGGTTTTTTCCCCACTTCCTTATTAATACCAGCATACCATGTTCCTTTGGTCCGTATTATTTCATTTCCCTTTTCTAACCATTTCTTATTAATTTCAGCACGATATTCAGGTACCAAATCTTGCCACGCACATGGAATATTTTGAATATTGCCGCCCAAAGTGTTCGTTAATCTGGCGAGGTAATCAGCGTTCTTCTTCTTCTTCCTAACTTGGCAACCGGTCCTCTTTAATGAAGACCATTACTGCCATTATCGAGTGAATTATATTGTCAAGTGTTATGACGATTCAGTATCCTAACAAGATGGTGGCTCCCTTGTTAGAACTTTCTAGGGAATTTTTGTGAGATCTCGGAATGAATGCTTTCAGCTTATATTTATAATCCACTTCACTTATGTACAAAAACCAAACTATATCACGCAAAACGCCACAAATATTACATAATATAGGGTCAAAAACCTAAGTAAATGAATTAAAAATAACAACCACAACATGTCACTTCAAGATCCCGCCAAAAAATCCCGTAATCAGCGTTTTCGTTACCTATTATGCTACGTTCGACATGTTGGCATTAAAAATGCAAGAGTTGGTTCTCTATTCCCTATGTATTACTCTACTCTATGGCCGCGCAACTGCGCCAACTGAGTTTACTGCGCCGGGTGTGTTAACGCACTTATTTCAAATGTGTTAGCGCATAGGCTATAGTCTCTGGGCTATAGCGCACTTCAGCGCAGCGAGCCAGCATAGCACAGACCAGGGCCGCACCGCGCAGTGTCACCAGATTGAATTTTCGAAACTTCCCCATGGCGGCTAAAAAATTTCCCCAATATTATAGGATTTCAGTAACTTTTCCCCAAACAACTTAAACCTGCTTATTCCTTTAAATTTTTGTTTATTTCTAGTATAAGTAGCTTTAAGGGGTGGTGATATGTGTTCAGAACCATAAAAGTACCATAGTACTTATGCAAAAAAATTCCTATTTTTTTTAATTTGTAAATAAAACGTATTTTGACCGTATAAACAAAAAAAAAATACTATTTGGGAGTCACATTTGCTTACTTCGTGCGTTCTGCTCTGTTCTATTGATTTTCAATCTGAAGGTATAGTAACTTTGGAAAATAACAGTGCTATTAAGCGGTTTAGTATTTATGAAAAGTATATCTACAGCGGCATAATTTATAAAAATTTATAAATATTTTCTCTGCCATAAAAATTACAGAAACACATGCAACGTAACATTTTTGTTTTTACCCGACCGCGATAAAGGAGGGTTATATTTTTCTAGCGTATGTATATATTTCTGTTTCTTTGGCACGCTCTATAGCCTATGGGGCTTAAGGGGTTTTAGCATACGAGATGTCGTTAGATTCGCCTTAATTAGGGGAATGACATAAGAAAAGATTGTTATCGTAAATTCGGAAAAATAGTAATTCAAATCGAAATGTTGAGTGTGAGAAACGTGAAAAGCTCTCTTTCAGATTTAAAGGTGATTATGATTACCTACATTATGCTTGATTATTCGCACATTGCAGTAACTCCGGCCGACTATTGCCATTGTTAACAATAATAAAGGATAACCGCCAGTAGAATAATAGTGACTTCAATAACTTATTATACATTACGTAGGAATAAAGTATTACATTATTTGTTGCTGTAATAATTATCATCACTGAACTAGGAACGCTAAAAGAAAGTGGATTTCCAGAGAAAGAGAGAGTATGTCATCTAACAGAGACAGTACGATCAATTTGTCGAGTAACTATAAAAAAAAATGTGTGAGTGTACCAGAGTACACAGGTAAGAAGTGAAACTTCTTTACGACATATCATTTTTCTACTAATTGCAACTTCACGAAAATGGGGTAGATGAGGCTTAAGCCTTAAGAAAATCAATTTTTTCCGTATTAAAATATAGCAATTATATTATTATAGACATGCATACAAATAATGAGTAATTTATTTTATCATTGTTCTTATTATATCATTGCTATTTATTTATTGTATTATATTTACAAGTTATGAATAAATAATTGGAATTATCTTTTCAAAGTAATACAATTATATGATGACAGTTAATCTTGTAGAAATGCAACGATTTTATAAAATTAAAAATGAATAAATAAATCATTAAAAACGAATAATTAAAAAAGATGTACGTATACATATTTTTATTTTCTAATCGTGTTTTGTTTTATTTTTAAATTATTATTTAATTTATATTTTTTATTGTTTTTAGAATTAATAATGTTCACTAGATTTACAGTCATATTTATTAATACTTGCTAATTTTAACAGATTTATATACATTCACTGATACTTACAATCAAAAAGTGAGGTTAACCTCAAATAAATATTAAAATCATGCTCATACGTGTTGAATTTATAAAACGAAATATATAATCACTCTCACTTTTCTTGTAAATTCACTTAAATTTGAATAAGTCTTTTTATTTTATCACTTTCAAATTAATATATTGTTATTCTTATTTCAAACCAAACTTCAAAACTAATATATTGTTATGTAAATGTATTATTGTATAGCAGCTGTCCACGCGGACGCATCGCTCACTCAAGTAGGAGAGAGACAGATGTCGAACACTGCCGAACGCGGAGGCCGATTGTGCCTTTTTGTCGTTCGTTCCGTGCTCTTGCTTGCACTTCCAGCCTTAAATGGAACGCCTCAGAGCGAGGTAACGCCGCATGAGTCATATGCCGAATATACGTACTTGCGTAGGTATCATACATTACGACAATTGCATGATCAAATATTATTATTTATTTATTTAAATAAGGTAACATACAGCCATAACATAAACATGTTTAAATATAATTTATACAAACAGGCCTACAGTACCATATATTGAAGTACATATATCTATATATAATTTTTCAAAAATCGTAGCGTTACAATCATATTAAAAAAAAGAACTAAATAAATTTTGAATTAAATATCAACATTAAAATAAAAACATACAAGAGTTAAATTTATATTATATCATAACATGTCTTTATTCAACAAATCACGTACCTTCCTTTTGTAAGATGATAATTTATTTGAAAATATGTCAACATCACTAAGAAATCTGTTATAGTAATAACAAGAACGTTGAAAGAAGGAGTTTTTGAAATAATTTGTCCGACAAAAGGGAACATGAAATGTGTCCTTTGATCGTGCGTTTGATCGCGGTATTTTTAAAGAAATGTGTTCCAGAAGTGGAGAAGAATCTATATGGTAATTAATTATTTTATGTAAGAAGATTGCATCAAGATATATCCTCCTATGTTTTAAGGATTGCATATTATGCCTAGAAGCACTTGTTTTAAAATCAATAAAATTATGACTAGTTCTATAATCGAGGGACTTTAAAAATCTGTTCTGTATTTTCTCAATCCTGGCTATGTGCACTTCATATTGTGGGCTCCAAACTACACTTGCAAACTCCAGTATACTGCGAACATAGGCGTAATATAAGACTTTTAAAGTTTCTACTTTCTTAAAGGGTTTACCCAAACGTAGTATTAAGCCGAGTTTCTTAAGAGCTTTAGAGACGATAGTATCTATATGAAGATTGAAGTGCAATCCTGAATCCAGAATGACACCTAAGTCACGAACTTCATTAACACGTTTAATTATATTCCCAGACAGTTCATAGCTGTAAATTAAAGGATTTCGTTTCCGTGTGAAAGAAATAATGTGGCACTTGTCACTGTTAATAAATAATTGATTTGACAAGCAATATTCATTAAACATATTGAGATCATTTTGTAATTGCATACAGTCAGCCTCTGATTGAACGATTTTAAAAATTTTTGTATCGTCTGCATAGAGTAAATGACAAGACTCCTTAAAACATGCCCCTATATCATTGATATACAGCGTAAATAGGAAAGGCCCAAGATGAGATCCTTGGGGAATACCGGAAGAAATCGCTAGAAACCTAGAACGATAACCTTTGAGTGCTACAGCTTGACTGCGGTTTCTTATATACGACTCAATCCACCTTAGAAGGTTACCCTTAATAACTTGTTCAGTAATATTGAATGATTTATTTTATCAAATGCTTCAGAGAAATCAGTATACACTGCGTCCACCTGATAGCCAGAATCGAGTGCTTTTGTAATAAAAGTAGTGTAACCGACTAAATTAGTGTCAACACTGCGACCGCGAAAGAATCCATGCTGCTCAACAGTAATATGATGACAAATTTGTGTTGTTAATTCGTTAGTAATTATCTTTTCAAATAGTTTTGCAAAAACGCAGTTTTGAGATTGGTCTATAATGCTTAACATTATGTTTATCACCTCCTTTTGGAATTGGAGTTATCAGTGCCATTTTCCAGACATTCGGAAAACATCCTTCAGTTAGTGACTTCGTAAAAATTATAAAAAGCGGCGAAGACAATTCTTTTGCAAGTCTTGACACCAAAATGGGGTGAACCTCATCAAAACCAGCACCTTTATTAGTGTCAGTTTGTTTTAATAGTTCGAACACCATTTCTTGGGAAATATTAATAGTACCAATATCTACTAATGATAATGATGTATCATAGCATCTATGGTGAGTATCTTCGTGACGACTGGTTACAAACACTGAATTAAAATAATTATTAAACATATTGCATATTTCTTCACTATCGGTTGAAGATTGATTATCGTATATCATTTTAGCCGGTATATTGTTATCAGAGAACTTAGATTTAATGAAGGACCAAAAATACTTTGGCGATGTAGTAATTTTAGCCTCAGAAAACGAAATATAATTTCGATAGCATTCTGCTTCTAGGCATTTTTCTCTTCTACGTAAGATTTTAAATTCTACTAAGTCCCGATCATTTTTATATTTTTTCCAATTTGCATGAACTTTTAACTTTTCACGAATAAGTTTTAGTAATGCTCTGGAATACCAAGGTGGATAATTTTTATTTAAATGTATTGGTTTCCTGGGGACAAATTGATCAATTAACTTATGCAAAATGCAATAAAAATAAGTAACAGCTTCTTCAGTGTTCAAACCACTAAGACATTGAACCCAATTGATATCTCCCAAACCCTTACTTATCTCTTCAAAATTAGCTGAGTGATAGATATATTTAAAACGGTCGACATCTTTAATGTATATCACCGAGGAAAAATTAATTTCTATTTCGAGAGATTTGTGATGCATGTCCTCAGGAATGAGTGGTGAAGGACAAGTTTTGACATAACAATTACTATTACTTAACACTAAGTCAAGAATACGCTTATTAACATTATAACAACTGTTGTATTGTAAAGTATTGCTAAAATTCATAAAATCGGATAAGATCGTTACTTTGTTAGAGTTAGCAGTATTTAATAACTTTAAATTAAAAAATTCGTCACGGTCCCATTCCGCCTGAGATATATTATAGTCGCCCAACAATAAAAAGATGCTGTCACTTCTATCATTGTGCATTATTTCATATGAATTATCAAAAAATCGTTGTAACGATAGTAAATGGTTATTATTGTGCGGGAAATAACAACACACAATATGCAATGAGCGTAATGTATCTCGCTTATTGGTCGGAGGCGCGAAGGTACGGGAGCGGGGGTAAGCCGTGGCCGCGGACGCTGAACCCAGCTCGATGCTCAACCACAGCTCCTCGGAATCGCACGCCGAACACCACTCGTCACGGCGCCGAGCAACAAGTTCCCGGCGTACCGCTATCAAAACTCCACCTCCTCTCACATCTTTCATTGTATTAGAACGATCTCGTCTGTATACAATATAATTGCTGTAAAAATACTCAGCACTATCTAAATCTGAAGATAACCATGTTTCTGTTAAACAAATCAAGTCATAGTTACATTGTAAAACACTAGAAAGAAAAGTATGCGATTTTGTACGCAGTCCTCTCACATTCTGATAATAAATATTTAAACCATTTAATTTAAGCTCTTTTGAAAATAGTAATTACACAAACAATACTTATACACATTATTATTGACAATATTTTTATTGAATATAATGAACGGACTTGTGACTATATATACATAATACTCTAACGTATGTTTCAAAGGAACATGAGTTGACATATTTTCAAAATGAAAACTACATAAAATTATTAAAATGATTAGCAAGAAAATAACATTATTGATAATACTATGAAGAGGTGATTTGCTTTTATAACAAATGTAATAAATAATAGGAATGCAATTATAGCTTATTAACTTTTTGTAACAAAGTTTTTTACACAAGAAATATAAACAGAACAGTCACTTAATTTTCTGGAGATCAGATTCTTTAGAAATACGAATAATACCTGATTTATCATTTTTCCTCATCAGTATTTTACAGTCTCTAACCCAAAGATAGGAATAGTTATATAGGACTTTGAGTTCTCTGGCGCGTTTTAATAACAGCTTATTTGCGGGTGTAAGGTGGTCATTCAAGTAAAGGTTGGAAGCAGCTCCGGGTATACCGATCTCCGCTGTCGTTAAACCACGACGAGCGCGAACGGCTGCGATCAGCTGATCCTTACGGTGTCGCTGTGTGAACCGTACAATAATGGAAGGGTGACGTACAGCTAGCTTATTACCATCGGTTCCAAAGTTGTTATAAGGTCGAACACGATGGATCGTGTCGAGATCTGTATCCAAGAGCGTAAAATCCACAACTCTGCATAAATCATTTAAAATATGATGTAAATTCTCACCACTGCGAGGGGGTACCCCTGATAACTCTATATTATTTTGTCGGGAGAACTGGTCTTGCAGGCTATTTTCATATCTTAGCCCGAGTATTGTATCTTTTGCATGATTTAATTCTTTTTGTATTACGGTCATCCCTTGAATTTTTTCTTCTACTAAAATCAGTCTACCTTCCATTCCTTTAAAACATGATTCTAAATCATTCCATTTTTTATTAAGATCTTGAATATTTTTATTTGTATTATGAATATCAGATTTTACTGTACTAAATTCTGTTTTCATTGTGTTAAAGTCCCCTCGGAAACTTCTGATTTCTCTTAATAAATCTGCCAGCACTGAATTATTAACAGAAGGATTCTTGCAGGAAATACACCGCCAAGCAGCCTTCTTCTCCACTCCCATCCTACGATAGACACTTTCAGAGATACCGGCACACACATAGTGGTAACGACCTTCACATTCCTTGCATAACACAAAATCGGAAACAGTTTCGTTACACTTCAAACACAATGACATTTTATTATTATGTTGCAAACTATTCACAATTCACCAATTTATATTATGTACTCTGATATACTTGAGTAATAATAACGTAAAATAATAAATTAATAACTCAGAGGGTATCTATTTCAGAGCAATTGAGAGACAAGCGACCGTCCGCTACGACGTTTGACGTTTCATGTTATTATTATTTTCGAATATTCTTTGTATCGTATATATAATTGAAATTATTCGTGATTTTGTTATTTTTTCACAATCGCGTTAGGTAACAACCCAAGCCGAGGTCCGGCCACTATGGCACCCTTGTGCGTATGTTGCCCACGCTTTCGTGGCTAAATTCCTTAATTAAGCGCTTGCCCCCAAGCCTGGCGGAGCTGTCAAAGCCATCGGTGGCTCTATTTGTTTAGGGCCCCTTAGGCTAACAGTATAGTCAGTCAGAAAAAAAACCATCTATGATTTTCTTTTGGTTTATCGTATTCAGAGATCAGTCCGTGTATATCTATACTATTAATAATTTAGTAAAGCGGATGAGTTTTTTTGTTTGTTTATTTAAACACGGTAATCTCTGGACAACTAGTAGCATTCGGATTCAAAAAATTGTTTTTGTATATGATAGCCAGATTCACGAAGAATAGTAAAGGCTATCTGGAAATAAGCTACACCTCTCAGCTAGCCTTAAATATTTATTTTTGTTAAGTCGGAACACAAAGCGATCCCAAACTGATTTATTCGAGTGTGCTGCCGTAATGGTTAATGATACGTAAGTACAATGGTTTACAAAAATATTGGCCCTAAGTATATCTAAAAAAAGTATACGATAGCATATGCATATCTATTATACATAAGCTACAATAAGGTGTTTTGTGACAAACATTTGTTGAAAATTAAAGTTATTTATGAGCATTATTTTTTGGCATGTAATTATTAATCCTTACGAGCGAAAGTTACTGCATCATCAATACAATTTTATTAAGATAAACTTTGCCCTTTACAGCATGTTATTTGGACGCATAATTTGAGAATTAATAGAAAATTAAAATAATTCAACTTTTTTTTTTTTAACTGACTACACTGTTAGCCTTAGGGGCCCTATCCAAAAACAGAGCCGCTGCGGCTTTTACAACTTCATCGGACTTGGGGGCGAGCGCTTAGGGCACTAGCCGCGAAAGTTTGTGACGACCCGCACGAGGGTGCCAGAGTGGCTGAACCTCGGCTCGGGCGGTCGTCGCGAATGCGAAAAGGTCGCGATCTATGTAATTCCCTAATCTTAAGAAAATTCGATCTAACTAACATATACTCATATGCACGTTCCCCTCCTCCTGGGAGGAAGGAGGGAACCATGCGTATGTGTATTTAGTAATCGGAATGGTTTTTCTACACTAACTAGCGCATTAGTCTAACTAGCGCAAAAATAAAAAAAGGTCCCTTACAGAACCTATGTACCTGTGTGGTGTGCACGTGTGTGTGTTCATACGTGTGTAATGTTGTATGTGGGTAGCTAAGTGTTGCACGTATAGTGTCACTTGTATCGCGCGGGCGGCTGCCTGACCCAAGGGCTTCACACCGAGGAACGGACCTAGGCTTGGGTTTCCGCTAGAGGGTGGACGTGACGGGTGTGCGGGAGCTAAGTTGACCGCCCGTCGTCTGCGGAGAGAACGGTGGTTACGCGGGCGTGGGCGGTGGCACGCTCTGTTTGGAGAGACGGTGTCGGCGTAGAACGCGTTAGCTGTTTCGATTTGGTCGAGCGGGTCAGTGAAGATATTACGCGGCCGGCGTTTACTCCGGCAGGCATTGGGGTCGGGAACATATGAAGCTGCCGCTTTGATTAAGGGATTCGCGTGGTTCGACGCGGTGTCGAAATAAGAGCGAGAAATGTGTTTGGCATAAGCATGTATCGAAGGAAGGTTCATATCTCTATGGAGATGTTCCATACGAACATACCAAGGGGCGCCGGTAAGGCGGTGAAGAAACCTATTCTGGATGGTTTGTAAACGATCCCAATTATATCTTGGCAAATGTGCGAACACAACGCAGCTATATGTCATAATCGGTCGGATACACCTCTTCTAGAGCGTAAGCTTGTGTCTCGTAGACATTTTTCTTGCAGCACATAACAGAGGATGCAATCGGGCGAGGGTCCAGGCGGCCCTTTTCCTAACCAGAGTGATGTGGCGTATAAAGGAGAGTCTACTATCTAGGGTTACACCTAGATATTTGGTTTCCTTTACCCAGGGGATCGGATTACCGAAGAGTTCAAGAGGATGATCCTTGAGTTTTTTCGGTATCTGTGAGGCGGTTTGGTCGAAGAGCACCGCTGCGCTCTTCGTGGGGTTGATGGCTATTCGCCAGTCGTTAAACCACTCTCCGAGAGTGGTCACGGCTCTTTGAATTCTATATTTGAGGTTGATCTTTTGCCTTTGACAGGAGTATATGACTGTATCGTCAGCGTATAACCCTACCTCAACTTTCGCGGGAAGTTTTGGTAGGTCACTGACGTACAGATTGAAGAGGCTTGAGCCAGGATGGAATCTTGGGGGACGCCTGAGCGTATGGGATGGGGTGTGGATAGTTCACCTTCCACTCTGTAGCGAAAGGTGCGGTCTTTGAGGTAATCGCGGATGATTTTAACTATCTATCGGGGACTTCGCGGGAGTACAGCTTATAGACTAATCCTTCGTGCCAGACCTTATCAAAGGCCTTGGCTACGTCGAAAAATACTGCCAGTGTACGACGGGGTTTATATAACTCGGAAAAGTTAAACAAAATGTGCTCCGTGAGGCGGTGCACTTGATGAGTGCAAGAATGTCTAGCCCGAAAACCGAATTGCTCAGGCGGATAAAGGTTTTTCTCCTCTATTACGGACTTGAGACGGTTCAGAAGGAGCCGCTCATAGATTTTACCTAGGGTATAGAGAAGACTGATAGGGCGGTAGCTGTCGGGAAGGGACGCGCTCTTGCCGGGCTTGTGAATACCTATGACAATGGCCGTTTTCCAGACGGCTGGAAAATGGCAGTTGGCTATACCTACATTGATGATGCAGACCAATAGAGCTATGAGGTGATCGGGAAGAAGTTTGAGTACTTCGTTCCTGATCCCGTCGGGACCTGGTGACTTTTTAAGCTTAAGGCTTTTGAGTATGGCACAGACCTCCTCAGAAGTGACTGGGGACAGAGATTCTGATGCGGGGAGCTTATTCAGCTCCCCCACGCAGGCTTCGATATCTCTGACTCGGTCGGTATTTGCGTTCACGCTGTTCGGAGAGCACTGGCTCTCCAAACAAGCGGCAATGCACTCCGCCTTGTCGATGGTATCGAACGCGGGTGTAGTGCCGGGACCCCTTTCGACGGGGGGCATGCGAGGTTGGGGATCTATTTTAAGAGCGTGGGCTACTTTCCAGTAAGTCAGATGTGACGGCCTTAGCCCTTCGACTAAGGTGTCCCATCTGTGACTTCTGAACTCGGTTATACGGGCTTTAACCGCTCTCTGGAGTGCGCGTAACCGTGCGCGGTTTGCCTCGGTCGGATAAGAGTCATGCGCACGAGTCGCAGCGTTCTTCTCCGTCATCAACGCTCGCACGTCGGCAGGGAGTACAAAGCGGCGATCGTTCGCCGCTTCGATTTCTCTCGAGGCCTCTCCGGTGCCGACTTGGCGGTGGTTGACTAGGGAGTCGATCGCGAGATCTACGTGCGCAACTGACTCCAATACGTCCGGGACCCTAACGAGACTGGGCGAGGACTGCCTATCCGCGAGGTAGTGTTTGAGTTTGGCATAGTCAACCGTTGTGACTGAAGGAGGGCTGAAGTCATCTAGTTGTCCTAGCTGTAGGATGACCGGGCGATGGTCGGAATCGAGTTCGTGTACGACCCGAATGAGTCGTACCTGAAGCGCGATATTTTTCAGGAGGGCTATGTCAAGCACTGTCGGTGTAAAGTGATCTTGAAAGTGGGTGGGAGTGGGAGGCGCTATGACGTCAAAGTTTAACTCGTTCGACAACCCTTTGAGAATAACCCCATTGCTGGAGTCTCTCCAATTGTTGAAGGACGTGTGTCCAATGTTGAGGTCACCTGCGATAATGACCGATGTGCCGAGCGAAAGTAGCTTCTCTAGGTCAGACCTGAGAGGTACTTTCGTCGGTGAGAGGTACACGGATACGATCGTTATGGACGGGTGATCGGTCATTCCTAGTCTACACATGGATACTTCCATATTGGTAAGTATCGGAGGATCTACCGGCATGCAATACAACGAGCGTTTGTAGTAAATGAGAGTGCCGCCCCCTCGGCCGTCACGGTCATTTCTAACAATGTTGTAGTTTGCAATACTCGGATTGTGTTTACCACGCTTTAAGAGCGTTTCCTGTACTAAGAGAACGTCTATTTGGTGATCTTTAAGAAAAGTCGCGACGAGATCACGCTGCATATATAAGTGCCGCGCATTAAAAAAGGAGATGTTTAGGCTTCTCGGCTTGAGCCTAGCTATTGAGAGGCCTGAGGTTGTTGGCTTCGCGATCGAGACGTTGTAGCGTCTCTACGAGCCGTGGAAAGGCAAATACGGTTTCGACGAAACCGTACTGCTCCAGATGGGCCTTGTATGCGAGGACCTCGCGTATCTCGTGCTCACGAAGGAGCGAGAGCATGAGGTCATCTTTTGTGACATGGGTGGAGGCGCGGGGCGCGGGAATATCCATAGCCACGAGGGGCTGTGGTTTGGGGGCCCATGCGTTCTAAGTCGAACGCACGGGTTTGGGCTGCACCTGGGGTGCGCGGGGCCTTGGGGCATCCGCGATAGTTCGCGGGATGTCCCTCCTCCCTGCATAGTACGCAGCTCGGGGGGTGGTAGAGTCACGCTGACGCGTGCACTCCCTGGTTGGGTGGTCCTCTAGGCACTTAACGCACCTCGGACGTAAGTAGCAGTTGCGAGCGGAGTGCCCGTACAACTGACAGTTGTGGCATCGGAAGGGCTTATGATTTTTGTATGGCGGCTCTACGGATACGCTGGAGAGCTCGCATACCTGCTCGAGATAAATAATTCAACACTCGGCTCGGGTCTATATCTTTAATAGTAGTGGCGATAACGAGCTGTGCGATGTGACGCATCTGGCCGCCCGATAAAAATTGTATCTGTACTGAAATATTATAAAAATCATCAACACTAATTTCTTTTAAATTATAATATATACAGGTGTCCGCTTTGTTTGTTTATAATTTTTGATTAAATGAAAGAGAATGGATCTTATATTTATTGATAAATGTCCGCCTCTGTTAGTACAAATGCAAGCCCTTTTGAGCACATTTTTCATTACATTCTCACACATTTCACGCGGTATTTCATTAATTTCATCACGAATATTTTGTTTGAGTTGCTCAAGCGTTTCTAGTTTGTTTGCATAAACCTTGCTTTTCAGATATCCCCACAAAAAGAAGTCCGGATCAGTCAAATCAGGCGACCGGGGAGGCCAATCAACATGACCATTTCATGAAATAACTTGTTGTGGAAAGAGGTCTCGCATTAATTCCATTGTAATCCGATGTGGCACCGTCTTGTTGATACTACATGTTAATCAAGCCCAAAGCATGCAGTTGTGGCGTTAAAAAGTTTTCAATAATATCACGATATCGCTCCCCATTCACAATTACCGTTACACCGTTTTAATTTTCAAAGAAGTAAGGTTCAATGATTCCTTCTGACCAAATTGTACACCAGACTGTCACTTTTAATGGATGCAAAGGTGACTGATGAATAATTTGTGGGTTTTCCATTGTCCAGAATCGACTATTCTGTTTATTCAGATATCCATTCAAATGAAAATGTGCCTCGCCACTCATTATGATTTTTTCATGAAAATCGGGGTTGTCATGGGCGAGCTGTAACATCCTATTGGCATATGTACGGCGGCGTAAATGGTCTTGTGGAAGAAGCTCTTGTGTCAACTGAATTTTAAAAGGAAACAAATGCAAATCCTTTTGCAAAATTGTGGCCAAAGTTGTTCTCTGAAGAACAAGCTCCTGAGCACGGCGTCGAATTGAGGTTGATGGATTGTTTTGAACACTTTCTTGAGCAGCAGAAATGTTTTCAGCCGATCTTGCAGTACGTTGTGGTCCATGTTTGGGCCTATCACCTACAGACCCTCTTTCTTCAAAATCATCCACTACACGATAAATAGTGCGTTTTGTTGGCAAGTTGTTTCTCCCAAAAATTTCACGTAACTTTCTCATCGTCACAGTAATCGATGATTGATTTTGATAAAATGTTTTAACGATTAAAACACGTTGGTTTATCGAATATTTTTCCATAATAAATTTGCCACGTGCCTACTTCACGACTGCCAAATATGAACTGTCAAGACTAGAGGTGTTATATTAGGCTGATATTTTGGTATTACTAATATGGAATATATTAGTTAACTCGTATTAGGTTCCCGTACCTATTATTTGGTATTAATCAAATATTACTCACCGATTCAATATTCGCTATTCGCTACCTACTTGAATCTAATACTGACATTAGTGATTAAATTTTATTTCCTATTAATAAACTAGCTGTACCCTCGGCTTCGCTCACGTGGACTACAGAATGCCCGTGCGAATCTTGCCCCCCCCCCCCTCGCTCCCGGCTATTTTAAAGACAATAATGCTTATTGCAGATGTTCCTTAAAAGATAGACGTATATTCTCCCTGACTTTTTTAAAGGTTTTTTAATGCTTACAATTATTTAGCACTATAATTTGATATCATATGCATAAAAAAAACTGATATTTTGACATTACAAACAGACACTTCAATTTTATTAATTGTATAGATTACGGGCTGCCGTTAACGTTACAATATTTGGTATATTAAAATATATTCTGTTAAAATGATTTTTTATTCGATTCTAAACACAAAAAAAATGTAATGTGTGGTTTTATGAAACCACGGTAAAAGTGAAACTTTTTTTCACATTAACTAACAAAAACAAATGAATAGCGAGCGCCTTTCACTTTATCCCTACTCCGCGGCCGACCGTCACGCGACATGCAACACACAGACCAAAAAGTTTGAGACGATCTAATAAAAGTTTCACTTTAATAATAAATATTTACATTTGGAATTCTCAAAAATATATAGATACGATAAAATGTATGCAATCGCAGCTAGTTACAAGGAACTGAAGGAAACGCTAATATAATACGAAATATCAATAGATACCTAATACAAAAATTACAAACTAATATGTGAATCTAACTAATATCCGTATTAGCTAATACACTGATATTCGTTAAGAACGGTGCCTAATACAGTGATTGTATGATACGAAATACCAACAGATGCCTAATACAAAAATTACAAACTAATCTGTGAATCTAACTAATATCCGTATTAGCTAATACACTGATATTTGTTAAAAAAAGGTGCCTAATATTGTAATTCTGTTCTCATTGCTTGCTTACTGTGCTACCAACCCATGCAGTTTTCATACGAAGCCCGACGTGTATATTGATGTCTTGACTCGCCGCGCGGATCGTGAATCGCGTGCCTATTATTTGGTAACCTATTATTCTGTATTCGTTTAACATAATATATTAGTCCGTGGCGTGTATTATAATCCCTGTACCTAATACGAATATATTAGTTACACCTCTAGTCAAGACTAATATTTACCAAAATGGCGGCAAAACAAAGTAGTATACCTTCCCGGCGGACACCCGATAGTATTATAAAATAATAAAGCGTAAAAGTTTCTTTGTTTGCTTATTCACGCTAGTCTCTGGAACTATCAGTCGGATTCGAAAAATTATTTGTTTCTTTATGATAGCCAGATTCACGAAGAATAGTATAGACTATCTAACATTATGCTACATCTCTCAGCCAGCCTTAAATATTGATTTTTGTTAAGTAACTCGAGTGGAAGTGTTCCCGAACTTCTTAATCCGCGTGCGCTTGCGTAATGGTTAGTAATATTGTTCATTAGTATATCTAAAAAAGGCCCCGATACCGTATGCCTATTTCTTCATAATAGCATAAGCAATTTTGCGAGTTTTTTTGTTGAAGATTAAAAATTGATTTATGGTCATTATTTTTAGGCTTATCATATTAATCCTTAGGAACAAAAGTTATTTCATCATAATGACAATTTTATGAAGTTTTTGCTCTTTATAGTATGCTATTTGGACACATAGTTGAGGAGATAATGAAAAATTTAAATAATTTGTACTTGCGGGAAGTGAGAACAATAATTATGATAAGCAACACAGGTGCGTCGCGTTGGCGGCGCGGTATTTGTCGGATAAAAACCGTGGGGCACAGCTAATAATAATAATATAATAAATGTGAAAGTTTTTATGTTTGTTCCTCATTCACGCAAAAATGGCTGATCGGATTTAGATGAAATTTGGCACACAGATAGTCTATGACCAGGAATAACCCATAGGGTAATTTTTTATCCTGGTAACAGTCCTAGCTTAACCAGTGTTACCCTACAAATATAATAAATGTGTAAGTTTATAGATTTGTTATTAAGTCACGCTAAAATGGCTGAACGGATTTGAATGTAATTCAGCACACAATAGTTTATAACCTGGACATATGAAAATTTTTTATCCCAGTAAATGACATATTTTTCATTTCTCTCTGGAGTCTGCACTCATTTCTGTAGTCCAGACAGACGATGGTGCGGGCTGAAGCTACCCAGTAAACACATGACATTAGTTTGACATAACATTTACATCATAGTATATGTCATATTTACATAAATTTTACACATACGCTGTGAGAGCCGTTATAGTAACATATTAAAACTAAAAATACATGTATATTAATTATTTACGTATTTATTGACAGTTGGATCCTCAATAGCATATTGTTTATCACATGTAAAAGAAATAGTCACTGCGTATCTCACACCTGATGTTACCTTTTCAACATAATGCAAATTTTCCTTCCCACTGGTAAACATGCTAACTCTAGCTTTTCGTGGTTCCAAAGTCCTATTAAATTTTTCATCAATGAACACAAATCTGCCACCGTTGAAATCAATGTTGTAATCATTTAAATAAAGTAATGTAGTATAGTGGAATGATTTATAAGTTTCCTGAAACAATAAAAAATTATACATAAGTATCCCAAAATCGCGATATATAATATTTCATAAATAAATCGTAAGAAATAGTAATTTATCTCATCCTTAAAAAATCCGTCCTACAGTTACCAGATGTAAATAATGCACATCAAGCTAAAGCGGGAGATAATCGGCTACTTTCGGCTTCCTAGAGCGTCGTGTCTTGTCACTCAGTAGATTATATGTTGGTGGAGTTCATTGGAATGCGGTAGCGTCCACTTCAATATAAATACCTATATACAGTAGACATTTCTTGCTCGTTCACTAAAAGGAGCATTCCATACTAGTACAATCTTTCAACTGTACTGGTTCGGACTTCTAGTACTTATTATTAACGGCCAGTTCCAATAAACTAACTATAGATAAATCTTAGTAGCTATCGGAGATAATTTGTATTTTTTAATCTATCTATGACAGGTGTTTTTATATTACTATTCACACAAAGTTGGATAAGACTACGGATAGTTAAAAATTTCTAACTCCAGTTAGGGCGTCCCTCTGAATCATTTTGTTTTTTCGTTTAAAATTAATTGACATCCTATTTAGGATTAACATTATAAATATATTAAATGTTTATATTTACTAAGATTATTATTTCTAAGTTATAATCATATTTTAAAATGATTAATAAACATAAGTAAATACAGTGTAAACTCTTTATAACAATATCCTTTATAACGATAAACTCCCTATAACGTTGAAGTGAGCCCAACTTGGATGGTTTGCGTTAAACCCCACATATAGAAACTTCACTCCATATAACGATAACTCTCTATAACGACAAAAAATGCTCAGTCCCTTGAGTTTCGTTATAAAGAGTTTACACTGTATTTGTAAAACACAGTTTGCACCTGTCATATGATGAAATTTTACAAATTCGCAAAACGACCATGATTCGGAACATAAGATAAAACTAAACGCTAGGTTTGGGCACACTCTTCTTCTTGCCATCTGTGGTTTGGACTTTGGACAATATTGTAAATAGTCGACTCGGTTTGCAGCTCTTTATGTTTTCTCTTAGTATCTAGTGTTTAATGTTTTACTTTTAATATTGTTTATAAGGATTTAGCGTTATTTTCTTTAGCAAATCATTTACTATAGTTTTATTTAATTTGAATCTACATATAAATCCAGATTCTGAAAATTCACTTTTATTCTAGTATATAAACTGTTATCTTCAAATTCTGCATCATCTGAGTCTAAATTAAATACTCTGGAGTCTGGCTTCATACATTTCAACATCACTTTCATGACTAAACAATTTCATTACTTTTATTAAAATATTATTTAAGAATGCTTCAACAAGAAGTGATTATCTCCCAAAATCAAAAGTTAATTTGAACAACTGACAATTAACTGTAAATACGGTATTGATACATTTTACTTTTTTTATATGAACTTACATATCTATGGTAAAAAGTTGACCCCCTGACAGGTAGTTTAAAGTCAAAGTTAGAATTTTTTATCTATCTGTGTTTATTGAAACTGAAAAAGTCTCAGATAGATACAACTGGCAGTTACAAATAGTTAGATTATTGGAACCGGCCGTTAGAGGTGGGCGATTATGAATGATTTACATAATCGAGATAATTCAATTATGAGTGATATTTCATAATCGAATTACGAATATGAATTATCATTCTCAATAGAGCCTTTGATATAATACCCAGAGGCGAGCGAGAGTCGAGCAAAAAAAAACAAACAAAAAGGTCACACCAGTCATAAACTAAGGACACAATAATTACCTAAAAAATAAAAAAAGGTTGTTCAATCGTAATAATTACTCATTTTATCAAATTACTAACCTACCATTACCAATTACTAATGGTACTTCGATTATGAATGATCACTCATCATCGAACTACTAATATTAGTAATTACTAAAGGTACTTCGGTTATGAATGATCACATTGATCACTCATCATCAAATTATATTCGTAATTACTAATGGCTTTAATCGAAATATCTCGAGATAACTTCATAATCAAATGATTACATTAGTATATCTCATAATCGCCCACCGCTACTACTATAATTTTAAAGTAAAGTAGTACATACACTGCCGTGGCATAAATGAATTATACACAGATGAATATTAGGCATATTTGGTTCTCCTTCATACTTTATTAGTTTACTAGCTGTGCCCGTGGCTTCACTCACGTGGACTACAGAATGCCCGCGCGAATCTTGCTCCCCCAATCCCGGCTATTTTAAAGACAAAAATGCTTATTGTGGGTGTTCTTTAGGAGATAGATAATATATCTATAGAGTATATTACTCTCCCGAACTTTTTTGTAGGTCTTTTTAACGCCTATAATTATTTAGTACATTAATTTCCTATATCTCATATGGTTTACTAAGCATAAAACATTTAAGCACTGGAGATTACCCGGAACAAACAGACAGACAGACAAAAAATTTAAAAATGGGCTTTTTGTTATAGGTATTGTATACACTTTCACATGCATTTAGTAAAAAACTGTTATTTTGACATTACAAATATACACTTCAATTTTATTGATTGTATATACAAAGATAATTGTTATACTTATTATATACAAATGAATAACTTAGGTATACCTTATCCACATGCGGATGCCAATATTCATCATGGACAGTGTTTGGTTTTTTTGAAGTGATCTCAGAGAAAAATGTTGGATGGGTCAAATAAATTCTTTCAGGGTTCACTCCAAAGTGATGAGCAAGAGAATATTTTATTTTCTCTTTAACAACCTACAAAGTTTAAACAATTAATTAAATACTTATATACTGGGATAAGAAGTTATACTTCTATGGTGTAACAAAATAAAATTATCTTCAAAAATGTTTTCCAACATACCAACAACATGTTCAAGTTAGCCATCAATGATAATAATGTGAATTAATTAATTAAGCTTATATTTATTTTTTATTGTATAAAAGCAGCTCTTGATTTTACTCTCTAATAAATGTGCCAAAAGAAGTATATCTTTGAAAATAGGTACTTGATAGGAGTTATTAAACATCAGTAGGTAATAGGTTT
This sequence comes from Saturnia japonica, assembly GCA_033032175.1. Lineage (NCBI taxonomy): Eukaryota > Metazoa > Arthropoda > Insecta > Lepidoptera > Saturniidae > Saturnia > Saturnia japonica. Next base: position 11,986,816 of record CM065321.1, on the reverse strand, counting down.
TCCTTGCTAATTTTTCAGTTCAATAGATTATTAATACAGTTCAGATGCTATATATACAAAATTACCAGTAAACTGCATTAAGAATACCACATTTTTAAAAATAAATACATCATATAAAATTATAACCAGCAAAGTTAGCCTGACAGATAGATCGACAATTCAAGAAAAACAAATACATTTCAATTATATTCATGGCAAATATTTTACTTACTTCACCCAAAGCTAATAGTCAATTATTTACCATTAAAGTTTATGGACATAATCTGCGAGTCGACTGTATGTTTCAAAATTAAAACTTATTAAGTAATTTTGGTATATCAATACAAAGCATAAATCAATACAAGTCTTTAAAAATAAATTTTTATTTATTTAATTTTACATTTCCAAAATTAATATTTTTTGTCTGAAAGTCACAGGTTTTGAAACACCATTCAACCAACCAGTATGGACATTTAGACTCTTGCATGTGTTCATTGAGTTGTCAGTGTTGTCAGTTTGTTACCTGACAGAGATCTTCAATGGCTTAGACATATAAAATGAAAAATGACATTACAAGACCATAATGCCACGTTTTTGTGGACATTTTTTTATATGAATAAAAAAAAATATGAATCATTTTTTAAGGTTTCATAATGAAAATTTTATTGTGCATAGGCATTAATTTTCAATTTACAAAGTTTTTAAAACAATTTTTTAAAAGTTGTCTACTTCTGGATTTAATGTATTCGTTTTTCTTGAATTACCGGTTATTGGTCCATCTAACTTTGTCACTTTTGATTCTATGTGACTCAAATGAAAGGTATACTACTTACTCTATAAGTATTAAAATCTTTTTTTGTAAATAATCTTTTAGCTCCGTCCCTTTTGTATATGTTAACAAAATGTTCTCCCATTGATAACGCACCGCTGTGCAGATCGAGAATCGAAGCTCCTCCTGATGAACCACCTAGTCTTAAACCTTTCTTAGCTATAGAAAGTAATTCCTCTGCCTCGCTAACTGATATTACTTTGTCAGTGACAAATCTCTTGCACTCTCGTGGGAAACAACCTTCAAACTTATCCACCTCTCTCATGTACTCAATAGAACATTCTATAACTTGTCCTTTTCCTGACAAAAGTTCTGTTTGCCTGACAAATATTTTAAATTTCTCATCTTTTGAAGTAAAGTACACTACTATGAGTAGGGAAAATATTACTACTACACGAGAGAGTATTCGAAGTGAAACACCTCTTTTCAGAAACCTAGAAATAAAATTGAGGCAATATTATATACAAAAAATGACGTTACAACATCAAAGAAAATAAAGGATTAAAATAAATACCCTTGACCGCTTATATTTTCGTTGTTAGATTTGTTTTTTTCTGAATTATCTTTTTCAGCACCATCGCTTTTATTTTGGGATTTCTTTCTTTTTTTTATTTCAATCATTTTTATTTTCAGATTACAGTTCACTCATAGCTTCATATATTTATATTAACCATAATTATTAGTAAGTATTATTTATTTATAATCATAGATTTTTTTTTGGTATAGTTCTTCCCTTTCTTCGTGTAATCATAGATTTAGGAATCTACCTATCATCATAGCTATCATTTTTATTTTTGACAGTAAAAGAATTCATTGAAATTATAATTTAGTCACGTTAGTCACTTTACCACAGAACACTATTACTCCAATACAAATAGACTGAAAACTGAAAAGTCACTTCATGATTATGATCAGAGCTATATAACAATTGAGATGGCAAACTCCATACTAAATATTTAACACCATTTAACACGATAGTGAAGGTTTGTCTGTGGTTGTGAAAACAATCTTAATATCAATTTATTTCATTCATTAATACTACCGTCTCTTTTACTCTTGTGCAAGTCGTATATAACTCCTTTTGCATCCTTTTCTTTCGGCACTTACTAAATGATTATGTAGTTTCGAATAGTGGTTGTAAAACTGGAAAACGTACCGATAACGTTTTGGTGAATCGGTAAACTAGTGGGGTACTTTACGATTTATTTTTGAATGATTTTACCGGTTCTTATTAAAGTCCTTTTAGAATTAACTTTCATGTTTTTACTCACAATAAAATAAAACTGCACATAAAAGAACTCATTACTTATTTTTATTTCAATTACAATATATAAATAGCATAATGGATATTAAAAGTTTCATTAGATTTTGTAACAATTAGCAATCGACCGCCAATTCTTACGCTTTAATTACAATAAAATATAGTATTAAAATACGGTACTCATCGAAAAAGTAGCTTTAATGAATTATAGTGAATTAATGTTTAGAATCAAATCCGTAATTGAAATTGAACCTTTTCGTAATATTAGTCATAGATGATTGTTGATAAGAATGTCGAGTAGGTAATCAAAAATAGTTAAATTTGAACAAATAAAATTATTAATTGTTACACGCAAATCAACTTTTCCTTCGTACTTTACGGACTTAGGACCGACTTTATGCATTCGTTTTCAGAATCGTATGTATTGTATTATAGGATGATAAAATGCATGAAGGTGTATTTAAAAAGAAGACTGCGTGTTTGTTGATTCCTAGAGAATCAATACGAATTAGACAAATATTAGCAGTATAAAAAATAAATATTCATCTAACAATATACAAGTAATTAACAAATTAAAGAATTTGCTATAAATAAATAATAAGCCAATGTACTTCACACCAAACAATTACAAAGAAAATTCCGCTAGGCTTTTAAATATTACAATAAACATTATTAGGTTCTATACAGATTTTGACTTGTGTGTCATGCATTTACAAAATTATATATATTATAATAATAGTATTAATGATATAAGAATATTGTTTCTCATTAAATGATATTTATTTATATAAAAATAAACTTAAAACCTAGAATTATTAAAATAATATAAATTAGATAGAACTTATGTATTTGAACCAAGGCATGATAAAAAAAACGAAGACTTAATCTACATTTACTATAAAAATATTTCTTAAACATATCTTAAATAGCAAAAAAATTGATGTAGTTTGATTTATTAAATTGTATATTATACAATAGGCATGATAAATTTTGTTATGAATTTACAAAATTATACTATAATAATATTACGGTGTAACAATATTGTTTTACATTATATTTACCTATATGTAATTTACTTATATACAAAATAATATACAGTATGAAGAACTTAAGTATTTAAACCAATGCATCATAATTTTTTTTATGTATTTACAAAACTATGATATAATAATATTATTGATGTAATATTATATCACATTATGTAATTTATTTACATATAAATAACATACAGATAACTTTAAAATATTGCATAAGAAACTAAATCCTAATCTACATTTATAAAACCATTCCTTTCAACAGGTTACAAAATATTTTACAATTTCTTAAGACTGGAATTATTAAAATAAAATTCATTAGAACCAAGGCATGAAAAAAAATTTATGCGTTTATAAAATTATAATATTACTGATTTAACATTATTGTCTTACACATGGTATAAAAACTAAATCCTAACTTACATTTACTTTAAAAATATCTCTTTCAACATCTCTTAAATTGCAAAAAAAAAGTGATTTACCTTCATTTAAAATAATATAGAATAGCCCTAATGTATTTGGAACAAAGCATGATACATTTTGTTATGTATTTACAAAATTATACTATAATAATAATATTACTGATGTAATATTGTTTTATGAACTACAAAATTATATACAAAAGTTATACAATGTACCTACCTTGATTTATGAAAATAATATGTACTTAGTAAAACTTATGTAAGGGATTATTATTAATTGAGAAACAAAACATTTACAACTGAACATAATAAGAAGAGTAACAAAGTCTCATAGTATAATGCTCAGTAATCAAATGAACATACAAATGAACTAGAAGGCGTCACATTATATTATACATATAGCACAGTGTTTTTAATTAATGAGGTATTAAATTGGTTGAGGTTGAAAATACAGTTAAGTGAAAAATAACTGCTGGAAAAATGATCGCTTAAATAAAATATCTCCATTTGTATATATCTGGGTTTTTCTTGGATTGTAATTTACTCACAATTAATAAGTGCACTAATATGTATGTTTTTTTGTTCACTCCATATAACGATAACTCTCTATAACGACAAAAAATGCTCAGTCCCTTGAGTTTCGTTATAAAGAGTTTACACTGTATTATTATGTTCATAACACCAACCAACGTACTTCATATTATTATTATTGTAGCGCCCGAAAGCGAGCCGGCTATGGTACAGCGTCTAGCCACGCCGCTGTGCCGCGCCGGTCATCTGATTTATACATTTCTCTAACTCATTTGCCTCACGTACCATCTTGATAAATTTGAGTTAACTAAATGCTAACTCCCGTGCTCCCTAACTCAGTGATTCCATATGTGGTCTCTAATAGCTAGAGGTAAACTTTTGTAACTCATAAATTTTTATGAACTCATAAATCTAAAGTTGTTAAGCCTTGCGTCGACTACAGTAGAAAAGAAGAGAGTCGAATCGAGTCGCTATTATTCATGTGCGTCCATTACAGACGAATCGAATCGTAATATTCATTCATCGCAATTCTTTATCGAAGTGGGTTGTTTTTTTTACTGATGGAAAGCTTGAATTGAATAATGTTTTTATTTGAAACACTATTTGACATAGGTACAATTTTATATATTTTTAAACAAGAAATATCAACAGTTCTTTATTCATTTTGAACGATACAATATAAAAAGAATAGCGATGAAAGCAGCGTGACTACTTTTCTTTTACAAGAATCTACCAAAAATATAATTGAATTCTACTAAATCTACTAACATCCAATTGAAAATGCTATTAAGGCTCTGTCTTAAATTGTTAACCACTGTTACAATAGTTTGACAAGTAGACTTGATATAACTTTCACTACTTTTAATTACTTTAACAAGTAGGTACTTCATTATTTCTATAAATCGTTATCATTATCACCAATTTCGAGTTTTTTTTTTTTTTTAATAATGTTAAATATAATAATATTGCCAATTTATAATAAGGCATTGCGTCCTATATCAAAATCGACTAAATAGGTGTTTTCACCTACTAAAATTTCAATCTGATTGACCTAAGTATACCAAAAAAGTAGAAAACAACTAAAAGTGATCAACCTTGTAAAAACACATCGGTGCGGCATCGGAAAAGAAATTCGCCTGCCGCACGTGGGATTCGATTCGGCGCGTCTCGACGAGGCTAGTGGACGAGGGCCTTTACTTGTTAGTTTGTTACTGCTCACTACGGTGATGCTCTCTCGTAAAAGAATACTTGAATCCTTAAAGGGTTATTTCAAGTTACGTTCTGCCGCGACTTTTGTCAATAATCTTTGAATTGTAATGTGAAATCGGGTATGAAGGATCAGATCAGGGACGAATTATCGGTCCAATCGTCTGCAACGCAACGATAGCGGATAGCTTGTAAGCTTATTTCACGATCCGATCTACAGCGAATTTTGACAATATATATAGTGTGGACGCGTCAACTAAACAATATAGAAGGTCGCTAATCCACGAGCGGGAGGTTCAAGAATATGAGAGAAATTACCTTGAAACTGGATAAGTATAGAAGCAGCTGCACCGCTTATTCTACGATCACCTTTATATGTGTTCTTCTGGATCTTCAGCCTAGCAGCGCTTCATCTCGGCCAATTCTTTAGGTTTGCGTCTTCGATAGCAGTGGACCAGTTGGATGTCGTGCAGTGTGCACAACTCCAACAAGCGGGATAATATGATACACGATTCGAGATAAATCGACTCGCGGCGGCGCGGCGCGGCGCGGCGTGGTGCGGCGGTGGTCAATCATAGACTGCCCTTATGTGCGGACAGTATGCGGTGCAGCGAAAATAATAGAGAAAAAAAAATGTACCCTAAATAAATAATAAACCTAATTGCTAATAACAAAGCATTAGGCGCTAACATATAGTTTCGACAGTGTCAGTTCTTAAACTTCTGAATAAATTTAAAAGTTATGTGACTTCCACATTCTAATGGAGATATTGAAAGAATATTTACGAAAATGGATTTAGTGCCAAATAAATTACGTAATGCTCACAACGTAATCTCGATTAATGTGATTTTACTGGTAATAATGGGCATGACTTCTATACAATAAACATGTTTCAATTATGATCTTCCTGATGACGTATTGAGGCAAATTAGAAGTAACGAAAAATATAAATTCGGTATAGTCCAACAATATGTGGATATCCAGAGCCACAGGCAGGTCCATCTGGATTTGAAACTCTAGAAACATTTCGAACCGAAGACGTAGAGGATGACGACTCGGTTAATGACCTTTAAATAAATTTTTTATCTCATTGAGATAATGAATGAATGAAATAATTTAATTTAATAAATGAAATATTATTAAAATACTTGATGTTTTAATTCCAATAACGTGCCTTGTGTTATACACGGGCAAACTTTTTTCGTTCAAAACGTAAACGATAGTTACTTGAAAGTACGAAAAAACTATACCTACAAGTACTAATTTTTAGTCAATCAAACAATACGGTTGTGATAGGATGGTAATGTGTAACGTATCTATTTAACTTCTAATTTAAAAATAGCATTGTAATCTAGCGATTTTTAAAATCACACTTGTTTAGCGGAATCTAGCGCTTTTTTTGAACTGATCTAGTGCCCAACACTCATAAAGAGCTGGCAGCAGTGCAAAAAAATTACATTTTGTAGTTTCGACTAGTGCTGGATCGTTTCTGTTTTTTCGTAAAACGAAACGAAACGCTTTTTTACACTCAAGGTACCGTTCTTAGAACCGGTTATAAAAAAACGCTTTTTTTTCTTATGTTCGAGGGCAAACTGTACTGAAAAAACGAACATTTGACGTTTAACCAAAAATCAGTTTTTACTCGTTCCTTCGTTTTTCTTTTACAGCCAAATTTATATTGTATGTCTTTAGTAATAAGATTCATTGTAGCTTATTCGTTACTTCAAATTTAAAGAAGTTTCTTGTAACGGTTTACTGTTCATTCAATTATAGTCCATATAACAATAAATCTGTTCTATCAAAAACGTTCTCCTTCGTTTTTAAATTGGTTATTATTAAAAGTTTAGTTATTAAAAGCGTTTCTAAACGAAACGCCCAGTAGGTACCAGTTTCGACATGTCAGCGTCATGACAACATACGTACGCATCTCTTGACATTCGTTTTTCAACTGAGATATCATTAGAAACATTGTAGCTTTGTGAGATTGGGGCCGGAATGGCAGTGTGGGGCATCTCTATGGGTGTAATACGAAGAACGATCCTGACGCCATAAAATTTAACGAATTACATCGTTGGTGCCATAATCAAACAACCAAAGGGTCGTACTTATAAACGCGTTATATCGATTTTTGATTTTTATTTTAGAGTATCATATTCATATTAATTTCGATAGACTTTTGAGGAAAGTTGCAACTACGGTGTCTTGTTTAATGTTACTAGATTCACCTTGCATGCTCTTCACAAATCGTTTATTTAAAAAAATCATCATACCATCATGCCTGTATTACCCGAAGGGTCAAGCAGAGGTGTACTACTAATGTAGACCCACAGTTCACCGAGTATATTTTTAGGTCCCATGTAATAGGGGGCGAGTTTATTGCCAATAATAGGGCACAAAGCCAAACACCGAGCTGCTACTGAGAAATTCATAAGAAAACCCCAATAACACTTTGCTCGATCTGGGAATCGAACCCAGGACCTCGATCAATGCAGTCAATAAAATTCAATATAAACAATAGCATTTAAATTTTTCTATGGTCTTACTGTGCACTCTGTGTACGAAAATTAATTATATTGGTACAACCTGATACAGCCCGATTAAAAAGATAGAAAAATCCTGTTCCCGAAATATCTCGAAGCAACTAAAAACTTCGAAATAATGTTCGCGTCGTAAAACAACCGCGGCGCATGTTTGTGTAAACATCGCAGTTTACACACATATGTATAGGGCTTATCGCCTCGATTACGATATCGAGTAGGCATAGCAACTAAACGTAGAGAAAGTTAGCGATGATTCTCGATTTTTCTGCGATCGTTTAGTGTAGGTATTTAAACGGCTCAGGCGCGGCGTCGAGGCAGTTCAGTTTTGAATTACAAAGTGATAATAAGGAGCGATAAAAGAAGTGAAACCACAGTGAAATAAATAACAGTGTTGTGAATTCGTTTAATTTGTAACTGTGTGAAGTTCGAATAAAACTTCTTCACGTCAATCATCGGCATTTTTATTACCCACGGGTGTAACAATATTTCTGTACTGTATGTGTGATGGCAAATGGACGCGGGGCTGTGCGATTAGCGAGCGCAATCAATCAATTCGGAATGTATTCATATTTCAAAAAGCATTTATAATGTATCCCGTGTGGAAGTTTTATAAAAAATTAGAACTTTGAGTCAACTTCTGTACAAATGACGATATATGTTTATCTTTCTCACGATAACTATTTATATTTTTTTATAACAACAATACGATAATTATACATTTATATTTTTCACTCGTCCAAACCTAATAAGCTTTTTCTAGAGTCTACAGCAGTTTTCTGGTATACGTACCAGGTTTCCGAGTCCTCTACCATGTATAACCCGCAAGAGTTAACTTAAGACTTCGGCGTTGCTTATTTACTGTACCGTACTTATTACCACCAGGTGCTGTATAGTCATTTTGCCGAGATAGTATAAAAGAAAAATTGATTATCTATGAGTACTGACGCGTCATTGGCAAAAGTAGTAACAGCGTTCGGGTAGGGAGGGTAGTGCAATTTTCGCTTGGGTCTCAAGTTAACTCTTACGGGTTGTACTAGACTCTGGCTAATAAAAGTAGAAACTAAAAAAGCGTGGCAAATTTAAAAAATATTATTTTGGCAACACCAAAATTTATATGCAATATTCGAAAAAACTCAATTTGATAATTCAAAATTATTATTCTGACACAATAATGTTTTCATTGGTAACTGTAGCAGCGATCAGGGAATTTTACTAAATTCAGCCGCTATATAACGGCGACACAATGGTATGCGGGGTAGGCAGCAAACTACCGGTTGCTTAGGCTTACACCACTGGATCCTCTCTCACCAATAACAAAGACAGAACAATCTCACTAAACTAGTGGAGGTCTGTGGTATGTAAAGGTTCCCGTCATTCCCAACAACTCTGTTAACAACAACCTATTCTTTCTAGTGTTATAACACTAAATTCTGTATAGAACAATGCAAAAGAATGAATTAGGTGCTTCGTTTATCTTCCAAATAATTAGTTTTTATACTGAAATTATTGAAATCTACTTTGTGTTAATATTACAATGTAAAATTATTTAGGTAATATAGCAACGAATGATAAAATAACCAAATTAAATAAATAGGTACATTATTAATTCAAGTAATACAAGAATACAACATAAAAAATTAGGATTAAAATTGCGGGAAAAATGTTTGTAAAGGAGAAAATAATAATTACAAGTTCTGAACAAAGTATCAAAATAATAGTGTCGTACTTTAATTATCGCAAACTGCAATCTTGTCTTTGCAAGTTGTTGCCATTAATATTATATTATATTAATATAATATATATAATTATATTATGTTAATATTATATTAAATTATTTGTATTTATAACAAATAGTGTACACTTTGGAATAGGTAACAATATTAGCTAATTAAATCACGTTATGTTAGAAAATATATATTTGTTCGCGACATTATAAAATAGTAACTAGTGTACAAGAATATAAGTGTAAATAGAATAGGTTGTAAATATCTTACTAATAAAGAGAAAGCGGAGAGTACGCGCACACTATATTCTCGCCATCCCGCTCTGATAGTAGTGAGTCTCGCTTAGTCACTATGCGGGGTAACGGTACACACTGTTGAGGGCAGCGTGGGTGGATAGATCGGAAGCGGGGTGGCAAAATCAGTTCTGTCTAAGAAATCGACCAAGACACACGCAGCAGGTACTCTCCGCATCTAAAATAAATAGTTTTACATTTGAACCCTACGGTGAATAGCATGTCGGAATCAGCATAAATATAAAACATATGAGTCAGATCGAAGGTGGCTTACAATATTTGTATCTCAAACAATATATTATATTTTCTCACTTGACATTTTTCAGTTGACAAGATTTTTAAAACATTATTTTTTATAATGAAAAAACATACAATGATATGCAAAGAGATTATACTAGTTTTATAACAAAGCCTCTTTGCTTCAACAAATTTGTCTCTTTCTCTTCAAATCCTCTTTCTTTTAGCGTTCCTGGTCCAAAGCTGATAATTAATACAGCAACGAGTAATGTAGCGCATTATTCCTACTCAATGTAGAACAAATTATTGAAGACACTATTATTCTACTGTTAGATATCTTTTATTATTGTTAATAATGGCAATAGTCGGCCGGCGTTACTGCAACATGCGAATAAGCAAGCATTATGTAGGTAATCTTTAGGACCTTTAAGTCTGAAAGATAGAGCTTTCACGTTTCTCACACTCGACATTACCATGCGAATTAATATTTTTCTGAATTTACGATAACAATCTCTGCCTATCTCATTCCCACAATTAAGACGAATCTAATAACACCTAATATTATAAAACCCCTCAAGCCGTTTAGGCTACAGATCGTGCCAAAGAAATAGACATACATACGTACACACGCTGGAATAACATAACCTTCCTTTTTCGCAGTCGGGTAAAAACAGATGTTACATTGCATGTGTTTCTATAAGTTTTATGGCAGAGAAAACTTTTATTTCATATTAGATATGTATTGTATAAAATAAGCGGCTGTAGTTACACTTTTGTTATTTACTAAGCTGCTTAATAGCTCTGTTATCTATTTCTAAAGTTTCTATAACTACTGATAGAAAATCAATACAATAGAGAAGAACCCAAATGTGACTGCCATATAGCCATATTTTTTTGTTTATCTGGTCAGAATACGTTTTTATTTACAAATTGAAATAAAGTAGTAACATTTTTGCTTATCTAAGATGGTACTTTTATGGTTCAGAACACATATTCCGCCACTTAAAGCTGCCTATGATAAATATAAACAAAAATTTAAAGGAATTGGCCGGTTTAAGTTTTTTGTGGAAAAGTTACTGAAATACAATCATTTTGGGGATTTTTTTTGGCCGCCATGGGGAAATTTCGAAAATGTATTCTGGAGACCCTGCATGTACTGCACAAGCCTAAAAAGAAATTTATGACTTTACAGTAGGAGTTTTTGGCGGGATCTTGAAGGAACATGCTGTGGTTTTTATTTTTTATTTAATAACTTAGGTTTTTGACCCTATATTATGTAATATTGGTGGCGTTTTGTGTGATATAGTTTGGTTTTTGTGCTTAAGTGAAGTGGATTATAAATATAAGCTGAAAGCATTCATTCTGAGATCCTTAAAATCTTCCTAGAAAGAACTAACATGGGAGCCAACATCTTGTTAGAATACTAAATCGTCATAACACATGACACTATAATTCACTAGATAATGGCAGTAATGGTCTTCATTAAAGAGGACCGGTTGCCAATTTAGGAAGAAGAAGAAGACTGTACCTTAGCCCCGGTAGTAAATGTTCTGTGGTCTGTAGCGAAACCGACGCGAAGTGTTGTACAATTTTTATTAAAATACCATCCTTTTGGGACCGTTGTACCAGGATTACTGTGCTCATTGTCTACATGCTTCTTTGGTGTAATTAAAGTACGTTAGTCATAGATAATACACTAATTAACGTTAGCATTTCAGTGTTGCAAAGTTAGCCATTTGTGTCTATATCTGGAAATATTTAACATGGTTTAGCCAAAAATATCAAAAAATATTTAGCAACGAATTTTGGAACTCTTCTAAGAATACACATTAATTTATATTTCCATATCATAGCACTTGTTTTCACACATCTACAATGCCAGCGGAGAATTAGTATTTCAGGATATTCCTCTGAAATCTGAAAGATTATTAAAATTTAGCATCCTGACAGCAGTAAAGAAAAAGTAGGTATAGAAAAAGATAAGTTTACATTCACTTAATTTGTTTACTAAGAAAATGAAATTATTTAAAACTTTCTTTCCATGTTTTTAAAACATCAGAACCATCAACGTCTAATGAGTGTTATGTTGAATCAACGTATAATCAATAAATAAAACGTTTTTAAGTAATTAATTTTACGTTTGTTTTCAAGCCAAAATTTTTGGCCATTTTTGGCCACTTTTTAGGGTACGAAATTTTTAACATTCTAGCAACTTCATCAAAGTGGTTGGCCACTTCTTGTTCCTTTGACTTGGCGACACTGTAGCCGATTTGTATGTTGATTGCTGACTGCATTTGTAACTGAATATCGTTTTCATTTATTTAACAAAATTTTGTGTTTTAACAGTACCTGCCGTGCAATTTTTGTATGATTTCAAAATAAAAAAACTGCTTTCGGAAATACCACTCTTCCATCATGTATTTCAATGATGATGGAGACCAATCTCCTAGTCCTGAATTGTGGCGTTTCGTTCGCCGTGAGTTTTGTATGTATATGAACTACATACAATAAACAATATTAATTTTGAAAGAATACTCGAAAACCGTCCTATGGCTTATTCTTGTTACAGATGCATATAATTCTAATTTAAATCTTACTCCGTATGGGTTTCGAAATGTGCCTACTCACACTGAAGATGGTATACCAATCAGGAAATTATACGTATCAAATTTGCCACCTAAGGTAAGACATCTCATCTGACAGACAGACATCCCTCATCATCAGACATCAGACGACTACTTTTTGAATATTACTAGTGGAAATATTAAAGGTCTGTCTATCTATATCTTTATTTATCATGATAGTCTAGCTGTGCTAGACTTGACTCCCGTAATTTTTATGTAATATATAAGGTGTACAATATTCATGGAAACTCAGAACAACTAACAGTTTGGGTGACAAGTGGATAGACTTGTTATAAAATTACGTAAAACAAGACAAATTTTAACAAAAAGGTAAACCAATTTCAATGATTTTCAAGAGTTCCCTGATGTATCTTCAAAGTTGAAGGTCAAATGCCAATGAAAAAAAATATGGAAACATCCTTGAGATATCCCCTATCAAATAAAAAAAGAATCATCAAAATTGGTTCATAAACATAGAAGTTATGGCGGAACATCTATTAAAAAAATATACATTCAAATAGAATAACCACTGTCTGTTTTTTAAGTCTGGTAAAAATAAATCCTTTGAATGATACATGTTGTTGATGGTATAAAATATTATTATTTATAACATAAGTGCCAGAATTTTTCATTGATATTGCTTCTAAATTAACAGATAAACAAATGTCTCTAATATAATAAAAATAATGTGTAAATGAATGTCTTTAATGTAATGTAATAAAATAGGTTAAATTGACATAAATTTGCTTTCCAGACAACAAGAATTGAGTTGTTTGGTGTGTTTGCGCAATATGGTTTCATCAAGAGCTGTTGGTTGAAGTTTGTTGACAATGGCAATAATAATAAGTCATTTTCACCAACATTTGCCTTTGTGACTTACAGTGACCCAGCTGATGCACATAAGTAAGCAATTTGTGTAACTATAGTAGTCTCTGTAATGTAACCAACATTTCCCAGAATTACAGTTGAAAAGAGGTTTCTGTTTAAAACATTTGAGTCTATATAAATAAAATGATTGAGGTTTTCCATTATGAGCCCATCACCTTAGAACTACTGGATATATTTTGACGATTATTTCTTTTGTTTTACTCCTTAGATACTTGGCCCTTGTCAAAAAGAAAAATGATCACAATTAATTATGATTTTTATAAGCACTATTTGTTTTTCTACACACAGCTAGTAATAAGTAAAACATAAATATACCACTTATAGGTAACTAGCGGTGCGCCGGCTACTCAGCACGCGTTTATTACTACACAATAATTATTTAAATCCCTTTATTTTTACTCATATTGTTGACAATTCATATGCTGTACTAATTGAGAAGTGGCATGTATTTCCCGTGTACAATTTTCATCAAAATCGGTTGAAAACTATTATTGTAATGTACAATTTCTAATGCATTATTAACAATTCTTATAACCTCTCAATTATAGTATGATATATGTTTCCCGTCTACAAAATTTGATCAGAATCAGTTGAGAATTGATGAAAATTAAACTTTTTGAATTACTTTTTTTAATTCTAGAAGTAACATTGACAATTCTTATAACCCATTAATTATGTAAATAGTTAGACTTCCTGTGTATAAAATTTTATCAAAATCGGTTAAGAATGAATGTAATTTAAAATTTTTGAAAATTCAGTTTTTTACGATTCCCAAAAGTGTTATTGAAAATTCTCATTACTTTTCATTCATGGAATGACTTATACTTAAATTGAATTAAGGAAAATATATTTTTTTTAATTAATTTTTTTACATAATCTAAAAGTAATATTGAAATTTCTTATACCCTATCAACTGACCGATGATATAAACATCCCATGTACAAAATCTCATAAGAATCGGTCAAGCCGTTTTTGAGTTAAATCCGGACATACAAACAGGTACATTGACAGACAAAAAAAATTTAATGGCATATTCGTAATCAGTATCATTAATATAATATGCGTATTGGGAAATTTTAGAAAAATATTAAAAGTACAGACAGGACTTACAGATTTATTAAGATACATATATAGCTATATTTATATAATATCAAATCATCTATGGGTTTATCACTATGTGTATTGTGGTCGCAATCCCTAACATACCGCTATGTTACTGCATATGCACCGGCTGATTTCGGAACACGACAAACCAAAAGAAAATCATAGATGGGTTTATCAGTTTGTATTGTATTATCATTGTATGTCAATATGAATCCAATACATTAACCGTCTTAATAAAACTTCAAAAATAATTAAAATTATACCTTATGTTACCGGCCTGTGGGAAGGTTTTTTGAAAACCGTGAAACCCCATTTATTCCTTTCTTACCAAAAGGATAAATATGAATGGGTTTTTCATAAAACTTTCACCCAGGTTTTACACAATGAAATAATTCACTTGTAGCAAAACTGTATAATGCAGATAATTTACAATAGGTATATCGCTTAGAATATATAAACTACCGCGAGCCGCGTTTTGACCGCGTCATAAAATAAAGCAGTCATTATGCCTTACTGCGTAGTTAAACAGCTTAAAAACATTTTAGCCAATCTTAAAATGAATACTGGACTATCATTTAATAGGTAATTATTAGAAATACAATACATTTCTAATTAAGTATAACACTGTCAATAAATCAACATTTCCAAATCAACAAACTGGATGTTATGGAAGCTGATATTTCCTTTTTACATACTTTCATCTATTTTTTACCCTTAGTTTTATTTTCGCTACAAAATGTACCCTATATCCTTTCCCAATGTCCAATCTATCTCTATACCAAAATTCATCAAAATTGGTTCAACGGTTTAGGCGTGAAAACGTAACAGACAGAGTTACTTTCGCATTTATAATATTATTAGTATAGATGGCCTACATAATAATTGCACAATTGTATCTAAGATTAGAGGCACAATGGTAAACTTGATTACGCTTTGCAAAATTCTTTTGTTTCTATAAAGTTTCACAGAAAATCGATACGAAATATCCTTTTCATACAAAATATTCCTTCTGAACACCCAATTAACTTGTAAACTTTCATTTTATGTGAACTTTTATTTGTAATTTGTTGTTAATTTTATTGATGTACAAGGCGACATAATATAGTTACATATAGTTTATCATGTACAATAAATCAAAATAGCCGCTTCAGACTCACGGAGTGAACACCTGTGAAAGGGCGTGAACGCGAGTGTGGATGGACTTCACGCTTGTTTGAGCCTTGGTTTCCGTTCCGAGTCGGTTTTTTGTGTCCGCGTCAAACGTTTGGCGGCAGTGCCACGCGAACAGCGCGAACGCTTATCGACATTCATGGCGTCACAGTTCGACTCCTTATAAATTGAATATGCTAAACAACTAACATTGTATTGTATTAATTCTATTAAATGTTTAAATTATTCAACATTTGTGATGATAATATTGCCAGATTTCACTGTACTTTAGGTAGGTGTACTAAAGCATAATTAACTCGATGTATACTCATTATCCACAATCTGCTTTTTCTTTGCTTGTTTTGTATCTTTATTAAGTCAATGATTATAAAATACATGTGCACATAGATTCAAAGATGCAGTAGCTGAAGTTACGTCCATTTAATACCAGTGTGTGAACCCAACTGTGAACATTGTCAGTGTGGAGAGTAGTTCACGTCGCGCCGAGTTCAGGGCGTGAATTCGCCCCGCGACTTCACGGCGCAAGTCTGGAGCGGCTAAAGCACTATTTAAAAAAAAATCTCTTTGTTTCTCTGGCCAAATACGTTCACAGAGTAACATTGAAAATTTTTGTCAGAAAACATAGATGAGATTTTTCACTGTAAGCAGCCTCCATTGCCTTCATTCGCACGGGCATGACGGTGCTCTTAATAGGGCCTTTGATCAGAATAAATGAAAAGTAAACTTAATTTTTTTTAAATAAATAAATATCTAACCTCTCTGAGTGTGGGTATATTAGTTGATTGGCCCCTCAGGCTATAGTGTAGTCAGTTACTAAAAAAACCTCAATAGAATAGCAGTCCTGAGCCAAGTCATAATAGATTGCTACTTATGAAAAGTGGGTTAGAACACCTTGTGTGCCAGTGTCTGTTGCCAGCTGCATCCTTTGAACATGAACACAGAATTGCAAGTAATTTTTTTATATACTTGCTATTGATCAATTTTAAGGGCACTATTGGCGCCGCTTCATGAGAAAGTACTGCGAGGACGTAATTTGAAAATATCACCAGCTGACAGTTGGCACCAGCCTGCAGAAGATTCCAAAGGTATATTGCATTGGAAACCACGTGGTAGTCAGCGACATGAAGAAAATTACACACCTGTTTTCGTAAACGAAAATACAAATGAAGGTATTTTTAATTTTATTTATAAAAATCTATGCTTATAATAATAGAATAAGGATTCGAAATCTGTGTACGCTGAGTAAACCATAAGAGATATAGCAAATTAATGAACTACATAATTGTAGGCATTAAAAAGACCTACAAAAACTCTGGAAGAGTATACATCTATCTTAGGAACATACACAATAAGCATTTTTGTCTTTAAAATAGCCGGGAGCGGGAGAGCCAACTTTCACGCGGACATTCTGTAGTCCAAATGAGCGAAGCCACAGGCCCAGCTAGTACTATACTAAATTTATGGAGTGGCATCATTATTATAATTAAAACTTTATTGAAAGATATAATAAACTGTACATGTTATTTTAACTTTCTTTTACAGATGGAACTACTAATAAAGATTCATCCGATGCAGATACAACTGGAGATTATGAAACTCCGGATTCAGAAATTTGCGCTGTGAGTTCTTATTATCTTAACAGTTGGATAGTTCACGTTTTGGTGGGGGTGGTAGGACCACGTGATTTGCGTCCGACATGATCGCGACCATCATAAATACTTGGTGTAACACCCACCATGATGGTTAACCAGTGTTTATCCAGTAAACAAGTGAGGTGGTAGGAATTTATATCATCATGCACATGGTGACAATAACAGTGAACAACCAGGTTCGTTAGTGTATACCTAAAATACACTAATATAATAAAGCGGAAGAGTTTTTTTGTTTGTTTGTTTAAACACGCTAATTTTTGGAACTACCAGTCGGATTCGAAAAATTATTTTTGTATATGATAGCTAGACTCACGAGGAATAGTATAGGTTAACACCTAACCTAACATTAGGCCAGAGCACTCGGCTAGCTTTAAATATTGATTTTTGTTACGTAAGTCGGAAGTCGAGTCTCTCTCGAACTGCTTTAACCGCGTGCGCGGCGTAATCGTTAATGATACGGAAATACAATGTTCTATAAAAATTTTGATCCTTAGTATATTTAAAAAAAAGTCAGCGATAGCATATGCTTATAATGATACATAAGCCACATTAAGGTATTTTGTGATAAAGATTTGTTGAATATTAAAAAGTGATTTATATGCATTATTTTTAGATATGGCATATTAATCCTTACTAACAAAAGTTACTTCATCATAAAGACAATTTTATGAAGTTAAATTTTGCTCTTATAGTATGTTATTTGGACACATAGTTCAGGAGATAATGAAAAATTAAATTGATTTATACTTGCGGGAGGAACAATTATGATAGACTACACGGGTGCCTGGGCAGCGCGGCGCGGAGTTGTTCGGATAACATTAACACGGGTGAAACCGTGGGGCGCAGCTAGTTCAATATATTGAACTTCGAAAAAGCTTGCCGGTCTTGGATGTGGAATGAGCTCCCTGCTGAGGGTTTTCCATTGTACTACAATATTGGGTTCTTTTAAAGAGGAGTGAACAAGGTTTTAAATAGGAAGCAACGCGAACGTTATGCTTCTGGTTTTGCAAGCATCAACAGGGTGCGAGACCGCTTACAATTAGGCGGACCGCACGCTAATTTT
This sequence comes from Saturnia japonica, assembly GCA_033032175.1. Lineage (NCBI taxonomy): Eukaryota > Metazoa > Arthropoda > Insecta > Lepidoptera > Saturniidae > Saturnia > Saturnia japonica. Next base: position 11,968,259 of record CM065321.1, on the reverse strand, counting down.
CCACCGTCGTGGTATAAAAAAAATTATAAGTGGCAAATGGCGAAGGATTGCTGATCTCTGTGTTTATCTTTTTTTTTGTTGGTTGCAAACAAGCATACAGTCTGCCTGGTGGTAAGCGGTTGATTGTACTATGGTTACCATCAGGCAGTGACGTCACTTTGCAGTGTTAATACAAAGAAATAAAAATAAAGTTGTTTGTGATTTACTTTTGGTCCACAGATTTCGGAACAAGATGAAGAAAAAAGTATCAGTATATTAGACGTGTTGAACATGGACTGTTTGACCTATATTTTAGATTATATTCCTATTAGAGAATTGATATTGTCAGAAAGAGTCAGTAAAGGGTGGCAAAACATGATACATCAATATTTTTCAAGTAAGTATTGTCAATATTATTGACCAGTTCAAGGTAATTTTCTTTTTAATTCTTACTAATACAATGCGTGAATTATCCTAGATCCAAATTCCACACTCATAGTGTTTCTAGTTCTCACTTTCTCAGCATGGTCCGCAGCTTAACAGGATGGACGAAGTTGCTGCTGTTGTGATCAGCCTATTGTTGTAAATATTTGCGTAGCTACTATAATTACGCCTATATTAAAAGTAAAAAAATTTAAAAGGTCCAAATATTGGTTAATCTTGCATGTAATATAAAAAGCAAGCCAAGTGCGAATGAGACTCGCGCACCGAGGGTTCCGTAGTTGTTCAGCTACATTCACAAAAATATGTAGGTAGCATCGGCGAGCTGAAAGTGTTTAAACAGGGTAGGCAGAAAACCTATTAACTTACCAAAAATATTACATTTTGATTTTGGTTCATCGTCTTGTCGATTAAATAATGATGTAGGTAGTTCAGTTACCGTAATTGTCACCTCAAATATCCATAGGTCATACATTGACTGATTTTATAGACATATCAATTTACAGTAATACAAGCCTTTTAGCATTGATTTAAAATTGGTAACTCAGGTAATATATAAGTCAATACCTATCTGCGCGTTTTTGTTCATCGTCTGTATTTGCAAAATTAAATAATAGCAACCTAGTCTTCACCTTTATTTTGTATTAATTTTAAATCCGGTGTAAAACGATCTTTCACGATCAGTTGTTTGTTTTTTCACTGAAAGAAAATTTTGAATACGCATCATTTATTTTCTCTATCCAGTGTCTAAATTCTAAACACACGGCCAAGTTCGAAAAGGGCGACACCGGCTAGTGTGTATGTTTAAACGAACTTTTTCGAGCTACTTTCGGCCCCCCGTTATGTCAAAAGCTATTAGACCTACAAATTTTTAACGTTTAACACCCACGTAGAACACCTAGAATCCCAAATTTCACGAATAAGTTATTGACACGAATAGTTATACGAGTTATTAAGGTCTGAAAAGTAACTGACTGACTCACTCGTCAAAAACCTACACCACTTCTAGGTAACTCAGAAACTTGAAATATAGCATCAAGGTAGATCATCAACTATATTATACCAAGCAGGAAAAAATAAATCAAAAAATTTCCAAAAAATCGCTACCACAGAACTGCTAACCCGCTACTTTGAGAGTCTTGACTTTTGGAAACTTATGTCCTCTTTTTGAAGCCGTTGTAAAATAAGTACTGTAGCTATGGGTGTTATCAGCCATTTCTGGCAACGGCTATCTAGCCGATATTTGGTTTCAATACCGGTATTGATAACCGCTGCCAAATATCGATACCAAAGTGAGTTTTCAACTATCTAATACGCGCATAGTTCTCGTTTGTAATTGATAATGTAATTATGCTACCTGCCGTATCGATAAGGTCAGTCTAACTAAATTACTAAAGTACGTACTCGTATTACTCGATCTTCTTCTTCTTCTTGTTATGGCGCCGCAAAAGCACGTGCCAGTGTCAATGTTTTTGAACGTTCATAAAATTTTCCAATGTAAAAAATGGGGTTTTCAGTGTCAATGTTTTTAAGCCTTCGTAAAACTTTCCAGCGTCAATGTTTTCAAACATTCGTAGTAATATGTTTTTTTTACAAAGTGGCGTCTAACAAGATGGTGGCTGCTATGTTAGAACGATCTAGGGAGTTTTTGTGAGATCTCAAAATGCATGCTTTCCGCTTTATATTTATAATCCACTTCACTTATGCACAATAACCAAAGTATATCACGCAAAATTACATAACATAGGGTCAAAACCCTTATGTTAATGGATAAAAATAAAATCCACAACATGTTACTTTAAGATCCCTCCAAAAAAATCCTACTCGATGCGGGATTTCCCTTCATGCTTTTTTATACTTAGGACTAGTACAATTTTTTAAAATAGTTAAAAATTGTGGCGCATTTAAAAATCGCCATTGAAACAAATCTACCTAATCTAACAAAATATTTACAATTTTTACTTTTTTATTTTGCATATTCTGTTTCATCTCTCAAACAACACAACATACTTAACAAAAACTAAAACAATTCTACGCGTCATGAATATCCCAAACTTTGTAAAGTAATCACGACCTTATATCTATCGCTAAAAAGTTTAACAATATAACCTTTCATAGGTCAAACTATAATGAACGGTTTTCGTCGAAATAATTGACCATTATAGTTTGATCTTCCAAACCTTATTACAGTTATGCCTTAGCGTTATAGAAATTAGGTCGTCTTTGGTTTATATTAATATTAGTAAAATTTTACTGGTTATTGAACCGCTAGCCAATATTCGCTCCTTCTTTGTTTTGCACGTAAGGAATCGCTTAGAAAGTGAGAGAAGGCATAATTATTTTGGTTATTAAGGAAATTATTGTTCGTTTGGTTACCAACATAGCGAAAAGAGAATCGCTGAAATAATCAGCTATTGTGATAATGTAAGTTGGTTGACAGCGTCGAGTCATTTTCAGTTGTTAGTACCTAGATATCTGATAGCCGTTGTTAGCTATATCAATACCGATACGGTACGTTAGAGGCATGTCAACCGTTTTCAGTTACGTTTGGCTATAGCGGACACATGCTTAATAAGTAGGTATAGGTAGGTACTCAACAATGAAACGAAATAATTATAACGACAGTTAATTTTTTATTTATTTATTTTAATCAAAATCTGATGAATCGTCACTGTCACTCGATGAGCTCTCCCCAACATTTATTATAAGTTCCTGTACTTGTATATTATCGAATGCCACATGAATTTCCCAATCCGACGCTATAATGTTTTGGGTTCTTCTCACAATTTTTTACCAGTTTTCGGCAGTTACTTCCGCACATGCATTTTTTTAATAAATCTAACATCTTGTTTGCCGTAAAAGGGGGGTGGGTTAGTGGGTATTGTTTCGAGCGGCGTGTCCTTTGATTTGTGCCCATATTAATTCTATAGCATTGTACTGGCAATGATACGGCGGAAGTCGAAGAACCCAATGACCACATTCGGCAGCTATTTCGTCGATAACATATCTTTTAGGGAGGCTTTTTTTCGATTTTAAAATATTCACTTATAAATTTGTCTGGAGTGATATGTAGTGTTGTCCATAATAATACACAACGTAACGTATGATAATGTGAAAAAACTCAACGAACAGAAATATAGTGACTAGCACGACCGTCTTGTTGCGAGTGACTGATTAAAACAAACACAAAATGGCGGTGAGCCATTGAGTGTTCCCACCTTGAAAAAATATATTTGAATGTTTTTGTTGTATTTGTCTTTGTTCAAAATATAATAAATATATGCGATCGATATTATTACTTATTTGAACTCAACACTACAACTATCAAATTAGAACTGTCATCGAGAAAAGAAAGAAATGGAAATGGTATAGTGTTTTTATGGGAGCCCATTTTGTTACATCCCTTTTTTGCAGAGTATGAATCAATTCAAATACGAGAGTAAAACTCCCGCGTCTCTGTTACGCATTCTACCTGAGTGATAAATTTTTGAAAATCAATGTGTTTTTTTTCCTGGATAAATCATTAAAAAATCAAAACTTATAAAATGAAAAAATAATCATCATATAAACACAGATAATAGATAAAACCATCGACAGCGCACGTTTTTGAGCAGTTAGAAAGTACCAAAGTAATTTTTTTAGTAATTATATTTAAAAAAAAAAAAATATGATTTTTTCTTCAATAATCAGCCATATTAGGCCGAGATTTTTCATCAGACGGATGCTTAAGACTTCTTACATGCACCCAAAAAAATCACTACCTAATTCCGTTGATTCTGCCACCTGTGTTGATTTGATTATTTTATTTAGATTTTATACGTTTTATTATATTTTTATTATGATTAATCCAGATTAAAATCAGAAATTTTCAATATTTTATTATTCAGGAACTATGCATAGTTGACACCCGGGAGTTTTACCAATGCATTTGAACTGATTTAAACTATAGGAATGTAAAATGTCACAAAATTCGCTCCCATAAAACACTGTGCTCCTGAGCAGTGGCGTAGCTAAGGGGGTGACACCCGAGCCCGACTATGACCATCAGTTGTAGTTCTTTCTACCTATAAAAAATCGTAAATCTATGGCAGAGAGCATAACTGCCACTAATAAAATTATCTAGGTAACTATGATATCGTACCATGAGCATAATAAATTGATATTTAGAAGAAAAAACAATGTGCACACTGTCAATCGATCTGGGATTCCCCCAAAATTTAATACCCCGTTCGCGCATAACCAACGCTAGTCAGGGGATTCCCTCGATGTAGCGCTCGTCACTTGTATTGTGGATTGGGTTATTTCTTTTGTTTCCGACCGCATTCATTTCAATATTCTCTTACGTGAACGTGTGAACGTCTAGTGCAAAGTGTTTGTTAATTATTAGATATTATAAACAACATTTTTTGTATAAAACCCGATTTAATATAGTCGATTCTTGAAGAAAATAAACAAGGTAAGTGAAGTATTTTTGTTATTACAGGTAATACTTACATTTTTAATTCATTTAGTATCTAATAGCAGGTTCTTAGATTATTTTGAAAAACCCTTCAATTATTTTATTCTCTTTTAATTACTGTGTATTTTAAAACTATATTATTGAGCCATCCTAAATGATAAATAGGTACCTACAGAAGGTATTTTAGACGGATTGTAGTAATATTTTTTTGTTTAGCCTGGACAAGTATTACTATCTACTAAAGGTATTTATTTATTAAAATAGGTTTTAAAGGCTTTGCTGGCGTAAAAAGATTTTATTTATATTTCTACACGTTTTACGATATTACTTTAGGTAATAATGTTTATTTGTAAATAATATATGTATTTATTATTTACTTACTTATTATTTTCCGATCTTAATAGTAATGGGATTTGTTTACAAAAAAGGAATGTATTAAGTTTAGATTTTTTATTGAAAGTAATCATAATCATATCATACAACTTCGTGTACGTTGATTTGGCTCCGAGACGAGTAGCTCGAGCACTCGTGGCACGGATATCCCAATCAATGGTGGAATATTTAACTAGTACTTTTCTAAATACTTAAATACATATTTACACCCAGACACATGATTGTTAATTTATATACAAATATATTTCATAAAGCTAGTTACGTAACGTGTAGGTGTTTATTTACTGTTATAATTAGTTTATAATAAAATCAACGTATCACTTACTAACTAAAAATATTTTTTAGAATACCCAGAACGAAATATGCCTCGGGGAATTCATACTTCGAAAAGAGAAAGCGGGTTTCAACAGAGAAAAGCCAAAAAGGCTAAAATGGATGAAATTCAGAGCATGTCCGGTTCTCTTTTGAAATATGTCACAAAAGCAGATAGCGGCCAAAGTTCAAGTAAAGTACCCGAGTCTCCCGCTGACGAAAGCTATGATTCACATCTTGGAGACTCACATTCAGATAGCAACATCAACAATACAGAATCAATGAAGGCGACCCAGGACCTTGACGGAATCAAAATAAATAATGAAAATGACGCCTTTAATGCTACTTTCGGAGATAGCATTAGCTTCGAAGAATCAGTTCAACACTTGAGAGATGTTTCACATTGGAGTTTACCGGTACCTGATAATGTTCGCATTGACATAATAAAAAATGGCAGTGAACATTTCCAGAACAAAGAAGGACCGTTTCCTACTGTATCTCGTCATGGTTCAAAGATTAAAGGCGATTCTCGTCATCTTTCACAGGAATGGTTTTATAAACAGATGCCTAGTGGTAAAAAAATTCTACGATCATGGATGGTATTTTCTCCTATATCAAATAACCTGTACTGTTTTTGCTGTCGTTTATTTGCTGTCAGTAACATATAAACAACATTTACAACTGGATTTCAGAAGTGGTGAACATTTAGAAAATTTCGAAATGTGGAAAACTTTGGAAATGAGATTAAAATCACACACCACAATAAATGATGCAACCTTGCAATTAATGAATACGGAAAAACAGAAGTGGGAAAATCTTTTATCTAGATTATTAGATACATAGGCTGCACTAAAAGTATCGCGAATGGAATATTTCCACTGTTCCTGTCATATTAAAATCTTTTTAATTGAAAACTCCTTGATTTTAAAAATCGAATACAATTTATTTATTTTAAAAAAAGATTCTCGGTCTTGTCAAACTTATTTAGTCGTTGAGAAAATGGAATTGACTCGAGAAAATTCAACAGCTATGATTTATTATGACTTTCGAAGTGGTTTAACACAAAAACAGTGTGTTGACCGGATGATTTCTGCATTTGGTGATGAAGCCCCATCCAAAACCACAATTTATCGCTGGTTTGCTGAATTTCAACATGGACGTGTCAAGCTTAGTGATGATCCTCGTCAAGGTCGTCCAAAAACCGCAGTCACCCAAGAAAATGTTGATGCTGTGCGTAAGCTGATTGAGGAAGATCGACATGTGACATACCGCGAAATTCAGGCAACTTTAGACATTGGCATCAGTCAAATACAAATAATCTTGCATGAACAATTAAGTGTAAAAAAGTTGTTTTCCCGATGGATACCGCATTCGCTCTGTGAAGAGCAAAAAGCGGCTCGCGTTACTTGGTGCGTCAGAACTCTCGAAAGATTCTACGCAGGATCCTCAAATGCTGTATACAACATCGTATCAGGTGACGAATCCTGCATATAAGCGTACGAACCCGAAACAAAAAACCAGTCACGAGTTTGGGTGTTCGAAAATGATTTAAAGCTAAAAAAATTATTCGTTCACGGAGTGTTGCAAAAAAAATGGTGGTCACGTTTGTCTCCAAAACCGGCCATGTTACGATTATTCCTCTTGAGGGACAAAGAACGGTTAATGCAGAATGGTATGCTAGCATTTGTTTGCCACAGGTCGTTTCTGAACTCCGTAAAGAGAACGGCAACCGCCGCATCATCCTCCATCACGACAATGCGAGTTCTCACACCGCGCACAGAACAAAAGAGTTTTTAGAGCAAGAAAACATAGAATTATTAGACCATCCGCCGTACAGCCCCGACCTAAGCCCTAATGATTTCTATACTCTCCCTAAAATAAAGAATAAATTGCGTGGACAGAGATTTTCATCACCTGAAGAAGCTATGGACGCCTACAAAACGGCCATTTTGGAGACCCCAACTTCCGAATGGAATGGTTGCTTCAATGATTGGTTCCATCGTATGGAAAAATGTGTTAAATTTCGCGGAGAATACTTCGAAAAGCAATAAATACATTTTTAAATAGTAATATTGTGTCACTTCCTTGATTCCCGAAATTTTCAGTGCCGCCCTCGTATAACATTGTCTTTGGCTAAGCAAAACCTAGCATTTCGTGGACATGATGAAACCCAAGGGTCGTCTTATAAAGGTAATTTCTTAGAACTAGTTAAACTGCTGTCAAAATATGATGCAGTACTCAAAGAACATATACTATATTTGGAGCAGGAAAAATCACCTAAAGTAACATATTTATCGCCAGAAATACAAAATGAGTTCATAAATGTTTTAGCTAATCATGTAAAATGTCAGCTTGTCAACGAAATTAAATCGGCCAAATATTTCGGAATCATGTTTGATAGTACACCTGACGTTTTACATGTCGATCAAATGTCTGAAGTGATTCGTTATGTAAAAATTAATAATAGAAAAGTAGAAGTCAAAGAAGTATTCTTAGGAATCTTTCCTTTACATGGAAAAAAAGCAGCTGATTTAAGCGCTGAAATACTAAAGAAGCTTGAAAACGATGGCTTAGATATTATGATGTGTCGTTCTCAAGGTTATGATAATGCTGCAGTTATGAGTGTTATACACGGAGGAGTGCAAGTTATTATAAAAGAAAAAAACAATAAAGCAATTTTTATTGGTTGTATAGATCATTCAATTAATTTATGCGGCCAACATTCGTTCGCACAAAATGTGACTTGTGTTACATTTTTCGGAGCAGTGGAATAAAATTTTAACTTTTTTTCAACTTCCACAAACCGTTGGGAAGTGCTCCTCAATCACAGCAAAGCATCTTTTAAAAGACTTTCGACAACGCGCTGGAGTGCTCATTATGGTGCAGTAAAAGTATTGGCTGAAAATTTTGATGGGATAATATCTGCAATTGAGGAACTATGTGACCAAGACGTAAATTTAGAAACTAGAGGTGCTGCACAAAATCTTATGCCTGCTGTGTGCAATTTCTCATTTCTTTGTTTTCTTTTCTTTTGGAATGATGTGCTAAGGGAAGTGAACAATGCTCAGATTGCATTACAAAGTAAAGGTTTATGTGTTGATGAAATAATCATAAAACTAAAAGCACTTCGTCTATTCATTGGAGAGAAACGATTGCATCTAGCAGAAGAGGCAATAGATTTTGCTGTACAAAAGTCGGAAAAATACAAATTTTGATGGAACGACGAATTCGTCGCAAGAAACGCATGCCCGGTGAGTTAGCATCGTCCACCGATGCTGGAATTACACTTAGAGCGAAACTTCAAAAGTACATGTTAGAATGTCTTGACAGATTCAATATTGAACTCGAAACAAGAGTAAAGTCCATTAAAGACGTAGCTTCATTGTTTGAGGTTGTGCAGTCAAAGACCTTGCTTTAAACAGCTTAAAACAGTTAAAATTTACTAACCTTTACGATGAAGTATCAGAAACAGAACTCCTTTTAGAAATACCAAGATTGAGAAGACATTTAAAAGCGGCTAATATTACTGTCTCTAATTGGGTGACACTTTACCTTTTGAAATTTATTGTGGAATGGGATTTTACAGAATCTCTTCCGAATCTAACGGTCGCACTAAAATTATTTATAATAATATGTGCATCAGTTGCTTCATGTGAGAGAAGTTTCAGCAAATTAAAATTAATTAAAAATTACTTGCGGTCTACAATGACTGAAACCAGATTAAACAATCTTGGTATTTTAACGATAGAACATGAAGCAACACAAAATATAAATTTTGAAGACGTGATTTCGGAGTTCGCTAGTGTCAAAGCTAAAAGGAAGAAACTTTAATTTTTAAGAAAGTAATTTGTTTCACATAATATTCAAATATTTGTAATAGGTACTCGTATTTTAATAAAACGTAAATGATTATAACTTTTTTTATTTTAACAGTTTCGATTGAGTTTTGGAGTGACACCTATAAAATCCGCCCCGGGTGCCACCTGTGCTAGCTACGCCACTGCTCCTGAGAAATATATGTATAAATACATAGATTATCGGATTTTTATGAACTCTGTGAACTTGAACGTGTTTGGTATCATCATTATCATTGGTCTTTCCGTTTATAAAAGACGATTCAAAATACTCTATAAATATGTGAAAATCTGGTTTATCTTTCGTATTGTTGTTATTATAGTGGCAGTCTCTTATGTTGACAGATGTACACATATTCAAAACGTCGTGGTGGCCGCATACTCCCGTCGCTCTGACCACGGCGGTGTTGAGACGCGTACTGCAGCGGCTCGGCGGGTCTCTCTCCCGGCTTCATATTGATCACCTTTGGTCCGTGCTCAACGACCGCACCGCCCACACTATCGGCAAGTTCTGCCCCCAGCTTGAGGAACTCCAAGTTTGTCGCTATTTTTTTTTTACGCTAAATGTTTCCCTTTTTTACCGTCTTCAACAGACCTAGCACTTGTCGCTTACTGACATTGTGAACAGCCACAGCAATTGTTTAGTGACACACAAAGCGCAAATAAGGCGACGTTTTTACATTTCGAGTGGATGTGTTGGGACACTAAATACCGTTTAACTTATATCAACGTGTAAACAGTTACTTCTCACTAGTCAGTAAAGCCTTGGTGAAACAATGGGAGGGGCGGGATGGCGAGGGGACACTGGCTCTTGTGATTCAGTGATTCAGACGTGGAAGCTGTGTTGCTTTTGTTTGCACTATCAGAATAACGCCGTAAATGGATATGGATGTCCTACTTTAAAATGTCGCAGGCTTGTTTTGAAGAATTACATAAAGTAATACAGGAAAAAATAAGCATACACAACACAAACTGGGAGAGGGCTATTAGTTCAAGAGAAAGGTTGGCAATATGTTTGAAGTAGCAGGTTCATTTATTGTCATTAGACAATACATGATATAATAATTATAATAATATAACATATTACATAATACATGGTTATATTATGTTAACTAATAAACTACAAAACTAAACGTCAACAAATTAATTATACTACTTTGAAATAAAAATCAGTCTTCATAATCACAGACAGTTAGTATCGGATGATTTTAAGTATCTATTTACTTTTTGAAATCTTAATCAACATATTAATTACATTAGGGCTGCTGATATGCAAGTGGTTCCAGTAAGTGGCCATTGACTGTTCTTCACAGAGTTTAGCATTAGTGCTTGATAAGGCTTCTTTTATGGTCTGTGGATCCGTCCATATTTCATAAGGTGTTACCTCAGCTAACACTCTTGATGGTGATCTGTTTATGATGTAGGCCGCAGTAGCAACTGCTTCAGTCCAATATATTTTATGCAGTTTTGCCTCAAATAGCATGCTTTTTGCACGCTCCACCAAAGTCGCCAACCCATTTTGCTCAGGGGTGTATGGAGTACTAGTCTGGTGCTTAATGCCTGAAGCTGCTAGAAAATCTGAAAATTATTGCAATATCCTCTATCATTGTCGCTTCTTAATATTTTTATCTTTTTTCTAACTCATTTTCTACTTCTTCTTTAAATTTCTTAAACACAGATTTAATATCCAATTTATTCTTTAGAAAATACACATGTACTTTACGGTAATATTTCAAGTAATGTATTCTCTCGTGAACCAGAATTTGGAAATGGTAATCGTGTTTGTTTCGCTTCACAACAGGGTATACAAAAAGTATCAACATTTTTATTGGTAATTGTAACACCCTCAGCACAGGATTCTAACCTCTTTACATCAGCCATGTTTAAATGCCCCATTCTCTTATGCCAAGTAGCAATATCTGTCTTACTTTCACATGAGACAGCATATGCATTACCAGTGACAGGGTTGAGTTTATACATGTTATTGGTAAGTTTTGCAGTGGCTATGAGTTTCTTATTGGCATTATATATGTTACAGCCCGAAACAGTAAAATCTACTTGACAGCCATTTTTTGTCAATTGACTGACTGATAACAGGTTTGCACTTAGTTCAGGAATTAACAAAATATTTCTCATCTGGATCGGATGCTCATCTTTACATAAATTGGTTTGAATGTTTATTTTTCCTATATTTTGCACGGGGACTGTATCGCTGTTCGCCACCATTATTTATTTAATCGGAGGTGGTTGGAAATCATACATCCTGTCTGAACGTCTAGTCATGTGCATAGTGGCACTTAAGTCAACATACCAATTATCTTGATCTATTGAGCTGTAAGCTGAAAAAATAGCTGTAAAACCATTGTGATTACATTTCTTCAGTGTGCATTGGTTTGCATGCCCATATTTATTGCAATTATAACAGCGGGGTCCTTTTCCTTTTTGCTTTATACTAAACTCATCAAAAAGTCTAAGCAACATGTACTAATTTAAGTTTTAGGATGGTTCTTCACATTATAACGATGTATTTTTTTTTTAAATAATATCTTTAGGGTTCTATGATGTAAAAATAACAGCTGTTGTCTTTATAAGTTCTTTTAATAACAGAAATGAACAATATTAGAATATACTGTAGAAACTAAGATACATAAGAAACTAAACTTTTTTCTTACAAAATGAAATTTCTAGAGAAAATGTATTTATTGTGAAAGAATAGAACAATTTAATACAAAGTATGGGCTCCTCTGCTATTCAGAACTTGTCGGCAACGATTATTCATTGAATTAATGAGACTGTTTATGTCATCTTGCGGTATTCGCTCCCAATGGAATTGTAGCAAATCCTTCAGCTATTGGGTTGTTGTCGCTCCGTCCAAGTCCTTCAAAACACGTCTTTGGAGCATGTCCCATGCGTGCTCGATGGGGTTGAGATCTGGCGATTGTGCAGGCCAGGGCAATACCCAGATGTTCTCCGTTGCAAAGTATTCACTGGTTCGCCGAGCTGTATGTGAACGCGCATTGTCATGCATTAACCTAAAATTGGAGCCAAAGGTTTGTGCAAATGGGTAGACATAAGGTCTGAGAATATCCTCAATGTAATTTTCAGCATTCATGTTTCCATTTACAAAAACGAGCTCAGTTCGCCTGTTCTTCATAATACCCGCCCATAACATAACTGTAGAGCCGCTGTATGGACGAACTTCCTGAACGCATCTGAGCCTTTCAGTATTTCCGGGCCGACGATACACTCGCACCCTTCTTGTATCAGGCTTAAACCCGAATCGCGACTCATCGGAAAACATAATTTTATCCCATTGTTCCTGGGTCCATGTTATGCGTTCTCTACACCATTCATATCGACGAGCGCGATTCCCGTGACGTATCGGTGGGCACCTGATTGGGCGTCGAGCTCGTAGGCCGTACTCATGCAGTCGATTTCGCACAGTTTGAGGACTTACATCAACACCACTTGAAATTTGTAGCCTCAAACTTATCTCTCGAGCGGTTAACATCGGCTGGCGTCTTGCAGTCAGTTGTATGTACCGGTCTTGCCGAGTGGTTGTACTCCTTTTACGGCCTGGATGCTGTTCAGCGGGTTCTCCTGTATTATTGTAGCGCTGCCAAAGACGACAAATAACACTTCTATGAATGCCAAAATGTCGAGATACCTGAGATTGATTACTTCCCGCTTGCAACATCCCTACAGCTCTTTGTATTTCATCTGCCATCAAATGACGTCGCTTCATGACGTAAAGAATATCTAACAATTCAATTTTGTCGCTAACTTTAAATAAAGTTAAATGGTTGGTAAAATTATAAAATCAAGACTAAACGTAGCAATTAAAACGCACTTAAATTCAAACAAATTCGCAGTCATTTGAATTTTATGAAAAAACAAAACATCAAATTTTTTTTTTTACAACCAGCCTGTATGTCATCAATAACAAAAAAGTTTACTTACCTACGCACTTTGTTTGAGTAAAAATTTAGAAATTAATTAATATTAATGGAAAAATTTGTAATATCACGCATGTTGCTTAGACTTTTTTGTATTGTGTGTATTATTTGAGGTATTTTTGTGTTTTGTAAAAAATACAGAAGACTCGGAAACTTTCACTTCTTGTAAGAGTTTATACTATTTCCATTTCTTTATTGTCTCGATGATAGTTCTAATTTGATAGTTGTAGTGTTGTGACCAAATAAGTAATTATATCGATCTGAATGAATATCGATATGAAATAAGTAGTGACGATTCAACAGATTTTGATTAAAATAAATAAATAAAGATTACCTGTCGTTATAATTATTTCGTTTCATTGTCGAGTACCTACCTATACCTACTTATTTTACAACAGCTTCGAAAATTTTGAAGAAGTTGGCATTATCAATCAAGAATTAATACGTGTAACATCTTGTAATGAAATATAATATTAGTTAATAAATTTGTACAAAGTATCCGGCAGCAGTTTAGTTTCTTAGATTTTGTAAAAAAATATCGGGTTTGTTATCATTACGTTTATCGATATAGCTCCATCCCTATCAGTTTCTCCGACTCTGGTATAACCTTGTACGTGTGTAAACGTCATATTTTTATAAAATAATCCATACATAATGTAAAAAAGACGCTCGTTCAAGTTTTCACAGGTGCTGTCATCGAGAAAATAAAGAAATTGAAATGGTGTAGTCTTTATAAAATCAGATGAAATTTTTATTCCAGAACTTTCCAGACCCATGATCATAGGTTTATAATTATCCGGTAAACCTGCCAGCATGAGCGTAACCAGCCATTCGACACCAACTTCGAAACCTGTATTTCGTAGTTTATACGCGGTACTCATAATTTTATTAACATAATCCTCTACACTGTGGCAGTTATCCAATGAAGTGTTGATTAGATCTCTCAACAAGCCCACTTTTCTCGATAGCCCCGAGTCTTCGAACGCATTTTGAAGGTTGGTCCACACTTCTTTAGATGATGTCGCCACTTTCTATGTGTAAGCGGTTCCACCAATAAAATAATCTTAAACTTAGCTTTTGTGTCCTTTTTCTTATCAACTTCAAGGCCTAGATCAACACAATCCCACAATTCCTCGTGTTCTAAATATAATTTAACGGCAAACTTCCACGTGGAATAATTTTCTCGGCCGGCTAATTTTTCTATTTGTAAGGTAGACGTAGCCATCTTAGATCTTTGTCGCGGCGGAAAATATATGTATGAATTACGAGTACCTAATATTAACTTTACTACAACTGTATTTCTATTAAATGTATACGGGACGGTCCATAACCTGTAGAAGTTATACCTCGATAGTAATTTTAAAGTTTATTGAAATACTTCCATTGTCGTCGTACCTGTAATTAAGTCAAGTCTTGTTTGTTTGCTCACTTAATTGTTACTACATACAGTTTTTCAATAAACTTTAAAATTACTATCGAGGTATAATTTCTACACATTGTAGACATTAAGCACATATTCCATACAAAGGCAAAAACAATAGAAATTACGGGCGGTTTTACCGCGTATTGTTCGTACATTCAATGTGATGTCGTACATTTTCCCCATTTAAACTTATTCTATACATTTTGTCATAATTCTAATCGTATACACGTTACACATAATACATAATATATGAAACGTCTTTCGTAATGTAGCGTAGTTGCTAACATTATTATCTCTATAAATCTATTTCGTTTCTCTATATTAATGTTACCTAACTATTCTTATATATAAAACACATAAATATAACACATGAAACATAATAATTCATAATTCAGTCGCCTACAGTAAGTACGTTGCTGGCCATGCCGGCAGCATTACACGTTTGAAGTTAGGGCTTGCGCGATTTCGTCTTTGTGACTGCTACATATGAGATAATTTTACCAAGATGGAAATACCTTCGCTGCGTTTAAAAAAGTTAAATTGTAAATCAAAAGTAATGCTTCTTAATGTAGCGAAATATTTAAAAAAAATTAAAGACGGAATTAGCGCCTGAAATTGTGTATTGGATTGTAATGCTCTATTTGAGGATAAATAAGTTTAAATTATATTGTTGTTTGTGATGTTCTAGATAAAGATTTTAATGTAAATAAGGTTATCGCAGAGGCTACTAATGTGTTGTTAAATACTATAGAAAACTTATTATCTCTAAGTCGTTCGGATGATATTACAGATGTCATAAAATCGCCATTGAAAAAGATAAAATATGATGTTGACGAATTTACAGAAGGCGAGTTGCTAAATTATATATTAACAATTAATATTATTATCGTATAACTGAAATACTCAGTGTTGGACTCGTACTTGGATTCCGTACCTAATAAAAAATAAATTGGGTCTTTTAGATTACTTTAAGTTGAAATTAATATTAAATACTAAGGGTTAAAACTGCTGCTGTACAATAATCTGTTGTAAAAAATCAAATTTCCTAGAAATTTAAAAAGACAATAAAGAGATACGATACTTCATAATAAAAGTCTAAGAGTCGTAAAGTAGGTAAATTTATCCGAAGATATAGGGCTTAATCTAATACCGTGTATATACATCCGCTGAACCGCTTCCCGCAAACTTTAGGGAAGATCGCTCTTGTAGCGGTCCGACTTTAGTACATTACAACTGCTCCGGCGTCCCGTCGCGGTCTCTTCCCTCCCGCTGTTTGATTGGAGCTTAAGCAGGTTAGTGTAAATTACCCAAGGTTAGTAGAAACGAGTGTTTGGGTTGCAAGCTTTCTGAAATTATTCCGAAAGTAGATTTTTCATGTAGGTGTGGTTTATTAATTACTGTTCTGTTAGAATTAATGTATGTTACGTGGAACACACAACTACATGGAAGAAATTTTACTATTTTCATATCTGTTATTTAAACTCATACAGTACATGCTTCTAAAACAACCTGTCTGTCTTCTCTCAAAAATCTCTTAAGAATTTTATTAAGTAAATTAATGAAACATATTGTTTCTTCTATTTCAGGTAGTCGGTATGCATACGAAAAATTGGAATCCCCTGATATATGGATGTAAAAAACTCAAACGTATATCCTTTATATCGTGCAGTAAAGTAATATTTATTTCATTTTCAGTTTCATTCAATCTTTTTAAACAACAATCAATCTAATACAATTATTAATCGTTACAGCTCACAGATTCAAGTCTCGTGCAGATGGTGAAAAGCGAATCGAATATAGAGAGTTTGACTGTCGCTAACAACACGCATGTTACCGGACTCTTTCTGACGAGTTCCAACAATACGAAAATAAATTCCCTGGAATTCTGCAATTGTTTCAAGCTTCAGGGATCACTTTTGTGCGCGGTCACAAATTCACTTAGGAATTTGACAACATTGAAATTGGATGATTGCCCTGCGGGCATATGGAGAGTAATACCTCGCATATTGCAGAAGCTACCTAAACTACAAGAGCTCTCACTGAGTGAGTTCTTGAATGATGGCATATCAGTGCACGGTGAGAACAGTGATTCGTTTAGCGAAGCGATCGCGACGTTGACCAGACTGAAGAAATTAAATCTAGCCAAGAACATTAAAATAACGAACGCCGTTTTGCAACAAGTTGCGGATTCCTGCCCTTATTTGGAGTATTTGAATGTCTCTGGGTGTAATTCAAAAATCGGTGCGTCAAATACGGGTATGTATCATTTACTTAGTCTGGTTATTAGTTCTGTTACAAATGAAAATGCATTTTTATGAAGTAACTAGCTGTGCCCGCGGCTCCGCTCACGTGGACTATAGAATGCCGGCAATCGGGCACACGCGCGAATCGTGTTTTGGATCAATTATTTATTTTATTTATTTCACAAATAAATGTACATAAAAGTTATTGTTATAGGCATCCTATAAAACCTCTGGGGTTTGTCTTAGCATGCCATGGCCTGAGGTTTTGTTCAACGCGTTGCTGTTCTTAATATACATATGTATAGTATTAAACCTAACGTTCTGTTAAAAGATTATAATTTACTATATTTATACAATAGAGTTGATGTAATAATCTTTAAATTTGTATTTCATGTTTTTATTATTTATTGAATCCCTAACGTCCAATGGTATTTTATTAATAATGTCAGGTATTGTGTAAGATATTGTACGTCTGCCATAGAAGTTATTTTTACGTGGTATTTTTAAAGGTTTTGTTAATGCTTGTCGCGTATTAATTTAATATTTAACTGGTATTTGTATGTCGGAATTCTCAAATTGTTCTATTAATAACAAGTACTCAGCGCGAACATGAACAGGTAACACCTTACAATATTTGAATAAACCGATATAGTTATCGTAGTATTTGTTTTTTATATTGCTTGGTACTATTAAGTTTAAGAAACGAATTTGCAGATTCTTTATCTTATTGAGGTAAGTTTTAAATGTGCGTCCATAGCTGGTAAGACCATACGAAATAACAGATTCAACAAGAGCTATGTACATTTGCAAGAGAATTCTATATGGCACATTGCGCTTTATAATAGAAAGTTTGGCGAGTATGGCGCGCAACTTAATACATACGGATTCTACCTGATAACTCCAATTAAAGCGGTCATCCACTATTAGTCCCAGGTAGGTATGACATGATACTTGTTCTATTGGGGCACAGTTACAATTCGGCACAGTTTTATGCAAACAGTCATGACTATGAATTTTAATTTGAAAGGGATGGAAAGTATTTATATGACTTGAGTGGACATGTATTACTTTTGTGAGTTCAATACAAGTCCCATGTCATGAACCCATTTCGTCATAGAAGTGAAATCTACCTGCAAGGACTCTTCAGCTTTTTTAAGGTCATTGTTGGCCGACAGTATACAGGTATCATCTGCATATTGATAAAGTGAACAGTTTTTTAAAATATTTTCTAAATCATTGACGTAAGCCAAGTAGTGCAATGGACCAATCACAGATCCCTGTGCAGTGCCATCTGTGACATTAACCGGCCTGCTTAAACTAGAGCCAATCTTGACGTGATAACTTCGGCTAGATAGATATTCTTTACTCCAATCAAGTAGTTTTCCTCTTATACTCGAGTTATTCAATGTTTTTAATAGTGTATTGTGTCCAAGTGTGTCAAACGCCTTGCTAAAATCTATGAATATTAGTATTACATGCTGCTTTTGTCTAAATAACTATTGACTTCATCTGTAAATTTGGAAAGTAGTAATGATGTAGATTTTTTACGTTGAAAACCGTATTGTACTTTAGATATGATATCATTTTTCAGATAAAATTACTTTATTTGATCACATATAAATTTTTCTATTATTTTATTTATAGCTGGTAATATGGTTATCGGTATATAATGCTTTGATAATACTGATAATCTAAATATATATAAAAGAAAACTTGAGTGACTGACTGATCTAACAACACATAGCTCAAACTACTGAAATTTGGCACACAGATAGTTATTATAAAATAGAGAAATACTAAGAACGGGTTTTTAAAAATTCCACCCCAAAGGGGTGTATCAGGGGTTCCTATCCAAAATTTTAACACGGGTAAAACCGTGGGCCATTGCTAGTCCTTAATGTTAAAGGTGTGGGAGATAAAGGCGTGTCGGCGGTATGCCGGGGCTGTACGATGTTGCGGCAGCTCGACGTGTCATACCTAGCGGCACTGACTGACGCGGGTTTACAAAACATGGGCCTGCTGACCTGTCTGACGCACCTGACGGCGCGCGGTAACTCTACGCTGACGGCGTCCGGACTCGCGCCCTGCCTCACCTCGTGCTCCCGGCTACAGGAGCTGGACGTCTGCGGCTGTGAGGGTGTCTCCATTGAGGAGACGTGTGCCGCGGCCAGCGCCGGTCTCGCGATTAACCCACGTCCGCTGGTCTTGCGTCTGGCGGGCACCTCTTCAACAATGCCAGAGGTACTTTGCCTGGTATTGTTTTTTTACAAAAATCCCTATAGATTAATTTTAGTAATGCCAGAGTTAAGCGTATTGGTGAGATGTTATACTGTATTAATAATGTTCTTATAAAGAACAATTCGATTTTATCTTTGGTTGGCCAGTCGATACCCTTGTTTATTTCTATAAAAAGGCGAGTCTCTGATACATTGTGTAGTGATTCTGTGCGGTACTCGATTATTCGAAGCGACTGCCTTCAGGGCTTTGACAGCTTCACTGAGCTTAGTAAAAGGAATCTTGAGTTCATTAATATCATGGTTTGAAACGAAATAGCTAAGAATCTTTAAACATTCTAAGAAACCGCTTCTACTATAGGGTTGAATGAGGTCTGCTAATAAATTTTCAAGAATTTGTTTGGCAGCAATAAAAAACGAATTATTTAATGTCTAAAACGCTGTGTTATTCATATAAGAGGCACGGGACTTGGAAACTTTTGAAATGTTTTTATTTTGAACCTTTGGGTACATAAAAATGCAATTTTTATCAAAATAAAGGCCGCTTACTGGATGTAGGTATATCAGTTTACTTTGGAATTTAATAGTTTTTTTTTTTAATTTTCTGGTTTCATTGTATGTGGTCTGAACAAAAGATTTATTCTTTCGTGTACAATACATTATCTGTGAATATTGAGATTTTTATTTATATATATAACAGTAATTTTCATTCAACTTGAACGTTTTTTAAATGGCGTCAATCATCGTAGTCGCTTTATAATCAAATTTTATATACAGTTCGACCACTGAGGGAATGCGTTCCTGATATCTGTAATATCATAACATACGATACGACTGTTTTAGCTTCACAAAATGGCGGCCCATCATTTCATTTGGGGCTGCCATTTTTTACAAGAAATATAAAAATTATTTATGCTTTTATATTTCTGATAAAAAATAGGAACCTCAAATGGCGTGACGGGGCGTTATTTTGTAATGCTAAAAGCTAAAACAGTCTTCTGTGACAGACATAAGAAATGCATTCTCTCAGTAAACGAACTATGTTTATATTAATTTTATTATATTTTTTAAATGAAGTTTAAATGAATAATATTTGGTTTGTTTCAGCACGATATACCTTTCCATAAACATATGAGGGTGAATACACTAGATGACCTTAGTCATGAGCATATGAGACCTGACTTCGTCGATAGCTTATATGATGAAGATAGTAGTATTGGTTCCTTCGACGAAATGTTAGACCATGATGATCTTTTTATAAATGGTATGTTAAACTTAATGGTTAAAGAGTTAGGGAGAAGGAGGGGGGGGGGGGGTGTATTGTTGTCTAAAAAACGGTAGAACAACAGTGACCTTCAATGTTTTATTCTTATTAAGTATTATTTGAAATGTAAGACACTGAGAAATTTCAGATCTGCAGAAATTCATGGTAAAGCAAACATAAGAATTTTGCAAACTTCTTTATTCTTGTCATCCGTGATATTTATAATTACAAATGTATATGCCAAGTATGTTTCATATTATGATAGCTCAACACTACAAAAATAAATATTCGCAACATTATTTTCATGTTTGACATTATTTTTGTCAATTTACTCCGTGGGATTAAAAACGCAGTATAGACTATGAAGCTTTTCATATATGAAAAGCATTTCCATAATATTTTACTGTACAATTATTTGAATTGTAAGATTTTCAATACCTTTTTGGGGGTTTTTATTTATCAATTGAAATATTTTGTGTTATTCAACATACCCGATAATTTACTAATGTCATTAGATAATTCAGAAAACTATGAAATGTATGTATGGCGAACAAATAAAAAAAAGAACGCTTCGATTAGCCCACGAGAGACGCGATTTTGTCTGCTTTATTCCATCTTCACATTTAGAGAGTTCAATACTCTTTCAAAAAAGCTTGTTAATAGGTATAATCCGGGAGTTGACAAATTTTGAAAAATTGTTTTAAACATTTTATATGTTGAAAATAATACCTATGAATTTTTTTTCTTATTACACCATAAAAGTGATTTAAAAATATTTTATTTTATAAAAAAAAAATACGTTACAAAATACGCTGCATTATGGTCCCGTGATGTCATTTTGTATAATAACAGTGACGAATGTGAAACTTACGCAAGAGTCTAACGTTCATATTTCCTCAATGTTGACGTACGTTTTCGAATCGGCGTTTCCTATCATGTGACTCACAGACAAAAATATTAATTTTCCAAAGGGAAAATTTAATAAATAAACAATTACTTTTTCCAGATTTGTATTGTTTTAGTCTTTTAATCTACAGACCAATATTACTCAAGTTACTTTAATGTTTAAACATACAGTCAACTCGCCGGTTACTCGTACGTTTTTACGATTAGTACCAATTGGTGACATCGCTATTTTAAAAACACAATAAAGTAGTAAGATTAACTTATCTATATAAATAAAATGATAGAGGTTCGACGTTGTGTGCGCATCAATCAAAAACTACTGGATAGATTATGATAATTTTTTTTGTTTCACTCCTTAGAATACTTGGTCTTTATAAAAAAACAATATGCATTCAATAAAATGTTACTAAACTTTTAAGAAATTACGATTTTTATATTACGCGTTTATATGTGGTCAACATAAGCGAAGCCGCGGGCACAGCTGGTTATAAATATGATATTGACTTTTTTTGTTTTTAGATAATGTCCCTTTTTACATCCCGGATGATATGGAAGATTATGAAGATTTCATGGATTTGGCTTTCCATGCTCCGGAGCTAATAATTTTGTAAAAGTTTACTTTTATATTTGTTTCGAATCATTTTGAAAAACATCTATATGAATAAACTTACAAATATTTATGCTTGAATTATTGTATGCGAAATGGAATCATTGAAAGCGATTTTTGTTTCTAGGGAAAGTTCTAAAACAACTTTGTTATTTAATTTGTGTATTTTTTTTAAATCTTTATTGTATATATTATTATGTGCAGAACCGTTTTATGATTAATCCACTGATTATTAAATATTCTCAGGTACCCAATTAAAAATTACATTACAGAAAAAATACAGGCAACATCAATTAAAATACAAGATCGTAATACTGAAACAACACTGTCCGCAATCTACTGCCCTCCCAGACAAGTTATTAGCAAGGATGACTTTATGGATTACTTTACTACATTGGGCAACAGGTTCATTCGTGGAGGTGATTGGAATGATAAAAATACTTACTGGGGATCAAGACTAACATTACCGTGAGGAAGGCAACTTTATTCTGCAGTTAGCAACCTAAATCTTCGCCGCATATCTCACGGTGTGCCCACATACTGGCCTGCCAATCCTAATAAAGTACCTGATCTTTTAGACTTCTTTATAGTTAAAATTATACCATGCAATCATGTCATCACTGAAGAAAGTAAGGATTTGTTATCAGACCACACACCTGTAACAATTAATATGAACTTTAAAGGATTTATAGTTGAACGCCCCCCTAAAATGTATAATGCAAAAACAAACAGGGACAGATACAGAAATATCATTACTGACAATACAGATCTACTAATATCCCTGAAATCAAGGCATGAAGTTGAAGCTCAAATAGAAATGTTTAATAAACTAGTACTTTTTGCAGCAGAACAATCTACATCTATCCATTTAACAAAATTATATCACCCCACATATACCCGAAATATATCAAAGACAAAGTAAATGAAAGAAGGCAGTTGAGAAAAAATGGTATAATACTAGATACCCGATTGATAAGAAAGCATTCAACAAAGCTTCTGAGGAACTAAAACACATAATAAATAATCTAAGAAACAAGAATATACAAACTTATCTTACGAATTTCACACCTCATAATGACATCAATTACTCCTTGTGAAGAGCTATAAAAAATATAAAAAACCTAAAAACCAAATAAAACCCTTTAAAAATACCAATGGAGTTTGGGCTAAATCAAACCTAGACAAGTTCTTTACATATGCCGAGCATCTTAAAACTGTCTTTCAGCCAAATCAGTGTAAACATCCAATACATGAAGAGGAGGTCATTGAGTACATTAATAGCCCCCTACAAATGCAACTACCATTGAAGAGTACTTCCCCCAAGGAAGTGAATTAAAAACTTGAAAATGGGCAAATCACCTGGATATGACAGGGTTGATACTACACTCCTACAGAACCTTCCTAAAAAAGGTTTACTGCTATTACTAAGTACCTGGGCATGCACCTAGACCGTCGCCTTAATTGGCGGAAACATCTGGACCAAATGAAAGCAATTAGATATTAAAAAAAGAAGCATAGGACCTAAATCAAAACTTTCACCTGCCTGCAAATTAAACATATACAAAGTAATCCTAAAACCCATCTAGACATACGGAATACAGCTATGGGGGACTGCTGATAACAGCAACATAGAAATACTGAAAAGGTTTCATAGTAAAGCAATCCATAACATGCTGAATATACCACACTTTATTAAAAATAAGTACATATTCATGGATTTTAATATCAACACTGTTAAACAGGAGATAGTGGAATACAGTAAAAAATATCAAAGTAGACTATTAAGACACATGAATATACTGGCGTCAGGGCGGGAAGGGGAAGGAAGTATGGTGTACAACTGATTAAAAGGGTTTAGTGTGCCCAACCTAAAACATAGAGTATAGTAAAAGGCAAAAACGAAAAAAAAAAACCTCCGGTTGAGTAATAAAATAAATTGTTGGCAGTCTGGATTACTAATAATATTATTTTTCTTATGTGTGGGTAGGTACACAATTTAATTTTGTCATGAAATATGTATAACATAATTAAAATTTACATTATTGTAAACAGTTTTGCATATTATTATTGTTTTAACTGTATTATTGAAAAACAACTACAAATAATTTTATGAGTTATGTATGCTATGCAATTTATTTTGTTATTAAATGCATATGAGGGATCATCTTTTACATATTAATATTTTTTTATAGTCTTGTTTCTCACAAATTTTACAGAAGCTATTGCCTAAATACAATGCTATGGACCAGTTTTAATAATAACAATACAGCTGAAAAATCTCAAAATGTTATGTTGCTATGTATGTATATGCTTTAAATAATTTCAAATTATTCCTTTGATATGAAAAATCAATGGATTGATTCTGCACATAATTAATATGAAAGATGCTTTAATAATATTACCTTTTGCACTTAATTACCATCTGCATGAGCAATACATAGGTACATAGTTCAAGTAGTTATGATATATTTAACTGTCATATTAATCTGTGATCAAAAGTTTTTATTGTCATAATGTTAAATAGGTCTTTTGCCGCTAGTATGTCTTTATATATCAAACAATTTAATAAAATGAAATACCAAGTCTGAAATATTGTGATTTACACTTTACTACATGTGTATTGTTGTTTTTGTTTCTCATTTAAAATTATTGTAATAATATGAGTTTTTCATATTGTCAAAAGGTTTCTTGATTTTTGAAATTCATCTGTACATCCTGGGTATTTTGTAAAATATTGTTATTAATGAGAAGACTAAATGTTAATTTCGGTTAGTACAAAATTGTCTTTGTTAAACATATTAAATCATATACCGCTCTGAATAGATATGAAAGTTGTTCAAATATTTACAAAATCAGTTAACAAAATATATTCATATTGTGTATGTTGTTCACAAATGTTACTAGATTACAGTTTTTGTATTTAGCACTAATGGATCCTATTAATATTGTTGCAGTAACAATTGTATATGGAGTTTGTTTACTTACTACACACTTCATATTGTTGTTTTTGTTACACATGCCAATATGCTTATTATAAAACACTATTGCAAACTTTTTTGTGTAGTAAAAACCATACTGTGTGTTGTGATTATTTTTGCTCATAATTTAGGTTTGTACTATTTTTATTTTCTTCAAAGGACTATTTTATTAATTGTATCTTTCTTACATTTTACAGGTGTAGTTAATCAATCAGAGGTCTTGTTTATATTTGTAGAATGTTTATGTTTTATTTTTATGAAAAGATCATCGAATTAAAGTTTGTATATTTTTTAAGTATTTTTCAGAAAATTAACAATTGAAAGTTTTATTTGCATTTCTTAGCTGTAAACATTTGTGAAGTTGAGTAATTTCTTTTAATGGTGAGAAATAAAAAACATTTAATATTTAGTTTTAATATTCAGTATAAATAATTTATTTTAAGTCTGATATTGAAAAATGTTACTGTAATGAAAAGAGAAGCTTTATGTTAATTTTTTTAAATAACCAAGTCATTTAAATTTGGAAATGTATGTGTATTTATGTTTGTCATACAGATTCACAAGTTGTAATTTATGTTTTTGATAGATCCATTTTGGCAATGAGAACTATATGCTTATTTTGTGAAAACTTCTTAATTTTTTATACATTGTTTAACTATCATCAGTAAGAAACGAAATACATTTCTTCAATATGGACTACATAGTTTATTTATTTTCTTAAAGTCTAAACCACTGCAATGTATGTATACACACTTGTTTATAAAACTAAACACTTTTATTGGTGTTGGTGGTTCTTAATACTCTTTCTATCTTTTGAAGATTAGTTTTTATTGGGATGATTGAATTCAACTACAAATCAAGGCAAAAAAGAAATAATTGAAAATAATGTTCAATTATATAATGATTATGTAACAACTAATAATTAACATCATAGTTATTGGTTTTTATATATAAATTCCACCACCTTCCCATAAAACCAACATCAACAACTCGTGAAAGTAAATTTGTATAGGTAGGCTTCATGTAGGAACAATGAGCTTTATACAAATCGCAAGATTTATTTAAGTCTGTGACATACATAATAGAGGCTATGCCTAAACTTCTATGTTGAATAACACCTTCATTGTAACACAAATCCAAAAATCGCAAGTGTTCCATTGACTTTGGATTTAAACAATCTTCACTGACCAAAACCACTTCGTTGTCGATTCTCTTCAAATTGTCTTTGAAATCCATTTCACTCGGATTGTTTCGTGAGAGCGCGTACAACGATGCGATACAAGCCGTCCATTTCATCGCTTTAATAGGATCATCTTGGATATCACTTCGTAAATCTTGCAACATCTGACGATAATCAATAAACAGATTCTTCCAGTAATCAGCCCATTTTTCTAGTACGGTTCCTTTTAATTTTTCTGGAAATTTAATTCCAGAACCTGCATTTGTAATTGCAATGGGTACTTTTCTGAAAGTTCTCAGCATTTTATTTTGACTCAGAAAGGTCAATAATATAAGAATTTAGATATCTTCATTTCTCTTCTGATCGAAACAGTACAAACTTAAAAATCTATTTTATGATTTTTAACCTCTGGTTATTGGTCTATGATTTTTAAGGTTATAAAAAAATGTCAGACTGACATTGTCCCGCTTCGTTCAGTGTTACTAGATAGAAAAAAAATTACCTTTTTGATGGATTAAATATACCGTGTTTCAGACTCAAAATACCGTGGCCCTATGACCTGGACTAACACATGAAAATTCAATTATGATATTTTATATCCCGGTAAAAGTCATAGCTTAACTACTGTTATCAATTTAAATTTATTTTGATGTTATAATTTATTTTTTTAATTTCTATTATTGTTGTCACTTAATATATTCAAAGTTCAAAGTGACAAACTTGGTTATCTCTTTGGATTAGATTACATGTACCTATAAACAGTGGTGGTCATATAATTAGAAACACTTGTTATGAATAAAGAAAGTATAACTTCAACGTACAAATGTTCGTAAAAACTATACACATTCAATAATTAATAATCACGCAATAATATAGCCACTCAAATAAAAAAACTCATTAAATGCATAAAATATAAAACATATCTTACTTTTAATTACAAAATGGGTCTTACACAATATGTAGGAGTTTATTTTCTGTTACTGGCCGCTTGGACGCCTAATTAGAAACATTTAAAAAAAGCATCAATAGCTCGTTCTTTTTTTAAATTGGAGAATAACTTTCTTGGCCTTTTCTATTATTTTGGCGGCAATTCAAAATTTAATCTTAATTTTATTTTATTCAAAATGGGCAAAAATAAAAGTTGTGACGCGTCAACTAGGCAAATAATTGTTAATTTACATATAGATCATAAGTGGGCGTACAGAAGAATAGCTAAGCATTTAAATTGTTCTGTTAAGAAAGTTTTTAATGCAATTGATCATTATAAAACACATGGAACTGTTTAAAATGTTCTTAGAAAGGCTCGGCCAAGAACAACCTCTCTCAGAAAAGATACTAGTGTATCGTTCGTGTTCGTGTTGCTAAAAAAGATCCAAGTAAAGGCTCCAACCAGATTAGAAATGAAGTTTTTTCGCCTGATGACCCGAGAAACATCTCGTCAAGACTGATGCGCCGAAGATTAGTGCTAGCTAAATTGTTTTGAAGAATCTCTCAAAAGGTACCGCTTCTTACCAAGCAACATAGAGAGAAGCGATTATTATTCGCTAAAAAATATGTTAATTGGACGGTACGAGAATGGAAAAAAGTGTTATTTTCAGATGAAACAAAAATAAATATGGTAAATTCCGATGGAAAGCGCTATGTTAGACGTCCTGTAAACAATGCTTATAATTATAAATACTCAAGGAGTATAGTCAAGCACGGTGGCGGTAACATTAAAGTTTGGGGGTGTTTTTCCGGATGTGGAGTTGGACCTGTTCGGAAGATTGAAGGTACAATGGATCAATGGCAATACAAAAATATCTTAGAGCACACAATGATTCCCTACTCCGACGATAATTTGCCTGTAACCTGGTTCTTTCAGCATGACAATGACCCTAAACACACTGCCAATAGCGCCAAATGTATCCTTAGCGATCAGCGTATATCCGTTTTAGACTGGCCAGCAAATAGTCCGAATTTATACCCTATAGAAAATCTCTGGTATATTGTTAAAACGAAAGTCTCAAACAAACGTAACACCAGTAAAACGAACTATATGAAGCATGGAATTCAATCCCCCTAGAAAAATGTGTGAAATTGATTGAATCTTTAGCGGAAGCGAGGAACAGAGAGTAAAGTTCCTCATCCGCCATAGAAAAGGAAGGATCCTCCGACCAGACGGGGGTTATGTCTGGCCGGGCAGCTGCCCAACGGTTGTTGTCGGGTTCTTGTATATATATATATACTCAATTGTTGAGTTAATTTCTATACCGCGATGTAGGATGTCAGTTGTGGCGGAGATCTCGCTATGTGTAGAATGCGTCAGTTGTGGCGAGAGATGTCGCTACAAATCAATGCCACGTCGTTGCAGTGCTGTTATTGGAAATAAGGGATACGCTACTAAATATTAATTAAATCTATTGGTAGGCTGTGGATAGTAGCTATTTACTGATAATTCAAAATTATTGTTTTTTATAAGTAAATTTTTTGTTGTTGTTTCTAATTAGTTGACCATTATTGTTCATACCTTAAAACTGATTCAAATGTTTGTCCGTAATGTAATATTGAAACTGCACTTGTCATGTGTAATGGGATTGATATTGTTTTTCTAATAAATGATAAATTATTGAACATATTGTTGTCCTATTTATTGTTTAATTTCAAAATAAAAACGATTGCGGTGAAGTATCATACATAATATCAAGGACCGTTGGTAGTGTTTCTAATTATATGACTACCACCGCACTTCGAATTTCAACTTTAAAGCGAAAGTTTGTCTCAATCACGCAAAAATAACCGAACAGATTTGGATGAAATTTGGCATACTGGTAGGTTAGAATAACAAACACTGTTGTTTTCTGATAACCATGCGAACGAAGTCGCGAATATAGCTAGTAAGTCTATAAATCACACTGCAATGTATACACGGGATATTAGACTTGATCTCTGTGCTAAACGTAGGTATGGAAATTAAGAAAGTATCTAATTTTAAATAAAGAATATGTACTTTTAAAAAATCTTATTTTTTATAACAATAATAAGCTAAGAAGTGAAGTGGAGCTAAGAAGTTTTTACTTCTGATGTCAGACGTGTAGTCCTATGACTGACAGTTTTTTTTTATCGATAATCTATCACTTGCGATTTGCGATATATTTCGACCAAGTTATATTTATCATGTCGTGGAGATCGATAACAATAACAATAAATAGAGTGCAAGTGATTTACGCAGCGCACGCAATGGAAGCTCTCAAAAAGAATAAATTTTCTCCGTTTTTGCAACATTTTACATTGAGGCTCCATTCCTATTGGGTGTAGCGTGATGTTATATAGCCTATAGCCCTCCTAGAAAAATGGGTTATCCAACACTAAAATAATTATTCTATTAGAACTAGTAGATTCTGGGATTAGCGTGTTCAACCAAACAAAGAAAACAAACTTCAGCTTTATAATATTAAAGTATGGCTTTTAATTAAGTATTACATATATAATATATCATTTTTAAAAAGAGTACCTTTTCTATATAACATGTAATACACTAACCCCCACACTACAGTAATAATAAGCCCGTCGAATTTGAGTCAGAATTTTAATATCAGACTTATACTAGTCTTTGGAGTTATAAGTCAGTAATTTTTTTGGGAGAAGTTTTGTTCAAACATACTGTCATACTAATAGCTACACAAATTTTACCACATTTATGTTATTGACACAGTCTCACGCGATGTTAAGTGACGATGTGCCCCAAAGTGATAGCTTACAAAGCCTAATCAGAGGCCTGTCTTACAAAAGTGCAACTGCCGGCCGGAACACACTTATAGGTGCTTGGTGGAATTAGGAAATGCCATATCACCATCTATGGTTTCATCACGGTGTTTTTATACTACAAAGGTTGTAAAACAAGCATACTGCTCGCTTAATGGTAAGCGGCTACCATGGACGCTTGTAATACCATAGGTGTCACTGGCGACGTTGAACTCCCCTATTCCAATGAACTCTGGAAACCTTACTCACTGCAGGAACACAGCACTAGGTTATTTGGCTGCAATCTTCTGTAGGGTGGAGGTATTCCACCAGTTGGGCTGCCCCAAGTATAGAAAAATCTCCAAAGAAATTTCTACCTCTCTTTCAGTTTTTACCTGTTTTCCTTCACCGAATGCTCGGCACAATGTAGAGATTTGAACTGACGTCTATCGACGCGATGTGCATACACGCTACGTCACAGAACCCGATCAGTTCTCTAAATAGTATTTACTAATGTAGAGACACGAAACATTAATATCTGGGCGACCGAGCTGTGCTCGGTGTCATATAAACAAAAAAAAGAAAAACACCTATCTTAGTAAACTTGGAATGTAAAATATTATCTAAATGCAAAGTTACATCGAAATTGTTGGAGCCGTTTCCGAGAAACCAATTATACTATATATATACTTATATAATACAAGAAGTGCTCACTTAATATAATAAGATATGTATACATACTATAATTATTATTAGTAACCGATTTAAAATTTTTAATAATCAATAAAACACACTGTAATACCCGTGCGGTTTATTCAAAATAATTTGCATAATTATCAAGTTATTTTTAATTATCATACACCAAAATTGAAATTGTAGACGTCAACGAAATTTGCGTTAACCTTTTCTAGTCGGCATGTATCCTCCAACACCTTTTGCTTCTCGTCTTTTGCGTCTTACGGAGTTGAACCACTGCGGCATATGGGGGAGTGGTGGTGGAGCGGGTGGGAAAGGCATTTCAGGCATTTGCCTAGCGACCTTAAAAATGGATACAAATTCTTTTAATTGCATATAATATCGTGTAATACGATTACACGTGCTTCCCTTGTAGCATAAAGTGCAGTAAACGATAGTTTTACAAATTTCTGATTTAAACGATAATTACATCAAAAGACCGTAATCAAAAAAAAACATGTACCTATGCAGTTCACACGGGGTACAAGTGAAACCTTAAGAAAACAGAAAAATATTTACATATTCATTTATAAGATACAAATGAATGATACACCACACTGGATATAACGCCTTTTCCCAAGGCTTCGTAATACGCAGGCTCATACACGCGTACTTACACGCGTTAACGTACAAAGAAGAGATCGAGATAATAGGAAACAGGAAACACGTTATAATGTTTTCAATCTCATTCTCTCGCAAGCTAAGTCCTGAGATGTACTTTGTCTTTTTTTATATACTTTTGATGCATGAAAATTATCTGATATTATTATTAGCACTTAACCCCCTTTTTCAGGAAACAGCTATGTTTACAAGTACTGCACTTGTAATTACGAAGGAAGCGTTTCAGTGAAGCGAATGTTAAGATGGATATACTTACAGAACAAAGTAGAATGATAGAATTGATAAGACTATCAATTACTTTTTTAAAGAAATGTTTAAAATAGCACCAATGACAGTGAACTTGAAGAATAATAGGTTAGCGTAGTTGGACAAGATACGGGGAAAGGAATTTGATCCTCATTTATCTAGAACAATGTTGAGGACTAAAGGAGACTAAAGAAGGTATAGGATATTGTGTGAGGAATTATATTATGCGTATAATGATTGCCGAGATGACAGTTTGACAGTTGATAGTGGAGAGTGGAAGAGGAAAATATGTTGTACACACCCTACTTAGTTCAAACAAAACAATATAATTTACCTTTCTATTTTGCGTTAATATTACCTATAGATATTAAGCGTTCAATACCGATATAATATTTTTGGTTTTTATTTTATTCCCACACGTCGTACTTCAAAATCAAAATCATTTTATTTTAACATTTAATTTAGGCCCTAAGAAGACACTTATGAACGTCAAAACACTACTGCCGGTTCGGAAAATATCTCAGAATTCCCGGTGAAGAACCGGTAAGAAACTCGATCGGGTTTATCTTTTTTTCTAACTATGTATACAATACTGTTAACATAAAACAATAATAACAATTTAGTGCATGCATAGAGAGGGAGACATTTTCAGACATCATCATTCACATAATGATCTACACTATAATAATAACCATTTAACAGTAAAACCTGCTTGATATAGTCCTTGAACTTGTTTTCCGGTAAATCATTAATGTGCTTCGGGATCAAATTATAATATAACCTGACACTATTACCTAAAAAACTTTTATTGGACCTACTTAGTCTAAAACACGGTGCGACTGATTTATCTCTATTTCTAGTATTAACATTGTGCTGATATTTAACAAAATCTAACTTGACTAAATTTTTATGAATATACATTAAGTTATCAAGGATGTATTGGGAGGGCAAAGTTAAGATTAAGATATTATATTCCTGATATTTATTCTTTAGTGATTAACGAGGTCTCAGGTTGTAAATGGCACGAATTGTCCGCTTTTGTAAATTGTAATATAAATATGGTAACTATTTACCATAACTGCTGAACCCCCCAGCAAAATACAGTAAGATGTTAAGGTATGAAAGTAAGCGAAGTAGAATAATCTAACCGTGGCAATAATTGTTAACAGGGGAATCTTACGTACCGCGAACGGAGCAGAGCTTATAATCTTCCCGCCTAGGTTTTAATGTGCAGACCCCATTGTACTTTTGAATCAAGCGTAACACCCAAGAAAACAGTACTATCAACGAAGCCTACTAAATTTTCTTCTATCTTGATACTACTATCAACACGCCAGACATTGGGCAAGGCAAATCTCATACATTTGGTTTTGTTTTCATTTAGCAAACTGCTGAGAGAATACTACGGACATATACTTTTTTTTGTCCAGGGCAGTGAAGCAGGTGTGCTATAGCGTGATTATAATATATGTATAATATAATTTATTTAAGAACTCACCCGATATAAAGGATGAAATTTATTGAAATAATTTTCAATTTTCATTTCTGGCGGTGAAGACGGTGGTGCAGGTGGTTTTTGCCCATAACAAAAATACTTATTAATGCAAATAGCAAAGAATATCAAATAAAGCAGACGTATCATCTTTGATGGCATTGCCACATTGAACTGGAATGTGTGGAAGTTCTCTTTATAACTTGCACATTGCATGCTACAACTATTCAACGGTTACTTATGACAAACAATAAAACAACTTCCTGAGTGATTGTTGTATGAGATATAAGATCAACATACAGTCAGTAATTGTGTTGATAAAATTAATTACATGTCACTAGCGTGTTTGAAACATTCCACAAGTCAAACCAGATGGAGAGTCATTACTGCCATTAAATGAGACTTGCTTTCGATTTCGAATCTGCTCATAATTTATATTTCATAGTTAACCTCATAATACTTATACGGTATATATAAGTTAAATTAAATAATAGTATAAGCATCCAAGGTTCGATATTTTAATATAATATAATATAGTAGTAGCACGCAAAATGACTGCACTGTGCCTGATGGTAGGCACCAAGCACACTACAATTCAAAAATAAAGACGACCACAGAGAGGTCGGCTATCAATCGCCACCGCCTCTAAGCCTCTCGGCAGCTGAATATTTCAATATAATATAAATTATTCTGTGATATACACTGGCTGATCCCGAAACGTAATAAACTGTCACTTAAACGAATTTATCAGTACTAGCGGTCGCCCGATGGTCGAAATTCGACCAGCCAATGAATATTATATCAATTGCTGTCACTTTTCATTAAGTGACAATGTCAATATTTTGGGGGGTCTAAGATCAATGGCACTGGTGATATTAGATTCGCAGTATTAATTAATTAAATTTAATATATTAATAACAGATATTATAGATACATTTTAACTTTCTGCACTCCTTCTCCCTATAAACTTTAACCATGCCAAATGCCAAATCTCATAGTCTTCCGTGCACGCAATACGCTTCAAAAAGGGGTACAAAGTTTTTGCTTCACGGATTAATATAATGATTTACACGATGGTTGCGATTCAGACCAGATCCTATCTTGATTTTGGATTTACCTACATAGGCTAATCCCGAAACGCAACAAGCCTAAGCGTTTCGCTATGTTGGGTGTTATACCTGGTGTATTGTGGTCGCAAGACAGTTGTACTCAATTGTCGTGTTAATTACAAAAGTGTTTTGTACTGATAACATGGCTCCGTTCGCGTGGACAACAGAATAATTTATTATTGATTATGAAGACATCGAGATATTTTATAGATAAGGACCAAGTATCTAATGAGTAAAAAAATTGGTTAAAATCTATCCAGTAATTTTTGCGTGATGCGCGCACAACGGTAAATCACAATTATTTTATTTATATAGACATAGCTGTACCCACGATTTGATTACACTGTTTCTAGATAAAGAACGGATTGTATTACGAATCAAAGAAGATTTATCAATCCTTTAATCAAATTACGCCTCATCAGACTTACTCAGGCTTATACTGTTAGCTTTAACGTCCCAGAAACCATTGGAGGCTTTGACAGCTTCACCGGCCTTGTAGGCGTGCGCTGAAGGGCACTCAGTCGCGAAAGAGAAGCAACAAGCTCAAGGATGCCAAAGTGTTAAGCCGCTGTCAGATACACACCTCTGTCTCTTCGTGATCGTACATAGCTTTTTCTAATTTGACAATCCCTGCAAGGTCAAAATTGGTGGAGCAATTTTATGCAGATTATATTACACTAGCTGTGCCCCACGGTTTCACCCGTGTTGATTGTATTCAACAAACACCGCCAACGCACGCCTGTAGCCTATGACAATAATTACAAGTACATATTATTTTAATTTTCATTTATCTCTTAAACTATGTTTCCAAATACTTTGCTATTTATAAAATTGTCTTTAAGATGAAGTAACTTTTGTGCTCATAAATCACTTGTTAATATTATAATTTTTTTTGTCACAAAATACCTTATTTTGGCTTATGTATAAATGAAACGCATATGCTATCGCGGACTTTTTTTTACATATATTAAGGACCAATAGTTTTCTGAAACATCGTATTTACGTATCCATTAACCGTTACACCAGCGCACGCTGATAAAGCAGTTCGGGAACACTTCCACTTTCCACTTACTTTATCGTTTGGGTTAACTTAAAGTTCTATCATTATGTTAAATTCCTCGTGAATTTAGCTATCACAAACAAAAAAATTATTTTGAATCCGTCTGGTAGTTCCAAAGATCAGCGAGTTTAAACAAAAAAAAAAATGCTTCTGGGAGTTTTATACCCTCCCTACTTTAAGCTGGCGTAGTAAATCGATGATAATCTTAAAAAATATTCTATTACTCCGTTCAAAGCTGGATTCCGTGAGCGTGGCGAAGCTGGTGATGAGTTTTGTTATAAATGCCCATTTTTTCTCCTCCGGGATGAAAAGTTCACTTTTAGTCTTTGTCACGCGGGAGAAAAGTATCCGATTCTCTCCCGGTGAGATGGCAAATGTGCGCATGCGCGTACTTTACTTTATCTCCCGGTAACCTAGCAACTGCGTGTTTATATATAAACTTTTCATCCCGGAGGAGAAAAAAATTGTAAACGCACCTAGGGAGAAAAGTAGGACATCCCCACCCGCGATTGTCACCCTCGCCTTCGGCTCGGGTGACAACCATACACTCGGGCGTGAATGTCCTACTTTTCTCCCTCGGTGTGTAATATACTATTTCATCATAACGCTTTTGTATTTTGTAATATCAGACATATTTGATCCCAAGGAGGGTTGATGTCAGGCAGGCGGCTGATCGTAAAAAAATATAACTAAATAGGCCAAATCTAAATTCACAAAATGACGTCAACATCATCATAGGTCAGGCGAGCGTGGTGGCCAAGCTATAGTACCAGCGTCCAATCCATCGATTAGGGTGCGGCTCATTTAAAGATTGTTTCTTAAAAACTGTAAATAACGAGCACCATTGAGCCTTGGTGGGAGTTCAAATGGACCTATGACTGTACTACCCAAGATTTCTGCACACAAATTGACTTCAAAGTGATGCTGAAATTTAATTTTCCTTATTATTCGAGGATTCACTGCAGCCCAATGATGAAGGTTCAGTTACTTGTCGTGAATAGTGGGCAGGTGCGCCATCGTGCTGTAACCACATCCTCTCGCGTACTTCTTGCGGTATGCCTTCTAATAAATTGCTAAGATCGTTTCTTAAAAACTGTAAATAACGAGCACCATTGAGCCTTGGTGGGAGTTCAAATGGACCTATGACTGTACTACCCAAGATTTCTGTACACAAATTGACTCCAAAGTGATGCTGAAATTGAATTTTCCTTATTATTCGAGGATTCACTGCAGCCTAATGATGAAGGTTAAAGATTTTGAATACTCCAACTCTTTCCAAACATGATTCATCACTCTATAAAATAGAATTGAAAAACAGTGGATTTTATCGGCATTGACGCAGCATTTCTTGACA
Organism: Saturnia japonica; assembly: GCA_033032175.1. Classification (NCBI taxonomy): domain Eukaryota; kingdom Metazoa; phylum Arthropoda; class Insecta; order Lepidoptera; family Saturniidae; genus Saturnia; species Saturnia japonica. Next base: position 11,931,690 of record CM065321.1, on the reverse strand, counting down.
GAAATCTATTCGTCGCTGATAATCGGGAGGTAGTTAGTGCTTGCATTTGTTATACATGATACGGGTGCCAATTATAGCGTTTTAAGATGCGATGTACTGTACTTCTTGTGACACCAGTGCGTCGAGAAATACGGTGAACACTAGTGGAAGGGTCTTCTTCTATTTCGTCCAGTATCTGACGTTCATCAACTACTCTAGGTCTTTCTTCAGGACATCCGACTCCGGGAATTCTACCTTCTAAATAAGCGTTATTGAGACGTAGAAAAACTCTGTGATCAGGATAGCGATCACAATTAGGATAACGCTTACGACATGTACGTGCGGCTTGCCGAGCATTCTCATCACTCAGACTAGACGGTAAATAAAGTACATTTCTGCATATTCACGAGGAGTGTAAGTAAGAGGCATTTTCCAATATTCAATCAATAACTGTTATGATAAATTAAATTTTAGAAGAAAACAATTTCGTCTTTACCTTTCCACATATGTATCTGTTGAATAATACATTCATTACTATGACAATCAGCAGAGACAAATTACATAGAGTTCATAATGTATAAAAACCTTCATAGTTAAATATTCTAACACCCCACCTCGATTTATACAGGTTTAAAACTTTAATAATTTTAAACATTTATAATCGCAAACACAACTTCACGTTTTACACATTATAGAAATAATGAAATGTTCAGACACACACATATGTGCTTAAAGCGTTCATAAGCTAATAACTTGTAACAGAGCCACTAATACTCTTGCGGTCTGCATTACCAGCCCAATCTGCATCGGAATACGTTTCAATTACATTTCTCTTATTATTTCCAACATAGGTCAAATCCACATGTTTTTTTACCTTTTAAGTATCTCAGTACTTTTTTGGCTTGCATCCACAAAGCTTTTGTAGGACTATCTAAGTACTGACTAAGAAAAGTAGTAAAAAAAGCTATATCTGGTCTTGAAACCGTATCTAGATACATCAATCCTCCAATTAACTGTCTATAGGGTACATCTATAATTTCTTCATATCCAACCTGAAAACCTTTTGTCATTGGTAGCTTAGTTTCATTGTATTCTATCATATTAAAATTATGTAAGATTTTTTCAATTTGTTTTTCTTGTTTTATTTTTAATATATTTTTTATATATTTTATATTAATTATTTCCATTCCTAGAAATTTCTTAACTTCTCCTAAATCCTTTGCTTCAAATTCCCTATATAAACAATTCTTTACTTTTTCAATTTCTATCTCTATTCCAGTTGTTAATTTGTCATCTACGAAAACGACAACCCTAACATACTGGTTGTAGTAAAGATAGAAGTCATAATCAGATCTCTGTAGTCCGATACAATCCATACAAAGTTCGATTTAATTTTAAAACTTTCGTTTGATCAACTTCTACTCCTTTTGGTATATTGATATAGATTTCTGATTCTAGTATTCCGTTTAAAAATGCAGTAGGAATATCCATCTGTTGAATTGGAAAGTTGTTTTGATCAGCATGTGATAAGAAAGTACGGATTGTACTCATCCTTGCAACTGGAGAATAATTTGTACCAAAATCTTTTTGTAAAAATCCTCTTGCTACTATGTAGTCGTGCTTTTTTAAGTCCATTATCTTTCTTTACAAATATCCATTTGGTATCTATTATTTCTTTATCTTTTGGCAAGTCTGCAATAATCCACGTATTCATTTTTTTTAAAGCTGTAATCTCCTTTTCTATTGCTTCACTCCAACCATTATTTATTGCTACATCGTAGTCCTGAGGTACATCTTCCTCATTTATATACATATTACATGCATAGTAGTTATCATATTCTTTATATTTTACAGGTTCTACCACTTTTCTTCCGCTTCTCGTATAAATGTCTTTGTATGACTGTGGTTCTTTCATATCATTATATATCTCATCATCAACTTTACTTTTAGTCTTTTCTGTAATATCATTTTCTTTTGTTAAAATTTCATCTATTTCTCTGTATATTACTGGTGTTTTATCGTATACTTCATCTTTATTTACTTCATACTTTATATTTGACTCATCAAAATGTACATCTCTAGATATTTTCATAATATCATTAATTGGATCCCATAGTCTGTATCCATTTTGTGAATATCCAATGAATCACATTTCTTTAGCTCTATTATCTAGTTTACCTTTTCTAGGAAGTATTATCATCCATGCCAAAGAACCAAAAATTTTCATTTTCATAATGACATTCTTTTTATAAAATATTTCTAATGGTGTTTGATAATTTATAGCAGATGACGGACACCTGATTAACTGGTACATCGCACATTTCACTGCCTCTCCCCATAAATGTTTTGGGTGATTTGATTCAGACATTAACGTTCTTGCTATATTATATATCGTGCGGTTCATTCGTTCTGCAACACCATTCATCTGTGGGCTATATGGTTGTGTTTATTCCATATTTATTCTTCTATTTGTTGCGAACTCATTCATTATTCTATTTTTATATTCTCTTCTGTTATCACATCCTAATTTTTTACATTTATTACCTGTTTGATTTTCTATATAGTTAATGTATTCGATTAATTTATTTATAGCTTCACTTTTATTTGAAAGTAAATATATAACTCCAAAATGCGAATAATCATCTATAATTGTCATATAATATCTTTCCCCGTATATTCCTGGTATAGCAACTGGTCCTGCTACATCAGTATATAGATGTTCACATATATATTCAGATCTGGGTTTCATTAAGCTTTTCAAAGGTAATCGTGTAGATTTCGCTTCCATACATGGACCACATTTTTGGTCACTATAGGGCAAATTCATATATTTTAATCCTATTCTGTTTAAATGGCCGAGGCGTTTATGCCATAGCATCAACATGTTTTCTTTATTAGCTATATTTACATTTTCAGTTTTTAACAACAGTTATAAAATATATAAGTTATCAAATTGTTCTCCATATACATTTATTCCTCCCGTACATATATTTAAAGTTCTATTCATAAAAAATATTTTATATTTTTTCGCCATTAATATGTTTACCGACAATAAATTTTGAGACAATCCTGGTACAATCAACACTTCAATATCTATATCTTAATAATTATATTTTGTTTTAAACTAATCCTCTTTTTTCTGCTATCAAATATTGCCCATTTGCCACTTTTATTTTTATAGGATGTGGTAGCTTTGTAATTTGATACATATGTTTTTCATAAATTTCTTGAATTAAATTTTCTGTTGCACCAGAGTCTACAACAAATATTATTTCATTGTTTTCTTCTTTTAAATTTGTGTCACTCGTGTAAGCAGTAAATTACATTTTATTATCACTTTCTGTTATTTTAGCTGTTTGAAAACTGGCTCTTCTCTGTCGGTAAAACGGCCTCCGTCCTCTTTGATTATTATTACTTTTGCTACATTCTGAAATTTTATGACCCTTCTTACCACACTTGTAACATGTTATAAAAAAACTTGTTTCATTCCTCTGTCCATAGTGTTCATTTTGTAATTTCATTTCTGCGTCTAATAATTTACTTTTGGTATAATCCAGTGTTAGCTCTATGTTTGTAGTTTCTAAAGCTGTTATTACATGTTCATATATATTTGGCATAGTTAATAAAAGATGACACACTTTGTCTTGTTCAATCAAAATGATTAGTAAAATACTCCCTCTTTCTTCTAGTTCTCTTATAATTTGGTCAAATTGTTAAAATGTTCATTTAAGCTATCTGTCGGCTTACATTTTAGACTGAGTAACTTTTTTCTTAGATACAGATATGACAAAACACTTTTTCTTTCAAAACTTCTTTTTAAATTTTCGATCATATCATATGCTTTATCAGCATTCCGCGCGTATTCTATATAGTTGTCTGATAACGTTTGTATAATTATACTTTTAGCTTTAGCATTTTTTTCTTTCATCATTATTTGTTCTTTTTCAGACAAGTTATTTTTCTCATCCTTAAGTGCTTCTAAACAATTATTCTTTTCTTCTAATATACATTTCAATCTGAATAACCATGTGCTAAAATTGTCTCCTGTGAATTACGGTAGAATACTAACAGCTTGCTTGTCTGCCATTTTCTATTTAAATTTATTTTGCAGCTACTCAAAAAATATTTTATACTTTATTTTAATAATTTGCCATCTGGCTTACACAAGACTAAATAGCCCATACCTGTTATGATTAATTAAATTTTAGAAGAAAACATTTTCTTCTTTACCTTTCGTCATATTTATTGAATAATACATTCGTTACTATGACAATCAGCAGAGACAAATTATATAGAGTTCATAACAAATAAAAACCTTCATAGTTAAATATTCTAACAATAACCAAATCACAAGCACAACCAAGGTTCGATTCAAGTATAGTTCAGTGAATTCAAATTTAGGCTTCTGTGTTTCGAATTTAGTGATTCACATGTTTGATTTTTCTTTGAAATCGTTCTTTTCACAAATATGAGTTCCAGCGTGGCATCAGCGCTGCAGCAACAGCTCGAAGGATTAATGATGTGTATGGAGAAGCTACTGTAAAAGAAAACACGGTGCGTTTTTGGTTCCAACGTTTTCGTTCTGGAACTATTGACCTACGAAACAAACCCCGTGGACGGCCGGAGACCCTACTTGATTAATTAAGAATTGTAGGTGATCGTGGAAACGGATCAATCACAACCCACGTCAGAGTTAGCGTCAGGCTTCGGTGTCAGTGATAAAACAATTCGAATTCAATTGAAACAGATTGTAAAAGTGAAAAAACTCGAGAAATAGGTCGTTACTGCATGAATTGACTGAAGCATATCAACAATCACGAATTAAGTGCTGCGTTACATTACCCAACCGTCACGACGAGGGAATTTTGAATCATATTGTTACTCGTGGCGAAAAAGGGATCCTTTACGACAATCGGAAACGCTCATCACAGTATTGAACCCAGGAGAGCCATCCTAATCCTGTCCCAAGAGAAAGTTGACCCGGAAGAAGGTACTGGTGAGTGGTTTGTGGACCAAGCTAGCACATTAGACTAGGACTAGCTAGTGTAATACACTAGAGGTTCCTAAGATCTGGTCAGACGATAACGGTGGATCTGAACTGTCAACAATTGCAAACCATGATGGAAAAGCTAGCCGTTCAATAACCGAGACTGGTCAATCTCTCTAGCCTCAAACGTATCGTCCGCAAACGGAACATTAGACAAGTACGACAGGTCGACTTGTCAATTTTACTAGTAGGCAACCTATCTGTAGTATAATCGACCACCAACGGACGAATTTTATATGATAGGTCAGTGTTAAAGCGCGACGAGAAATCAAGTTCGGTGTCACCCTTAACAAGGTTCGTACCACCACCGAATCCGTGCACTGAAATCGGAGCAACCAGAGGAAGCGATGGCAAAGCCAATCGTTTAAAACAGCGCTCCGTAATAAAATGATTTTGAGAGCCGCTGTCAATAAGACAACGAACTATCTGCTGACGGCCACTCGAGTCCACAACACGAACGCGCGCTGTGACTAATAGCATAGAAGTAGGAACCAAGCTTGAACAAGTCGAGGTGTGCGCCCCCGCATTATGCAAAGAGCACAACGAAACCTCACCGTCAGCTGGTTCACTTATTCCAGTATCGTACGTATTCCCAAAAAGTTTTACATTATTCGGAAAATGCAGTAAAGTGTTATGAGTTTCAAAATGGCAACTTTTATATACAGTCTTGGTAATATAAGCTGGAGACTTGTGCATAAAACTCAAACGCTTTACGCAACCGTTATATTTTTTAATTACGTTATAACGCTCCTTCGCGTCTAAGTTTCCAAAATTCTGTACATCGAAAGATCTTATCGTGATCCGCAGCACTAAATAACGGACAAGTCGTTCCCGCTGCAACCAAAACTCGCGAATTTTTTGTAGTTATATTAGGCCTAAAATTTCTATGTACAGGCAGTTTGACATGTGACGGCAAATTTTTAGTAACCGTAACATGAACATCCAACCTTTTTACTATTTTTACTTGCTCTTTGATAAATTTTGCAAATTGTGGATACGTCGGAACCTTTTCTTCGCAAACAGAATTCTCAAATAATTGGGCTGTTTCCATATCTACTTTTTTAAGTGCCATGTATAAGTAAACAAAGTCTAATTTATTTTTAATGTTTAACTTTTCGAACGCACTAATAGATATTAAAAATTAATAGAAATTGAAAGTATGACATTTAAACCGTCGCTAGAAGGAACCTGCATCTTTTTTAAATTGAATATTTCCTCTAAATACGAAGGAACCTAATGAACGTACATCTTGATATTTATCAACTAAGTATTAAAAATTAATTTATAATTAGCGCCTGTCGGCGATATACCCGCAATCGAGCTAAGAGCCTTCCCTGTAAGTTGTCCACACAGATAGTACACTTTCTCCGAGTCCGACAACTAATGATTACAATGCACGATATTGGTAAAACATTCAAAAAACATCGGCCAGCTTTTCGGATCCCCGTTAAACTGTAATAATGAAATGGGTGGTAATTTTACTGAATTTTTGGAAGACTAAATTTTCGGATTTTTGTTTTCGTTTAACGAACTAATTTTACTTTGGTTAAGAGAGTACAGAGATTCAAATGACTCCCATTGTTTAAAACAGGGTTCGTAGTTAGGGTTCTCGTCCATTTTTAATAAATTCAACTCTTCTACTTGCTCCATAAATTCTGTCCGTAAGGTTGATAGATTACTACTAGGAACACTTAAGAAATTCGGAATTTCATCCGGAGTATTTTCTAAGGTTAAAGTTAAATAATACAAACTTTGAATTTTTGCAAAATACGAACGTATTCGAGATTCTTGTAATTTAATTTTATTACGTCTTCTTGTTACGGCCATGGTTGAAATTCAAAAATAAAAATTATAAATTTACAACCAAATTATAGAAAACGTTAACAAATAATTATTACGTATGTAATTATAATACAATAATCGTTAAACGCGTCACTTGGTACATTTACACGGTACTTTATTTTTAACTACCTACTTGAAATGAATGAACAGAAAAATAAAATGAGATTTTACGGTTCCTAATATATACTAGATTATTTAGTAAAGATAATATTATTCGGCATCCAAAGGACCATTAAAAAATGTAGCAACGATCATGGAATTTTACTAAATTCGGCCGCTATATATCGGCGACACAATGGTATGAGGGGTAGGCAACAAACTACCCTTAGTTTAGGCTTACACCACTGGATCATCTCTCACCAATACCATAGATAGAATAATCTCACTGATCTGGTGGTGGTCTAAGGCTCCAGAACAACGAAGTCCGAGTTATGGAATCCGTCGCAGCACCGCGCCGCACATTGGACTGAAATTGGAGCCTCCCTTTCATAGGATTTTAGAAAAATTAAATATGTTATTTCATAGTTTTAAGTATACAGTTTTGTCAAAACGGTCATATCATTGTATAATTTAGCAATTTCTAGCTTTATTTTTAACTTCTACACCATATAATATGGACTTGTAAATTTCAAATGTATGAAAATGGATTTTTTATTTTCGGCATAACTTTTTTGCGTTTTGAGTTGTAAAGCTGAAACTTATACATATCGTTACTGGGGTGGTAATGAACCCTTAGGACCTGTCACCTTGACCCCGGGCGTCCCCGTTCAACAGATATTTGTTGATGAAAATTTCATACTTTGATGACATTGTATTGACGTGAAATCATCAATCTGTAGATTTATTTTCGACCTGAATGCTACAGGTATCGATTAATAAAGTTACCCCTGATTTACTCTACCGCTTCGTTTTCATTATCTTTCAAAAATACGATTCAGAATTCGTATTAAAATTTCAATATACCTATTTTTCTTTATTAAAAGTTGTAAATTACCTATAAATTTGCACTATCTACTTAAATTAACACCAATTATCATTAATAAATTACCAATTAAGCAATTTCAAGCTTTACTTTTACCTTATATACCAAACAATATTGACTTGTAAATTTTATATGTATGAAAATGAACTTGCCTTTCTTCATAACTTTTTTTGTTTTCAATTGTAAAACTGAAACTTATACCTATCGTGACCGAGGTAGTAAAGATCCCCTAGGCCCTTTGACATTGAGCCCAGGCGTCCCCGTTCAAAAGATATGAATTAATGAAAAATGCATAATTAGACACCACTTTCTTTGAAATTGAATTCACTATCAGTAGACATATTGTCAATTTTAGTACCTAGTATAGCTATTGATAAAATAAGAGTTATTTAAAATCATGCCAACCACTAATTTACTCATTACCTACCATCAAAAAGTCGTTTTGAAACTTCAATAAATCTATTTTTATTTATTAATTAAGTCGTACATTACCTATAAATTTTAAGTACCTTATTTATTAAGCCATAAACTACTACTTTTGTTCATTGTTTTTGTTTCACATTTTTAGCAAATTATTTTGGTTTTGATAATTAGGGCAATTAGTTTATTTGTTTTGCTGTACATTGTTATTGTTGTTTTTGTAGTAGTTGTTGTTGTATAGATTAGTTCTAAAGATCGATTATGATTCTAAATGAAAGTGGTATAAATACCATGAGTAATTATATTTCATTTCATAAATCATCAAAACTCCGTACCCTGAAGTTACCCAGCCTTGATTTTAATTTGTTCAATATGGAAGGACTGATGTCAAATATCGACATTTTTGTGTTCATGAAGCAAAATTCTTTTGATGCAGATAAACTATTGCAAAGATTGTTAACTTATGTGAATTTTGTAGATATAGTTAAACAAGGTGCGGGAACGACCAATGATGGGAACACCGCAAGAAGGTTTTTTGCAAATCCTCAAGTAACTGCACAGACCACTGATGTTGATGAAGAACTCATCAGGAGATTTGCGGTGATTCTTCAGGTAGTCTCATGTGGAAAGTTTGATGATGTGTAAAAGTTCCGGCAATATTGTTCTAAAACAGCTCATAAATATGTCGAGTTATATCAGTGGTATTTATGCCTTCTAGCGTGCATATATAGTTACTCATGCATGGTGCAGACATAATTGAACATAATAACTTTATCCCAATTGGCAAACTTTCTGAAGAGGCTTCTGAAGCACGCAATAAAGATTTTAAAAATTTTAGAGTATTCCACTCGAGAAAAATTAGTAGAATTGCAACAAATGAGCATATTATCCATAGTTTGTTAATAACTTCTGACCCATACCTGTCCAGCATCAGACCTAAGATAAGTCAACTTAGCCATAAACCGCTATCAGATGAAGCTAAATTGTTATTGGTAAATTCCACTTAAGATAAAGAAAATATAGAGTTTGTAGATGTAAGAAATTTGTGTGACTCTGAGTAATGTATGAGTGTAATTAAGTAGGTGTCATCGGAACTATATGTATATCATAATTTATATAATATCATAATTTTGATATTTTTGGAATTTACATTTACATCATCTATTTAGAGGTACTGTTGAAATCGATAAATTAAAATGAATATAAGATATCGTGTTATTTACACGGCTTTCAATTAGAATCCTAATCTAGCCCCAGAAATAACGGTTTAATCTTTTATGACAAATATCAATATCAACGAAATAAATAAACTAATTACCCTAATTAGCAAAATCAAGACATTTTGGTACAAATGTGGAACAAAAACAATCAATAATAGTAGCAGGTAATGATAATTGGTGTTAATTTAAGTTTATAGTGCAAATTTATAGGTAATTTACAACTTTTAATAAAGAAAAATAGGTACATTGAAATTTTAAAAAGAATTCTGAATCGTATTTTTGAAAGATAATGAAAACAAAGCAGTAGAGTAAATCAGGGGTAACTTTATTAATCGATACCTGTAGCATTCAGGTCGAAAATAAATCTACAGATTGATGATTTCACCTCAATACAATGTCATAAAAGTATGAAATTTTCATCAACAAATATCTGTTGAACGGGGACGCCCGGGGTCAAGGTGAAAGCTCCTAAGGTTTCATTACCACCCCAGTAACGATATGTATAAGTTTCAGCTTTACAACTCAAAACACAAAAAAGTTATGACGAAAAGAAAATCCATTTTCATACATCATACATTTGAAATTTACAAGTCCATATTATATGGTGTAGAAGGTAAAAATAAAGCTTGAAATTGTTAAATTATACAATGATATGACTGTTTTGACAAAACTGTATACTTAAAACTATGAAATAACATATTTAATTTTTCTAAAATCCTATGAAAGAGAGGCTCCGATTTCAGCCCACTGTGCGCCGCGCCGTCCACACAATACACATATGAATGATGTGTCTTTAGAGTTTATTTTGCACGTCACCAAACACAATATAGTTTATAAAAACCAGCTGCGCGGAGATCGATGATGCACATATTGTTTATAATAAATTTTAGGTTTATAAAGAAAGATCCTTAAATATTAGAACCTCAGTCTTCAGAGCGAAGTCACGAACCCACCCGAAATCGAACAACTAGTACCAACCTACCGTAATGCGATAGATGTATCGAGGCAATTGGCTGAGGCACTGTTTTTGATGTTGGTTGCAGACGCGTTCAAATTGTTTTGCGTGCATCTATTTGTAGTGAGACCTCTTATCCCTGTTGATTAGCAATAAAGGATCCAACAGTAATTCAGCCCAAACACCGGTGATCAGCTAAGTAACATTCACGATCTTGAAGCGCAGTGCGTAACATCCCCGCTCCAGGTTACCAACTCTTTAAAAAAATACCCCTAAGATTAAGATGAAATAGCCCTAAATAACCCAAAATGCAATATTCAAAAGCCCCAAAAAAACCCTGTATTGTGTATCTATTCAAGGGTATTGTTTAAATGAGTTTCCCATTTTATTTCACTATTTAGTACCTATCTTATCAGCAATTTAAATTTTAATTTTAATTAACAAAATTCTTAATAAAAGTTAACGGACATAACCACACTGATCACTAATATAATTTAAATTTTGAATTTTGAACGTGTTATGTGGAGTCCCGTGTTGCGAAATTAATGACGCATGAAATACAATTTATGCCCCTATAAATAACCCTAAATTGTTTTGGGCCCTAAAAAGCCCAATATCCACATTTCCGCCCTAAATTTAGGACTAAAAGCCCTATGTTGGTAACCCCGCCTCGCTCTACTGAGTTTTTTGAACGTAACAACTAACAACATCATTGATTACATGATTACATCAATGTAGCATGTGGACCGTTCCGCGTTAAAACTGCACCTGCGAATTAGAACACGGCGAGGCGTGCTTACCGTCCGCTTTCATTTCTTTAAAAAAAATAAAGTTTCATGAAATTCAAAAAGTCCATTTTTATGTACGTGTTTTTTAAATGAAAACTTGTTTTAGAGCGGTACGCATATTTTTAGATGAGATAAAATCTCTGGACTCACGACACCGTTACGGGACGAAACTATAGTGTGTGCATAACGCATGTGCATATAGCATACCGCGAACGCGTCTTTCATAAAAGAATATTAAATGTGTAGCGACATCTCTCACCACAACTGACGCATCCTACATCGTGTTATAGAAATTAACTCAACAATTGACTATATATACAAGAATCCGACAACAACCGTTGGCAACCATTCCGATTACTAAATACACATACGCATGGTCCACTCCTTTCTCCTAGAAGGAGGGGAACGTGCATATGAGTATATGTTAGTTAGTTCGAATTCTCTTAGAATTAGGGAATTAGTTAAATCGTGACCTTTTCGCATTCGCGACGACCGCCTGAGCCGAGGTTCGGCCACTTTGGCACCCTCGTGCGGGTCGTCACAAACTTTCGCGGCTGAGTGCCCTAAGCGCTCGCCCCCAAGTCCGGTGAAGCTGTAAAAGCCGCAGCGGCTCTGTTTTTGGATAGGGCCCCTAAGGTGTAGTCAGTTCAAAAAAAAAAAAAAACAACCGTTGGGCAGCTGCCCGCCAGACATAACACCCGTCTGGTCGGAGGATCCTCCCTTTTCTATGGCGGATGAAGAACTGTACTAGCTCTGTTCATCATTTCCGCTAAAAATGTATTTTAAAGTTTCTAATAATTAATAAAATGCAATTCATAACCCAATAACCCTAGTATCCATCCAAAAAATGCCTAACGTGCCAAAATAAGTTTTCACTTCTGTTGGCACTCCCGGAGTGCAACCCGTAATTTTTTTCGTTTAATTTTGTGTAGATTAAAACAGTGTAGGTTTTGGTTCAACATCAAAGAAAGCTAATACGTCATTTCTTTGTCTCCCTTTATCGCCTATTGGTTTAATTTGTACACAATATTTTTGCAAGTGTAAGATTAAGGAATATAAATATGTATATACTAGCGGCGTCCCGCGGTTCACCCGCGTATAATTCAAAAGAAACATTTTAAAAATACCTTAAATGTGTCCTATGTGTAAATCCAGGGTGTCAGCTACCTCCATACCAAATTTAATCAAAATTGGCGCATCAAAGTTTGAGTGCGAAGATGTAACAAACATATAAACACACACAAACTTTGGTCTTTGTAATATTCATAGTTTAGTAGAATAGTAGAAGATAAAATTGTATTTTATTTTATGTAAAGTTATGATGTTATCCTTATAGAAGAACTATTGCAAAGGTAGAATCCTCCGACCAGACGAGTGTTATGCCTGGCGGGCAGCTGCCCAACGGTTGTAGTCGGGTTCTCGTATATATACTCAACTGAAGAGTTAATTTCTATAGCGCGATTTAGAATGCGTCGTATGTGGCTCGATAGATGTCGCTATGTGTCGCTATGTAGATGTCGCTACATCCTAATTGATTGGCGAAGTATATACGTGAAATCTAATTTAAAAAAACATAATATGTTTTTATACTATTTCCATTTCATTTCCGAGACCGGAGGTCGATAGCAGGTTGAGTCGTCCATACATCTTGTGATGCTTGCCAGGCCAGTGGAATGTTCCAGTGAGTCGGAACCAGACGCCACATAGTTCACGGTGAGTCGGAACTGTCTGCGGTGATGCCCCAGTGAGTCGGGTGATGCCCCCAGTGAGTCGGGGTGATATCCCCTGGGAGTCGGGATGATGCCCCAGTGAGTCGGGGTGATGCTGCAAGAATGCTCCAGTAAGTCGGAGTGTTGCAATGCTGCGTAGTGGCTGGCTGCTGCGTCGACCAGGAGAGAAGTGCGTCTCTGCTTGCTGACCGGCCGAAGTGCAGTGTGCTGTGCAAGGTCGCTGAGAAGGCTGTGGGTGATGCTCAGAAATGCGCGTCCGCTGCATGCTGGTGGTCAGGATACCCGAAGTAGCCGTGGATGCTGGCTGGCTGTATGACTCGCTGCTCGAAAATTTGAGGAAGTGATGATGACGCACGATGACGTAGCTTTGCGAAGAAGGTTGCGCTGACGTTCATGCTCGGGGTCACCACTTTAGCGGAGGTGAGGAACAGAGTGTAAAGTTCTTCATCCGCCATAGAAAAGGGAGGATCCTCCGACCAGACGGGTGTTATGTCTGGCGGGCAGCTGCCCAACGGTTGTAGTCAGGTTCTTGTATATATACTCAATTGAAGAGTTAATTTCTATAGCGCGATGTAGGATGCGTCGTATGTGACTCGATAGATGTCGCTATGTGTCGCTATGTAGATGTCGCTACATCCTAATTGATTGGCGAAGTATATACGTGAAATCTAATTTAAAAAAACATAATATGTTTTTATACTATTTCCATTTCTTTATTTTCTCGATGACAGTTCAAATTTGATAGTTGTAGTGTTGTGACCAAATAAGTAATAATATCGATCGCATATATTTATTTTATTTTGAATAAAGACAAATACAACAAAAACATTCAAATATATTTTTCCAAGGTGGGAACATTCAATGGCCCATCGCCATTTTGTGTTTGTTTTAAACAGTCACTCGCAACAAGGCGGTCGTACTAGTCACTACATTTCTGTTCACTGAGTTTTTTCACATTATCCATACGCTACGTTGTGAGTTTTGTGTTCCTCCATGTTGATTGCTGCTCAGCTGTCAAATATCAAAATGCCGAAAGGATCTGTTCTGAAAAGGCAGGCGAGAGAACTGGTGATCAAGGTTCGTAATTACTTTGAAGCAGAGTATCAAAATGGTGGCCCACTATTACCACAGTCGCAAGTGCGAGAGCGTGTTGCGGCCGCATTAGGAATTAGTGGACCTACTGTTTCAAAAATTACTACCGAAGCTTACGGTACAAGCGGCATGCAGAAAAATAAGCTTCGTACGACGAAGAAAAAACGCCAACCACGCCGTGTCGTATCATTGCCAGTACAATGCTATAGAACTAATATGGGCACAAATCAAAGGACACTCAGCTCAAAACAATATCCATCCCCCTTTTACGGCAAACAAGATGTTAGATTTATTAAAAAATGCATGTGCGGAAGTAAACTGTCGAAAACTGGGAAAAATTTGTGAGAAGAACCCAAAACATTATAGCGTCAGATTGGGAAATTCATGTGGCATTCGATATTATACAAGTACAGGAACTTATAATAAATGTTGGGGAGAGCTCATCGAGTGACAGTGACGATTCATCAGCTTTTGATTAAAATAAATAAATAAAGATTACCTGTCGTTATAATTATTTCGTTTCATTGTCGAGTACCTTACCTATACCTACTTATTTTACAACAGCTTCGAAAATTTTGAAGAAGTTGGCATTATCAATCAAGAATTAATACGTGTAACATCTTGTAATGAAATATAATATTAGTTAATAAATTTGTACAAAGTATCCGGCAGTAGTTTAGTTTCTTAGATTTTGTAAAAAAATATCGAGTCTGTTATCGTTACGTTTATCGATATAGCTCCATTCCTATCAGTTTTTCCGACTCTGCTTAACCTTGGACGTGTGTAAACATCATATTTTTATAAAACAATGCATACATAATGTAAAAAAGACGCTCGTTCAAGTTTTTACAGGAGCTGTCATCGAGAAAATAAAGAAATGGAAATGCTATATCAAGGAACAGTGTTAAAGACAAAACAATAGTAGAACTTAATTCATAGTTCACAATCGAATCTATACTATCTAAAAAATAAACTGATAGCATTAAGTAAGCTATGACTTTTAGCGGGATAAAAATTAGGTACGGTTAACTTTAGATTACGCTGAATTTGATGATACCTCCATAACAAATTTCATCAAAATTGGACCAGCCGTTTCAGCGTGAAGAAGTTACAAAAATATAAACACATAAACTTTCGACTTTATAATATTAGCAGGATATTATGTATAAAGCAATGTTTGTCTGAGTGTTTGTTAGTGTGTTAAAAACAATATATTAATATACAGATTAAATATGTTCTCTGTCTAAAATTTGGTATACATTTTTTTTATTTAATGTTTTTTTCAGCGTACACTTGTAATCCGTCGCCTAAACCCATAAGGATGGAACAAAAAGTAGGCAAAAAGAGACGGGTGCACTCGGTATACGAACTGGATCCTAGTTAGTAAATACGTATTATCATAGTTTATAATCGATCATAAGCTAACTACAAAGATAAATTAATAGTAGTAGTTAAGTAGTAGCTAAGCCCGTAACTTTTACGGGTAAGAAGCAGGTATGGTTGGACTTTAGATTAAGTGCCGCTGAATTTGAATACGTGAAGGGCGGGAGAAAGTGAGTGGTAATGGGGGATTCCCCATTGAAAGAAAAAGTGCGGGGACTATTAAGGAATAAATTCGTGAATTTTCGCCGAGCGTAAATAACAATTAACTACCGATGGTATTTTTATTTTATTCTATGAGCAAAACCTACCCTAAACTCAAAAAGTATTTTTTATTTTTAGACGAAAAGTTTTGCGAATTTATTCACTGAAAATATTTTTGTTATTAACATATCATTGTAGTAATGAAATAAATTTTATTCAATTAATTGCTAAAAACTGAGTTAATTTTCTGTACTCTGTGGTCATGATTCATTCTACCCGCCAAATTTCATAATTTTGAAATTTTTTGACAGCTTGCGAGAACAGTAAAACTTTTTTGGTGTAAAGCTGATTACTACCTACTGACAAATAGGAACATAAAAGGATTTTGGAGTTATATCTAAAACAATAAAAATGCAAAAGCCTACACCAGTCGTAGAAGCCGCTGCGGGAAAAATAAATAAATTGTCAAATCGTGTAGGACGCGGAATCCCGGAGATTCTTGATGCCTACAAAAAAATTTGCTCCTGCAACCGTAGTAAAACTATTGTATTTTGTCGTTCGTGTGGTTATTATTGCAATGGGCGAATTAGACTCAAGTGTCCACAGCATCCTAGAGTGAGTATCCTTTCGTTTTTTTACCATTTATCAGTATGATTATTGAAGGGCATATAGGAATCTAGTTCTTTGATCTGTCTTGATTAAATATATGTTGTTTTTTTGTGTCCACTAATATGGAAACGACCTAAACGTAAAGTATTATCCTAATAAATAAATAAATTCACTTTGTATAAAAATTTAGAAACAAATGTTATCTATATTTGTACAATTTTAAATTTTACAAATTTTCTTTTTCAGGTAACATTCCTATTGGATCTGACTGAGTGTCCACGTTGTCATTCATCTGTCTACTTAGATGAATGCTCTACAAGTTCCTAAGTTTTGTTTACTTTCTTATTATTTTGGACTGTATTTTTTTAAATGTTGATTACTTTCTTTCAAAACATCATGTTATAATAATGTTAAGTCTGTAGGCATAGCAAATTGCGAATAATTGCAGGTAAATTATATACACCTGGATGATTAGAGTAATATAAAGGCTGATGTCCACTAGGAAGATTGGGGGTAGGCGGCATCCAAATGCAAAAATCTGCCTGCTTGTTTTATGTGAAACATCATACACTAGCCGACGAATCGGAGAGTGGCAGGCCGCAACGCAGTGTACAATGTTTCATACAAAACAGGCACGCAAATCTTTTCATTGTGGTATGGCCCATCCCAGTCCCTCTTGTGGACACTAGCCTTAAGAATCATTTACAATTACTAGTGTTATGCTGATTGACTTTCTGTGCATTTGGATAATGCCATTTTTTTCCATAATTGTTAATGAATAAATACCTAATACTTTTGGGTTTAAAAAAGCTTAAAATGAGTCTCTTGAAGTGCTATGTTGATTTAATTAGAACTAAAGATATTATTATGTAAGTAATAATAATGTAAATATTTTTTAACTATGATTAAGTGTTTTCTAATTAAAGGTCTGATTCAGGTTGATTGATTGTTTTTTTTAAATAAAATATCCAACCACAGTACTTTTCCAAAAGATTTTGATATATTAAAAGGTAGAATTCAAATATTGGATCACATAAACATCTACCTGTCACTGGTTAATGATGTTATCTATACAATTCATAAATTGAAGTGTTGTTTGTAATGTCAAAATAACAGTTTTTTACTTTAAACATATGAAAATATATATGATACCTATAACAAAAAGCCCATTTTTTACATTTTTATCTGTCTGTTTGTTCCGGGTAGTTTCCAAAATAGTTGGACCAATTTTGACAGGACTTTCACCTATAGATAACTGATTTTATAAGGAGTAACTTAGGCTACTTTTATTTTAGAAAGACTTAGGGTTCCACACAAATATAAAAACTGCTCATGCTGAATCAATCGCTTATGCGTAGTAAACCATAAGAGATATAGCAAACTCATGTACTACATGATTGTAGCCATTAAAAAAACCTACAAAAAGTCAGACTTAAAATAGCCAGGATTGTGGGAGCCAGATTTGCATGGGCATTCTGTAGTCCACGTGAGCGAAGCTACAGGCATAGCTAGTTTGTAAATAAATTTCACTATGCATACAAAGTTTTTTTTAAATGTTTTCAATAAAAAGATTTGTTAATAAATCTATATATCTTATTATTTCATTTACATAAACATTGCTATTACATAACTATAACTAATTATTGCCCTTATATGGAAAACCAGCTAGGAATATCAGGTCTATCTTTGTTTCTATCAATATATTTCTGGTAGGTTTTTTTAGCTTCATCTAATGATTTCATCTGTTCTTCATCCTGATCCCTTTGACTTTCAAATATATTGGGATATTCAAATTTCATGGTTTTTGGCTGAAATGGGAAACATAAATTTGTTATTTGTTTTATGAACATTATTATTTTGATTAATGTTTACACAAATCTCTCTCTACTGAGCACATAGAAATGTTAAAATTTACATGAACTGGAACAAGTGATTCTTTGTTATTGTGAATAGGTATATTGGAACAAGTATTTACTTATAAAAAGTGAAACCAGTTGACTAGTACTTAGATCCAAGTAATTTTTGAGGTTTAGATGTGTGTAGCCAGGTACTGGCAGCTGCCCCCTCCCCCTCAAACAAGGTATTGGTTAGCACATAGTAGCTACGCATATAAGGAATGTTTCCTTCACTCAATATTTTTTCCCCTTAAGATATTGTATCCTACTGATGAGGGGTAAATAGGTACTAAAACTAAGTAGGCTGGTATGATGGCAACAATTTTCAATATAATCTGTCACCAGCAGTTGCTGTTATTTTTATATTGTACTATACTTACCATTTGGTGCTGTAGTAATATTGCAAAGTAAGTATTAGAAAAAAAAATACGTTACTTTTCCCCTGCCTAGTCCCTTCTGGCCAAAGACCTGCTACACCCATGCATGCTTGTTGTATTTTTTTAGTGTTTTTAATGGTTAAAATTTAGAATCGTTTGGCACGCGGAGGGGTACGGGAGCGGGGGGGTTGGGTGGGGTCGTTGCCCCTAAACCCTATGACACTACTCCCGTTACAAGGTAACTCACCAGAGCTGTTATAGGGGGTTCAAAGTTTCAAGGTCAAATCTGAAATTTCCACATTTTGCAATCTCTTGTATAAAGGCAAGAAATGGATCAGGGAGGTTGATGGGGCAGCCACCCACCCTCTGACACTATTCCCATGAAGAAATAACCTTCCTGGACAGAGGTATAGGGGTTTTATGTTTTAAAGTTAAATTCAAGATTTTCATGGGATTTTACTCAGAATAAACATGATAAGTGATAATATTAGGACACCTAACACGCTCGTCGCTCCCTTCGGTTGCTACTCGCTACCTATTTGTCAACAAATTACTAAAATTTACATAAAACTTTAGTATCCTTAACATAACATACTTTCACGCCTGTATCCCCGAAGGGTTAGGCAGGAGTGTACTACTGTGGTTTTAGTAAATTTAATTTTTCAATAAAACAACACATTTTCTATGTTTTCATTTATTATAAATGTAATTAATTGCCCTAATTAATTCCTCAAAGGGATCTTTCTTTTATTTCATCACATTGCGTCTCCACATATATTCATATAATAAATCAGTAAAATTTTCTCTATTATTAAAATTATCTTTTTGGAAATATTGTTTGATGACACGCCACTGTGATTCAATGTGTTGTGTGCGTGCCGTCCCCATTCACAAAGGGATTTTCTGGGTCACTGTGGTTGAGTTTGCAATGGATGAAACCATGATCCCCCTAAACAACCATATGCCTGCCAGTAATCCGTATGTATGGTGGTAAACTGACGATAAGATACGTCAAAAAATTATTCAGGCAGCCGATTCCCATACATTTGTCGTGTTTACTTATACGCTAACTACACGAAAGGTGACGCAAGATGTTGCGGCTGCTGAATTAGTTATACAATAATCGAATTCCAAAGTACTTAAATCAGTTGTGAATGAAAATCGGTGCAAACAAAACAAACTTTGTTTATCAAAGTCAAGTGGCCTTAAATTGAGTTGCCAACTCATGAAATTTAAGAAAATGTAGTAACAATTACTAAAAATTACCGAAATAACAAAATGACATTATACTAGTAAATTGCTTAATTATTAATTTTATTTTATGTATTTATAAACATTTATTACTATCAAAATGTTATGAACCTCTTTAATGTGTGCTATTGGTAATTTATTAAACTAAAAAAGGTACAACTTTGTCACAATTTTCAAACTATTTTAGTATTTGTTCATCTGGCATCTCTAAATAAACGTCATTTTCGTGTTTTGTAAGGTTTGAGGTTAATATAGTTTTTAATAATTTTCTCGAAAACGGCTAATTACCTTGTAATGGGACTAGTTACGTTATAATCGGGGAATAATTCTCTATCTACTTCAACCACTTTCAAGCCAGAATTCGTGCCAAACGATTCTAAATCCAAGCCTTTTTAATTTCTAATTTAAGGTGGAAAATACAAATATAATGTTTACTGTAATACAAGATAATAAATTATAATACGTTACCAAAGTGACAAAAGCACATTTAACATCATCATCTTTCACTACATAGCCTTTGCCGGTATCTTTTCTGAATTTACCCATGTTTATTTTTGTTCTTACATCAATTATAGGGACATGGTAAATCTTTTCCAAGTAATTTTTGATATCATGTTTGGTCATTTCCATTGAACATTGAAAATTCACTACATTTGGCAATTGTCTTGGATGTGGTCGTACGAGTTTCATCCAAAAATTGGAAGAAATACTCTTAACTGTGGATTACCTCTTTGATATATAGGATACCTGCAAAAATGATCAAACCAGATCAAAATTAAAATCTATCAAATTAAAAAAAAACCTAATTCAAATAATTGCTTGGTCTTACCAACGTGTTGACATTTTTCGTTTAATTATACTCCTCTGGTTAATGGTCTATGATAATACTACCCATAGTACCAATGCCTGTTAAGTTATCTGCTGTCCCTATGTATTACTTTACTCTATGCTCTGCTGCGACGACTAGTACTGGGCGTTTTGTTCAGAAACGGTTTTTATAACCAGTTCATTCTATGAAAAACGAACGAACTGTTTCTCTATTTAACAAAAACAAGTTTCAAAACAAACGAGACCATTTTATGATAGAACAGATCTATAGTTATTGTTATAAGGACTATAATTGAATGAACAGTAAACCATTACAAGAAACTACTTTAAATTTGAAGTAACGAAGAAGCTACAATGAATCTTATTTGTAACAATATACCATACAAATTCGGTTGTCTAAGAAAAACAAAAACGAAAGAACGAATAAAAACTGGTTTTTGGTTAAACGTCAATGTTATTTTTTCAGTAGGTACAGTTTGTTCTCGAACTTAAGAAAAAAGCGATTTTTTTGAAAACCGGTTCTAAGAACGGTTCCTTAAGTGCAAAAAGCGTTTCGTTTCGTTTTACGAAAAAACAGAAACGACTCAGCACTATAGCGACTATAACTTGCTTTTGCAAACATGCTCACTTATGGTGCGTTCCTATTGTTGCTAGGAATTAGGCCTATTTCCCGGAATAGATAAAAATAGCAGGTATTTATTTACAAGAACAGTTTGGAACTGTTATCTAATATCAGAATAGCTCGTAACAGTTACCTCTAAAACAAAAAGGCTGTTCTTACGTACCTATTCCAGACAGTGTTACTGTTTCAGTTTGGAACATGCTTTTCTGTGTTCTAGCATATGGATGTTTATTATGAATTATTAATTGATTGATTGATTGATGGATGGATGGATGGATTGATTGATTGTTAGATTGAATGATGGATTGATTATTTATTGTATTGACGGATTGATTGATGGATGTTCTGATTGATGGTTTGGTTGATGGACTGATTAATGGATTGATTAATGGATTGACTGCTGGATTGGTAGGTTGATTGATGGATTCGTTGATGGATTGATTGATTGATAGATTTAATGATGTATTGGTTGATGAATTGACGGATTAATAGATTGAGTCATACGTTATTTTAGTAGTACATACGATTTCGAGTTGCCGATCTATACTTAATGGTTACAAGTGTTACTACATATTATATTCCTACTAAAGCGTAACAGGCTGTTATTTTGGAATGGGTTATTGGAACTGTTTCGCCAAGCTAGCTCAGTCTTATAAATAATATAGTCGGCAGATAGTTGAAACGTTTATTCAACCACCACAATGTATTACACATTCGTAAGTTAGGCTATTATATAAAATAATCAGAAAACACGACAGTCATTTTAAAAGACATTCAACGACGCGCTAGTTAGAGCTCTGCTTTTTTTATTCTCTGTCAAATTCAAGAATAGAACTAACAACAACCGATGCATATACAACCTACATAGAGTAATCATAGTACCTAGACGGGAGACGTATATCACGGCGTCTGGAAGTACTAGAGACGGGTTGTCTTACTATAACTGTTATTTCTCTGGAACAGGAAGAGGAGTAATTGGTATCTTATTTTATCTGTTATACCTCACCCCTATTTGTTGCAATAATGGCAGTGTTACTAAAGTAGAATATACAATGGCCGAGCTTAAGCAGCAGTGCCACATTCGTTATTAGGGACGATTTGAATTTGATACTATTGACTAAGTACTTAAGTAGTGAGTGATCATATGGTATCAAAGCTTTTCATGCGATACTGAGTAATGGTATCAATCCAAACCATCTTTAGATACTAAGTACGTCTATGCTAAGTATTGGTATTGAATAAATAGGCTTTACGATATCGCCCTCGCCCTGTACAAGTATCGAAACTTTGAAGTGGTATCGAATGCAAGGCCTTTGATAAGGTCTGGCACGAAGGATTAGTCTATAATTTGTACTGTCGTGAAATCCCCGATAGGTTAGTTAAAATCATTCGCGATTACCACACAGATAACACCTTCCGCTACAGAGTGGCCCACCCTGTACGCCCATGCGTCCTCCAAGGGTCGATCCTGGCTCCTAGCTTTTTCAACCTATACGTCGGTGACCTACTTAGACTCCTCGAGGTAAAGGTAGGGCTATACGCTGACGATAAAGTCATATATGCCTCTAGAAGGAACAGATTCCACCACAAACGTAGAGTCCAACGCGCCGTGACCACTCTCGAGGAATGGTTTAACGACTGACGAATAGCCGTTAATCCCTCGAAGAGCGCCGCGATGCTCTTTGACATAGATTCAACATGGTTTCCGAGGAGGCTCAAACCTCTTGAACTCTTTGGTAATCTGATCCCCTGGGTAAAGGAGACCAAATATCTAGGCGTAACCCTAGGTAGTAGGCTCTCCTTTAGACCCCACGTCCGTATAGTCAGGAACAGGGCCGCCTGGGTCCAGAGCAGTTTGCATATTCTGTTATGTTCGGTAAGCACAATGTCCGCGAGACATAAGCTTACGCTCTACAAGATGTGTATTCGTCGGATTATGACGTATAGTTGCGCAATGTTCGCACATATGTCCAAATCGAACTTTAAACGGTTACAAACTATACCGAATAGGTTTCTTTACCCTCTTACCGGAGCCCTTATGTATATTCGAAGCGAAGATATCCATAGAGATATGGATCTTCCTTCGATCCATGCCTACGCCAGACATCTCTCTCATTCGTATTTAGACACCACATCGAATCACGCGAATCCGTTAATAAAATCAGCTGCTACACATGTACCGGACCCTACTGCCCCCGGACCAAACGCCGGCAACGTAACATTTTTACAGACCCGGACGATCGCGTCGAAAAAGCAAATATGTATTATCCATCTATCTCTCTAAACAGAGCGTGCCAGCGCCCACGCCCGCGTAACCACCATTCTCTTCGTGAGGACGGGCGGGCAACTTCGCTCCTGCACACACCCCACGTCCATCCTCTCCAGTGGTAACCCAAGCGTAGGTCCGTTATTCGGCGTGAAGTCCTTGGGTCAGGCAACTGCCCGCGCGATACAAGTAACACTATACGTGCAACACTTAGCTACCCACATACAACATTACACACGTATGAACATACACACGTGCACACCACACAGGTACATGGGTTCTGTAAGGGACGTTTATTTTCTTTTTTTGCGCTAGTTAGTGTAGAAATACTTTCAAATCACTAAATACACATACACATGGTTCCTTCCTTCCTCCCAGGAGGAAGGGAAAATGCCTATGAGTATATATTAGTTAGCACGAATCGTAGGAGTAAGGCTGCAGTTAGATCGAGACTTATTTGCATGCGCGACGGCCACCCGAGCCGAGATTCGGCCAATTTGGCACCCTCGTGCGAGTCGTCCAAGCAACTTTCGCGGTTGAGTGCTTTTTGCACTCGCCCCAAATTCGGTGAAGCTGCGGCTTCAGGGCCCCTAAGGCTAACAGTATAGTCAGATCTAAAAAAAAAAGAAATAAAAGTGGTATCGAATGCGGTACCAAAAATTACCAAAGCCTAGTAGAAAGAAATATACTACCCGTGTGCGATAAGTTGAGACTCGCGTGGAATGCAACCCTCCGCCCGTTACCCTGTAACTTCCCCCCAAGCTACAGAGGTGTACTTGTAGGCAACGCCATTTTTTAACATCTTAGTCTCTTACTGGCTTACGTCACGCAATGACGACGTGCTCCAATTTTATAATCTTATTTGATACTATTTCATTAATAGTTATTAGAGTTTTTGCTATATTTTGTTGTTATTTGTTGTGATAAGTTTATTGTTGTAATGAAGGGTAAAACTTTACATATTGGAGAGAGAAATCTCGTGTTAAAAGTGTTGGACTTTTTTGAAAACGAAAAATGGAACAAACAGTTGTGTTTACCTATTAATCAGACAGTAAAAAGAACCTGTATGGCTACTGAGGATCAAAGTGAAGCCAAGCGCTTACAAACTGCTTCCCCGACATCTGGTAGTTCTACAGCGGAGAATGAAATGAAATTGTCGACTCCAGGCAAAAGACGCAAACCAAAGAGCAATAGAATACAATTGGAAAGTTTCGACCTATGCGCTATCAGAAACATTGTGGATAGTTTTTATACTGTTCGAAAAGAATTACCCACTTTGAAGAAGATATTAGCTGTGGTTAAAAGAGATCATAATTTCCAAGGGCAAAAAACATATTTAAGAAAAGTCTTGGTAGAAAAATTAGCCTACAAATTAAAGAAATGTGATGCGAGACATTTTTGGTTCAAAAATCAGACATTCGGGCATGGCAGGCAAGCTACTAAAGACTTGTTAAGGAGAACTACGACCTAGGTGCCGTAAAAAGACAAGTCATCTATATCGACGAAACCTGGATTCACTCACATTACACAGTACAGTAGCATCGGTAAAAAAAAATCATAGTCCCGATCAAAGATGGGTGATCGTTCATACAGGAGGATAGAATGGGTTCGTGAATGGGGCTGCACTAGTATACAAATGTAAAAGTAATTCAGGAGACTACCATTATTCCCAATTTCCACCCAATAGCATAGTGGTACCAACTAGATAATGCACCCTACCACTCTGCACAAATGAAAACCACCCACAAGTGTTGCAATAAAAGATGTTATTAAGCCACAACATACCGTTCGACGAAAAAATTAAAAAACCTGAGTTACAATTACCCGCCTACACACACCTACACACACACATACACACACACACCCGCACCCACACGCATGCATGCACATACACAATACATACACATAAATACACGTAGAGTGTATCTCTACATCTCTAAATATTGTTAGTTTAATTGAAAAATGACAAAATTGTTGTATTTTTAGTTGTACAGTGTAAACTCTTTATAACGAAACTCAAGGGACTGAGCATTTTTTGTCGTTATAAAGAGTTATCGTTTAATGGAGTGAACAAAAAAACAACCAAATTAACAAGAATTTTTAATATGTATGTCTTAGATAATAAATGCTTATAAATTATTGTTTACACATATAGTCTGATAACTGTGTCTGACGTTTTTTGCTATGCCATTACTTGTTTTGTATTATTTTATGTATTCTATTCATATCTAGATATGTGGTGGAATCGTCTTCCTACACATTTCTTCGTAATAGAGAATGGCGTATTGCTATAAAGAGTGTTTCAATATGTGGGTTTTAACGCAAACCAACCAAGTTGTGCTCACTTCAACGTTATAGGGAGTTTATCGTTATAAAGGATAACGTTATAAAGAGTTTACACTGTATTTACATTGTATTATGGAACGCAGACCCCACTGTTGTATTGCCTGGAAGTTGGCGCTATTGGCTGCGACACAGTTTTCACTAATGTGGCTAATATCGTACATTTTTGTTATTTGTGAGATGTTTTATGGTTCCAATAAATTATTATTATTATATAACTGTTAGCGACGCATAGGCCTAAGCGTAATGATACGATAATAACGATTGTAAATATAAGTTGTAAGGATGAATAATTTGCACGAACGATCAATAATTAAATGTTTCTAATATTTTGAATATGTTACTATAGCGTGTAGGTATGTAAGAACAGTATATAAGTCATGAAAATGTGTGTAATCTAATAAAAATAATCACTTAAAGTACTAAAATCATATATTGTCAATAATTCATATTTTGTAAAAGTTATACGTGATGTTTTGTATTATATAAGTAAAATAGCCTTCTGTATGTGTTTTATAATGTTTGTAAGCTCAAATAGTGCATATAACGAGTCACAAGACGTTTTAAGGTTGCAATGTTTAATGCCTTATATCTCCCGTGTTTATTAACCTATAATGTTAAAGTTAGTGTTTTTGAATAGGTATTTGTGTCTACATTGATGTGAAATAGTTTTTATTGTAATTGAATAACTGTAATTAGAGATATTAACAATTTATTGTATTCTGTATACAAGTAATAATAATAATAGACAGAGACAGCAATATTGCAACCACTGTGCATTACCGCGGTTAACGGACCACACCCAAGTTTGGTAATGAGCAGTACGGATAGAGACGCCATCGTCCGTCTCGCTCTCCGGCAAACCATATAAAAGGCGTTCTACCGGGGCCAACGAGCGCACACGGGTACCACAAGCTGAAGAATCAAGACTCAAGACTCAAGACTCAAGAAACTGGAAGAAACCGTACCCAGAAGATATAGTATTTACAAAGTGTATTGTCTTGAAGAATACAGCAAATTTTATTGTGGTGCCTGTGTGTCATTTCTTCGCATCTTCACTAAGTTCAACCCGCCAGCGACCCAGTCCATTCCGCTCCGTGCTACGTCATCGCCGCGCCTACCAGCAGGCACCTCACTGCGTGTGTGTACCTTGATGTTTCGCCCTCTTCACGCCTAGTAGTTTCGGGTGTGAACAGGGTTGGTCGCACGTAGTGAGAGGGGCTCGCGAGCACTGGTTTCCAGACAGCTGGTTACCGTAGCGTGTTATCCGCCGTCGGTTATATACAGAGTACGAGGGAATCGTTTCCGTCGCGTTCGCGCCCTCGGTGTGCGGTCCCGCTCTGTATAGATTGACGTAGCACATTGTATAGTAGGCGCACGCACGCGCTTATTTTAATAACCTTTATTATATATAAATAAACCATCAAAATAATATATGATAGATGAAATATTTTAAGAAAATGGCCATGAACTTGTACGCTTACCACCTTATATGTGTGACCTGAACCCGATTGAATACATATGGAATTTAATAAATTAAAGAGTAGCGGACAAAAATAGAAATCAATCCAAAAAAGTTATATAAAAATTAACATGGGATGCCAATAACAGCATAACTGAAAGCGACTGGCAAAAAGAAGTGAACCATGTAGACAGGCTCAGACAAAAATATTGGGATGATGGCCTACTGCAAGAAGCAAATGAAACACAAATTATAATTAATTTGCAGTCTCTTCTGAAAGTGAAGGATTCAGTAGCGACGAAGAACCCGAATTAGAAGGGGTAGAGCCACATATGAGTGACGATGACTAATGTTAATATTATTATAATAAATACCTGCATAAACTTAAACTGCGTTTTTATTAATTACAACATCACTTTTAGTAAACATAATTAAATGTCGACTTAAAGTTTAGAAACGTTCCACCCGCTAGCCGTTATTGATATAGGGATGCCGCTCGGACGCAGGTAGCTGGGGCAACAAATCCTAAATAATATTTTGCATTATTTTCTAATTTAATTTTAATGCCGTGGTGGTTCCGGCTTAGAATTGACCCCTCCATCTCTAACCGTGGATGTCGTAAGAGGCGACTAAGGGGAAAAAAGCTAGGGGATGGGCAGCAGTATCCCCCACTTAAACAACAAAAAGCAATATCTGCGCTCGCCAACCGACCCCCACGACAACTGGCCCTGGCTACATATAATAATCGCACTTTGAGGACTGACGAGAAGATTGTCCAGCTGGAAGAGAAAAAAGACAAGTTACACTGGGATCTTATAGGGTATCAGAAGTCCGAAGAGAGGGTGAGGACACGATAATCATGAAATCAGGTAACTTGTTCTATTACAGGGAGGGCGACCAACAGTCCCTAGGTGGTGTCGGGTTTATCGTCCGGAAGTCTCTCATTAACAACATCGTGACCATCGACAGTGTGTCGAGCAGGGTAGCGTACCTGATACTCAGAATATCCAAAAGATATTCGTTGAAGGTCATACAGGTTTACGCACCGACCTCGGTACACCCTGATGAAGAAGTGGAGGTTTTGTATGAGGACATTAGTAGGCCATACATACCTCGAAAACCCACTTCACTGTTGTAATGGGAGACTTTAACGCAAAGCTGGGCAAAAGAGATGGTGAAGAGTTGGGAGTGGGGCATTTTGGTTATGGGCAACGAAACCCTAGGGGCCAGAGGTTGGCCGATTTTATGGAGAAAGAGGGACTCTTTATGATGAACTCTTTCTTCCAGAAGCCACCTCATAGGAAATGGACCTGGATGAGCCCCGATGGTTCCACGAAAAATGGGATAGACTTTGAATATCAATCTAAAAATAGAAAGGTCTCGCCTGATGAAGTCTACGCTCCGACCCTCTAATGCTCAACTTCAAAACCCCGAGAGCTTTCAAGTCGAATTGAAAAACCAATTCGATTGCCTAGATAGTTGCATCTCCGTAGATGATATTAGTAATAGGCTGCTAGAAACTGTCCATGCGGTTGGGTCCAAGTTCTTTAAAACTCACCGTAGCAATAGGACTCAAAAGATATCAGATCAAACCCGAAAACTCATAGGCGGATCGGCGTGGTATGGCGCTGCAGTCTTCCGATGACGCTAAGTCCTATAGGCAGCTCAATAGATCTATTCATAAATCCTTGCGACACGATGTCCGGTCTTACAATACCAAAAGTATTAAAGAGACGATAGAGCGGAATAAAGGCTCCAAAGTGTTCCCAAGGAATGCATCTATTGGGCAGAGCCAGTTGACGAAGCAAAAATTTTTGATGGCAGCGTAGCGTCCACCAAGCCAGAGGTATTAAGGGAGATCGAAAGGTTCTATGGGCAGTTATATACCTCGTCAACTAAGCCTGTTACCAGCCCGGCTAAAGATCCGAGAGCCAGGCTGACCCGACACTATACCGAAGATATCCCCGACATCACCCTGTACGAGATTAGGAGGGCCCTTAAGCAGCTTAAGAACAACAAGGCGCCGGGTGATGACGGAATTACATCAGAACTTCTTAAAGCGGGTGGAACACCGGTACTTAAGGTCCTGCAGAAGCTCTTTAATTCCGTTATACTCGAGGGTAAAACGCCGGAAACGTGGGGTGGCAGCGTGGTGGTCCTGTTCTTCAAGAAAGGTGATAAAACCTTATTGAAGAACTATCGGCCCATCTCGTTGCTGAGCCATGTTTATAAGCTGTTTTCGAGGGTCATCACGAATCGTCTCGAGCACAAGTTTGATGACTTCCAGCCTCCCGAACAAGCTGGTTTCCGAAAAGGCTTTAGCACCGTAGACCACATCTATACGCTGCGCCAGATTATACAGAAGACTGAGAAGTATAATCTGCCTTTATGCTTAGCGTTCGTTGACTACGAAAAAGCCTTTGATTCGGTCGAAACCTGGGCAGTGTTGCAGTCTCTCCAGCGGTGCCGTATAGACTATCGATATATCGAAGTGTTGAAGTGTTTGTACAACAACGCCACCATGTCGGTCCGAGTACAGGAGCAGTGCACGAAGGCAATTCCTTTGAGAAGAGGCGTTAGACAGGGAGACGTAATATCTCCGAAACTGTTTACTGCCGCTCTAGAGGACGCCTTCAAGCTCTTGGAATGGCAAGGACTCGGCATCAATGTTAATGTCAAGTTCATCACTCACCTTCGATTTGCTGACGACATCGTAGTCATGGCAGAAACGCTGGAAGATCTTGGCACAATGCTCGATGGCCTCGACAAAGTTTCTCAATAGGTGGGCCTTAAAATGAACATGGACAAGACGAAAATCATGTCGAATATCCATGTGGTGCCCACCCCAGTATCAGTAGGGAACTCTTGTCTAGAAGTTTGTTGAAGAATATGTCTACCTGGGACAAATAGTCCAGTTAGGTAGGTCCAACTTTGAAAAAGAGGTCAGTCGACGAATCCAACTCGGCTGGGCAGCGTTCGGGAAACTGCGCGACGTCTTCTAGTCCAAAATACCTCAGTGCCTCAAGGCGAAAGTCTTTGACCAGTGTGTGTTGCCAGTGATGACATACGGCACAGAGACGTGGTCGCTCACTGTGGGCCTCATAAGAAAGCTCAAGGTCGCTCAGCGAGCTATGGAGAGGGCTATGCTTGGTGTTTCTCTACGAGATCGAATCAGAAATGAGGAGATCCGTAGACAAACTAAGGTAACCGACATAGCCAAAAGGATTAGCAAGTTGAAGTGGCAGTGGGCGGGGCACATAGTTCGGAGAACTGACGGCCGTTGGGGCAGAAAGGTTCTCGAGTGGAGACCACGCACCGGAAAGCGAAGCGTAGGACGGCCTCCCACTAGATGGAAAGACGACATAATAAAGGTCGCTGGGAGCCGTTGGGTGCAGGCCGCACAAGATCGGTCGCTCTGGAGATCTATGGGGGAGGCCTATGTTCAGCAGTGGACGTCCTGCGGCTGAAATGATGATGATGATGATGATTATTTTCTTAACCTCTCCCTTATTACCTGTTATTGACAAAGCCATTTCACTGTTACACAGAGACCAGCGCTGTTACATAAGGCCTATAAGTGCGAGCGAGAGGTCTTATAAAAAATATTTATGACTCAGTTCACACGCTTGTAATAGCTCAAGTATAATAAATATAAGGCGGCGTTGTTCAAAGTACAGCACTCGCTACATAAAGAAATAGCAGAGATGAAATCGCCCCCAGGTCTCAACTTATTGCGCACGGGTAGTAGCTAAAAAAAGTCATTCTTTTTTTTAGATCTTACTACACTGTTAGCCTTAGGGGCCCTGAAGCCACTGCGGCTTTTACAGCTTTATCGAACTTGGGAGAAAAAGTCATTCACTGCATTCTGCTCGGTTATACGTCAAATGTAGCTAAAAAAAAGGTCATTCGGCCGCAATTTTTTGTCGCTTACACGTCAAATGCAGCTAAAAAAAGATCATTCGCTTGTAATCACAAAAAAGCTAATTTGATTCATTAATAAAAAAATATTTGAGTACTCACAAGTAGGTATTGAGTTAGGTAATTGATACTTGAATGAATATTTCATTGAGTTATTGGTATCACTTAAAGAGCGGTGTTAATTCGTCCCTAATCGATAATGGCAGTGAATATGGCCTCCAGCCGCCACTCGCCAGGCGTAGGTTCTCCAGATTGGGATTTTATTTTCCCATTTTGAGGGAAAATAATGTCGCCGAGGAAACTTTGTGGAAACGAAAATATTGGGGAATTTGTCACGGGGAAATTTGGGGAAGAACTTCATCTGAATAGCCGTATTACTAACTAGTATTTCTACTCAAGGTTCACAACCTAAAGCGCAGCACTTATAGTGTCATCAACTTTCAGATTATCGTGTTTCCCTATATTGGACCAAAACTATCGTACTCCACCAATTTCTGCTCCAAAAAACGTATTTCTTAAATTATTTTATAGTAAAAATTATCGCATTTTCGTATAATTAGAAAATTAGGACATGCAATTGTCTTAAATGTACGATAGATATATACCTACGTAGGGTTGTAAACCCTGCTTCTGCTAATGCCATCTCTGATAATTTAATTCAAAGAAGACGTCATATTTTTTTTTAATATTTACTGTTTTTTTTTTGTAGTAGCTCGACAAATTGAGTGTACTGTCTCTGTTGGGTGAAATTCTCTCTTTAAATCCCCTTTTTTAGCATACCTGTTTCAAAGGTGGTAATTATTACAACAACGCATAATATAATGCATTATTCCTACGCAATGTATAACAAATTATTGAAGACACTATTATTCTACTGTCGGTTATCCTTTATTATTGTTAACAATGGCAATATTTGGCTGGCGTTATTGGAACGTGCGAGTAAGCAAGCATTATATAGGTAATCACCTTTAGGTCTGAAAGAGAGACCTTCTATGTTTTCACAGTCAACATTACGAAGTGAATTACGATTTTACCGAATTTAAGATAACAATCTCAGCCTATGTTATTCCCACAATTTGAATAAATCTAACGGCACCTTGTGAGATAAAACCCCTCAAGCCTTTTAGGCTACAGAGCTTACCAAAAAATCTATACTAATTTATTATAATAAAGCGGAAAAGTTTTCTGTTTGTTTGTTTAAGCACGCTAATGTCTTCAGCTACCAGTCGAATTCGAAAATTTTTTGTTTTGTATAACAGTCAAGCTCATGCGGAAACTATGTTTATCTAGCATTAGGCTACAACGCTTAGTTACCTTTAAATATTGATTTTTGTTAAAAAGTCGGATGTGGCACCCTGCCGGTGCGGGTGCGGTGCCGTAATGGTTAATGTCAGCGATAGCATATGCCTATCTCTTATACAAAAGCCACAGTAAGGTATGTTGTGACAAACGTTTGTTGAAAATTGAAAAGTGATTTATGAGCATCTGTTATTATGAGTTATTTTAAGGCATCGCATATTAATACTTAAGAACAAAAGTTACTTCATCATAAAGACAGTTTTATGAAGTTTAACTTTGCTCTTTAAAGTATATTACTTGCGGGAAGTGAAGTTATGTGATTATGATAGGCAGTCTGTGCAGTCTTTGTCAGATAACATTGACACAGGTGAAACTATGAGTTATAGCTAGTAGACATATATACACACGCTCGAAAAACATAACCCACCATTTTCAGGGTCGGGTAAAAACAGAAATACTATTTTTATTATGGTAGAAAAAATGTATTTCATAATTGATATGTACATACTTTATAAATTATGCCGCTGTAGTTATAGTTTTGTTACTTACTAAGCCGCTTAATAGCTCTATTATCTTTTGCCTAATGTTACTATACCTTTAAATAGTACATTAATAGCTCAGAGAAGAAGGCACGAAGAAAGCAAACGTGACTCTCCTATAGTATTTTTTTGTTTATTTGGTCAGAATATGTTTTTATTTACAAATTTAATCAAATTGTATAATTTTTGCATTTGTACGATTGTTCTTTTATGGATCTGAACATTTATCGCCATCTCTTAAAGCTGCCTATACTAGAAATAAACAATAATTTAAAGGAATAGGCAGGTTTCATTTATTTAGGGAAAAGTTGCTGAAATCGTATAATTTGGGAAAATTTTTAGCCTACAAGGGGAAATTTCGAAAATTCTATCTGGAGACCCTGGCCAAGCGCCATTTAGATGCCATTCAATACCGCCGTTTAATTGATACCAAGTAATCTATGGGTATCATTCAAATTATTGATACCTCACTTGACACCATTTCAATGGTTCGATACATTTCAGTACCTAAAACAATTTTTTATAATTATTATAAAATTATTGAACGAGTATTGTGCTTTGGGATTCATCGATATGGTCCTCACTCATATATAGAATCAAAGAATAAAAACCTCAATCGATACCACTGCAAAGTCTAAGTCCGCTGAAGTTGTAAAAGCCGCAGCGGCTTCAGGGCCCCTAAGGCTAACAGTGTAGTCACATCTAAAAAAAAAACACGTCAAAATTTCGAACCTTGTGAGTTCTCAATCAATTTTTGCTTGTGCTTTCCCTGCTCAGGGATAAATCGATGTGGTACTCATTCATATATCTGATCAATGAAACCATATTTGATACCACGTCAAAGTTTCGATACTTGTGAGTTCTTTATGAATTTCAGTCTTGACAGACGTGATGGGTAATTTTGTTTTATAATATAGAGATAATGATTGCTATCACAAAATGATATTTATCAATCAAATATCATCACCTGCTCAATCGCCCCGGGCCGCTATTCATCAACACGCCCACCCGCAAGGGCCCGGGGCGGGGGCGATATCGTGATGCCAACTGATTCGACACCACTGTTCTCTTTGATACCAGTACTCAGTAATTAATGGGGGTTTGATCTACTACAAGTACTAACAATTATTGATAAGATTCGATGTTTATGCGTATAAGATAGATTCGTATCATCCCTACTTGTGTCATAAAGATGGCGGTGGCTCTGTCACCCGAACAAGAGCAGGTGAGAGAAATTTCAAATTTATAAATATCTGTTGTATGTTAGGTCCTATTTTTTCCATTACATTTTTGTTAACTTATATTCCAATTGTATTTTGTTGATATCATTTTGTGTTTAGCTTTTAGTATTTGGGTCATAACTTGCGTCGTTTACCATGTCATCAGTGTTTGTTTATATTTCTTGACGAGGAAATGCGTGTGTGTTCATTTAGAAAATATCCGTTTTCCTTCCATTACTTTCGTAGTAGTTAACACATTTGAAATGTTGGATTGGTGAAATATCGTGATTTCATAACTATCAACATCAGTGGTTTTTTATCTACCTACCTACTAGGACCGGGTTTTGAGCGGTACTGGTTGATACAGATGGCCCCTCCTACTTCCGCTTTGTTTCTGTAGTTCTTAAATTTTTACCAAACCAGATAATATGATATATTTAAAAGCCTTTTATTCACTAAATAAGAAACAAATGTTTTAACACCAATAGCTACTTATAATTAAAGCATATATAGTTTTGTTTAATATTGATAATAAAATTGCAAAATTCTGTATTACAATAGGTTTATTAATTTAACCATAAAATATTCTACTTGTTATAAGAATGGCTTGTCATTACTTTGTTAATAGGTTAGAATCAAACCTTTGTTTAAAATAGTATAATCATATGTCTTTTAATTATTTTTTTGTTCCGAACAATTTGTTTTGTGTTATAATATAAAAACTTACACATTTGAAGATGTGACTTAAAGTTGGATTTGGTGCATTAGGGTAATATCTGATGAGGTAGCCTAATGTACAGACAGGGTTGTATACTATTTCCATTTTAATCAAAACTTTGATTTTTTTTTTTTTTTAAATTTAACTGATGTCCTTCATGGCATTTTCAGAGTTTATTAGGTAATGGTGATTGTTACTTTAAGAGGGATGCTGTGCCATTGAAGGAGAATATAAATATAAATAATAATAAAAAAGCTCATTTATTCCAGTAACTTACATAAAACAATAAATCAGTTATATACATGCAATGTGGTTAATTTAAAGAAAATTTAAGTACTATTGTTATAAGATTGTAGTATAATTAAATTATGTGGGCCCGTCTTCGGGTAAAGGCCTCCTCCAAAGAATGCCAAGCGTCACGATTTTTAGCAACATAATATATAGTAATAACATTTTTGATCTATTTTACACTGCACACTATTGACATCTATACTTAATATAGTAAAGAGGAAGAGTTTTTTTGTTTGTTAAAACACACCAGATACTTAGGAATAGTATGGGCTATCTAACATTAGGATAAAACTCTCAGCTATATTTAAATATTGATTTTTGTTAAATTAGTTGGAAGAGGAGGTGATCCTGGACTGCTTTATCCTTGTGCACTGACTGGCATAATGGTTACTAGTGTAATATATTTTTGAGCGTAACTTCGAAGATATTTTTATTCTTTAAACAAGTCCATACACCTCTTGTGGATTTATATAAATTTGATTAAAATCCGACTTCGGACTGGAGATAATGTTTATTGCGTATATAATATGTATTATTAGTACAAATGTTCTGGTAAATAAGAAATTTATAAGACACTGGTTTATTTAAAATTGTATGGTTATTATTTTAACCACAGATGTGAGCTGTGATTTTAACAATATAAAAAAAATGTAGGAGTGTTATTTATTAACAACCTATTTAAATAATCTGACAGCTGTTTTCTTGTTTTTAGTGGATTTTAAAATCTGTCTTTATTTTTCAGAAATTTAGTAAAATAAGTTATAAAATATATTCAATATGTGTGGTTGTGGAAGCACAGGTCAAACAATGTTGCTTTAGACGAACCTAATTAAAAACTTACTGATCATTTAAGGAAAGTAAAAACAATTCAACAGGTGAGGGATGTAGGTATGAGGGAATTAAACCAGTTTCACTTTGCATTACGATTCGCCGAAACGTTTTTCCTATGAGGTATTCAGTGGCGTATTTAAACATGTGAGTGTATTATCACCATGCGGTAACTCCGAATGCGTAAAAGAAACCATTTCGTTTTTTAGGTAGCATTTACTGTTTAAAAAAAATGTGTGCAATCAGAGGATCTCCATCAGGAACGGAGTTCGTCTGCTGCGATTTTGATACTTGCACGCACATACATACTTGTATATAATAGGAAGGGAGAGAGAGAGAGAAAGTTGCATAGAGGGGGCATAAGAAATAACTATTAAATTTTTATAGTTAAATTGATTTAAAAGTAACAACATTAAAATTTTTGTAAACAGTCAGTTGGTGGAACGAGATGATTGTGGTAGTGACAGACTGCAATTAACATTAAAGTTTTATCATGAAACTGAGATACATTACTTACTAAACAATATCCATTAAAAATTGAAATGTGCTATTAAACGATTAATGTAGGACCTGATTTTCACATCTATAATTATTGTCATAGAATCGGCCCAGCTGTGTAACGACAAGATTTGTACGCACTATTATATCAAATCAAATAATCGATAGTCAAAATCCTGGTGATTTAGGACCTTTAAAAGATTTTTTAATTCACATGGAAGGGGGCATAACGCTTTTTCATTACGTGACGATTTCTACAATTGCAAGCCCCGTTAAGGAACTTCTTTCCAAAAAGCCACTACGGTCGCAGTAGCAATTCGCAAAAGTAACAAAAAGAAAAGAAAATCGATTCACAAAACGTATAAATGTGAACGTTTTAGAATTTTTACGTAGTTATACAGCTAAACCGTATATGAAAACCGAATTGAATAACGGCTGTTATCAATATCTTATCTATCTGTTGTTTCAGTTATTAAAGATAGACAAATATAACCTTTCTTCGAGACGAATATAACCTTTCTTCATAATTTTTTTAAATTGGATTTTCGTGTCCACCTGATATATGTATTCATATTCTATAGCTTGAATAGGTAAGAGGGAAGCCAATATCTGTGTTGTTACAGATAGTATATTAGCAAAGTTATATATAGTTTCGTTAATATTAAAGTACTCAGATATGTTATTGAAAACGGCGGTTAATCGCAATAGTGTGCACCGGGGATAAAATGTGAAGTGAAATAAAGGATATTATTATTTAAGGTTTGTAAATCAGTGCTAAAGTGTGAGTGACAGTGAGCAACCGGATGCCGACGTGATAAAGTACCCTCGATCGACCGTCGCTCCTCGCGTCGCGTACAGACTCCAATTATTGTTGTTGCTCGAGTACAAACTTTTTTATTACTATTACTAGCTGTGCCCGTGGCTTCGCTCACGTGGACTACAGAATGCCCACGCGAATCTTACTCGCTCGCTCCCGGCTATTTTAAAGACAAAAATGCTTATTGTGGGTGTTTCTTAGAATATAGAAGAAGTATATTCTCATAAGTGCCGAACCCTAATTCTTTTTCTAAAATAAAGTAGCCTAAGTTACTCCCTATATCTATCAGTAAAAGTCCCGTCAAAATCGGTCCAACCGTTTCGGAGATTACCAGGAACAAACAGACAGACAAAAATTTAAAAAATGGACTTTTTTTATAGGTGTCGTATATACTTTCATATGCATTTAGTAAAAAACTGTTATTTTGACATTATAAACAGAAACTTCAATTTTATTAATTGTATAGATTAATAATTAGAGGGATTTAAAAATATTTTTTTAAAACTTCTTTAGCACCGTTATGATTTGAAACTAGATGAAACGAAAAATCGACACTAAAAAGAGACAACATATACACCTATAGGATTTAGCCTGCGACAGAATGAGAAAGAATACAATGTATAGTTTTTGCTATCAATTAGCTATTTTAACATGAATTTTGATTTATATAAATAGTTGTTTATCGTACTTATAAGTTCACCTCACCATACGTCTACAGAGGCTTAAACACCCCGTCTTACCAGTTAAGTCTTACTCGAGACTTGAAAGTTTCATAAATGCATGTGGGATATGAAGATTTTGCTCTTTTTCATAGTTTGTTTTCAATACATATATTTTAATTTCAATGATAATTGGATTGCCCATATAGAAAAATTATGTGACAAAAAT
Organism: Saturnia japonica; assembly: GCA_033032175.1. Taxonomy (NCBI): domain Eukaryota; kingdom Metazoa; phylum Arthropoda; class Insecta; order Lepidoptera; family Saturniidae; genus Saturnia; species Saturnia japonica. The sequence continues at coordinate 11,893,382 of CM065321.1, read as the reverse complement.
ATATTGTTATTTTAAAAATACGAATTTTAACTATATCCAATGCATATAAAAATTATAAGAAATAGCTGAAAGCTTGGGACACCCATAATTTATAAAAGTACATCTTTTTTGAAATACGCGAACCAACATAAAATACAATACTCATGTGGCACATTTACTTATAAGAACATTACACTCACCTTAGATAATAAGTCATATTAATTTATTTTTGGTATTAGTGTAAATTGGTAAATAAATAAACAATTTTAAATAAAGAAAGGTGGTGTTCATCGTTTACATGAAAATAATTTTACACAGTAGTTGGCAAACTACAACAATATGTTCAAGGAAGCATGCTACTACTGAATGTTGTTCTCATTTCAAGAGCGTGTCTCTTTCCTGTGATATGAGATGCTTGTATGTATACCAATTTTAATGAATTCCTTGAGTCATTGACCTTTACAACTAGTCTAATGTCGTTTTAAAATTTATAATAATTATTCAAACAAACAAGCAAAAATAAAAATAGGGACAGCAGATCTGTGGGACAGCATGTAAGGTGTATGTGTAAAGTTATGAATAAAGTGACATAAGTACTTAAATTTACAACAGTTATGAGTTTGAACCATTTGTAATCGGAACACTAGGTTTATGGGGGCCAAGAGCACACGCTTTTTACGAAGAAATTGCAGGGCGTTTGTTTGAGTCCACGCAAGACCAAAAGGCGAGATTTGACTTTAAAAATCAGCACATTACCAAGCAATTATGGCTCAGTTGGTAGCGTGTAGGGACTCCACGTTGATCGACGCAAGTTCGAATCTCTGCAATGAGCCTGAGATTTCGGTGAAGAAAAACATCGTAATGAAATCATAGCATGGTGGTAGGGTTTTTTCTAATGCCCGCCTGGTTAGCCACCACCTTCAAGTTGACAATCTGTCATCAAACATCAATAGGTGTGTTCCGGTAGCTGCACTTGAGATCCAATCTTCCACTAGGCTTAGCGTGCTACGATCTTGGGCCGCATCGTCACTTACATTTAGGAGAGATTGTCGCCACAACGCTAAACGTATATGGATTAAAAAAAACGCGGCAATGCTGATTGCGTTTTGGGCACACTGCCTAGTCCCCACGATATGGCACTTTTAATTTATATGAATTTTAATTAGTTCAGATAATTATAATGTAGTCAGAGTTATGAATAATATGCGTCTTTATTTATAATATAATTGCGGGTAACTATAAGTAAGCGGTAAGTTTGACGCATACATTTGCAACCATTGTGTATTTGATCGGATGATTTGTCGTTTAAACTAACATTTCATTACTCCGGAATTTGTGTTCTCTTACCTGATTATATAGTATATCGATTCACTGTTAAAATGTCAATGGTCATTTTACAAAAAAATATTTTGGAAACTAATTTGTAAAACGTTTTAGGCAAAAGTTAAATTAGGTATTGTAATAATACAAAACTTTTATTTGTGTATTTGTTTTATATATTTACGAAATAAGTATAGTAATATGTATTACTAAACATTGTTTGAAAATTAGCTAGCTACCAATCGTGCATATTATTATCATGGGTTATAATTTTACATAAACTATTACTTTCATAAGTATTAAGTAGTTGTATGTTTTGTATGTCTGATTTTGGCGACATTGCGTTCCCCATACGATCTACCAGTTCCATTTAATCTTTTTTCATCAATGGTATGTTGACTTCAAGAATGGTCAAAAGAGGCCTCGTTTCCATTAAAATTACAATCCACCTAGCACTATGTAATTTTAAAACAAAAACGAGAGACGGGGCGCCATCAATCGATTACTGGCGCAAACAGCAGTAAATCGAATTACAAACGACGTTTGTAAGTTTGAGAAACTTTTTATCGGAAATTGACAAACAGTTTCGTAAAATTACAATTTGTGTAGTGTATAAGTACCAAAATTGTAAAATTACAACACTCTTTTGTAGGTTTCTTTACATTTATAGGAGAATTACTTTTATAGTGTTATATTTTATTAGAATACATTGTTTTGTAATTTTACTCATACTTAAGTTTGTAAAACGACTATAATTTTACAAAACTTTTAATGGTTTAATGTTTAATTAGTCATTTCTTTTACAATAACTTTTGTTTTAATTGTTGTTAACTGACTTACTGCATGTTTACCGGTAAGTATACAACTGAGTTTACTGCTTTAATAAAGCAAACTTAGAATGGTGTTCTTTACTTAAAAACTGTGGTGCGTTACAAGAGTTACATGCTCTAAGAGCTAAACTAAAAATCTTATTTTTTATTTAGATTATCTGTTATTTTAGAATCCTAAAGGAATAATAAGATAACTAGTTTTTACAATAACCTCTAAAATAACTTAATCTTAAAATTAAATTTGTTACCATTTCCATGCAATCATTTATTAGTTAATCGCCAGTTATTACGTAATTATTATACAGCTCGTCTGGCTGTGCATAGAGAAGAAGTGTTAGTTCCATCACTTAGTACGGACGTGAAAGCTGGGTGTGGTAGAAAAAACGTAATATTAGAATAAATGCAGTAGAGATGAGAGCGCTAAGAGGTATGCTAGGAGTTAAATTGAATGACAAGATAAGAAATAGTGTGATAAGAGAACTTTGTGGTGTGAAAGAAGATATATATACATATATGTATATATACATATATAAGGGATGTAGACGTTTTGAGCATGTAGAGAGGATGAACGAAAGAAGAATAACTAAACAAATTTATAAGGCGAGTGTGAATAGGAGCGTTTGAAGAGGAAGGCCTAGAGGAATGTTCCTCTATCAAATCGGGGACGTCATGAAGAAAGGCCAGGTCAAGAATACTCTTAACCGACGAGTGTGCGAGAAAAGATTGATGAATGTTGAAAAAGCGAAAGATTTATGCCAGGATCGTAGCAAGTGGAATGGCTTGGTTTTTGCCTACCCTGTTGGGAGAGAGGTATGTATTTAAAATAACATACCTATATCCCTGAAGGGGTAGGCAAATGTGTACTAATGTACACACAGAGTTCGCCGTGTATGTTTTTAGATCCCATGTAATCGCAATCGCAATCGGGCACAAAGCTAACTCCGAGCTGCTACTGTGAATTTCATAGAAAAACCTAGTAACACTTTGCTTGACCTGGGAATCGAACACAGGATCTCGAGCTTAGCAGTCGCGCTTACGACCACTAGGCTATTGAGACAGTTATAGTGAAATAGATATGAAAAACATAATCGCTCCACGTGGTTTTTCTTGAAGACTAATTTTTTTTACACATCTGTTGCATCATATCTATTTAACTATTGTCATCACACACTTATGATTATTACATGATCACTAATAGGATGTTACTATAATTAACTCGTAATAACAAACCGCCATGATAAGAATGGTTGCGAGATGCATCATTCGCTAGTTTCTTGGGAAGTGTAATATTGTTCAAGTTTTTATAGCTACACACAATCGAATACCTGGTGTAAGCTGTATTAAGCATTTCGTTGAAATGGCGTTTCTCTGAAATACTTGTACGGGCAAGGACGCATTATGGGGCACCATGTTAAACACAATTAGTCGACACATCATCGCTTTTATTTTGAATGAATAATCCTATGAGATAAACCACGGATTTCCCTGAATTAATATTACGTATTAAGGATATATTATAACTTTCAATGGCCCTTCTTAATATACATACTAATATCTATAATATATTAATAATTCATTAGCATAGTACCTTGTCCTCTTAACACTATTAATTATACAACAATGAATTTATTCTACAGACCTAGTTTTACTAGGCGTTATCATTAGTTTAGACCTTTAGACCAAGGTTGTTATAAATTGCGAATTTTAAACATTGGCGAACGCGAATACGAATGTTTCAAATGCGAATAGTCAGAAAAGGCATTTAAAAAATGAGTTTAGCCTTAATTGTCATTTTTATTAAGTTTAAGTTACAATCAAATGAAATATATACCTAATTATTAGTAATCGAATTTTAAAAGCGTTTAACTATATGTATTTTGAAAATATCTAATAAATTGGCTGCTTTTGCCCTCATGAGTTCGCCGAGTATGTTTATTTGGTCCCATGTTAGGAGGCGAGCCTATTGCTATTAATCGGGCACAAAACCAAACTCCGAGCTGCTACTGAGAATTTTCATAGAAAAACCCAATAACACTTTGCTCGACCTGGGAATTGAACCCAGGCACTCGATCATAGCTGTCGTGCTTACGACTACTAGGCTAATGAGGCAGTTTCATTCAAAAATGCCTTCAGTTTAGCTTTCATTTTACACAGCAGCGTGCCATCAGGTCCAGATTGTACATCATAGGCTTCATCGCTTGAGGAATGGGCATCGTCCAATTTTCTTACATTTCCTTTGTGATTTTTTTTTGGATATGTATGATTATTTTTTAGACACTAATTTGAATATTATACTATTTTCCGGCTTATTTCAGAATTTTTATATTTTTAAAATTTGCAGATATTATTTTTATGCTGACGTCTCACCGCCAAAAATATTAATAACTAAAGCTTATTTGAAAACAAAAAGTTATCTGTCGATTATCATACTCTTTAAAGTAAAGTAGCTTTTTGTAATTAACGCGGTCTACAACTTTTGAGGATGTTAAGATTTATTAAAAACAAAATTTTATTCAAGTCCACTCGCAATGCAATCGCATTTGCAAAATATTCGCATCGTTTGTTGCGAATTCAAATGTTAAAGCGAATGTTTAAAATTATGCGAATCGTTCAGCTTATACGAATACCAATGCGAACATTATTTTACATAGTTTGGATTTTTTTTTAAACCTTATTTATATTTCAAATAATTACAATTTCAATAGGTATATATTTTACAACTTTTATCTATTGAAATCACAGATTTGAGAAAAGGAAATTTGTGAATGAAACTAAACAGCATAGACAAATCTTTGCTAAACAAAATTCGGTAATTTTCTTCTGTACCTAATTACTGAGATGTTACTCTTATAATTACTCAAATACCCAAATACTTAAATCCTCTTATAGTCTTTTAAAGTCCAGAGCAAAAGCTGCTATTTTATAATTTGTTTATATGTTCATGTTCTCATTCTCAGTTATATAATGCTTCCATGTGTATTGTATGTTGTAATTTTACTTTATTTTAATAAATCAATAAATTCGTTAATTAGTTCCTTTTTTTCTCAAAAGTAAATATCGAACTTCTATTACATTATATAACACAAACAACTTTAAAAAGTTCGACTATAATGAAAATTACAACTGATTTTAATATTTTGTAGATAATTTTAATTAAATTGTAGATAATTAATTTGATTGTTGTTTTGTTTCATAATTTTTCATTCGACAGTTGCACGTCAAAGCCGCTTTGGTACGATCGTCGAGCGATCGACTCCACCGTTTTCTTTACGCTATAGGTAGTAAAAAAACGTTTCGTGATTGTTCTTATGATCTATTAATTGATGCAATAAGCGAAAGCAGTGAGAAAATTTTCCATTTTAAATCATACGGTGTGATCTTAGTTTGTATTTAATCATTCGATTCGCACTAAAGTTTAGAGTTTACTTTATTTTGTGATACATAGTTGTGTTTGGCGTCCATTAATTACGTGAGGGGATTTTGGCGAATTTTCAACCCCCTTTGTTGAGATTTGGCTCGGCCCCTCCCCGCCCCCTAATCTCGCGCGAGATTTTTCCAAAATTCGTATTTTGTTGTAAATACGTTACTGGGGATGAATAGAATGGCATTTACCAAGGATAATTAACATTTATTTTTCACAATATGTTACATTACATCAAATACGGCTGAACCATGTCACCTGAACTAGGTATAACTTGTCTCAGGCAACAGTATCTTCCCCAATACACAATAGCATATTTCTAAACTCTCACGTTACGAATTTAAAGAATAAAATAAAATATGCTTGTGCAAAGTGCTTGATTGCATTAGATTTATTTAAAAAAAATATTTTTATTTAAAACTAGGAAATAAAACAGAACGTAATCTAAAATCACAGTAATAAAATTGAACATGAAAATACTTAAGACTTACTTAATACTACATACTTACTTAATTATATTAAAATCAAAAGATAAAAGCATTTGGTATAAAACATTACAAAGTGAGCCGCCTCGTATACCATAGTTTGCTAACAGTGGTTTAAGCAGATCCCTCATTGTTAGGTACTGCTCACAGAATGAGTTCCGGACATACGCCTCTCAATAAGTTTGCTTTCCTTATGAGAAAAGTAAATTCACCAAATTGTGAGACCTGTTGATCAATTGAAGACGTGCAACATTTGTTGACAGAATGTGACCGGTACAATTTTCAACGGAAATATGTTATAAGTCAGTTTAAATTGAATATTATGGACCAAGGCACCTTTCACGGGATCTTGGCTACACCTGCAAGTGAGGAGGCCAGGATCTTGTGGAAGTTTGTCATTAGTGGACTAAAATAGTTGTGTGATGCTATGTTTAGGTTATGATGGGACTGACATATTCTTTTTGAACCCAAGTCCCTAAATTAAAAAAAAAAAACTTAAAAGAATATTCACTCTAATTCAGTCCACGGGCACTCGTGAGTGGTCATAAAAGTGACTGTAGGAACCAACATGTTCATGTATTGTATGGTTGGCCGGTGGCGGCAGAACAATCGGAGATGTGGTACTGTGTTACTTTGTAGCGTTCGCATATATCCGCTATAAATATTTTTGTTTATAGAATTTAGCCATATTTTAATGGAGAAAACGGTTGTTCTTAATTTAATACAGTTTTGTCTAAATTTTACAGTTTCTTGCTAAAAAAAATTACGTGATGTTTGCCGAGACTCCTAAATTCCTTTGTATATAAGTACTTAGTTAATGTGAAATGTAAATCCTTCATATAAGTATAATTGCACGATATTTGTGTCGTTCATTCTGAAAGTGGTGTTACCTCCCTCCATATTTACAAATTACAGTTTTGCATAATAAAATCACATTTCGATTTTAGATATATCTTACATTGTAAAAGTGAAACATCTCTTTATCTGACTGACTGCGTGACATATCAACGCATAGACCATACTACTGGATCTAGGACCGGAAAAATTTGCATGCGGGGGGGTTACTTGTACAATGTAGATGAGCGTTAAGGAACGATTTTTGGAAAACCTCCAAGGTGCTCAATCGATCAGGTCGTTCAGGAGTTACACGAGATCACTCACAGACGGGCACAAGATGCTTGTTTATTAGATTTGTTTATTCACATTTTTTAACTTTCATAATGGATATTCTGTTAGGTCGAACGATTAAATTGCTATTGTTATCTTTTGCAAATAAAACGCTTGCTTTGTGTTGTGAATTGTGATGTCACAGCCGAGGCCGCTGATACTCGGTTTGTGGGCACGGTGGCGGGTGGGCACGGCGAAGGAATGGGAGTGAACGCGTGCCCGCCCATACTAATGCGGGAGGCCCGCGTGCCGCACCGCACCGGAAACACATCCCGGAAAAATTAACCCACCGCGGTCCGCCGGTTTGTTTGCATCGCTAAACAACATAGTATGCATCGATAGCGTCCCACCGCATTTGATAACCAGATCTTGAGCGGCCTTCATCTTGTTCCTTTGCCTCGTTTCAGGGTAACTTGTTACATAGTCAATTTTTATTTACTGTTTCTACTTTTACTAATAGTGTTGGCTAATTTAACGTTTACAATCGTTTTTTTTCTCCAATACATAAAAAAAATTCTTAAATGTTAATCATGTGTTTGTTGCCAATTAGCATTTAATATTTAGTATGTTCAGTTCAGTACACATTCGCGACTTGTTTCAAGTGTGACAAAATGGTGAAATCGTGTTATTATTTAACAATACAATGATCCAGACGTGATAAACAATTTTTATCAAGTTTATTAACATGGATGAAGAAAATTTACGGAGAATGAGAGAAGCTGTTCTTGATCGCCTGCGCAAATTCATTAGGGTATATATATTTTTAATTAATGTTATACATTCACGTAGAATACTCCAAAGATTTGGACTTTTAAATCTTTCCTAAAATATCGTTATCCTATCTTATCCCGTTTAAATGTATCCTACTTTATATATATATATATTTTATATAAAAATTCTTTGGCTTTCTTAAAAATTATTATCTAGATCAGTCATTTATATATAAAACCTAAACAAACATAAAAACTTTTATATGTTATCCAACATTTGTTCAATTAAGAAATTGCTTGTAGAAAAACAAGAGATTATTTTTTTGTTTCATCGTATGAATTGTATTGAATTGAACACGCTAAGCTCAGCTAATCTATTGCTATTAATAGGGCACAAAGCCAAACTTCGAGCTGCTACTGATAATTTCATAGAAAAACCCAATAACACTTTGCTCGACCTGGGAATCGAACCCAGGACTTTAAGCATACAAGTCGCGCTTATGAACAGTAGGCTAATGAGGCTAATATATTATAAATAATTAGTGTTTATACAAATTCTAAATATTCAAATATATTTAAAGTATTTAAATATAATATTATTATTATTATTTGTATTATTTAATTGTTTTCAGGCGACGAAGACATTTCTGGAAGCACTGAGCGAATCTGGAGCGTCGTGTGTGTCACGTGCGACAGCGATCAAGTTTCTGTTAGCTAGGAAGTTCGACATTGCACGCGCCCATGCTCTATGGAGGCAGCATGAAGCTACACGGCGCCGTGAGGGACTCAACAAGTTCGAGCCTTTCGAAGATCCGCTCAAAAGTGAGCTCGAGACTGGAAAATTCACTATACTGGTAAGCAGGTCTTCTTTTTATCAGTCCCTTTAGTTCGTACTTCTCGGTATAAGTTTTCTATTTACATTAAAAAGAGTGTAACCCACTGTAGTTTGACATCAATCAGTTAGGTCCAGGAGTCTGTCTTTCAAATAAACACCACCACTTAAGTGTAGGTATTCATTGGTGTAGTACAGGCTATACTATTTAATTAGTCAAATAAACATGGGACATTTGGGACACATTTGCGGTATTTTAGCGTTTGATATTTGATTAATATATAGTCATAAGCAGCAGAATGTTTTTAGTTAAAATAAGATATTAACGTGTAATCATTAAAACAATAACTTGTCAAAAATTATCTGATATCAATGATGTCTCTATTTATAAAACAGTTTCTGTAAAGTTTCAAGTTTGGTAAAAAACTGTACAAAAATTAGGCCTTCAAATATGGCTTCTTCGTTTTCGACTAATCACACGGCTCGATTTCAGAATAGTAAAGCAATTTTTTCTGGGAAAATGGGGTTATCTGCACTGACAGTTAAAGTTTTGCTATCACACCCGATCTACTAACTTAGAACGTAATTTATATCTCTTACAAAATTGATTCAATTGGATTAACAATTGATTTGCTTTAAAATATTGAAGCATACGGAATGTAATGTAGGTCAGAAGACAATGTAGTCTACTTGAGAAGCCATTTGGAACAAAAGGGCTTGGCTTTAGTACAGCTCACGGGTTACGCGGAAGTCATAATGTACTTAGTATAAATAACGACACTACACGCACTTACATAATTCTGGTATAGAAGTAAGCGAGATTTTACTAAGATGTCAGTGTAATTTTATTAACGATAAAGATTATTTGATAATAAAATCTATATAAATAAAATGACACGAGGTGAAAATAAAAAAATGAAAATGACAACGCAAAAACTATTATATAAATTTTGATCAATTTCTTTTTGTTTTACTCCTTGGATACTTGGTATTTATCTAAATAATATCACGATATCTTCATTCAATAGAAAGTTATTAAAGTTTGATTAAACTACTATTTTTATAAGCACCACGCGTACTTCTGTCGTCTACGCCAACGGAGCCGGGGGCACAGCTAGTATTTGAGAGAAATTATCAGTTAAGTACTTTAATGTAAATTTAACTTCACTGATTATAACTCCTAACCTAAATGATTAGTGTTTTCTTGACTGCAGCGTTGACTTTACCAGATTTAAGAAGTTTTGTAACTACATAAAAAGAGTATTATTAGTTTAAAAAAAAGTATAGTCAGTTTTGTTTGTGACGAGCTCTTTCCATTTGTACTGAATCACTTTTAGTGGTAATGAAAATATTCTTTACAGCCTACAAGGGATGCGACCGGCGCAGCCATTGCCGTTTTCACGGCGAACAAACATTTCCCATCGCAAACGACGCATCAAATTACATTACAGGTCAATATTTAGTTTATAATTAGTTTTAAGCAGTTCATTGCATTGCTCTCCGATTGCTGTGAGCACCTATGCTCAAATAAAAACGCCTACGTTTTTATTTTTTTCCTCTCACGGAGAAGTTTAGCCCGCTACGCCTTGCTGCATTTGCACAAAAATATTTAGTGATGTAAATTATAAAGTTAGGATTAATTGAACCCTTGTTATTATCGGAGAGCCAAACCTATAAGTTGTCATGTTCATTCTTGTATTATCTATACTAAGTGCAAAGCACTTTGATTTAGTAGATTAATAGTAAACTCGGCTTGTAAATTGGACTGAATTCAGTGTTCAATGAAATACCTTTTGTTACAATAAGTTTTTCTGAAAATGTGTTTGTTATACTTATTTACGTTTCTTATTAGCAACTATCTGCGATTTCGTTATCGTTTATTACAATTATACAATTTAATAAGAATAAAAAATAACCCTTAACATTCATAGATAATGCAAGTTTTTATTAGTGCAAGAGTTTTTAGAATGGAAACATTTAAAATAATCTTTCTGTATAATTATCATATCTTAAAGGTGTTTCTGTGACAACTCCATATTATCTCTCTTAATTCTTCATCAAAATGAAGGATTCAAATATAATTTTAAAACTTACGTTTTCCGCTATTGACGAAAATTTAATTTACAACAAAACAACTTTTAACAATAAAGAAAACCAAGTTCAATGATTTTGAGGAGTTCTCTGGTGTATCATCGAAAAGGTCCAACGCCAATGAAATTGAAATGAAACCACCGTTGAGGTATCCCCGTTTCTAACGAAAAAAGAATCATTATCGGTCCATAAACAAAGAAAGTATGCGTGAACATCCATAAAAGAAACAAAAACAAATATATATTGTAATTTAAAACATCCTCCTTTTTTTGAAGTCGGTCAGTAAATGTTCTTTAAAGTTTTTATTATGAATGCAGTTTGTGCCATATGCAACATGCAACATCTAGGATGTGTCAGCTATTAACAATCTGTTAAACGAAAATGATAATTATTGTTAGATTATTTATATGGAGGGTAAGGAGAACTATCTTTTAATGGGGGGACAAGTTGAAAAATTGTCCATTTATAAGTAGCGATGTACAATTCAAAAACCCACCAAAGTGGCGCTAGCGTAGCAAAAGGGCATAATACTTTATCGTAATGTTATAGTTTTTAGCGATGTAAAACTTATAAATGAACAATAATGGGGAAAGAATGTGGAGTGAAAAGTTGTCGAAGTGTGCCTGAAAATTGGAAAATAATAACTATTGACGCTATCTTTCAAATTTACGCACTTGCTACCGTGTCCCCATCCTAATTTGACGCTTTTCGACGGACACTTTTTCATACATAGAAATGGTGTCTACCCTCCATAATTATTTACATTCTATATTAATGTTTTAAATATACGCACGGGTTAGCTAGTGATAAATGAAATGTGAAAATTAAAAATAACCTTGACTGTTTCGACGTTTAAATTGATGTACCTGATATTTGTTTTCGGAACGGAAAGTAAATGTCTACTTTCACTACATTAACTGTGACGGTGTTGAGTTTTTTTAATCCACTATTAAACGTAAATTAGACATACCTGTTACTTCCTAATTTCAGTCAAGAGTAGAGAAATTGATACATAAGGTGTACGATAAACTTAATTAATTTGTGATAACATTGAAGAACTCATTAATTATACAGTTGCATTAATTAATAATTCTTAACACGTTTTTATCGTTTATTATCAACAAACTACTGCATACTGACAATAAATCTTTCTAATTAAGCTCTTCTTTGTATAATGTCCATTGAATAGTGTTTAGTTTAAACTATACTACTACTACCGGTGTGCCCGCGGCTCCGCACAAGTTTATAGTTACGCAGTAGTCATTTACATCCCGTTACTTTATTTTTACCCATATTGTTGACAATTCATATACCGTATCAGTTGAGGAATGGCGTGTATTTCCCATGTACAATTCTCATCAAATAATTTTTTTTATTTCTTTCTTATCAAAAGCATAAATATGAATGTTATTTTCCAAATATTAAATTTTATTTTCCTACCATACGTGGAATAACACCATGAAATGATTCACTTTTAGCAAAACTGTATAATCCAGATAATTTACAATAGGTAAATCGATCGCTTAGAATATATAAACTCCCGCGAGCCGCGATTGACAGCGCGTGTCAAATAAAACAGTAATTATGCCGTACTGCGTAGTTAAACAAACCAGATTGACATTCAACAAACTGGTTGGTATGGCAGCCGATGTCATGTCACCATTATCGCGCATGCGCATTTGGTTTTCACATATTTTGTTCTTAGAAACTTTGATCCCCTATTTTCTACCCTTAAAGTTTTATTTTCGCTACAAAAAGTACGTCCTTAAAATAAAGTAAAGTATGTCCTTTCCTAAGGTCCAATCTATCTCTATACCAAAATTCATCAAAGTTGGTTCAGCGGTCTAGGCGTGAAAACGTAAACGACAGACAGGCAGACAGAGTTACTTTTGCATTTATAATATTAGTATGAATTATTATAAAGAGGTAGGTAAAGTTTGTATGTTTGTAGGAAGTAATCTCTGTAACTACAGATCCGAATTTAACAATCTTTCACTGATAGGAAAGTACGCTCTCCCTTAGTGACATAGGTTAGGCTCGAGTAGACTACAAGATGCCGTCCGTATTGTGGTGACCTCACTTCCATCAACAGCGGTCGCCCGCCGGTTATTTTAAAGATAAAAATGCTTTTTTTTTTGCACGGTACCCTAATTTTTTTATTTCTAAAATAAAAGTAGTTTAAGTTACTCCTTATAAAATCGGCTATCTACCAGTGAAAATCCCGTCAAAAGCGGTCCAACCGTTAACATGATTAGCTGGAACAAACAATCTTATTAAAAGTTGGTGTTTTGTTATAAGTTCCGTAACAAGGCCACTATATGATCTTGGCCCGCTTGCATCCTCTGATATGCTCGGTAAGCAAATTGTCTCTCAGACATAAGCTTTCGCCCATATGGCAATGTAAAGTCGGTTTTTACGCAAAATAGTCAATTCCCCTGGTTCGTTCGAAACATAGACATCCATAAAGAAATGGAACTTCCTTCGATTGAATCTTACATCAAAACTCTCGCGAGGAGCTATTTCGACATAGCGTCAAACCATCTGAACTCCTTAGTGGCAGCCACCGCTGCTAGGCTATTCGGTAGGCCACGAAACATTTTTATCGATCCCGATGACAAAATCGCGCTATCTAAAGCGTCATACCCGCCCGTCTCTTCAAATGAAGCGTGTTTGCGCCTATGCCCGCGAAACCACCGTTCCCTCCGCAGGGGTCGGGTAGTTAACTTCTCTCTCGCACATCTGCCACTTCCATCCTCTGCAGCGGCAACTCAAGCCTAGAGCCCTTAAGCCATGCAACAGCTCGCGGGATACAGTGACACTGCATTTGCAATCACTAGCTATCAAGAGACATAATTTCACTGCACCACCATTTACGTGCACACCACATCGGTACATAGGTTCTATAAGAGACCTTTTTTGTTTCTTTTTTTACTACTTAGACTTAGACCAAATTGCCGGATTACTAATTACTTATAGAGGCAAGTTTCTTCCTTCCTCCTAGAGGACAGGAGCACGTATATAGGTATATTTATATCGAATTTTGTTGATAGGGAATTAGTTATATAGCTACTTATTTGCATTCACGACAACAGCCCCAGCCGAGGTTTGGCTACTTTTACTTTGGCCGAGGCACCCTCGATGGTATTGTCTCCAGGACCCTTAAGGCTAACAGTATAGTCAGTTCTAAAAAGAAATATATAATATATTTGTGGGGGGGGGGGGGGGGGGGGGGGGTGCTCGTCAATCATAGGCTCAATTATGTTATACTCTATACTCATTATATTTTATATGGAAACACCTTATTATTTAATACAACGCCGTTTGTCTTAATTCTTATCGTGCCGAGTTCCGGAGTGCACTCTGACAGACTTGAATGACCTGAACATTCGTCGAATCAATGGTTCCGTTTAGAAATGTTATCTTTTAATAGTTCAGAAACTTAATCCTACATATATATGAGTGCCTTACATAATTTCATAAGCATTTAGTGAAAAAATATATGTTTAGAAATGGAATTAGGGTTCCGTGAAATATAAAAATAAAAACACTGGGCTGAGCAAACTATAAAATAGGTACATAGGTAGGTAGGTACTACATAATTGTAGAGATTATACATATGCCTATCTTCTAAGGATCACTTTAAGCATTTATATCCTTAAAATAACCGGGAGCGGGGGTAGTTCGATTCGCGCGTGTGCCTGATCCACGGCATTCTGTAATCCACACGAGCGCAGCTGTGGGCACAGCTATTAAATATAATATATTTAATACTATATTTCGAACTTTTATAATTGAAAATTGTATTGCCGGTAGAAGCTGGTAATAATTTTAATTGTATAGTTAGTTTGTACGTGCTTAGATAAAATTTAATGGCGAATGTTTTGTGTAGGGTGTGGTGTACCAGTTGGACGTTGCACTGGAGTCAGTGGAAACGCAGCGAGCCGGACTTGTCTTTATATATGATATGACAGACTCAAAGTACACGAACTTTGATTATGAGCTGTCACAGAAGATACTCACTATGCTCAAGGTAAGTGATGTTTATTTTTGAAAAAAAAAAACCTGTGTGGTCGGGGGACCCCCGTTCCCTATATTGTACGTGCGTCCATTTCGCGAAGCCGCGCACGATTCTCGTCTGCTCGAATTTCGATACTTGCACGCTCGTGTTTAATAGAAAGATAGAGAAAGTCGCATGAAGAGGCCAGAATGCTTATAATTACGTGACGATTTCTACAAGTCTGCTTTTTTCTACAACTAAGATGACAAACAAGCATACGGCCCGCCTGATGGTAAGCGGTTACCATAGCCAATTTATAGCTAATTTTCATGCGGGCACACTGTTAGTTTATATATTAGGTCCTCACATATGAAACTGCGTTTTGTTGAACTGGCCACGTTGATCTCAAATATCTGGCGTTTGGTTACGAATTCCAAATTTAAATTTATTTCAAATTTAAGCTTGTGTATTAGTGTTTTGAATTTAGTGATTCATCTATTTTCGTACCGTTTGATTTTTCTTTCACATCGTTCTTTTCACAAAATGGAAAACATAAAATATCGCGTTATTTACGATAATGGGTTCCTTCGTGGCATCAGCGCTGCAGAAAGAGCTCGAAGAATAATGATGTGTATGGAGAAGCTACTGTAAAAGTTTGGTTGTAACGTTTTCATTTTGGATATTTTGATCTACGAAACAAACCCTGTTGACGGCCGGAGACCCTACTTGTTAATGAAGAAATTAAAGGTGATCGTGGAAGCGGATCCATCGCAAACCATGTCTGAGTTAGCGGCAGATTTCGGAAACAATTTTAATTCACTTGAAACAAAGAAAAGTATAAAAGCTCGAGAAATGGGTATCGCATGAATTGACTGAAACACACAAAAAAACACGCATTGAATGCTGCGTTACATTACTCAACTGTCACAATAACGAGGGAATTTTGAATCGTATTATTTACTTGAGACGAAAAATGGATCTTTTACGACAATCGGAAACGCTCATCACAGTGGTTGAACCCAGGAGAACCGACCAAATCCCGTCCCAAGCGAAAGTTGACTCAGAAAAAGGTACAGTAAAGGTTTGGTAGACCAGTGCTGGTGTCATACATTACAGCTTCCTAAGATCTGGCCAAGCGATAACGGCAGATCTGTATTGTCAACAATTGCAAACCATGATGGAAAAGCTAGCCGTTAAACAACTGAGACTGGTCAATCACTTTAGCCCACGGCGGTCGCTATATTAGAAGAACTGCGTTTGGAATGTCTCCGACACCATACTCCCCGAACCTTCCTCCAACAGATTACCCCTTTTTTTCGGAATTTGGACAATTTCTTGCAAGGAAAAAAAATCAATTCCGATGAAGCTGTCCAAACAAAATTAAAATATTTTATTTATTCTCGCTCTTTTTTCAGCAATGGAATGAATGAACTACCTATAAAATGGCGAAAGTGCATAGATAATAATGGCACATACTTCGATTGATTAAATGTATGGTATTCACAAGCAGCCGTGCATCCGCCATCCGAACCAAATGCGCACTGAGATGTGAGATGTGTAGAGGTTAGGCATGTAAATAATACTTTATTTAAAATATCAGAATGGTTTGCTTTAAATAATCTATTGTTAAATGCAAACAAAACAAAATGTTTCAGATTTGCCTTACCCAATGTACAACGTGTTGAAAGTAATATTAAGATTGAAGAGAACATAGTAGGCATGGTTGATAATACTGTATTCTTAGGCATCACACTAGATGCAAAATTACAATGAGGTTCTCACATTAAAACCTTGGCAGGGAAATTAAGCTCCGCTGCATACGCAGTGCGTAAGATTCACCAGTTAACTGATATTGCTACTGCTAGGCTGGTCTACTTCGCTTACTTCCACAGTTTAATGTCCTATGGTTATTTTACTGTGGGGTTCAGCAGCTGAGGTAGATACCATATTTGTATTACTAAAACGACCAGTTCGAGCAATTTATGATTAGGGACCACGCGAATCATTGAGGAATAAATTTCAAGAATTTGGTATCTTTACTTTGCCTTCCCAATAAATACATCTTGGAAAATATAATGTATGTTTGGAAAAATGAAGATAATTTTGAACTTGTAACTAACACGCACAATTTCAATACTGGATATAAATATAAAAATGGTCATTCCGTCTTTTAGACTTAGTAAAACAAATAAAAGTTTTTTAGGTAATTGTGTTAGGTTCTATAATAAACTTCTTAAGCACATTACTGATTTGCCGGATAATAAGTTCAATAATCATGTTAAGCAGGTTCTATTGTCGAAGGGCTGATTACGTGAATGATGGTGATGTCTGGATGTGATTTCCTCTCTGTACATCTACTGAAAATGATAATAACTGTATATAATTAAATACTGTAAAACCAATAAAAAAAAAAAAAAAAAATAAGAAGTTGATAAACCCGATCGAGTTTCTTGTCGGTTCTTCTCGATGGTTGGGATGTTTTCCGAATCGGTGGTAGTGTTTTGACATTCATAAGTGCCTTCTTAGGGCCTAAATTGAATAAAAGATATTTTGATTTTGATGTCGACAGGCGACGCGCCTCTCTCACTTTTATAGTGACACACACGTTAAAGCTAGATGCAGGCCGCGATTTGTACTGGCAACTAGTGGGGGGCGAGATGCCTGCAGCTAACGTTAGCTCTACAGCTCCATTTTTATGTAGGTTATAAGCATGTTTGTGATTGAAACGGTTTGGTATTTTTATATAAATATAGGTTCGTTAGTGGCGATTAACGAGTATGAATTTCGAAGTTGTGTCATTCATCATCCCTGAGCTACTACAAATGTATAATTTCATAATATTTTTTCGTTTTACTTATTCCATATAAAACGCTATTTCATATGTAAGGACCTATTATAAAGTTGAGTGTTATTCTCATCAGGTTATCTCGTAGCAAGTGACTCTAAAATTATTGGCAATGTAGAAATAGCGATTTTAAAATACATAGGTGCTGAAGAAGTTGCAACTGAAATTTTTTTGAACACAACATAGCACATTGCACCTTTAACCATCAGTCTTATTTATTGAATGATGACGTCACTCGCGGTCACATGATCTTAAGACCGCGTTTTTGTGTCATATTTTTTATTTAGATTAAAAAAAATGTGTAATAAAGGTGTAATAATGCAAAGATATTAATTCATGTTATTATTTTCCACATATAAAGTATTTTAAAAACTTTTCAACAGTTGTCTACTTCCGAATTAAGACTTTTACAGGTTTTCAGTACTTTCGTTTTTCGGTTACGCGCCATGTTGCTTTTTTTATCAAAGTTTAGTATAGTGACGTAAAGAATATAATGTAATATATTATAATAATAACAACAATATATTAGTTTTGAAGTTTGGTTTGAAATAAGAATAACAATATATTAATTTGAAAGTGATAAAATAAAAAGACTTATTCAAATTTAAGTGAATTTACAAGAAAAGTGAGAGTGATTATATATTTCGTTTTATAAATTCAACACGTATGAGCATGATTTTAATATTTATTTGAGGTTAACCTCACTTTTTGATTGTAAGTATCAGTGAATGTATATAAATCTGTTAAAATTAGCAAGTATTAATAAATATGACTGTAAATCTAGTGAACATTATTAATTCTAAAAACAATAAAAAATATAAATTAAATAATAATTTAAAAATAAAACAAAAAACGATTAGAAAATAAAAATATGTATACGTACATCTTTTTTAATTATTCGTTTTTAATGATTTATTTATTCATTTTTAATTTTATAAAATCGTTGCATTTCTACAAGATTAACTGTCATCATATAATTGTATTACTTTGAAAAGATAATTCCAATTATTTTTTCATAACTTGTGTAATTGATTAAGTCATTAAATATCTGCTTTGAATTATTTTTATTAAGTTATGAAATAAATATTAATATTAAAGTTACTTAAATAATTTTTGTTAACTAATTAACTAATTTTTAGAGTAAATAATGGCAGAGTCCGAAAACTCTATTGAGTATCCAAATGCAATAGATGGAAGATGGAATTTTTTTTTTAATAGTTGCATTATATATATCTCCTAATCAGAAGTTAGATGATATTATTGATTTTCTTCACCATTCATTATTACCATACACCAAAGGAGGTGCCGCCTTACTCCGTAACAGTAATGATAAAATACCTATGATTTTAAGTGGAGATTTTAATGTAAATTTCGCATTAGATAAATCTTTGAAGCTAGTTGAATTTTTAAGAGACAATTTAAATTTATGTCTACAAAACAGTCCACAAACATCAACAACAAGATCTGGTACTACAATTGACGCAGTTTTTACAAGACTACTAGAATCCGTAGAATGTAAAACATATATTTCATATTTTAGCTACCACAAGCCATTAATTACAAAAATATTTAATAATGACAACAATAGTAATAATGATGCTATCATTATTGATGATATACAACAATAGCAATGATATTATAAAAAGAACAATGATAAAATAAATTACTCATTAATTGTATGCATGTCTATAATAATAAAATAGCTTTAATTTAATACGGAAAAAATTGTTTTTCTTAAGGCTTAAGCCTTATCTACCCCATTTTCGTGAAGTTGCAAATAGTAGAAAAATGATATGTCGTAAAGAAGTTTCACTTCTTACCTGTGTACTCTGGTACACACACACACACATTTTTTTGTTTGCAATATTGTTATTAATAGTTGCACATAAAGAACTATCACGTTTACAATATTTTTTATAAAATGTTCATCTTGTCCAATCTACACTACTAATATAAGAATTATTATAAATTCGGATGTTTGTAAGACTCTGTTTGGAAGTAGACTGGGTTCTAGAAATCCTTTCATTGATAGAAAGCTTATGGTTGTAGGTTTCATCTTCTCGATGACTGGTATGTTTACTTAAATGCAGTAAAGTATTGATTTTAGTGTATAAAGTTTTATATTATAATTACATATATTATTTTCCTTTATTTTTCGATAGCCATCATTCTATTTAAAAAAAGCCCATCACGAATATAACAAACATTCTTTTTAAATTCTGTCTGTCTGGGTTTAAATTAAAAATAACTTGATCGATTTTTATGAAATTTTGGGGAAACTAATGACATTCCTCAATTTATAGGCTATAAGAATTATCAATAACATGGGTCAAAATAAAAATATTTTCTACGTAATAAACGGGCGTGGAGCCGCGGTTCACCGTTAATCTTAAATAATATTTATGTCAATTTAAAACCAAAAACACTCGAAATTTTCAAAAATAAATAACCGAATTGTTATTATACTACATAATAAAAACAAGTTTATACCTAAATGATTTACAACTATGCAGTTGGCTCGCATGCCGATGTAATAGAAAACGTTATGAAAATAATACAAAAAAACTTTAGCAACTTACGTGACTACAATATTTACTCTTTACTAATTTCAATAATTAATTTTTTGTGCAAACATTACCTACGTTTTATGAAACTGGTTGGTAATACATGTTAATTTTTAACGGTAACTGTGTTTATTAAATTCGTAATCAAGAGTAAACAAATCTTTATTATGACTAAATCGTGTCTGCTGTCTAAAAATAGAAGGTAATTATTTTGGCGTATAACGTCAGAAATCCAACAAATATACCAAATGACAATACCAAATATACCAAAATTTATCCTCAGCTTCGAATGACACGTAAGCGTTAGGAGATTATTAATACTTAATATATGGGAGATTAATAGTTAATATTTTGCAAAGGTTTTGAATGGAAGCGAACCGTTTTGACAATATTAAAGTCAGGTAATAGCTATTTTTATAGTACCTAAATAAAAGAGACACAAATTACGATAAAGTAGGTACAATAATATAATTCAAAGCAATTTTATATACTAATTACCATAAATATTATATTACTAATAGAAGTATAAAAATGATTGTATCATTTTAACTAACTTTATATGTATTCCTATAAAAAAATAGCATGAACTTTGAAATTTCGACATTAACAGCAAAAATCCATTGCCGTGTGTCACGCGATATAGCAATTGCTGTGTAACTGTTAAGTTCGATCTATTAAAATTCATTGATGCACTTTGGTGATTATATCAAATCGATGTTGAAAAATGTATTTTTTTTTATCATACAACAAAGGTGATCCAAACAAGTATATGGTCCGCCTTAAACACAAGTCGCAACAACAAACGCAATAGTATATAGAACTACTTAATAGTATATAGTATCTTACAGTTATGGCAATAAGTAATTAAAAGCAAAAAAATAAATTATTATCATACTAGCTGTGCCGGAGACCTCGGCCGCGTGGTATATTTCGTGTATGAAAAACAGCAACTAAATAAAAACTTCAACCCTCACTTCAAACTCACCGATCTTTACGAAAAGCTAATTTTATTTAATAACTTTGTTTTTATAAATCGTTAATATCCAGTGAATAATAATGCTTTATAGTATGTCTGTTTAGTGTAATTTAATAAAAATCTTCATAGCGCAAACACCAAAAAACGACATCTATCGTAGAAAATTTATATTGAATAGATATTTGTAATTATTTTAAACATATAAAAATAACGTTAAAGTCGATGTAAAACATTAAAAAATAGTAGTAAAAGCTCAGCCTTTAAATTATTAATATAAGAGCGTACAGAAAATATACTTAAGTGTAGCAATAAATATCGAATCAATTTCATGATGATTTAATTTTAAATTAAGCCATACAGCGCCATCTATGAATTCTTTTGGAAATTAAAAAACACGTTTCCATTTATTGTTTTTTTTAAATTATGTAAATATAAAATAATTTAGATTAATTTGATATCTTTTCACTTTGTTTCACTAAATATATTACGAATTATAAGTACGAACATTATTTTTATATGTACATAATCTAAACGCAATTTATAGACCATACAAAATGCCCATACATATAAAAATGCATTTTAAATGTACATTCAGAGTAAAACTACAAACATACCAAATTTGATTAAATTCGGTCCAGTAGTTTTTGCGTAATTGGCGTTCAAACATAACGACAACGACAGACAGACAAAAATTTCATAAAGTATCGAAATATTTTCTGTCTATGATTCTAACCCCCCCCCGGTATTATTCTTTCTGAATAGTTTCTGTACTTTTATTTTATATGAAATATTGCTACACAATCCTACCTACTGTTGCAACTATTTAAATATAATTTATAACAAGAATAATATATTAATCATCACAAAAAGACTGTCTAAGTCGATAATCGTAAGATTACTTCTTTACGTTAATGCATCCAAGAGCCCGTAATAAACCCGTGAATAACCCTCAATATCAACTCAGCATGATACATATAACCTATTTCAATTCATAACCCCAGTAGGTACTTCTAGCGGCCTTTTTCTTTCTGAGTTTACTATCCCCGATTAGTACATATTTGTAATAAGTACTACCTTTAACTTAAAACAGATATCGGCTTTCCTCTTATCTATTCAAGCTATAGAATATGTATATAATTATATTAGGTAGATACGAAAAACTATTCATTGTAACTGAAACAACAGATAGATAGGTTATTGAAAACGGCCGTTAATGAGGTGACGTGAGATTAATAATGTTGACATTTCTTTTAGTTAATACATTTGCTGTAATTTTTTGAAATGAGATTCTTAATAATTACAATCTAAATTTCATTTTTGATGACACTGATAAACATTTGTCAATATCACTTTAGTGATTAATAAATTTTGCATCGTAGGTAATCCATGATAAAGTCTGTATTGTCATAAAAATCGGTTTTTTGAATTTATATTGTAATTTTGGTGTAGCGCTTTGACCGCATACACGTAGATTTCGTAGGTCGTCCGTCCCGCCCGCCCTGGCGGCCGCCCGAATCTCTACCGTAAAGAGTACTTGACGTCAGTGGAGCTCGCACCCGCGGCCGTGTTAGACCGTTTTAACGTTGCACGCAGTGGCTTCGCATTTACATCGATACATGCGTCTTGTGGTTCCTCTATCCTCGATTAAGTGATTAATAAACGAACTGTTGTTCGCGTTTACCTCCAGTTCCGTACATTCGAGGTAATATTAGTTTTTACCTACCTGCAAACAGGTGGCGATTGCGTATCAGTGCTATTATTAGTTGTTATCGGCGTAGTGTTGCCGTGTTGCGGCGCACAGTATTTTGATGCCAGTTATACAGTGACTTTAGTATCGGGAAGTGTTGTTCGTTTGTGGCTTTTAATTCGCTTACGGCGATAGTTCGGTGTGAAACAACTGCGGATCAATAGTTATCAGCTGAGCCGATTGAAGCCGATATCCGCATTGCTTGCCTGAAGGTACTTTGATTGTATTATCTGTTCGACCTAAATTATATACACAATACATTAATAAAAACATTTAGACATTTAGTTGATACGTTGCGACAAAAAAGGTAATGAAAAAAACTGAAGGAAAACTTCCTGTTGAAATGTAAATGTTCTGAAATGTAATGAATTTAAAGCGTAAGCACTAATCAGGAAGATGTTGTAAGGAGTCCCGTCGATTCAAGGTTGTGCACGGACGAAACTTCGAGCTACCGTGAAATGTAATTTAGCTTGTTTTGAAATTATTTATCTACAAACTGCAATTAGAAATCAACTTCATGTTTAGTGAATTCAACCTTCGCCTATAATTATTTGTTAATTAAAAATTCCTCTTTGTAATTTTATTACTATTTAGTACTGGTGTGTATATGACGTTAACATACAAGAACAACGAAGGTGCGACGCTTTCGACCGTGCGTATGGTGATAATATAGCCCGTTTTTGTACGTTGTTCAAAGGTGTTATTTATTTTCATGGCCTGATGATCTTGCATTTGTACGATCCAAATCCAATGGTAATATTTTCTCGCTCAAGGTAGTTTTTTTAACTTGCACGTTTGTTTTGTTAACAAAAAACTATAAACAGAGCAGATAGACACACTCATTGTTCTGAGGAAAAAAAAGCTACAGGTGAATCAGAAACTGAATATCTGCTTACATAAAGCATCATGAAAAACTCATGAAACGGCGTTTACCTTGAACAATTCCGTTTACCTGTTCTTTGTTTTAAATTAATATACTTTTATAAACCTTTCTTAAAAAGTAGAACTGAACACTGAGTGACAAGAAATAACATTATTATTAAAAAAAAAAAAATCTGGACCATATATTGCTATTGATATGAATTTGCTACAAGTAACAAATTCCGATATATCTATAATTTTTTAATGTCTTTAGTTTGTAGTTTGAACAAGTAGGTAAGTAAAATACCTCGAGTAATCGAAACTACGCTTATTTTAGAGACATTAAAAACCGCATACCGGTATAATGACTTAATAAATTTTAATTTTAACATCCATGACAAGAGCTGTCTATATTAATCAGTTCATACAAACCCATCTTGATTGGCCTTTGATGTTTTAAATGTTGACCAGTGCTTAAAGATGCTTCGAGAATTCATAGATTTGCAATAAAAAATATGTAAACAAATGTTGCAGAAGGAAACTTCCGTTAGTGTCTCGTTTTGTGTAATTTATAGACTAGTATTTTCTGTTTCCGACGGAATATTTGTTACAAAGAAATGAAAATTGTTTGCAAAGTATTCCTGGAAACTACATGCTCCGCGTGGCTCATAAAAACTAACAACAGACCAGGGTAAAAAGATAACTCTTTGAAAGTTAAGTAAATACTGGTTTATACCGTATTATCTATTACAAAGAAATAAATAAATAGGTGTTTGATTGCTGTTTGGTTTTTTCGCTTTTGGCGAAAATGGGGAAAATTTAACCAATCTGTCAATCAAGATTTAAGTTATACCTTATTAGTAAATGTTTCACCTTATTCTAGGATTGCACGTTGGTGCGCCGAGTTTATAATAAATGAACATTCACTAAAGATTTCTCTAGCTCGGGATGTCATGCGATAGCGCAGATGATGCCAAAAAATGTTTAAAAAAAATCGAAAAAAAAACTCTATAACAGATCGTCGTGTCACGATATTTTATTAATTAAAAACGAACATTTTGACAGATAGTTTGCATAACATTTTACATGAAAGTTTGGGGTTGACAAAGTATCCGTGCTTTGGGTGTCCAAAATGTGCTCACCGACGGGTAAAATAAAATCGGACTGTATATTTCCGGGCGCTGTTTGAAACTGTTGCAACAATATCCTGTTTTTTTTTTTTTAATTTGCTTTGTAACAACGTTACCTCTCTATTATATTATGACCCAGAAACGAGAATGCAGTCTATGATTTGGAAAAGATCATCATCTCCAAGGTGAGTCAAGGTGATTCTTTCCGTCGGTAAGATAATGAGCTGTCTTTTCTGATATAGTCAACAAGTAGTACTGATTGAATGCCTGGATCATGGTTACAGGTAATTTATATGCAGAAGAAAAAAAAAATCATAACGAAATTGCAAAGAATAGCGAAGCAAAATTTTTAAAATTTTCTTAATAAGTTCACTGTTACAATCCGAGATGTTTGACTTTGAAGTACTTGAGTATCCTGCAAAGTTACCAGACCTTGCTTCTAGTGACTTCTATATCTATTTTCGAGATTGAAGAAGTATCTAATAGGACAGCTATTTGTAGATGATGAAGCAGTAGTCGCTGCAGTACAGGTTTTTCGAGGAACTCAGGATACTGAGTGTTTTACGAAGGGAATTTTAAGCTTGAAAAATTGTGTTCCATTTAATAAAAGTTTACATTATTATTCTGCATTTTCGAATTCCATTTCTATTTTTTCAGCAATCTTTACTGCCATGAAGTTAAAGATTTTGCTTTTCGAAATAAAACAAATTTGTATTTAGCTTGTTTACTGTCTCAAGTAAATAAAAATGAGTAATAATTGATTGCGTAAAGTTGTTTTGATGATAAATAGAGCATAAGATAGGTGGCGCCGCGCCGTGAGCGATTCAAACAACCGCGAAAATAATATTGCGTTTTACTATCAAAGCTATTAATCGAATGGCTTGTCATGATTCCATCAACGATTGCAGGCGGAAGCTACGCATGCCACCACTTTCGACATTACACTTGGCGTCGCTAATTGGATATTCGTGGACAGTTATTTGGCAATCCAACCGGGCGTTCTGGAAACTATTGTTTTAAATCGTCCGTTCAAATTGTTTTGATTTTATCTATAGATAAGTAACATTAGCTGTTATTTGAAATTGGGTGAGTTTATTATTAAAGTTATCTGTCGAACATTGTGCCGTGTCGTTACTGGGAGGAAAATATAATAGTATCATCATTTATTACAATCAGAATTTATTAGAATCAATCATGGAAGAAAAAGAAACAGTAAAACCGGAAGTTATTAAATTACGTTACTTTTCCTTGGAACTTGTTAATTCTGAAGATGGAATTTTATTTAACATTAACGCAATGTCACGAGTCCAGTACCTGCGCAGCTTTCGAGATTGTTTCCTTGTTATTCAAGTTTTTTTTTGTCTTGTGGTTAAGACAAATTTTGTTTCGAGTATCGAATTTAGCGACTATAATACATCATTTGATAGTACTTTCGGCCAGCAGTAGTAGTGTATGTTGCAGAAGTACAAAGTTTTGTTGCAGTATATTTTTACTTAACCCTTTACAGAAATGTACAATAATTATTACATCCTTGAGCTTGTCTTGCTTTTGGTACCACGGATTACCATTTGCGTATTTATTACGTTATTATACCTCCCCACAAGTTTTATAAATGAGGCGACGAAAACCGCCTATCTGCTTTTTTCGATAAATTGACTCATTAACATATTTTGTGTGAGCATCTTCAACAGGTCTGATTGCGTCGAGATTTGATATTCTGTTACTTCAATGAAATTAGAAAATCCTTGACCTAATGCTGCAGTGTCATCTTGAATTTGTAGGACACCTAACTCCTTACGAACTTACGAGTAGGAATATGTTAATAGGACAATTTTTCAAAAAAAGCAGATAGGACACACTGCTTCTCGTGGCGTCAAATATGCTTCGTTCATTATTTTGTGCGGCAAGTTAATTTGTTTTTAACGTTTATCTTATGAGATAACGTTTCTTCTTGTTCTTATTACATTTATCCCACATAAGCAATGCTTACACAACATGTTTAATCTTAAACTCTCTATCAAGTGTCATTATTATCAGTATTTACACCTTTTGAAAGCAAATCATTCCTTACACAATCCCTTCATCTTCTTCTTCGTCTTCGGTCTTCCATAACTCTTATATCCGTCAACTAACGCTATCTAAACGTTTATGTTTGGTCGACTATTATTTTTACATTTTAATTCCTTAATTAAAGTAGAAAATGGTAAATTGGTGGCCATTTATTTCATGTTTGATCATTTTCACTTTCTCATCTCGAGATCAATATTATTTTAATTGATATTTACATTATGTTATAAAATCGCGAGGTATGCGTTGTCACACTGTCGTGACAGTATGTATAATTTTTGATAGGAGCCGCGGTATCGCAAGGTCCGGCCGATGTGGGCGCGCCGACCAGTCTTCAAGACCAAGGTCAAGACGAGCCTCTTGCCGCTCGCCGCATGGGAAAGCATACTTACCTACTTATACACTTATTTATTTTTGTAGTATATTACATAACTTTATATTTAATTTTGAAGGAATGATAGTTGTTTTGTGTTTATTAAGAATATTTTTAATCTAGTAACAATTGTGTAGTCTTTTTAAATTTGTCTTTTTTTTTGCAACCTGTAACGTTTGACTGGGTAATGTTTTCAGTAGATCATGTAGTAATCTGAGCAGATAAAGCGATTATTGTAACCATTAATTATGTTGCATAATAACGTACTATATGTCGGTTTAACTATTGTATATAAGTACACTCATGTACATATTTAGAGGAATGCAATTAAAAAGGGGCAAATTAAAGTGAAAACAGATTTATTTCTACAATTTATGCTTCCAAAATTCGTTGAATAGATTATATTATTTAAATAAACATTTTTGAACATAAACAATTTTACTACACAAAAAAAAGAACAAATTAGGGGCAGTAAGCTTAGTATTTTAATTGTAAGGAATTTTGACCTAACATAATGAAAATTGTATATTGTTCTAAAGACTGTATTTTTTCCATGATGGGTGACACAATTACTGTTTAGTTATTGCCTTCTCTCGCTGTCAAAACTGCCTGTATACGTCTTGGTATACTTTTTATTAAATTGTCAATGAAACTTTGTGGCATTAGGTTCCATTCTTCAACCAATGCAGTTTTGAGGTCCCTTAGGTTAGCTGATGTTCGATTTCTTTGTTTAAGTGGTTTTCCCACTTTATGCCAAATTTTTCTATCGGATTTAGTCTGGCAAGCGTGCTGGTCACACCAAAACATGAATTCCGACCTCATTAAGGTACTCCGATACTAACGCAACAGCGCGACGTCGAACAATCGTACATTAAAAGAAAATTATCTAATATCTTAATCTTAATATCTTAAAATGTCTGTTACGTATCTTGCCGCAGCCAGGGACTCGTTTTGTACTATGTGCAAATCCGTACGTGCTCCTAAGCAAATACCACCCCATACCATTACTGACCTTCCGCCATAAGGCTCTCTTCCAACAATGTTACACTAAGCGTATCTTCTCCGGGTCGTCTCCGTACTTTGTCTCTTCCATCATCTGACTTAAGACAGAATCTGAACTCATCAGTAAACGGTTTTTTTTCCCAAGCGTCAATATCCCAATTTCGGTGCGAACAAACAAAGTTGGACTGAGCTACTCAATGACCTGCGGTTAGCAAAAGGCTTCTAGCGGGCAATATGCCCTTATACCAGCCGCCTTAAGTCTTCTTCTAATCGATTTGGTGCTAACTGTCACTTGTCTAACTTCCTGCAGCTT
Source organism: Saturnia japonica (assembly GCA_033032175.1). NCBI lineage: Eukaryota > Metazoa > Arthropoda > Insecta > Lepidoptera > Saturniidae > Saturnia > Saturnia japonica. Next base: position 11,864,672 of record CM065321.1, on the reverse strand, counting down.
GTTTCGTACCTAGGTAGAAGTTGAGGTGCGGTTTCTGAGGACGCTGCTTACAATAAATCCGTTGTTACTCTTTTACGACCGTGTGCTTTACGTCTTGTATACTCTCCAGTCTGCCGGTATCGTTTAACATTGTGAAAAATCACAGACTTGGACACTCGTAATGTTTGAGCCACTTCGCTGTAAGTGTAACCATTTTAAATTATAGTTACAGCTTTAATCACCTGAGCAACGCTGAAATCCGGCATTATCACTGAAACTTATCAAATGAAGATCCTTTCACTCAATAATAATAATTCTTTGCCAAAAATAAAACAAATAAATTTAAAGTTAAAAACACCAAAAAGACATATTTTGTCACCTTAAAAGCATTTATTTGCCAGCTTTATGTTTACAAGCCTTTGTAGTAGTAGGTATTTTATTCAAAGTGGCGTTTAACAAGATGGTAGCTCTCTTGTTACAACGACCTACGGAGTTTTGTTCCCAGTTAGGGAGTTCCCAGAATGCATGATTTCAGTTTATATGTACTTATAGTCCACTTCACTTATGCACAAAAACCAAACTATATCACGCAAAATGCCACCAATGTTACATAATATAGAGTCAAAACCTAAGTAAATGAATTAAAATAAAAAACCACAACATGTCACTTCAAGATCCCGCCAAAAAGTCCCAAATGAAAGTCTTATAAATATTCTATGTGTAATTTATACTTTTCAAATTCATAATACTGAGATTACCAGTTGAGATAAGCATCTTTCTGTTATTTACTTTTTATTGCGTTCCTCTAAATATCTCTGAGTGGTGTAGTTTATCACTTTATCATTATCAGACTAACGCGACCGCGACGCGCCAGTCGCCGTTTATAATTTTTTTTACGTTGCGAGTACCTCTATATCTCGCTTAATATTTCACTATAGGAAATCTGTGGAATGTTTCTATATCTTGTTCGATGTTCACCTTGAAGTCACGTGTCTGGTGGCTGACTCAGATCGGACAGCAGAAGCACCGATGCGCAGCGAACTCGCTATTTACTAAACACAAATACTTACGTAATGTATCTTACGTATCTTATTGCGTCTACTCTATTACCATATGGTATTATCACATTTCAGCCAAGAGCATCGCTAAAATCATGTTACGCAAAGTGGGATAATTAAATTCACGGATAACTTAACTAACGGACTTGCTACGTGTAAAATAGTTATGTGCGGTTACTGTTTTGTTAAAATTTTGTTTCTATGCATTTATGTTTTTTTTTTTCATTGAGAACAACGGATGAGATTATGACGATTCTGTGATATTAGATGCTATTGATCTATTTACACGAGGCGGTGAACTGTTATCGATGTTATTTATCTTGAGATAAGTTTTAAGTAGATTATTGATGTGTATACATTTACATTATTAGTTTTTCAATGTCGTAAATTGATTATTAAGTTCGTTCCATGGGTTTATGCGCTGTGTAAGTGTGTATATACGTTCCACGGACCCACGTGGAATCAATATACATGTATCGGGCCGGGTGCCACCACGCCGGGATGATTAATATCCGCCGAGGGAAGGCCGCAGACGGTGCCGGTGACGTCACCTCCGCCAGCGTTCTACTTCCGTCCACCGTAGGCGGACTTAACTTTTATGTAGAAAATATAACACTCGAATTCCAGTTCATTTTTTGCGCAGTTTAAAACCTTTGTATAGTTCCATTAAGAATTTGATTGTATTTTTAAACTTTGCTAGGCAAACAATCTTATTTTTATATAAAAATCTTGTGTGCGTGTGCGTCTACTAGTGATTCTATAACTTCTGAACAACGTGACCGATTGAGCTTATATGCATTTAATATATATTTGTTTTATCGAGATGATTGTTCGTAGCCATGTTAGGATCCGATAGGTGGTACTGTGGTCGAGCCACTAATTACTGGAAAGGGCAGAACGTCTGCCGGGACATCTCATCTGGTTTTATATATATAAATCTGGAGATATTACGTCTCACGAAATGTGTAAATATCATTATTTGATACCCGCAGAGTACAAAATTTCCTACGAAATTTTTCCTTGTTGTTTTCAAGTTCTAAAGTTTACTAATATTTAAACGGGAACGGTCAACAAATGTTTTTTTAAAATGTTATCACTTCTTCATACAAATCACTACTCATTTATCATAAATTGTGCACATTTTTAGAAATAAAGTATATTAGTTGATCCGTGCGAACATTTCGCACAATATAGAGTATAAACAATCTAACTCACAGTCTGTCATGTTAGTTAAATAGATGGTGCCTTCATTAAGTTAGTTGAATATATTTCTATTAAGAATGCCAAATTTTAAACATGTTTTAAAAACAACTTTAAAACAATTTAAAAGACTTTAATAGAATTAACGGAGATATGGCGTTGCCAGAATAAGCACCTTTGAGAAATAATATAATGGGTAATTATCACAGGTAACATAAACATATCATCACGCCTGTATCCCCGAAGGGTTAGGCAGAGGTCTACTAATGTACACCCACAGTTCGCCGTGTATGTTTTTTACGTCCCATATAATAGGGGGCGAGCCTATTGCCATTAATCGGGTACAATGCCAAACTCCGAGCTGCTGCTGAGAATTTCATAGAAAAACCCAATAACACTTTGCTCGATCTGTGAATCGAACCCGGGACCTCGATCATAGCAGTCGCGCTTACGACCACTAGGCTAATGAGGAATTATGGTTCATATAACGAGGAATCGAAATGCATGATAAATCTTCTTGCATGAAATGTTACAAATGATTTAATGCATCTATGACGATGGAATTAGTTGTATCTCCACAATCGAAATACAGAACAATAGGATTACTTAGTTATCGAGTCCGCTTTGTGTTGCTGGCGAATGCTTTTCATAATTCGACCGGTAACCGCGGGTTCTTTATGAACAACGTTCTGATATAGTACCCTCGTTCCAAACACGCTGCTTCCGCCGTTGGCTGGTTGTTCATCCTCACACATAAAACCTAATCGAATCGCGACAACAGTAAGGTTCTGAGACAACCTTTTTGTCGCGTATGTTAGAGCTGTGGTATAGGTTACGGTTTTTCTCCGGGCAATGACAGGGGGGCTCTTTAAAAAGGTTTCGAATTCGCTCTCCATGGTTGGTAACAGTTTGTCAATGGGCGACGGTAACCATTTACTATCAGATAGGCCGTCTGTCTATTTGTTGTTGTTTTGGCATGAAAAAGATGAATTAAATATGTAAAAATTCTTGTTGTCTCTATAGTAAACAGATAAATATTTCGTTTAGAACCCATGTAAAACGGACGAAGTCGCGCTCATAAACTAAGGCTTATTGTGTATACTGTATATTATATATATATATATATAAAACATCGCACAATACCAATCTGACATTCAAGATATTTGAGAAAAAATAATACGGGAAGTTTAGATCATGGACAGAACACATTACCGATAGTTTTTAAAATTTTTGCCTGTCTGTCGGTATGTTTGAACGCCAATCATGCAAAAACTACTGTACCGAATTTAATGAAATTTGGTATGATTATAGTTTATAGTCTGAAGGTACATTTGGGATGTATTTTTACACATATGTCTATAAATCTATGTAGTATATAAATTGCGTTTAGATTATGTTCATATAAAAAGAATGTATTTATATGTCATTTTGTTATATATTTAAAATATTTAGTGAAACAAAATGAAAAAATACCAAAATATGGTTCTAATTTTCCAGGAGTATTCATATATGGCACTGTACGACTTGGTTTAAATTATCATTAAATTGAAACATACCATCACGCCTGTATTCCCCGAAGGGTTAGACAGATGTGTATACATTGAACACCCACAGTTCGCCGAGTATGTTTTTAGGTCCCATGTAATAGGTGGCGAGCCTATTGCCATTACTCGGGCACGAAACCAAACTCCGAGCTGCTACTGTGAATTTCATACGAAAAACCCACTTTGCTTGACCTGGGATTCGAACCCAGGATGTCGCTCATAGCAGTCGCGCTTACGACCACTATGCTAACGAGGCAGTTATTAAAATTGTACTATGAAATAGTTATAATTGAACGATTAAAGTAATTAAAAATGTCTATTCGATCTCAATTTTCTACGATAGATGTCGTTGTTTGGTGTTTGCGCTATCAAGATTTTTATTAAATTACACTAAACAGATATACTTACTATACAGCATTTTTATTCACTGGATATTAAAAGGATTTATAAAAATAAAGTAAATAAATACGAAATAAAAATTTCGTAAAGGACGGTTAACATTTAAAATGATTTTAGTAGGATATTCTCAAAGCTTATACTGGCCAAATACCGTAAGGTGAGATTGAGGTGAGGGGAGGTTTTTGGGCTTTAACCCTTTGGGTTACGCCGGTCTAGTTAAATCAACGCATTTTATTTAAAGTAACAATCAATGAAGTTGTATACTGAAGGGGCGTCAGTACTGCCAGGTTTGGACAATACTGGTTTTTATTTAGTTGCTGTTTTACATACACGAAATATATCGCGCAAACGAAGTTGCGGGCACAGCTAGTTTTATATATAATAATATTTTTCGTCTAATAATAACAATAAATATTTATTTGTTACTGTCACACAACAATTTTTGTAGTTGGTTAAGTATCTCTTACAATTGTAAAAGTTATGGCAAGGCTTTTTGATATGTCGTTCTTCCTAAAAATAAGTAATTATTTTCAAATATACTAATTCCAGAGACCGTTTTTTTATAAAATAGATAATAGTTTTGACTTGTTCTCACCTGTTCGCGCAATATGTTAATTTGTGTTAACGACCACGATACTTGGATATTCGTGGAAATCCGACATGAGCCCTGCTTCCGGCACCCGCATGACAATGTTTCGTATCACTACGTACTTTAAATTAACTTTGTTCCATAGTTGTACTAACAACCGGCCGCGACTTCATTCGCGTTAATTATGATGTTAAATTTAATAACAATAAATATAGGTAAGTGTATGCCACTCAGAGTGAAAGTAGTTTTCTATCAGTTAAATAATCTTTAGAATCCGGTCAGTATTTCAAGAGATTACCTCCTACAACATACAAACTTTAACGAAATCTTGCAACGAAATTTTTAATTACCTCCACTTAACCGTTTGAGTTGAAATTTGGAATAGCTGATCTAATGTTGATAATGACACGGATGCTGGCCATGTAACGCCTCAACAAAACAAGACATCCTCGTCGTGTTTAGGTTTATTGGATTCGTCTCTATAAATACTATAGTCCTATATAGTACTAGTACCAGAGTTTAAAAAAGTTTTTTTTTTATATTTAATAATAAATATAGATTATAATCATAGTGGGTTTAAATTACAATTGATTTTCATTTAATGATGAACCGTCATTGTATGTTTTATTTTTTATTCCCGTTATTTGATCGTCGTAACGTTGAAGGGAAGTGTGCGGGGATTTGCACCTGGTCGATGTGGGGCATAGCAACAGCTGTGACTGCATCGCCCATTATATTATTTTTTTATAAACTACAAAACTAACATTGCCTCCCCGATAGTTTTGCCCTAATAGAAAACGACAACGATGCATCTGTGAAATCAATAATGACTGAATTTCACCGTAAATTGAAAGCTGCGGCGGCTATACGTTATAAAACGATATCGACGTCCGTCCATCCACCTTACTATATATTTTTTATTGACTACATTTTATCATATATTTTTATTTAATAACTTCAACATATGAATGAATCAATCGTGATAGTCGATTGATTTCAAACAGCGGACATCAAGCAGCATTTGTTTCGGAATTCACGTACATTTACTAATTTAAATTGGTAACAGTATCAGCTGATGGTGAAGGAAGACATTGTGAAGAAACCAGAACGCTTGAGATATGTTTTAGTAGTACTACATAGAACTGTGGATTCCTCGGCGTTTGAAATCGCCTGTATGTCATGGGCTGGCGTTGTGATTAAATCCATGCCATGCATCCTGAAGTGGCCATTTCCCAGGAGTGGAGTATTTACAAACTAATACAATAATAATTATTAATATTCTGTCGTCATGAATGAAAAAGAGATTTAGCTGTTTGCTTTAGTCTGCACTAATTTCAGTGATGTGAATGAATGAAACGAATGTTTATAATCACTTGCAATTGCTGATGTCCATCAGTGAAATGAAGTAATGTTTTGAAATATGCATAACTTTCTTTCACTGCATTATTGTTCTATAAGAGGTGTTTTAAATTGGTTTATAACCAACTTCCCTCTTCGGTGAAACTCGTCGTTGAGTATTTTACACTCGGTCAAGCTTTAACCATATTTGTCGGTGCTGAGAGCTTGACATCGCTGCGCCGGGAATGGATCAGTGGCTGCGTCGCATCGTGGAACGGGGACGTCATGCCTGACCTACATCGCACCCGGGCTGTCTGTGGCATGGCCAACTTCAGCTCTCGCATCGTTGTTAATACTTATACCAAAAAAAAAATCGAATATTCCTCTCTGACAATGTTACCATGTTATAAAATCTAAAAAACTATCGCAATAATAATTTATTTAAAAATATTTAAAATTTAGCTACGGTTGATACTAAGCGTGCCTAATTTGTTTTCTAAGTAACGTAGGATGATTGTTCTATTTTTCTTTCATATACTTGAAACATCAGAAACTGGAAATTGAAGCTACTTCACTTTTTTATGGCATCTCGTAAACACAAATTCTGCCAGTGTCACATCAGTCAGGGTATAGAGTAAAATTTAAGTTGTTTACTTCAACAACAACGGTTATGTTGAATTCGTTTAGGTCATTGGTGAATTTTATGTATTAAAACTTGTTAAAATATATCTCATAAATGACTATTTTATAAACAAAAAAAAAAGAACACATTTAAATTTGCATTCATTATACAATAAACACACCAACATAACACGTGATATCTATCATAACTTGCCGTGTCATATATTATTATCAATGAAAAGAATTGATAAAATCAGTCACCAAATAGTGTTTCTGTGTGTACACTGTGAACCACATCAACATTATAGTAGTTGTGTAACTATTTGCAATTTAAATTATTAAGCTAACGAATGTTGATATAATTTAGTCGCTGTGTAGGTACGTACGTTTATATGAGTATTCCTTGTTTAATGCTATTAGTTCTGTTAAAATCCCGTGTGTATCATATTAATATATTGTATTATTTTAGTTTAATATAATCAATTCATTACAGTTTTTCTTCATGTATTAAGTATAGAGGGGCTGTATATAATCTTCCGCATTATATAAACCAGTTTGCAATTTTTTTTGGATACTAGAATATTTTAATAGTAACATAAAAATTATGAAATATGTGTTATTATTATTATAACTTTGAATAACCAGAACTGTCGAGTAATAAAGATTCACGATTAAACTCTTCTCTAATCAAATATAAGATTGTCGTTTATCCGCATCCCATTTGCTTGTTATCGCGTGACAACCGCTTGTCGTGCTAGAGAGATAAAAGAGTATTTACGTATGCATCGAGGGCCCGAGCCCAGCCTTCAATGGTCCCTTGCTACCGATACGCTCGAATATCCTATACATTGTCATCGATGACATTGTATGAAGGTAACATAACTTTTCATGTACGTACGTACTACGTATATACGCATAAAGAGTGGGCGCGCCGTGACATTCTTTCCATTGTATGCAAATTAAGTAAAAATTACGTTGTTAAAATTGGATTGTTCAAATTTGTTACGAAAATACGCGGGTGCAAAAATTATCTACGATTTATTTTTCCATAAGTAGTACGCTAAAGATAGTTTCATTGTTGAAATTGAAAATTCTAATTTATGCATAAAATGTTGTCCTCTGCGCTGTGTCTCTCTGCTAACATGTATATGATTTGAAATTCGAGAAAAACGCGATTGAACCAAAGGCCTTAGAACATCGGGAAAATAATAAAAGGTGACCTTTAAGTCGTCTGGCAATCTGATCACGCCTGGAATTCACAATTGAGGGTTGCGGCAATGGCACATTGGCTATTGTTTCACAAGTTAATCAGTAGTGTATGAAATACATTTTGTATGATCGATCTATACCTATTCTATATTAATAAACTCCTCAATTGATAGACTACAAGAATAATTGTCAAAAATGGTTAAAAAAAAATTGACAAAAAAAAAACATTTTTTATCAGTTCATAAGAGTTTTTGATGGCATTGTGTACATTGGTAGTATGGAAGTTGATTAATGTTACTACAGTTGATATACCATTAAATACTGTCAATACCTAATATGAGTAAAAATAAAATTACAAGTCGAAACTAAATTACTGTGTAATAAACGCGTGCGGGGTACAGCTCGTGACATATAAAAGTGGTGCCAATACTTCACTTGGCGTAATAAATATTTTCAAATTAGGTAAACTACGTATTATGTTTTTGTTTTGACGGAGGTAGTATCAAGAAATACACGTCACACGATAATATCTTCTGGTTATATGTAAACAATACTATAAAACATGATAATTGTAGTTGTTAATGGAATTACTATTCAGTCTGTATGAAATTGATACGTAAAAATGTATTTAAGCAGATTATCACATGTGTTTAAAAATGTTATGTATGGGTACAGTTTGGTAGCTGAACTTGGTATGGGTTAAATTTAATGTTGGTTTAATAGTTGTCTGCAAATTGTAATGTTAATATTTAAAAATGTGTGTAATTAAGTGGTTATAGTTTTTTAGCATAACAAAATAAAAATAACTCACAGTTTTTTTTATCCCGCGTGCCAGTAACATGATGAAGTTAGCCGTCTAATAGAATAATGTGAATCGTTCATTTGTGCAGACTTCTTTTATGTGTGTCAAAAAACTTTAAAAGCTTTTATGCATTATTTTATTCAAATTTAAATAATGTTTAATTATACAACGTCAATTATTTTTACAGTATAAAAAAAAATAAAAGTCGGTAAAATGAATTCACATTATTATCATTGACGGCCGACTTCACGTTGTCGCACTTCCGTCACGTGATGCGAGCACAGCTCTCAATTTTACCCTCTACTAAATGCGCCAAATCAAACATAACATCGAAAATAGTGAAGATAATTATTTTTAAGTACTATGACAGTATGTAATTTCTCTTACAAAATAAATTCAAACATTATTATAAATAAATAACTGCATTCCTACATTAGATTAGACTCGCAGGGGCGAGCAACCTTTTTGATCAAAGGGCCAATTTAATTTTTTTTTTATGGGCTGCACATAGATTAATTATACGGAAACAATTTATAATAAATATTAGAATTAAAAAAAAAAAGTAAATATTTAAATTTTATATACATCAGACGCATCGCGTCCGTTTGCATGTTTGAACGAGTCACCGACGAGTGTGTATCTCGTAACAAAAAAATCTCGCAGACGTTGCGCGTTTGTATTGCATGTATAAAAACGTCGTCGACAAGTATTTGCCAAAAAAATATATTTCGATTTAGTATGTATGTATGTAATTTAATAACAATATAATGAAAGTCGATAAAATAAATTCAATTTTAGAAATGCTTGGCGGGCCAATTGTGGCCCTCTGGCCGCGGGTTGCTAATAACCCCTGGATTAGTGTATTTATGATGTTCATTATACGCCATGGTAGACCCAATCAATGTATCTTACTAAACTCATGTAGAACATGGTTTCAGTTTCTGTTAAAGTTGGTCCTATACGGTCAAGAGGTTGCTATTTTTAAAAATAGTTTTTTTTACGATCGTTTAAAATCAAATATATATTTAAAAAAATAGACAATTCTACCAATACAGTGTTTCCGTGTATACCATATATTATATTAGTTATATTTAAAAAGATATTGAAAAGAATTCTTAATCATTTCACAATGAGAACAATATGAAAATTCATTCGGTAAAAGTCAGAATTGAAAACAGAGAAGATGGATATATTTTCACATGATTTGGTTACCTTTATAAACTACAAAGGGAACATCGTGTAGCCTTCATATATTATTAGATAGAGCTGTCTCCGCAGCAGACGATGATTATCAGTGTATTTACAGCTGGCACCACGCCAGTAACAAGCAGCCGGCCACGAGACACCGCGCTGAGCACCAACCAACCACCTTGTTTGTGAAATCTTTCCATCAACACTGACACATCGTCGACGCGCTTTATCCCGTAATTATTGGAAGTTTTTCTTGAACATTAAAATTAGAAGCACCAAATAGTTATATATACCATTAATTGCTCATCTTCATCCATTCATGTCATGTATATACTCTGATGTATTCAACAGAGATGTTTCTCATTTACACCGTGAATGCAGCCTATTTTTCCTTTCAAATGGAATAAGACAGTAGCTCCTTTGAACTTTTTATACTGTAGAATGTAGACTGTAGTAGATAGGTGCAATTTTACAAAATCTACCAAGAATTTACATAGTTGGATACTTTTGTTAACTATTGGTATGTTTTTTATTAGTTTTTGTGTTGTGGTTTTTGTTTTACATCTTTACATTGATTGAGCCTTTACTTATAATATATTATATCATTAACATGGTATTTATGATAATACTGGACTTTATGGTGAATAGTGGAAAACTAAACTGGTTGAATGCCATTTGCGACTGATTTGAATAATGTAAATAACATTAGTTGTTAGGAATCCGTGAGCTTCGGTTTTACCAAACAATACTATTAGACAGACGTTGCGAGATAGGTCTAAAAGTTATGCGTCGATTTTTTTTTGCATGAGCACCATACAAGACATTAAATATTTTATGTATTGAATCTTAAACACATACCTACTTATCTTTAATGTTTTCGTCGGCAGCCGTTGTAGGAAATGTAACCCGGAAAAACATCACTTAGGGACAGTCTCGTCGAATACGCCTATGTCTACGTCGAATGAATGCAGCCATTTGAAGTGCAGCCCTTTTCTCGTCTGCGTAAGGTCTACTATTCATCTTATTGCATAGAAAGCTTAGGTATAAGTGTAAAGTATGAACGCAAAAAATTGCTTACCTTTGTAGAGAAAGCTTGAAAGGGGATGATGGGTGTTTATAAACATTGCCCTATGGAATTTTTTTATAGTTTTTGATCGTTTGTAATTATGTATATTCAGAATTCTAAGCCCACCAAAGTATTTTGTTGTTGTACCTACGATTACTTGACATCGGTCTGGAGTACAAGAAGTTCATAAGTGTGCCTAGAGAGAGACGAGGCGTAAACTCGAGAGTCAAGAGCATTCTTAGAGTGATGATATCTTGGTCGAGCCACCCGCCTCGTGCTCTACTTTGCTATTCAGCGAGGTATTCACAATGCCTCGCGCCCAGGCACGGTTTAGTTGACAAGCCATTGTTGAACTTTCCCCTGGTAGCGTCTAATTGAAACTGAAAATAAAGAAAGATTTATATAATAAGTTTGATTTATCTGGGTGTTTATATGTAAATTTGTTCTGAGAATTTATATTATTAATGTTCTTGGTCTGTGACGTTGTTGATTGTTTACCTAACGTTGCTACGAATCAATTTAGATAAATTCGATATTAAAACTTTAATACTGTTAATACAATTTGTTTTTATATATTCATTATAAAGCGATTGTAAAAGAAATGTAAACTTAAAATAATTAATTTCAACAAATTCTTAAGGGTTTCATTATTTACAAAACTCTCTAGGATGTAATACCAACGTAGAATATTATTAACGAGGGTTCAAAGTGTCCTTGTAGATAGTTGAACCATATTGTTCTAAATCCACAGACTTTGATGCGACGCTCACGTGTCTAGACTGCAGACGCAATAAGGAAGCCCCAGGACATTGTACCTTAGGTACAACTTGAATTCAAAATGTACAATGTTTGTTTCTACAATCAAACGTAGTTAGCAAAAGATGTGGTTAGAAAGTGTTTATTGAGTTTATATTTAAGCTAGTTTAGCAGCAACAAATACAAGAATGCTAACGACATTTGCAAGGCTTTCTTGTTACTGAGCAGGGGCTTTAGTGGCTTGTATTAAGATGACGTTTTTGAAGGGAGCATACAGACGGGTGCAATGACCCCACAACCCTAAGTTTCCTTTACATTCATTGGCCCAAGATTGCACTCCCTAAATTTACTTTGATACATTCGAGCCCTTCTTGGTATTAACGATATATAAGCAGCTGCATGCTGTACCGAGTAATAGTGGATGTTAATGGATTTTTAACTTAAAATTATATTCTGAAATTATTTGTTAGGTGTATTATTTTAACTAGCTATGCCCGCGGCTCAGCACACATTAACTACAGAAATATTAGGACCGAGTACCTAAGGGGTAAAACATAAAATAAACTGATCAAAATCTATCCAGTAGTTTTTGCATGACGCGCACAACGACAAACATCTATCATTTTATTTATATAGATAAAATATGTTTTGGCCTCGTAATTGAGTTTGTTTTACAGATTGTTTATTCGGTTAAGTTAAATTATCTTGGTCTTATAGCGAAGATGTAACATCGTCTTTTGTACTTTGTGACTGTACCATATTTATCGTTAGGTGCTCTATAGTCGTTATGGCTTGAATGAACAAATAAACTTATACGATCGATCTAAAGCCAGGGTATTTTCCCGGTTTTGAATGAGTAATAGTTAAATATAGGTAGGTACATATAAAAATATTTATGCGAAAATTTTCATTCAATTTAATTAACGAACAAAGTAAACAAATTTATCTAATATTTATGTGAAGTATAATTATAATTATTACGTCTATATGTGTATAAAATAATTCAAACAATCGCACAAAATTCAAGAATAGGCCGTATTTACAAATTTATTTTTAGATACCTACTAAAATAATACACATCTGAGTGTTGGTGTTATTCCTAGAATCACTTTCATGTAACGCAAGTCCATTATTAGCCGCGCGGAATTATGTCACCTGTCCTTTTTGTGTAGGTCTAATGTGTTCGACCTAAATGAGTCAGCGAAATGTTTGGACAATACTCTTATGATGATCGTTTAAATTATCTAAATTACTTGTGACTACTCCCAGAGTAGGTTTTATTCATCGTCTTAACTATTTAAGAAACTTGTCGACCTGACGATTAATGTAAATCCCTTCATATCACGGTAAGATCTTCACTTTGCTGAAGGTGTGTACTGGATTGTTTATACCGGATATAATCATATTAAGAATAACGCAAGGTTATTATTCAAAAATTTGAACATCGTTATATAAAAGTATATAAGACCCGTAAAGTGGTGGATGAAAGAAGACTGCATTTGAAAGAAATGCGAATGTTAAGACAGATCTTAACTAGAGATGGATGTTAGAATGGATAAGATAGGGAACGGTAATATCAGAGAAAGCATGACAGTAGTACCAGTGATAGAGAAGTTAGGAGGTTAAGGCTATCCTATAATTATTGTTACTGGAACACTCCACCAATAAATGGTGGATATTATCCATCTTACCACACTGGTTGCAAAATGGTGAGTCAACTATTATCGGAAGATATCTAAATTTTCTTGATGGAAATGATATAAATTAACTGGCTTTTGAAAATCAGCTTGTGTTTAATTTTATATAGGTTTGAGATTTTTAAAAATTTTCATATAAACATGTAGCAGATTATGAGCCGGTAGCGCAGTGGAAGTTATTTGTAGTTATAAATAAAACCAGCATATAAAAGTAAAGAACAGGAAAAAACATATATATAAGGTAGCAAAGATCTTTTTACACAACAACAGACAACTGTGTGACACATACCAAATTTAAAATATGGAAGATACAAATTTATTATAAAAGAGTATCTACTCAACACTATTATTATAACTTCAGTGTTATTTTGAAATAAAATCTATTTAGTATTCAACAGGAAATGTGTAAAAATAACATAAACACTTTGTTTTTCATTGTTGCAATATAAAAGTTAATGTTTATAACCTTAATGTTGCGGATGCGAGTTGCATTTATGTACGGCCATGAATTTCACGACTGGACGTTCCGCAAAATATCAACGCAAGCCCGAGCCGCTCTCGAATGGTCTCTTATTACCCACCTGACCAATTTAGCGCGTATCCCTTGCCGTCGCGTCGTGAATGTAATGGCAACAATCAAGAAAAAGTACGGGTTCTTTTTTCGACTTGGTAAATATCTTAGTTATGGCATTTATATGATTCAAGTAAAACTGAATTAATTTATTCTTTTTGTATTGCAGAGTCCTGGGAAATATATTCACTTAGTTAATTAAAACATCCCACAATTTCAATTACTTAATTAAATTTTTTTCTTTCGTACCACTTCTGATGTATCATTTATTTTGTTCTTAAGTACATACTAATTGAAAGGTGAAAATAACGATTTTTAAAGGAATATTTTACATTCTGTGCAAGCCAAATGTGATAACTCTTTTATTTTGCCCTTATTTGATTTAAAACATATTTTATCTGTTGATTTCAACTATATTCTTGAAAGTCTTCTATTTAGTAGTTAATTTTTAAAATTCCTAAGGTCTCTGAATATGTAATTTATAATTAAAACGTGACCTCATTTCACCCTCGAATGGTTCTAGTTGCTCCGAACCTGAATATTTATAAAGTTATCTCCAATTTGGGACTCGGTAATACTGATTTGGTATTTATTAAGCTTCATCATCCATCAGTAGAGATTCATTAATAATTTTTTTTCTATATGATTGAATCTAAATTTAATTGATAAAAATATGTTCATAAAATAAATGGTCGTTAAATTTATAAAGGCAATGTTTTTTTTATATTTTGGCTTTCTGCCTATGTAGGCAATTTTGCCAATGTCAAGTGTGACAAATACACTTTATAGAGTTTAGTTGCCAAATGTTAAGGCAATATTTAAACTTAGAATATTGCTTATCATTTCAAGAGAGACAGCCGAGAATGGCGTCGTTTTGGCGAAAGGCTCACGTAACACTACCGAAGATGCCGCCCAAGGTTTTTATTTTAATAGCTATCGGTTTATGGACTAGAAAATGGTATTCGGCAGAAATTGCTTTGTCTACACTTCAGTGTTCCCACGCGTTTGTTCCGATTGATATCGTAGTTCATTTGTATTCAGTTCATTTCTTTGATTGTAAGTTTTTTTTCTGTTATTGTAGTGTCAAATCAAAACCAATGAATTTTTTATTACAGCATAAAACTGTTCACTGAAGTTATTATCGTGACAGGAATATTTGTATGTAATATTTGAAATATATTGTGTGTATATATTATATTACTACTTACTAATATTTTGTACTTTTATGTTTACTCTAATTTTAATATCATCGATTTATGGTATGTTTTGATTTATAACTCTACTATAGTAATGTCTTTGATTCCTAAAACGTTTTGACCTACACTTATGGTTAGTCTGTGCGATGTAAGGCTTCTTTCATTTCTAGTTAACATCTTTAGTATAGTGTAAATGTTATTGTTTATTTTCAGGCTTTTTGTTAGAGCCTTTCATGTTATTGAAAATGTAATTAACAGTAGTTTATCATTTCTCTATCTACTTTTAATTCATATTTCTTCATTATATACCGTACCTGTAATATTTTTTCGCAATAGTCATGTTTCACAAAACATTATGTACGTTGTAAGGAAATGAGTTTGAGAAATCATTGTTTAGTGACAATAATAACGTGAAACAACTTAAGCGTATTGGTTCCCTCGCCTTGAGTATGAGTACCTATTATGAATTTAAAAATAATGTAGAGGCGACTGTAAATGTAGCTATTTTTAATACTTTAATGGGATAGTTTAAATTACTTCATTGATTTATTAATTAAATCCATGTTAAAAAGTTACGTTCTCTCTGCTTTTTAAAGAATTAAATGTTATATTAAATTAACGCGTACGAAGTTGCGGGCAATTGCTAGTAATATTTATATAGTACTTATTAGTTCATTTTATTAATTTATACTATGATCATCACGTGTAACGTATTATTTTTAATTGTTGTTATAGGGCGGCTACCCGGCTAAGTTGAAGAAAGTGTTGATTGTGACGGCCCCACTTTGGTTCAAGGCGCCGTTTAGAATTCTACGTCTGTTTGTGCGCGAAAAGTTACGGGAACGCGTGCACACGGTGAGCGCGCCGCAGCTCGGCGTGCACGTGCCGCGAGCCAGCCTTCCGAGACAACTCGGGGGGCTGCACGAAACAGATCACGCAGCCTGGTACGTATTACACTATGGTTTTTATTTGTATGTATATATGTATATGTAACTGCTTAGAACTATTATTTTTAAACCGAATAAGTTGTGTCTATGTACCTGTTCCACAGACTGGCCGTGTGTGACAGAGAAGTAAACTGTTTCAGTTTCGAACATGCTTTTCTCTATTCAAGCGTAGAAAGAAATACGACTTGGAATAAGCTTGTTACTCTTCTCAATCATAGTACTAGAAAGAGATATCATAATGTAACTTACTGTTATTTTGGACCAGGTTTCTTATTTTGCTCACTTGTGACACAAAGTGACGATATGGCCTAAGATACTTACACGCTGCTAAGCTTCGAGGAACTGGCTCCTAGTGCGGCTGCCGGAACACAACTATAGGTGTTTAGCGACTGATTTTCTACTTGAGGGTGGAAACTAGCAGACTAGTAAAAAAAAATACCTTAGTAAAGCTATGGTTTCATCACGATGTTTTCCATCACCGAAAACTTAAGTTCATTCCAAAGAGTCGAACTCACGTCAATCGACGCTATCATTGCTTCAATATAACATGTACTACAAAAATCGCCTATATCATAATGTTTAGCATTCCTATTAGTAAAAGAACTTTAGGATTCAATGACTACATATATATATATATTTAATTAATGTTTAATAAAGATATAAAAATATGGAATTAATCCTTCGAATACTTTTACTTAATTTTATTTGACTGAGCCATCAGTTACTTAAAAACATTTCGATAAGCCGGTCACCGAAATAACGCGCGACGTTTACGCCGCTCGACTTCTGTGCCTGTGTTTTGTTATACATGTTCTATTAATTACAGGTTGGAACATTGTAGACATTGTTACACGAATAACGTGCAGAATTCGAAGTTAGACGGAGTTATTGACGAATATGTCATCAGCAATCACATACCACCGATCAAGCCGCAAAATGGTGGGTAATAAACTAATAAGTTATATATCTAATCCTCTAAATATTTATTGTATAGTAAGACAAATAATCAGCTATCTATTTATTTTGTTGATTTAGGTTAGTTATGATTCGGTATTCGGTTTTACAGGAACTAAGTGTTAATATTAGGTTCTTAGATATGAAATTGGTGCTTTGTTGAAGTGGTCACTTTGATCTCAAATATCTGGTGTTTGGTTAGGAATTCCAAATTCAAATTTAGGCTTGTGTATTTGTGTTTCGAATTTAGTGATTCATTAGTTTTCGCACCATTTGATTTTTGTTTGCCAAAACGGAAAACTTAAAATATCTCGTTATTTACGAAGATGAGCTCCACAGTGGCATCAGCGCTACATAAACAGCTTGAAGGATTAATGATGTGTATGGGAAGCTACTGTAAAAGAAAGCACGGTACGTTGAGGACGGCCACAGAGCCTAGTTGATAATGAAGAATTAAAGGTGATTGTGGAAGCGGATCCATAGCAAACCATGTCAGAGTTAGCGGCAAGCATCGGTGTATGTGATAAAACAATTTTAACTCACTTGAAACAAATTGGAAAATTGAAAAGGTCGAGAAATGGGTACTGCATGAAT
Organism: Saturnia japonica; assembly: GCA_033032175.1. Classification (NCBI taxonomy): domain Eukaryota; kingdom Metazoa; phylum Arthropoda; class Insecta; order Lepidoptera; family Saturniidae; genus Saturnia; species Saturnia japonica. The sequence continues at coordinate 11,846,961 of CM065321.1, read as the reverse complement.
TGACTGAAGCACACCAACAAACACGCATTGAATGCTGCGACACATTACTCAACCGTCACAATAACAAAGGAATTTTGAATCGTATTGCTACTTTTGACGAAAAATGGATTCTTTACGACATTCAGAAACGCTCATCACAGTGGTTGAAGCCAGGAGAACCGGCCAAATCCTGTCCCAAGCGAAAGTTGACTCAGAAAATGGTACTGGTGAGTGTTTGGTGGACCAGTGCTGATGTCATACATTACAGCTTCTTAAGATCTAGCCAGACGATAACGGCAGATCTGTATTGTCAACAATTGAAAACCATAATGGAAAAGCTAACCGTTAAACAACCGAGACTGGTCAATCTCTCTAGCCCAATACTACTTCAGGACAACGGTAGACCCTATACTTTACGACAGACGGTACCGCTAAATTAGAGGAACTGCGGTTGGAATGTCTCCGACACCCACCATTTGGACAACTTTTTGCAAGGAAAAAAATTCGATTCCGATGAGGCTGTCCAAACCGCCTTCAAAGATTTTATGGACTCCCACAATTTTTTCAGCAATGGAACAATTAATTAATTATTTTCCTATAAAATGGCGAAAGTGCAAAGATTATAATAGCACATAGATTGATGAAAATATGTATAATTTCATAATACTTTTTTCGCTTTAATTTTTCTATATAAAACGCTAATTTCATATGTAAGGACCTATTATTACGAAAGCGTCATCAAACGACACTGAGGACGGGATATTAAAGTTTTTTAAATAATAGATTTTTTTTCTTGGTTTGCAGACTTCATTAGTTTTAAAATTTAAATTTTTACTAGTTGTACTTCCAAGGACTTGACTAGGCTGGGCACTGCTCAACCGACAAAACTCATTGGCCACCCTAAAAAATCAACAGTATTGAGGGAATATATCGTTTTTATTCTTTTCGTTGTGAGCAAAAAATTCGTCTTATTTTTTTCGGATCTCGTCCGACGGCCTACCCACCTTCAGTCGCCCACAGCCGAGGCAAGTCACATGGCCCGCCCACAATATTACTTCGTTCTCGCTTAGCGTACCTTTTTACCTACACTTTGTATGGTAAGCTCAGTTCCTAAGGGTCGTAGCATGATGGTAGATAATCTATAACTATCCTCAATAAATTGGCTATAAAATGCAAAGTGAATTTTTCAAATCTGGCTGGTAGTCGCAGAGATTACCGCTTTCATATAATAATAATATTAATTATTATTAAATTTATTTTTAATAATATTAGCATCTGATGTATCATAAAAAAATATGTTGCCAATTTTTCTTTAACCCTATATTCTAGGTGATATTTTAAATGGTCGCGTTCCTTCCCGCATAAAGAATGCTTCATATTTTTCATTTCAATACAGGCTGCCCTTTGTGCTATCTTTTTAGTTCAGCGGATATTATCTGTTTAAGCTGATAAATCGCACGTGGAAAATTTATTAAATAATGTTACCTATAGAGAAAATCTGATGCGTAGACTCATATAGTACTAATTTCTATTAAATTAATAGATACTGTTTTCTTACATTCCTTAGATTTTTCTTATCTAGGTTAAGTAATCAATATGAATTTGCAGTAAAATAAAAATAAAAATGTTTGAAATTAATTAAAAACGCAATAGTGATCGTCAAAAAAATATCAGTTTTAATAAAAATGTTTTAACTAAGTATCAGTATACATAAACAGCGCAATAGATCTAAATAACTTGTAATTTGTTTGATCCACATAAGTATATTTTTCTTAAACGAAACACGTTAAACTATTGTATTAATTAAACACACAGATATAATTATAACATATTATCTTAAAATATAGTTAGGTTAATTTAGACAAGGAAATTATTATATGTACATAGCTGTTTTATTATAGCTGCATCGTCGTGAAATAATTATTTTCTTCACTGTTATATCATGGGGGATATATTTCACGTTCAATTATATTTTATATGCGGCGATTAACACTGACCCGCTTTGGGTTACGGCGATGATAAATAAACTGCAAGTGAAATAATTTCTTATGTTATCTATCGTTAACTGACGGTGTGGCCCAAGATGGCAACACGCTAAGCCTAGTGAAGAACTGCCTCTCAAATACTCTCAAATGCAAATGCTCTCATACCTATGTGTATGTGTATGCGACTGATTTTCAACTTGAGGGTGGATACTATGGTTTCATCACGATATTTTCCTTTACTGAAAGTTTAGGTTTTTTGTAGGAATTCAAACTCAAGTCCATCGACGCGGTGTCCGTACACGTTACTACCGAGTCACCACACGGCAATAAGTTGTTTGAGGTGCATGTGAGTCATGTGCCACGTGTTATATTTTATCATTAGTGTTACTTGAAATACATTCCATGCGTAGGTATAATAGAACGCAAGGGCGAATGTGACATGACAAGTGACCGCGCGTCCCGGATCGGCGACACCGACACCGACACAGATATGCACATCAGCGGAGACCCGGTCTACACGTGCGATCCCAACCCGCTCAGGTATAATAAAACTTGCACATCTTCCAACGTTATGCGTTTCCATAATTATTAAAATGTATTTAAGGCCCTGAACATTTGAATTCTCTTTCATTAAATCGCATAATCAGTGAAAATAAATCAATATATTAGGCTGCCTGCCCACTAAACCGGAGCTCTGCCAATTTCGACCAATAGAAATGCATAAAAAGAAAATTCTAGTGATGCAATTCTATTGGTTGAAATTTTCACTGCTCCGCTCTGCTTCAGTGGACAGGCAGCTTACGATGGGTATAAAGGTAAAAACGCCACTATTGACTTTAAAAAAAATGTGAGTACTTATGAAAACAAAAACAACTCCAAACAATTTATCCCGCGTGCCAAACAATATTATGAAGTTAGGCATCAATGATATTAATATGTAAAGTCATTTTATTGACTTTTTAGATCGTGTAAAAATCATTTAATGCTGTATAAACATTTATTATTATAATTTGATTAATAAAAATGTAATAATTAAAAAATGCAATTAACAGTAAATAAAAAGAATTAAGTGAATTCATATTTTATATCATTGACGGTTAACTTCATCATGTCGCACTTCCGTCGCACGATGCATGCGTAGGTCTCAATTTTACCCTCTAATAAATGCGCCAAAAGAGTGTAACTTAAATTTACCATTATTAAATAAAGGCTATGTTAGAATTAATAGTACTAAATTAATATTTGTATCAACTGATATCTCTAAACATTAATTTCCTTATAAACGACCTAACACTTCTAATCGCTTTATTAACAAAATATCGCCGAAATAAATATTTCTTGCTTTGCCATATTACAGACATTGGCGTCTTATTTTTTGTGTCCCTCATTTCAATATTTTAATACCAAGAAAATACTGTAGAACAGATATAATTTAAGCACATTAAAGTCTTGTTTGTGATTACCTTTTTTTTATGTGATTTGGGCTAATTAACTGTACAACAACTGATGGTAAACACGGTATAGTCAACGAACAACGGCGACCGTCGGTGAAACAGATTTCGTCGACAGTCGTGGATATCATGTTGGCCTGAGAGTACCGAGGTCTGAGTAATTTTCGTAAACCAAAATTATATTTCAAATAATAATACATATATGTAACAATGTTCTGCAGTTAAAGACTATGTTGCTCGTACTAATTGTTTATCTATTGTTACGCAAGATAACTGAGCAAAAGTAAACATGAATAAAAAAATGTAAATGAACAGATCCCACATAATATTTAATATTGATTGTTTCCACTTTAGGCATACACACGGCTACAATGGAGATATGAAAAGTAAACATATAAATTCAGGAGACGAAGACGATTTGGACATAAACAGTAAGTTTACTATATATACTTTAAATTTATAGAAAATTTATGATGTTTGTTACGCTTAAACTACACTTCTTTGCAAAAAAAACGGGCAAGTAAGGAAATTTACAACCAAAGGCATCACTTAATTAAATTGAATTTAATTGTTTGACGTAGTCTGTTCTGTATACTTATAATTGTGTAAATTAATGTGCGTGAAGTGAATTCTGGCAAGCTTGGATGAAATCCATAAAACCGATGTACAAGTCCAAATAATAAGAAGTGGTCAGCATTATAGACAAGAAGATTTAAGAAGAGGAGGCGAGCTTTGTCGTCTATAAAAATGGAATCTTCCTCAAGAGCAGTCAACGCGGGCTGTGCATGTGGAATTAGGACTTCCGTTATGTACCGGTGTACATTTAATGTGACTCCGTACGCTTCGTCGAATTAATTGTTGCCCAAAACATAATGGAGCCTCCGCCATATGGAATGATTTCTTCAAAACACGCTTCCGCATAGCGTTCCCGCGGTCTTCGCCTTATCGCTTTGTTAGTCACCTCAGAAAGTGGTATTTAATGTAAAAATAGAGATTAAATTGTTTAATTTGCAGATAATATCCAAAAACTTTTAAAATATTAGTAATCAGCAAAAAACTGTTTCAGCAATTCGCGCCATTATTAAAGCAATTTTTCTTTTGATAATTTAAATATTTAATTTTGGAACGTAAGGAATCATGTCAGGATGCTTCAAATAACATGCCAATACATCGTCAAATTAATTGAAAGAGAGAAAAAAATCTAAACTGCCCGTTTTTTTCTAAAAGAGTTTATTTCACGTACCTGCGAGTATATGAAACAGAACGATTCTTCAAAAAGGTTTTTTAAGTTGATAATTTGTTTATTCAAAGTGGTTTTTGAACGTTAAAAAAAGTTTCAAGTCAATGCGCAAATGCAATACCGTTTGTCTTAGTTGTCAAATGAGGAAGGCTACCACGTTCATTATGTTAATCGATAACTTTTAGGTATAATAATCTAAATATTCAATAGTATCATATTATTATTATATCGTTCCATAGTAAACGTGACCACCACTGTACGTACATATGTCAAGAGAAAAAGGAAAAATATTGACTTAGGGTGCTTCGTTATATACAAGACATAATAACTACCACAGATGACGTTATTTTACCGAATTCATAGTAAAAACTTACCTCTTTAGAATAAAGTTGAAAAAAAAAGTAAGGGATAATGTCATGTTTGACACATCTTTGTTTACAAAATACACCCAAATAATTTATTGCAAAAATAATTTTGTTATTCATATGAGCGAAAAGAAATCATTACCTGGTACGTGTTTGATTGAAATTATGTTAACACTGTTCTAAAATTTGTAACCTTATCAAAAAATGTAAAAGGGGCATACTTTTCGTAAACAAGCCAATAGCAGTGTGTTATAGTAGTTAGCAGATAATATTTTTATATTGATGATTTTTATTATGTATTGAAAACAATCGTTTTCTGTGAATTTCGATATAATTCCATAAATCTAAACTAAAATGCGTGCCTCTCGGAAACTTATTAGAATTCTTAAGATGAAAAGGCAAAGGCAAACTGACTAAGCAGCCTAACAGAAAACATTCATGTGAACTGGAATTTAAAGAACATCTTTCGTTGTTAATTTGATTCCTTCTTGCAATATATGGTAAGAATAGAATTTATTTATTTAACGTTGTTATCGAAAACTGATATGACGAAAATAATAAAATATATTACGATTGCTATGAACAGTAACGCGCGGCGGAGGTTTATTTTTCAAAGTGAAATAAAAAGAACTCTGTTATCAAGTCAGGAGCATGAAATAACATGACTTTTATTTTGGTTATATTGTTTTTAAGTAAGTTATTCTTTTTATGTTTTTCAGTTATGTGAACAGTGCCATTGTTTGATTAAGATATGTAATTTGTAGTACACTGAAATTACTTTCTGGGTATTTAACGATATATTTTATTTTATGTATTAAATTGAACTTCATGATGTATATTTAATTAGCGCTACTGCTCGTGCTAACGTAAAGTTAAATACTTGTATTTACAATAAATGTTGTTTCGTAATAAAATACGCATTTGTTAGGTACGTACGTACCATAAAGTTTAATTAATAATCATCTCGTACAATTTAAATTACATTGATGATTACATTGGATTAAATGAAATCAATAGTTTTTAGTTAATTGCCGCTTGGTTTTTTTTTTGTGACGTATAGCCCTGAAGCCTGAAACGGCTTTTACCGCTTCACCGTGGCTTGGGCTTTTCTTGTACCTAATACGGTTGTAATAAGTAACATATTTTTAGACCTCAACCTTTTATTTCACAAATTTCCAATGAAATGAATACATTTTATATAATGAATAGATTTGAAATTCTTTGTATCGTTTGCTGGTTTTTTAAATACTTTCCGTTCAGGGAAAAACACCGATTTGTTGACGTTTTTTACCTGAAAAGTTTTATTGAGACGCACGTTATTCAAATAATTAAAAAAAATTTACCTTGAAAATATTTAAGATAATAGATTTTACAATTGCAATATAAACATTAATGTTGTCTGTTTTTCTTTGAAAATGTAATGTAAAAACTTTACGGACTTTACAAATTTCCTAATTATTCTCGTAGCATTGATGATATCGACAGAGTAAAGGCTATTTGACAAACTATGACGTTAGTCAATTAGCCTTTCTCTATTGATATAATCCTTACACAGATATCTTAACCAACTGCTATAGATGAATAGATATTTTATAGTATTTGTTAATCATTTTACTTACTTTTAACCACTCGGTAAGTAATAATGTCGTGCAAGTGGGAGGGGAATTCTATTGTAAATTGCATATCATCGTTGACCGTCGGGAAGGTCATGCAAGTTGTGACAAATCATTGATAATGAATACCCCATTTGTTTCCTCGTATTGTTCATGTTTTTTTTCTTCATGTTAATTATTTATTTAATTAAGGTAACACACAGCCATGACATAAACATGTTTTTATTTAATTTACACAAAGAGGCCTACAGTACCATATATTGAAATATATCTATACATAATTTTTCAAAAATCGTAGCGTTATAATCATAATAAAAAAAACTATAAATTTAGAATTTGAGTAAGCTAGAAGTTCTAAACAACAACAAAGTACATAATTTATGAATTCGCGAAAGATTAATAAGTATTTGTACGTAGGACTTAATACTAATATCAATATTAAAATAAAAACATACATGAGTTAAATTTATATTATATCATAACATGTCTTTATTCAACAAATCACGTACTTTCCTTTTGTAAGATGATAACTTATTTGAAAATATGTCGACATCTCTAAGAAATCTTTTATAGTAATAACAAGAACGTTGAAAGAAGGAGTTTTTGAGATAATTTGTCCGACAAAAAGGAACATGAAATGTGTCATTTGATTGTGCGTTTGATCGCGATATTTTAAAGAAATGTGTTCCAAAGGTGGAGAGCAATCTATATGGTAATTAATTATTTTATGTAAGAAGATTGCATCAAGATATATCCTCCTATGTTTTAAGGATTGCATATTATGCCTGGAAGCACTTGTTTTAAAATCAATAAAATTATAACCAGTTCTATAATAGAGGGACTTTAAAAATCTGTTCTGTTTTTTCTCAATCCTGGCTATGTGTACTTCATATTGTGGGTTCCAAACTACACTTGCAAACTCCAGTATACTGCGAACGTAGTCGTAATATAAGACGCTTAAAGTTTCTGCTTTCTTAAAAGGTTTACCCAAACGTAGTATTAAGCCGAGTTTCTTAAGAGCTTTAGAGACGATAGTATCTATATGAAGATTGAAGTGCAATCTAGAATCCAGAATGACACCTAAGTCACGAATTTCATTAACAGGTTTAATTATATTCCCAGACAGTTCATAGTTGTAAATTAAAGGATTTCGTTTCCGTGTGAAAGAAATAATGTGGCACTTGTCACTGTTAATAAATAATTGATTTGTCAAGCAATATTCATTAAACATATTGAGATCATTTTGTAATTGCATACAGTCAGCCTCTGATTGAACGATTTTAAATATTTTTGTATCGTCTGCATAGAGTAGATGACAAGACTCCTTAAAATATGTCCCTATATCATTGATATACAGCCTAAATAGGAAAGGGCCAAGATGAGATCCTTGGAGAATACCGGAAGGAATCGCTAGAAACCTAGAACGATAACTTTTGTGTGCTACAGCTTGACTGCGGCTTCTTATATACGACTCAATCCACCTCAGGAGGTTACCGTGTATACCGACCCTCAATAACTTGTTCAGTAATATTGAATGATTTATTTTATCAAATGCTTTAGAGAAATCAGTATACACTGCGTCCACCTGATAGCCAGAATTGAGAGCTTTTGTAATAAAAGTAGTGTAACCGACTAAATTAGTGTCAACACTGCGACCGCGACAGAATCCATGCTGCTCAACAGTAATATGATGACATTTTTGTGTTGTTAATTCGTTAGTAATTATCTTTTCAAAAAGTTTTGCAAAAACACAAAGTTTTGAGATTGGTCATTATGGTTATTATGTTGTCAAACATTATGTTAATCACCTCCTTTTGAAATCGGAGTTATCAGTGCCATTTTCCAGACATTCGGAAAACATCCTTCAGTTAGTGACTTCGTGAAAATTATAAAAAGCGGCGAAGACAATTCTTTTACAAGTCTTGACACCAAAATGGGGTGAACCTCATCAAAACCAGCACCTTTATTAGTGTCTGTTTGTTTTAATAGTTTGAACACCATTTCTTGGGAAATATTAATAGTACCAATATCTAAAGAAAGAAAGAAAGAACATTTATTTCACACAAAAAATACGGACATAATTAATACAACACACATTAAACCTCTTGTTTAACAATAAAAATATTACTAATTAAATTTATACATTTGTACATATAAAAACCCTTCCTAAAAATCAAAAGGGACCTCAGCTCAGCATATTCTATAGCAAAAATGCTATAGTGCTGGTTTTCAGCCAGGCCCAAACTACATACTAAAAGCCTCAGATTAGATCAGACCATGATTATTAATGCATATAGAGAGGAGTATGTCGCGAAAAGAAATGAAGCGAAGAATTTCGATAGCGTTCTGCTTCTAGGGATTTTCTCTCTTCTACGTAAGAGTTTAAATTCTTCTAAGTCTCGATCATTTTTATATTTTTTCCAATTTGCATGAACTTTTCACGAATAAGTTTTAGTAATGCTCGGAAACACCAAGGTGGATAATTTTTATTTAAATGTATTGGTTTCCTAGGGACAAATTGATCAATTAACTTATGCAAATTGCAATAAAAATAAGTAACAGCTTCTTCCGTGTTTAAACCACTAAGACATTGAACCCAATTGATATTTCTTAAACCCTTACTTATCTCTTCAAAATTAGCTAAGTGATATATATATTTAAAACGGTCGACATCTTTAATGTATATCACCGAGGAAAAATTAATTTCTATTTCGAGAGATTTGTGATGCATGTCCTCAGGGGTGAGTGGAATTATACATAAATCATAACACTGTAATATATTATATTGTACTATACTAATTTTGTCTATCTTATTACTTATAACCAACACCAAGTAATACAATAACTTCAATACTTTTTCGAATTCAGCCTCTTTTAAATGTCTACTTCTGAGGAATAAATTGGGAATGCCTAGTGCCATTGTAAACAACTTCCTTTATACCGGAATGGAATACAGTAGTGCGCGAATATAACTCCATTGCCGTAGAAAAAGTTGTAGCAAATGGTGCTAATGCAATTTCGTACCACCTTCTAAAATTTTCAAGTTTTTTTATTTAAAATTATTAAATTTAGCGTTTGGCCACTATCTCACTGAAATAGTAACACGCTAAGCTTAGTGGGAGACCTGGCTCTCAAGTGTAACTGCCGGAATATATTTATGTGTTTGCCGACAGATTTTTAAGTTGAGGGCGGCAGCTAAGCCAGGCGGGTGTTAGAAAATGCCCTACCACCACCTTACTATGGTTTCATCACGATGTTTTCCTTCACCAAAAGCTCAGGCTCATTGTAGGGATTCAAACTCACGTCGGTCGACGAGATGTCCGTAACGCTAATACTGAGCCCTCATTGCTTCAAGATCAGTGTAATAGAAATTAATTATATAATATAAGATATGTTTGTTCGTAGCTCGTGGTACGTGGTCGTCTGGCGAGGTATCTCCAGGTCTATCGGACGAGGAGTGCGGGGGCGGTGGGTCGGGCGCGGGGGAGACGCCGGCTGCGCTAGTGGAGCGCGTCCGGGCGCTCGCCCGCCGCGGACTCGTCGCCGAGTACGAGGAGATACGTGCGCGCGCACCGCACGGCACCTTCCACCACGCAAAGTTAGTACTCACTGTATACAGTATAATATCGTCTATATAAGGAGTGCTCACGCGGGCTGAGAGTGGAATGACCACTGGACGAAAAAAAAAAAAAAAAAACGCGAGTGAAATCGCGGTGCACAGTATATTTATTATACGGGTGAAATTAAAGTCGTTGGCATGAATTATATGGATAACTGTAGTTATATTCAGGGACCTGGAACTCATTTAACATTTTTAATTTGTGATAACCCCCGTGTTGAACTCGCTAACGCACCCGTGTAGCATGTTGTTCTCACTACAGTAATGTATACAGTTTGTTAGATTGGTTGATATTCATGATTATTGCTTTGCTCCTAAGGGTTTTTAGCAAAAAAGTATATAGGTTATATCCTTCTTCGATAAATAGTGATCACAATAATGCCAAAAAATCTGTTTTTATTTCCAGTTTTCAGGATTTAATTCAAAAATAGATTGACCAACTTTAATGAAATTTTGTACATGGGAGGTTTATATAATTACTAATTGATAGGTAGGCTACAAGGACAGTCAATAATTTAAAATAAAATTACGACACGAAACTGATAATTGCGTTATAAACGCGAGCGGAGCCGCTAAGTACCGCTAGTTTATTTATAAAAGTTGTTGATGAATATCACAAGAATCATCTTGCGTACTACGCAGAAGAGACGCATATTTTCTATTGAAACTTTTCCGCAAACTTTCTTCGTTTATGTTCGTTTCCTGTCACATGAAACATGTTTGTTTGTAGATTGCCGAGTAATCTAGCCAAGAACCGATACACGGACGTGCTGTGTTACGACCACTCGCGGGTCCTACTCTCACAGACAGATCCCGATGATCCCACTACAGACTATATTAATGCCAATTACGTGGACGGTTACAAACAGAAGAATGCGTATATATGCACACAGGGTAAGTTATTTCGTATTATTAATAAATACGTTTCTTTTTTGACTGTATCTTTTCGACTGTTGTAAGTCACAACTTGTATTGGACTGTTGTGAGTTACAACTTGTAACTCTTTGTTTGAGTATCATTCATAAAAACTTTTATTTTCATAGTAAGGGCTCTCGTTGTTGAGCAAAGTGGTGTCTAACAATCATGGTGTGAGTTTTTTAGCGGGATCTTAAGATTTTTTAACCCTATATTGTGTAATTATGTAGGCATTTTGCGTGATATAGTTTGGTTGTTGTGCATATGTGAAGTGGATTATAAATATAAACTGAGAGAATGCATTTTGATATGTCACAAAAACTCCCTAGATAGTTATGACTAGGGATCCACCACCTCGTTAGAAGACCCATTGTATAATAATTTTTTTTTATGAAGACCTAAAAACATATACAAGTGCTTTTTGCGGCACCAAAATAAGAAAAAAAGATGTTGGCTCCCTTGTTAGAACTATCTGGAAAGTTTGTTTACTTTGGAACTTTGTACTATTGCTAACAGCCAATTATAGACAATTGTAAACGAGATACAATTGTTGATAATCCAGAAAACAATACAGATTATCTAAACTACGTGGACATTTAAATTTATTTAAATTTAAACATTTAAAAACTCGGGCGTTTTAAATGTTTACATTGAATTTTAATGTTGTTTATATTTAAATATCGAAATCTTACTTATAACGTAAAAGACGCTTAGAATTTCTTAATAAAGAATGTTTTTAAAAACAAGCCACGTCATCTGAATTCTTCAGAGAAACAAAAATTTTTATTTTCTTATTTACTTTACCGACTTTCCTCCTTAATTTTGTATGTTAACAAATCACATTCAATATGTTCCTGCTTGTAAGAAAAAGTACGCCTGTATCACTGATTTATTTATAAACCGGCATATTTCTTTAAATGTGTTATATATTTTTAGTGTCATTTAATCCCGTTTTACCTGTTTTTCGAGAAGTTGAGTCAATCACTTCTATAAATATTTCACCTCCAGTTACATCCCCAAGATAAATAAAACAATATTATATTTTTTTAAATATTTAAGAACTTATTAAAATATTAATCTCGTATGTTGACGACAGTCGGTGTCAACGGTTTCTCTACTAAATGCTAACACTAAAATACGATAAATTATTTGTTGTCAATAAAATTAATCAATTGGAAATTATACTATCTGTACTTGTACGATTTTCCTCGAAATAAGTACATAATTTGTTTCTTCGGTTCATTTATTATTTATGTTCTTTAACTCATAAATGCGTGTTTTTTTTTTCATTTCTTTATTTGTTAAATACCTTGTTTTATTATTGTTATTTGCTATAATTTCATTTTTTAATTTAATTTTGTTAGATGTTTTTCAAATGTATAATATTGATTTTGTAGTTGGTTTGTTAACTTGTCAATGATCGCAAAATTCTTATTTTTATAAGCATAATAATGGTATCTGTTAGTATATTCTTACTTTAGTTTTGTACTTTTCACTTACTATATGCCGATATTATAGTGCATGCTGTGGCAGCCTTAAAAAGTCAATGCACTGAAAATGGTATCTTTATTATATATATGTATATAATTAAACTTAATGTATTGGCCACTGGCCGCCCAAGACAATTTTTAACAAAAAAAAAAACCAAGATGTAGAAATATATCAAAATATATCAATCACTATGGATTAATTAAGGTTTAAGACGGGCCACTGCTTGAGAACACGTTAACTGCAATGGTTACTTACTTATAATATAAATATTTATTATTTATTCGCAGAGACTTTGTATAGGTGAAATAATGTAAAATAGTGCGTTCCTTAGTCTATTAGCCTCTTTCGATCAAATTGAATGTTTTTCATGTTCGAGAAATAAATCGTCGGTTTTGCATTTTACACGTAATATCAAACTTGACTGTGGCTTTAAGACGCTTTTAAAAGAATTATATAAACGCAAATCAGCAAACATCAAGAGCAATATTCACTTTCACTAAAAACAAGACAATTTTTAACAGAAATAAAAACCAACTCCCAATGATTTTGAGGAGCTTTCTGCTGTATCTTCCAAGTTCAAGGGCCAATGCCTATGAAATTAAAATGTGACCATCCTTGAGGTATTATTTATCTCCTTCCCAAACGAAAAAGAATCATCTAAATCCGTTCATAAACAAAGTAGTTATTGGGGAACATAAATAATATTTAAATGAGAACATTTGAACTTCGCCTTTTTTGATGTTGATTAAAAAATGGTATTTATCATAATTACTTACATATTTATATAGATGAACAATAACATTAATCAAACGTAGATACTATAGAACGAAACTCCTGAATAAATCGTTTGAATTTGGATTTATTATTTGTTATAAATAATTAATTATTTATTGGTTTAATTTTTGGCTCAAATCTTACCTGATTTTATGTGACGATGTGGCCCCAACACGATGTATCTAACACGCTAAGCATATTGGGGACATGGATCTCAAGTGCCGCTCTGGGAACAGGCCTATAGGTGACAGCTCAGGCTCATTGTTGGAATTCGATTCGAACCCACCTCGATCGACTCAGTTTCCGTACACGCTACTACTGAACCATCATTACTTCAATATGCCTTTGCTTTTATATGACCTAATTCGATAATAACGTTTGCCATTACGCCGCGCCGTGCCTGTTTGTTTTAGCTCAGTTTCCGTCCTACGTAGAACAATATGACTCGTCCATGACGCAAATACGTGGTTCTGCGAATTCTTAGCCATTATGTTCACATCCATGATTTAGGGGGAATTGTGGGTAAAAGTGTAAATATAGACTGAAATAGTTTTTTATGGAGTTCCGTTCTGTTGATTTTCAAACTGTTGAGACTTTTTTATTACGTCAGTAATAATATGTTATTTTATACCTATACACAAATAAGTTACTAATTTCAATACAAAATGTATTCTAACCACAATCTGTCGACAGTTTATAATCACACTAAATTAATTACAAACTAACGGTTCATACAAATATCCGATGGCATATCCATATTAAAATAATTAAAATGAAGATGTCTGTTTGTATTCTCAAAATAATAACTTTTCCTAAATGCTTATGAAAGTTGGCACTTATGACAGAAACATATATTTATAAATTTTGTCTGTTCTGTTTGTTTGTTCCGGGTAGTCTCCGAAACTGGTTGAAAGATTTGGATGGGACTTTCACTGGTAGATAGCTGATGTTATAAAGAGTAATTTAGGCTACTTTTATTTTATAAAAAAAATTAGGCTTCCGCGTAAATAAAAATCAATTCGGCAAAACGACAATTTTGGGGCGCTTAAATGGCTTACGTTGAGTAAAACATGAGAGACATATCAAATTAATGTACTTGCTAAAAAGATATACAAAAAAGTCAGCGAGAGCATCATATATGTGAGTTTTATAAGAATCGCCTGCAATAAGCATGTTTTTCTTTAAAATAACCATGAGCGCGAGGTAGCAAGATTCGCGTGTGTGTCCGGTTTTCTGTAGTCCACCTGATCGTAGCCGCGGGCACAACTATATGTTGCCAAATAAACAGTCATTCAATCGGTCATAACAAGATAGCCACACTCCTGTTAAAGCAATGCTTGATTTATGAAGATTACAAAAATATTGTATCTAGGGATGTAACGACCCGAGACGATATATCAGGATCGTCAATTATATATCGACAGATATTTTACCATTTGAAAAGCGCGCGAAACGACGATGCTTCTGTTTCGTAGCAGGCGGTAGGATCGCGAGAGGTGATAGCAGCGACACTGCCGTCTTTATTGAGCGTTGTATTATTTTGCGCATATTAATTATTAATTTTCATCTCATTTTTATTTCAATTTCTCTTAAAGCGCTGCGTTTACGTTAAAAATTTAATATGACATACCTACTTATCATTAAAAATATCATTACCCGATAACTTTACGCTCGGTCAGTCGGGTAAAAATGTGTAGGAGCTTACATACTTTATTATTTATTTTATTTGTTATTATTATATAATAATAATAAGAAGAATAAATAAAATGTAATGTGTAGGTCCCCTGCCGAAGACATTCAGCGACTTCTGGCGCATGGTGTGGGAGCAGGGCACGCTCGTGATAGTGATGACGACACGCGTGTCGGAACGCGGCCGCGTCAAGTGTGGACAGTACTGGCCCGCGGTGAACGGGTCGCGCGCGCTGCATGCACCCTTCGCCGTCACCGCCGAGGCAGTCGAGCACGAGGAAGACTACACCGTCACGCATCTGCTGCTTACCGACTTGAGGGTTCGTAAACTCATTATCGTATTTCTCATGTGTTTCGAGTTACATTTAGTGGACTGTAATTCAGTAGAGTTGGTTATTGCGTGAGCGTTGTGTGGTAAATTATAATCACACTTCACAAATTAGCGTTTATTAGTTACTGAAAAGGTACAGACTTGTTAACACGACCGCGTATCGTAGCGAACAGTAAGTGTATTATTTTTAGTGTTACCACATAAAAGTCAGTGTTGCCATTGGATTAATGTAAGATTCTCACATCATGCTTTTTTTTTATTATGAAGCATTGATCAGTGCTCAGTGGTAGTGTATACAGACAATCGTGTCGATCGACGTGAGTCCGAATCCTAGCAATAAGCCTGAGCTTTCGTTGAAACAAAACATCGTGATGAAACCATATTTTGCAAGACATCGAGCGCATATCGGTCGCTCAGATATAATATTATTAACACCTAACCTAGCCTATTATACTAAACCTATTAAAACGTAGTGCTCGTGTTTTGTTTCAGACGGAACAGACTCGTCGCGTGTGGCACGGGCAGTACACGCGGTGGCCAGACTACGGAGTGCCAGGCGGGGGACGCGCCCACGCCGTACTGCGGTTCCTACATGCCGTGCGTCGCGCGCAGCAACTTGCGCTTGCTGAGTCAGTATACTACACTCACTCAGTCTTCTTCTTTTTATTTTTCAAATTATTCTTGTAATCTTCAAATATATGTAGCATTAACAAGATGGTGGCTCCTTTGTTAAAAATGTCAATGTTAGGAATTTCTGTATCAATTTCAATGTATGTCCCTAGATATCCTTTATAACCAACATCACTTGTACACAATATCCAAACTATGTCATGTAAAAGCCGCTAAATACCACAAGTTTATCAATTAAAATAAAAACCCTCACATGACTAGACAAGATAGATAGATCCCTTTGCAAACTACCTAACTCAGTCACAACACTCCCATTATAATAGACAAGCTCATCTCAAACTATTTTTGTTTTGGGATAATTGAGATCCCTAAACGACTGCCGGTATTTATTTATACCTTGTGTAATGTGTAGCAAATTACACAACACTTTAGACTTACATGCCGATACACGAACTCTTTCGAAACTAGGTTCATTGGGAGTATTTTACTCCCTAAATGTTTTCCTCTATTAATTAAGTGATACTTTGTCATATACATAGATGTAGTATTATATAGATCGGCAATGAGTAGATTTGGGCGAGTCGAAAAACATATTACATTAGTGTATGTGCATTTGGAATGACAGTATGAAATATAATGTAAGACACGTTTGTAAAAAAAGTTTAAATTATTACCCATTTTCCTTGGCTTTTGTTAAAAATCACTCTATACTACAATAAACATTATTAATCATAAAATATCAAACTGGCATGAATAATGTAGGTACAGAACCAGAACGCAGCTTCACTCGTTTTACGTATCTATGAGAAAAACATTCTTTTTTCAAAATGCTTGCTGCAAATCTTTGAATAGTCGAATATTTTAGGGAGAATCGAAGAAATGACAAAGATTATAAACTATTATGTAGGAATACACACAAACTTCTTTCGATAGACTGTTATCGACATAATATGTCAATCTCTTTGAAATTTAGATTAAAATTCGCTAATTTTCACATATTTGATAAAATTTTATTTTGAATTCGTATATTTTAGGAGAATTAATTTGATTAAATACGATATTTTCTCAATTTATTTATGAATAGAACTTTTATGAACTTTCTAAAACAATTTAGTTTGTGAGCAAAACATTTTAATCGACCTTACATGTGAAATGGATATTTTGTAAATATTATTTATGGATGAGTAACAACAGGTAACGTTAATTGTAATACGTCTACAAAACACTAAATTATATTGTAAAATCTTTTACAAAAATAAGCGATATTTAATTTTGTCACGATTGACACCGGGCTTTGCGATACCTTGGCTCTTAGAGACACGTCATGTGTCCCTATCTCGCTCTAACATATGCCTTACTATGTTTTTTCTCTGTCGTATAGCCAATCTATATTATACTACATATATATATGGACATATATGTAGTAAATTACACAACACTTTACACTCACGTGAGACGTTAGATGAGGTCTTCTGAAACTCTGTTTATTGCGGGTAATTTCACCCCTAAACGTCTTCCGTTATTAATTTATACTTTATGTCATGTGCGGCAAATTAGACAACACAATCACATTCCGATAAACTAGATCTTCCGAAAGTCTGTTTTTGTGGTAATTTTCATCCTTAACATCTTCCACTGTTGACTAAATGATATTTTGTCATGTGTCACAAATATTTAATTAATAGACTAGAAAGGTGGTTTGCATCGTATATGCACAAAATACATACATTTTAGCAGAGTAATATTGTTTAGTGATATGGTCCTTCGAAATCAATGAAGTTTATTTTGTATTTTCAGCCTTGGTGACGCGTGGGCGGGACACAGTAAAGGACCACCAATAGTTGTTCACTGTTCTGCTGGTATTGGGCGGACAGGTTAGTATTATCGTAATTCAATTAGGTTTTATTTAAACTAATCGTGGGGTCGAAATTATTCAAGTGACCTTGATCTATTTTTGGCATATTATTATCGTTTAAAACGATGGGAAGTGTACTATTTACATTATTGTTTGCTTACGTAATCGGACCGAAAAGATTTGAATGTGTGCGTGATCCGTGATACCTATTCTTACCTACGAATACATAATCTGTATTTGTAGTAGATTCTAGACTTTTACAGATATTGCGCTAATAGTTTTCTTTTTTAATTCAGATCGTAACAATATAATAATTGAGTTTTTTCTTGCCTTTTTTACTTTTTTTTTATAATGTGCAATAACACCGGTTGGTTTACAGGCACGTTCCTCACGCTGGACATATGTGCAACGCGTCTCTCGGCGGAGGGCGTAGTCGACATGCGCGGTACTGTCGAGCGCATCCGTGCGCAGCGTGCGCACTCGATACAGATGCCCGACCAGTACGTGTTCTGCCATCTCGCCATCATCGAGTACGCGGTTAGTGCGACTTTATCATTTACCACTTATATAAAACTATAGTGCGTTTTTATTCCCAAGGAGTAAACTGACATTTCATGTGTTACTATAGTCGTACAAGATCGTGTGCGACCGTCCTATGTTTCTGACAGACGTTAGCGGGGGTGAGGTACTACAGACGACAACGGGGTAATATAGCGGGAAGGTATATTATGCGTGCAATTGAGTGACCTAGGCACCCACACTAAAGTAAGCAGTATTACATCTTCATACAAAAGGTCGAAAGGAAATCTAGGTAGGGAAACTTCAGTACACAATAGTCGCGAGTACGCAATTTAACGCCCCACGGTTAATTTTATTATTTTATAAATATATGTTGGGAGAGTTAGTGGTGCGATGATTGAATCAAATAAGCTAAAACAATGTGTGAATAAAACTGACTTTATATTTAAAAATCACTTAAATCAAGATTACATTGTATAATTCAGAGCTTAATAAAAACGTCTGTCATTAAAAACCATCTGTATCTCAGCAACCGACAAAGCCGTGTTACCATACCAATAATTCTCTGTTGGTGTTCACAACACCCATGTAGTTTATAATAATAATTGTTCTTCCCGCAAGTACAAATTATTTTAATTTTTCATTATCTCCTAAACCATGTGTCCAAATAACAAGCAAAATTTAACTTCATAAAATTGTCTTACAAACTTTTGTTTGTAAGGATTAATATACCATGTCTAAAAATAATGCTTGTAGATAACTTTTTAATTTTCAACAAATCTTTGTCACGAAGTATTGTGTGTAATAAAATAAGAGATAGGCCTATGCTATCGCGGACTTTTTTTTTAGATATACTAAGAACCAATATTATTGTAGAACATTGTATTTCCGTATCATTAACGATTACGCCAGCGCACGCGGCTAAAGCAGTTCAGGAGGACCCCGACTTCGGACTTGTAATAAAAATCAATATTTAAGGCTATCTGAGATTTGTAGCCTATACTATTCCTCGAGATTCTGGCTATCATATAAAAAATAGTTTTTCAAATCCAACGGGTAGTTCCAGAGATTAGCGTGTTTAAACAAACAAACAAAAAATATTTCTCTTTTTTGTATTAGTATAGATGAGGAAATATTTACTTTGTAGAATTTACAATTTTTCTTGATTTATTAAACTAGTAAGCAAAAAGTATATCCCCTTCTTTCTAGCACACAATCGCTTTTGAAACTAGAAATAATTTATATAAAACTTACAAATTTAGTATTAATATATTTTAGTGAAATGACATCATGACAATTTAATATAGCATTAGCCAGTACGTAAGTTGGTAATCCATGAAACAGTCAGACGGTAGCCCTAGTGCATGTTTATCTAACGAGTGGCTGCAGGTAACTATTTCATGAACGTAGCCTACACAACCTACTGTTTACTTTAGTGTAATGTGTAGTGTAGTAAGTAACGTGCTACCTCGACCCCGCCAACGTCTAAAATATAGGACGATCGCGCACGAACTTGTACGACTATAGTTTATTGTGTTTTTAAAATAGTGATGTCACCAATTAGTGCTAATCGTAAAACCGTACGAGTAACTAAACCTATTGATAAGTTTATTTGAAAAAAATATTCAACCTTCCAAATGTGAAGACAGAGTAAAGCAGACAAAATAACGTCTGTCGTGGGCCAATCGAATCGTTTTTTTTATTTGTTCGTCATACATACATTTCATAGTTTTCACATACATTTATAAAAAGTTACCAAGTTGTACTTAACTGTCATGTCAATGTCAAATGCATTTATTCCTTATTGGAAGTTCTGTTAAATAAATGATATATAATATCGTAGGTGATGCACGGGTACTTAGAGTCGGCGGATCTATCTGGGTTTGATGACGACAACGAGGACGAGTCCGAATGAAGACTGGCGCGTCCGTCCTGCAGCGTGCTGTGAGCTCTGACCCACCACCGGACACAACTGGTACACAATATCCTAGCATTAACGAAAACCAGCGCTTAGCCCATAATTTAATAGTTACACGAAACGTTCCTTGTAGCGTTAATAACAACTAATATCCCAATTAACGTAATTTGCTGTCCAAATATTCGTCACCATTTGAGGACATTGACTGCAAAGTTTGACCAACACTTGTTAACTATTTGATGCTAAACTGCACTGCAAATCGCAAGTAATCTACCGTCGCAAATGTATGCAACTTGAATTATCTCTCATGATGACAAAAAGTAGCATAAAAAAATCCGTGAAAATCAAAATTTTAATATATAACATACCACAAAATAAATAAATTTATTCATTTACGGTGAGACCGAACGGAAATCACCGTCTCTAATTTCATCGCAGTTTATTTGCGACTTTTGCTGTCAATTTGACATCCATTTGTGACGTCAGTTAAACGTCAATTTACAATGCATTTTAATGTTAATTGAACTACCAAACGGTTATTAGGAATGGGAACGTTCTCGTATGTGGAAGGAAACCTCGTTGTTCAAATTGTATGGTAAATTTATATTGCATTATAAAAATCTTTGTAACCAAAAAAAAAACGAAACAAAAAAAAACATAATTCCATAATTGTCTATATAATTTTTAGTATTTATTTATATGTTATAAGAAGTATGGCTGTGTGAAGTTTTTGTCTGTAATTCGTTTGTTTTTTTTTTTTTTCAAATAATTGTTTACGATGGGTGTTTATTGTCGTTGTTCAAATGAGCACTCAGGAGGCCGCTAATACTGGTGCGTTTTAATACTTCGATGACAGCTATACTGTACTATGTGTTTCAAATAAGAAGAACTGTCAGACCGTTTCTTCGCATCGCACGCAACATCATTATAAAATGTATACGAACGGAAAAATAATTATGACCCACTTTGGTACCCATGAGAATGTTGCCACGCTTTCGCTGCCTTCAGCATTTACCCCCCAGCCTGGTAAAGCTGTCAAAGCCTCTAATGGTTCCATGGCCCATAAGGCCAACAGTATAGTCAGTTCGAAGAAAAACGAAAATGAATTTATCATATAAGAGTGTTTTATTTTATTTAAATTAATTAAAATAAATGTTTATTTTGTTTAATAGTCAAATAATGAAGTGCAGTAAATTGTTTGATACGGATACAGTACTTTATACAGTTTAATACAGTATTTAGAAGTCGTATTTTCTAAATGTATTACTTATTTCTTTGGCCAGAATTCGCCTTAGTGTTAATTTGAGAAATCTAATTAATTGTTAATCTAACAAAGAGTTGTTTCACGTAGGGATTTAAATAAAAACATTTTTTGTATTTTCTATTATCGTTGCTAACAGTACAATTATGGCAAGTAGTGAATGAAGTTGCGCGGATTCGATTATCTTCTCATTTGAAACACATAATATAAAACGACGAAGTACCGGTACTCATAAAATAATGTAACGTTTCGTATCGATTTCATTTAATATAAACCTTCCTTTATACCATTATTATTATTTTTCATTTAGGGTTATATCGATCACTAATTATAATAAACTTCGCATTGAATTATAGACTGAGTAATATTATTATTAATGCTCCAATTTGTTAATAATATCCAAGAGTTTAGGTAAATAAATAGATACATAAAAGTATTTTTCTCTGATTATGAACAATATAGAAAAGAAGTTATAGTCCAATCACCAGTTTTAAATGAGAAGTTATATATTAAAATAAAGCTAAAAGAAAACATATTTTATGCATTGAAGAATGTTCACAGAAATGTATTTTTTAAATTAATATTGGAATATGTATTATAAATATATTCGCAGAACAAATTATATTTGTATCGCCGTCCTTTTAGCAATCGACATATCGCATTGACGTTCCATGTATTTAAATAAATCCCGTTTCGCGTAATGTTTCCTTCCTGCACAATGTTTATGAATCTCTTGTTCTAGCGATGGACCGCATTCACATCACTACCACAATATTTATTTAGCTTGAAGTGTGGCTCTCAAGTTGAAAACAAATTAATATTGAGCATACTTTCAAGTTTATCTCAAATCGAACAAGTCTATTCATCAGTTAAAGAAATTTATATAATTTCTATATCGGAATGAACTGTTTGAATCGACACTTCTTCTGAATATATATTAATTAATTGAGGTTTAAGGTAATTGTTAATCTGGAGCATCTGTTGGTTCTTGTATATGTAAATATTTTATCTTTCTGTTTTACTATTTAAATATAACACAAATCCTTGTGAAATATGTGTGAAATAATAAAAAAACGAAACTTGTAATATATGTAAATGCTTGTTTTATTGGTAATCACATCACTGTATCCCGACGTATAAATAATATACATACTAGATGTTACCCACCTGCTTCGCCTGCTGCAGTATATTGATAAACTTTAAGGCGGAGGACTTGCATAAAACTCGCGAAGCGACGCTTCCCAGAGAAATAAGGACAGAACTATGATATGATAATATACAGAGATAGATGAGCACGAAGTCGCGTGGAGTGTTGATGTGTTTGTGGCTACACATATTAGTCAATTTGATTTGACTCAACACGTCACCAGCGCCGTCCCTAGCCCTTAAGGACTACCTTGATTAATCAAGGTAGAGCGAAATTGTCTTTCGACTACCTTTAGTCGACGCTTTCAACAATAAATTGTATCGAAATAAATAAGAAGATTGGGCGTCGTGCAGTTATGTTTATTTTTATTTTGTTGAATTAATTTTCGTTCAGGGCAGCCCCGCGCGCGTCTCTCAAAAGGGGCCATAAAAATATTTTATTCTCGAAATTGCTTTTCGAATTTGGCATTTTGGCGCCCCTTGATACCTGGCGCCTACAGCGACCGTAACTCTCTTCCCCAGGGCCGCGCCGCGCCGCGGCCGCGACGCGTGATTCACGTTGAGTCGTTTTCGGGTGATTTGGCGTGGCGTGTTAAAAGTATGTTTCTCCTTATACACTCTGTTAATCCCTCTAAGTAAATTGATAGTCACTAATGCCCAACTTGAAAATAATGTTGTTGCCACATTATTTTTTGTCGTGGTGCTACTATATTTTTTACGTTAAAATTATTTAAATCGTGAAATATTTGGTATTATTCAACTTAACCGTCTATTTACTATAATCATTACATAGGTAATTTAGAAAACGTAAAACTTAGTTCATAGGCTAAGTACTTAAGAAAAATAAAAGAACGCTTTGATTTCGTTCAAGCGATGATGGACACAAAATATGTAAATGGTACTCATGTACAACATACTTTTACATTTATAACATACTAGCCGTGACCAGTGACTTCTTTTAAGTGATAAGTCCATGGGAACAACGTGTCTTATCTTGATTAATTGTGGACAGTCCTTAATTACTGTTGGGCATCTCTACACAAAAACCTAGATCCTTCATCGCGTTCAGACCTAAACACTACATTCAAAACAACGTAAACTATAGAAACCTCTCTGATTGATCAAAACAAAACCTTCGCGGGTGTGTAAATAACAACTCGTCAAAGTTTCAATGCAATCGGATAAATGGTTACGGAACGCATAGAAGGGTACAAACAAATAAAGAAACATTTATATTGGATATTAATACATTATTTTATTAGTAAATCTGGTAGTTGCTCGCTTTTTATTAAGCGTCAAGTACGTAGAGTCGTTGCCCCGTAAGAATAGCGTGGGTGGTAGATCTCGACTAAGCACTTCCAGCCAGGACATGTACATTGCAGCCGACACTTCCTTTAAAAAGTATAAAAAAATTAATTAATCACAGTTCGAACGCTGAGAAAAATGTTTTCTGACGTCTCACAACCATAAAACAACCAACCAAGCTCAAAACAGACGACTTTTGACGACACAAAATGGAGGCCCATAAATCCATTTGGAGCTACCATTTTTTAAAGGAAATAAAAAGTATTGTAGCTACTCATATTTGTATTAGACAACGCTTTCACGTTAAATATAAACAATATTTTGATAACTAAATAATATAATTTTTTTCAATAATCAACGCTATCATTTACAATATAAATAAAAATGTATTTTTGGGTCCTTTTCTCAATTGTAATTCGGATTTTGGCACCCCTAGCCACCTGGTGGCGCTTACACAAATGTCCTTTTGCTCTACTATCCCAAAAATTACACTGCGCATTCCTAGCGCCCCGGTAAACCTAATATAATTCGACCGTTCGCAAGTAGGATAGATTTCTTTATCCCTTTTACGAGCGAGAAGCCCGTAGCTGGTTAGTGGCTCCTAGCGCGATGTATTTACACACTTTATACTCAAATTTCATTGGTCATAATTTAAAAAGTAAGTTGCGATTCGAGTATTCATTACCGAGCAGCCATAGTAACCAAGTTTCTATTAAAATGGTTACTAACCATTTAATGGTTGTTTTCGAATGGTTAGTAACCATTTTAATACAAACACACAACTTGAAAAGATACATAGGGTTACCTACATACATAGCAACAATTATTTCTTACAACCACCAGTATCAATTTTCGTAATGTAGTAACGAATGTTTTTTTACCATTGTCACTCGAAAAAGGGCATTTTATTCATCGATAGCAGTGGATAAAACACTCTTTTACTCGCAAGGGAATAAAAACTTTTAAAATTTAGAACAAGCACAAATTATATAAATTATGCACTAAAAAATTGCACTTACCTATACGTGAATAAACCTCCGGTTTTATTGCTATGTGTCTTTATCTTTACTTTGTCTTACTTTTTTTTGTCTTATCTTTAATTTTTAGTGTTCAATGTAATGTTAAGTTGTTGTAAAAATGTGTGCCCTATTTTTCACGGCAATATAATGTAGTTCTCTCTGTCAAATCCTATATATCTTTCTATTTCAATTCTTTTCGCTTTGCATTTTGCGCCCCTTTCCCTGGCCTCACCTTATCTCTTCCTAGGCGCGTCGCGCCTGCCCCGCTATTCCGTTGATCTTTTCGGTCTTGCTGCGTGTAAAAGTATTTTCTCCTAACACTGTTTCCTCTAAGTAATTATTCTCTAATCACTAAAAGTTTTCTCCATATTTGTAACGTGATCATTCGATCCTTACAACCTCGCTTTATTACTCTGTATTATATCTATCTTCTCTCTCGTGTAACGAAATAACCCTAAACCTTACGTGTGCTTGAAATTTCATTCTTTATTAATCACCGCCTAAGAAGTTTTCTCGCAGTCAATGGAAAAGTAAGCAATACTCGACATATCGCATTGACGTTCCATGTATTTAAATAAATCCCGTTTCGCGTAATGTTTCCTTCCTGCACAATGTTTATGAATCTCTTGTTCTAGCGATGGACCGCATTCACATCACTACCACAATATGTATTTAGCTTGAAGTGTGGCTCTCAAGTTGAAAACAAATTAATATTGAGCATACTTTCAAGTTTATCTCAAATCGAACAAGTCTATTCATCAGTTAAAGAAATTTATATAATTTCTATATCGGAATGAACTGTTTGAATCGACACTTCTTCTGAATATATATTAATTAATTGAGGTTTAAGGTAATTGTTAATCTGGAGCATCTGTTGGTTCTTGTATATGTAAATATTTTATCTTTCTGTTTTACTATTTAAATATAACACAAATCCTTGTGAAATATGTGTGAAATAATAAAAAACGAAACTTGTAATATATGTAAATGCTTGTTTTATTGGTAATCACATCACTGTATCCTGACGTATAAATAATATACATACTAGATGTTACCCACCTGCTTCGCCTGCTGCAGTATATTATTAAACTTTAAGGTGGAGGACTTGCATAAAACACGCGAAGCGATGCTTCACGGAGAGAATAGGACAGAATTATGATATAATATATACAGAGATAGATGAGCACGAAGTCGCGTGGAGTGTTGATGTTTGTGGCTACACATATTAGTCAATTTGATTTGACTCAACACGTCACCGGCGCCGTCCCTAGCCCTTAAGGATTACCTTGATTAATCAAGGTAGAGCGATATTGTCTTTCGGCTCCCTTTAGTCGACGCTTTCAACAATAAATTGTATTGACACTATAAGAAGGATTGGGTGTCGTGCAGTAATGTTTATTTTTATTTTGTTGAATTAATTTTCATCTCATTCAAAAGGTGCCATAAAAATATTTTATTCTCGAAATTGCTTTTCGCATTTGGCATTTTGGCGCCCCTTGATACCTGGCGCCTACAGCGACCGTAACTCTCTTCCCCAGGGCCGCGCCGCGCCGCGGCCGCGACGCGTGATTCACGTTGAGTCGTTTTCGGGTGACTTGGCGTGGCGTGTTAAAAGTATGTTTCTCCTTAAACACTGTTATTCCCTATAGGTAAATTGATAGTCACTAATGCCCAACTTGAAAATAATGTTGCCACATTATTTTTTGTCGTGTGGTGCTACTATATTTTTTACGTTAA
Organism: Saturnia japonica; assembly: GCA_033032175.1. NCBI lineage: Eukaryota > Metazoa > Arthropoda > Insecta > Lepidoptera > Saturniidae > Saturnia > Saturnia japonica. The sequence continues at coordinate 11,820,119 of CM065321.1, read as the reverse complement.
AATTATTTAAATAGTGAAATATTTGGTATTATTCAACTTAACCGTCTATTTACTATAATCATTACATAGGTAATTTAGAAAACGTAAAACTTAGTTCATAGGCTAAGTACCTACTTAAGAAAAATAAAAGAACGCTTTGATTTCGTTCAAGCGATGATGGACACAAAATATGTAAATGGTACTCATGTACAACATACTTTTACATTTATAACATACTAGCCGTAACCCGTTACTTCTTTTAAGTCATAAGTCCATGGGAACAACGTGTCTTATCTTGATTAATTGTGGACAGTCTTTAATTACTGTTGGGCATCTCTACACAAAAACCTAGATCCTTCATCGCGTTCAGACCTAAACACTACATTCAAAACAACGTAAATTATAGAAACCTCTCTGATTGATCCAAAACAAAACCTTCGCGGGTGTGTAAATAACAACTCGTCAAAGTTTCACTGCAATCGGATAAATGGTTACGGAACATATAGGAGGGTACAAACAAATAAAGAAACATTTATATTGGATATTATATACATTATTTTATTAGTAAATCTGGTAGTTGCTCGCTTTTTATTAAGCGTCAAGTACGTAGGAGTCGTTGCCCCGTAGGAATAGCGTCGGTGGTAGATCTCGACTCAGCACTTCCAGCCAGGACATGTACATTGCAGCCGACACTTCCTTTAAAAAGTATAATAAAATTAATTAATCACCTTTCGACCACTGAGAAAAATGTTTCCTGACGTCTCACAACCAACCAATTTATTAGACAAGGATAAGAAGCAGATAATGTTAAACCGACGCTTACTTGCAAAATGATAAATGTTATTCACCTGTCTGGGGAAAGGTAAGGTCATAACTATAAGCGCCGCTTTCGAAGATTGTTCTAACAATAATTCTCGGAGCCGCAGATGCTTGCTTGTTTTCTTATGCAGTAATTTACATTCAGTATCTGTGTCGAAAGAATTATTTTATTTTATTTATTTTATTACAAAGAAGTACATAGTTCTTTAAACATTCTATATTATTATATTAGAATACGGCTGCACGTCCACTGAAGCAAATCTCGACCAATACAAATGCATAAATATCTAGTTCTATTGATCAAATTTTGCCAGGGATGCAAGTCTATATGTCGAAATATGCAGAGATTCGCTTCGCTTCAGTGGACAGGCAGTTTCTCAACCGACTATTTTTGTTACTAAAATACAAGTTGGTGTTTTTATAATTTTAGATTTATAAAAGGTAGGTAGGTAAATGGGTGATTCGCAAAATTCCGAGAGAGTAGAATAATCTAAAAATCTTTTATATTGCCTAATTTTATATTATTCGAATATCTAAACCATATTATCAGAACTGTTATAATCGCATTCATGTTATTAATTTTAGTAGGTAGGCATATCGGAACCAGAAGTTATAAGTATAGGTAATCGAGATATTTTACGGGAAACTAACCATCTTTGTTTATATTTTGGGCGTTTTCGACGATATCTGTCCAGACATTCCAACTGTCAACCTTTGGTTCCTTGCTTATACCCTGTATGAGTATCAGCTCTGAGTATTCTATTCGAAATTTTGCGAGCAAATCCTTCATGCTGTAAGAAGAACAAATCAAGTTACATGCAAAATTTGCTATTGGATACAGGTTGTCTCGTCGTATGGCTATTATACTTAACAATGTGGAAATAGGTGTTCAACATTGTTTTCCTATTTAATTTATCTACAACATGAAGGCACTCGCGCATAGAAAAGTCTTTATAATTCATGTAAAGTTTGTCAAGCAAGGGAACAAGTTATTTGTATTTTTTTTTTTTAAATTAGCTATTAGTGTTATCAGCTCGCAACTGCATCACCTATAATCTACTCTACTCTAGAGATATTGAAAAAAGTATCGGACTACAATTATGAAAGCAAACTATTCTTTAAAAAATATATGATATAATTCAATTCTTAGTAAGTATATCTATGTGTATATCTAAATGTATATATACATACATATAATATATAACGTAGGTTTTTTGTCTCATTGTCCCCTATATGTTTCTAAATCATTCACCTAATTTTGACTGGTAATCTGTTGTGCGCATAGAATTATGAAAATTCTACCCATGAATGTTTCGGTATTACTACAAGGTGCTAGTTAATTATAAAAATACATACATTTTTTCTCCATCCCCTGTGTTATGGTGCTCTTTAGCGAGAGTGAATATTCTCAAACGCATTTTCTCCTTGGTGCCTCGTCGGGCTATAATGTAAGGTAGTAATATATTTAAACCACCGTCATCGTAAATCCACCAGGCGTCTATTGTGTTCTTCTGAAATTTAATAAAGGGATAGCATAATTCAACAATGTGAAAACATATGCATATTCTATAATACTTATTATATTTATTTCCTGGCGTACTTGTAGGTACTCAAGTGGTCGGTGGTAAAATTTAACAATAAAATTCTTAAATGGGAACTATTAAAATTAATGAAATAATATTTATTCTAATTCAGTCCATGAAGACTCATGCACGGTCTCTCTCAAGAGTCACTATTGGAACCAACATGTCTATGTGATTTTCAATAAAATCATCAGCTCCTTCAACTTCACTCTGATTTAGCCACTCTAAGCCGTTGTCGCATGCGCACAGAAGTTCAGTAGCTCGTCTTGTGACAATCCGCCAATGCGCTTTTCTCTCCGCCGCTTCGCAGGAGCTATTCGATCTCATGCTGAACATACTGCACCAAGTCTTCTTTTTTCGGCAACCTCTGTTTGACTATGTTCCATAACTTTATCACTTCTTCCTGGCAGCACTTTTTCGTCTTGTAGACGTGTCTTTTGACATATATGCGTTATAATAATCGTGATAACTCATTTTAAACAAGTGAAAACGTTGACTCAGTCGTCGTGTAACGCAATATGCCCGTGCGTCGATGTTACTCGTCTCGTACGCTGCAACGTTCATCGAGTCGGTGGCGCGGGCTTCTAAACAATCGAAGGGCTACTTAAATTATGTTGTGCTTCTTTGCTGCATTCGGATAACAATGATTAATATTATCGTCTCACATTTTGCCATTTGTTTTGACCAAAATCATGTTTATAATAATTTTAACCAATTTTCTTGCAATTTTACACGGATTTTTAAAGGGAAAAAATTACATGATATTTGTCGTGACTCCACACCCCGCGTGAGATTGGGTGAGATTCAGATCCCCCCTAAACTTTAAACACCTTACGTAATTAATGGTCACCCCTTTCCAGAGAATATAGTATACTAAATACAGGTATAGTATAGTATAGGTACTTACTTGTTTAAAAGGTATAGGTGTGTATTTACGATTGTGGTCTAAAGGTGTTTTAATTATTAATTTTTTGTCTACATTTGTTCGTGAATGATCAGACGGCTGCCTTGCAACTGTTGACAGTGAAGGATCACCTGTTTTATCTACAATGGAATGAATAACCATAGTAAAAGTCTATATATTATAGTAGTAGTATTCAGCCTATTAAGTTTAATATAATATAATATAATATTTAAAAAAATCGATTCAAAATTTACATTTTCGAACAATGCGACATGTATCATCTTTAGCTTATAGTGATACTCCAGGTTCAGAAGATCGGCAACCGTTTGTTTCTGCCCTGAGCCAGACCAAGGTTATATACTGTTTTAAAATAAACGTTTTTGAATCTTACCCTCTCCGACTTGCTAGGTAAATGTTCCATCGACTGACTGTGCTACAACGAATTTTTCTTTTTACATACCACTTGTTTCACTACAAACATTTCCCTGTTACCATATACTACAACTACATTCCTTACATTCCTTGAAACTTAAATGGACATTACGGTTTCAGAGGAGTTTTATCTCGTGAACGTTCCGGTTGTGGAATGGACTACCTCATGAGGTTTTCCCGTGAAACTACATTATGGGGTTCTACAAGAAGGGAATGAACAGATTTTTAAAGAGTGTGTGATGCTTCTGATGTTGCACGTATCGATAGGCTGTGATGACCACTTACCACCAGGCAAACCGCATGCTTGTTTGCCACCGACGTGATATAAAAAAAAATAACGACAGTAAATCTTCCAATTTCCTTTTTTACAAAAAATTATAATTTTGTCCTTGGGGTTTCCAGTATGTCGTCGATGAAATTTATTTAGCTGTTTATTTTTATTTATGAAGAATATCCCAGTGAACACATGACCTATATTTGACAGTATCCTCATGTCATATATATAAAATGGTTTAAATAAATATAAAACTGAGGTCGTGCGTTCACTTGGATATTACTTAGGTACCCATTCTTTGTCCGGTATCGTTTTGCGCTGCGACATCCTCGTGATCTTCTATGTCAGAGTCTGAGTGCATGACGGCGAGTATCTGTGTTCGCATAGCATGGTCTATGCTTATATTCGACGGGACATCTACCGATGGACGCATGTTGTGTTTCTTCGGACGTGCCGATTCTGGTACACGGAATATTGCCACGGGCATCTGATGGCTGAAAGCGTATCTGTAACACAAGAAATCACTCAAAAAAATTCGTGTTTTGTCCCGTAATACTTATAGGCTGTATATTTTTTTAAATTTTTGGGAGAATAAGATTATTTTATATAATTTAAATTATATTAGTGTGGTTGTGTAATTGACTAATACGCTCTCCACTTATAACAAGCCGTCTTGACAAGCAAACCGTACTATAAATACGATCGCAGGAACTTTCGACAGATACGCTAGTTAGTGTAGAAATACTTTCAGATCACTAAATACATATTATGTTTCCTTCCTTCCTCCCAGGAGGCAGGGTCATGTATATATGTATATGTTAGTTAGCTCGAATTTTAGGTGTAGGGAATTAGCTAGATCGCGACTTGTTTGCGATAGCGGCAACTGCCCAAGCCGAGGTCCGGCCACTTTGCCACTTTGGCACCCTTGAGCAAGTTGTCTATACTTTCGCGGCTGAGTGCCTTAAGTGCTCGCTCCCAAGTCACGGTGAAGCTGTAAAAGCCGTCTGAGGCTTCAGGGCCCTTATGGCCAACAGTGTAGTAAGTCAGAAAAAAAATCAACAGATCAGAAGTTGTCCAGTCGCGAACACGGCGCGACAGTGCTCTGATCTGTCTACATTAGTTATCAGATGATATTTATTATTCGTATTATTTATTCATGTTACTGTAATTGTTATAATGTTACTATGTCCAGATTTATTTACAATTAATATAAAAGATATAGATGATTCATTTTGTACTTTTGGATTGTACCTCCCCTTCTCCCACTTGTTAATATTAAATGTTATTATAGTTTTAGTTAGTGTTTATAATAAAGTATACCGTAGCTGCTAACTGTAAACTAATTATAATTAAATACAATATAGTAGCTGCTAACCGTGAACTAATTACAATTAAATACAATATACCTAATTACAAAAGTTCACAAGTGACATGTCGCGGCCTTCTGAAATGTCTCTTCACGCCTCGTTTGAAGAGGAACCAATATCATAGGAAGAATATCACGGTGACTGGATGACTAAGCCACATCTGCTCGATACGACATAGTTTGACATATCATTTACGTTATAAGGGTCATATTTGCACATATTGCACGCCAGTTAACGCGAAGCGGTTAAGGTTGTGCTCTACTCTCGACACGTCATAGTCAAGCAATTTTTGGCTCTTACACTGCCTCTATAGGGTTGCAAAAAACCGTTTTTTTTTCTATAATGGAAAAAAAGTGAAAAAAAAAAACATGAAAAAAACTTGTTTATTTTCTGGAACATGTTTTTTTTAGGAGTACAGAGTTCAACATGTTTAAGGAAGTTTACGTTAAAGATAAGTTCATAATGTTCATATTATAGTTTTGTTTATTTTTAAACCTACCATAATTTTTTGGTTGAATATTACGAAGCTTTCAATAATTGGCAACATTTAAAAATATTCGCACGGAGAAATCCCCATTCGGTTTATGTTTGTTTGAAGTATGAACGCAGTTGACAGACCGCCTTTGAAGCTTGAGTGATACAGAGAGAGTACAATATCAGATTTATTTAGTTTTGTGTGGCTTTGTGCTATTCATAGTGTTGCATAAATATTCATTGTAAATTAATATGCCGAAACGAGTCGGTTCAGGGCGAAAGCAATCGGTCGTCGCAAATGTTTTTAATGATATTATTTCAAATTCAAAAATTCCCAAAACAGAATGTACATTCTACTCAAAACACGTTACTAAAAACGGGACAAGACTGTTAAAGCATATACAAAAGACAAAACTGCAAAAAGTGTCCAAACTCAATAGAAGAAAAATACGGAAAATCAACAAGATCGGTTCCTTATCCTCACTTAGAGAATATTCAAAAGTGTAAGTACATTATCAATTTTATTGAACTATTTTATTTCAGAAACTAGCTGTGCCCTACGGTTTCACCCATGTTATTTTTTTACGACAAACACCGCGCCGCCAACGCACCCGTGTAGGCAATTTTTTATACTTTGTGTAAAACTATCGACATTTTATGAGGAATAAATTAATTTTTCAAATTATAATATAGCCTATGTTACTCGTTGGTACTGGAGCTTTATATTGGTGAAAGAATTTTTTAAATCGATCCAGTAGTTTTTGAGTTTATCCATTACTTAAAACAACAAACGCAGACAAAACAAACAAAAAATAATAAATTTCCTCTTCATAATCTTGGTATAGATTACATTTGTTAGTTTAGTTTTGATCTTATTTTTAGGGTTCCGACCGTATTCAATAAGAAACCTGCATCGTTTTGTTCGCCATGTCCGCCTGTTTGTCTGTCTGTCTCTGACTTAGGTGCTTATCTCAGAGACTCTTAGTACTAGAAAGCAGTAATTTTGCATAATATTTACGCTGACAAAGTGATAAATTAAAAGTGGTAAAAAAATTCTATATTTTACTGATATAAAAACTTTGCCAAGCTTTAAGACCCTGACTGCTAATGCAGTAGCCTGTATTAAGGCTATTAAGAATTCTTACAAGCTTAATACAGCCTTTATAGAAAATCAATCGATCACTAGCGTCAAAATAAGTCTTAAACTGCCCGTAAAAACTCGCTAGGGTTCCCTCTTTACTTGCTTGGAAAGTTTAAGAGAAAATAAACAAACTATCAGAGCTATCGCAATTGACGAGAACCTATCAGATGCTTTAAATAGAGTAACCACAGTAAAAAGATGTATGTTAAGTGAAGATTTTTGGGATAAAGTAACGGGATTCAGCAATTTACTGAAACCTATATCAGATACTATTAAAACTGTGGAAAGTGACACTCCACAGTTATCTTATGTTTTAGGTTTATTTAAAAAAAATTGAAGATTCAATAGAAAATATGATAGACAAGACCCTGTCCATATCCGAAGGGCAAAAAGTCAGAGAAATACTTAAACATAGAAAAGAATTTGCGACATACGACGTTCACAAAATTTGTAAATTATTAGATCCTCGTTTTAAAGGATGCGATCTTACACCAGAAGAAGAATCAATTGCTACAGAACAAATTGATAATGTTGCTGTAAAAATGCCAGTTGGTGAGAATATTGTACTGACAGAGCTTGCAAATTATATTGCAAAGCAAGGTATTTTTTCTAAAACTTTTCTGTGGTCTTCCGTAAATAAGTTGACTCCCATGGCATGGTGGGCAGGACTTTGCAAGTCAACTGCTTTATCTAAAGTAGCCCTTAAATTTATCTCGCTTCCAGTTACATCGGCAGCATGCGAGAGAACGTTTAGCACTTACAATGATGTTCATTCCAAAAAACGCAACAGACTGACAAATGACAGGGCTAGCAAAATTGTTTATATTGCTCACAATTTGAAATTGCAATCTCAAAGTTTTTCACTTTTAGAACATAAAGAACAACCTGAAAAAGAAAATGTATCTGAAATTTTTGATATAGAGAAGACAGAATAATGTGAAAATTCCGACACTGACAAGACTAGTGTAGGTAGTGACACCGATACTGAAAGTGGTACTGACACAGACGAAGAATAAAATTTTGATGTAACTTATTGATTCGATTTTTAATTTAAGCAAAATGTAAGAAATCAGAAAACATACATACCTAAATAAAACATTTATTATCCGGAGATTGTTTCCTTGAAAAAAAAAACCAAAATCAGAAAAAAAAACAACGGTACTATGTTTTTTTTTCAAGTTTTTTTCTACATAGTGAAAAAGAACAAAGTTTTTTTTAATGTTACATCACTATGTCTCTACCACAACCAATTGGCATTTATATGATAATACAAGTTGATATATTTCAAGAAAAACAATTCAACTCATATTCCGTAAAAACAATTTTACTTAGCTATTTAAAAAAAACTGAAAATCTTTCACGTGAACGTCCGGATTTTTTTTAACGATAATATGAGTAGATATATTTAAAGAAAAATTTCAAATAAACTCTCATATTCCGTAAAAAATATATTTTTTTGCTATTTAAAAAAATACTGTTTGAAAAAAAATTCACGTGGACGATAACTCCCGAAAAGTGGACGTATCGAGATCGAGTTCGGTTTATTATCCTCAGAATAACGTTAGCTTGTTACCTAGTTCACTAGGTATTTATTTGGATCTAAGATTAAAGCCCATTTTGTTAAGCTGTCTAAATAATACAAACAAGGCAACTTGTTTGTAAGACTTGATTTTTTTCTTCTTAAAAATCAAATGAGAGGTATGAGGCGTGCACTTTTGGATTTTCCAAACTTTTTTACACTGTAAAAATAGTTTTTTATTCATATAAATTATCAAAAGATTATAGCTGTGCTGTAAAAAAACTGGCGCCACATATTGAGTCAATAACTAAATACAAAAAATAAACATTCTTTTCATTTAAAGCGTGTGTAATGCAAACCTAAATCAGCAGAAATGTAGTAGACTCACCTACTTTAATATACTTATACGTATTGACATAACCTTACTGTATTATTTTGTAGTATGATATCAAATCTTCTTGAGCAGTGTCTCTCCAACTATTTTTATAGCCCAATAGTAAAATGTTAGGTGCCAGTCGTCCCATTCCAGTAGTTTGTATGAGCGCTTTGGCTCCTTGTTCCAAATCGAAGCCATCGATAAGGGTGTAGAACGCACGGATTTTACGCGCTCTAAGCCATTGTTCACCTAGGTAATATCGGCCTGCTTTTTCTGTAGGAGTTAATTCTGCCTGGAAATTAATTAAAACTATTAAGATATGTCTAAGTAAATTGTAAATTATTATTATGTTACTAATTGTTATTATGAGAACGTTGTGCGTTGCTTTAATCGGAGTGCAAATTCTATTGTGTTACATTTATAGTTATGTTTTTATAGTATAAGTTTAGTTTGTTCTCTGTAGCAGTGCCTTTTATAAATAAATATTTATTATTATTAAAAAAAAGTGCCAATCAAGGGCGTAGTTAGTTGTGGCAGGTCAGCAGGGCAAGGGCAATCTGTCCTGCAGCAGGGTGTGGGTAAGTCAAGTGCTAACTTGACTTGCATGCATCGAATATCTTTATAAAAAACTCATTTGAAAAAATTGTGTCAGTCTGTCCGCCTCTGTCTGTCTGTTTGTTCCGGGTAATCTCCGAAACGGTTGGACCGATTTTGACGGGGCTTTCACTGGAAGATGGCTGATGTTATAAGGAGTAACTTGAAGTTGAGTTCTTTTAGAAAAAGATTTAGGGTTTCACTTAAATAAAAAAACTGCTCTTTGTGAATCAATTCGGGCGCTTATATGGCTTACGCAGAGTAAACCATGAGGGTTATATCAAATTAATATGAAATTAAAAAGAGTTACAAAAAATTCAGTGACATGCTTGCTTAATATTACTTTCCCTTTCCAGCTCGAACAAATCGCGCTACATCCTTGGTGCCGATGAAAAGAAAATTCTCGAAGTTTCAAATACATGCACCCCTAGAGGATCATTTTCCAAAAAATTAACCAAATAAGTACCTAAGGCTGCCATTATTTTAATTAATATTTCAGAAAATATACCAGAAGCAGAATAATTTGTCAGTGAACGCTTTTAAAAATTGTATAAATTATAATAGTTTTTTTTTTTGGGTTTTAATAAATAAAGTGCACAAAATTTACACTTTTGTACAGAGTAAAAGTAAAATAAGTATGAGTAATATCTGTAAATGTTTATTACGCACTGAAATCTAAATATTAAAAAATATATATTACAGGTTTATGATACCTATTTGTCGATAAGATATTACATACAAATTAAAAACATTTATTTAAACAACAGAGACATGGCAGTAGCCAGGTACGGGTCTTCAACTTCGGGTTAAATTCATCGGAATGGGTCCTTCCTCAATGTATGCAATGTAAGCTCAACCATCGTTGTAGTTTATTCCGTATTAGTACCATCGGGTTACAATAGGTGGCGCGCGTGTCGTTTCACGTCGAAGGCAACGGGAACGAAGTCGCGAACAAAATATATTAAAGTAATAAATATTCTTACTTTATTTATGTCAGCAACTATCATAAAAGAGCCAACTTTAGTTATTAGATCTCCGATATCTAGAAGAACCGGTCTCGAGTAGGGGATTCCAGCTAACACTAACAGTTGAGGGTTGTATGACTTGGCGTTCACGGTTCGCTGTGTCATCTGCATTATAAACGTTATGGTGTCTCGGTAGCGCTGTCCCTCTGTGCTGCTACCCCAGTTCACATCTGGAAATGTACTTATAAATTACTTTTTAAATTATTTATACGTTGTACGACAACTTCATCTGATGTTAAATAACGATGTAGCCCAAAATAGTAACACGTTAGGCCTTTTGGGAAGGACTGGCTTTCAAGCGCAGACTTTATAGGTGTTCACTCTTATAGGTGATTGGCAACAGATTTCCAACTTGAGGGTGGTAGCTAGCTAGCCTTAGAAAATACCGTGCTATGATTTTATCACGATGCTTTCCCTTCACCGAAAGCTCAGGTTCGTTCGAGAGATTCGAACTCACTTTGATTGAGTCGGTGTCCGGACACGCTAACACTGAACTATCAGTGCTTTATATTTTTTGAAATTGTTATTAAGTTTCCAATTCTAATTGTAGTGTTATATTTCTTTTCCATTTATTTAATATTTCCGTAACTAAGTATTTACTGTTCATGACAGTCGTAGAAGAATTAAATAGCAAAATAATTTAAAGTTCAAAACAATACTAGACGATCTAATATGTATCTATTTAGTTCGAGTAAAATTATAAATAATATTTCTGTTTATTCATATTACACACGAACCTGGTAAACTTTTTTTTTTAAGTTAGGCCTTTAGATGTCACGGTTCTTTGAATAATTACACTCAATCGTATGTTACGCGTAACATCACGTGTGACTATCTTCAGCACGATAAAACAAGATGTTTAGCAAGCAACTTCATAGTGTAGACTTTTTGTTAAAATGTGCGCACGCATCGTAAAAATTCGCTCTCATCACCTTTTTTTTATAACACACGTAAGGAGTTATGACTTTAATTAAGTTAATACTAAGTACATTATGTACAAGATAATTTTTAACAAAAAAGAAAACCAACTTCAATGATTTTGAAGAGTTCCCTGGTGTATCTTCGAATTTGTCAGTCCAATGAGAATGAAATTAAAATGGGACCCCTATTCAACAAAAAGAATCATCCAAATCGGTTGATAAACAAAGAAGTTATGAATGAACCTCCATAAAAAAATAAAATTCGAACTGAGTAACCCCCCGTCTTTCGGTTTCGGTCGATTAAAAAGGAATTCTCATTTGAATGAAAAACAGTAAATTAGGTAGGTACCTACCTGGTTTTCTATATAGTACCAAAAGGTATAAAATCATGAATATAATGGTCGTTAATAATGCCATTAACCAGCTGATGATCATCATTATCGTTGCACACATGGCAAATCCCATCAGTGACAGCCATTTGTTATAATACTGGAAAAAATATTATATATCTTAAAATTACTTAAACGCACGGGCATAGACATAGCTTTCACATAGGGATCTTAGAACTAGTTTTAGCCTGTAATTTCACACCATAAAATTACATGTACGTAATAAATTGAAAAGGACAGTTTAGTGGCATGTTAATGTTGCAAAAAGTGAAAATTGAAATCACTGACTGATAAAGATAATTCATAATACTTTACTATAAACAAAATATTTAGTAAAAAAAAAAAATATGGTATTAGTATAAGAATATACTGATTTTCCCCGCATCCTGTTCTACCGATCCGAGCGTTGAATTATTTTAATTTTCCATTAACTCCCTAAACTATGCGTCCGGATAACATGCTATAAACGGTAAAGTTTATCTTAATGATTAAGCAAAACTTACTCGAAAAGTTGGTCTCCAACTGATTTGTTGGACAAATGCAGCATGAAACGTACAAAAATTTATTAGTGCGTATGAGGCCAGATAAAAGTTTGTTATCAGCGGAGCTATTGTGTTCAAATCCGCTGAAATTGAATTAGATATTACTTTCTAAATGTTGATATTCTTCATTGTTGTATTGTTTTTTTTAATAGCTCGGAAAATTTATGGCACTGTCGTTGATGTTAAGCACAGTGCAATCCACACATAACGGCGACCACCGATAGATCGGTAATCCAACAGCAGTCTTCAGTGTCATACCGGCCCGCAGAAATATTTCTTCACGGTACGCTTGAAGGACCCGATGTCACAAGAAGGAGGCTAAGGAAGGAGACACATTTGCTGGAACACTTTTCCTAGGATTCAACTTTGCTAGAACAAACTTGACAATCTTTTCCAAAGTACTTTTTGATAGCAATCCCTAAATACCGAAAACTATATTTTTTTAAAATCCTTTACAGGTTTAGTGTTATGGCCATAACCTTATTTTATGTTAACTGGCGATATGGCCCAAGATGGTGATACGGTTAGCCTAGTAGGGAACTGGCTTTCAAGTACCAGGTACCAAAACACACCTATAACTGCTCGGCGACAGATTTTCAACTTGAGGGTGTTAACTAGCCAGATGTGTGTTAGAAAATACTCTAGAACATGCTATAGTTTCATTACGATGTTTTCCTTTACTGAAAGTTCAGACTATGTGTAAGGATTCAAACTCATGTATATCGACAAGATATCCTTACAAGCTACCAAATAGCCATCATTGCTTAAAACTGTGTATTATGATTTTCTTTTTATTTATTTTACGCATTAATTTTTTATAATTGGTCAGGATCCACTACTTACCGATAAGAAGAAACAATAATGACACACAAAACGTAAGAACGTAGCCTCTGTAAGGCTCTCCATATTTTCCGTAGGGCTTCGAAAAGAAAATGAGTCCGGGGTATATTCGGTCTATACCAAGCGCTTGTATGAGCCGCGGCACAGACAAGAGGTTGGTTAGTGCCGTCGATAGGGTTGCAGCCCAACAACCCCCGTATATCAATGGACCCCAAAGCGCCATCAATTGCATTATCTGAAACAACATGATTACAATTGAATATATCATTGCGTGGTTATTGTTTTTTTAGTAATATAGCAAGGTTGTGCCACTGTCTCTTATAGTAGCCAAGTACAATCCTAAAACAACTAGGACCGCCCATGGACAATCGTCGCTGTCATGAACTATTACGGTTGATGCCCAATGTCGTAAAGAGGGAACAAATTAACCGGGAGACGGTTCCACAGTTTCACAGTACGACAAAGATACCACACATCACATGACAATTTGAGATCGCGCCAAAAATTTTCACGTGATATTCGAAACGAATCGGATATGTAGGTATTTCATACTTTGCGGGCTACTCTTAGGCATTCTATAGGATGCCGGCAATTCATACATTTCCTATAACATTTACAAATAATTCGCATGACTTTTGATTCCAAATCGTTCCTGAACGTCAAATAAAATAAGGTTTTATTGAAATTCCAATTGAACATGATTTTTTACAAAGAGACCTTCGACAATTACTGACCTCATAGTTATTGTGCAAACCAAATTCACAGTTAGGTTTACAAGCTTCTAACGCTGCTTGGGTGATGTTAGAAGAGTCTCCACTCGCGTCACGCAATGCTCCAACGCCAGACAGCATAGCCATTGTAAAGTAACTGGTGATTGATATTGCCAATGCTAATAGGGTACCTTTTGGAATTGCTGTTGCTGGATCCTAAAAATAATACTTCATTTTACAAAATAGATGTTAATTGATGCTAAAAAACAATTACAGATATTTTTTATTAAATCTAAAATTATCGGCATACTAAGCGATGTATACGGCAACAAGTCGGACATAAAATGAAAAAAGATAGTAGGAATATTATTGCAAGTAATATAATTTAATATCATCTTGTATTAGATGTAATAATTAAAGTATTTGTACATAAATTAATAAGGAAGTGAAAATAAATTATTAATAAACCAAGTTAATAAGTTATTAAAAATGTATTCCATATTTTCAGATAATTACAATTTTTTCATCTATGAAGTTGGTGACAAACATATAACTAAAAATAAAACCATGACGAATGATAAACAGATTTGATTTTAGCCGTTGCCATAAAAGTAGGTACCATAAAAATGTTACGTGATGATTAATGTATCATGGGCGGTAGTTATCGCTTATCTAGGAAAATTTTCATAAAAATATTTGTCCAGAACGAATTTTATTGCACAATAATGTATTATTAGGGCTGCCACCTATTTTTGGAAGGAAAATAGTTTTTTTTCTTCCAAACATACAAAAAAAAAGTACATTTGTGAAATTCAGTAAAAACTAAAGTACGCAATTATTTTTAATTATCATTTATATTTCCTTGTGTATTTATTATTACTGTTCACTCTGTCACCAAGGTAACTGACGCTAATCTATTTCTTTATTCTCGACCTTTTATATTCATTCTGAAAATTATGTATGTAAAAGCGGAAGTTGCAGGAATGGACAGAAGAAAGGAAATCTATATTAAAGAATGTGTAGTTCTGTCTGTACATTTAACATTATTCCATAATTTCCCAACAGACATACTATATGAACGATACTGACCACGAATAAGGTACCTATGGAAATTTTTTTTAATTAATTCTTATCAAATTTGTTTATGGGAAATATAAAACATACAATAGTTGAGAGTCTATAAGAATCGTCAATAATACATTAGAAATCATAGAAAAGAATAATTGATTTTAACCGATTTTGATGGAAATTATACACGAGAAATACGTGCCATTCGTCGTTTGATACGGCATATGAATTGTCAACAATATGAGTAAAAAAAATAACATTACGGGATGTAAGTAACTACTGCGTCGTAACAAACGCGTACGAAGCCGCGGGCACACCGGTGGTTATATTATTATATAATATATTTATTAAACTTGTACTAGTATCTGTGCTTTTGAAAAGCATTTGCCATTTTTCAGCAGTATTTTTTTAGATTTAAAAAAATTTAGTTTACCATAATTACTTCTGAACAAAAATAGTTGATTCGCTGTGGGTGTGTTCCACTTACAAAAAATTGCAACAGCTGAATTAGCTATGAAAATATAGTATTTTTCGTACTATATTGTTTTTTTATAATATATTATATATAATACTAGTTGTGCCCGCAACTTCGCTCGTGTGGACTACAGAATGCCGTCGATCGGGCACACGCTAACCCCGTTCCAGGTAATATGCTTATTATGAGTGATCCTTAGATGATAAATATAATTATGCTCGTGTTGCCTTTTTTGTAGGTCTTTTAATATCTACAATTATGTAGTAAGTACCTAATTTTTATATATCTAAAATGGTTAAGTCAGCGTAAGCTATTTAAGCGCCCGAATTGATTCACCAAGACCAGTTTTTTTTATTTGAGCGGAACCCTATTATTAAAAAAAGGAGCCTAAGCTACTACTTAATCAGCTATCTGCCAGTTAAAATCCCATCAAAATCGATCCAGCCGTTTCGGAGATTACCTGGAACAAACTGACAGACAGAGAAACAAAAATGTTAAAAATAGGTTTTTTGTTATAGGTATCGGATATAATATGATGCATTTAGTAAAAAAGCTGTTATTTTGACATTACAAACGGACACTTCAATTTTATTAATTGTATAGATATAGATATAGATAGTACGGATGGCAACCCTATATATTAAAAATACCTGTTTGACTTGGTCGTTTAAAATTAGACAGTAAATAACATGATAACTATGTGGAGATAATAACTGATCAATATATACATAATCTTTGAAATCGTTCATTATATAGAAAAAGTAACTAGTGTTTTTTGTCAATATTTTATCAGTAAAATCGAAGACATAAATTCGGTAAAGACATTTTTTCGTTTGAACAAACGAAACATAAAAACTAAACATGCAAAAGCTGAAAACTATTTTTACTCAATTTTATAGTAAAAAAAACGCTAGTTTTTTTCAAACGTTTGTTAAAGTGAAATATTATTTACCCGCTAACCCGTGCGAATTTTCGCAAATTAAAGAACGTAAATAGTCTAACGGCTGTCATGTTAGTTGAACAGATTTTTAACATAAAGCATGATTAGATTGTCTTTATAAAAACATTAATCTCTTGCGCTATTTTTCGTCAAAAGCAAAGAATATAAGCTTTAAAATGATGTTTGAATAATTAATTGTGATGAAGTATTAACGGAGATATGGCGTTGCCACAAAAATACCTTTAAGAGATTAATCAATAATACGATAAAAGTTTTTACAAATATTTAAGTGATTTAAATATATATTCTATTTAAGACTTCAATCGTGTTGTTTTGGTCAAAAGTATTCATTTATTCCAGACCTCCAATGGTCGTTGAGTCCATTTAGGCCGGTATAGTAGCGGAGTTATTCATTTAAACAAGCAACAAACTAATCAATAATAAGTAAATTGAATTAACAACCCTTAGATCACCACATATGTTAGCACCAGCTTGAACTCCCGTCACAGCCGGGAAGTAGACAGCGAAAACACTGAAGAAATCATGATCGCTTTCATCGGTGGGTCGATAGTCTGGCTTCCAATTCCTTTGCGCGGTTTCAACTAGAAGGTGAAAAATGCCATGATGATTTGATAATATATTGTTGATCGATGCTTGGTTTATCTACTTTTTATGAAACACATAATATATTAACTAGCTATCGTCCGATGATCGTAATTCGACCAGCGACTTTTTAATCATAAACTATTATCTGTTAAAAATATTACAAAGTACCTTGTTTTCTCTTTTAAAATTATAGATTTGTGATAATGTTAATAAGATACAACAGTGTTATACTGAGTATGCCATATGTAGGTACCTACTATGTAATAATATATCACGGGAAGAGACTAGCGTTTGAAATACAGGCTCGGCCTAGTTCAGGCGCTAGGTTTCATTAATTGAGAATAAAACTATTGTATTTCCTAGAAATAAGCCTCATATTTTTGTATCTTGTTATGGTCAAATAAACTTATTATTATTATTTGTTTTACATTTGCAATATGAACCTAAGCAATGAATATTATATATCACTTGCTTTTACTTTTCATTGAGTGACAATGTCAATATTTTGGGTGGTCTAAGTTCAATGACAGTGGTCGGGTTAGGATTCGCAGTATTAATTCATTTAATTTAATATATTAGTAACATATATTATAGATAAATTTTAGCTTTCTGCACTCCTTCTCCATGTAAACTTTAACCATATCAAATCTCACAGTATTCCGTGCACACAATACGCTTAAAAAGGCGTAGAAAGTTTTTGTTTCACGTATTAATATATTAATTTTATAAAGTTCAATATATTGTTTGTTTGTTTGAATCTGAATCTTGATGGCTCTGTGGTAGCGTGTATGGACAACGCGTCTATCGAAGTGAGTTCGTATCCCTGCAATGTGTCTGAGCTTTCGGGGAAAGACAAACATAGTGATGAAACTATAGAGCTTCTTGTAATGCCCACTTGCCTAGCTAAAATCTGTCGCCAAGCACATATAGGTGTGTTCCGGCAACTCGCTTGAGAGCCAGTTTCCCGCAGTAGGCTTAGCGTGTCACCATCCAAGGCTACATAATCACTTAACATCAAACGAGATTGTACCCATAACGCTAAACCTATAATTAATTTTAAAAAAATTAGTACCCGTCAGATTGTTTTGTATTTCATAGCCTATATATTGAGGGGGGTATGTAACTTCAAGCTACTATCCTATGGAGCGGAGCAGTATCCTTGAAGGTCTAGCGATCTGGCAAGATGTAGGCAAGTACGAGAAAGGGTTTTATTTGGAACTGCCTATATTTTTATGAGCCCAGGAGACATTAGAAGATTTGACAGCTTCACTGGGCTTGGGGGCGAGCGCGGGATGTACTCAGCCGCGAAACCGCGGAAGGCGCGTCGGAGAATTGATCGAATAAATTTAATACGAGCACACTACCAGCGCACTGCATACTTAATGCTACTTAATGTAGCTTTATTATTTATAGGAAAATCCGTAGGTATCAAATAAGTTTACTGATTAATCTGAGAAGAGAAACTCAAACACTAGGTATGTATTTGTGAAATCTTATTATGAATATATTAATTACAAAATTTAATTATGGAACTAATCACATTTTGAAAACTCTTTTTAATTAATAATATTCAGTGTATATGGTGGTAACTTACTGTTAATACCGATGAATCCTTTGGATATTTCATTGTCATCTTTGGGCCCAATACATGCTCCAATTATGTAATTGAATATAGCTAATACAATCACGGTAATGAGGAAATTCTAAAACAAAAATAATATGATAATCAAGGGAAATCAAGGAAAGTACTTGTCTTATGTGTCACATGTTCCTGTTATGTTGCATATTTTATTTATAGATATTCTAAATTCAGAATTATTTACGACATTTGATTCATGTTTAAGTTATAAAAATTGCAAAAAGGTCTATTTCTCATTGTTAACCTAATTTGCGAAGCAGTGTTCCAAACAGGGCATTTGCGCGGTAAGAAGTGTGCCCATTGCATTATTAGCTCAAGGCTGCTCAAACCCAGGGCGTCCGGGTCCCGGGCTTTATAGTGATCTAGCAAGTATCCAAGAGTAGCGTGGCAGCTGTCAATCCCCGCCGCGCGCACTGGTTGTGATTTTTTTTTTTTTTTTGATTATTATTAAACTATGGGTAACTGAAAATTTTGTTCATTTTAAATATCTATCTATTTATATAATTATTTAAACAAGTATTACTCGGTAGATCGCCCACAGAATAATAATACTCCTAACGAGGTGGCTAATGAGTTAATGAGCTGACATGAAATTGAAATTAAATTATAGCCCATCTCCAAAATGAATTGGGCAGCCTTACATTAAATCCTAAGAGTTGTTTATAAATTCATGAAATTATAATAAATTTACTGTCACCACATTAAATTAAAGACCATATAACATAAAAAAACTTACTTGTGCCTTAGTCTCCCAATCCATTCCGACGGCGCATATTACACACATGATGAAAAGGGCAATGGCTCCCACGATCCGTACGTCGTTCACGCTATTGTCAATAATCTTGAGACCGTGTGACTTCAGTAGGTCATTAAGTGAGTCGCAAAATCCTATTGTATTCATGCTGGCGGCGACGGCATTCGCAAAAGCAAAAATAATGCCAACCGACGCGCCAAGTTCGGCTCCCAACGATCTTGATACCAGATAATAAACTCCACCTTAAAAGATGTTGCTTTTTTATCCGTTATAGGTTTATTTAGCGTTGTGGCCACAATCTCACCTGTGGCTCTAGCCAAGTTGTTTTTCTACAATCGTTAATGCCAACGAAAACGGAAAAATGTATGGATTTGACATATCTCAACCTAAATCACGTGATCAGATATTATGTCAATTCAATTTTCGTTGTACACAAATTGCTACGTCCTTACGGGGTTGAACTTCGCTTATACCTAGTTAATTTGATGAAATTACTACGTGACAGAGATATAATGTTTACCTCCTTGCAACTGGCCGTTAGTGCAGATAGCGCTCAGGGAAAGCGTGGTGGTAACACATACCACTCCAGATAGCAAAATTATTACAATAGTGAGTCCAATACCAGCTTGCGCCACCACCCATGCGATACGTAGAAACAACATCACACCCCAAATGTTTAGTAAGCACGGAATCAGGACTCCCTAAAACCATATAACATCGTTATGATTATACAAAGAACTGACTACCAACCTCTACTAATGAGGGATTCATAATGTTCAATAGCTTTTAAACTTAATTTATTTAAAAATCTCCACTCTCCTTTTGAGTTTGATATTGATTGTTGTCATTTCTAGACATTAACTTATTTTTCCTTTACAGTTAAACTATTTATCAAGTGAAGAAAATGATAAGTTGATACTAGCTAAGCCGGCAGATATTATTCTGCCCTTTTCGGTAGTAAATGGTTCGACGACAGTACTATTTATCGGGTTCCGATATTGTGATTTTCATGCAATATGAAAGTGCCATATAACGGATTCTAACATAGCTATGAAACATACTCTCAATAAAACTAAAATAATATGTAAATATGAGTTTAATCGGTCAACTCGATCAGAAGTTCGTCTAGAATCAATAACAAATGCACACAATATATTGAATAGCACTTTTCCCGCGGCTTAGTTGTCGTCATAGTTAAGTTATGTTTTTATATCCCAGTTTAACTGAATGGCTAAATACCAATTTCCTTATTTCTATCTTTAAAATTACAGATATTCATAGAAACTTTTATCCTCTACTTCACCACCTTAGAGGTTGAATTTCCAAAAATCTTACAGTCTAAAAGGAACCCGCATGCAAATTTTCACGGTCCTAGCCTGCGTAGATTGGGCCGTGCTTTGATATGTCATTCAGTCAGTTAATTATCCTTTTATAAATATACTATATATAGAAGTTAAGAAGTGTTTGTTTTTATTACCTGTATCCATCCTAATTTGATACCACCGAACGTAGTTAACTCGGGTGTAGGATTAGAATTAGCATCTCCAGAGGACAGATGACGTTTATGCTGAAAAAAAAAATTTAGTAGGCACAGAGATTTAGTAATAGGTATATAGCGTGAACTAAAAGTGAGAGTGCATGATATTAACATTTAAATTTAATGTTATTTTTCTTATAGTTATAGACTTGACATACGCTTACATATCTAGTCATTTCTTATGTCCATTTTTATAGTTGAAAACTCTTTTATTTATTTATTTATTTACACACTATGCGTTAAATACGCAATGGCGGACTTAATGCCTAAGGCATTCTCTGCCAGTCAACCATTAGGTGATGCAGAGATAAATATTGGTAGGTGTAAAAGTAAATAAATAAATAAATTTGATAAATATTGTAATTTTACTGTTTCATTAAATAAAAATACTGACAGTTACCCCAAAACTTTTGCTAATGTGAACTACAATTTGATTTAAAATTCATTGTCGTATATTTTTTATTCATTTATTATAGCATGGAAAAGTGACGGCACTGTGCCTCATGGTAAACACAGTATAAACGAAAACAATGGTGACCCTCGAGAGATCTGAAATCCATCGGACGATCGCCGGTATCATGCCTGCTTGCAAACTTCTCAGCAACTAGATATATACTGGCGGATCCCGAAACGCGACAAACCAAAACAAAGTCACTGTGACAGGTGTATCAACATGTGCGTGGCGATCGAGGCCCTGTCCGGGAGAAATCCCTCCCACCACGCTTGATTACTGGATATACACAGGCTCATCCTGGAACACGACACGCCTAATGCCTAGTTTCTGAGGATCCTAATTAACTGCACATTAGCTATTGATTCAATGACGATTTTTAAATAGTCGCGTTATACTCTCACTAAAAGCAATTTGAAAACGGTACACAAATTTTGTTATCGACAGGTTGAAACAAAAGAGATAGGAAATCACAGCGTAATGCGGCAACTCTGTTGTCAAAAAAGGATAACAGTTTATTCTCGCTCGAAAGCAATTGCCCATCATTCACGATTGCATGTAAAGAGTGTTAATGCCGTATCTACTTATAGAATATTAATGTATTGATTTCATAAACATAACTGTAGCTTACGCCAATTTTATCACAACTTGTGTTTCTGAATACATTTGTACCATTTCTAAGAAAATATTTAGCGATTTCTGCTATCGCTTTGCTATTGCGAAATACGTAATAAGGGGGCGGGTGTCTACTGTCTGTTTTTGTTAAATAGACATCAAACAACTATCGGATAGATAAACGCTCCATTTTGGTTATAAATTGAAGCAAGTTTAACTGAAGTTTATCGTATGATGATATCTTCAGAAACGCCATTTGTTGAGTTTGTAAAGTAATAGCGATATTGAACAAATAAACTATAGTATAAAGTACCACAGAAACCGGACATGAAAGGTTTATACATAATACGAGTATTATATGATCAATTTTAAGCTACTTCTGATTGTCATATCGAAATGAATCTTTGTATGTATATGTAGTTCAGATGAAACCAATAACGATAAAAATATATATATATAACGACAAGACGGACCTTAGAACGGCAATAGCCACTACAGCCGGATGTGAGTCAGACCAGATTAATGTCGCTCCCAGTGGCGGGGGCAAGGAAGTTGGCTGATGCAGTGCGTCTCCTGGTCGGCTGGAGTGTGGCCCGTATACGGCCACTGGCAGAGAAGCCCATGCGCTGCTTTAAGTGCATGGGCTTGGGCCACACTCGCACAACGTGTGAGAAGCTGGCCGACTGGGATGCCCTGTGTTCCAGGTGCGGGGACTCAGGCCACACGGCGGTGAGCTGTGCAGCTATTAAGCGGCGGACCATTACATGGCGGGGGCGAGCTGCAAGCCCTCCTCCACCAAGAGGAGGCCCCCTGGGGCACGTTTTGGAGGACCAGGATCGGGGGTAATTAGTATGGCTCAATAATCAATAATGCAGAACGGCCATACTAATTACCTCCAAGGGAACTTAAACCAGTCCGCCACTGCACAAGACTTATTTGTGCAATCGGTGGCGGAGTGGAACATTAGTGTTGCGGTGGCTGCGGAGCCGTATTGTGTCCCTGCTCAACCTTACTGGGCAGGTGACCTTGACGGCTCCGTAGCCATTCATAGTACAGGGTCACCCCTCTCCATTAAGGAGATGGGGTCAGAGTTCGTGGCGGCCGCCTGGGGAGGTTACGGTATTGTGGAGGTTTATTTCTCCCCAAACCGGCCCTTGTGGGAGTTCGAGGCGTTTCTCGACTCCCTGGGGCCGGTGATTAGGCGGCTGTCACCGCTCCCCATTGTCCTGCTTGGCGATCTTAACGCCAAGTCGCGGGCATGGGGATCGGTGGCCAAGGACCCCCGGGGGGAGCTAGTGGAGAAGTGGACAGTTCAAGTTGGACTGCCCCTCCTCAATAGAAGGTCCGTCCACACGTGCGTGCGGCATAACGGGGGGTCGGTGGTGGACGTCTCCTTTGCCACGCCGTCTGTCGCGCGCCGTGTGCAGGATTGGAGGGTGCTGGAGGAGGTGGAGACCTTTTCCGATCATCGCTATATTCGGTTCAAGGTCTCCACCTCCCCAGGGGAGCAGGTGCACCGTCCCCGTGGAGGGGCGGTGTTCCCCAGATGGGTTCTTGGCCGCCTCGACCGAGAGCTGGCGGAAGAGGCGGCCATTGTCTAGAGCTGGCGAGGGCCAGCTCCAGCAGCTGAAGATATCGACGCGGTCGCAGACCGCTTCCGTAGGGACCTTACGGCGGTTTGCGACGCGTCGATGCCGCGGGGCAACAACCGTCCGCAAAACAGGCGGGCGGTGTAATGGTGGTCCCCGGAGATTGCCGATCTCCGGGAGGCCTGCTCCGCGGCGAGGCGGCAGCTACAACGCTGCCGCCAGCGGCTAGTTCGGCAGATTGGGGAGGAGGCTCGGTTGCTTGCTGCCTACAGGGAATGCCGTAATTCCCTGCAGGCGGCCATAGGCCGGGCCAAGGACGAGAGATGGGAGGAGCTTCTTAGGACCCTGGATCGGCATCCATGGGGGCGCCCTTACCGGATGGTAAGAAAAAGTTCCGGGGGCAGGCGCCCCCTTTAACGGAAACTCCGGTGCTCCTCCCACCTCCCATGATTAATGGGGGCCTCATTGTGGAGGAGCTAGCACCGCCCCATACTGTCACAGATGATGAGATGGGCCAGGTGGTGCAGCACCTCCGCAAGGAGCGGAGGGCACCTGGCCCGGACTGAGTTCCGGGCCAAGTATTAGGAGTGGCGCTAGACCACATTGGGGGAGAGCTTCGGGAGCTGTTCGACCGCTGTTTACTGGCCGGACGGTTCCCGATGCTCTGGAAGGTGTGGCGACTCTGCCTGCTGGCGAAGGAGGGTCGCCCTCCGGACTGCCCGTCCTCATACCGGCCCCTGGTGTTGCTGGATGACACGGGAAAGATGTTGGAAAGAATAATAGCCTTCTATGTCATCCGGCACATGGAGGAGGTGGGGCCGGTCCTTTCTGACTGGCAGTTCGGCTTCCGGAGAGGGCGCTCCACTTTGGACGCCCTCTCCACCCTGAAGACGTGGTCCGCGGAGGCGACCCAGGAGGAAGGTAGGTTGTTGGCGGTGTCGATTGACATCGCCAACGCCTTCAACAGTCTGCCGCATAATGTCATTCGGGAGGCACTCCGGTTTTTCGGGGTGCCTTCGTACCTGCGGCGGCTGTTGGAGGACTACCTCCAAGAGAGAGAGGTCGTCTTCGCGGACGGCCGGGGGATTGTGGCCCGGCGCCACGTTGGGTGTGGTGTTCCACAGGGGTCGGTGTAGGGACCGCTCCTGTGGAACATGGGCTACGACTGGGTGCTTCGCATAGCACTCCCGGAAGGAGTCCGCGTAATTTGCTACGCGGACGATACCCTGGTCGTAGCCCGCGGGGGCAGTTATGCCGAGGTGGCGCGCCTAGCCACAGATGGTACGGCCCTCGTGGTCAGGCGCATCAAAGCGTTGGGCCTTAGAGTGGCGGCGGAGAAAACCGAGGCCCTACTTTTTCATGAGCCTCGGTGTGGGCCGCCTCCTGGGGCCCACATCTACGTAGAAGAAGTAAGGGTCCGGGTCGGGGCCCAGATGAAGTATCTGGGCCTTGTCCTGGACGGGAGATGGCGGTTCGAGTCCTATTTTAAGGGTCTCGGACCGCGCATTGTGGGAGCGGCGGCAGCTCTCGGTCGGCTCCTCCCGAACACGGGAGGACCGGACGCGAGTTGTCGCCAACTATTTGCGGGGGTTGTGCGGAACATGGCCGTCTACGGGGCACCGATCTGGGTGGATGCTCTCAGCGCCACAAACAGACGCGTGCTGCGTGCTGCGCAGCGTGTCGTGGCGCTGAGATTTATTCGCGGATACCGGTCGGTGTCCACGGGGGCGGCCTGTGTGCTCGCCGGCTCCCCGCCGTGGGAGTTGAAGGCGGAGGTGCTCGCCGCCGTGTACAGTTTCACGGCGGCGAGGAGAGAGTTAGGAGAGCCTCCGGCTCCCGAAGAAGTTGCATTGGTTAGGCGGGAAGTCCGCGAGGACGTATTGAGGAGGTGGGAGGAGGACCTGGCGGACGCGCGCTTTGGACGTTATACCATAGACGCTGTCCGCCCGGTCCTCCTGCAGTGGTGTAGCAGGGAACAGGGCTCCCTGACGTTTAGGCTTGTGCAGGTTCTGTCCGGACATGGATGCTTCGGATGGTACCTGCACAAAATAGCCAGGAGGGAGCCCTCCACTGCGTGCCATGAGTGCGGGGCTGCGGAGGATACGGCGCAGCACACTCTTGGTGAGTGTGCGGCCTGGGGGGAGCAGCGTCGCACTCTGGCCGCAGTTATTGGTGAAGATCTCTCGCTGCCGAGTGTGGTGAGAGTCGTGCTCGGCAGCGAGAGGGCATGGACGGCGATGGCCTCCTTTTGCGAAGATGTCATCTCGCAGAAGGAGGCCGCGGAGAGGGTTCGTGAGGGGGATCCCCTGAGCGGCCCTCTCCGCCAAAGACGAACGGGTGGCAGGAGGAGGCGGTTTATCCGCCAACTCCCGCCACCCTAGCCGAACCAGAGGAGACGGGTCGGAGGGCCCGTCTCCTCATTGTACAAGTTCGGCGGACGGAGGAGACGGCTAGGGTGTACTGAGCCGTCTCCTGCTTAGGCCGGGGCGGCGCGGCTGTATGCCAGCGCAGTGCCCGCGTCGCCCCAGTATGGCGGCGGATGGTACACCGTGGAGTTTTAGTGAGTAGGAGTCTCACATAAACACTCGTCCCCCCGGGCGGGTGTGTACCCATGATGGGTATCTCCACGTTAAAAAAAAAAAAGAAAAAGGAATTAGTTTTTAACATTATGTAATTTACTAAGAACAAATAAAGGATTTTTAATTATTACTTTTTTTAATTTTAATTATCCTATGCATACATTAAATCTGTGTATGATAGTATACTATAGTCAATTTAATACCTCATCTCGACTCGATGTTGTATCAACAGGCTTGGTGTTCCCATTCTCAACTGAAGCGCTTCTTCTGCGCCTACTTCTTGATGGATTTGGAACTGTTAATAAAATTACACATTATAACAACTTACACGATGAACAGAACAGAATTAATGATTACTAGCTGTGCCCGCGGCTCCGTTCGCATGGATTATACATTGTTTTGCTGCGAGGGATTTCTTAGATCGCATGTAATTTTGACTTCGTGATATCTTCTACGGTATTCATTTAAATGAAAAACTGTAAAGGTCAATTATAACCTACGTTAAATGCCCAAGTCAACTAATAAACTTATCCGGATAAAGATTAATATTGAATTGGAGATAATAGCTTCGATAATAAGGTATTGTTAATTATTATGTTGAAGATAAAAATAGTTACTGTGAGTCAACCTTAGGAGGCAGGCGTATTCAATCGCGGACTTAAAAAAACCTTTAAAAAATAATTTTGTTCTATATAACATCATGTTATTTATATTGCAATTGATTAATTAACTTGATTACAAATAATTAAATTTTCTCTACTGTACAAAAACTAAATTAGAATGTATTGTATATATAAACCTACAATCATCTAAATAGGTTAAAAAAAAACCTGTCAGCAAAATCAAGTTAAACAAAATCAAACCATTTCAAACTTCCCTTAAAATAAACCAACTACATCTGTCTATAACACTTAAAATTAATACGTTAAACTTAAAATAAATCAGACTTAAGTACTTATAACTAACTTAAGTTTCTATAACCAGGCATTCTCTGCAAAGATTCATGTTATTAAATTAAAATGACCAGATATTGTTTAAAATGTTTAGATACTTTACGTATGTCCTTTTTGTATTGCGAAAATAAATCAATCATAAAAATAACATTAAAAAAATGAAATAATAATGTTTCGTCTCCAAACTGAGTCGGCGCAAACGCACACAAACCAAATCATCTGGAAAAACAGGATGGCTAATTTTTTTTTTTTCTTGTTATATAATGTTTTAACAATTTTATTTTCGTGAAGCGTATGTCCTTCTCCGGTATCCAATTTAACTCTGTACCAAAATTCGTCGAAATTCGTTCTGCGGTTTAGGCATGAAAACGTAACAAACACACAGAGAGAGTTACTTCCGCATTTATAATATAAGTTTGGATAGTATATTATATCTATATAATTAATACAATGTTAAAATAACAGTTTTTTACTAAATGCATATGAAAGTCTATACAATACCTATAACAAAACACCCATTTTTAAATTTTTGTCTGTATCTCTGCCTGTTTGTTCCGAGTATTCTCCGAAACGGTTCGACCGATTTTGACGGGACTTTCATTGATAGATAGCCGAGGATATAGGGAGTAACTTAGACTACTTCTATTTTATAAAAAGAATTAGGGTTCCACACAAATAAAAAAAAACTGATCATGGTGAATCAATTCGGACGCTTAAATGGCTTATGCTGAGTAAATCATAAGAGATATAGTAAATTAATGTACTATATAATTATAGGCATTAAAATGACCTACAAAAAAGTCACAGAAAGTATACGTCTATCTTCTAAGGAACACCCACAAGAAGCATTTTTGTCTTTAAAATAGTCGGGAGTGGGGAGCAAGATTCGTGCGGGCATTCTGTTCTCCACGTGAGCGAAGCCACGGGCACAGCTAGTTATAAAATAAAATACCTATACATTGCGAGTATCAATGGGAACATTGGATGAGGAAGGCCTAGAAGTTTTTGGCGGGATCTTGAAGTGACATGTTGTGGTTGTTATTTTTAATTAATTTACTTGGGTTTTTGACCCTATATTATGTAATATTGGTGGCGTTTTGCGTGATATAGTTTGGTTTTTGTGCATAAGTGAGATGGATTATAAATATAAGCTGAAAGCATTCATTCCGAGATCCCACAAAAACTTCCTAGAAACTTCTAACAAGGGAACCACCATCTTGTTAGGATACTGAATCGTCATAACACGTGACAGCCGAGGTCACTTCGAGAAGCCTGTGAATGCCCCAGGAGGCTTCTGTGCTTCTGGTCGGAGTTGGGCTGGCTGGAATAGCCGGCCGGAATATCTACGCACAATGGACCTAGAAAGAGTCTAAGTGCGAACAAGTGGAGCCCACATAACATAACATAACACATGACAATATAATTCACTCGATAATGGCAGTAATGGTCTTCATTAAAGAAGACCGGTTGCCAAGTTAGGAAGAAGAAGAAGAGGAAGGCCTAGCCGAAAGTTCCTCGATCAAATCGGGGACGTTCTGAAGAAAGTTCAGGTCAAGAGTACTCTAAACCGACGAGCATGTATGAAAAGATTGATATATGTTGAAGAAGCGAAAGATATATGCCAGGATCGTAGCAAGTGAGAGGACGTGGTCTCTGCCTACCCCGTTGGAAATTATGCGTGATTTATGTATGTATAAAATAACCGAGGTTTGCCGTTGTGCGCGTATCACACAACTACTGGATAGATTTTGATCTTTTTTTTTTTGTTTTACTCATTAAAAAAATCACGATACATGCATTCAATAGAAAATTATTAAAGGTTTAAGAAACTACGATTTTTATAAGAATTATGCGTTTTTCTGATATCCACGGAGCGAAGCCGCGGACACAGCTAGTAAAGAAATAAAACGTACATAAAAATAAAACGTTAATAAGTAAAATAGTATTTATGGAACTTACCGATTTTACCGCAGTCACTTAAAAGGTGGACATTCATTGTAATTTCAATTAATGAACCAGCATTATACGGTGTTCGGAATAATAAATAATTTGCTTTTTTAACATAAGGTCAAACCGCGTTTCAATAAGAGTTAATTAAAGTGGTGTAATAATTAATGTAAAGAACGCGGGCGACCGTGTCTCGTCTCGACTGCTTCGATGCCGCTCTTCTCCGGTTACCCTTAAGTATAACACCATTTTAATAAGATCCTCCCCGCTCTTCTCGATCGAAGCCAAGAAAATCGTAAATACTGAATACTTCAGAACCGATGGCAGTTCTTTTGAAACTGGCCGATTACAGTACAATCGATCATTCCGGACTTGCACACAAACTGTGTTGTATAATGTTTTTCTCAGCATACCTATATTATGATTTATGAGAGTCTTATTAATCTGGGGTTCAGAACGAGTCTCACGTGAATAGTTGTATGCGATAAGTAATGTTTTGATTTTTAAAAACTATATTATTGATTTTTTGATTATAAAACCGGATAGTTTAACTTTGCTTTTTACTTATTTCGACTTTCTAGTAAGCTTGTAATACTTAATGAAAAATATTAATTACAGATTAAGTCGCTAACTAGAAGATATAATTTACAATAGCTAGGATTGGTTTCATGCCAGAGGTGCAAACAGTCTTCCATATACGGCCGAATTGTAAAGTATGTTATCATATATGACTGGGCGTGAAAAACCGTCACACCTTGTTCAGGACTCCCAAGTCTCAAAGATGTTGTGGAGATGACACCCCCGATATCGCCCATGGACTTGAGATTACTGCGAATATCCGCACTTAGTACCTATATTGAGGCTCTGACGCATTGTCAGCGAAACGTTCTGAAGAGTTCTTAAATAATGTAATTTAGAAGATATGCAACTGTACTTGATCAGACATTTGAAACAACAAATACGGGTAGTTTAAAGTTTTTGTAACAAAACATTAGTTATATTCCGTCGTTTAAATAACAACCAAATACGAATGGCCATTAAAAAGCAAGTGTATGGAAAAATTATATGCAATATTGTAATGTGTTTTAAGATTAAAGAAGATTTAAAAATTATATTAAATTTCCCAATTATCATTGTATAATAATGCCGATGAACGAAAATACAGTTATAATAGTGTGGTATGATAACCCTAAACAATATTATTATTATTTACTTACTATTCACATAAAATATCATTGACTCTAAAATGATGAGTAATGATTTGTTTACAAAATCCACTTCAAAACCGAATCAACAAAGTTGATAATGTTGTGTATTTTTATTAAATATACCGGGATATTATGTTAAATCCAAGAATGATTCTACAAATACTTTGTAAGTACATACCTAGGTACTCGTCGGTGTTCGAATTATATATTTTCTTATTTACCTTTAATTCCATCGTTCGCGAGAGCGTTTTTCATTGTGTACGGCATTAGAATCCTGTCTACTCAACACTTTAATCACACTGCACACAATATTTACAATTTCGTAATTTTTATATTATTTTATACTGATTATACCTTACATTATGCGCTATTTGCGTTCACTGTCTGTCATTTATTCTTGCAAGTCAGTGATTGACTATGGAAATACCAAAATACGAAAAAAATGTTATACAACTTACAAGTTATCACCTTTGTGGTTAGACTGGCAGAGAATATAAGTATATTTTGTTGGGATGTGAATACTGAAGAATGTTTTATGTATAAATTTATTATGTTCATTGCGTCTGACTCTGAAATTAAAATATGTATTATCATTTCAAAGGCGTGATGCGCTAGCCTCAAAATAAATAATATTGATGCTTTTTATTGTTGTATTGCAGCCTTTTCTTAGAGTTTATTAAATATAAGGCCGATTGCAATTTCGAAACTGCTGCCAGGAATATTAGCTGATTACCTATCTTTGTCTAATTTTAAGACATTACACTACTGTTATATACTACTTTTACTTCTATACTACTATTATATATAGGTTAAATTTGTATGTTTGTAGAAGGTAATATCTAAATCTACTAATCTGATTCTAAAAGTTCTTCCAGTAATAAATAGGAAGCTAGGTACTTAATCAATGAGTGACACAGACACTTTTTATTCTTATTAAATTTTATATTCGTTTAAAGGTAAAGTTTGGATGCAGGAGGTAATCTTTATAAATACTGATTTAGTTCTAAAAAAATCTTTGTAATATATACTTAATCTTATTATACAAACGATAAATACACTTTTCACTATGATTTCCCTCATTGAAATCTCAGGATAATTATAGAATTTACATACTTTACCTATAAACAAAAGTACTCTGTGTTATATACAGACTAGCGGTTTGCCCGCGGCTCTGCACGCGTTTTTTACGACACAGTAGTTATTTACATACCGTAATTTTATTTTTACTCATATTGATGACAATTCATATACCGTATTAATTGAGAAATTATTTATGTATAGTTCCAGTTTACAATTTTCATCAAAATTGTAAAAAAAATATTTTTCTAATCTACAATTTCTAATACAGTAATGTAGCATCTCAATTATATTATGATGTACTGACGACGCGCCCCGGTTTCGCACTTGGACAATTTACAAAGTGGTGTATTTTTTTGGAGAAAATAGCTTCGCAAATAACGAAATATTTTTAATTATTATGTTGAAGATAAAAATGGTTACTGTGAATCAATCTTGGGAAATAAATATATGCCATCGCGGATTCTTCTCTAGTCTTTTTAAAGAACTACAATTGTTTAGAACATTATTTTGATGTATTTCATAAGGTTTAGCCAGTGTAAGCCATGTAAGAACCCAAAAATTATTTTTTGACGACTTCATTACAAATAATTGAATTTTCTCTACTATAAAAAAACTTGATTGGAATGTATTGTTTATATAAACCTTTCGTTAAAAATTCTCTAAATGTTAGTGATAACCGCACTTTTGTCAGTAGGTGCAGGCTACTTCCACGGCTTGTCCTAGCTGGTCATGAAATCGCTAATTAGGCATGTGGTGGGGCATAACGGACAGGTGAGCAAGTGTGGCATCGACTGCACTTGGGCATAACACTGGCATTGCGTGTCACTCTCAGTGATTATAGCTCACTAACTATGGTTCCTCTTGCAGCAGCTAACTTGGACCCGAATTCTATAAAGACTTCCAAATTGATCAGGCTATTTCGTGATCAGGAGGTAGTTTTTCTACTGCAGTTAACTATTCTGGAGGTGGAGCATGCTTAGTAGTAGTATTAATCCGTAAATAATGCAATATTCATCTACATTACTTGTTGTTGAGGTGGAAAACAAAAGAAACTTTGAGTTGGTACCCGGCATTATATAATATAAGTAGAGGATGCCTACTATCAGTTTCTTTTGTTTTTTTCTATGGAACATGCAATCTCTCGTCTTAAGATTGAAGGTGCTATTTCTGCTAAAGGACAGAGCTTGTTCAGTGGAATTGGCTTAAGGCATCCAATAAGTACTGTGCAAGTCATGTTTAAGGCAGTGTCTACTCCTCTAGCATAGCTAGAACGGTGCCACACAAGATATGCGGATCAGCGGAAAAGCAGAAAGAGAGACCTTAAGTTAGAAGGTTCGATGGGTAGGCTCCTCATGATGTGGAGGTGAGCTTGTGAAAGAGGTTATTCCAGGTAACTATCTTAGCCTTTGTTTTTTGCCAAAGACACTTGAAACTCTGTCCAGAGTAACTCCAAAATAAATAGTATGTGTTCAGTATTATATCCTCTTATTACGCCATTTTAAGTTGAGGGGATGAGTGGATTATCTATTTCTTAGATGGAATACACATAACTTGGCCTTCGGGGGGTTTGATCTCAAGGCATTCGCGTCATAGTAAGTGTCTAGGTCTTCTAGAGTACGAGTAAGATATTCTTCCGTTTCCTCAAAACTAAATGTGTACGTATCTAAGGCCAAATCATCTGCATACTAAAATCTTTGAGTATGAGGAGAGGATGTCTGATCATTTGGGTATATATTAAATAACTAGCTGTGCCCCGCGGTTACATCCGTGTCAATTTTATACGACAAACACCGCAACACCAACGTAATCGTGTAGCCTATAATAATTGTTCTTCCCGCAAGTACAAATTATTTTAATTTTACATTGTCTCCTAAACTATGTGACCAAATAACAAGTAAGATTTTACTTTATAAAATTGCCTTTATAATAAATTAACTTTTGTTCGTAAGGATTAATACGCCTTGTCTCAAAATAATGTTTATAAATCACTTTTAATTTTATAGAATTGTTTGTTATAAAATAGCTTATTGTGACTTATGTATAAGAGAAAGACTTGTGCTAGCGTGTTTAAACAAACAAAAAACACTATAATTTTTTTTGACAACGCTGCGCCCCCGGCTTTTGTTAGTATGAATTGTAGAACCTGGTTTAACAATTGGACTATGTGTTACGCAGCCGATAGAGCTAACAGAAAATTGTCCTACTTCTTTTCCTATAAGTATTTAGTGTACCGTTTTTACAAATTGGCTATTAATTTGATTAAAAATAAGTGCCCAAGGATTGTTAGCATAGGGCCCCTCAGATTCACGGTTCGACCATGCGCCAACGAAGTCATGGGCACAGTAAGTTATTATATAAATTAATAAAGTCGGCTTTTATTCTATAATGACGACAAATAAGAGAACAAGGATAAACATTGAAACAAACAATGAAATATTTAATATATAATATTTAACCATGGTTTTGTCTTTGTCACAACATTCATGTTAGTATGTTAGATTTTATGTTTATATAAAAAAGACACAATTAAAATGTTATTTCCAATATCAGGAGCTGCCCAGTTTTATCTAAGCATATAAAATGAATACAGTGTTAAAATAACATAACATACCATCACGCCTGTAGGTATCCCCTTCTAACACTTTGCTCGACCTGGAAATCGAACCTACTAGGCTAATGAGGCAGTTAAAATGAAATAAGTAACTAAATAAGTTGAGTGAGTTAAGTATTAAAATGTCTAAATCTTAAGTTTTTCCTAATATTCTAGGTCTTAGGTAGGTTGTCTTATTTAGGTGTTATATAAATTATTACTAATATTTATATCATCACGGTATTAAAACTAATGTATTCTTCAGATATAACCGAAAAAACCATTTTACGTTAGATACCAAACATTTTTAATAAATGAGCAGTAAAAAAATGAAACTTAATACTAATTGTTCAATGATATCACAACATAAATAATTTGGTTTGTTTGTTCATTTAAAAAAAACAAGTATATAGGGTAACTGCTCCACTAAACGCAGATAACATTATAATATGGTTATCAAAACAAGCAAATTACAAACTTTTATTATATATTTAAATTATTTAAAAATATAGTTAATGTATTCTGTGCGTGTAAGTTAGTAAAGTATAGTACCTAATTGTTCGTTAGTAAAGGAAAACTTCTACTACTTACTACTAATTAGTACTAGGCAGATAAAGGATGAAATGCGTATATTTCATATGGCATCGATTGTTGGCTTATTGGTAGATTACGAATGAAGTCTATATCTAAAAACAGCTTAAAAAGATAGTAGGTACAGGAGCCGTTTCGGTAAATTAATATTTTAAAGTATAATTACGTGACAGTAACTACAAAAATGTATCTAACTATATTTAATCACTTTATTTGGAAATGGTAAATAGGATGGTCTTGTAAAATAAACAGAATATATAACTGAAATTCGTCTCCCTATACAAAGAAGCTTATTGAGAATACAGTTAATTCCATGTTTCGTTTTGTTTTCGATAAATAGCTAATTATCTAAAATGTCAAGGATTAAGCAAACATTTATTATTATTATTATTAACTATCTTAAATAAATGAATATTATATTAAATACATACATTCTTCACAAATTAACATATTTAATATTTTTAGAATTATAAAAAGTAGAAATTTCTTAAATGGTTCATTCATAGGAGCTCGTACTCTATATACTTATCATTATGCTATTACATATTTACAATATATTTAGTACACTTTGATGTAAAAACATATTAAGTAAAACACGACAGAGTCAAGGTAAATTAAATAATTATCTAGTCAACAATTAAAATTTCTGCACCAACGGTAGATCAATTTTAAACTAATTTATTTATAACACTATCTTAAGATATACATGTAAACTTAAATAGTGTGTTGAAATTGAATGTAAAAAGCTTATTATAAAAGAATTGTAAGCAAATAATTTCGTGTTTAAACAAGTTTTATGTAAAATATTCAGATAATAATTTCATGTCGTTTTTATATGCAATTATTATATCAAAAAATTTTTAAGTATCAAGTATTTAAGTACAGAATACACAGTGACATACACTTAAATAATGTCTCGTTAGCTATTTAGAATTGCTAAGCTATTGGGTACCTTTATTTTTAAATGAAGATGAACTATTTACCTCATAGATTTAATATAGATCGGTAACTCGAAAGAGAAAGAGCATCATAGTATACGCTTGTGCTAGAACGAAATATGAATATAGACCGTTTTTGTGTGTGTTATCGGTCTGTATCGGCATTCGTAAATCGTTAACAAAATAAATACCCTACACGTATTTTTGCAATTTTTAAGCTTTTAAAATGTAATTTAATGTTTAGTAGGCGTGTTCAATTGTGGTTACGTGTATTGTAATTGGATGTAACACGTATAACAAAGAAAACCACCAAATAATACGTACCCTAATGGAATCCGTTTTTGGTATCGTCTTATTCAACCTATTGCTGATTTATTCTCTAGATCTAAGATTTAACTCTAGTTAATATTTCATAAATTACCGGGTTCTTTCGACAACGCCCGATGCGCATTTTCGTTTTAGCGCTAGATTTGACAATGGTGGATTCGTACCGTGTCATGGTATCGTATGACGTGGGTTTAAAGGTATGTTTCCACCATGAGTCGATTTTGTACCAAGTAAAATAAACTCAATATAAATAAATTAAATTAAGTCAATGTAGAATATGTATAAAATCTTCGATAATTTCGATATAGGGTAGCCTCGAGTAAAGGTTATTACAGACGATCTACTTTCGGACAGCAAGCTAGCTGCATAATTGCAGTTTGGATGCGGTTACGGAGCAGTTGATATAACTGCTTAGAAATCGCCAACCGACAACGCAGTCAGACTTGCAGTCCGAATGCATATCGTCGGTAATTACGTTAGACTTTGGACACCTCTGGATATCACTTATTTACGTCATTGATATATTTTTGTTATTTATAATAGGCATAATACTACAATGTTGCGATGTTTAACAAATAAATTGTACCTACACATAAAATACTATCACTGGTATATTAAGAATCTTAGGTTTATAACATAACTAGGAATAGAAAGTGAGCACGGAAGTGTGGTTCCCGCGGATGAACAGCATTGGCGGCAGATCGCGGCTCAGCACCTCCAGCCACGCCATATACAGAGGAGCAGATATCGAACCCTGAAGAAAAACAAATATCTATAAGTAAAATTGAATTTTCTAACACGTATTTAAACTTTTTGTTCTTATGTATTTCTTTCCCGACATATTTAAATTGTTATATTAAATGTAATGCAGTTAAAAAAGCTATTACAGACTACATTTATAAAATATAAAATCATAATTGTTATAATATTAAAATAAAATTATGTATGTTACTATTCTCTATGAAATTGTATTATGGATTACAAATAATATAAATTAAACCAAATAAATAAACATTATAAGATTAAAATAATGGAATGAATAAATTGCCGTTTTTAATTAAGAATAGGTAAATAATACTTAAATGAGACAGACTAGTGATTCTGAATTTCAATGTGCGAGTTGCTTGTATGTTTAAAAATTAAAGCGATTTAATGAGTAATATAGGTTTATAGATGAAGAGCCTAGTATAGAAAAAAGTAATTGTTTATTTATTTTATTTAACTTTTGAAAATGAATATTTTTGTCTGCATTAGAAAACGCAACGTCACCATTCTGAAAATATGAATGTTTAGACTCTTGCGTGAGATCAATGAGTTGTCAGATTTGTCAGTTAACTTGTTATATTTCTTGTTAACTGATTGCTACCTTTGATGGTTTTGATATAAAAACATGAACGATGACGTCACCGGACCATAAAGCCGCGTTTTTGAGGCGTATTTTTAATCGAAATATATACAAAAAATCACTTTTTAGGAAATGAAAATGTTGTATATATTATTTTTAATATAAAAGTGTTTAAATTTTTTTCCAAAAGTTGTCTACTCCCGGATTATAATTTGAAGTACCTACATTTTAAATAGTCAAATAATTTTTAGTTCGAATAATCTTATTTGGACCACTAGGACAATAGAGTTTTTTGGCTCTCGATAACACAACTTTACTACGCATTATAATAGGTACAATATGTATTTATTTATGAAATCCAATAGCCTTTACAAATTTTTTTTATAGAAAAACTTAGTTTGCAAATTAAGCTAATACAGGACTTTCCAGATTTAAATCATTATTAAGGTCATTAATGTTTTAGAAAATTAGTAAAAGATATTTTTTATAGTCATAGTTTCAGCGTTGTGGCCACAATCTCACCTGATCATAAGTGATGACGTGACCCAAGATGGTAACATTCTAAGCCTAGTGGAAGACTGGCTATCAAGTGCAGTAATCAGAAGACACCTATTGGTGCTTGGCGACAGATTTTCAACTTGAGGGTCGTAGCTAGCACAGCGGGCATTAGAGAACGCCCCTACCACCATGCTATGGTTTCATCATGATGTTTTCCTTGGCTTTGCTCAGGCTCATTGCAGGGATTCGAACTCGCGTCAATCGACGCGGATTCCTTACACGCTACCAACTGAGCCATCATTGCTTCAAAATCCATAAATTTTTGATTTCTACTATAGTTGAATATGATTCATTCCCCTACAAGAAAATGTTATATATTTTTGTCTTTAATTACTAATTATAATTTATTTTGTATCACATATTAATATTTTAACTTGATTCATAATCTTACCTTTCTCGGCATAGGCAGTGACATAACGACTAATTCGGCGTCTTTGGAATTATCTAGAAGAAGTTCTCTTAGCCGCAGTTGCCTGTTTGTTTTTTCAGCCAAAGTTAGTAGCTCTGTTTCACTGATACGACAATCTGAAATATTATAAACAGTAAAATAGCCGAAAGAAGGCCTTATCAATATTATTATAAGTAAACAACAGATATAAAAAATAAATCTGTTTATCCATTTACAAATTAGGTTCAGGCTGGAAAACGAATTTATTTCTCTCTAGTTCAAGGCTATGTAAATGTTGAAAAATTTTACTACTTGAAACACTTTCTCTAGTAAAAGAAGTCAGAGCGAGAGTTTTGTGATGGACTTAGAAATCAAATTTCTTATTGATTTCTAATTAAAACTTCATACAGCATTTATTTTTATTTGTTTTAATAATATAATTTTATTTATCATGAATCAGAAAATAGATAGGTAGCTATGAGACGACCTAATTTAACAATAAGGATATCTCATCGTGACATATGGCAGTCCTAGTCTAATCGGAATCCTTATTTTACTATTCACCTCTATACTATATCAGAAAGGACCATAGTATTGTAAATTTTTATTCATATCTTTTCTAATAAAATTTATTATCAAAGTTGTTCTAAATAGAAAAATTATAACGATAATAATTACTATCATTTGTAAATAAATAAAATAAAAAACAACATAAAAGGGCGTCGATATCTTTTTTATAATAATAACTTATTATGTAAACAGTCACTTTATTCTGTATTTCACAAGATCAATGCGATAGCAGAAATCGCTAAATAATCGTAATGGCAAAAACAAATTATTTTTGGTACATTATGGCTGGTAAACAGGGCGGATTTCTGAGATAGGGCAATAAGTAACCAGAAAACATTCTGAGGAGTCTGTCCTCAATTTTTTGGACATATTGACATGCATATACAGTTTTTTTTAAGTGTACAGTCAGGAAGAAAATGGGCTATTTATACAAAAACTTTTTTTCATGGCAATCGATTCTTTTTTTTAAAGGGATCATTAAACTCTATGGTATCATCTGAGGTTAGGTACGAAAAATGTAAATAAATAAAAATTATGATATAATTTAGGTCCACTGCCGGGCAAAAACCTAAAACCTACCAACCTAAAAAATTATATCAATTTATTTCACACACCAAGATATATCATCATAATATTATTATATCCATAGAAATGCTTAAATACATAATTCCGACGAACAATATGTACATTGAAGGATTTAGGACACATTAATATTACTTGCTAATAAACATAGTGTTAGAGAGTAATGAAGAAAATGTAGAAAAAAATTTAGAGTAAGAATCATTTAGAGAGTAACAAAGAAAATTACCTGGAGATCGGTTTTCATCTGTGAATTTTTTGGTAATTTGATCGAAAAATATTTTTGTATCAGCTTGTGGAGGATCCGTTATGTCTTGCACCATAGTCAGTGAAGAATAATCTATCCGAAACTTGGCAAGCAAGTTGGCCATACTGTGAAAGTTATATTTTAAGTGTTATTTCCAGATTTCTGAGGTGAGTTTTATGCACGCATCACACGGATGATAGAATGAATGCAATTAACTTGAAAAGGAATTAAGTATAATCTAAATTCATTAGAAAATAAGTTATTAATAGAAGTAATCTCTTATGTAGTAGTAGTAGTAGCAGTAGTAGTTTCTATACCTGACTGGGTCGTGACCACCACACACATTGTGACAGACCCGTTGTAGTGACTCTTTTGAATTGGCACGTTTCGGGATCAGTCAGTGTATATCTAGCTATCGAGAAGCTTGCAGGACTGCATGATAGTGACACACATAATGCCGTCACTTTAACCTGCTACTATAACCTATACATTAATACGTGATGAGAAAATTTTGGACGCATTTTTATGCGTATTGCGCGCACGGATAACTGTGAGATTTGGCATGGTTAAAGTTTAAATAGAGAAAGAGTGCAGCAAGCTAAAATTTATATATAATATGTATTACTAATACATTAAATTAAATTAAATAATACTGCGAATCCTATCCCGACCAGTGCCATTGAACTTAGACCCCCCAAGATATTGACATTGTCACTTAATGAAAAGTGACAGCATGTGATATACTGTTCATTATTTAGGTTTATACTGCAAATGTCAAACAGGAAATAAGTAGTCTATGGCCAAAAGGTCGATGGTCGAATTATATTGGTCTTAATTTAATAATTACTGGAAATTAAACATTTTAATCTTGGAATGAATAGTGTAATTTTATATTTTACAAATTTCCTAGCAAGTTGTACACATTACCAGTGTTTTAATTTTATATCCGAAATATCCTTCCACATAAGTAAAATATGTCTAAAATTTATTCATGTTTAGTTCAGTTTTAGTGAATATAGTATGATCTTACTTTCTTTCTTCTAGCTCCATTTCATGAAGTCGATTGGCCAGCGCGAATATTCTAAGCTTACAGTTTGCCCACGCCGAACGCTGGGAAATTATGTACGGCAGAAGAATAGTCAGGCCTCCATCGTCGTACAACCACCACACGTCTAGTGTTCCGGACTCCTGAAATAAGAGTAAATAAAAAACCTAAATATCCAATACACGGACGTAGTTATCAAACAATTATAATCAATGTGTTTTGCTCCGATGCCCGCTAGTCGAACCTCTTCTTGTATACAAAAGAAATTTTAGCACCTCGTCCATATTTTTACAAACTTTTAAAGTTTTATTTATCTTGCCTTGTTCGTATGGGTCAAATCTTAAAACTGAATATTAAATTTTACATTCTATTATCCCCAACTGATACATGAAATTTTCCATACAAGTTTAGTTTGGATGACAATGCATGATTAGTTATGAGACGTCATTCTAAATCGAATATGGTGGACTCCCAAAGATGACGGTTTAGATATTTTTATGCACCCTCATGATAAGGGTATCATATGAAAAGGTAAGCTGAGAAGAATCCGAAAATAAAATGACGTTACAATAAATTCAATATGGCAGACGGTTATACTGCTGAGTGAGAAAGACTATTGAATTATATTATTGCCTATAGTGCTCTGTTGGGCTTCCACTGTGCATTCTTATAAACTTATGTTACCCATATCCAAGTTAAATCTTTAAACAAACTCTTCATTGAAGAATTAAGTTTGAAATTAACAGAGACAAAACACCTTACAATAATGATGCATTATCAGAAATGCAAAAATTAAGGCAAAAGAAGTAAAGAGTTGATAATTAAATAATTTATAATATAAAATCACTACCTATATTCCAAACGGTGGAAAATAATAAAACTATTACATGTTACTTATTAGCAAACTTTCAATTACCCGTTTCCTCTGAAATAAGGACATTTGTGACAATTGGTCCTTAGATAACTCGATGCCGGTCGAAGTGTTGTACACGATCTGCCGATGCATATCATTCGGTTTCCTGTTCTTCTTCTTTTCCTTTACGTCTTTGCACTCGGATATTGTAAACGATCTTGATGTAGTCAACGTTAATAAATCTGCAATAAACAGTAGGTATATTGATACTGTTTTATAATGAACAGTATTCGACTACGTACGGTACGTAGAGATAAGGCACGGAGAAACCTTTTGAAGTTTACTTTCTATTCGGGGCAGCCAGACTGGTGGCATACCTTCACCTTACAGAAGATCGCAGTCAAATAACCTTCTGCTGTGTTTCTACGGTGAGTAGGGTTTCCTGAGATACTTGGAGAAGGGAGGGTCAAGGTCGGTGACGCGCTAGTGATACCTCTGATGTTATTAGCGTCCATAGGCTATGGTAACCACTTACCATCAGGCGGGCTGTAAATTTCTTTGCCAATTTAGTTGTACATTTTATAAATGAACATAGAGTTTTTATAGTTTAGTGTGGTATGTGCATGTCACGAGGAGGGATAAAAGTCATATAACTTGATGAATTTTAAGTATGAAAGAAGACGAATATATACGGTACAAGAAAACCGAAGAAGGTATAGATAGATTGCGTGAGGAATAATAGGTGAAAAAGAAGAAATATACGACTACGTATGAATAAACAATACTGAACAAAAAGGCAAAAGATGATACTGAAGCTAAATTTAAAACTGTGTAGTTCTTTTAAAAAACTATTTTCTAATATTTGACTATTGTGCTGGATTACAGTCAAGTATAATACCACCAAAGAATTCAGCAAAATGACATATTGAAAAAAATTTGATAAACTTATGGCACCTTAGACTTTCTATTCCGGTTGGTATAATATTAAAAGTTTTCTTAACTGAAAGTTGTTAAACATGAGGGTCCTTAGATTTTGATTTTTTGGTCGATAACTTACTAGAGATATTATTTTTGATTGGTTGCGAATCAGCTCGTATATCAAGATCAGAGTCTGCGTGCATGATGAGTGGGTCGCGGCGGATACGGAGGTCGCCGCTGCCGCTCGAGGTGGCGGTCAGCGTGCCGGAGCCGGGAGGTAACGTTTCCTCAGCACACACCGCGCTGTAGTCCAATCCACCAGGCACCCGCACTATGGCCACCGCCAAACGGTTCTCGAACGCAGCACTGTAGTAAAAATATTGAGTGTAATTTTTAAAAAGGAAACAAAAACCCGACAGCAACAAAAGCACTTGATTAGAAAAATATATTTTTCTATTTTTGTTTTTGATTTGATTCCCATACGTCGCACTTAAATATCAAATAGCCTATGTCACTCCCACAATTAAGACAAATCTAATGACACCTCGTATGCTAAAATTCATCAATCCGTTTAGGCTAAAGAGTGTGCCAAAGAAGTTGACATACATAAATACGTTCGAAAAAAATTACCCTCCTTTTTCGCAGACGGGTAAAAAAATCATCATTTCACAATCAAATTAAAACTTGCTTACGGTACATAGAGTCCAACGAATTTTAATTATTCTAGCATTATGTTGGTGTGCAGATTATCGTCATAATTGTATGCACAGTAATTCATTGAATATTAAATTGTTTCTTAGTATAACATTAATAAGTGTAATTATTTCTTATTTCTTTTGCCTTATTCTCGTTCCTGACTGGCTGTGCTCGATCATATAGATACTAGCCAATGTTCTATCCATATCCGTGTACATCTGTTCGTGTATAGTTTTAAAGGTTTATTGTAAATGCAAGATGTGCTCCGTGATTTTACGTGGTTATTTTTTTTAACCAAGTAAACTGGTAAACAGGCTTGCCGCTCACCTGATGGTAAGCGGCTATCGTAGCCTATGGACAGTTGAAATACCGTAGGTATCACGAGCGTGTTGCCGAACTCGAATCCCCTACCCCAAGGAGCTCTGGAAACCCTACTCACCGCAGGAACACAGCACAAGGTTTTTTGGCTGCGATCTTCTGTAAGGTGAAGGTATTCCACCAGTAGGACTGCTCCAAATAAAAAGAAAAAGAAATTTTTCAATCAAGAATTTGATTTAAACGTAGCATTTTTATAGCCAATCGTTGTTCTTGTTTCGCCCACTTTCCTACAGCTTGTCACATTGGTGGCTTATGGTTACCTTCTCTGCTCCGCTCCGTAGGTTCGTAGTGTGAAGCTATATGGTTTTTAAAACCTATCTTAATCGTTTATTACTATGTAAAAAAAATTAATCGAACCACCATCCTCACGTTTCTAAAGAGGTTTCTCTGTGTCCTGCATCTCTTAATGGGAATCTTAAAACCTCTTTGGAAATTACAAAATATAAATAATTTTTGTGGAGATTGTGGGGAACCAGCATACTGAATTACATTATATACATACATATATACCATCAAGTCTGTATACCCGAAGTGTTAGGAGAGAGGTGTACTAAAGTACACCCACAGTTCGCCGAGATGGTTTCAGTTCCCATCTAATACGACCACTAGGCTAAAAATAGAAATTATAAATA
The DNA here is from genome assembly GCA_033032175.1 of Saturnia japonica. NCBI lineage: Eukaryota > Metazoa > Arthropoda > Insecta > Lepidoptera > Saturniidae > Saturnia > Saturnia japonica. The sequence goes on along the minus strand of CM065321.1, from coordinate 11,776,135 downwards.
ATTACTGTAACACATTGAAGTATGCGACGAGTTCATCACTGGGCGCAGTGGTCCAGTCAGCTTTGTAACCCATCAGTAGTACATTGGGTGCGAGTCGACCGACACCGGCGGCCTGCACCAACGCTCGGGCTCCAGACTCGAAATTGAAGCCGTGCACACGACTACAGAACGCACGTACTTTCCGACCTCTTAACCATTCATCGTCGGCAAGCGTTATTGACGAACGCTGTTTGTATGACAACTTCTCCTGCAATTGCAACCATAGTAATGAATCAATTTTTTTTATATTTAACTGGTGGAAAAGAAGCGTACAGCCCGCCTGATGGAAAAGATTACTGCCGACCTTGAACTCCCTTTCCCAAAGAGCACTGAAAATCCTACCTACTTTAGTAATACAACTCCAGGTTGATTGTTATAATTTAAATATTGTCACAATAGTAGGTAGTCACTCGTTGTTCCAAAAAAAGAGCGCATTTTTGAATTTATTATATTATTTTACTAATCGTCCCCATGGTTTCACCCCTGTAAAATTTTATTCGACCAACTCTCTAATGCACTAACGCACTCTTGTATCGTACCGTTATTCTAACTTCCCGTACTTGCCTACAAGTTTCCAGATTGCTTAACACTCATGAATACTACTCTGCTCCTTGGATTCGTAGCGTGAGGTTATATATTCTACAACGTTCCCCAATAAATAGGCTATAAAATACACAAAGAATTTTTCAAATCTGACGGGTGATTCCAGGGATTAATGCGTCCAAACACACAATAACATGTTTTTGAATAAATTAAATAAAAAACGAAATCTTTACATTACAACTTATTTATAAGCGTTCAAGAAAATTTAAAGATATAGGTACAAACGACGTAGTATAAACAATGTTCAACAGTATGATGAAACATTCAATATTAGCTTAAAATTTTACACCTCTCAGGTATTTTCTTGAGTCGATATCGTAAATGGCATCTTCAAATTATATTGTCGACGGTTAAGGTATTAAAATTTACTTGAACTGCATAACAGAAGACGCTACAGGTAAATATATAAAAGTAGGTACGTAAGTTTTTTATAATCATCAAGCTCATTAATAAAAGACCCTTGGAATTTCAATAATTTAACTGCAAACTACTATGGACATATAAAAAGACGTCCATGCAAGCGACTTACACGAAATATATATACACATTTTCCTTCCTATTCCCAGGAAGCAGGGACATGTATATATATGTAAATGTTACTTTAGCTCGAATTTTACGGATAGGGAATTAGTTAGATCGCGACTTATTTGCAAACGCGGCAACAGGTCAAGCCGAGGTCCGGCCACTTTGGCACCCTTGCGCGCTTGTTGCCAATTCTTTCTCGGCTGAGTGCCTTAAGCGCTCGTCCCTAAGCCCGGTAAAGCTGTAAAAGCCAGCAGCGGCTCTGGTTTTAGATAGGAGCCCTCAGGCTAACAGTAAGGTCAGATCGAAAAAAAAGAAAAGTCCATGCAAACTACCATTAATTTGAGGAAATTCATTTAAAACTTTTAGTTCAATTCATATCATTCATCAGAAAGACAATGTTTATTTTTTAACCTACATAACTATTGTGTGATTATGTTTAATTTAGATTCTATTTTGTTGTTTTATTAAAATCATTTTGTTTTTACTACCGTCATAGTAATTGTAAAAATGCGATATATGGTAGTTTGCTAAATAACTCACCTGTGACACATCTCCGACAATCATCAGCGAGCCTGCTTTAGTTATCAAATTCCCCAGGTCAACTAAGGCTGGTCTGGATTGAGGTCTACCGGCTAACACTAAAAGTTGTGGCCAGTAGTTCTTGACATGTTCCCCAGTACGAGCGAGATTGTGTGCGCTTGACAGCGCTGTTTTATACATTTGTGCTTGGGTACTGCTTCCCCAGTTGACATCTTAAAATATTGAAATTTTTGCTTTATTCTAAATAGGATCATTCAATATAGATTCAATCATAGAATCGTTCATCTGGTGGTTAAATACGGTCAAGTTTAGGAACTGTCATATAGGAGATTAAAAATACGACGAAAACTAGTGAAATCAAGAAACGTGATCGCCATTTAGTCGACTCAAATACTGTACAAACTCGCCAATAGAGCTCTTTAGCCATTTCTTGCTCTACAGGAATGTGTACCGTACCGCATACATGAAATATGGCTTCAGTGACTCAATGTCTTGAATATTTTTCAGGTCTTCCTACACTCCAAACCACAATGTCACCAGATTTGACTAATGGCGGTATTGACGGGCAACCTTTTCTATGTACTTACCTAAACTAATAAAATATATCAATATATAAATATCAGAATCCTAATCTATCATTATAACACAAAAAAATGTAATAAATCAAAATTTATTGAAATCAACGTTAAAATAAATATGAATAAAAGCCGAGACAATAATTTGCAATATTGTTTGATGAGCTGGAACATCATGTATTCGCGTATACGCGATTCACCTTGTCACAGTAAGCGACACTCCTCCTTCACATAAGTGCGAACGTATTTTATGAACGGCCCCAATGATATAAAAATCATAATAACAATGAAAACAAACCTGGCTTTCTGTAGTGAACAATGAGGTATAGCGTGAAAAATATAGCGAACGTGACGAGGGACATCACCCAGCTGATGAGCAGCATAATTGCCACACACATTAGGAAACCGGCAAGGGAGAGCCAAACGTTGTAGTACTGGAATTATTTAATTAAATAATTATACAATAAGCTATTGCTTAATCATGCTACTCTTCGACATATCGTCTAGTCTATATCTCGATAAAAAATATATTGTTAAACATTAAGTAAGGAAGGTCCCATCTCCACGAGAAAGTGTATCGGCACGAAACGATTATTCTTCTACCTGCGTATCGTAGCGAGTCGCGACTGATTGCTGCGTGTCCCCAAACGTTTTGTAGTGAGCGCGCTGCGAGTAGGTCGCGCATCGACTAGTTGGCGGTTTCCTCGCATCGCTTTTTTTTTTTTTTTTTTTTTTTTTAGAACTGACTACACTGTTAGCCTTAGGGGCCCTATCCTAAAACAGAGCCGCTGCGGCTTTTACAGCTTCACCGGACTTGGGGGCGAGCGCTTAGGGCACTCAGCCGCGAAAGTTTGTGACGACCCGCACGAGGGTGCCAGAGTGGCCGAACCTCGGCTCGGGCGGTCGTCGCGAATGCGAAAAAGTCGCGATCTAACTAATTCCCTAATCCTATGAGAATTCGAGCTAACTAATATATACTCATATGCACGTTCCCCTCCTCCTGGGAGGAAGGAGTGGACCATGCGTATGTGTATTTGATAATCGGAATGGTTTTTCTACACTAACTAGCGCATTAGTCTAACTAGCGCAAAAAAAGAAAAAAAAAGGTCCCTTACAGAACCTATGTACCTGTGTGGTGTGTGTGTAATGTTGTGTGTGGGTAACTAAGTGTTGCACGTATAGTGTCACTTTGTATCGCGCGGGCGGCTGCCTGACCCAAGGGTTTCACACCGAGGAACGGACCTAGGCTTGGGTTGCCGCTAGAGAGGGTGGACGTGACGGGTGTGCGGGAGCGAAGTTGACCGCCCGTCCTCTGCGGAGAGAACGGTGGTTACGCGGGCGTGGGCGGTGGCACGCTCTGTTTGGAGAGACGGTGGCGGTGTAGAACGCGTTAGCTTTTTCGGTTAATCGATAATAAACGATAATATCGCTGCAATAAACTCGTTCGTGGGGTAGAACCTAATAAGCGTCAACCAATACATTTGATTTTACTTCTACCTCGATACTGCGACCTACTTACAAGGTTGCAGTTAACTAACATAACATAATGTTTGTCTATTTACATAAATAACTTATATCAAGCAACTTGACAAGAAAATATCTTTGTTTTAGTTTCATATGAAATATAAAGTTTAAAGTAATTAAATACAATTTAATTCTTTATTTCTCTGATGGGTATAAATAAATAGATTGTTTAAAACAGATCGTGAGAGAATTTGTAATATTCGGTACCAAAATTTAAATGAATACGACAGAGGACAGTATACACCGTATAGAATACATGGTAAACAGAGCAAATTGATTTCAATATGCAATCCGAATATATTTTTCCTCTTAGGTATTGTTACTGACTCAAGTTCATGTATTTTTAACCATGCTTACCCTGAATGTAGGCCGCCATCCGAGCGGTCGCACCAGTGCCGCGTGGAAAGTGCAGAAATTGATGAGTGCGTACGAAGCCAAGTAAAAGTTTGATATAAGAGGAGCTATAGTATTCAAGTCAGCTGTGAACAAATAAATATCAAATTATTTATACTGTAGCCTGTTTAGATTTTTATGAATAGTTATATCACATTTATCAAATTAAAAATAAGTTTCAATGTATTGTCATACTTTATTACAGATTCTCCTGAGAGAGTCTCAATGTATATAAGATATTATTTTGCAATTTAAATTTTATGTATTAAAATGTGTATTACTTATGTTGTTAAATTTACTTTAAAAAACAATGCCTTATTTTTTACTTGTTTTTAATAAAGACTTGTTTTTAAAACAATTTTGTTATTACACTAACTACTGCTTACTCAATTTTAAAAAGAGTGATAGCTCAGTGGAATTTGTAGAGAGACACTGCGTCGATCGGCGTATGTTCTTACCCTTGCATAGGCCTAAGTTTTCAATGAAAAAAAAAACCTAATGAATCCGTGGCATGACGGTAGAGTATTTACTAATTTCTGCCTAGCGGGCTACCATCCTCGAGTTGAAAATCTGTAGCCAAGCAGATATAATAGGTTTGTTCCGGCAGCTATACTTGAGAGCCAGTCTACTAGGCTTAGTTTGTTACCATCTTGAGCCACATCATCTCTTAACATCAGGTGAGATTAAGGTAAATTTATAGAATTAACAAAAAAAATCAACTAGAAGCGTCTGAATTAAATAACCGATATCATCATAGAGTGGTGTATAGTAAAGTTTACAAATTAAATCTAAGGGTATATAGTAAATGTATCAATTAATAATTACCGATAATTAAAAATATAAAAGAGACGAAGAAAGTAAGCACGTATCCTCTGTAGGGTTCGCCGTGTCGTCCGTACGGCTTCGAGAAAAATATAAGTCCGGGATAGATACGGTCGATACCTAGTGCCTGAATTAATCGAGGCACCGACAGTAAATTCGTGAGCGCAGTGGAGAGCGTTGCCGCCCAGCAGCCAGCGTATATGAAAGGACCCCACGCTGACATTAATTGCATCACCTGAGGTTAAAACCAAGTTATACGCAATTACTTAAGACTTTTGTGTGTGTGTGTGTGTGTGTGTGTATTATTATTATTTAGTATTGCTAATGTAGTGTATGTGTATTAAGTATACTATTTCTTTATACCTGTCTTTGATTGTCAAATTTGTTTGTTTCTGATAAATGTGTTTGTCGCCATGAAATTTATTTCCATTTATATTTATTTATTTTTAAAGGTTGCCTGAAAAAAATCGCTCTAAGCGATAGGACCAACTAACTGTACATAAATAATAATAATATTAAAAAGAAATAATTTATATTTTAATAAAAGCTCATATTTAGTAAGAAACATAAAACAACATTACAGTAACCAGACCTACAATATAAAATGCTGAGTGGAAGCTTTAACAGTTTATTTTAGAATTCGAAATCACGTTGTACGTTGTCACGTATGTTTTTTTTCCTATGCAAAAAAAGTATTGTATTACTTATTGAGATTTTGGCGAAATCTTGTCTGTCATGTTACAGTTTTTATTTTTATCTTTAAACTTATTTGGTTAAGTATAAGTTTTGGGTATAAGTTATTTCGACGTAATTATAGTAGTTTTATCGGTAGTTTAGAGTTACAAGGATTGTAAATAATAGGTAACTAGATTCATGTGTTTTTAGTTGCCACAAAAACTCCCTGGAAAGTTTAAACAACAGAGCCGCCATCTTGTTAGAACCATATTTGAAGATTATATTAGGTAATTAAATAGAAAATATTCTATTCGCGTGAAGTTAGCAGAATTGCGGATGAAAACATACACACTTGGAGAAATAACACAGCTTCTTCTTCTTCTTCCTAACTTGGTAACTAGTCCTCTTTATTGAAGATCATTACTGCCATTATCGAGTGAATCTATTGTCCACTCCTTTCCTACGATGATTACAGCATTCTAACAAGATGGTGGCTCCCTAGTTAGTACTTCTAGGGATGTTGTGGTCCATGTTATGATTTCCAATCCACTTCACTTGTACACAATAACCTTTATTTTGCAAAATGTCACCTGTGTTGTACAATATAGGGTCACATATCAAAACTTATGAATAAAACCATTACATGACAGTTTGAGATCCCGCCAAAACCTCCATACAGATTGTTAAACCAAATACCAGGGATGTTACGGATATGAGATTTCGGATCTGGACATCCTAAGAGTATTTCAGATATCCGATAGTTTCAGATAATTTCAGAGAATATTACATTTTTCAGCGGACTACATTATGGAGTTCTTCATGAATGGAGTGAACATGTTTTTAAAGGGTCGGTAAGGCACAAGTGATGCTTCTAGTGTTTCAAGCGTCAGTAGGTAAGAGTAAACCGCATGCTTGTTTGACAGCAATGTGACACTGACTAAAGTATTCTCTAAGTTAAATCATTCTAATATTAAAAATTTGAACTTTTGAAAGTGTCAAGGGTTGTTTCTCTATACTTACGGAGTAACTATTGTGCAGTCCAAATTTACATGTAATATTGACAGTTTGCGCACACTCTGCAAGCGCACTGTAGTCAGTTACAGTCCCATTGACGATGACGAGGTCAGTCAAGTTCCCGGATGCATCACGCAGAGCTCCTCCACCAGCGAACAGCACCATCAAAGCGTAGCTGATCATTGAAATCAGAAGAGAGAGTAGTGTACCTTTTGGAATCGCTGATGCGGGATCCTAGAAAAAAGTGATACTTTATAAAGTACTTTTTTTCATAATCATTTAGGTTTATTTGTCTCTTAAGGCAAATATTTAAACTCTCTCTGTGTCCCAATGCAATGTATGCGAAAGCAATATTTGATAGTGCATCGTCCAATCCAAAATCATGCGCATGTTTTTTAAAGTATTTTTATTCCTATTGAATGTACTTTTATGAAAGGAGAAGCCCAAACATCCCTAACATTTAATTTAATTTATAATGGTTTATAATTGGCAGTCTATGAGAGAAAATTACTGTATAAATGTTCAATATCTGGCCGTCTTTAAAAAAACACATATCTAGGTGTAAACTTGGGACCCGAATACAAAAGTCTATACATAATATAATATTATAAATATGAATGCTTGTGTGTATGGGTGTTTGTCATTCAGTCATGTTAAAACGGCAGTCCGGATTTGGATGAAATTCGGCATACTGATAGCTTATAACCTGGATTATCACATTATATTATTTTAATACCAGACTCTATTCTGAAGTCTACGCAGACGAAGTTGCGAGCAGAAGCTAGTATATACATTGTTAGAATATAAGTACAATGTACAAAAGTATTGAATATATATTCTGAGGGTTATAAAGAAAACTTAATTTAGATGGATATGGCAAAAAAGTTGTGATAAACTGGTTCAGGACGACAAACTGGATTACATGATCAAAATTCTCACACCATACAGTTTTTTAAGAAGGCCAAGGTGATTCTTTTAAATAACTTATGTACCGTACCTACTTTACAAGAATATAAATTAACTAACCAAAGCTTTGTCGAATTCGTTTCAATTATTCACAGTAGGTACTGTACCAGAAATCTGTGTTGAGTCATCACGTAGGAATGTCTTCAATTGGTTTTAATGAATCGATTGGGATGATGGTATAGGTATTGGGAGTCAAATTTTTTCGGGTTAAACAAATCGACATATTTATTGTCTTTATTAATTCATTCGATCTATTCGGCATTTATTTAACAATGATATTATTTCGCGTATCCTTCTTCACCTTTTGATTCACCTTTACCACTTCATTCATTCTTTAAATTGTCCGTGTCAGTGATTCAATTTATTATATGTATACTTATTGAGTATGATGTAGATTGTATATTGGGAAAGTAATTCATATAACAACAGTAATCCGGGTAACTTCGATGTGACCTTTTTTATTATCTTTTAATTAATTAGTCAATTTAGGGACTTGGTTCTATGTAAGGTAGAGACCAGGATTACCATTTGTATGTATGAAAAAGTGTTCATCGAAAAACGTCAAATTAGGGTGGCGACACGGTAGCAAGTGCATAAATTTTAAAGATGGCGCCAAAAGTTTTTTTTTTTAATTTTCGCCCTCTTGGAAATCTTTCCACTCCACAATCTTTTCCCATTATTATTCAATTTTTTTTAAAGTTTTAGATTGGAACAGTAAAAACTATAAAATCACGAAAAAATATAATTTTTTTTACTACGCTGATGTCATTTTGAGGGATTTTTTGAGTTGTAGTTTGCTGTTTACTGCTGGACACTTTTTTAACTTGTCCTCATTATAAGATGGTTCTCTCTGGTCTGGATAGAACTCTATCCTCCATACCTGGTTCCAAGAAGACCATATGAATCACATTTTAACATAAACTTAGCATTTTTCTCACACACCTAACTTCTAACAACAAACTTCCATAAAATTATGACTTCCTCATCTGCAGGTGTAGCCAAGATTTTATGAAAAATGCCTTGATCCATTACATTCAGGTTAAACCGATTTATAATCACAGACTACTGAGAGGATACTTTTATAATTGATTTTAGTTAAAGGTTGTTCCGGCCACATTCTGTCAACAAGTGTTGCACATTAATTTTATCTTTAAAACAGGCGGTTATTCAACCAGTAAGTACACTATTTTTTATATATATTTTTGTCATAACTGTTACAAATATCCACAAATTTCGACGATGTTTTATTTTTTTTTAGTTTAGTAGCTTTTCTTTAGATCATAATAAAGTCTAAGGTAGTCAATAATATAGAGTAAGTAACTAAGCGTGCTTTATCGTGTGTATCATGTTGACTGTTCTGAAGAGTTGGTTTAACCTTATCCCATCATCTATCTTCAGCTACAGAAGCACGCGAGCTGATATATGAAATTACAGCTACACGGTAGCATCCATCTCGACAAGAACAAAGAACTTAGTAATCACCTCCCGGCTAGCGTGATCCCTCCCGTCTATGATATTGTTTACAAGCGGGGCGTGAAAAGACATTTCTGTAAACTGGCATGAAGACGTCGACTCTCGATGTAATTAATCACCGACCATTATTACAATTGTTTCTGGACATGGTTTCTGTTTTAAGAGAGGTAGGGCACAGAGAGGTTTCTGTTTTAAGAGAGGTAGGGCACAGAGAGGTTTCTTTGGAAATTTATCTCTATTTGAGGTACTCTGACTGATGGAATGCCTCCATTCTACAGAAGATCGCAGCTAAATAACCTTGTGTTGTGTTCCTGCTTTGAGTAGGGTTTTCAGGCATCCTTGTGGTAGAGGGGTTTAAGGTCGACAACGCACTGGTGATGTTTATGGTAGGTTTTGCAAGCTTCCATAGGTTACAGTAACCGCTTACCATTAGGCGAGCCGTATGCTTATTTGCCAACTTGGTTGTATAAAAAAACTCTACCTTACTTTACCTAAGTTATTTTGTAGTTAATTTGCAGAGCTTACTTAGTTGGTCCTAACAACATATTTGTGGTATACATTGTTCCTGGCATGGATGACTTTAACGTTATATAACTTATTTACATTAACCGACACACCCTCCCTGATTACCTAAAATTACTTACAAAAATAACACAATACTTGTCCGCTTTATATTGAGTGTTTGTTCATTTCATTTCACTTAATATCCTTAGATGTTGAGTGACGATGTGGCTCAAGATGGTAACACGAAACCTAGTGGAAATCTGGCTTCTCACGTACAGCTGACAGTTTATACACACCTACAGGTGCTTGGTATTAGATTTTTAACTTGAGGGTTGTAGCTAGCCAGGCCGATAACAGAAAATGCTTTACCACCACAGATGAGTTGTTTCACTTATATATGCCTACTACCATGCTATATTTTCCTTCGCCAAAAGCTCAGGCTCATTGCAAGGATTCGAACTCATGTCGATCGACGCGGTTTCCGTAAACTCCACCACTAAGCGATCATTGCTTCAAAACTGATGATTGATTCAAATATTCTTAATAATCTTTACAAAATAATTAGGTACTTATGTATTTACGGTATTCTACTTTCTTACGTAGCAGGTCTGGTCTATCTACAGCTGCTCCGTTATGTGTCACTGACCTTAAGTTATTTTTAAACATCAAATAATGATTCCATTTCGCTGAAGAAAGTCGTCCTACAGTGTGATGTAATCTTTATTCGCATCACTTATACATCCTAATAAATAATAATGAAAATATAGGTAATTACATTGGCATTCATGGGACAATTTAGTTGTTATACATACTTATTAAAATGCTTTAAATTAGTAGGTACCTAAATAAATTATACTAGACACAAGCAATGATTGCTCAGTGGGGTAGCGTGCAAGAAAACTGCATCGATCGACGTTAGTTTCAATTCCTGAGATGAGCCCCAGTTTTAGTGATTTAGGAAAACATAGTGATGAAACAATAGCATGGTGGTAAGGTACTCTATCTGTAAATTGTCACCAAGCAACTTATAGGTGTGTTCCGGCAATTCTACTTGATAGCCAATTAGGATTAGCGTGTTATCATTTTGGTCCACATCGTCACTTAACATCAGGTGAAACTGTAGTCCTAAAAAAAACAAATGAAATAAAAGTTGCATTAACATTATTCTCCGACCTTTAATGAACTCTTCTGTGGTCATGTAGGTAAGCTGAGTGCTGGCATAATCCATCATAATGTGGTAATACTTTGTTTGGAACAATTTAAATGTTTAAATATAATTTTAATTTAAATATATTTGCTTTCTCTTCTGTTTTTTGTTACTAGTTATATTCTATTTACTATGTAATCTACACTTTTAATTATATTAGCACTAAGCAAAGTTTTGTTTATTTTCTTTACTTGTTTTAGTGTTTATTAAGTGTTCACATAAATAAATAATGAAGAACTTAAAAACATTGTCAATAGAGTTTCACATATTTCTAGGGAAGACAATACTGCAGCGTGGTTTGTACAATATTAGTTTTAATTGTTATTAGTTGCTAATTACTCCCCAATCCGCTTTGCCATTTGTGATTCTAGATAAAGTTTTCGATCAGAAGCAAAACTTATGAATAATTCTTACCTTTAAGTCCCCAGAGATATTAGCTCCAGCTTGAATACCAGTCACAGAGGGGAAAAATATAGCAAAAACGCTGAAGAAGTCGTAGTAGACCTTATCGCTGTATCGAAAGTCAGGATTGAAATTTTCCGAAAATGTTTTAGCTGTAAATGAGCACAAGTTTATTTATGTATACATGACACGTTATCAACATAATATTAATGTATATTTTTAACCTACTACGGCAAAGCCAAAAGGAAGGCTTATGTTTTAAGCAGACTATATATTGTATGTATTTACGGATGTTTTAGTATAGCGCTTAAACTACTCATCTGATTTCGATGAATGAGGAGTCGATCGATACCGGGTCACACAAAGTACCTACATTTTATATTATGTGAAGAAAATCAATACGATGGATGTCACATCCAAAAAAGTGGGGAGTCTTTGAAGTTTTTGGTGCTATTTTATCGAGTGGGATTTTAAATGATAGCGGAGAAAATTTTGAATTTATTAATATAGTACAAAATAAAATATACCAAACGACAGAAAGCAATTCTATACTATATTTCATTTCCGTAGTCGGGTTACAGTTTTTAAATATAATATTTTAATTTAACTATTTCTATTTGTTTGTGTGTAATAGAAGAATATATCGAGGAATAATTGAGAGGGCTTATTTTATTATATCTACTGAATGGAACGTGAGCACCTGCCACAGTGTCGCAGCGCATTCTGAGTTCAGCCAGAGTATATCCGGTATGCAAGTGTATTGGAGGGATCTCTTTTGGGTTGTCGCGTTTCAGGACCAACTGCTATATGAGAGACTTTCTGGCCGGCATGACAACAACGACTGTTGATGTATTATCGATCTCTTGGTGGTACCACTATTGTTTTTAGATTGTCTGTGCTCACCATAAGGAACAGTGCCGTCACTAAGCCTTGCTTTTTTTTTTAAACTTTGCTATTTATACAATTCCTGTAGTGGACATTATATTATCTTTACTACAATGAAAAATATGGTTTATGATACAATTATTAAAAAAAAATGCAATGCCAGTTTTTCCATTAACATAGAGAAGAAGACAACTCCCTCGACATATTTTTTTCTTTTAATACTTACTACTAAATCCAACGAATCCTTGTGCGATTTCTAGATTATCTTTAGGTCCCATTATAGTTCCCACGACGAAGTCTATCATTGCTCCGACTATAATCGCGATCAAAAAGTTCTGTCGACAAAATTCACAATGTAAGACATGCGTAATAAAAAAAAATTGTGAGTAGAATTACGTTAGATTGGTTTTCGATTTATTTATTTTATTTATTAAAACTTAAATTTACAACTTAAATTTTAACAATGGCCCCAAACTAGGCATGCCTGTGTCTTGGGAACCTTACATACGAGTTACCATATTATACTTACTCATAATAACATCTGAAATCATTACATTACACATTACTTATTCATTATACTACATATTATACCGTTATATAGTATGCAATACAGACACACATTTTATACTACATAAACATAATTATATACAACATACATATTATCATAAATAAAATAACACACAATATAAATGCAACAGCCAAAACGATGATGCGAACAGGCAAAAAGATGGTGTATAATATGTACATCATACATGTTACGGTTTACCTGTACAGGTGTGCCTGCGCAGGTCGACACCAAGTCGTGGCTTGTATGGGCACGTGCCCATGTACGTACATATATATGCAAAGATTCACCTTACGGTATAATTAAAAATAAACTATTTTCCACAGATCTATTTCAATACATGCTCCGGACTGCCTGCACACATGTACAGATAGATCCTTCCAGTAGACCATAGTGTGTGGCTAGCTTTACACATTAGAATTATTCACGGAAAAAAGTGCACATTGAAGCTGAACACTTATAAACACCTCAGCCTGTTCCAGTATAAATCTCGAGACTGATCTATTTCTGGTTTTCACTTTCCTGCCCTTTTGTATTTAAATAATTATGAACCAACCATCTGAGTTTAGGCCTACCTCCGTTAGGTATTTTCTCCAGAAGTCTTTTGGTTGGCCTTCCATTCTTACGATATGTCATACCTATCGCAGCCGACCAATTATAATAGTTTTAACAGCATTTGGTTCTACGTATAACTCATGGTTGAATCGACTTTGCCATTCTTCATTTCCTAACACGACATCGAAAATGCGTCTTAGTATTTTGCGTTCGAATAACAGCAGATAATTTTCGCCTTCATTATTTAGTACCTAGCCTGCTCCAAACCGTAAGTCAGTATTGGTTTCAGATAAAATAATTTATGAATACGTTACGCTATATCATGATTTTTGTAATATTATAATAATAGTAAGATATAACACCGAAAATTTGATACGAAATACTACAATATTATGTCAGATAAAAAAAAACATATGCGTTAGCCTTGGCAGACTCAATTTATCATAATAATTGTATTAAAATTGCTCCACAATCGTCAGGGGATCAGTACTGTGGTTCCGCTCGTAAACAATAGACACGTTTTGCTTAATAACTCATAATAATAATAATAAATTGTGTAGCTCTTATATACAGTACCTATAGAGTAATTACAATAATAAAATTGTAAGCATTTAAAATAACAACTTACGTAATAATTCCAGGTATTTAAAATTTTCATTAGGTACTATAGTACGAGTACGTATTTAGAGTAAAAGCTTAAAAATATATATTTACTTAATAAGAATTCCGTTCCAACTTTGTACGTATTATATTTCATAAATTATTTAGGAATTTCACCATATGAATATATTGTAATGGAGAAGCATACGATTCCGAAGCATAAATATATAACACCCTATCAATAAGTTAAAAGTACTTAGTCATCTATACTATATCTTCACAACCAGCTGTGCCCCACGGTTTCACCCGTGTACAATTTTTGGATAGGAACCCTCGTTGCAACAGTTTAGGGGAAAATAAAAAAAAAAAAATTAGGTACGTCGTAATAACTGTTTGTGTGCCAAATTTCAGCCCAATCCTTTCAGTGGTTTGATATCTGTGTTCATAGATCAGTTAGTCAGTCACGGTTTCCTTTTTTACATACATATTTAGATTAATAAAATTGAAGTGTCTGTTTGTAATGTCAAAATAACACTTTTTTACTAAATGCATTTGAAAGTATATACGATACCTTTAACAAAAAACCAATTTTTAAAATTGTTGTCTGTCTGTTTGTTACGGGTAATCGTCGAAATGGTTGAATCGATTTTGACGGGACTTTCACTGGCAGATAGCTGGTGTTATAACCTATTTACAATGTCAAATTAATATTATAAATAATGGAAATTTCCTCCACTTTAACAAGCTTTTTACAAAATTGCAAAATTGAAAAATTAATATTTTTTGAGTTATTAACGAAAAACTAAATACCATTTTTTTCATCATATTTTATTAATAACAATTGCAATTTTTTACCTGCACCAAAATCCTTCAGGAACATTTTTCTAGAGGTGATTCCGAATCCAATTAGCTATCGTTCATATTTTTAGGACCTCTATCTCTATTTTTCACGTTTTTGAACTTGTTGACTAGACTACTAAGGGAGTTGAAAATAGGATGATTCCATATTTGATATCTTATCAGAAAAACAGTAATACCTATAAGTAAAAATACGGGACGAAAATAAGTACTGCATAATAAAAGCGTTTGAAACCGCGGGGTACTGCTAGTGCAATGATAGTTCAGTGGTTGCGTGTACGGAAACCGCGCTGATCGACGTGAATTCAAATCCCTGCAATGAGCATAAGCTTTGTGAAGGAAAACATCGTTATGAAACCATAGCATGGTGGTAGGGTATTTTCTAATGAACGCCTTGCTAGCCAAAACTCTCAAGTTAAAAATTTGTCGCCAAGCCAAGCCAAGTAATTAAAAATATTAGGTTATTTTCGAAGCTATTTTCTCCGGTTCGGTATTAATTTTTATCCAGATAAATATGTTTGTTAACTTGTTAATTTAATGTATATTAAAACTTTCTTTACATTATATCATTCAAATGAATACCGTAGAAAATATCACAGATTCAAAATTACGCGCCACCAAAGAATTCACTTGCAGCGAAACGGTTCGGTGGCGTTGCGAGCTAAACCCACTTTTCGTAACTATAAAGCTATGAACTATTAATACTAAAGCGATACACTATAAATCCTAAAGTGCCTAATCTAAAAAAGTGTGTTCCGGCGACTGTATTTGGATGCCAGTTCTCCCACTAGACTTATCATGTTATCATTTTGAGCCACATGATCACTTAATATCAAGTGAGATTATGTCCAAACGCTAAATACTATAATATAAATATTTAAAAAAACTTATAAATGTATTGTTTACTATTTTGTTCTGTATATCAAGGTCTTAGCAAATTATTCCATCGATTTCTCGAAGTTCGTGGGTAGAGAGACAAGTTTCTACGTCGCGAGTCTTATGAAGACGAGCGGGGTCAAATGCTTGTTACCCTTTGCAGCACGATGAGCAGTCCGCATCATTGATGATTTAGTCAATGAGAACGTTGGGGTTCAATTATTTTAAAAGATGTCACTAAATGTTATAGTCTATTAAAAGTCGAGTAATTACAAAATAAAATGTGATAGAACTCGGAGCAAAGAATTAACATTAACATACACAAATTACAATATTATGTCATATAGTAGCTTTTGCCCAAGACTATATTTCCGTTGTCTTCAAAATGAAAAGCCTCGCGCAATATCTGTTGTAAAATGCTTGTACTAATTTAGAAAATTTCGTGGGCATGCGTATAAACACACCAACGTTTCTACGCAATCGGGTGATAGATATGATGAATGCACAGGAGACTGGAAATTACATTCCTGAGAATTGTTCTTTACTGATTCACGAGGTTCCATGTTGTAGATTGCTTGAATATCCCCACTTTTCAAATATAAACGAGATATCTACCTTAGCTGCTGTCTCTCGCACTAAAATACAGTACGTATAAAGTAACACATTAAGCTATACCTAGAATTAAGCGAAGTAATCTATATAAAGTGACAAAGAAACAATCCTTTATATCCGATTTAAAAAAAAGACGGAGGTTTACTCAATTCGAATGTACTTATGTATATTTTTTTTTTATGGATCTTCAACCATAACTTCTTTGTTTAAGCACCGATTTGTATGATTCTTGTTGTCTCATAGGGGATGATACCACAAGAGTGGTCCGATTTTAATTTCATTAGCATTGGACCTTCAACTTCGAAGATACACCAGCGAACTCTTCAAAATATTTGAGCTTGTTTTCTTTATTATTAAAAATTGTTATTTTTTAATAGTATAGATATCATGTGAAACGATTGCGTGATTGTATTAAGTGCTTAACATCAGAGTTTAAGGATTTACAAATTATATGAGTTCATTAATTTCCTTGTACTATTTTTATAGAAGCAAGTCAAAGTGACGACACTGTGCCTTATAGTAAATGCAATAATGCAATCCAGAAACAACGGTGACCACCAAACATCTACGACTGTCAGCAGCTGTATATACCTATAGGTACTGGCTGATCACAAAAATAATTGATCGACCATTACTTACGCTTTTTACAATATAACTCTTAAATAAATGCATACCTGTTTCTTGCGATTGTATAGAACGTAAATTGCATTGCTCCCATTTCAACGGTTAAAGGTATGACGAAATCATCCGAGCAAATTTTAGCTTATAAACACAGTATTGCGTGCAAAGAGCTTCCGTTCCTCGATCGTAAATTGATTTATTTAATCCCGTATATAGGTAGCTGAGAATACGTGAATAGATGAAGAACTTACCTAACAATTGTTGGTATCTAACAAATAACAATCAATATATTTTTTTAAAGATATATTTCTTTTGGGGCGTTTAATATACGTTTAGTAAAATCATGTTATTGGAACGTGGGATAAACGTTTTGTAGTTATTTTTATTTTGTTACGCCATAGATGTATAACTTCCTATGTGCGTAAATAATTACACACTTTTATTCAATCAAGCAGACGGTATTTTAACTTTTTACAGTTAGAAGTTGATGTACTTCTGTATTCAATGTTCGTTACTCATAATAATATCTTAATGCATACTTAATTATATTCTATATTGAAATAGGTATGCATTGGAAGGTAGATACTTGAGTCTTACCAGATAGGCATTACTATACATATAATAAAAACTTACTTTTGCGCGTCGTATTACGAGATAATTGTCAGTATTTCTTATTTCCCTGTCATGTAGCTTTGCCTATGGCGATTATAAGTCGGTAAAGACCACAAATAAATTTTCGATTAAAAAAAGTATCAAAAAAAGTGCAGGTACTTCGTCGTATGAAGATAAATATAATATAAAGAAAGCACGTACATGCCTACTTAACATAGTTACTAAAGTTAATCATTATTTAAGAAAATTTCGACTTTCTGGCCTTTATCTGGCTCGTGCCTATTGTGATAATTGATTTCGCTACGTTTTGAACATGTTCTCAGTATCTACGTGATTTTTTTTTTAGATCTGACTATACTGTTAGTCTTAGGGGCCCAGAAGCCGCTGCGGCTTTTACAGCTTCACCGAATTTGGAGCCTACTTGATTGCTACGTCAAATTGTATAACCATGGGCAGCGGCGGCCCTGGAAGTAGAGCGAAATGTGCGGTCGCTTTACGGCCGAACCCAATAACGAATCTACGATCTGAGTTTGAAGCCAATCTAAGATTGACTACGATCTATCGATCGATCTTCGAACTACGTCTCAATAACAACGATCAACAAACACGATCCAAGTTTCGACCGACGATCGACGATTTCTTACTTCCCTTACGTTTCATTCCATACACAATGCGTTAAGTTTTACACAAATACTATAGAATAATTTCACTTTACGGCTATACTATATTATCGAAAACTTTATGTATTACTAATACCTATAGATATTTTAAGAACCTACGCAGTATTTACAGTTTTTATACCCTTAGACTGGCATTGACTGGCAGAGCGAAGACTAGGTCGATCGAAAACTGCCGGAACTGGCGGCCTCGTAGATCGACCTGAAATATTACCTACGCAAAACAATTTTAAAGTTTTTGGAAACGTAACATAAACCTAGATCTACCATCTCAGCCATCTGTCGTTATTCTAGTACCTATTCTGCGTCCAAACAAAGTAGGGATGGCGATTCATTAATATTTTATAAATATAATATTAGTGTGTGATTTGTTTCTAATAAGTTATTATGTTGGGACAGTGGGCAACTTCCTCTACAAAAACGGTTATTTAATTAGATATCTACAATTTAATATTTGTTTATTTAAGATAATCATTAATAGCAATAGTTGTAAATTCATTTAACTACGTTATTTTATCATGTTGGCACTGCTGATAATTGTAAGGAAGGAAGTGTAATGTGGAGATAGGATATATTCTTTATTGAATTTGCTACAATAAATATTGTTCTGAAGCGCCTACAAGTCATTTAAATTCATATTCATCATCGTCCCAATCGGAAAGCTGTAACGGCTCCAAATCATTCAAATCACTGTCACTAACGTCACTAGTTATTGTACTAAACACCTTTATAACAATAAGTAATAAAATTTACAATTAATAAATTAAACAGAATTAAGATCGTTAGTCGCAAACCGCCAAATTCCTAAGGTCGTAAAAATGGAAACCAGATAGTAGTAAATAGATCTGTCAAACAAAGATAGGTTATTGGGATGCGTAACTGTCATTTCCATACGGAGGACGTTTCAAAAATGGATTGATTATCTCATTGAGATCGATCGCATTTTTGGATTGATTTTGTAATCTGTAGATCGGATATTGACACACTTTGGAGAATAAATGGATTGAGATCGCATATTGAGTTCGGCAGTTAGACACCAGGTAGAGGGGCGCCAAAAATCCAAAATGCGAAAAGCAATTACGAGCAAAAATATAACTTTTTTGGTGCCTTTTGAGAGACAAATGAAAATTGAATTCAAGAAAATAAAGTTAAGCATAGCCGCGCGGCGCCACACTTCTTGCTTGCAACACGGTCGCGCCGTAGCTGTATAAAAGACAAATATCAAAATTACTTTTTGAAGAACAAATAAGTATTAAACAAAAAAAAATGAGTTTATTTTCAAAGAAAATTCGTAACAATTTTCTTTTATAAACATTAACTTTACTTCATTAAATTTTTTTGTTACTATTTAAGGGCGCCCCGTTTTGCTCACAAAAAATCTAGGTTTTTGAAATGGTCAACCAAAGTGCGCCGAAAGCCGCTCTACCTTGATTAAAGGGTAGAGCTGGCGCTGTCCATGGGCCTCAGTGTCTTTCTGTGTTATTGAATAAGAATAATATTGTTTTATATAGGTAGTGCTCAGAATTGCTAAACTAAAGTGGCAGGGAATAGACGGCCTATGGGGACAAAGAATGAATGAATGAATAAATAGATAGATGACTTTATAGCCAATTAAGAATTTAAAGTAACATAACATTAACACTGGTATAAGAGCGATTCTACTTACGTAACATTGCCTGTTTATTGATAAATGTTTAATGATTTAGCCGGCGAATTTTACGAAAGCAAACTAGAGGAAAATTTTTGGCAGACTTCATTCACTTTTACTTACTACACCAGATACCCGTAAAAGAGTAATTAATAACATGGAGCTTGAATAGTTACCTTCAGACAGACTGACATAGAGATAGATTTAACGTTTTTTTTAATATCTGTGACATGTAAAAAATATTAAAAAAACAAAAATACTTGACTAAAAAAATTAAAAAAAAAATGTTTTTTCTCTTTCTATTCGATTTCCAGACGCCGTTCATAAATATTATATATAGCTTATGTCAATTTCACAATTACAACGAAACTAACGACACCTCGTATGCCAAAATCGATCAAGCCGTTTGAGCTACAGAGCGTGCCAAAGAAACAGACAGACATACGCTCGAAAAACATACCACTCATTTTTTGCAATCTGGTAAAAATAAGTAACAAACCTGCGCTTTGCTCTCCCAGTCCATGCCGACGGCGCATATGATACACATCACTATTAGAGCGATTGTGCCGACAATCCTCACATCATTCATGCCGTTGTCAATGATCTTAAGCCCATGATTCTTCAGCAAGTCATTCAAGGAATCGCAAAAACCGATAGTGTTCATACTTGCTGCAACTGCGTTAGCGAAAGCGAAGATAATGCCGACAGATGCTCCGAATTCTGGTCCCAACGATCTTGAAATTATGTAGTAAATGCCACCTGAAATACGACCATGAAACTTAGAAATTGAAGACAATAGTCCTTCACTTCCAACTCCAGCCGACCGTTCGGCAGTGGTAGAAATCAATTTTAGGGTAAGGAGAAATTAAACACATTTTTTTCCTGTGTTCTCTGACACCGTAGTGGGAATAGCTAAAAGAGATAAAGGCTATAGATTTTGTGTCTCAATCAAAAATTTATGAATATAAAACAAAACCACTACATGACAGTTTGAGATCCCGCCAAAAACTCCATTAGGCGCTACCTCCACGAACGAGTTTATCGCGGCGATATTATCGTTGCCACTTCATTCTATAACCATTCTATAAACGTGTTTCCACACGGTGATATTATCACGGGGATGTGACGAGTGACAATGATGCGAAAAACGTCAACAACTCGAAATGCGGACTACTCATAGCTCAGCCACTGCAAAAAGATTGGACACGATGACGACGATAAGTTGTTGCGGTCACGCAGCGATCCGTCACGAGTTACGCTGATACGCAGGCGGATGAATAATTGTCTCGACGATATCAGGGCGGAATCGTGGCGATACACTCGCTCGTGGAGGTGGCACCTTAGGTATAGTTGTTTCACAATACAATAGTAATAAAAAAATGCATTGATGGCAACAAACCTCCTTTTACTTCTCCATTGGTGCAGATAGCGCTCATCGAAAGCGTCGTGATTACGCACACCACAGCTGATATAGCAATAATAATTAAGGACAAGCCGATACCAGCTTGAGATACGACCCATGATATACGAAGAAATAACATAACACCCCATATGTTTAACAGACATGGTATTAAAACACCCTGAAAAGAATTATACATATTTTTAATTTCTTAAAGTTTACAAACTTTACTTAATATAATTGTGAATAATTAAAGACACAGTTTCTTTTTTATCGAAATATTAAATAATATTCAATTTATTCATTATCGTAATTAAAAAACTAGATTTTTATCTCTTACTATTCTGTATTACCTAATAATTTTTATTCCATTTTATAAACTATACTAGCTGGTACCCGCGACTTCGCCTACGTATTATTGGATATACACAGACTGATCTCGGAACACGACAAACCAAAACAGAATCATAGATGGGTTTGTCACTACGTGTATGGAGGACGCGATCCCTACCACTCCGCTATCTGTATATGCACCAGCTGGTTTCAAACACGACAACACAAAAAAATCATAGATGGGTATTATATTTTAAGGATAACAGTGGTTAAGTTATGATAAAAAATATCCTATGTGTTATTTCAGAAATCCGTTCAGCCGTTTTTGCGTGATGGAGTAACAAACATCCAAAAATACACACTTTAACATTTATTATATTAGTAGGATTACTTATGCCATTATATAATAAGAATTAATTTAAAATGCCTGTTCATATTTAAATACTTTTAATAATAATATAGTGTTGACTTACTTGTATCCATCCTAATTTAATTCCAAAAGTAGGAGTCGGCGATTTTGTATCTCTGTGGTTATGCTCCTTTACGTCCTGTTAAAATTATTTAACATAAATAACTAACATACAGTGTAAACTCTTTATAACGATAAACTCCCTATAACGTTGAAGTGAGCCGAACTTGGTTGGTTTGCGTTAAAACCCACATATTAAAACACTCTTTATAGCGATACGCCATTCTCTATTACGAAGAAATGTGTTCATATTTTTAGACAGTAAATATTTATTATCGGTATTATTGTTTATGTTATGTTATCAGGTAACAAAAGATTTTGAAGCTCCGAAACATCCGAAGTCGGTCTAGCTTTTGTTATCCTTAATTGCCTTGAACACATGCAGTATGACGCATTGTTTTCTCGGAAGTGATGGTCTTCGACCAAGCATAGTGGGTACCTATCGTATTATCAGTCGTAAACCTACTTTGAAACTGTTAACATGGCCAATAAACGGAAAGCGATTAGTGTTAGATTAGATATGAATAGAATACATAAAATAATACAAAACAAGTACTGGCATAGCAAAAAACTTCAGACAAAGTTATCAGACTATATGTGTAAACAATAATTTATAAGCATTTATTATCTAAGACATACATATTAAAAATTCTTGTTAATTTGGTTGTTTTTTAGTTCACTCCATATAACGATAACTCTCTATAACGACAAAAAATGCTCAGTCCCTTGAGTTTCGTTATAAAGAGTTTACACTGTAATATTGCACTTTAAATAAATATTGGGATTGTACGCATTTTTATAAGTTTACTAACTGACTAGGCAGACGGATCTAAGACAGATTTAATTATTTGGCTCTAAATCAACATATTATCCGAATATGAGCAACTTGAATCCAAATAGAATTTATTGATAACAACTACAGCGTCACCTATCGGATCTTAGCATAACTACAAACAATCATCTCTATAAATCAAATATTGAAATTCAGAAGTTACACGATCAATAACAAACGCACACAATATCCATATTAAGTAAGTAGAGTAGTTTAATTAATTTCCAATGTCAAGACCTAATTCTACACTTGTGTTGTGGCCCGTCAAATATTCATAACATATATTTGTAAGGGATAAACTCCCCCTTGGGATGTAAGGGAGTAATGACGTGGGATATGAGCATCATCGTAGCCGTATATATGCAACACTTTTTTTTCGAATACTGTTAGTCTCCCTGGAGCCATTAGAGGCTTTGATAGTTTCACCAGGCTTGGAGGCGAGCGCGGAAGGCACTTAACCACGAAAGCGAGACCTCAAAGTTGACACAACGCCTGACTAACGCGAACGGGCTGGATACGTGTCGCTCGACTTTTGATCCGTTCCGTGGAACTTTTTAAAACTGCGCGCTAAAACGTAATTTGCAAATTTAGAAGCACATATAAATGTGAACAGTTGTTTTCTATAATGTATACTAATAAATCAACTATCGAACTAGGCTTAGTATGAAAATTTGGAAAACTCTTTGCGCCTGTGTGTTTTTTATATTGATCTTCATATTGATTATCTTGTTGCTTAAGTGCAAAGCTTATGCTTCTCATTAAATTCTTCTAATTCCCGATACCATTCAACCCATTTTTTCACAATTACCTATTATCTACGGCCCGCAACTTCGTTAACAATGTTAACATCCTTATGTTTAGCCCACAACTTCCCAAAGGTTGCCGATACCTGTCCATAATGACATGAAATGCTGTCATCACATAAGACTTTGTAAAATAAAACTGACTAAAGTTTAGTAGTTCTGAGTCACCGAGTATCTTCATATCAGTTGACGTGTGACGTTGTTTACTGAGATCTGGTTCTGCTAATGTTTTACATTGTAAGATGTATTTAATGTCCACATGCGCCGTGTGTTATTGCTTAACGAAGAAATCGATTAGTAAACTTATTACTTATGGTTGGGGCTCCCAAACATTTTCACTTCACTGCATACTTAAAAGTTTACTGATTTGTCCTCTAGCCCGCTAGTCAAAATGTGTAAACAAGGTTTTAGTTAAACCTCGAAATCTGAGGTTCACTTAAGGATTTATATGCTACAATTTTTTAGTTTAACTAGCTCGTGTTTACTATTCTCAGGAAATTACTATCACTTATTTTGCATGGAAAATACAATAGGAGCGCCTTATAGTGCCTTTACTTCCTCCCCATAACGCTCCACAGTGCCGTGGCGGACACTTTGGGAACCCCTGAATAAAACAAAATACATAAAAGAAAATTGAAGCTGCAAATAAATTTGATTTAATTCGATTACAATGAAAACATGCTATAATAGCAAAATATTAAGTAACACTATTCAGTGTATATAGGTATATGGACATACCTAGACAGTTAATAATTCATTTACAAACAATAAAGCACATTATCACCGGTAATGTATGGCAAATGTAATCCATACGATAATCATTAGCGTTACTATGTGTAACAGTGGATGACAGATGCGTCGCGTCGCGTCGCGGTCGGCGACTCTGTTTGCTCTTTGTTGATGACTTTTGATGGACATCATGTGTTTTATGATGATGATATATGCCGCAAGGTATAACAATGTTATGTGTACACTATTGTTTGTCGCTACACTAAACAAATTTACGAATATTATTAGATATTTATTTCGTAATTATAGTTTACGAACGATAATTATCTTTATGTAACGTGACGTTATTTTATCGTTTAACATAAATTCACAAACAATATTTACCAACAACGTAACCTTATAATTAACTGAGTTCATAAAAGAGTAACACATAGCTTTGAGTATGCTGGATTTATATTCTTCAAAACAGCTTCATTATGACCTCGGAGAGTTGCAAGAAGTATGTGCACTAATATAATTCAATATTTGTTTCAAAGTTTGACTTTAAAATATTCAGAAATTCTGTTTTTAAATAAAGTTTTTTTAACATACGCGATGCCCTGCGGTTTCGCATTAAGCTTCTGCTCTGCTCTTTGGGTTCATACCGTGAAGTTATATGGCCTCGAATCATCCTCAATAAACAGACGCTATAATATAAAAATAATTTTCATATCGCACTGGTAGTTTCTTAGATGAACTCATTAGAACATATTCAGCGTTTATAATAATGTATAGATGTCTTGTGCTCATTCCATTCATAATGTAAATAATAATTATTCATAGAATCTTTTATCGTTCGTTTCTTAATTAGATAAAGAATTGTGAATTCTAAGAATAATGATATTGTATGTATTATTTATTATCCTGTTAGTTCTGTCCAATTATAGCATTAAAAAAAAAACTAGGCATACTGACGGTAATGTCCCTGATGGTAAGCACAGTACAATCCAAACACAACGGCGACCACCGGGAGATCTAGATCTATTGGCAGTCGCCGCTGTCATTGAGGGAACGCATTGGCCGGGAGAGACTTCCACAGTTTCACGGTACATTGTAACAAATTTATGTGAACTTAGTATTAATCCATAAGTATATTAATACACAAAGAGAAAACTTCGGACTCCTTTTTAAGAATATTGCGCGCATAGAGGAGTGCAAAATGTTAAAATTTATATATAATATTATATGTTACAAATACATAAAATAAAATAAAATATTACATTTATTGTGTACCTTCATACATTTATTGTGGCAAATAGTTGCTTCGAGTTGTTAATTTTGTGTGATTTCAATGCTGGTCTACTGTTTGACAAAAGATTCTCTGTAACGTTAATACTTACAAATTTAATGAATTACGATCTAATTTCGATCACTGGGTGACTAATAGTATAAATAAAAATATGATGTATATAAGAGGACAATGAGTCAACGAATTCTCCTTAGCCTAGCGGTCAAGGTGTACGTCTAAAATTACTGAGGTCACCCATTACTGCTAGAGCTAACTTGCTCGATAAAACAAAAAAATAAAGTGATTCTACACGGACTGGTAAAAATCTCACTAAATTTATAACTACACTGAATTTTTTCACATTGGAAGCATTAGCATAAAATCTATGAAAATGATTTATGACTCAAAGTATAACCAATTAAATGCTCTTGTATTCAGTTTAAAATTAATTTTAATTACTTAGGATATGCTTTGTTTACTTGATCTATACTTATAACGTTATAAATCTCCAGATATTGTTTGTTTGAACGCACTAATCTCTGGAACTACTGATCAGATTTGAAAAATTATCTTTGCATTTTATCGCCTATTTATTAGGGAAGGTTATAGACTATATAACTTTACGCTCCGACTGTAAGGTGTGTAGCAGTAACCATAAACAATCTGGAAGTGAAAATAACGATAAGCTACACGGGTGAGTTGGCGGGAGCAGCGCGGTGGAGAGTTGGTCACATTTTAACACGGATGAAAGCGTGGGGGTACTTTTATATAACCCATAACAAAGCGGCATGGTACCCTTACGAGTTCAGGCAGTGTGCACCGGATCGTGCCAGTGTATTCCGCCAAGTACCGCTACGCCTTTACCTGCCCGTACGTTATGCGCATAAAGACAAGCGTTGAGATACCAATCAAACAACTACTGGCTTCTTTGTTTTAACAGTTAGCGGTAAGCTATGAGTTTCTGACTAACAAGAAACTAAATGTTTTGCAAGGTCGTTACTAAGAGAAGTATCCCTTACCATTGATTTAAAATTGAGAGCTGTGACGGAAATGCAATATGATGAACTTAGCAACCAATAATATATTAGGTGTTACGTATGAAATTGGCGTTATGTTGTACTGCGATCTCAAATATCTGTCGTTTGGTTACGAATTCCAAATTCAAATGTAGGCTTGTGTATTTGTTTTTCGAGTTTAGTGATTCATCTGTTTTCGCACCATTTGATTTTTCTTTGACATCGTTCTTTTCATAAAATGGAAAACTTAAAATATCGCGTTATTTACGAATATGAATTCCACCGTGGCATCAGTGCTATAGAAACCGCTCGAAAGATTTATGATGTATACTCTCGAAATTCCTTCAAGTATTCGCTACGTAGGTTTTACTTGGAGCAATTGAATACTTCTTAATAATATATAATCTTAATAATCGTTATAAACTTTTTTTTTACTTAACATTATGCACACCTTGCATATACCTTTCCCTTGCTCCCTTGGAAGACTGGCAGAGAATGCTTTTTAGCATTAAGTCCTCCATTTGTACTTTTTTTTTGTGCAATAAAGAATATATAATAAGCTACTATAAAAGAAAGCACAGTACGTTTTTGGTTCCAACGTTTTCGTTCTGGAACTTTTGACATACGAAACAAACCCCGTGAATGGCCGGAGACCCTACTTGATAATGAAGAATTAAAGATGATCGTGGAAGCGAATCCATCGCAAACCACGTCAGAGTTAGCGGCAAACTTCGGTTTGAGTGATAAAACAATTTTAATTCATTTGAAAAAATTGGAAAAGTAAAAAGTATTCAACCGTCACAATAAAGAGGGAATTTTTAATCGTATTGTTACTTGTGACGAAAAATGGATCCTTTACGACAATCGGAAACGCTCATTAAAGTGGTTGAACCCAAGAGAACCGGCCAAATCCTGTCCCAAGTGAAAGTTGACACAGAAAAATGTACTGGTAAGTGTTTGGTGGACCAGTGCTGGTGTCATACACTACAGCTTCCTAAGATCTGGCCAGACGATATCGACATTGCCAAGAATTGAAAACCATGATGGTAAAGCTAGCCGTTAAACAACCGAAACTGGTCATTCTCTCCAGCCCACTTCTGCTTCAGGACAACGCTGACCCCATACTTCACGACAGACGAGCGCTAAATTAGAGGAAATGCGGTTGCAATGTTTCCGTCACCCACCATACTCCCCGGATCTAGCTCTAGCAGATTATCACTTTTTCCGAATTTGAACAATTTCTTGCAAGGAAAAAATTCGATTCCGATGAGGCTGTCCAAACAGCCTTTAAAAATTTTATTGACTCCCACAATTTTTTCAGCAATGGAAGCAATTAACTACCTATAAAATGGCGAAAGTGCAAAGATAATAATAGTACATACTTCGATTGATGAAAATGTGTATAATTTCATAATATTTTTTTTGTATTAAGTTTTTCTTAAACGCTTATTTCATATGTAAGGACCTCATATTAATAACGAGAATTTATATCACTTGATTTTTTTTTATTTTATGAAAATAATTTATCGTTGTATAAAAAATATAAATAAATATTGTTTTAACCACAGATCTTTAGTTTCAACTAAGTACAACGTGTGGTTGGCTTGCAGTTTTGGAATTATTTTTTTACAACAAAGAAGTAGGAATATATTTTTACAAGCGTATATAACAAATTTAAGTACACACATATTTTTTCAAGTAAATACTTTTAAAATAAAATACATAGTTATACAAAAGAAATCAATTTTATCCAATTTAGACTGGTTCTTGCTGGTTCTTACTGCTTCAATGATTTAATGGTCTAACGACGCGAATTAATTGAAACCATCTCAATAACAAACATGAAGATAATATTACATATTGTGTGCATTGTTTCTTCTTACTTTGTGTACATAATTGTATTTTTTTTTCAATAGGTTTAGTGAACTGGGCTTTACAAAAAGCAAACTGCAGAATATTTAATTAAACTTTTTTTATTATTATTAAGCATTCGACATTCGATTACCGCGGAAATCGTAAAATTAAATAGTTTAAAACGCTGTAAATATTTTATAGTGGTGAGGGATTTTACAAACTGAAATAACGAACTTATATTTCGAAGCCGTGTTTGATCTGAAAATAACTTTATAATATGTATTAAATTTAAAAAAAATTCGAAAGATGTAAACATTACCTTGAAATCAATAAAACAGATTTGAATAAATTAAATAGAATTATACCGAGAACCGTGTAATAAATGATGATCTAAGATGCGATTATCAAAATAAACATTCGCAT
Source organism: Saturnia japonica (assembly GCA_033032175.1). Classification (NCBI taxonomy): domain Eukaryota; kingdom Metazoa; phylum Arthropoda; class Insecta; order Lepidoptera; family Saturniidae; genus Saturnia; species Saturnia japonica. The sequence continues at coordinate 11,747,239 of CM065321.1, read as the reverse complement.
CAGTGTTGAAAGGAACTATCATGAAACTATTAATAAACACCTATGTAAATCTACTAGATTTGTTTAACTGAAAAATGCCTCAAAAAACTAAAAAATATAAAATACTGCCCAAAATAAAAAATGGTCACCCAAATTAAACCCCCGTCTAAAAGTGAAAGTATTACCAAAAATTTTACATTCTGCTATACTATTATAGCAAATGACTCCAAACTAATTCAAAATTCATTAATGTTGGGTACGGTAATGGTAATTTACTAATTACCACAAAATTTCAATATCAAGTACTTGGCGTTCGCCGGCACGGCCTCTCCCACGGCCGCCTCCTGTATCTTCACAAGTCTATTCTTTTACCTATATAATTATACTATTATATATGTATATAATAATTACTTATAATTAAAGGTATCACAATTTTTAACCAATTACTGACAGATAAGATCAAATAATACCATTTATTTTTGAAATGTCTACTTTTTAGATGATTTTTAAGAATATTTATTTGAGTGTTATATTCGATATATTTAGTTATGAAAGTTAGAGAATACCTTTAAAATCACCAAATACTTACGGTATTTCAGATTCAGTTCAGTTATGTCTATCTTGGTCAGTTAAATTATCCGTTATACAAGACTGAGTAAGCAAAATAATAACCATGAGCTGGTGTAGTTGATCTCTCTATAGCCAGTAAATTCTAGGAAGTAACGTATTTTGTAATATTATCATTAATTTTCTATATTCAATAGAATATACATGTGATATGATAAAAATACTGTTTAATGACATTTTAATAGCACGACCAATTTTGAATCATAAGCATTGGAGTTTGGCTGAATGATAATGAGCATGATTTTCATACCGCATCTATCATGATAATTGTTCTATAATTACAAGTTAAAAATAAATATTTTGATTGGCGTATTTTTAAGTACTATTCACCATTAAATAGACTCATGAGAAATTACAACATTACTTCCAAGAGTATTACAAATGAAATTGATATCTTCTTTGATTCTGTTATTAAAATTGAGAGAGCATTTTATTGTTCGTGAGACGACAACAAAATTATTGTATACCTACTTTAAACATTATTTATATTTGCTTGTGATTGTTTTTATTTTATATACCTGTTTCTATCTTTAAATTACTAAAGATTTACAATGTAATAGGATTTAATAATGTGTATGCCGTCATACCTATAATTAGGGTCACATTTATTTATAATATTGTACTGCATAATTTTTTTAAAGATGATGTGTTGATGTTGATTCTGTTGGCGACCTAAGTAAACAAATAAATATATACGGGAAATATACGTGTATATACGAGTATACAGTAATAGTAGTATACATATGTAGAATACTTCAATATTTACAAACCACCACAAAATAATCTTCTAAATTGTTTTTTATCTAAAGTACAACTGGTGTGAAAATAACGCTAAATTTAATTGATAAGTTATAAAATTATGATTATTAGTTATTTCTTTTTCGTTGAATTATTTTTTATAGCCATTTATGAATAATGTTTTTGTTAATAATATGATTAACATTTTTGAAATTCTATTTTTACCATGCGCGTGCACATAAACAAAATTTCTACACTATGAAGTTGATTGCTAAACTTGTTGTTTCATTGTGGTGAAGATAGTGTAGATAGTGTAAGAAGACTAGAAAAGAAAGTATAACTTTTAACGCGTGTACCTATGTTACTACACGCATCGCTTTATGTTAAAACTATTCCGTTTTTTTTTTTTTTCTAGGAAGAAGTCCTTAATATAAATTTTAAAAAACTTTCATTTACCTCTTCCGTGATTAGATGATCTCCGTGTAGTTCTCCAAGGCTGGGCCGTTTCAATGCTCGTTTAGAATTCCTGTAGTTTTCCATCCGCGGCAGCGCCTCTCTTGTCAACTGTGCCAGGGATCGTTTCCTTTTCCACCCCACTTCGTGGAGTGCAGTGTCAGGCTGTGAATTGGGTGGCGCCCCTCGTTCAACGGTTTCCACAGAGGAGCGTAGAGGTCGGGTGATGATACTGGCACCCATGTGAATGCCATTCTTTTTCGAGTCCCCATTCACAGACGAAACAGTAAATCTAAAAATGGTTTTAAATTAAGCTAGCTTTTTATTAGAATAATATTTTTTTATTTTATACTAGATGTGCCCAACGGATTCCCCCGTGTTAAATTTATTCGACCAAATCTCTACCGCACATCCGCGCCGTGGCCGCCAACGAACTCGTGTGAAAGAAATGGACTCCTTACTAGAAATTAATAATATATATTTTAATGCATCACAACTCGCTGGTTATAGTACCTACTATTGATGAATTAGCCAAAGCTAGGAAGGGTAAAATGGATAAAGAAAAGGTAATAAATAATAATACTCGCAGTCCCAAGACATACATAGTTAAATTTCGGGAGCACTGCCGAGGGTTTTTAAAAAGTCTAAGACAAGACTGATTCTCAAGAAGCTTTATTAAGAATGCTTTTATTTGTTACAAATGTCTCTTTTATAAACTCTTATTCTATAAACACAAAGTGGGGCTGTTTACTATGAAATAATGAGAAATATGTCGCAATACATTCAGTCAAAACACCAGGTGTCTATCAGTAGTTTGCAGACATAATATGGGTTAAAAACGTAACATCAGCATTTCTAACGTATGTACCAATTAACAAGACGTAATAAGAGAGGGTACAGACTGCATAACTCCTCCCCCCTCAAGTTCGAAATTATCAGAGGGATGATTATCACTATGATTATTTCGATAGCAATAATTTTTACAAAAACTGAGCTTATATACTAAGAATACAAGAATTAATAGAAATATAATCACATATAACAATAAAGTTCCGGCACTAACACTTTTTACATTAATAATTCTTTCACTTGATGTTTTTAGTTCACTTTCACTGATTTTTAAAAGATTATTTAAATGTTGAAGATTTATTAATTCACTGTTATCCAAATTGATGGGTTCACGTTGCAATTGTTGCTCAGTAATTGTTATTTCGGGAAGATTAATAATCGGTAATTTTGACATCTTCAAATTACTCGTAGTAATATGGTGAGCTTTTAGCGTAATTTCACCAATTTTAACATCGCAATGGTCATCTAGGACGAGGAAGTATGTCCCTTCTATATTTTCTTTCGTTATTTCGTCGTTACAAATTTTTGATAATATATTCTCAGCGTTACTATGAAGAATCCATCTCTCTTTTCCAATTGGTTGTATCTTAATGGTCTTGATTTCAACTGGTACTGGATGACAAGAACTCGTATTCGAAGAAAATTGAATTAATGCTGTTATGCAAGTGTCTTCTGAAGTTGTTCGAGAATCATCCTCGTGACACAGGAACATTTCGTCGTGAAGTTCATTACAAGGTAAAGTGAGCGAGACAAATTTAGACCCTTTTACTAATAGGTAAGGAAATTTAGGAATAATGATGGTAGTATGATTAGAAGGATTGGTCATAGGTATTGGAATTGCTCTGTAGTATGTATAAATTTCATCTCTAATTATTGGTATATCTAAAATGAATGTTATTTGACTTCCTTTTGTATAAGCTTTAAGCTCTATACATTGCTCTATTTTAACTAAATTGTCATAACTTACTGGATACACAAGTTTGTAGAATTTCTCTATCTTTTTTAACATTTCTAATAATTCATTTGAGTTTATAAGAGATTGGTGTAATATTTTTAATTTACTGAATGCCAGAGAAGTTTCAATTTCATTCAACCGAATGTAGAGTAGTTGAAAATTATGGAAAAATAAATTATAAACATTAATAAAATTATGGGTAGTTATATCAATATTAGTTTGATTTATTAATTTTTTTGATTTCTCGTAACTCTTTATCTATTCGAATGAAATTGTCCTTCGTGAAATTTGTTATCTTTATCATTGATTCAGAAATATCTGATATTAAGGTTACCTTTTTAATGAGTGTATTTTGGCGTGTCGTTAGAGAATCAATCATATTTTCATATCTTAAAGAATCATTATGATCTAAGTTACCAGTTATAAGCTTAATAATAGATCCAAGAGGATTGAGAAGTCCACGTTTAATTCTAGTTGATGGAGATAACTGTTCTAATTTTTGAATACTAATATTCATTACATAATTCGTTTGAAGCTTTACATTAAAAAGTTGAACATTAGATGTTTCATTATCAAAATGTGTTTTTAAATATTGATTAAATTTAGTATATCTTTTTATATTGAATTCTAAATCCTCACGTATCAGACTTAAATCTAAAATCTTAATTATTGTCCACTTATCATAACTTACACTAGCTTGACCTTGTTTCACAAGGACTATACCGGGATTTTTATCGATTCTGTGAAGTTGAAGGGCGTGAATCCTGATGATCAGAGCCAGGAGCCCAAGGAGGTACCTGCGAAGGTCGTTTTATATCCTTAATAGGCACGTTTGTTTTTCGAGTTTTCATTTTTACAGGACAGATATTTCTGTCAATTTTACCATATACTTGTGCTTTTTGATAACGCGGTTTATCTTTACTTCGCCTTGTATTAACACCTTTTACAAATATAGTGTCCTCTTCTTGAATATCAAATGATGTTTCACCACCACGTTTTGTTTTAATCTTTTCTTTATTTTCAATTACTTTGTCTGTTAAATATTTATAAAGATATTTCGTTCGTTTCATATGATCGTTTACTAATTGTTGCGTATATTGTTTGTTAAAGTTTACTTCAAAAGTACTATTAGAATCAGTGTGTCCAAAAACTACTTCAAATGGTGTAAGACCAGTCGTTGAGTGAATGGTTTGATTGTATGACATAATTGCATAAGTCATAACGTTAGCCGCGTCAGTTATTTTATGTTCATATTTAGCGATACGATATATTTCTAAAATAGTTGAATGGAATCTTTCAATTAAACCCATAGAATTAGGATTATGTGGAGTGCTTATGTGTAATTCTATTTTATAAAATTGTAATGTTTCTTTTAAAAGTGTATTGTTGAATTCAGTACCAGAATCAGCACTGATCTTATTTGGTACGCCATAAAATGAGAAAAATTTAATTAAGGCACGAACTACTTCAGGTGTAGAGCGATTGGATATTTCAAAAGCCTGACCTAGTTTACTGAAAGCATCTATTATGGTAAGGAAGTAGCTTCCTTCTATAGAGAATATATCTATAAATATTTCAGCAAAAGGTTTTGTTTGAGTTTGCGTTAACATTAATTCTGGTTTTAAAGGTTTGCGATCATATTTTAGAGTTTTACAAGTTTCACAAGAATTGATTACAGAAGCGACTGTTATATCCATATTTGTCCAAAAATAATTACGCTTTAATTTCATAAGAGTTTCTTTGATTCCACGGTGACTTGTTTTACCTTGATGATAAGCAAGTATAGTGGCACGTTGCTCTTTTTCATCACCTAAGTATATAACTCTTTTAGTACATTCATATATTTTGACGGTATCTTTTTTAAATAGTTTTATCACGGCATTTGTAAATTGTTTACGGTGAATTTCGCTCTCAAAGTAAAAGAAATATTTAATTTTAGGTTTTATATATTCTAAAAGAAATTTCTTAACAAGGTTAGTGTTGTTTACAGGTAAATGTACTTCCAAAATTTTTTGTTTTTCATGTGATAAGTCTTTTATTGATAATTGGTTTCTGTTCCAAGTAAAAATAAGGATTTGATTAGGTTTTGTGTCGATGGCTTCTTCAATAATGGGAATACCATTCGTATCAATATCTTCAGCAGAATGTATGGTTTCCGGTAATGAACAGGCAGTAATAGTACTGGATGAAGGAGAACGAATTGGGTGAGTTAAAGTCTTATCGGAATCTGAAGGAATAGTTAACGTTTCTGATGAGTCTGAAATTAGTATTGGACTCTCAGATCGTTCAGTGTCACTCACGTTTACTCGTAAGGATATATCGTCCTTTAATATATTTAATTTAATTCGTGATAGAGCATCAGCATTACTATTTTGTTTACCGTTCTTGTATATTATGTCAAAATCGAACTCAGCTTCTTCAGTTTCAACAGGTTCTATGTTTTCATGATAATCGTCATAAGCAGTTTGTTGATTATCGTCAATGAAATAATGATTTTCATATTCTGTATAATCAGGTTGATAGTCTTGGTATTCAATTTCAGGGTCGTTCATTTCTAAAGACTCTATCATATTTTGTCTAATAGGACGAGCTGTGCGCATTGACACATCGCTTGCCTGAAATTGAGGTGGATTACGTTGAGGTTGATTTTGTGGTGGTATACCAAATTTAAATTGTTGATTTGGCATGTTGAAATTAGGTCGGTTTTGTGTATTGTTAAATTGTGGTTTGAACCCTTGTTGATTAGGAATACCGAATTTAAAATTATTATTATACGGTTTAAAATTATTTTGTGTTTGGTATGGAATTCCGAATTTAAAATTTTGTTGTCCGGAATTAAATGTATTTGGCACAAATGCAGGTTGAGGTTTGAAATTGTTATTAAAATTATTTGTTAAAGTAGGCGTGAAAAATTGTTGAACTGGTTTAATATTAGATTTATTTTTATTTTTAGAATTGTACTGATATTGAAAATTGACCTCCTCCATGACAACACTTAGTGCGTTTTCTAAAACGGTACAACCTTTAAGTCGCACAATTCGAATTAAATCCTCTGGTAAATTATATAAAAATACATTCAAGCACATATTATTATAGATAATCATTTTAGCGGCTTTGAGGCCTTCATCAGTTAATAAATTGACCTTGGAGAAGAGGGTGCAGCGTGTTTGTTGTATCCTGTTACAAAATTGCGTATATGTTTCACCAACTTTAATTTTTAAATTTTCCAACTCAATTGCCACACACTCTTCCGATCTAGGATCACCAAAATGTTGAATCAAAACAGCTCTTAATTGTTCCCAAGTTGTTATGTCTTCTCTTTCACTTAGTAGAGCAGCGGCTTTACCACATAATCTACTAGTTATAGCATGAAACACATATGTAGTTTGAACAACATTGTTTGATCCGCTAAAATTTCTGATTATATATTCACTTTTTTTAATAAATAAATTTAAAGTATTTTGATCACCATCGTACTTGGGAATTAAACTTAAAAGTTCTTTTGATACTAATTGAATTGTTGATTCATTGTTGCGTTGCATTTTGAATTGTATTTATTTAATTAAACACACACAAAGTAAAATTCACAAAATTAAAATTCACAAAATAATATTTTCAAAATAAAATTCACAAAATAAATCTTATAACAAAATTATCAAAATCAAAATTCTCAAAATTAAAATTATCGAAATTAAAATTATCAAATTAAAATTCTCAAAATTAATATTTATTATTAATATTTCTCAATATCTTATAATCTATGAAGTCAAATAACTTTCGACGATTTTTATTCGAAAATTATGAAAAATAATTTTCAACGATGTTTGTTTGTTTGAAAATTATAAAAATTTGTTAAATAATTTTCAACGATTTTTGTTTGAAAATTATAACAATGTCCAACGAAAAATACAACCACAGAAAATAACAAGGACGAGACAAGGATTGTAAAAATGGTCACTTACAGTCTGCTCGTTCCCATGTCTTGCCGTATAGCTGCTTTCGCTTTTAGGACAGGATCTCTCGGAAATAGATGCGGAACCCGACGTTAACTTATTTATTGGTTCGTAGATACTCAAAATCTGCACATGAGACCGATTTGTAAGACTCGAACACAGACTTTTATTGTTGATTGAGTATCCTACCGACTGCGCCAGTTAAATTTCGGGAGCACTGCCGAGGGTTTTTAAAAAGTCTAAGACAAGACTGATTCTCAAGAAGCTTTATTAAGAATGCTTTTATTTGTTACAAATGTCTCTTTTATAAACTCTTATTCTATAAACACAAAGTGGGGCTGTTTACTATGAAATAATGAGAAATATGTCGCAATACATTCAGTCAAAACACCAGGTGTCTATCAGTAGTTTGCAGACATAATATGGGTTAAAAACGTAACATCAGCATTTCTAACGTATGTACCAATTAACAAGACGTAATAAGAGAGGGTACAGACTGCATAACTACATACACACTATTTATAAATAGATTCATAGGAAATTTCCTTCAAAATATATTAAAATTAAAATTTTGTAGTATGTAAATGAATTGTAGCAAACGGATTTGAGTGATATGAGAACATCGAAATATAATTAAGGTTTTGACAATATCATATTTCATTTGTAAATAACAAAATTTAATGATAGTTGCACTAAAAATCTACATTATTTTGAAATTTATGATATAAATTTATTAAGCTTTCAACTCTCTTGGAAACTTACAACTGTATTTTGTATGCCGAATTTGACAATAATATTGAAATTGATAAAAATCTTAATGCAAGAGTAGACTATAGTACATATATACAATGAGTTTTCATTGTATTTTTTCAATTTAAAATGTATATGCAATAGGAATGAACTAATTAGCAACATTAATACAAGTTCTTAAAAAGAGCTTGATTTATTATTAATAATCATAGTCTATGTCGGTAGATTGTGAACGGGCACTAAAATTGGCAATGTAACCATTAGATTTTCATATAGGTTTATAAAGTAACTGAATTGGTTAAGTTAGGTTTCTTAAGGTTCGGTCTTCGCATCTGAGAAAAATAGTCGAGAGCCAAAATCGTCGAATACCCACTTCTACTACTACTTGCGTACAGCATGCCCAGATTGCTTAATGTTCATAGTTACTGCTGCGCTTCTTTGGATCGAATAAATAGGCTATAAAATGCAAAACATAATTTTCGAATGTGACTAGTAGTACATCCAGAGATTAGCGCGTTCAAACAAAGGTTCAAATTTGAACGTTCAACGTTTGAATGAGCTTACCTGTTGTCTTCCATTTTAATGGTTTTGTGTCGGTGGACTACCGGAAGCGATTGTTATACGAAACTACTTTACGTAGTTTTGAACTTGATTGAATGTTTGTATTTGGTCCTCCCAACCACATACTTTTCTTTGATCCAAACTGGAAAAAATACATTTGTTAAATACCTATATATGTTGTTGATAGCATGTATCAAGTTATAATTATTAAAAATAAGACACGTTTGAGTACCAAGACTTCTTGAACACCTTGAGCGGTGCGAAGCGACGCTGTTGTTAACAATCGACTTCGAAAAAACACTGAAGTTATTCAAATCGAATGTATTTTTTTGAGCCATAACTTCTTTGTTAATGAACCGACTTAGATGATTTTTGTTGGATAGGGCATACCTCAGGATCACATTTTAATTTCATTAGAATTGGACCGTCAATTTTGGAGATACACCAGAAAACTCTTCAAAATCATTGTATTTGGGTTTTGTTGTCGTGACAACGTCTTATAATTCGATGGAGCCGGCTGCACGCACGAAAAAACATGACTCATGCGGCGTTACCTCGCTCTGAGGCGTTCCATTTAAGGCTTGAAGTGCAAGCGAGAGCGCGGAACGACCGACAAAGAGGCACAATCGGCCTCCGCGTTCGGCAGCGTTCGACATCTGTCTCTCTCCTACTTGAGTGAGCGATGCGTCCGCGTGGACAGCTGCTATACAATAATACATTTACATGTTTTCGTCAAGTATGAAGTGCAGTGAAAAGTGAATGTGGTGTCAATTGTTTATAGCAACGATAATTGCGGCGATAAAGGTAATGATTCTTTCGATATTAAATATATGTTCAGTGATATATTGTCGAATATTCGTGCTTTCATCATTAAAATAAATAGCATCGGTCCGCTAGTGCAGCGATTGTAGGTTATGCTATAATTGACAAAACTATAAACAAAATTAAAATTTTCTTTTGAAAAATGATACCATTCCATCAGTATTTTCTTATGACGTTGTCACGTTCAACTATCGTCAGTAAACCGACTTTACACACAACCGATTTTTTTTTTGTTAAAAATTGTCTTGTTTTATTACAGTATACAAACAATATCGTGGCCTGTGGATGACAATATATTCAGTCGAAAGCGTTAACAATTGATCTTTAAAAAACTTTGGTAGGCCGCCTCGGCACCATTATTAATAAACTAGCGGTGTGCCGGCGATTCCGCGCGCGTTTCTTACTACGCAATAGTTATTTACATCCCGTAATTTTATTTTTACTCATATTGTTGACAATTCATATGCCTTATCAAACGACGAATTGCATGTATTTCCTGTGTACAATTTCATCAAAATTAGTTGAAAATTATTATTCTATTCTACGATTTCTTATGCATTATTAACGATTTTTATAGTCTCTCAATTATGATATGAGGTATTCTTCCCGTCTACAAAATTTTTTGAATTGTTTTTTTTTTTCCTTTTTATAAATTTATATTGACAATTGTTACAGCCCTTCAGTTATGTAATTATTTTGTACAAAATTTCATCAAAACCGGTTAACAATTAATCTATACAATTCATAAAATTGAAGTGTCTGTTTGTAATGTCAAAATAACAGTTTTTTACTAAATGAATATGAAAGTATATACGATACCTATAACAAAAAGCCCATTTTTTAAGTTTTTGTTTGTCTGTCTGTTTGTTCCGGGTAATCTCCGAAACGGTTGAACCGATTTTGACTGGACTTTCACTGATAGATAGCTGATGATATAGGGAGTAACTTAGGCTACTTTTGTTTTAGAAAAATAATTATGGTTTCGCACAAATAAAAAAATACTGGCTATGGTGAATCAATTCGGGCGCTTAAATGGCTTATGCTGAGTAAACAATACGCGATATAGCAAATTAATGTACTACATAATTGTAGGCATTAAAAAGATCTACAAAAAAGTCTGGGAAAGTATACATCTATTTTCTAAAAAACACCCAAAATAAGCATTTTTGTCTTTAAAATAGCCGAGAGCGGGAGAGCAAGATTCGCGCGGGATTCTGTAGTCCACGTAAACGAAGCCACGGGCACAGCTAGTTTCTTATTTATATCTATACATTAAAAACTTATTCATTCAAAACATATAAAACACGAAACATCATAAGTGTTACATATGAAGTCATATGTTTGAGAATTCAACTTTTTTGGTTGCTTTCGTGTTTTTGTATACCACACACAACAAGCTTACGATCGTGTTGGAATCGAAGGCTTTCACGCCGGCTTACTCCGGTTACCGCCAGTTATTGTCGACAGCCGTTTATGAGAGGAATACCGGTCAGTGGTCGCGTCGCATGCGCACCGAAATTCAAGCCTCTTTATGCTTAAGGTGGAAAATAGTCTTCTCAATTACTATTAGAAATTGTACATAATTCTTTATGCTCTAAAAAGGTAGTCATCTGAAATTACTTGAAAATGCACTTACTTCAAGGTACTTCTATAATAAAAGAGTAAAGAGTCGAAATCTGTACAATGAAGATATTTCAGAAATATAAATATATAATAGGGGGTTTAGAATCGTGGACAGAACACATTGCGATAGTTTTGAAATTTTTGTCTGTCTGTCGATATGTTTGAACGCCAATCACGCAGAAACTACTGGACCGTATTTAATGAAATTTGGTATGATTGTAGTTTATAGTCTGAAGCAATGTCGTAATTAGAACGGTGCCCAAGCACAGGGTGCAGACTCTGGAGGGGCGCAAAAATGACCAGGCCAGGACCTCAAACAATATTTATAATAAAAAAAATTCAAGGCCGCAGTAGAAGCTCGCGCCGGGCGCAAAGGCTAGTTACGGCACTGGTCTAAAGGTACATTTACGATGCAATTTTACACGTATGGACATTTGTATGGTCTATAAAGTGCGTTTTTTTTTTCACAATTTCACACACGGCTATTTAATTCCAAACTAAGCAAAGCTTGTAATATGGTAACTAAACAGCTGATATACATACATATATAGAATTATAGATATTTAACACCCAGACACACACAACTGACATTTATTCACATCACACAAAGTCAGTCATGGGCGGGTATCGAACCCGCGACTTCTCGGCTCAATAGTAGCGTTTAATACCACTGCGCTACCAGGTCTGTCAATAGGCCAATAGAGGCCTGTTTATGTACATATAAAAAAAGTCATATTTATATAATACTGTAATCTAAAATCTTATACTATTAAGTGAGCAAGTATTGTATATATATATGTAATTAGATTCTCGGCAACGGCTCCAACGATTTGGATGAAATTTTGTATTTGGATAATTTATTTTATTTTATTTTATTTTTAAGATATGCAAACTTCACAACACATTTAAAAACTGTAAAATAATCACAATATAATTCCAAAGTGCCAATTATGAAGTAGGACATAAATTACATTTTATAATTATACCTAACGATAATGATAAGTGTGTATGAATGTATTTAAAATTAGTTTACCAAGCATTATGTGTATGGTTGTGTTTGTTTGTGTGTGGGTGTGTAAGTGTGTTAATTAACATGTGTGCGCATGTGTTTAGGTTTCCTGTAATTACTCCTGAACTAACCTTTTAAAGACCGACTTGAGAAACTGCATTCGACTTAGGTGGAAAATATCAATATCATTGAAGAGCTTATTGTACTGTGTAGTACACCTATAGAGGGTGGAGTTTTGAGCATATGTATGCTTTACAGAAGAAATGGCGAATAAAGTGGGGTTCCTAGTATGCTTACTAGGCACTCGCAGATATAATTTACTTAAGAGTTCAGGGCAATCTATTATTGAGTTGAGTAAATCATATAGAAAACAAGTGTTTAACATTCCAAGTTTACCTACATAGATAGGTGCTTTTCTTTTGTATTTTTCATTAGGTATTCATAGATGGCGCTACACGCTATATTTTAGGTTTATCACGCTTATAACTACTACGAATTAGGTTTGATTTTTTACCGACTTCAAAAAAAGACGGAGATTACTCAATTCGAATGTATATTTTTTATTGTTAAACTTAAGCTATCTTTTTCGCAAGAACTCTTAATAACAAATTTGGGCTAGTCTTATTCATTTTGTGAATTGAAATATAGTTTTTAAATTTGTAAAACTATTAGATATTTCTTTCTATAATTCTAAGATAGATGTCATTGTTTTATTTTATTTTTTTTTGTGATATCGACATTTTATTAAATTATACTGAACAGACATACATGCTTCATTATTTACTGGATATTAACGATTAATAAAAATTATTAAATAAACTCATATTTTAAGGATAGCAAAATTTTATATTGAACTATTCGGCCCAAATGTCTTCTGGATAATATCGGTTAATGTTTTCAATGATTTTACTGGGATATTCCTCAAAGGGCTTTTGATTCATTGTGCTATGATTTGAATTAAAATGCCTGACAGAAAGTTGACGGGATTTTCTATAAAAGAGAGTGAGATCCGTTCGTTCACAGGAAACTGGGGAATACAGTCAAGTAAGAGGGGGTGATATGAATCGTACATAGATATTGCTACAAAATCTTATCAGCCTGTACTAAAACTAGGTCGCGCGAAACACTATACTGCCCAATCATTATACTCATATCGGTACTATCGAGTCTTTCTGCTGAACGAGATACTAAGAAAAAGTTTACGCGCCCCAGAAACGAATGCCCCAGGAGCATGACATGTAATACGTCGTTGCGTATTTGTTTAAATCCACAGCTTAGACGTGTCGTTGAATATCGATCGATTGAAAGTAGTGAATGTGAGGCAAGGCTGACAGCTAAACGTGAGTACCACTGTGCGTCTCTGGGATCCGAGACATTCACAAAGCATGAGACACGGTTAAATCACCGATGTTAAAAAAAAACCTCTTTTAAATCTATCTATACAAATAATAAAATTGAAATATTTGTTTGTAATGTCAAAATAACAGTTTTTACTAAATGCATATGAAAGTGTATACGACAACAACAAGAACCCATTTTTTATATTTTTGTCTGTCTGTCTGAGTATATGTTTCGGTAATCTTCGAAATGGTTGGACCGATTTTCGACGGCACTTACACTGAAAGATAGTTAATGTTATAAAAAGTACCTAATTTATACTACTTTAATTTTAGAAAAAGAATTAGGGTTTCGCATAACCAAATAAAAACTGGTCATGGTGAATCAATTCGGGCGCTTAAATGTCTTACGCTGAGTAAACCACAAGAGATATATCAAATTAATGTACTACATAATTGTAGAAATTATAAAGACCTGCAAAAAAGTTACGAAAGTATATGTCTATCTTCTAGGGAACACCCACAATAAGCATTTTCTTTTTTAAAATAACTGGAAGCGGGAGGACAAAATTCGCGCGTGTGCCCGATCGATGGCATTCTGTAGTCCACGTGGGCGAAGCCGGAGCACACCAAGTTATTCTATATATTATCTCTGCTATGACGTCATACAGGCCGAAAAGAAATATTTGACATTTAGCAAACGTTTATCATCAATTCGATAGTTTTTATGTCATAATGAATGTCAAATGTCAAGGCCAATAGTGAATATCACTCGTTTATGATCCGACATGAAATTTGCTTTAGAGTCCTATGATGTCACCTGCCGAAAGCGTTTTCACAGTTCAAAGTAAAAATAAAAATTTCAAATTACTATAAATTGTAAATAAAAAATCTTACACTGTTAATATCAGCAATCGATAATTATTGACTTGAGAAGTCAAATAATACGAATAATATTTATTTATTGCGCTAAAATTTGTTATGAGTCAAGTAGTCTATTATTTTTAGTATATTTCTTTAGCGTATTCAATATAACGGTGACGGTGAAGGGAAATATAAGGAAACCTTAACCGTTAACGTCGGTGAAATATTCTTGCAGTACAGTCATAATTATTATATGGGAAAAACACAGAACTGTCGAGTTTCCCGGTGTTTAAAATTGTCAATATGCGTGGGCGTGGTGATCAAGCCCGTACTTTTCCAACTGAGGGATGCTTTCAGGCTGGTAATATAATAATATAGTTGAGCATAAAACAGTAGAAGAATCTTATATCTTCTCGACAATTCATTACGTTACGTCATTTATTAACTACTAGCTGTGCCAGCGGCTTCGCTCACGTGGACTACAGAATAGCCGCGCGAATCTTGCTCCCCCGCTTCCGACTATTTTAAAGACAAAAATGCTCATTATGGGTGTTTCTTAGAAGATAGACGTCTAGACTCCGTAACTTTTTTGTAGATCTTTTTAATGCCTACAATTATGTACTACATTAATTTGCTATATCTCATAAGGTTTACTCACCGTAAGCCATTTAGGCGGCCGAAACGATTCAACGTGATAGTTTTTTTTTTAATTTGTGCGGAACACTGATTATTTTTCTAAAATAAAAGTAGTCTAAGTTACGCCCTATAAAATCAGCTATCTACCCGTAAAATTTACGTCGAAACCGGTACAACTTTTTCGGAGATTACCCGGAACAAACAGACAGGCAGGCAGACAAAAATTTGAAAAATGGGTTTTGTGATAAAGGTATCTTATATATATTCATATGCACTTAGTAAAAAACTTTTATTTTGACATTACAAACAGACACTTCAGCTTTATTAATTTTATAGATAATACTTACAACTAACTACTTTGTAAGTTATCTTACAATGTGACTTTGGTATTCCCAATTTGGTATTAATTATGACCTACGTGGAAGATTTATTGTTTTCGTTATGAATTCCAACATATTAGTTAATTATTCAAGACCTATATATGTCATTTGTTATCGAACAAAAGTAGTTTTTGGATATGATAACTGCGGAATAAAAAAGTCTTTATCAAAACTGAAGTACATTGAGTTTGTTCAAGAAATTTAGAGACAGTTAAAAATAATCTTCTTTGAACACGATATATGGATAAATACAAAACACACGATAAATATACTTTATTTAAAACGCCCACGCGAATCTTGCTCCCCCGCTCCCGGCTATTTTAAAGACAAAAATGCTTATTGTGGTTGTTCCTTAGAAGATACATGTATACTCTCCCGGAGTTTTTTGTAGCTCTTTTTAATGCCTATAATTATGTCGTAGGTACATTAATTTGCTATATCTCTTATAATTTACTCAGCATAAGCCATTTAAGCAACCGAATTGATTCACCATGACCAGTTTTTTTTTATTTGTGTGTAATCCTAATTCTTTTTCTGAAATTAAAGTAGCCTAAGTTACTTCCTATAAATTCAGCTATCTACCAGTGAAAGTCCCGTCAAAATCGGTCCAACCGTTTCGGAGATTACCCGTAACAAACAGACAGACAGACAAACATTCTAAAAATGGGCTTTTTGTTATAGGATCGTAATGATTAGGTCCTTACAAATGAAATTGGCGTTTTGTACGGGAGGAATATAAAGTCAATTTTTTTTGTTGTAAAATATCTGCCGTAATCGTTTGGCCAGATTTTAGAAAGCTGTAGTAAACGACACCGGCGCTAGTCTCACAAGTAAGTTTTTCTGAGTCAATCTTCGTTTAGGGCAGGATTTGGCTGGGTCTCCAGGGTTCAGCCATTGCGACGAGCGCTTCCGATTATCGTACAGTATCCACTTTTCATCACAAGTAATGATTCGATTTTAAATCCCTTCATTATTGTGTCGGTTGAGCAAAGTAACACAGCAGTCGACGCGTGTTTGTAAGTTCGATTCACTCAATTCATGAGGTACCCATCGTTCAAGTTTTTTTACTTTTCCGATTTGCTTCTAGTGGATTAATACAGTTTTATCACTTACCCCGAAGCCGGCAGCTATCTCTGAAGTGCTTTGTGATGGATCCGCTTCCACAATAGCCTTTAATTCTTCATTTTCCACTTTGGTCTCCGGCCGTCCACGGAGTTGGTTTTGAAGGTCGAAATTTCCAGAACGAAAACGTTGAAACGAAAAACGTACCGTGCTTTGTTTTGCAACACCAGCGCCGTACAAATCATTAATCCTTCTTTTTGTTAATACAGGACATACAGAGAGAGTGAAAATTTTTTTTTACATATTCGTGATCGTGATCATTTATATAGTATGCCTATCAGAATATTTGAACTATAAAAACACATTTACAGACAGAACTACATATTTATTAATATAGATAAAATTTTATAGAAGACTTTCATCTTATAAGCGAAATTCAAAAACAGTCCCTTTGTAAATTATGAAATATACAATTTTTTTAAATCCGTAGGAGTTAGAAATTCCTTATTTTAGAGTAATTGGCAAAAACGTGCTTGATCCCTAGCCACTTTTGAAGTGTGTATGTATGTATGTAGATACAATAAGAGCTAAATATCAGAGGTCACAGAAATGACACTCAAAATGGGTAAACTTTGTATGCAGTGATCTTTACCGCAGACCAGATGTTTATAATCTTTTTATAATTATCATAAAAAACTGATTGTAACTGCTCTATGATAGATATAATTAGATAGTTCTAAAGTTCATGGAGTTTTATGAATAATCCACCAACGACGAAGCTCTACAGTGATATCGCCGTTTGAAGTTAATTTTAGTACATAAATAAAGCAACTTTTTTACCGGATAGTCAAGTAAACAACCGATAATTACGTTGAGAGTATTAGTACAACCTGTTAATACTTGTTGGTATGTGTCACAAATTGCTGGGCGGAACTAGGGTAGGGCGGGCGGCGCGTATTATGATTATGGCAAAGTATTATGAATAGCAGAGATGTTACTTATTATTTATTTATTATAGAAACAGCTAAAGTATAGAATGGAAATAATACTAAAACATCTTAAAATAAAGTTCTTGTTTGGATAATAACATCTGAAGCAATGATGGATATCTGGTAGTGTGTACGGACATCGCGTCAATCGACGTTAGTTCAAATGCCTGAGCTTTCGGTGAAGGGAAACATCGTGATGAAAACATAGCATGGTGGTTGGGCATTACCTAATGCCCGCCTGGCTAGCTACCACCCTCAAGTTGAAAATTTGTCGCCCAGCATCCATGTGTGTTTCGGCAGCTGCACTTGAGAGTCAATTCTCCCGCAAGGTTTAGCATGTTACTATCTTGGGCTACATCGTCACTTAACATCACATGAGATTATGATCAAACGCTAAACCTATAAAAAAATGTTTATATACGAGTAATTATTATAGTACCAAAGTCTACTGGGAAAATACAGAACTATACGCGGCTGAGTGCCTAGATTTAGGGCCCCTCAAGTTAACAGTGTAATACGTTGTAAAAAAAAGACTATAGATTACTCTTGTTTGAAATCAAAAATACTTCATCGGGCTAACACGTTGATGAATCCGTGCCTTCACTCGGGGATAAAACCTTTGCCCCGTAATGGGTTAATGATATTTTTACACTGTTTATTATATTTTTCAGTTCTGTATTAAAATTTCACTATTATCGAACATTAAAGAAATATTTGCCAGTCTAGAATACACACAAATATCGAGTATAAATTCGTCACGCAACACGCACACATTGAAACCTTATCAGTAAGATTACGTAAGCAAACAATTTCCAGCTTCCTTTAAACGTCAAGGTTACTCTTGAAATTAGAAGCACTCGTTTTTTTTTTCGAATATAATATTAGCAACTTTAGCAAGCCAGATTCCAACTTCTGACGAAGGATAATTCTGTTTTGGACTTACAAACGAATACAAGATGCAAAAAGGGAAGTTTTAATCTACAATAGGACCAACACCACAAAATATTTCAATAAAGGTATATAAAAAGAAATCGTGACTGACTGACCACTGAACGGATTGGGCTGTAATTTGGCACAAAGGTGGTTATTAGGAAGTAGGCATCCGCTAAAAACGGATTTTTGAAAAGAATACCCATATAGGGGTGTAACGAGGGTTCAAACATTGTATGAAGAAATCATATAAAAATAATATTTATTAAATGAAACGGCGTGAGCGAAGCCGCGGCTAAGAACTGGTGTAGTATAAACAATAGGTAATATAAGTAACGAGCACAGACTAGTGTATGGATGTGTTTCTCTGAACTACGGTTGCGACTGGGAACGTCTGAATAGTGAGTTTGATCTACATTTTCTTTATTTTGATTAACCACGGGTGCAATAATATTATTTAAAATAAACTTTTTAAGCAGAACTTGAACCCGCGGCCTCTTTATATAACTGTAGGCCTACTACAGCTGCCGCAGCAACGAGTTCAACTAATACAATACAGGTAATGAACAACAAACTATAATTCAAAACGCAACTTATTTGCACGTACGGTCAAGCTGAGGTTCGGCCATTTTGGCGCCCTTAAACTTGTCGCCTCGCTTTCGCGGCTGAGTGCCTTACGCGCTTGTCCCCAAGCTCGGTGAAGCTGTCAAAGCCTATAATAACTCTGGAGGCTCTGGGGCCCTTAATGCTAACTGTATAGCTAGTTCTAAATAATAAAACTATAATTCATACAATAACAAAACCAAATTACCGAAGTGACGTGAGTGAAATACAGCAGATTGTAAACGTCATTGAGTGACGCTTTGATGCGAATCAAGGGAGTGGTGCGTCATCCGCGGTTTAATCAAGTAATAGAAACAATTCCCACTACACAATATTCATCGTGGTTAAGGTATTTCCACAACATACATCATCCACATGTATTTTTTTTAAACGATCTTAAGCTACCTCACCAAAATAAGAACGCTTTTCGAGACTTCTTACAAATGGCAACGTATGTTTGTAATAAGTCAATGTAACGGAACTAAAATATTTCTTCTTCTTCTTCTTCCTAACTTGGCAACCGGTCCTTTTTAATGAAGACCATTACTGCCATTGTCGAGTGTATATAGTGTCATGTGTTATGACGATTTAGTATCCTAACAAGATGGTGGCTCTCATGTTAGAACTTTCTAGGAAGATTTTGTGGGATCTCAGAATGAATGCTTTCAGCTTACATTTATAATCCACTTCACTTATGCAAAAAAAACTAAACTATATTACGCAAAACAACACCAATATTACATAATATAGGGTCAAAAACCTAAGTTATTGAATTAAAAATAAAAACCACAACAAGTCACTTCAAGATCCCGCCAAAAATTCCGACTAGAATATGTTTTGTGATCTTCAGACTTCAAACAATGTCCACATGGTGGTGGCTCTTATGAAACAGTCCATTTTCATCACATTTCATTTCACATGAGCATAATAACCAAACTATGTATATCACCTAAAATACCTCTATTAAAACATAATATAGGCACAATTAAATAACGTAAGAACCGCAGCAGAACAAATCAAGATCACATCAAATACTCTTTTTCGAGATTAGTAGTATAAGGTTGTAAATTTCGATAAAGTGCATTCTTAGCTGAAAGTAACTGGGAAGGTTTTAGTATAATAATATTAAGGTAGTTTTTTCTTACGAACTTCATACAATAATTGTTTTTAATGTTGATCTTTATACACATCTGTTTTTTTTTTTTACTTTTTATTGATAGGGTCTTGAATAGCACCCCAAACATTTTTATACTAAGGTTAATGGTACAAAAGCATTTTTATCTAAGCGAACCCACACTGAAATACAATAAAAAAGGTTAAACTTTGGCTTCCTGTTAATACCTTTTAGTTAGGCACGTTCTGTATCTCAAACTTCATTACAACAAACAATTATAAAAAATATGTTTATGGTATGTAATGGTTTGTTTTATATATTATTAATAAATACAATTAAATACTGTGTTTTAAGTAAATGTAACGTAAATCGAAACATAAATATGTGTAGGTAGTAATTATCGTATTTATCATATTACAAAGGAATTTAACGTAATTATATAATAATATTCTATTGTGAACAGTGAAACTTAAAACAACCGTTTCTTTCGTAAAGAATTATTTATACATAGGTAATGATAGTAGCAATGCAGTTGAGCTTACCGGTCGCGGGTTTGAATTTCGCTCAAGAGATTATACGCAAGAGAGGGTTTTTCTGTGATGCTAGTTCGTATCTCTTAACATTTAATATCTGAATATTTTCTTATAACTATCGGCCGTATGTGAGATTATCCCCTAAAATGTATTGCGTAGTTATAGCAAATATATTATAACGTAGTTTTAATTCTATTACCTAATTGTAAAATATTTATTATTATGTTACTGCATAATTATCCATATGTCACAATATACACGTATAAAATAGGTATTTTCCATGGTAGTATATCATACTACAATGCAATAATATCAATGCATTACTTGATTTTCCTTAATAACATATTTTAAGTATTTTATGTTGGTCATTAGTTTATGAGTCATGAGCCAAAATCAAAATTACATACAGGGTGGCCAGAAAGATGTGTGAATTTAAAAAATAATAAAATAAAAACTAAATACAATACACATACACATCTTCATTACAATTAAAATAAACATCTATGAAATTTATTTATTAAAAATTACATCATTCAGGTGTGTACCATCCCGCTGCAAACATTCCTCGAATCTGAAACTCAAATTGGTAAAAACTCGCTGACACATTGCGTGAGGAATAGCTGCCATTTCTTCTCCGATATTTATCTTCAACTGGTTAATCGTGGCTGGATTATTGGAGTAGACTCTACTTTTCAGGTATCCCCACATGAAAAAGTCCGGTGGCGTTAGATCCGGACTTCTAGGCGGTCATACAATGTCACCTCGGCGCGATATCAATTTCCCAGCAAACATCTCGTTTACGGCCGCTAAAGAAGCATTAGATGTATGGCATGTCGCACCATCTTGTTGAAACCACGTCGCACGATTCTAGACTTCAAATTGTTGCAGTTGCGGAAAGAAAAAATCCCTTAACATGGCTATGTATCGGTCGGAATTTACAGTGACAGATTGCCTTTGTTGATTATCAAAGAAATAGGGTCCGATAATTCCGTGTGCTTATATGGCCGCCCAAACGGTTACTTTCGGCGAATGCAGAGGCTTTTGATGTTTTGCAATTCTATTTATTGACATGCCCATTTAAGAGAAAATGGGCTTCGTCGGAGAACAGAATATTGTTGAAACTCTGAAAGCGTTCCATCATTGTTTCAACAAAAGCTCATAAGGTTCAAACGCAAGAGTGTTTTTAAAATCGTACGCCTTTCTGGCCCACCCTGTATTAAATAAGCGAGCACAGGGCACAGCCGTACCATCCCTTTCTCGAACCAACTTACGACACTTTTGACCCCCTGTACCTTCGTTGTGTATAAACTATAAAGCAAGAATTTGAATTTTTGGATATTAAGAGGACAAACTATAACTGGCTATATTATCAATATATCTAATAATTATACCTCATAGTTTACGAATTATCGCAAGTCAAAGTTCTTTAATTTTATCACTGACACTCTCACCGATCATCAAAATTCTAAGGCACTTTGTAGCAGTCTTAAAAACTTGAAATTGACCAAGTTGTATGAAAATAAAAAAAAATCATGAAAATCTCATTAAAGGATTTGACAGGTTTACGTTTTACACTTTGTATTTTGTTTTCAATATATAGTCAATGTTTATTCATTTTTGTTAGGTAAGTACTTGAGTAAAATTTAAAATAAATAAAACATAACGAAAAGTGAGCATTTCTTATATACACGTTTAGATGTAATTGGTTTCTCGGAAACGGCTCCAACGATTTGAATGAAACAATGTATTTATATAATGTTTTACATTCCAAGTATACCAAGATAGGTGTTGGTACGTTACTTCTATTCATTGTTTGTTATGATTCATTGATAAATTAACATAATACAGCTATTTTACTTAGTAGTAGGTAGTAGCTAGCTTAGTAGGTATTACCTACAGTAAAAATATCTACGTGAGAATGTTATCTGATATCTGCGACAATTGTTTACTACATCTGTACTAATGTGGGTATTCTTTCATACTTAACCTTTTATAGGTACTAGTATTCTGTGTATTAAATTACCAAACTATTTTGTGTCCTATGTGTAGGTACTTTTATTATTATTATAACTAAATCATTCTAACGCAATGATATTTAGACTAATGTTCTAAAGTTAGTCAATTAAGTAATAAAACGTTATTCACTATCACAATAACCATGATATAAACAGATTTTTCTATTACAAACAGATGGTAGAACAAGAAAATTTTTGACAAAAGAAAACCAAATTCAATGATTTTTAGGAGTTACATGGTGTAACTTTAAATTCAAAGGTTCAATGCCAATGAAATTAAAAGGGAACCAGTCTTGAGGTATCCTCTTTCCAACGAATGAAAGAATCATCTAAATCTGTTCATAAATAAAGAAGATATGGCAGAACATTCGTAAAAAAAAAATACCTACATTCGAATCGAGTAACCTCTTTTTTGACGTCGTTTATAAAACAATGTAATTGTTTTTGCATTAAATATTGTTATTGTAAATACATAAAAAAATATAAAGCGGATAGTTATAAGTAGTCGTTTGAATTTAAATAAATAACAATATAATCACAATATCAAATTAAATTCAGATATTATCATGTTGTATTTATAATTTATTGTATAAATTCTGTTTAAATATGATAAATTCATTGATAAATAGAATAAAACATTATATATTATATCTATTATATAATATTTGTTATCAATTTGTAATTTTAAACTAAGACGAACATATGAAAATATATTCAGTAACATTAAAAATACAATATTATTGACAGTATATAGTGATATCTTCATCTTATAATGTTTTTAGTTATCTGACATTCACTTTGTAAACAAAGTTTTTATAGATAACATACTTTACTATCGTTTTAATTCACTTACCTCAAACAGTTCGCAGTAGGTATCGCAAATGTCCTCACGACGATTAAAAAAAAAAAAAACACTTTTTGTTTCACAATTGTCACACGAATGTGAACTAAATTCACTTTAAAATACTGTGATAATTTATTGTTTTGAATTGCAAATTTGCGGATAATTTATTCGTTTGTTATTGGGAATTACCAGCGTGCTTTTATAACGTTAAGGAAATTGGAGTCAAAGACACGTGCGGCCGCCCGCACAGCCGCCCGATCAGAGTCGTAAAGCCTTCGCCCCGACTGTCTTTATACACATCGCACCCTTACTTAGATATTAATTACGATAATTATTAATTCTAGTTATGACAAGATATATCCCAGTTTCAACAACATTACGCTCGCCGATACGAAACTGTACTACACTGTTTTATGTCCGGATAATAATTTATTTTTAGGCAATCCCACTGGATATATAAGATGGTTATCCCACATATTTGTTTATGTTGAAGCGAGAGAATTCGCTGTAGATCTATACTAATATAATAAAGTTTGTTTATTGGAGGTAATCGCTAGAAAATTCCTTGTTGCATTAAGCTCGCCAGTGTACGACATAAAGCACTTTAAAGGATTTATTCGTTAATTCATTCATTCATTTAGGGTCAATCAACTAATGTACCCATACTTTGGAGAGGTTAGAAAATAGTTATTCGAAAAAATCAAATTTACTTTTCGTTTATTCTGATCAAAGAGACCCTATAAAATAGCACAATCGCGCGTCGCATCGCGTCGCGCCCGTGTTGTGAAGCTACTTACAGCTAAAACCCTTCTACGTATTGTTGACAACATTCTTAAAGACGTAGACTCAATTTAAGAATTTTGCCAGGGTTAAAAAATAAGCGATTTTTTTTGTAAAAGTGTTTGCCTTACTACTATTATGTATTGCACACGATAAACTATATAATCACATCATCACTATAATGTCCATACTTTACATGCAGTATATCATTATTGTGATTATTATTTTTCAATTTCTTTTGTTGATCTATTGATTCAATTATGTATTAAACTACGTAGGGACCTACTTAAAAAAGTACCTTGATAGATATATTTTAGGTTAACGTCAGCTGTTGTTCTAGTTTAAAATTCAGAAAAACCTTAACACCTAAAATAATAATATCGGCATGATAATATCCCATTGCTGGGGAAAAGCCTCTTACCAAGAGAAGGAACGGGCTTAATTACCGCGGCAGTCTACGAAGCGACGTGTTGGTGACTTCAAACTTTTAGTAGTTAGTGTTTATACTTATATTTTGTTCCCAATTTAAAAACCCTGATCACTTTAATTATTACTTATAGTTTTTTTAATGTATAGTTTAGAAATATAAATATTGGATTCATTGAATACTTTATTGCACTTTTAGTTTATATACTGGCGAACTTAATGCTATAAAGCATTTTCTACTAGATAACCAGCGGTAATGTACAAAAAATTATTATTGTCGGTAGTATTTAAATACTAAAATATAATAAACACAAATATAAATGAAATAGAAATAAATATTAAGAAATAATTACAAGAACATAATTATATACATACTTATATTTTAAGTACCTACAAATAAAAAAGTATATCCACAAGGTAAAAATGCAAAAAATTTGATCACGCTGTCTCTTGTTTATTAAACAAATATCGGTGCAGTTGTGATTTGAAGTTGGTGATTGTTTTAGCATCTTGGATGTTAATAATTAGGTAGGTACTTAAACTTCCTATCAGCATAAACGCAGAGCTCCGTTGTTAAGTAATTACATGTCAACATTTCTCCGTCCATTTAAAAAATGAAGGCCAAAGCTTATAATCGGTGGTTAGTTTTGTCGCCAAACATTAGCATACGTGGAATAAAATTCATTGGGGGCACGCGAAACCATTACCTACATTAATTACTAACGGAAAGCTTTGCTAAAATTGAAATGAACGTGATTTATAAATGAAATGTTATTTACATATTTTATTTAATCCAGTCCGAGATAATTGTCGCGTGGCGTGACCCGTTCCTGGATCAGTCCATGTATATCCAACTTTAAGAGAGGTAGGACACAAAGAAACGTCTTTGGAGATTTCTCTCTATATTGGGGTAGCCCGATACTGATAAAATACCCCCCCCCCCCCCTGCTACCCTCTTACAGAAGATCGCCAACCTTGTGTTGCGACGAGTAGAATTTTCAGAGTTACTTGAAGAAAGAGAATCCAAGGTCAAGTCAAGGCAAGGTAGTAATACCTCTGGTGTTACAAACGTCCATAGGTTACGGTCACCACTTACCATGCCATAGCATACCATGCGGGCATTACGCTTTTTGTCACTTTAGTTGTATAAATTGTATACACATGTATATTTGCGTTTCACTTTTTATTTATAATCTATGTTGTGTTCTAAAATCTTAACCAGATACAGCATTAACTAGCATGTTCATCATACAAAAGTTCGTCTCAAGGAAGCATCGAACTGGGATCTCTAAAGTTAATAGGTTATCAATGCAATACCTTGTTGCATTACGCTTGTTAACAAAATCGCAATATGTGGCGCCAGACAGGTACCTACTTTATACAGTCACGATCCCAATAAATGAGTGAGATACCGACTAAGGAGGTGCTATGGTATCGGTAAACTAATACTCCTTTAATAAACGAGGGTTTAACTACGTACCGTTTGGGGGTTTCAAACTGATGGAACACGAGACAATTTTGAAATAAAAAGGAAACTAACTTCAATGATTTTGTCGAGTTCCCTTGTGTATCTTTAAAGTCCAATGCAAATTAAATTAAAATGGGACCACCCTTGAGGTATCTCCTTTCACACAAAAAAAAAAAAAAATGACCCAAATTGGTTCACAAACAAAGAAGTAATCATAGATGTAGTTTATTATAGATAGGCTATGCGACAGATAAATAACATAGTAAAGTATGTCAGAACGAGATAGGGATACACGAGTTCCTAAAAGCCTAGGCCCCGCGGGGCTCTTTGTCAATCGTGACGAAAATAAACATCGTTACTCTTCATCAAAAACACGCAATAGTGAAGTCAGAAGGAATGATCACTTTGGCTTTCGTGGAACTTTCTTCTTATGCCATTTTTCTTGCATTGCTTACCATCAGATACCTTACAGTCATTTCTCAATTTAATTTCCTATT
The DNA here is from genome assembly GCA_033032175.1 of Saturnia japonica. Taxonomy (NCBI): domain Eukaryota; kingdom Metazoa; phylum Arthropoda; class Insecta; order Lepidoptera; family Saturniidae; genus Saturnia; species Saturnia japonica. The sequence continues at coordinate 11,720,442 of CM065321.1, read as the reverse complement.
GTACTACCTACAATATTTTTTCCACATAGCCGTTGGTTAGTTAGAGGGCCATCCATAAATTACGTCACACGAATTTCATGATATTTTGACCCCGTCCTTGTCACAGCTGGTCACATTTGTGAGGACCCCCCCCCCCCCCCCCCCCCCCCCCCCCCCACCTACCTAGTGTGATGTCACATATTTTGCAATTTTATAATTAGAAATTTATGAAATTAAAACAACAGTGTTCGGAAATTATTTTAATTTCCATTTAAATTATTTTTCAATAAAATCGACATCAAATCAAACAAAGGTATAAAGGTAATAAGTTTCAAATAATCGAGTTGTAAAAGTTGTTAAATAAAACATTGCTATGCTCGAGATACAGAAGTCCAATGTAGCGACATCTCTCGCCACAACTGACGCATCAACGCATCGACAAAACTACGTAGCGACACATAGGACATCTATCGAGCCACATAAGTAGCTTCCTACATCGCGCTATAGAAATTAACTCTATCGTTGAGTATATATACAAGAACCCGACTACAAAAGTCGGGGCAGCTGCCCGTCAGACACAACACCCATCTGGCCGGAGGATCCTCCCTTTTCTATGGCGGATGAGGAACTTTACTCTCGGTTCCTCACACCTACGCTAAATCCAATTTAATTTTTTCTCTTTCGAGTTTGGGAGGTTTTCGATTTAAAGAAGTTCTAATGTACTTAGATATAAAATATTATATTTTGAAAAAAGTGATGTCACAAAATTTGGACCCCCCCCCAGCCTTTGTCACACAATGTCACACTTCGTCACCCCCTCCCACCTAAACGTGTGACGTAATTTATGGATGGCCCCTAATAGAAAATGCTTTATAGCATTAAGCTCGCCAGTATACAACCTAAAAGTACTTACAATAAAGTATTCATTCATTAAATAAGAAAAGTAATTTGAAGTTACATAATAAGTTATTCTACTTTTAAAATAAAGTACCTACGTATATCTATAGTTATCATTGGCAAAGAGTACGTTGTCGACTGATAACCAACCAAACCAACAAAACTAAGTGTGAATAAATTCATTTCAAATAATAGGTAAATAGGTATCACATTAATGGTAAGTCCATTTAGGGTAACAAATATCGAGACAAAAAGGCAGTTTGACAAATAAACGTAGAAGCGACGCGACTTCGCGTCTGCAATGAGGCTGGGTGTGGTCGGGTCAGAGCAGTTCTGACCGGTCGATGCTGGTTTAGATGTCGACCAGGCCGTGATGAGCCATCCTGCGAGCCGATGGGCAATGTATTCCTATTAACCCCAACGATATTCAGTGTTGTCTCTTACAAGCATTTTTAATTGGTATGTAATGACAATGTATACGTTTTAGTCATCATTTATAGGAACAATGTATATTTTACGACGTATCTCACTACTTTGTTTGCATTGTATCATAATGTTAGGGCATTTCGAAGGAATTCAATTTATACGTATTCGAAGATTCGAACCGTTTGAAATTCCTTTTTTACGTTTATACCTACATCTGTGCTTTTTCATTATGGTATTTATGTAAAGTGAAGATGCTGGCCTTAAATATATCATCATAGTTTTATTATCAGCATTTTTATATATCTTCTATATATATACTAGCTGTTCCCGCGGCTTCGCTCACATGGACTATAGAATCCCATCGATCGGGATCGAGATTATTTGAAAAATCCTGGCATGATGCTTCTCGTTTCCAATTAAAATTTTTAAATTAACAAAAGAAACAATGGTTATTGTAAAATTTCTTTACCAATGGCGAGAATTGCTAAAACAGTTTTTTTGCAGATTATTAAAATTGTCAAACTATTTTGGATATTTTCTGTAAATTAAACAATTAAATCTTTCTTTTTACATTAAATACCACTTTCTGATATGACTGATAAAGCGATAAGTGCCGATAAACTTATAGCCCTACTTGAATAAAGTTTTTCGCAAACTTATGTGTCTCAGAGACTAATTACTGTGAGTCATTCAACTGTCCAGAGGACTTCGTGTTAGAACATTATAAAAGTTCTTTTTTGGCGGGATCTTGAAATGACATGTTGTGGTTTTTATTTTTAATTCATTATGTTAGGTTTTTGACCCTATATTATGTAATATTGGTGGCGTTTTGCGTGATAGAGTTTGGTTTTTGTGCATAAGTGAAGTGGATTATAAATATAAGCTAAAACATTCATTCTGAGATCCCACAAAATCTTCCTAGAAAGTTCTAACAAGGAAGCCACCATCTTGTTAGGATACTGAATCGTCATAACACATGACATTATAATTCACTCGATAATGGCAGTAAAGGTCTTCATTAAAGAGGACCGGTTTCCAAGTTAGGAAGAAGAAGAAGAAGAGAACCTTATAAAAATAAGAAGAATAAAACTAATTATTGTCTATGTGCATGTCGATTGTCAAGTCAATGCCGAAAGATAAAAAAATGTAACAAGTGGTAGTTGATTTCAATATTTATAATAAAAGAAGATGTAATACAAGTGGAAAAGTGTCTAATATTATATCATATATATTTTTATAACATCGCACAAACAACCAAATAACATCACTTCGCAGCGGTATCAAGAGACCGATTCGATCAAAAGAAGCCCAGGTTCGGGAAGAAAACGATGCACAGAACCACGAGATGACCATTTTTTGGTGTCTCAGGCGTTAAGGAATCGTAAGGCATCAAGTGTGGATCTAAAGAGCCTTCAAGAAGTGAGAGGAGTAGAAGTTAGCTTGTGGACGGTCAGGAGGAGGCTTTTGTCTGCCAATATCAGCAGTTACCGGGGCCCTAAATTACTCTGTGAGCACCGTGTTGCTCGAAATTGTGCTTCATGGAATCTGGAAGACTGGAACAAAGTAGTTTTCTGATGAAGCTAGAATCTCTTTGTGTTAACAGGAGCGACGCCGGCGAGTGCTGCAAATACCATGGGAACCCTATACGAAAGTGACTTTAGAACGTATGACGGACGTTATGACGGAGGCTGCGTTAAGTTTTAGGCAGAAATTAATTCGATAGAGTGTGCGGAGTTAGTTTTCATTGAAAATGGAACATTAAATGCACACCGATACATAACAAAAGTCCTAAATCCACATACACAGCCCGCAATGACTGCTCCTGAGGAAGATTGCATTTTTATGGACGACAATGCTCGCCCTCACTGTTCTAACGACGTGGAAGCGTAGGTACATACAATAAGTTGGGATCCGTCGTTTAAATTGGCCAGCTCGATGTCCTGACCTCAATCCAATTGAGCATGTCTGAGTTGTTCTTAAGAAACGGGCAAGATCAGTGCAACCTGCTCCACAAAACATCAGAGTTAAAAAAGGTCATTGCATCTAACTGGGAACGCATTCCTCAAAACAATAGGAAAAATATCGTGGAAAGCATGCCCAAAAGGATTCAAGCCTTGATTTCGGCAAGAGCAGCTCACACTCGTTATTAGGTTTCTACATTTGTAACTTTATTTACCTAATTAAAGAAACTAAAAAATCTTGTCTATTGCTGACTGTAGCGACATTTCTCGCCACAACTGACGCATCAACGTATCGACACAACTACGTAGCGACACATAGCGACATCTATCGAGCCACATAGGACGCATCCTACTATCCCACATTGCGCTATAGAAATTAACTCTATCGTTGAGTATATATACAAGAACCCGACTACAACAGTCGGGGCAGCTGCCCGCCAGACATAGCACCCGTCTGGCCGGAGGATCCTCCCTTTTCTATGGCGGATGAGGAAATTTACTCTCTGTTCCTCACCTCCGCTAAACTGACCATTTCAAATTGTTTGGACGTGTACATTGGCTTTATGGAATTCATCGGAAATTAATGAAAAAATCGCCAGACTTCATTTCATGCTTAATAATTTAGTTTTACACGATTATAATCAGCGGCGGCCTTACCCATTGCGAGGTTCCGGGCGGCAGGTCTTTGCGAGGCCTTTTGTCCTATAATAAATCATCCAGCGCCTGTCAAGCTTTTCACCGTTAAATAATATCTTATTATAATGATATTCACTGAATATCCGTCCATTATCATTTACGGGAAATAACTCAAGTTTAATCCGGATTGGACCTCTTAATACAATCTCAGTTCGGTCTACATCAGTAATTGTTATGGTTATGGGCCACAAACCGGGGTCATTTTGAGGATTCAGATTTTCCATTCCAGCAGTCATGGATGTAGACATAGACTCGGGCTCAGATTCGTGTTCTTGACTGGATAGAGTTGAATCATCATCATCCTCGCTGCTTTTACTTGACGGCGCGGCGGCGTCACCCATGATGATGTGGAAGGAATGTTTTTAGCTGAATCAGGAAAAGTCACTTTCAATCAATAAATGTTTCGTATAGGTTTCTTGATCATCATTTTTTATATATTTATATAAAGATCCACGTAGATTTTCTTGTACCTGCTTTCTTTTGATAGCTCGTTTCCTTTTTGAACTACCTGACTCAAATTTTCTACCTGCATCACGATCACGCGAACTCATTTCGTAAATCTAGTTTTGTTTCGCACAAATAGTCAGAAATAATTTTTAAGTAGGTGTCACACAGTTTTTTTACACTTTATCAGCTTACTCAATACCAAAAATACTATAATTTACACTTTTCCAGCTCACTCAATACTTGAAACACTATAAGAGCGTAATATTAAATATAATTGAAACATATGTACGGTACAGCAACGATTTTGTAAAACTCATACTGCAAGCAAAATAATTCCAAGGTGACAAAAGTTGACGAACGAAATGAAACAAGGGTATTCCTCTAGCAACGGGGATTCCCCGAGTGATAGACGAGCAGAACATTTTGTCCGGACTCCCGAGTCACAGACTATGTAATAGGTACTATACTAGTCCCGAGTGCTATGCGTTTAAAAAACCGATCTTTAAGTGTTTCGAGGCGCGATATTCAAGTACTACAAAATAAATTTATCAATTACGATTTGAATGAATGAATTAGTTAAGTAACTTTATTTTAATTTACCGTTATGTTATAACCTTAATAAATAATTAATAATCAAAATCAAAAATTTAAATTAAAAAAAAATTGTATTTTTTGACACGAGGCCCCTGCAAGAGCGAGGCCCCGGGCGATTGCCCTGTTCGCCACCCCCTAAGGCCGCCGCTGATTATAAGTATACAGACTACGTCAAACAAATAAATTCAATTTAATTAATTGAAATCGACCTTAGAACGTAATTTCCTTTGGTGCCCGTTTTTCTTTGCAAAGTAGTGTATATTTTTAGTTATCATTATTTTTATCATAAAATATGTACAATTGTATTTGTACACAACAGACTACCGTTACTTTTAAATTACAGATGATTTTTTAAATATTTAAAACGATAACAAATATATTATTAGTTTATACTAAAACACACGCACTACTACTACTATATTATTATATTATTATTTATATAACATAATCACTAACACCATGGAAATCAAATGTTAACAATACCGTAATCGCAGTTTTTTCATTGATTACAGCTGTTCTCGTAGCATTGGCTTTATAGTTGCACCGATAGCTGTTTGCGCCTCGTCCATTATATTTAGCAAAAATTATTAAATAGTATTTTGGTTTCTTATTTATTTAGGACAAACTGAGAAAACTTTTTCTTTTGGTAACAAAGGTGACAAACAAGCATTCGGCCCGCCTGATGATAAGCGGCTACCGTAGCCTATGAACCCTTTTAATACCATAGGCAATCATAAGCGCGTTGCCGACTTCAAACCCCCTACCAAGAGCTGGAAATCCTACACACCGCAGGATCATAACACTGTTATTTGGCTGCGATCTCCTGTCAGATAAAGGTATTCCACCACTCGGACTTCTCAAGTAGAGGAAATCTCCTAAGATTTTTTTCTTTACCCCATCTCTCATATTCCAAACGAAGTATAATTTCTAGTACTGCAACTAACATTAATTTTCTCTAGCCCGCCTATATAGCTACCACCCTTGAGTTAAATATCTATCGCCAAGAGCCAGTGTGTTCCAGCATGCAAACTAGAGACAGTCGCCTTTCTAAGCATAAGAGTTTTACAATCCTCGGCAACTTCTCTACTAAAATCAGATAGGATTTATAGTCAAACATAATTTAATAAAATAAAATAATTAATAAAATGAATATATAGTCGTTCATCTAGATAATTAATAACATAACACACCATCACGACTGTATCCCCGAAGTGTTAGGCAGAGGTGTACTAAATTTACACCCAGTTTGCCGTGTTGTTTTTTTAGGGCCCATGTAATAGGAGGCGAGCCTATTGCCATAACTGGGCACGAATACCAAACTTCGAGCTGTTACTGCAAATTTAGGAAAACCCCATTACACTTTGCTCGACCTGGGAATCGAACTCTGGACCTCGATCATAGCAGTCGCGCTTGCGACCACTAGGCTATTGAGTCAGATCTAGGAGAAATATTATTTTAATAAAAAGGATTAATAAAAGTCAACACATCTACACAAGATACTTTATTGTAACCCTGTGCATGTTTTTCTTTATAGATTTGTCTTAGCCTAGAGGTGGTACTGAACCACTTCACTTAAGTGGGATGAACCTGGAGCTGTGTGTGGCACCAATTCCAGGCCTACCATGTTTTACAGGCTTGTATGTAACTGAGAACTCGCCAAGGTAGTGCCCAATCATCTCAGGCTTGATTTCAACCTGGAAATAAAATTATGTATGTTATTTTCTTATCTAATCAAATTGTATTATTAATAACTAGCTATGCCCGCGGCAGTTGTCCCCTGGACTACAGATTTATTTTTTATGAAGGTAGATTATATTTATTTTAAAATAAGAAGCAAGGATCTAAGAAGTAAAACCAAAAATAATTTTCAATGTCTATTCAGTATTTTTTGCATGATGCGCATACAACGGCAAACCTCTATAATTTTATGAGGATGATATTGATTCATCCATAAGCAGTGCAAAAAAACTAAATAATTATTAAAAATTGATTTGTGTACTCACAAGTATAGAACCTTTGAAGTGGTATTGATCAAAGGGTGGTATCAAACCATCCCTACCCATTGGTTTATGTATAACCAATACTAATAACCTCAAGTAAAGTATCTTATAACAAACAGGCATGCAAACATTAAGCAACTAAATAATCCTGATTCAAACTATATTTTTACTAGAATGAATGAATATCTTCAACAATTTAAAAAGCAAATTTTAAAAATAAAATAAGTTGTGTCAGCTCCTATGCATGACTGGAGTTTACTCTTAATAAGTTAATACATGATTTCAAAGTGAAAAGTGCATGCAAGGTATGTTGTACAGAAAAATGTAATGATTTTTAGTTAAGGTTTGTATTAATTTCACTTTTCATAAAATTTTCATACCGAAAATCGATTCATATGGAATAAGCTCCAAAAATAATTCTTGCATTAGTTACTAGATGGCACATAAATCTGATATTTACATTGTTACTGATTAGTGATTACAAAATAAATATTAAGTTAATTATGACAGCTTTAATAGATAGATGTCAGTAAAACAAAAAATTGGATTGTTATGAAAAAAAAATTGTTGAATGAATGAATGACATTTGACAGCAAAGCTAACACTTCCGAGTTAACAAAATTTCACTCATAAAATTTCCATACTTCATAATCAATGACTTTTGATTTTTAAGGACTAAATTCCAATAATATTTTAACTCTTTCTGCTATACATACAGGGCATATGACTTTTGATTTTTAAGGACTAAATTCCAATAATATTTTAACTCTTTCTGCTATACATACAGGGCATAAGTCCAAATTACATACTTTTAGTAAATAGCAAAAAAAAAACTAAAAACGTTTCTTACATAAACTCTTTTTGTTTTTTTTTTACTTTCTTGCTCAAGTTTATACAATATCTTTTATACTTGGTTTCTAAAAGTTTGCTCTGGTAATGTAAAACCATATTATTTTATAAACTGGTTTAGAAGAAAACAGGGGCCCAAGTCTGCTAACAAAATAGTTATCATTCTATAAGAAAACCAATGACTCATTTGGTATTCTGCTCTACAATCGAGTCTCAATGATATCTCGATAGCAACTGGATAGTAGTCAAATCTGTATTCTCTTAAACAGCTTTGTCAATCATACTTCTATGGTAAATTTGACTATTGAGTAGCCATTGAACAACAATGCTTTTCTAGCATGATTGCTTACACATTTCGTAAAAATAATATATAAATAAATCATGATGTGACCATCGTATCACTATGGTTGCGCATTTTAGCTTTAGGTAGACAACATTTGTTGCGACCAATTTAACACTGAAGATTGTAGGATATTATAACGCGAAACACAAATGCATTAAGTAACCTTCCTGAGACTTACATTTTTGATTTAAAACTATTCCTGCCAAATGCTTTTTAATAAAATGAACATAAAAAAGTTACTTTTTCCTTCGCGCTCGAACTTACAATCTTTTTAAATTTTTTCGCAACTTTAAGACTGCTGACCGATGACACTTCAGGCATTTATATTTTTTAAGGACTTTGCACCAACTATCAGCAATAAATTTTCAGATTAATTACAAAAAAGAGACTCCTCATTATGATTATTTTCTATTTTTGAATTTAAAAAAACAGAGGCAGTCAAAAGGAATGCAGACAAAACGGAAATTTTTTGAATAATTAAATCAATTATAATCTGAATTATAGCAGAGCATGTTGGTGATACAAAATCACAAGATTTTACCCATCCAAAAAGTCAAACATTGCTTTGATACAGTCATGTATATATAATGTATTAGTGTATATATGCATATACATGTACACAGGCCACTATACTACGCATTGCTAGTCTGACACAAGCGCAATACGTCATGAGCATGTTGAGGTCATTGGTGACACAAACCCATAAATTTTCCCCTATCAATAATCCTTCAATGTGGCTAATGAAGTTTTCACTTCAAAAATATTGTTTATTCAGATTTAACAGAAAAGATTCAACTACAAGTATTTTTAACTAATGGTAGTTTTGATTAGCAACACTGAATCCATGGTAGATTTTGATAAGTAACGCAAACAACTTATCCATTGCCATCCCACAGATACTAGTTACAATGCGATTCTATCAAGTCAGTAGTGATATTTTTGCAGAATACCAAATTTGTTACAATTTCAATATAATATCAGTAGTGTCAATATAACAATGGTAGATTCTTAAATGTGAAATAGCAGACTTGGTCACAATGTGTTGTGTAGCTTTAAGAAGATCTATGGTTAGTAATGAGCATTTATTGTCCTTGTAGCATTACTAAAGAAAAACAATGAAGAGAGAATAAAAAAGTAAGTACAGAGTGCATGCAAAAATAAATTTATCTAAAATGGTCTTAACAACCTTTACAGCGGAAAGATTCGAATTATATAAAATAATATTGGTACAGTATAAAATACCTGGTTGAATGTTTTTCCATTGTAGATGCCAACAATTGAGCCAACCATTTCAGGAACAATTATCATGTTTCTTAAGTGCGTTTTCACAATCTCGGGCTTCTCATTTGGAGGTGCCTCTTTCTTAGCGCGGCGCAATTTCTTCACCAGCGCCATTGGTTTACGCTTGAGACCGCGAGCGAACCGCCTGCGAGCGCGCGCATGCATCAATTCCATCAGTTGTTCACTGAAAACGTAATAAATCATTACATTACGCAGCTATCACGGCTTTTATATGGAAAACCATAACAATATCAAAGAAGAAGCTAAGCTAAACTGATAATAATAAACATGTAGTTTGCCTTATACACATAGTTACGCACAGAAATTAATTTAGGTGATAGATTATAAAGTTTTGGTAAATAATATGATTTAGTACTTACTTAGGCATGTCAAGAAGTTGATCTAAGTCAACTCCTCGGAAGGTAAACTTCCTGAAGGTACGCTTTTTCTTAATTTCCTCGACCTGAAAGAGGTAAACACTGTCGTTGACATTCTTGAAATATCACTAGGATACGATTATTCAATAAAATAACGTGAGGTATCTGCCCCATTTTATCACAATTAACGGAAGATTATAGCAGTATCCGTAGATTTTACGTAAAAACAAATTACAAACCTCAGCCATGTTTCTGATCACTTTGACAGATCCGACAAAAAGAAAGAAATAGACAGTGTTACCAAATCCCAAAAATATTTACCTCTAAAGCTAAAGTTAAACCCCTAAAATTGCCCCGAATGCTTGGAAACCCTAAGAAAAAGAAACGTTCACTTTTTCTAATATTCTTTATCTGTCAGTTAAATAATATTTCAAATATAATTTGGGGTTTTTTTGGTCCTGACTTTTTAAAATCATTTATTTGGGTATTCAATAAACTTTATATACATACATTAAAATAATACTAAACAGACTGTCCCGTAAGGAATGGACCAACGCTATGATGGTGATAGAGGGTGACATGATCTAATAGAAACACTAAAATTTATTGTCCTAGGCCTAGTAGTTTTAAAGTTATGATTTTTTTTACATGTTTTGTTGAAATTCTCCTTCGATGAACTCAAAATTTAAATTTTAAATATTATATAAAAATATTATAATTATATATATTTTTTAAGAAATTTAAGAAAACATGTATCGTTATAATCAAAACGTTATTCTTGCTTAAATATGAGTTTTACATAAACATTAAAGCTAAAACATATGCAAAATTTAATTGATAAAATATGCAATGTGATATTGCAATGAAGCTGGTGTAAAAAAATTCTATGGTAGTCTTGTGAACCTTTATTTTAAAAACTTCCGTAATTCATACCGAATTCAATAAGGTATAACAATGGTATTAATAACAAAGTTCCATTAAAAAAAAACTAAAGTCAACTCTAGTTGTTCTGAGAATCGTTTTACTTTGGTTTTACTTTCTGAAAATTTTTTCGCTATCTATTTTTCGCGCTATGTTTTGGTTGCCATGCGAAAAATAACTCATTGATCACTGCTTCTAGTTCCCACGACCCACAGTCACTTGCTTATTGCTCGGAGCTTCACACGTGTTTTTTCATTTCATTACCATAATACAACTATCATTATTCGCTGAACTATGCTTGAATCGGACCTTGTTTGTGCGTGTGATTTGGATATTGATTGAATATTGGAAAATGCCTCTTACTTACACTCCTCGTGAATATGCAGAAATGTACTTTATTTGCGGTCTCTGTGATGGGAATGCTCGGCAAGCCGCACGTACGTATCGTGAGCGTTATCTTAATCGTGATCACTATCACGATGACCGAGTTTTTCTACGTGCCAATAACGCCTATTTAGACGGTAGAATTCCCGGAGTCGGATATCCTGAAGGAAGACCTTGAGTCAAATACATAAGACTTCCTAGATTGCATTATCCCAGGCCCTATGTATTTATACACATTGGCATAGTTATGGGAACGACGCAGGGTGGGCTCCGCCAACCCTACGAAACTCCTTGCCTACCCTAGAAAAATCGACTCTATTGCAGGAATATACCGTTTTTATTCTTTAAATCTAACTCTAAAAAAACTAGCTTATATGAGCTGATCAGCTCGATAGCTGCCCTCTCGCCTCCATGAAAGTTCACTAGCTACGCCAATACTTGTACATCTTTTTTTTGACAATAACAAAAAACATCTCTAATTCACCTCCTAAATTTGGTGAGAAAACAAAATTTAATTTAACTTAAATTACATTAATAAAACAAATTATTATTTTTATATATCATTCGAATTATGCCCGAAAAACCCCGAATCTTTGCAATCCCTAGCTCAGAGGTTATGTGTTCAACTACTGTATCGATCAATGAAATAAACTTCTTTGTATTTAATAGTAGTTCATATAATTCATTAAAATTATATGAAATTTTGAATGATGCCTAATTGCCTTGTTTGTCTAATTTCAGTAGTTTTGTTACTTTATTTCTTTAGTTCTGTTTAATTACTTTATTAAACCTCTATCATCCTGTCCAATGTCGACTTACTTCCACACACGGTGCCAAAAACTTAAGAAGAAGAAGAGAATTAATAATGTAATCAAAACAAACACAATAAAAAACGCTTGAGAAAGGTGGTTGGTACCAAACTTTCCAAGTACCTGAATTTTTTTCATGAGCAGCAGTGCATACTTTTTTTATTGTTTTATTACAGATCTTAACTTCGAACTTAGAAAGCTTGTTATTTTTTCATTATTATTTTAAATTAGGGAATTAAATTGTAAATAATGCATTCAGTTACCCATTATTTTTTCGATCTGTCGTTACTGTTAGCCTGAGAGGCCCTATCCAAAAACAGGGCTGCTGATGGCTTTTACAGCTTTACCGGCCTTTGATACTCATTAGCAACGCCTAAAGAAGTTTCAGTTCATTTTTTTTTTATTAGACTAAGTTTTTTCTTGAGAAAACTACGTGGGGAATTTAATGGAAAACAGAACCTTGGTTTTCCCATATTTGGGGAATTAGGCAAATTTTTTGGGGAATTTTGACATTGAACAAAGACAAATAATCATAGACCAATAACCAGCAGAGGAACAAATAATCAAATTGTCAATGAAATACCAACAGTGTGATCACATGTGGTAGTTTTATACCTTTTTGGTAGATATAAGGCTCTTTGGCCTTGGTTTTGCTAATGAAAATGTATTTGGTAAATTAAGGTATATTTACACAATTTTGGCATTTTCTCCCGTAGATTTAGTAGTTTTTGGATCAAATAAATGACAACTTTCTATTTACCACGGTCTTCGAGATTTCCCCGTCTCTAAGTAATCTCGTTTTAATCTACATAGCTCTCTCTCACACACTCCCTCTCTCTCTTTCACAAAATGCGTTTTACGTTTATGCGGCAAAGATACGAAAATGTAATCGAATGAATTTGGGACTGCGGTGTGAGGTGAGGTTTGGACGGGCGCGGTGTTTAGACCATGTTTAGACCCCCTGTAGTAAATGTTCTATGGTTTAGACACCGGACACGTATTTTACTGCAAGCCGTCTTCTTTGTTTTGAAATTGAATTTATCGACAAGAAAACGGAATATCGTCAGAATGGAATAAAAACCTTTATTTTCAAAGTGGCTGATTAAAGCAGTGGAAGGTAACAATGTATTTTGTAAAGCCTACAATTGTAAGATTCTTCCACGGATGGGTTATCTTAAGGAGCACGAAGAAACAGCTAAACACCAGAAAAATTTAAAAGGATTTGGGACATCTCAGGTATGTAAGTACCTACTTCTTTTTGATTTTGCTGGAGAACGAAATCATGTTAGATTCCAAATCTACTAAATGACAATGCCCATGCATACCTATATTGAATTTTGTTTTATGTTGCGTCAAACTCATAAATAATATAATTACATATATAAATAAGCAATTGGTTTCGCGAAAATGGCTCCAACGATTTGAATAAAATACAAAAACTCCCTAGAGGGCGTTAAAATAAAAATATGTATTTTGCTAATTCTAACATTACAAAAGTAGGTACGAACATTGAAAAGTACGTATTTTGAGATGTCAAACAAACTCCCTAAATAGTTCTGACAAGAGAGCGTAAATCTTGTCAAAAGATCCCACTTTGTTTAGTTATTAGTTGGGAAAAGGCATCACAACAACCGTCGTGTTTTGTATACGTGTACGTATTAACGTTTGTACTTTTTTCAGATGTGATATTCAGATATTTCAAATGTGCAAGGTGGTGCCATAATTGAAAATGATATTGTGAATAATGATTGTGAGTACTTTTATGTAAATTTTCATAAACTTTAAATTAGTCTGAATTCGATCATTTTCTGAATTAAAAAAAAAACATATGTGAAAGTTTCATTTCTATCACGTGTGAATTGCACACATTTTTTTTTGTTTGTTTTAATTGTGTTTATTTAGTTGTATATAGTCATATTTATGAAAATATGTATAAGTCGTAACATCGTTTTTTTTACGATGTTGCATCTCTGCCTACGAAGCTGTGCTGTCTGTGGACTTGGAGATTCTTTTCTCTTGTGAAGTATCGCTAAATAGAGTAGTAGGTACTACATAGTTTAAACCGGAAACATAGGTACTTTCTACACGTGACGCGATACGAAGAGAAAAGGACAGATCTATACTATAAACTGAGATAGACAGATGAGTGCGCATCGGTTCGGATGTTGTTATTGGGTTTGTGATCATTGAAATAAGTAGGATTTGAATTCAGCCTACACACGTTACGTCGCGTCAGTTGGCGTCTAGAGGTATTGTATTAGGCTCATATTTGATATTCCTAATATGAAATATATTAGTTTTCTCATATTAGGTTACCGTACTTATTATTGGGTATTACTCAAATAATAGTCACCGATTCCATAATCGCTAATCGCTACATACTTGATTTTAATACTGATATTAAACGTACCTATTCTCTATATATAGAATGAGAGTTTGAAATAAGAGATTGTCGTGAATATTTATTAATATTATCCTTATATGTGTTATATTACCTAAATTAAATGGTAATTAAACTTTCCGTCATATTAACAAATTATGGACTGCCGTTAACGTCAAAATCTTTGGTAGATATATTATATATGTCATGTTAAAAAATAACACACACACGTCATGCTACAAATTATTGAATTTCTGTATATTTTTGTTACATATTTCAATGAAAAACGTCAATCGATTGAATTATTACCTAGTTATGCAGTCTGTACCCTCTCTTATTACGTCTTGTTAATTGGTACATACGTTAGAAATGCTGATGTTACGTTTTTAACCCATATTATGTCTGCAAACTACTGATAGACACCTGGTGTTTTGACTGAATGTATTGCGACATATTTCTCATTATTTCATAGTAAACAGCCCCACTTTGTGTTTATAGAATAAGAGTTTATAAAAGAGACATTTGTAACAAATAAAAGCATTCTTAATAAAGCTTCTTGAGAATCAGTCTTGTCTTAGATTTTTTAAAAACCCTCGGCAGTGCTCCCGAAATTTAACTGGCGCAGTCGGTAGGATACTCAATCAACAATAAAAGTCTGTGTTCGAGTCTTACAAATCGGTCTCATGTGCAGATTTTGAGTATCTACGAACCAATAAATAAGTTAACGTCGGGTTCCGCATCTATTTCCGAGAGATCCTGTCCTAAAAGCGAAAGCAGCTATACGGCAAGACATGGGAACGAGCAGACTGTAAGTGACCATTTTTACAATCCTTGTCTCGTCCTTGTTATTTTCTGTGGTTGTATTTTTCGTTGGACATTGTTATAATTTTCAAACAAAAATCGTTGAAAATTATTTAACAAATTTTTATAATTTTCAAACAAACATCGTTGAAAATTATTTTTCATAATTTTCGAATAAAAATCGTCGAAAGTTATTTGACTTCATAGATTATAAGATATTGAGAAATATTAATAATAAATATTAATTTTGAGAATTTTAATTTGATAATTTTAATTTCGATAATTTTAATTTTGAGAATTTTGATTTTGATAATTTTGTTATAAGATTTATTTTGTGAATTTTATTTTGAAAATATTATTTTGTGAATTTTAATTTTGTGAATTTTACTTTGTGTGTGTTTAATTAAATAAATACAATTCAAAATGCAACGCAACAATGAATCAACAATTCAATTAGTATCAAAAGAACTTTTAAGTTTAATTCCCAAGTACGATGGTGATCAAAATACTTTAAATTTATTTATTAAAAAAAGTGAATATATAATCAGAAATTTTAGCGGATCAAACAATGTTGTTCAAACTACATATGTGTTTCATGCTATAACTAGTAGATTATGTGGTAAAGCCGCTGCTCTACTAAGTGAAAGAGAAGACATAACAACTTGGGAACAATTAAGAGCTGTTTTGATTCAACATTTTGGTGATCCTAGATCGGAAGAGTGTGTGGCAATTGAGTTGGAAAATTTAAAAATTAAAGTTGGTGAAACATATACGCAATTTTGTAACAGGATACAACAAACACGCTGCACCCTCTTCTCCAAGGTCAATTTATTAACTGATGAAGGCCTCAAAGCCGCTAAAATGATTATCTATAATAATATGTGCTTGAATGTATTTTTATATAATTTACCAGAGGATTTAATTCGAATTGTGCGACTTAAAGGTTGTACCGTTTTAGAAAACGCACTAAGTGTTGTCATGGAGGAGGTCAATTTTCAATATCAGTACAATTCTAAAAATAAAAATAAATCTAATATTAAACCAGTTCAACAATTTTTCACGCCTACTTTAACAAATAATTTTAATAATAATTTCAAACCTCAACCTGCATTTGTGCCAAATACATTTAATTCCGGACAACAAAATTTTAAATTCGGAATTCCATACCAAACACAAAATAATTTTAAACCGTATAATAATAATTTTAAATTCGGTATTCCAAATCAAAATGTACAATTCAGACCTAACCTAAACCAACAAGGATATAAACCAAATTTTGGAAATAATAATTTTAAATTCGGTATTCCTAATCAACAAGGGTTCAAACCACAATTTAACAATACACAAAACCGACCTAATTTCAACATGCCAAATCAACAATTTAAATTTGGTATACCACCACAAAATCAACCTCAACGTAATCCACCTCAATTTCAGGCAAGCGATGTGTCAATGCGCACAGCTCGTCCTATTAGACAAAATATGATAGAGTCTTTAGAAATGAACGACCCTGAAATTGAATACCAAGACTATCAACCTGATTATACAGAATATGAAAATCATTATTTCATTGACGATAATCAACAAACTGCTTATGACGATTATCATGAAAACATAGAACCTGTTGAAACTGAAGAAGCTGAAAATGAATGCGTAAATTTTCCTATAAAAGCCTCCAAGAGCGACCCCCAGAAATAGTACACTTAAATTATGACGGCATAAATAAACTACCGCATATTTATATTCCTGAAATTGATGCTCGTTTAATGATTGATACCGGAAGTACCAGAAGTTTTATTAGTCCCGCTAAAGCTGATGAATATTTTTCAGATTATAAATATATTGATCCTTTTGAAGTTATTAGTACACATGGACGTAGCCTACATGACGAAGTTATAGATATACCTTTATTGGAAAGTTTTAAAAGTCCGATGAATCATAAATTTTATATATATAATGTAGATGGAAGATATGACGGATTAATAGGTTCTAACTTATTAAAAATATTGAACGCGACTATAGACATGAAAAATTTAATTTTACGGACACAAAATACAGAAATTCCAATAAATTATAGTCCCCCGTGGGAAATAACGCTAGAACCACGCACTGAAACCCGTGTTAAGGTGCCTACAAATTTAATTAATGGTGAAGCAATAATTAATTTTAAAAATTTTGGAAATGAAGTACGTATGCCTAGCGCTATAGTTACTTGCAAAGATTCATTTGCAACAACAGTCATGCAGAATGCTTCGCAAGATAGTGTGACTTTAACTTTTAACGAACCATTGAATATAACCAGCCTTAATAATAATACTTGCAAAATAAATTTATCAACCGGGCAACAATTAAATGATTTTGAGATTGATGAATTACTTACACAAAATTTATCGAAACTCCGATTAGATCATGCTAATCAAGAAGAACGAGAAGCAATAGAAAAACTTTGTTTTGAATACAGGGATATATTCTATTGTGATAAACTGCCTCTTACATTTTCTAATCAAGTAAAACATCGAATCCGGACTAAAAATGAAGATCCAATTTTCATACGGCAATACCGACTTCCACCATCGCAAAACGATGAAATACAGAAACAAGTTGAAAAATTACTAAAAGATAATGTTATACAAGAATCGTTTTCACCATGGAGTGCACCCGTACACCTAGTTCCAAAAAAGATGGACGCCTCCGGTGAACAGAAATTTAGAATGGTTGTAGACTATCGACGTATAAATGATATTACTACTGATGATAAGTATCCTTTACCAAATATTAATGATTTATTCGACAAGTTAGGGAAATCTACTTACTTCAGTACATTGGATTTAGCAAGTGGGTACCACCAAATTGAAGTTGATGAACAAGATAGACCCAAAACTGCATTCACTACACCAATGGGACATTTTGAATTTACACGGATGCCATTTGGACTTAAAACAGCACCTGCAACATTTCAACGCGCAATGGATAACGTGTTACGTGGGTTGCAAGGTATACATTGCTTAGTATATTTAGATGACATCATCATTTATTCTAGTAGTATACAAGAACATGTAGAGAAGCTAAGAAAAGTGTTCGATCGTCTCAAACAAACCAATCTTAAAGTAACTCTCGATAAATGTGAGTTTTTTAAAAAAGATGTACTCTACTTAGGACACAAAATTACGAAGCATGGTTTACAACCAAATGATGATAAAATCAGGGCAGTACTTGCCTTCCCACTCCCCAGAACATCCACTGAAATTAAAAGTTTTCTTGGCCTGATAGGCTACTACCGAAAATTCATAAAGGATTTTTCAAAAATTACACAACCCCTTACATCGTGTTTGAAAAAGAAAAATAAAATTGAAATTAATGAATCATATGTTCAAGCTTTTCAAAAATGTAAAGAGCTACTTGTGAATGCTCCTATATTACAGTTTCCTGATTTTTCTAAACCCTTCATTTTAACAACAGACGCGTCAAACTACGCTTTAGGCGCTGTCCTTTCACAAGGATCAGTTGGAAATGAAAAACCTATCGCATATGCAAGTCGTACTCTTAATGATGCAGAAACACGTTACAGTACAATAGAAAAGGAACTGTTAGCCATCGTTTGGGCAGTAAAACACTTCCGTCCTTACCTGTATGGACGCAAATTCACAATATTTACTGACCACAGACCTTTAGCATGGTTAAATTCACTGAAAGAACCTAATAGTAAACTTACTAGATGGAAATTGAGACTAGCTGAGTTCGATTTTGACATAATATACAAGAACGGTAAACAAAATAGTAATGCTGATGCTCTATCACGAATTAAATTAAATATATTAAAGGACGATATGTCCTTACGAGTAAACGTGAGTGACACTGAACGATCTGAGAGTCCAATACTAATTTCAGACTCATCAGAAACGTTAACTATTCCTTCAGATTCCGATAAGACTTTAACTCACCCAATTCGTTCTCCTTCATCCAGTACTATTACTGCCTGTTCATTACCGGAAACCATACATTCTGCTGAAGATATTGATACGAATGGTATTCCCATTATTGAAGAAGCCATCGACACAAAACCTAATCAAATCCTTATTTTTACTTGGAACAGAAACCAATTATCAATAAAAGACTTATCACATGAAAAACAAAAAATTTTGGAAGTACATTTACCTGTAAACAACACTAACCTTGTTAAGAAATTTCTTTTAGAATATATAAAACCTAAAATTAAATATTTCTTTTACTTTGAGAGCGAAATTCACCGTAAACAATTTACAAATGCCGTGATAAAACTATTTAAAAAAGATACCGTCAAAATATATGAATGTACTAAAAGAGTTATATACTTAGGTGATGAAAAAGAGCAACGTGCCACTATACTTGCTTATCATCAAGGTAAAACAAGTCACCGTGGAATCAAAGAAACTCTTATGAAATTAAAGCGTAATTATTTTTGGACAAATATGGATATAACAGTCGCTTCTGTAATCAATTCTTGTGAAACTTGTAAAACTCTAAAATATGATCGCAAACCTTTAAAACCAGAATTAATGTTAACGCAAACTCAAACAAAACCTTTTGCTGAAATATTTATAGATATATTCTCTATAGAAGGAAGCTACTTCCTTACCATAATAGATGCTTTCAGTAAACTAGGTCAGGCTTTTGAAATATCCAATCGCTCTACACCTGAAGTAGTTCGTGCCTTAATTAAATTTTTCTCATTTTATGGCGTACCAAATAAGATCAGTGCTGATTCTGGTACTGAATTCAACAATACACTTTTAAAAGAAACATTACAATTTTATAAAATAGAATTACACATAAGCACTCCACATAATCCTAATTCTATGGGTTTAATTGAAAGATTCCATTCAACTATTTTAGAAATATATCGTATCGCTAAATATGAACATAAAATAACTGACGCGGCTAACGTTATGACTTATGCAATTATGTCATACAATCAAACCATTCACTCAACGACTGGTCTTACACCATTTGAAGTAGTTTTTGGACACACTGATTCTAATAGTACTTTTGAAGTAAACTTTAACAAACAATATACGCAACAATTAGTAAACGATCATATGAAACGAACGAAATATCTTTATAAATATTTAACAGACAAAGTAATTGAAAATAAAGAAAAGATTAAAACAAAACGTGGTGGTGAAACATCATTTGATATTCAAGAAGAGGACACTATATTTGTAAAAGGTGTTAATACAAGGCGAAGTAAAGATAAACCGCGTTATCAAAAAGCACAAGTATATGGTAAAATTGACAGAAATATCTGTCCTGTAAAAATGAAAACTCGAAAAACAAACGTGCCTATTAAGGATATAAAACGACCTTCGCAGGTACCTCCTCGGGCTCCTGGCTCTGATCATCAGGATTCACGCCCTTCAACTTCACAGAATCGATAAAAATCCCGGTATAGTCCTTGTGAAACAAGGTCAAGCTAGTGTAAGTTATGATAAGTGGACAATAATTAAGATTTTAGATTTAAGTCTGATACGTGAGGATTTAGAATTCAATATAAAAAGATATACTAAATTTAATCAATATTTAAAAACACATTTTGATAATGAAACATCTAATGTTCAACTTTTTAATGTAAAGCTTCAAACGAATTATGTAATGAATATTAATATTCAAAAATTAGAACAGTTATCTCCATCAACTAGAATTAAACGTGGACTTCTCAATCCTCTTGGATCTATTATTAAGCTTATAACTGGTAACTTAGATCATAATGATGCTTTAAGATATGAAAATATGATTGATTCTCTAACGACACGCCAAAATACACTCATTAAAAAGGTAACCTTAATATCAGATATTTCTGAATCAATGATAAAGATAACAAATTTCACGAAGGACAATTTCATTCGAATAGATAAAGAGTTACGAGAAATAAAAAAATTAATAAATCAAACTAATATTGATATAACTACCCATAATTTTATTAATGTTTATAATTTATTTTTCCATAATTTTCAACTACTCTACATTCGGTTGAATGAAATTGAAACTTCTCTGGCATTCAGTAAATTAAAAATATTACACCAATCTCTTATAAACTCAAATGAATTATTAGAATTGTTAAAAAAGATAGAGAAATTCTACAAACTTGTGTATCCAGTAAGTTATGACAATTTAGTTAAAATAGAGCAATGTATAGAGCTTAAAGCTTATACAAAAGGAAGTCAAATAACATTCATTTTAGATATACCAATAATTAGAGATGAAATTTATACATACTACAGAGCAATTCCAATACCTATGACCAATCCTTCTAATCATACCACCATCATTATTCCTAAATTTCCTTACCTATTAGTAAAAGGGTTTAAATTTGTCTCGCTCACTTTACCTTGTAATGAACTTCACGACGAAATGTTCCTGTGTCACGAGGATGATTCTCGAACAACTTCAGAAGACACTTGCATAACAGCATTAATTCAATTTTCTTCGAATACGAGTTCTTGTCATCCAGTACCAGTTGAAATCAAGACCATTAAGATACAACCAATTGGAAAAGAGAGATGGATTCTTCATAGTAACGCTGAGAATATATTATCAAAAATTTGTAACGACGAAATAACGAAAGAAAATATAGAAGGGACATACTTCCTCGTCCTAGATGACCATTGCGATGTTAAAATTGGTGAAATTACGCTAAAAGCTCACCATATTACTACGAGTAATTTGAAGATGTCAAAATTACCGATTATTAATCTTCCCGAAATAACAATTACTGAGCAACAATTGCAACGTGAACCCATCAATTTGGATAACAGTGAATTAATAAATCTTCAACATTTAAATAATCTTTTAAAAATCAGTGAAAGTGAACTAAAAACATCAAGTGAAAGAATTATTAATGTAAAAAGTGTTAGTGCCGGAACTTTATTGTTATATGTGATTATATTTCTATTAATTCTTGTATTCTTAGTATATAAGCTCAGTTTTTGTAAAAATTATTGCTATCGAAATAATCATAGTGATAATCATCCCTCTGATAATTTCGAACTTGAGGGGGGAGGAGTTATGCAGTCTGTACCCTCTCTTATTACGTCTTGTTAATTGGTACATACGTTAGAAATGCTGATGTTACGTTTTTAACCCATATTATGTCTGCAAACTACTGATAGACACCTGGTGTTTTGACTGAATGTATTGCGACATATTTCTCATTATTTCATAGTAAACAGCCCCACTTTGTGTTTATAGAATAAGAGTTTATAAAAGAGACATTTGTAACAAATAAAAGCATTCTTAATAAAGCTTCTTGAGAATCAGTCTTGTCTTAGATTTTTTAAAAACCCTCGGCAGTGCTCCCGAAATTTAACTACCTAGTTAAGTCTAAAATCAAAATACTAAATATTTACATTTGAAATTTTCAAGAATATATAGGTACGATAATATTCATGAAATTGCAGCGAGTTACAAGGAACTGAATAAATAGTTAGCTATGAAATTCAAATAATTACCTGATACAAAAATTACAAACTAATCTATAAATATAACTAATATCCGTATTAGCTAATACAGTGAAGTGATGTTCATAAAACCGCTGACTAATATAATGATTCTGTTTACATTACTTGCTTACTGTGTTACCAACCAATGCAGTTTTCAAACGAAGCCCGACGTGCATAATTATGTTTTTACAGTACATACAAAGCTGCGCATACGATAAACCAGAAGCCAGGGCTCGTTTCTATTCAAAGTTTCGAATCATATAATCATTTCGCATACTCGCACGAGTCGAGCCGCTTTATCGGGGAGAAAGGCAGTTTATAAAATCTAAACAAGCAGTGACTCGCCGCGCGGATCTTGGATTGCTTTCCAATTATTTGACTAATATCTGGTAGCCTATTATTCTGTATTCGAATATCACAATGTATTAGTTCGCAGGTCGTATTTAATACCTGTAACTATTACGATCGTTACACCTCTATTGGAGTCAGGCGTGGCCTGTTGAAAGTATATTTCGGTTTAAGAAGGTTTATTCGCAGCGTTGGTAAAACATAAATTTATTCACCATTATGAATACAAGCAAGATTTTGCGCGAATGTATTTTTTTTTTGCTGTAATCATTCTACGCTCAGACAGATTTCCGTACTCAAACATACTATCGATTTATGACAATTTTTTACCTAGGCTCTGGTAGTTTTTAGTAGATTTTTAATGTTGCTGAAATAGATTGACGAATTAAAATGTGGTCACACTGTATACATACCAAGAGTACCAAGATTGGTCTATGGTACCAAGCACGTAATGTACTCTGTGGTACCAAGTCTAGTTCTGAATAGGGATGGGAATTTCAAAAATACATCAATTTCTAAAAATGGTTTTTTTTTTCCAATTTGATAAATAATCGAGTTTAGTTAAAAAAAAATCTATTTTTCTTAATAATTTATTTATTTTCATATGTTCTTTAAAAATTGAATTAAACACCTGAAATATTCACAATCATAACTTTCTTAATGAAATAATCAATTTAAATAAGACAAAAATTGTTGTTAATAACGGAGAATGCCCACTCAAACACCAAATTTTGTTGTTTAACAAGGTTGAATAAAAATTAAAAAAAATTTTTTTTTCATACAATTTGATTACCTTTTGTCCTCGGAATTTGCTTTTCTAAGTAGGAATATTCTTTAAGCTTTTATCTATAGTCTACAGTCCATACTATACACATATATGTATAATCTAATATAACAGAGCAGAAGAGTTTTTATGTTCTTTTATTTGTTTAAACACGCTAATCTCTGGAACTACCAGTCGGAATTGAAAAATTCTATTTGTATACGATAGCTTGGTTCAAGGGGACTAGTACAGGGTATCTAGCTTCAAAGTACACATCCCAGCTAGCCTTTAATATTGCTTTTTGCTAAGTAAGTCGCAACACGAAGCTCTCCCGAACTGCTTTATCGGCCTGCCTACACGGGTGCGTTGGCGTTGCGGTGTTTATCGTATAGAATTAACACGGGTGAAACCGTGGAGCACAGTTAGAAATTATATTACATTGCGTAAATAAAAAGCATCTCATTATTTAATTATACATATTTAACTTATGGATGATATTTAAAGGCGATTGAAGTTTTGGTGAGATCTTGAAGTGGCATGTTGTGGTTTTTATTTTTAACTAGCTGACCCGCACAACTTCGTCTGCGTCACATAAGAGAGAGAGAGAGAGAGAGAAGGTTAGAAAGAGTGGGTCATAGGTACCTATAATACAATTCTAAAGGAGCTGAAACTTTCTTTTTTTTTCTGCGGAGTTATTTTAAAACTGTGATATATCCTAAGATATTTATTGAAATGAATTGATGTCGAGGACAATTTTGTTCAAAATAAATACTTGTGATGAATATTGTATTTCTTTTAATAAGGATTAATATCATGTTTAAAGAAACATCTTCGCAAATAATGCATTATTTTAGAACAAATTTTATTACCATAAAAAAGGATATATTGAGTCAACCATAAAATATAGCTAAATGCTATCACAGATTTTTTTTAAAACTTTTTAAGAGAAACAACTCCGTCACATATGGTTGTTGCGTAACTTTAACAATGTACGTGCGCATGCAATGGAAGTACTCGAAAACAATAAATTTCCCCTGTTTTTGCAACATTTTTCATTGATGCTCCGCTCCTTTTGGTCGTAGTGTGATGTTATATTATAGCCTATAGCCTTCTTCGAACAATGTGATATCCAACAAAAAAATTTTTTTTCCATTCGAACAAGTAGTTCCTGAGATTAGCGCGTTCAACCAAACAAACAGACAATGAAACTTCAGCTTTACAATATTATAATAGATTCATTAATTTAGGTTTTAGACCCTATATTATGTAATACTGATAGCGTTTTGTGTGATATAGCTTGGTTATTGTGCATATGTGAAGTGGATTATAAATATAAACTGGAAGCATACATTTTGATGTGCCACAAAAACTACCTAGAAAATTTTAATGAGGGAGCCACCATCTTATTGGGATACTGAATCCGTTCTAAGACAGGACACTATATTCACTTGATAATGGCAGTAATGGTTTTCAATAAAGAGGACTAGTTGGCAAGTTAGTAAGAAAAGGGTGATTGAATACCTACTGTCCCAAAAAAAATAGATCTATCAAGAAAAAATCGGCATTGAAATAAAATTGATTTTTCAATAATCGACCTGTGACCTACTATCAGAAAAAAAATTAGATCTATCAAGAAAAAATCGACAATGAAAAAAAATTTTTTTCAATAGTCGAAATTTTTAATTTAAAAAATTGATTAAAAAAAACGTTTTTTATAAAAAAAATATGATTATTAATAAAAAAAATTCAAATCGACTTTTTTACATTCCTGGTTCAGAAAGAAAGAAATAAGGAGGGTAGTGGTAATGCATCTATAGCAGAGCTCTACAGTCTACATATAGATAATGTGACCACTTATTTTTCTCATCAAAGCGGGACGCCTAAGGAATTTTGTTACTTTTTTTATTAAAAAACGAGGAAATGGTAATGTGGTGATTTTAGAAAGAACTCTTTATACTTACATTGCTTTACTCTATGTCTGTTGGAAAGAAATATAATTTAAAAATAAAGCCTTGACGATTCGAATATAAACAAGGCAACAGCACAGAGTAAAGTAAGGGTAACCGAGATTGTTACTTTGATGGGTACGAATAACGGACCTCTGATTGTACTGTATTATATATTTACTAGATGTGGCCCGCGGTTTCACTGGCGTATAATTTAAAAGTCACCTAAAAATTAGCGTATGTGTTAATCCACGGTGTTAGCTACCTCCATACCAAATTTCATCAAAATTGATCCTGCCGTTTCAGCGTGAAGGAGTAACAAACATA
Organism: Saturnia japonica; assembly: GCA_033032175.1. NCBI lineage: Eukaryota > Metazoa > Arthropoda > Insecta > Lepidoptera > Saturniidae > Saturnia > Saturnia japonica. The sequence continues at coordinate 11,694,438 of CM065321.1, read as the reverse complement.
TAAACACACTCACAAGCTTTCGCCTTTATATTATTATTAGTAGGATTTGCTTTTGTAACTGTTGGAATACAATATTAAGAGGAGAATTATTTAATTTATTTTCGCAAATTGGCGACAGCTGATGTAATTGATTCGAAGGCATTCGAATAATAAATTCCACAACGTTACGAGTAGTACCACAATTCCAGGACACGCCCCTCAGCATCTTGAAGAGTATCGGGATCCGGGGTGTCGACATCTCCAGCGAAGTCCAGTTCCTTAGTCACTTGAACGACAAGGTCCAGCTGGCGTCCAAAAAGCTCGGTGTGCTTCTCTCTGCGGCAAAGACTGCAGCTGTACATATCGCAAGTTCGATTCCATATGGAGTTCTGGTGTCACCTCTAGGCAGTAGCACCTACATACCAGCTTGGGCCATTTGACTCGGCGCAATGACAAGATGTGATAGTCGTTATTAGAGAGTAGTATATTCTTGGATCGTTAGCGATCCCAAACTCACAAACGTTACCGGTACGGTAACCTTTAAGTCTGAGGAGAGACCTTGCCCGATTGTATAGGTAATGGGTTGTGTTCCGATGCCAACGGCTATTTTCCACCTTCGCACCGATCGCCATCGGCAGAGAGTTTTCATCCTCAAACATTGGAACCTAAATAACCGCGGACAGTCCGGTTTTACAGGAATTTCTTTCCGCGAACGCTCCGGACTTATTACCGAGGCGTAGCGCAAACCTAATTTGACGTTTTTGACGGAAACTTTTCATGCATACAGATACTACTTGTCTCTGAAACCCTACATAGAAATAAACGAGGCGATCTGCGTTCCGTTTTAAATAATGTTATCTAATTTTTTATACAATAAAAATGTTGTAGTTAAGCGCGTTTAAGTAGGCCCAAATACAAAATCTGTTCGTCTACGAAATTTTTTCACTTTGACAGAATTTTAGTCACAGAATAAATATTATTATTGCAATTTGGAACATTATGGATTAGTGTAGTTCCAAAAAGATTAATTTTTAGGTACTCTTTGAGCCTTAGCTTTGTGTTCGCACTCAATATAGCCACAATTGATAGTGGTAACTCAACATAAATTTATTTGCTTCCAGGAATGTCGTATACCAATTAGTTCCAGGGTTCACAACCATCGATAATCGCATGCCTTCATCACTTCGGGGTCACCACTTTGGTATGTTCAATGAAAATAAACTACATCAGTAGGGCTAGCATATTTAATTGGTAAGAAATAGTACAATTCAAAGTAACGTGTCGTGAAACCAACAGTCTAAATTGATATCTATCATCTCGTTAAGTATTTTAATACATTTATCGATTCTAAAACGGCCAGTACAAAAATAGTGGCGAATGAGGCGCCATAATACAATGCGGATCGACGACGATGATTATCGTGCGACAATCGTCAAATTGTAAGAATTCCCAAAAAAAAAAATTTCGTATACAGGGTGGACGGCGGAAAAAGGGAGTTTAAAAAAATATCATACAAAGGCAAATTTCACCCCACGAGCTAAAAAAAAGGTACTCCGGAGCGTAAATCGTAAATTCTACGTTGCAGGTACGATAGCTGTCCCGCTTCAGATTGTAAACGTTGATTCGTTATCAAAATTCTCAACCATACAATAATTATAATACATGCACAATAATTTAATGCCTTCATACAGTAGGACATTAATATCGTGTTATAATTAAAAAAAAATAAGAATTCATAAAAAAGGTCGTATGGGGTGAAAGGTAGATAAGGTAAGTGAGCTAAAAAGTTATACCGAGGTTCACCAAGGAGATAAAAAAACCCCAGAGCGGAAGGCAAATGATAGTTCTAACTATTATACTCTTGTGGTTTCTCGTGGAATGAACTCTAACTCTTTTTCCCAGAATTCATGGATTAACTGCAGGGTTCAAAACCGCACTATAATTACCGTACATCAAATCCTCAAAATATTCTGGACACAATTTAAGCTAATATTAGGGTTGTATTTAATAATACTATTGTGCAGCTGTTGAAATGCAAAGGTCACAGGTTAAAGTTTTTTACTTTCTTCTCACATGCCACTTTAGCCACCTAAAGCTGGCTGTCAGCTCATTGTTGTTTTTTTATCATTAGGTAAGGTTTAGCATTGTGGCCATAATCTCACTGGAGCATAAGTGATGATGTGGCCCAAGATGGTATACATGCTGAGCCTAGTGGAAGACTGGTTCTCAAGTGCAGATAAACACACCTATTGGTGTTTGGCGACAGATTTTCATTGTCCTGTCCATAGCAAATCCAAATGGAAACTCATCACTTTTTATCCCAGTCTCATCCCTAATTAATTCCTTGTCATACAACCAAGACATCTACCTGCATGTTTTCCTGCAAATATGGCCATTATATATTAGCAAATACTTATTACAGTTCTGTAAATGCTTATTTTGTCATACCTTATGTGTCAGAATACTTTACATTAATATAAACAGAAAACCCTAATTTCATTACTTATCTAAAAATATGCATTACAAAATAAGTTTAGGTACTTAACTTGCCAGTTAATTTTTGTTCCTAATAATAAAGAATTTGATTTGAAAAAATAGTTCAATAAAATAAAAAATGGATATTATTATAATATAATTATCACAACTTTTCAAAATGTATATCGTCTGTAGATCGAAGTAGTTTAGATAACCTTTTTCCTATTAGTTTTGGATACATTTTAGTTTTAATCAAAAACTCCTTAGACTGATGTGTAACTGCTCCATTTTCTAGCTGATATTTGCATAATGCATGCAAAGGCTGAACAAGTTGTTCCTTGTATTTAGGATCTTTTTCAAGCTGAGAGAGTGCCTCTGCAGCTGTTTCTAGAGTGCTTAGACAACCCTCTGTAGGTTGGGTTCTAATTATGTAACTACTTGTATTACTAGTTAATAATTTTACTTGCTTAATTTTATGCAATATAGGACTAGATGCATAAATTGCTTTCGCTTGAGGCCATGTACCATCAATCAATACTAAATTGTAAAAATTTCTATCATTTTCCAAGTCTCTTATATTTATTGCACTTTTACTAGGATAGAGCAAAATAGTATTTGGTTCCATGAGGATTTTTTCTAGATCTTCATGTTTTGGTTGTGGAAATCTTTTCCCTTTAAAAATAAGGCATTTGTTTGATGCTAGGCCTAATTGTAGCATTGGAGCAGTACGGAGACATCTTTTTTCTTCTGCTGGATGTTGTAGTAAGATTATTATGCTCCGAGGACTAAGTCTCTCAGCTGGTAATGCTGTACACCAACAAACAACTGATGGTCTTCTAGAAAAAAATAAGAACATTGAAATTTTAATTGATAAAAGAATTTTGTTTGAATTGTCACATATTTTACTTTACAAATTAAATTTTATTTTTTAAAATTCAATTTGAAACACAATATTTTTAAACTACAACAAATATTTAAGTTCTTGACCTTATAACATCAAAAAAAGAAATGTATTTACTTGCAATTCTCACATAAATTCCGCATTAGTGGAGGGTCAGCTGGAAGGTTTGACAAATCTTCCCATACATTTATTTCCTGTTGATCCATAACTCTGACAAAAACTAAAAAAACTTTTATTATAATAACAAATAATTAGTTTTATAATAGATAAAGCAATAAATATTTAAATTAACTGCAAAGAAACTCAGAACAATTATTAAATAGGTTAAAATAATTATGATTTAACTATGGATATAATTGTACATAAAGATCAAAGGATTAATTATAATTTCTGTGTAACATAATCATACTTAGACTTACAGGTAAGTTCCTTAAATCTTCGTCTGTACTATTGTTTGTTTGACTTCAATTATATTTTGTCTAACTGTGAATTTATCTGACACATTATTATGTGGTCATTATGGACTGATGTATACGAAGTACTTGTATAAAATAATTAAAAAAAAATCTTTTAACTCGTATCCTAGAAGAATTATTATCCTTTGCGGGTTGGATTTAGAATCGTTTGGCACGAATTCTGGTTTGAAAGTGGTTGAAGTAGATAGAGAATTATTCCCCGATTATAACGTAACTACTCCCATTACAAGGTAATCAGCCATTTTAGAGAAAATTAATAAAAACTATCTTAACCTCAAACCTTACAAAACACGAAAATGACGTTTGTTTAGACATGCCAGATGAACAAATACTAAAATAGTTCGAAAATTGTGACAAAGTTGTACCTTTTTTAGTTTAATAAATTACCAATGGCACACATTAAAGAGGTTCATAATATTTTGGTAGGTATATATGTATATATATATATATAGGCTGGTAGAAACTGTCCATGTGGTTGGGTCCAAGTTCTTTAAAACTCACCGTAGCAATAGGACTCAAAAGATTCAAATCAAACTCGAAAACTCATGGCGGATCGGCGTGGTATGGCGCTGCAGTCTTCCGATGACGCTAAGTCCTATAGGCAGCTCAATAGATCTATTCATAAATCCTTGCGACACGATGTCCGGTCTTACAATACCAAAAGTATTAAAGAGACGATAGAGCGGAATAAAGGCTCCAAAGTGTTCGCAAGGAATGCATCTATTGGGCAGAGCCAGTTGACGAAGCTGAAAATGGATGATGGCAGCGTAGCGTCCACCAAGCCAGAGGTATTAAGGGAAATCGAAAGGTTCTACGGGCAGTAATATACCTCGTCAACTAAGCCTTTTACCAGCCCGGCTAAAGATCCGAGAGCCGGGCTGACCCGACACTATACTGAAGATATCCTCGACATCACCCTGTACGAGATTAGGATGGCCCTTAAGCAGCTTAAGAACAACAAGGCGCCGGGTGATGACGGAATTACATCAGAGCTTCTTAAAGCGGGTGGAACACCGGTACTTAAGGTCCTGCAGAAGCTCTTTAATTCCGTTATACTCGAGGGTAAAACGCCGGAAACGTGGGGCGGCAGCGTGGTGATCCTGTTCTTCAAGAAAGGTGGTATAACCTTATTGAAGAACTATCGGCCCATCTCGTTGCTGAGCCATGTTTATAAGCTGTTTTCGAGGGTCATCACGAATCGTCTTGAGCACAAGTTTGATGACTTCCAGCCTCCCGAACAAGCCGGTTTCCGAAAAGACTTTAGCACAGTAGACCACATCTATACGCTGCGACAGATTATACAGAAGGCTGAGGAGTATAATCTGCCTTTATGCTTAGCGTTCGTGGACTACGAAAAAGCCTTTGATTCGGTCGAAACCTGGGCAGTGTTGCAGTCTCTCCAGCGGTGCCGTATAGACTATCGATATATCGAAGTGTTGAAGTGCTTGTACAACAACGCCACCATGTCGGTCCGAGTACAGGAGCAGTGCACGAAGACAATTCCTTTGAGAAGAGGCGTTAGACAGGGAGACGTAATATCTCTGAAACTGTTTACCGCGACTCTAGAGGACGCCTTCAAGCTTCTGGAATGGCAAGGACTCGGCATCAATGTCATTGGCGAGTACATCACTCACCTTCGATTTGCTGACGACATCGTAGTCATGGCAGAATCGCTGGAAGATCTTAGCACAATGTTCGATGGCCTCGAAAAAGTTCCTCAACAGGTGGGCCTTAAAATGAACATGGACAAGACGAAAATCATGTCGAATATCCATGTGGTGCCCACCTCAGTATCAGTTGGGAACTCTTGTCTAGAAGTTGTTGAAGAATATGTCTACCTGGGAGAAACAGTCCAGTTAGGTAGGTCCAACTTTGAAAAAGAGGTCAGGTGACGAATCCAACTCGGCTGGGCAGCGTTCGGGAAACTGCGCGACGTCTTCTCGTCCAAAATACCTCAGTGCCTCAAGACGAAAGTCTTTGACCAGTGTGTGTTGCCAGTGATGACATACGGCACAGATACGTGGTCGCTCACTGTAGGCCTCATAAGAAAGCTCAAGGTCGATCAGCGAGCTATGGTGAGGGCTATGCTTGGTGTTTCTCTACGAGATCGAATCAGAAATGAGGAGATCCGTAGACAAACTAAGGTAACCGACATAGCCAAAAGGATTAGCAAGTTGAAGTGGCAGTGGGCGGGGCACATAGTTCGGAAAACTGACGGCCGTTGGGGCAGAAAGGTTCTCGAGTGGAGACCACGCACCGGAAAGTGCAGCGTAGGACGGCCCCCACTAGATGGAAAGACGACATAATATAGGTCGCTGGGAGCCGTTGGGTACAGGCCGCACAAGATCGGTCGCTCTGGAGATCTATGGGGGAGGCCTATGTTCAGCAGTGGACGTCCTGCGGCTGAAATGATGATGATGATGATAATATTTTTATAGTAATAAATGTTTATAAATACATAAAATAAAATTCATAATTAAGCAATTTACTAGTATAATGTCATTTTGTTATTTCGGTAATTTTTAGAAATTGTTACTACATTTTCATAAATTTCGTGAGTTGGCAACTCAATTAATGGCCACTTGACTTTGATAAACAAAGTTTGTTTTGTTTGCACCGATTTTCTTTCACAACTGATTTACCTACTATGGACTTCGATTATTGTATACTAAATCAGCAGCCGCAACATCTTGCGTACCTTTCGTGTAGTTAGCGTATAAGTAAACACGACAAATGTATGGGAATCGGCTGCCTGAATAATTTTTTGACGTATCGTATCGTCAGTTTATCACCATACATACGGATTACTGGCGACCGGCGGGCATATGATTGTTTAGGGGGATCATGGTTTCATCCATTGCAAAGTCAACCACAGTGACCCAAAAAATCCCTTTGTGGCTGGGGATGGCACACACACAACGCATTGAATCACAGTGACGTGTCATCAAACAATATTTCTAAAAAGATAATTTTATTAATAGAGAAAATTTTACTGATTTACTATATCAATATCTGTGGAGACGCAATGTGATGAAACAAAAGAAAGATCCCTTTGAGGAATTAATTAGGGCAATTAATTACATTTATAATAAATGAATTCAGAAAATGTGTTGTTTTATTGAAAAATTAAATTTAATAAACCCACAGTAGTACACTCCTGCCTAACCCTTCGGGGATACAGGCGTGAAAGTATGTTATGTTATGGATACTAAAGTTTTATGTAAATTTTAGTAATTTGTTGACAAATAGGTAGCGAGTAGTAGTGTCTTGCGATATGTGTAAGCATGAGCCGAGCGAGCGTACCGCGGCAGCGGTCGGCGAGTGCCAAGTCCTAATATTATCACTTATCATGTTTATTCTGAGTAAAATCCCATCAAAATCTTGAATTTAACTTTAAAACATAAAACCCCTATACCTCTGTCCAGGAAGGTTATTTCTTTATGGGAATAGTTTCAGAGGGTGGGTGGCTGCCCCCGTCAACCTCCCTGATCCATTTCTTGCCTCTAATATTTACAAGAGATTACAAAATGTGGAAATTTCAGATTTGACCTTGAAACTTTGAACCCATATAACTTAGCTCTGGTGAGTTACCTTGTAACGGGAGTAGTGTCATAGGATTTAGGGGTGAAGACGCTAGTTCTTTTTTATTGATGAAATTATTATTTTTTACTTACCTACCTACCATGTGCAAAGCAGCATTGGAAAAGGACGGAAAAAATGAGACTCACCCTGGGCTGCGCTCCCTGTTGTCTCGCTCTTCCTCCACTGGTACACAACACCAAGTTCTCTAAACACTTGAAGTAATTATCAATGTATTTTAATTAATATAAATGAATGACTTATGTCGGATGTCGGTCGGACGTTCGTTGCCTCGCGCAATGCCCACAACGAAGTGAAGTGTCGTACATACCACAGGGTGGTGGGTGGAGGGGGACGGAGAGTAAGGCAAGAATATTCACGTTCAAGGACAGGATGCCGCTTTGCACAATTCTAGCCTAAACATCCCCCCGGGCTTGACAGGATATAGTCCTTCAAGATTAAGAAGTAAAAGTTGTATTTATTTCAATTTAAAAATGAGCCATACCATTGCATGAACACATAAATATTATTATTACGTAACTTAGGTAGTAATTTATTAACAATCTAATATTTAATAACCTAACGATAAATTTTGAGGACTGTAAGTTAAAAATGAAAATGTTATTATTGGTTGGGTAATGGAAAAACCTTCACTACGGGTCTGCGGTAGACTCCAGATTTAGTCCTGACATCTACAACGCGTGGAACACCATCTTTTCCGGGAAACAACCGTTCTATGATACCCAGTGGCCAATCCAAAGGAGCACTGTTCTCTGATTCAAGCAGTACAACAGCACCCTGTTGGATATGAGCATTAGATGAGAGCCATTTATTTCGGACTTGCAAAGTGTTAAGGTATTCGACCTTCCACCTTTTCCAAAAAGACTGCACCAAATGGTCAATAATGCGTTTCCGTTGAAGTAGTGTGACCCTCTTAGTGCTCAAATCCTCAGAAGGTAAGGACTTTAAAGGCGTCATTACCAAAAAATGAGCGGGAGTCAATGCCAGCGGTTCAGATGGATCGCTACTTAGCACTGACAATGGGCGCGAATTTAAAATGGCCTCAATTTGAGTGAGGACAGTATTCATTTCGTCGCCAGTTAATAATTGAGAACCTACGATTTTGGCTAGATGATTTTTAATGCTTCTAATATTACCTTCCCATATACCTCCAAAATGGGGGGCAGAAGCTGGGTTAAATTTCAACTCTACGCGGTTATCTCGTAACTCGTTCGCAAATTTGTCTTTGTATTGTTCCGACTCTAGTAATTGATACACGGAATTAAGATATGTCTTTGCACCTATAAAGTTTGTTCCATTATCTGAGTAAAGAACTGAGACAGGACCGCGGCGAGATAAGAATCTTCTGAGCGCGTTTAGAAAGGAATCCGTGCTTAAATCTGTTGCGAGCTCGATGTGTACTGCCTTAGTGACAAGACACACGAACAAGCATAAGTACGCCTTTTGACTTCGCACTCCTCTGCGATGGTACGGTACTATATACAACGGCCCTGCATAGTCAACACCAGTATGGCAGAATGCTTTCGCTTCATTAACCCTACAAGCTGGTAAATCCGCCATTATAGGTGCCTTATTTTTAGGGTTGACCTTGAAACAAATAATGCACTGTCGTATACGCTTACGTACAATGTTACGCGCGGACAGTATCCAAAATTTTTGTCTTAATAACGACATTAGCAATTGGGGACCTGTATGTAGGTATTTCCGGTGGTCATAGTCTATAATTAAATCGACAATGTGACCTCTATTAGGTAATACTATAGGATGCTGACTGTCATAGCTTAATTCCGCATTGGACAGACGACCACCTACCCTTAATAATCCATCCTTTAAAAAGGTATTGATCTTTAGAAAAGCTGGCGGTAACTTTCCACCATTTTGAGCAATTTTAATCTCATTACTAAAGTACAACTTTTGTAGATCCTTAATAACAGCTTCCTCAGCCCGATCTAAGTGACTAATTTCAAACTTTCGCGACAATTTCTTAATAAATCTAAGCACAAACAACGTTATTCGAAGTAATTTAGGCCACGAAGAAACGCGAGCGGCAAGTTCACAAAAGACCGGCAATGTTGGAGGCGTGACGCTTATAGTGGACAGAACATTCACCTTTATTTCAGGTATTTCTATGTGTACACTGGCGGGATCGAACCGTCGAAATGGCCATTCATCAATTGGTAAGTGTGCAAATGGAGGTCCAGTAAACCAAAGTGGGTGTTCTAGCAGCTGAGCTGGAGTAAGACCTCTGGACACACAGTCTGCGGGATTATCTTTCCCATTAATGTGATGAAAATGACAAGGATCTAGATCATCATGAATTTTTGCGACCCTATTAGCGACAAAAGTCTGCCAACGTGTAGGATATGAATGGATCCAGGCCAGAGCCACAGTACTGTCCGTGAATGCAAGAATGTTTGCTAGTTGACAGCGACCAGAGTACGTCGTAATAACTATGCGTATTAATTTAGCAAGAAGTAAGTTGGCACAGAGCTCCATTCTAGCGAGGCTGATAACAGTTTTTGAAGGCGCCACCCTCGACTTAGCGCAAACTAAATTTATCACCGAACGATTTTCGTTTGGTAAATAAACGTGTAAATATACAACTCCACCGTAAGCGCGTTCAGAAGCATCAGCAAAACCCACTACCGATATTATGCAATTATCATTGACGCCGATGTGTCGCGGTAATCTTAATTGTTTCAACAAGTGCAATTCCGAATGAATTCTATTCCATAAAGATATTATATTAGCAGGAGGACATTCATCCCATCCAACTTTGTTTTCCCATAAAGATTTAATAATTAATTTTGACAATAGCGTAACTGGAGCCACGAAACCCATTATGTCCCATAGCCGGGCAATAGTGGACAGTATTTTTCGCTTGGTACATTCCTTTACTTTAGAGTTTGCTAATAATCTGCGCTCCAAAGACACGCACCTACGCTCGGCCGAGTGCATGGAATCTCCTAACGCAGAGGTGTCTCCCTTTAATGGTAGTGAAACAATAAATCGACCAGTCATGTCGCGGTGCGTGGTGTCATTATAATATTTCTCACATAATTGCTCGTCTTTAGATAAATAATTAGGTACATTAGGTACCTCTTCCAGCTCAAAACATCGATTCATGCAGTGTTCGATTGACTCATCATTTATAGTAAGATAAGTGCGGAAACTATCACATACAGGGTCAATGACCTTCGCTTGACCTACTATGACGTAGCCTAATAAGGTCTCAATCGCCACGGGTTCGCTCGAGCCTCGAGATATTGTTCTCGGACGCAGGATGCGCGCGAACAAGTCACTACCGATTATAAGATCAATGCCTGCAGGTGTGTAATAATTATTGTCAGCTAAGGGAATATTATTCAAGTAATCTAAGCGCGCAGCGTCCACTTTCGCGGTAGGTAACTCGTTGGTGATGCGATTTACGACCACCGGTTGAATTGTATACCTAACCGAATCATCGATACGTGAACGAATGGTCAGGCAGGTTGTCCCTACAACAGGATTACTGACATCGCCTACACCTGACACATATTTATTTTGCGGCTCATATATTTTTAGTTTCAAACGTTTACAACATTCCGTAGTTATTAAATCTCGTTGAGACGCACTATCAACTAACGCGCGCAAGACGAATATATTGCTATCTGCATCGAGCGCGTTGCACAGCGCAGTGCCGAGCAAGACGGACGATGCGCCGACCGAGCGATCTGTCGCGGTGGCCGCAGAACACGAGCCAACCGCGCAAAGCGATACGGATGCGGCAAGGCCGCACTCAGGCGCGCCAGCCGTTGTCGTAATAGAGTGCCCGCTTACGTTGACCCCCGAAGTATTTTTACGGACAGGAAAATGCAGCAAGCTATTATGAGGTTATCTACATTCGTTGCAACGTCTGGAATCCTTACAATTTTGAATAGTGTGTGTACTATTTAAGCAATTCACACATAATTTATTATTTTTAACAAAGTTAAAACGATCATTAGGAATCATTGTCAAGAATTTACTGCATTTTAATAATTGAAAATGGTCATTAAGCCCACAACAAACACAGTTCTTTGACTCCTGTATATTTATAAATGTTTTCACATTATTATTAGAAGAACGTGAATTCATTTGTCCGACCGACGATATAATATTATTTTTACGCGACTGAATACTGCCCACTCTCATACTTGTACTTGAGCTCGCCACATTATGTGCTCGCTGTAAAATATGCGACTGACTTCGTGTGAAATTAATAAAGTCTAAACATTTCGGAAATTCAGTGAGTTCGCTGTATTTTAATTCGAATGCTTTGACAGTCTCTAAGCCTACCTTTTTACACGCAATGTGTATAAAAATGAAATCTTCTAAACTGTCGATATTTAGCTGTTTTAACGCGGGATATAGAGACGAAAATTGGTCAATAAATTCTTCTACCTCCATGGGTGAATTATTTTTTACCGCGGCTAAATTAATCAACCTATCCAAGTAGGTAGTGGCTAATATTCTTTTGTCATTATATTTATTTATTAACGCATTCCATATAACGGTGTAATTTTCAGGCGTAGGTAAAATACCTTGACATATACCTAGGGCTTTCCCTTTTAATCTACCCATCAAGTACTGGACTTTGTCACCGTCTGTGAGATCAGTATTTTCATGAATGGTTGCTTTAAAAGTCTCAAAAAAGATAGGCCATGACTCATTATCGCCATTAAACGAGCAGAGTTCTAATCGAGGCAATTTTAATGAAGATTTTTCGCATTTTACCCTTACGTCACGACTCGCATTTTGAGTATTTTGTGACGTCAATTGATGCACTTTATATTTAATTTTGGTGTACAATTGATCGAACGAAATAACTGTGCTATATGAAGGATCAGAACTGTCTACTGATGACAATTGAAGGTCATTGTATTGTTCGACCGTGGTCAGAAACTCTTCACGAAATTTGTCTATAGTAAAACACTCCGATAAAAAGTTTTCTATTTTTTGCTCATCATTTCCTACATGCACAATTAAATCGAAGATAGTTTGTATTCGAGCAAACAAAGTCGATATTTTAATCTGCAATTTTTTGATATTGCGTTCTTGCACGGTAGGAGGCATTTTATTTTACTTTATTATCCTAAAGTGGACTAAATAACACTAAATATTTAATTATTCGGATCGTTTGGACCAACTATGAAGACGCTAGTTCTTTTTTATTGATGAAATTATTATTTTTTACTTAGCTACCTACCATGTGCAAAGCAGCATTGGAAAAGGACGGAAAAAATGGGACTCACCCTGGGCTGCGCTCCCTGTTGTCTCGCTCTTCCTCCACTGGTACACAACACCAAGTTCTCTAAACACTTGAAGTAATTATCAATGTATTTTAATTAATATAAATGAATGACTTATGTCGGATGTCGGTCGGACGTTCGTTGCCTCGCGCAATGCCCACAACGAAGTGAAGTGTCGTACATACCACAGGGTGGTGGGTGGAGGGGGACGGAGAGTAAGGCAAGAATATTCACGTTCAAGGACAGGATGCCGCTTTGCACAATTCTAGCCTAAACAAGGGGCATCCCCCGCTTCCATACCCCTCCGCGTGCCAAACGATTCTAAATTTCAACCTCCTGTGCTCGTATATGAAAATATAATTACAATCACAAAACGACAAAACATAAATATTTAACATTCACATTTCAAATTATTCTATAGTCAATAGATATAGTCATATATTCAATAGTCTGTGATTGAATATTTATATTTCATGTTAGGGATGTTCGATCCAATCAGATACATATTCCTTGTCCGATACTTTGTGTGGTTGTGGATCAATATAATGCAATACAGTTCAACCATTTCTGTATCGTTACAATGGCTTTTAGAGGTGTAACGAATATATTCGTAATACGTACAGGGATTATAATACGCGCCACGGGCTAATATAATATGTTAAACGAATACAGAATACTAGTTTACTAAATATTAGTCAAATAATAGGCACGCGATGCACGAACCGCGCGGCGAGTCACAGGAAAGTACCTCTCTCTTTGTCCGTTATAGGAGCGCGCATCTTGCGAGTAAGCGAGATAACTACATGATTTGAAACTTCGTATAGAAACGACTGCTGGCTGCTGGCTTATCGTATGCGAAGCTAGGTATGTATAGTAAAGATATAATTATACACGTCGGGCTTCGTATGAAAACTGCATGGGTTGGTAACACAGTAAGTAAGCAATGAGAACAGAATCACTATATTAGGCACCGTTTTTAACGAATATCAGTCTATTAACTAATACGGATATTAGTTACGATTCATAGATTAGTTTGTAATTTTTGTATTATGTATCTATTGGTATTTCGTATTATATTAGCGGTTCCTTGGGTTCCTTATAACTAGCTGCGATTGCATACATGTTATCGTATATATATAACGGGTATTAGGAGACCGCTGCCGAAAACGAAAACTGACGATAGTACTAATGACACCTTTGATGATGGTACGGGAAAAAAATCGATCCTGATGAAGAAAAAAAATCATATTTTTGAAACGTTTTATTAGTATTATTTACGCTCCATCATGTTGGTACAGCGAAATGAAACGATAATTTCATTAAAAATACATAACTTTACAAAAAAAAAAATCAGCAATGAAACACAAAATCAAAAACAGCTGATGCTCGTATCAACGGACTCTCGGGCGCGGCGCCAGTATCGCGCGTCCGCGCCGGCAGCTAGCAATCGCAAAAATACTTATTAAGGCTTTACCTATGAAAATGCCATTTTGTATGGAAAAATTTAAACGAATTTTTTAATGTATTTTTTATTTGTATTAATCGAAGTAATCACCCATGCAATCAATGCATCTTTGCCAGCGCAGTGGCAGTTTATTGATGCCCTTCTTAAAGAAATCAGCTGGACGGGAGGCAACAAATTCTTCAAAGGCATTTTGTTCTGCCTCTCGGGTATTGAATTTTTTCCCCCGCCAAGGAGTTATCCAAATTCTGGGAAAAGTAGTAGTCTGTAGGCGCAAGGTCTGGTGAGTAGGGCGGATGACCGAGAACTTCCAACCCCAGTTCTTGCAACTTGGAGACCGTCTGCTGTGCAGTATGAGGTCGCGCGTTGTCGTGCAGGAGCAGCGGAGACGAGCGATTGACCAATGCTGGTTGGCGATGTGCCAGCTTCTCCATCATTGTGTTCAGTTCTTCACAGTACACATATGCAGTAATGCTCACTCCGTTTGGTAAGAAGCTGTGATGAACCACACCGGCGCTAGACCACCAAACAGTGACCATCACTTTTCTAGGGGTAAGTTTTCGTTTAGGGCATTGTTTAGGTGCTGAACCAGGATCCAACCAAGTTGGATGCGCTTGCGGTTATTAAACAGAATCCATTTCTCATCGGAGGTAACAATGCGGTTCAAAACTCCTTCATTTGTGTGTCTGTTGAGCAGTGCAAGGCACGTCTCGACGCGTACTTCTCGCTGGCGATCATTGAGTTCGTGGGGCACCCATTTGTCAAGCTTTTTTACCTTGTCAATTTGACGCAAATGGACCAATATTATTTTGACGCTAACGTCGAAAGCTGCTGCTAATTCAGCCATAAATTGTGTATCATCAGCTTCCACAATCGCCTTTAATTCGTCATTGTCGACCAAAGTCTTCGGACGACCGCGAGGTTCATTTTTCAGGTCGAAATTCCCAGAAGGGAAACGAGCAAACCAATAACAGGTGGTGCGTTGGTTTGTAGTTTTAGCTCCGTAAACGTCGTTGATGTTGCGTGCCGCTTGTGCCGCGTTGCTGCCACGACGGTACTCATATTCCATAATTACTCGAATTTTTAACGTATCCATGATAACAAAAAAGATTGAAATGCGATGAAAATGTAACACTAATCAATAAACAAATGACTACTTTTGGAAAAAGAATTCCATGTTTTAAAAATAAAATTAATTTGAAATTAGAATTCTTAGCCAAACAAATTTTTGATTTGAAATGACCAGTACTGCAGAACGGCAATTTCATAGGTAAAGACCTATTATTTACAACATTTAACTAAATAACTAACTTATGTAATTTGCCACTGTGCTACCTAGCCGCTTTCAATCCGATCAAAGTACCGGGTTCGATTTATCACTAATTAAAAAAATACTTAAATGAAATTTTAACAAGGGTAGAGATGATTTTTAATCCGTCGTGAATGTTAATAGTATTCTGATATATTCAGTTAAGTATCAGATCAGTTCAGTACTCATTTGGACTCGGCGTTGAGATAGCCAAGTGCCGGATTCGATTCTCCTCCAAAGTACGTAATGACGAAGTTGGAATGTCAATTCTAAAGGAACCTTGTGACGTAGAATCTGCACATACTAAATTAATTAATCAATATGATCAAAAAACCTCAATAAAATTCATTTTTTATATGTATTTGTTTTTTATTTTGTGGAACGTATCCCCTATAATCCCATAAAAATTACCATTCCTTCACAGTTTCTGTATTCGCGGCATATTTACGGATCATATACCCTACGATTAAAGAGGTTTTACCAGAGATATTAAATAACAATTGGTTTTACTATAATTATTTTCATATACAGATAATAGATTTTTCAAACGCTTTATTCTAATTAAGATTTTGTTACATTTCTTTCTGTTACACCTTTAAACTTATTAATGTTTAATAAATCAAATCTTAGAATGTAATCTTATAAAAAAATAAACAAATAAAAAAATTATGTTATGTAAATAAAGTGTTTTTATTTCTGCTTCAGATTTAATGGCCCATTTAAAAATGACATTTATACATTTTATATAGCTGACTTGTTTGTATGGTTTTCGATTCGTTTGCCTTTTCCATTCACGAAGAAAGGACAGAACTATACCAAAAAAGTAATTACGGTAGATCTACTTTAATTTCATGCCAGTCACTGATTTCTTTTATTAAAAATACTGTTTATGAAGAACACTGTATTTTATATACATATTCGTTTTATTTAAAGGGCTGGCCAATACCTCGGTCAACGAATAAGCATTACTATACAACGAGGTAATGTGGCCAGCCTTTTAGGTACTTTTTTTTCCTTCTGGCGGTGGTATTTTTTTTTTTTTGGATCTCCAACATAACATATCATTATTGATTGTAAATAAAACTTATTTATAATGTAAAACTAAAATGCTGTTATAGTTAAAGGTGAACACGACGTGCTCAGACAGCATACTTAAATAAATAAAAAAACTATAAACATCTAATATGATGAATATTAAAAATAAAGATTTGGATTGCATCCAATACTTATAATAATTTTACGTTATTTTTGTGTACTAATATATTAGTATTAGTAAATGTTAATAAAATTAAATATTAAAAAAACAATCGTTTTAATGTATTTTTTAATCTGTAAAAAGCATGATAATTTTTTCATAGACACTGATTTTAAGCATAGGGCCTCGAAATACTGTATTTTCATCTTCGTCTCCTTACATCACTGACATGAAATGTCAATAAAGTCACGATATTCGCATACCGATACCTTCCCGTTTATGTCTATTAGCCAGGGGGAGGAAAGTTACTATTTCGCTTTGATTTATTTATTTTTTTGATCGCGTCATGTCATAGTTGCTTTCGTAAATATTAACTAATCAAATATTATTATTCTCACAAGATGGCACAAATGAATCGATTATATCTATTTCTATGCGATCACGATTGTGCATATGTTTTTATTGAATATAGTAATCTAAATACACTGACTTTATGATATTTATTCTTAATTCAAAATTTGTTCTTTATTAAACCATTAATAACAATTATTTTTAGTTAAATTAATGCAAACGATAAATAGCAAAAAAACTGTCAATGTTAAGCTAGCCGCACACGCGCATTATTATTGGCAATAATATCAATATTAACAATATTACTGTATATTTGCGGGTAGTATTATTGATATTCACAATTATGCATTGATTATTGCAGCTTTCTGGAAATTGTGATTACATTTCAACAATATTGGGGGGAGGTTGACTGACAGAAAAAATTTTGATGTGTGCGGGTGCGTGACAATACTTTAGTTGAGAAAAATACTTCAGGGTAGACGGACGCAATAGACGAAAGCAGCTTATACACGAATAATTGTGTTGAAAACAATATTTAATAGAATTTGTTGGGAAACATATCCAGATGTATGGTGTACGTGAAGTACGTCTATCGACGCATATCACGGTACAGTAAAGAAAATTTGTGCGCTGGTTAAGTTGCTCAATATTTATTTTTAAAATTTACCGAATACCACTAGAAAATATGTAAAAAAAAGTTTAATTTACCACCAACAAATTTTCAAAAAAATTAATTAAAGTTATAAATTAAAATCATCTTCTAAAAAGTTGTAGTTCCTTTACTATAGTAAAATGATTGAACTCAGTTTTTTTTTCTCATCGATTCTTTAATCCAACGTTTCTTTCTTGAATGCTCTTTTTAAATTCAATAATTTTAGTACAGTAATCAATGCAACTACTTTTCTTTTTCTGTCTATGTTTAACACTTGTACACGACTCAAGCTATAACGCGTTACTGAGTGAGCTTGTACTTCACAAAAAAAATTCGTAGTATGGGGGGCTATTAAATTGTTCAGTACTATTGAAACCTAGCATTTCCAATAATATTGTGTATGTGCGTGTAGCCAATGAAAAATTTTGTCAGTTTTATCGAAATATTTGTTAATTTTAATTGTGATAATCATAAAAATTATATAATAAAACTGTTTCAAGATATATCATTCAATGTTATTATTTATAATTGGTGCATTATGGTTGTACAGTAGTATAATTTGTGGTTTATAGTTGAATCAATCGAATTTTATGTAAAACTTAATTATGATGCGGATTTTGAAGGGAAAAAATATGTTAAGCTATATGTTATTAAACATAACAATTCCGTGTTTCATTACATTTTTACATTCGTTTTTCTTATTTTACTTAAATAACTAGCGAGTTAGATGGGTATACATTATCCCTGGGTATACATTATATGTATATTTATTAAGAGTTGCGGAACAAGATTAACAGATTGCGCAATATTCAACATTTTGATATTAAAATCACAAGAGTTGACGCTCGATTCTCTATGTATTATATATTACTTTATTCTATAGTATATACTCTATGGTATTGTCTATGCGCATACCTACTTATCGGGCCAATTTTAATATAATTTTTGTTTTTAAAACTTATATTTTAGTAAATAGTGCAGTGGAACTAAAAATTACAATTAATGTTTACATACATGTGTAAGGAATTCGTCTGTAATTTAGTACAAATCTTAAAATTGTTTGAAAAATAATGCGGGACGCCATTTTGCGCTATTATTCTAAGATTAAAATGACAGTCTCGCTCTATCATTCAAAACTTTCATATGAAAAAAAGAATAAGCTACAAAATTCACAAACTTTCTCTCTCTCGAGTTACACACTTAGGTAGGTATTTATATATAATTTTTCTGCTACGAATGATTTGTAAACATGGAGGCCAAGTGTTGTATTGATGTATAAAGTGTATTGTGTTTTGGCTTCATAGCACTTTAATATGAAGTTTCGTAATCTGGTTAGTGAGTAAAATTGGTATTTTCACCACAAATAATAATAATGTAACGTAATTTCGTAGATCGCAACGAAATATCTTTAGACGAATGTAAACGTATGCACATATTTGGCGCCAATGTCTTAAAAACCGTTACGCCTGATTATTTTACGGCTTATTGCAAGAAATTATCAAATTTTTGTTATTTAAATAGCCTTCTTAATCAAATACTGTTTGAAGTTCATGTTATGACTATAGAGTATCATCGCGAATAAACTGGTCCTGCGAGTGTCGTCAGATCTGTCATTCTAATAAATTATCTTGAATAGAAATAGAATAACTCCTAAAATAACGCGTAAAAATCTGATTGTTAGGACCAAAGTGGCAAACTCTTACATTACATTTCAGGTTGCTTTCATGGTTTGCCATTTCCAGTAATTGCAATGAAGGAATTTATGATTTTATATTTGGAAACATCTTGACCAACCTTGAAGTGAGTACTACTATATTACGCATTTACTATGTATTAAGTATAATTTATGTAATTAAAGGCTACACGGTGATAAAATAAAGTTTGATATTGCTATAGTTACATAAACAAATTCTAATTATGCAGTTTCCAAACATCCCCATCAATGTTATTATTGTGCTAGCTGGTAGATAAAGTTTTATTTTAATATAATTGAATGCTGCTAACTGATTCTAATGCATTTGGTCTTGCTCTGGTTTAAAAGAAAATAATTTATTTTCATATTGCATAACTCTTATGTTTTTGTTTATATATTATTATAATACTCAAAAATTTTCAGGATGAGCACTGATTTACCAAAAAGCCATGACTCAAGTGGTGCTACAGACTCAAACAGCGATTCTGAGGTATATTTATCTTTTAATGCAATTATATATATTTTATGATCAGTGTAGGAATATGTTGATTATAGTTTTTTTTCTCAATAAATTGTTGTAAAAAATATTATATATGCTCTGTTAGCAAAATTTATTTTAAATTCCATAAAAACATTTAGACTAAGTGGTGGTATATACATGTTTGAAATTATTACCCCTTGATTAAATTTTTGTGTTTTGAAATTATTACGCCTTGATTAAATTTTTGTATTATTTGTATATCAATAAATATGCAATTGTGTTATACATTTTCTTAGTTTTAAATATAGTTTTTTGCTATATTACCTATGTGGTTGTTCCTATAATTTGTTTCTTGTTTGTTACTTATCAAACTTATTTATTTCTATTGGTAATTTATTAAATACTATGCTAACAAAATAAGTAACTATTCTGGTTAGTTGTTTGAAAGTTCAAAAGCATTTTTATTTTCATATTGTACAGTATTGTTTTGGATCATACTATGGTTTCCTTTACATCATATGTCAGTGTCACACATAGGTATACTATTTCCATTTCTTTATTTTCTCGATGACAGTTCTAATTTGATAGTTGTAGTGTTGTGACCAAATAAGTAATGATATCGATCTGAATGAATATCAATATGAAATAAGTAATGATGATTCATAAGATTTTTATTAAAATAAATAAATAAAGATTACCTGTCCTTATAATTATTTTTGAGTAATAGTAGTACATTGTTGAGTACCTACCTACTTATTTTACAACAGCTTCGAAAATGTTGAAGAAGTTGGCATTATCAATCACAAATTAACATGTGTAACATCTTTTAATGAAATATAATATTAGTTAATAAATTTGTACAATAATAGTATGGGGCAGTAGTTTAGTTTCTTACAATATGTAAAAAAATATCCTGTCTGTTATTTTGTTACGTTTATCAATATAGCTCCATCCCTATCACTTTCTCTGACTATGGTATAACCTTGTATGTGTGTAAACATCATATTTTTATAAAATAATGCATACATAATGTAAAAAAGACGCTCTTAAAGTTTTCACAGGAGCTGTCATCGAGAAAATAAAGAAATGGAAATGGTATAGGTAGACAGACATATTTTTGCCTAAATTAAATTATTAAAAATATTTTGTTTAAATTACAGAACAGTACTTCTAGTGACACTTCAGGCAGTGACTGGGAATGTTCTAGTGTCAAACAGAGCTCATTGCGAAAACCACACTTCTCTGTTACTTCAAGTGATACGGGTTTAAAATTGAAAATTGCTGCAGTACCACCATGTAAAGTCTCACCGAAGAAAGTTGTTAAGCCAGCGGTGAAGAAAAAACTTGATTCAAAACCAGTTTCACCTCTCAAAGAGCGAACAATAGCAAAAAAGAATAAAAATGGCCTCTCTGAAACTAGTTCAAGTTCAGAGTCATGCAGTAGGTGCTCTTCTGATTCTTCAAGTGATGATGATTTGCCTCTTAAGACTGTTTCTAAGTCTTTACCATCAAAATGTTCACCACAAAAGATACAATTAAAACCAACAAAGAATTCAACAATAAACAGTGAAAGTGAAGAAGAAAAAAAAGTTACTGAAGATGTCAAAGACAATATAATAAAAACATGCAAGGAGAAGAGTGCATTAAAGACTAATAATGTTGTAAAAAAGACTAAAAGTGATGAAAATAGTGAGACTGGTGCAAAGAGGGGTAGAGGCAGACCACGTACAAAGGTAAGTTATAACACTTAGTTTATTATTCCTTGTCATCTTGTCACAAATATTTTGTTTTAAGAAGACAATATAGTAATTTGAAAGGACATAAATGCTATACTAATTATATTATATTATAATTGGTTGAATTGATATACTAAACTTAATTGAAACAACACATATCACATACAAAGTTTAAAAAATCTACTGCAGTATTTTTGCCTTACAAAATGTTGTTGAATGCTAAGGAATAAAATGTCTGTAATATATAATAACTATACACTTTTGTTAGATACTACTAGCTGACCTGCGCAACTTAGTCTGTGTCACTTATCAGAGAGAGAGAGAGAGAAAGGGTTAGAGAGAGTAGGTCGTAGGACACTTGATCACTATTTTGCTGCAGAGTTATTTTAAAACTGTGATATTTCCTTGAAATTCATTTAAATCAATTAATGTAAGGATGTCTATAGAGACGACACCTTCGCTAATAATGCATTATTTTAGAACAAATTTTATTAAAATAATAAAAGTTATATTAAGTAAACCTTAAAAGATAGACATATGCCACCATGGCCTTTTTTTAGAACTTTTTAACAAAAAAAAATCCATTACACATAACTGTTGCGTAGTTTTTACCATTCACGTAGCAGCGCACACAATGGAAGCTCTCAAAAGAAATAAATTTCCAACATTTTTCATTGATGCTGCTCCGCTCCTACTGGTCCTAGCTTGATGTTATATAGCCTTCCTCGGTAAATGGGCTATCCAACACTAAATAATTTTTTCCACTCGAACCTGAGAAGATTAGAGTGTTCAACCAAACAAACAAACTCTACAGCTTTATAATAATAGTATAGATTCTACAGTAAAACAAATAAGGCTGCCTTTATAGCATTAATATTATTAAAAACATTTATGTATTTTGTTTATTTTAAAAAGAGTGCATATTATCTGGTGTTACTAAATCTGTAGAAGAAATTTTGAAATCAAGAAACAATTAGGGTGTAAGGGATATCAAATTACATCTTCAGCAGGAGACACCCAAGCCAACCTCACATGTGCTTGGTGCACCCCCTGAACAACGAACGAGGAAATGGCAGTAGTTGAGTTGTAGTGCTGTTTTGGCTGACTGGAACGCAACCACCATGCATGTGGTGAATAGTCTGTTATAGTGATTCGCTTTTGTGAGTCGCGTTTCGGCATCAACCTGTGCATATCCAGTGTTCAAGGTTTAGCATTTAAGCGCAGTGGAAGGTTTCTCATTTGACTTTTGATGGAGGACATTACACAAGAGTTTTTGAAGAACGAAAGGTTGACAGCAAAAAGCTGACTGCGTGATTAGCGCGAAGTTACGTAGATAGAGAAAACTAAAGACAACTTGTGTTGTCAAACCAGGGAAGTTTTCACTTGGCTCGTCGCATTGACAGTGCGCAAATACACAACGGCGGCAAATCCACGCTCAGATGCTTCGTTAAAGCCGTGAAGCGTTGTTTTAAACTTCCCAGGTGGAAGTATAGCAATGAGGCAGTGAAACTGATTTGATCAAGGGAAGTGAGGAAACAATTTGAAATCAATCCTCCAACAAATGTCCCCTCAGAGGCTTGTCCCAACCAAGTCCTATAGTCCAAAGTTTCTGCAGAAAACATTTGGCCCAGAATATTACAGAGCAGATCCAACCATTTGGATCAAATGTCCTCGCGACAATAAAAAGTAACAATGTGTACTCAGTGGAAAGCAAAAGGCAATAAGAATACAAACATGAAATGTTACACACTTTTATACTAGATGGCGCTACAAGTATTTTTTGATATAAAACTAACAGACAGCAGACAGCACCAGTCGTATAGTCCAAGTTGTAGGCATTTCTAAGTCGACATTGTATGTTAAAATGTCTTGGACTGGTCTGTATTGTATACCAAGAACAGCCATCATGTTGGGAATATCAATATTTTCAAACAAATGAGCATTTTGCTTGTGGCAGTCCTTGTGCTAGCAGTCCTTTCAAAGGTGCAGGTAAGTTAGAAATCCATTTCCGTAGCTCATGTCCTGCGGAAGCCAACAGCTTGGTTGAGTAGAGTAAGAAGTATCGCATCTTGGTCGGTGGCGGCTCCCGTACAAATGTCATTAACGTACAGGTCCTGCTTCAAATTAAATGATCAGTGAGGGAATACCAGGCGCTCCCGATTCGCGAGCTCCTAAAGCGAACGTATTGCCAAAAAGGGACTGGACTTCAGCCCGTACGTGTTCGTGTTGAGATAATACACAACAATAAGATCCGATGGATCCTCTCGTCATAAAATCAGCTGATATGGGCGATAATTAAGATGGATGATCGTTGGGGAAAATTATTTTGATGTTGGGAAAAAAAACGACCTGATGTCGTCAGAAGCTCGAGGTGACATCACAAAGGTCCTGCAACAATTTAGGACAGGTGTGCAAGCAATGGTTCAACGACACACCCGTTGATGTCTTCGCAGAACCGTTCAAACACCGTGCAAAGCTTCCAAGTAGACGCTTTCAAGACCGCATGATGCGGGAGGAAGTAGTGTTCCATCGAGCGCCATTCCATATTTCACATACAGTTAAATTAATGTAGATTGGCATGACAGCGGTGGCCGTCGCTGGATTACGATCCCACGGTGGTCGCCGTTGTGTTAGGATGGTACTATGCTTACCATCCACGATAGTAGCCAATTTGCCGTGCTACCATAAAAAAAAGCTATTGTCAAATACATTTTTTATTCAGCAAAAATATATGAATTAAAAATCAATATAATAAAATCGCCCTGAATTTATATATTTACTAACTGTGCCCTGCGATTTCACAGATGTTAATTATCTGCTCTTCTGTTTAGTCTTATAGCTTGAAGATATATAGCCTTAATAAACAGGCTATTGCCAATAGAATTTGTTAGTTTCTGAAATTAGCATGTTCAAAGATACAAACTTTCCAGCTTGTATAGATGTTTACATAGAAAATTATTGTATCATAATTCTGATTTTTAGCAAAGTGAGATAGATGGTGTTGCATTAGAGAGTCACTGTTTATTATGTTTTGTCATAAATAATTATATAATGAAACAGCAGAAGTCATGTGGCTTAAATCCTATTACATGTCAAAAAAAGATTATATTTTTTTTGTTTTCTGAGTTTTAATTATTTGAATTAGTTTCTGAGTGAGACTAGTAGTAGACAATTAAGATTTGCCAAGTTAGAAATTCCATAACAAAGAAAGTAACAAGTGTTTTGTATATGAATTGAAGAATGTACATTCCGGCAACTATAATTAAATGAACAGCTATGGAACTTGGCAGTTGACACTTAGATCTTAGCTCTTTTGTTCGGTTTCAACAACTATCCTGAATGGCGTTTCTGCTGAGCTTGGCCACTTTTTTCCACATTTTTTTGTTTGTTGGGATTATCGTGAATCTTTAGAATAGACATAAATCTTTGAAATAAATGAAATACAAATATACTTGGCAATTTTATAAATTCATATTGAGATATTTCGATACTTACGACGATAAATGCTTTATTTATGCATTTTAAAACTTTTTGGCATACATTAATACACGGATTTGTGTGATAAAATACCCTATTGTATCCCTGGGTAATGGGCAATTTTCAAATTTAGCGTGTCATCGTCGACCACATCCAATTACTTTTAATTTTTTTTTAATCCTCTATTCAGTCTGGGCTATGTGATTGCAATCTAAAACACTGAAATTTTATTTATACTAATACCAGCCTGTAAATGCTGCTGCTGGGAAAGGTAATTTATTAATGTAAGGTCTAATAAAGTCTAATCTACCCTATCCATGATTTGTTGTCGATTTGAAATACTATTTTATAGTTTACTAGCTGTGCCTCGCTGTTTCACCCGCATATAGTTTAGAAGAAATCACTCATTGATGATTTATAATACTTCAGTATAGACAATATTTTTATAGGGCGATCAGATGTTCACATCGCGGCAACGCACGGTTCATTCGTGCCATGACTACTAAAGGCATAGATCCAAGTCGAGTGTTGAATTATTTTAATTTTGCATTATCTCTCAAACTATCGTTCAAATGATGATGATGATGATGTCCCCCTTGACGTATCCGTCAACGGCGAACTCTGTCAGCTTCGGTAATGGGAGCGAATGTGGCTCGCGAAACCAAACTTTGTTTTGAAGGTACGGTTACATGGCGAACAGTGTATCCAACCAGAAGAATTCACAGTGTAAATTTAGGAAGGCTTGGGATTAAAATACGATTTTCATCGAGATATTTAAAACGGTGATCTTCAATATGTCTACTGCCTTCTTAACAGAGTTACGCCAGCTTAGTCTCTGTTGTGCAAGCTCTTTCCACTCATCGGGAGATATTTTACATGCGGTAAGGTGACGCTTAATTAAATCTTTGTAACGAAGAAATTGACCCTCCGGTCTCCACTTACCATGCTTCAATTTTAAATAGAACACAGATTTAGGCAGTCTGGAGTCACTCATGCGTACAACATGACCACACCATCTCAGTTGACCCGTAATAAGTTTTGATTCTATGCCACTCAGCCCGGTTCGCCGTAGGATTTCAGAGTTAGGGACATGATCCTGCCATTTCAAAAGAAGAATTGAACGAAGACATTTCATGTGAAATACATCAAGACGCCTAATGTCTTCTGTATAAAGACATCATGTCTCAAAAGCATAAAGTAGTATGGGGAGGACAATAGCTTTATATACAGCGATTTTAGTGCGTAGTTGTAGATCATGCTAATCTCAAACTATAGCTCGAAGTTTTGCGAAGGACCAAGCTGCTTTCGAAATCCTAGAGGAAATAATCAGTCTCCAAACGGTTATCGCAGTGAATGTAACTGCATAGATACCGAAATGTTAGTACTTCCTAAAGTGCCCTATCTTCCAGTGTTATCGATGTTGTGTCTGACATATCTCCACGTGCTGGTTGTTTTATTACCTGGGTTTTAGAAGCACTTATGACTAGACCAAATTTTGTACAAGAGTCATGCAGGCAATCCAAAAATAACTGCAATCTACTAGGGTCTTTAAGCCTTTAAACAAACATCGTTTGCATAAAGGCCGTCTAAGATAGACACGTCATGCACCATACGCTTAGATCTAAAACGGGACAAATCGAAGACGCTCTTGTCTGTCCTAACATTGAGGATAATTTGTCCAGAGCATCCCTCATAAGAGTCCCTTAACACCGCGGCAAAATACACGGCAAAGAGAGTAGGTGCCATGACGCATCTTTGTTTAACGCCACTGGTAACAAGAAAATGGTCCGTGAAGTCGTTTTCATGTTGTACCCTAGCCTTCATGCCCTCGTGGAATTGAAGCACAAGGTTCACAAACTTTACAGGACATCCAGCTTTCTCAAGAACACATATACAGAGCACACCACACCGTTGCTGTATGCTTTTTCTTGAAGTTGTTTTACGACAAAGATAGCATCGATTGTCCCCCTATTCGGACGAAAGCCATTCTGACTCTCAGGTAAGATACGTTCAGCCAACTTACCCAGCCTATGGTTGAGAATGTGGGCCAAGACCTTACCAGCTGCACTGAGTAGAGCTATACCTCTATAGGAACCGCAATCTGAGGAATCGCCCTTGCCTCTGTAAAGCTTACAGATAGAAGCGTCCTTCCAATCTTGTGGCACCTCCTCATACTACCATATCCGCAATATCAGATTAAAAAGACTGTTTTGGATATTGGGACCGCCATATTTGTAGAGTTCAGCTGGTAGACTGTCCGGTCCTGAAGCTTTTCCAGTTTTAAGCTGAGTAATAGCTCGATGAAATTCATCAAAAGACGGTGGGTCGTCAAGCTCCGTGGATATAGGCTGGACTTGGAAAGAGGTGATATTTGTTAAATCCACGCTGTGAGTAGCTGGATTTAGTACTTCGCTAAAAGGCTTAGCCCAGCGATCTAACAGCTCGTTATGATCCGACAAGCATTTAGACTTGTCTTTTGAGTAAATAGGCATGGTTTTATTATGTCGAGGACCAAAAACGGTCCTAAGGCTCTCATAAAACTTTCCAATCTGCTTTATGTCAGCAAGATGTTGCAGCTCCATCGCTTCCTTCGCCCATCAGCGGTTTTTAAGTACACGTACTTTTGACTTAATCTCTCGCTGATTTGTTCTTTTTTGTGTAGTGGACGAAGAGTTCTGCAGCATTCGCTTTGAGTTGTTAACGAGCTTCATAACCTCGGCATCAGAGTCATTAAACCAGTCCTGATTTTTCTTCTCCGGCTTTCCGACAATGCTCATTAATCGAAGCCGTTGAATCAACCGAAACTTTAGCAAATTCTGAGTTAAGTTGACGCTGGATCTGATTTGAGGTGGTAAGTTTTGTGAAGGCCAGTCGAGTTGGTATTTTATACTTTTCTCTTTCTTTTTTGTAACATAGGCAAAATTTCGATCTTATCAAACAATGTTCAGTTCAATTGTCCGCGCCCCGCATTGCTCTAGTAATGAGTACATCTCTGAGATCAGTTCTGCGCACAATTACATAGTCAAGAAGATGCCAGTGCCTGGAGCGTAAATGCATCCAAGATGTCTTAAATTTATCAGCTGGACGGAAGAAGGTATTTGTAATACAGAGGCCAAATTCCGAGCAAAGGGACAAAAGCAATTCACCGGTATAATTACATCTACCAACTCCGTGTCGACACAGAACCTGTTTCCAAATTTCATTGTCACATCCAACGCGAGCGTTAAAATCACCCATAAGAATGATCTTGTCTCTGGAGGGTATATTTCGTAAAACGTTTCATAGATCATCGTAAAAATTTAGCTTGTCTTCTTCATCATAAGACATAGTCGGAGCATACACACTTATTAGGTGAAGATATTTGTTGCTATTAATATTGATTGTAATAAGAGTCATTAGCCTGTCATTAATACCCTTAGTTTTCTCTGTAAGCGATCTAACTATATTTATTTTGATGGCAAAACCAATACCGATGCTTGTTTTCTCCTTAGCGGATTTCCCAATCCAGTAGTAAGTATAGCCTCTGTGGTCCTCGCAGAGCTCTCCGCAATCACCCAGGTGAGTCTCGCTTATGGCTGCTATGTAAATTTTTTATTTCGATAATTCCCTAGCAATGAGAGCAGTTTTTCGTTCAGGGCATAAGTTGGTAGGATAGTCCAAGAGAGTTCGAACATTCTATGTCGCAATGTTAAGACGTATTTTTGGTGCTATATTTAATTTATTTATCTTTCGACCGCAAGTAATCGGTTCCCGATGGCCGCGGTTTACCATCTGGGTGTAAAGTGAGACGGACTATGTTTAGGCCACCTTTTTTAGGCTCCTCCCCTGTGCAGGGGTAAGCAGAGCGGTCCTAAGGTCTTAAGGCTGCTTAGACATCAGATGTGCTGCCGAACTCGTAATCCCGTCCAAATAACATGCTGTAGAATAGTAAAATTTTTTGGGCCGCCCTACTGTGTATGTACATTAACAAAAATAATATAATGATTAACTTTAAACATTATATTTGCAGTCTTCTTTCTTGCCGGCTCTTTTCGTCGACTGAAATGTTTTCCGAACCGATGATATATAATTAGAGGATTCGATTCCGGCCATTTTTTGTAAGCCCGGGATTTCCGGATTGTCGAAAGATACTATAAAAAATCTGCTTTTTAATTATTTTTTTGTTTACAAAATAATGAAAAGTTCATGAAATAATCAGTTGACAAGTAAGAAGTTAAAATTTAACGTAAATCTCTTCAAGACAATTTTTATCAAAAAAGAAAACCAACTTTAAACTCCTAAAACAAATATCAATTTAATTAGACTTACAATTCCGTAATAACATACTTTATTCTTTTACACAGACGAATACCAATCATTAAATTAAAATGAAAGGATATGGTTACATTTTAAGTCTTGTTATAAAAATTAAGATAAACAAAACCAAACCATTTCAAAATTCCCTTAAAAAAAACCAACTACATCTGTCTATAGCACATAAAATTAATACGTTAACCTTAAAAAAAAAAAAAATTAATCAGACTAAGTTCAAGCACGTTACTCTACAGAGATCAGTATTAATGTTAATAAATGAAAATAAAAATAATAATTTATAAATGCAAAGTACAACTGATTTTACATTTAGAAACGCACAACACCAGATACCAGATGACCAGATATGGTTTAAAATGGTTAGATACTTTTCGTACGTCTTATTTGTATTGCGAAAAATAAAATCTATGAAATAGTAATGTTTCGTCTCCAACCCGAGTCGGCGCAAACATAAATCAAATCTGGAAAATCAGGATGGATGACAAAATATTTTCATATTATGCAATGTTTTTATAACAATTTTTAAAAGTTTTGTTAATCCCGTAAATCCCGGGATTTGTCGAAATTGAATCTCGAAATTTTCGGGACAAAAATACGACCTGGGTCCTGGGATCAAATCCTCTTTATATAATGTTTTAACGTTCATAAGTGACTTCTCAGAGCTTAAATTTTCTAAATTGAATAAGCCATGTTTAATCCCCATAGAAATTAAATATTTTTGAAATGAAATTATCATTAACCCATTTTTTACGTATCCTCTTTCTTGGTACGGGTGTACTGTACTCCCGCCTATAACGGAGCGAAATTGTAATACTGTATCGCACAAGCACACTCGTCACTCCGGCGGACCCCATTCTTAGGTTCATGTGCTTAAGAGAGTCAGTTTAGTACAACCAGTGCAATGGAAAGCTGCCCCGATCTACTTCCCGTAGTTCAGCACAGGCGAAGAAAAGAGCCTAATGAGTACATTTTCTTACCTCCATCTGTTCTTCTACGCCATACCTCGTGGAAGTTCATTCCATTTGCATGGGATCATGTAGTATTCCAAGGGCCTCCTAATGTCGGCACATGCGGCGTAGGTAGTTCAGCATGTACTCGGGCGCCTTGTATCAGGGGGATGCCCTGTCGGTCGAAAACGGGCATAATAGTGGCGGAGTTTGGCCCAGGCCCATGCAGTTAGATCTATGCATGGGCTTGTGTTCCAAAAGGTGGATACGGGCCACACAAGTCACCTAACAAGGAGGCATTAGGGCTCGATCAAAGTCCTGGCCACAGACTATAACTGGATGGACAGGATCAAGTGGCTGGCGCCCACGCCTACACGCCTAATACGATGTATATTTCGTTAGCGCTCAGTTGAGCTGGCTAGAACCCCTTTTGCGGCTGCAGCCATAACAACCTTTTCTCTACACGTAGAGTAATTTAGGCTGATGATGCAGACGTTCAAGCTCTTTATGGCCCACTGTGGCAATATCCGCAAACGCTGCCTGGAGCCTCTGCTCCAATTGATTTACCTACTTTGGGCCCGAGAGCCAGGGAACTCGGATGATTTTGGCTGCCGTGGCTATCTGTCGGACCGATAGATCCTCGATTCCCATATCTGGCAACAAGACTGTCAACCGCGATTTTAGGAGAGCCGCCTTGTAGCTGATTCCATGAAACGTCACCCCAGACTGCAGTGTTATGACCACTTATGATGATGTAACCGAAGATTAGTAAATAACAGCCTAAAAAAGGGCAATTACAAGAAAAAATAATATCTTGACGACAAATTTTCAACTTGATCGTGATAGCCATTATTGGAAAATCCGCTGCCACAATGATGTTTCATTCCCCGTAGGCACAGGTTCATTGTATCGACAGTGGAATGGCTAATTGACTAAATTGTAAAGTTTATAAATGCACGTTAATCAATTAATCGTTCTATGTCAATATGATTCCAGGCCACGTCATTCGAGGCGGTGTTAGACTGCAACTACTTCTGAGCCATTAACCTTTTAAATTTCTTTGTTATTGCAATTTTTCTTAAGTTTGACTAACTTCTGTTCATCAGATTTTCCCCTCCAACACTAATAAATTGCGCTAACATGAAATTGAGTCGATTCATGTAAAATTAACAGTTTTGTTTATTTTTTGAAGAACTCGTGCGTGATGTAAGCTTTAAATATGGTAACTTTTTTTTTCATAAAAAATACCTAATGCTATTTAAGGCAATTTCTTTGTATATCCATAGTTTTGGACTTCCCCATATATAAATATCCGAATTAAATAAAAGGATTTATCTATACCAATATTATAAAGAGTAAAGAATATTGGAAAACTACTGGACCGATTTTAAAAATTCTTTCACCAATATAAAGCTACAGTATCAGCGAGCAATATAGGCTATATTATAACTGGAAAATTTAACTTATTCCTCATAAAAATGTCGATAGTTTTACACAGATTATAAAAAATTGCCTGAACGGGTTCGTTTGCGATGTTTGTTGCGTAAAATTAACATGGGTAAAACCGTGGGTCATAGCTAGTATATAGTAAAACGGATATCTGTTTTTTTATTATGCTCATTGGACATTCAGGATTTTTATCCCCGAACCATTTATTAAGATCACTTCATTTTCAAACTTTAAATGTTAAATCAAAATCCTAATAATAAATGATTATTCTAGTGTACTTTATTTTAATGTGTTTTTTTTTGTATTAATTATATATACTAACCCAGATCATAAAATTATTATCCCCGATGATAATTATTATTATAGCATAAATGTTTAACTTGTGATTCTTCTTATTGTTGGAACCCTCGGTTCATTCATATAAACAAGTTTATAGGGTGTCTGACGAAACAATAAATGCACGTTCTCCTTTTCAAATTACCCATAAAGAGATATCCTACCTTTGTATCATCTTAATCTGATCCAGTTTATTTGAAAGCTTTTATTCACGTTTACCGCACACCCTTCCGATGTGAGTACAAGTATTTATTATTCTGTTGAGATATTATTCGATATAATTTATTAATTGTGTCAGTATCGCTGCAGATGTTTCAAATTTTATAGGTTTATCATTGTAAATTCTTTTTGAATCAGGTGTGTGGGAACATTCTTAATTTATTTCTTGTATGTACAAATCGTATGTTCGTCTGTTAGTGATTGTATAACTTCTGAACCACTTCACCGATTGAGCTCATGTTTGTATAATTTTTGTTTATCGAAACGGTGGTTTATAGATTTGTTGTGATCCGATAGGTGGTGCTGCCGTTGGTCCATTAAATACAGGAAAGCGCAGGAATACGTCTGCCGGCCCAGCAAGCCATATCGGCACCTAATATGATTAACATCACAATTTTTATTACAATAAAATACAATTAAACGCTAAGCGAATACAGAAAAAACTATTTCAATTTTATAGCCTTAATTCACACTCTCTACGACTAATATATTCAGTTTTACTTGACTAAAATGATATCTCGTTTTATTCAGTTGATATTTGAATCACGATGCAAACAAAGTCAAGACGTTAACAATTTTTTGAAACTGTTTTTCTGAAAAACCAAGGCTAAATACGTTTCGATGTTATTCATATTGGATATCGTTATAATATGTAAAATATGGTGTTTAAACGATAAATATATAAAAATATAGTGTATCCGTGCAGATTGTTCGAGTATAATCATCGCCAGTTCGTCTCCTTTAAAACTAGATTACGGAGGAGTGTTGAGCAAGGAAGGGTTTTGAAAACGTTTTGATGTTTTGATGTTCACTCCTAATTGAAAGATGCTCCGAAATCACCGGGCTTAACAACAATACAAAATGTATACAATACTTTTTTATGCTGTTATTTATTGTATCAGTTTCAACAATACTGTCCAAAAACACTGCACATAAATTAATACCCATCAACCGCCGACAACATTATACTGGACTATTAAATGTAAAAAAATACTACTGTGTAAGTGTATCTGAAAAGGATTTGTCATCATAATCCGTAAGAGTTGGTACCTTGGCGTCAGAATTTTTCTCTGACTTGTTTCACTTAATACTTTAAAATTCAGCTTCTATAAATTAAATAGCAAATTTTAATTTATACATATATTTCAAGGAAAACGTCATAATATATAAACGTA
Organism: Saturnia japonica; assembly: GCA_033032175.1. Taxonomy (NCBI): domain Eukaryota; kingdom Metazoa; phylum Arthropoda; class Insecta; order Lepidoptera; family Saturniidae; genus Saturnia; species Saturnia japonica. The sequence goes on along the minus strand of CM065321.1, from coordinate 11,660,944 downwards.
GAACCGCATTGAATAAGTGATTCTTGTGATTTGCTGAGTCATACAAAGCAGTTAGAAGCGTGCCGTGATTTTATATGTTAATAATGGTTTAGCCTAGTTTAATTTAAGACTAAGAATATCTGAAATAAATAAACTGTACCTGTACTGTACTGTACGATAACTGTAATAAACTAAATGGCCTCCCGGTTAGCGTGCTCCTCCTACGTTATTCTGGTCCTGCAAATGAGGTGTCAAGGTGTGATGCCCTGATGATGATGAAATTTATTATCAGCGGTCGCCGTTGTTTCTGAAATGCAACGTACTTTCTCCATCAGATATTGAACAGCCGCTTTCTATCTATTTATAGAAGTGTATTATATAAAAGGATTACTAACTGACTGACTGACATATCACCACACAGCCCAAACTCTGGAAAATTAGAATGCGGGTTTCTTTTACACTGTAGATGGGCATTAAGGAAGGGTTTTTTTAAAATTCAATTTCTAAGATGGTGAAAAAGGGGATGAGAACTTTCGTTTGTATGAAAATCTACCATTTTTTAAGATAGATCTGTGAAAATTGGCTATTTGGTACATAACTATGATATGAGCAAAGCCGTGGGCAAAGCTTTAGTAAAGTATAAAGAAGGAAGTTGCTAACAACAGTTACCAGGAAAACAATAATGACATGCAGCAATAATTTTAATCCATTATAATTTGAAAGCTATGGATAAGAACTATGTGGATGCGACGCGGAGATCAGAATTAACAAGTACAGTTACTTTGCGGGTGTTAATAACTGCTATATATTATATTACTTAGGAATTTTTTTCTGCTTGCATAATAATTAAAATTAAGATATACTTATAGGCAGATCTATCATAATCGCCGACCCTAGTGCGCACACTTTCGTGGAGAATTAATGGATCTGCCCTTATATTATTTATAATAAACAGATAAAAGTTTATCGTTAATAAGTCTTTGTGATTCTTTCACAGCAAGCGGGCACATGTGAGGTATTATTATTATATAAAGAAAAGTCGTTAGAACATAAAAATAAACAGAAACCTTACATTCTCTATACACACTTATAGTCAAATTCATAGTAGATAGTAGAGAATACAGATTATCTAAATATTAGCGTATCATGCATATTTTGCTATCCATTAACATTAGCAGGCGTATTTTTCTGTGTAGTGTAGACCGTTCATCCGCGACCGAATAAATTAACACAGGTAAAAAAGATAACAGAAATGTCCAACTCACGGGAGATATTATTGACTAGCTGTGCTCCATGGTTTCACACGTGTTCAATTTATTTGACCTCTACTGCGTCGCTGCTAACGCACCCGTGTAGCGATCGTTAGTATCCATGTTCTCACATCCCGAACCTACTAGCCCACAGATGCAGATGGCTTGATGTTCTTGGTCACTATTTCGCTTCTTAGAGTCGTAGTATCAAGTTGTATAGCCTATAGCCTTCCTCAATAAATAGTCTATAAAATGGAGAAACTTTTTTCAAATGTGCCTGGTATTTCCAGAGATTAGCGTGTTTATTAAACAAACAAACAATCTCTTGAGCTTTATAATATTATAATACAATACTTAAAAAAAACGGGCACCTAAGAAAATTTACGTTCTAAGGTCAATTTCAGTTAATTAAATTAAGTTATTTGTTTGACGTAGTCTGCATGCTTATAATCGTGTAAATTAATATGCGTGAAGTGAATTCTGGCAATTTTTTAATTAATTTTCAATGAATTTCATAAAGCCTATGTATACGTCCAAACAATAAGAAGTGGCCAGCAATAAAGACGAGAACATTTGTTTAAAGTTTTTTTGGTTAAATAAAGTTACAAATGTAGAAACCTAATAACGAGTGTGACCTCCTCTTGCCAAAATCAAGGCTTGAATACTTCTGGGCATGCTTTCCACGATATTTGAAATAACGTTTTGAGGAATACGTTTCCATATAAATGTAATCTTCCTCAAGAGCAGTCAATGCGGGCTGTGCATGTAGAATTAGGACGTCCGTTACGTACATTTTCTATGAAAAGTAACTCCGTACGCTCCGTCGAATTAATTGCTGCCCAAAACATAACAGAGCCTCCGCCATATGGTGTGATTTCTTCGAAACACATTTCCGCATAGCGTTCCCGTGGTTTACGCAGCACTCCCCGACATCGATCCTCTCCACACAGAGATTCTAGCTTCATCAGAAAACAATACTTTGTTCCAGTCCTCCAGAGTCCATGAAGCGTAGTTTCGAGCAAACTGAAGTCGAGCAACATGGTGCTCATGGAGTAATTTAGGGTCCCGGGCCGGGCGGTAACTACTGATATTATTGGCAGGCCAAAATCCTTCTGGCTGTCCACAAGCTAACTTCTACTCCTCTTACATCTTCAAGGCTGTTCTTTAGGTCCACATTTGACGCCTTGCGATTCCGCAACGCCTGACTCACCAAAAAGAGGTCATCTCGTGGTTATGTGCATCGTTTTCTTCCTGGACCTGGGCTTCTTTTGACCGAACCGATCTCTTGATTTCGTTGCCATGCCCTCTGGATAGTTGAACGACTCACACTAAGACACAGAAGTTTGGGAACAATTTTCTTCAAGTAGGGCTATAATCTTACCGGTCCTTATTGCTTTATCAGTCATATCAGAAAGTGGTATCTAATGTAAAAAGAAAGACTTTTTCAGAAAATATCAAAAAGTTTTAAAATTTTAGTTATCAGCAAAAAACAGTTAGCATTTCGCGTAATTAGTAAAGCAATTTTACAATATACATTTTTCTTTTATTAATTTAAAAATTTTTAATTTGGAATGTAAGACATCATGCCCAGATGCTTCAAATAACAAGCCAATACATTATCAAATTAATAAAACCTCTATCTTGTAATATTCATTGAAGTAGAAAAAAAATATCTAAAGTGCCCGTATGTTTTGCAAAAGGGTTTAGTATAGAAGATTTGATGAGAAGTCTCGCTAATAAAGTATAATGACACTGTTTACGTTGTTGTTACTAGTGACGATGTATGAGCTGTGTGAAGGTGCGGGCGTGCGAGGGTTAGGTATCCAGCGTGTAGCATTTAATTAAAGCGGTGGGTGCATTTGGCTCGCGTGCGGCCGTGCTGCACTTCCGGCCGCCTTCCGAGGGCTGCGCTTTTTCCTTTAAACAGGGAGGCTACGCACTGCGCGAGGAAAGCGCGAACGGTCGACACCCGCGTTGAGAAATTAAAATTTTTCATGTAAACTGGTTTGATAGCGCGTTCTCTGTGGAGTGGGGGGTCGCGAATACGCGGCACGACGCGGCGCGGCGGTCATTAGCTGGTACGCGGCGCGACGCGCGCGCTCGTCCCTGTCAAACGCTACTGCGTGCGCGGTTACTTGTGGTCGCTCGTTTCTCGTACGTTCGTGAAGTGTTCGCGCGCTCAATACTCATCCCGTGTTTTGTTTCTTTCTGTTTATCAACTTTGTATATAGTTATTACTTTGACCGACTTTGTGATCATGTACTTGAGTGAAATAGTGAATATTCTATTTTTTACACAACTCTGAACATTGATAACTGTGATTTTAATATTTGTTTGGGTAAAAAGTATCATCTTCAGATTCAGATATTTTTAAGCAGTACATAAACATTCGTTTAACGTATTTTTTTTGTCTGTAAAAGTACGTAAAAATCTTAATTGAATAAATATTTTTCTTTCTTATCACTTAACAACAGCTCATTAATTCGTGATCATGTAACCGCATTATAATGTGGCCCGCGACAGTAATTTCATGCAATATAAACATACCGTGCGATAACCGTCGCGGCGTCGGCACAAGATTGACATCGCGACGGAGAGACGGTGCTGGTATAGGGGGGAACAGTTGCCGAATTTCCCTTATCAAACGTATAGCGCGGTACAAGGTCTTGTGTTATCACTTGCGACGTCGCGTCTCCAATCAATTCGTTCTGTGATTATGCACATCGTTGCATTACTCACTTTTACTTAATGCATACATGTTACTTTTGCCAACCTTTAATATATTAATGTATTGGAGAAATGCGATACCGGTAAACTATTGACGTTTACTATTATTTAAATGATTTCAAATTTTTGTGAAATCCAATAGCTGAGCTTCTGAAGTGAACCTGAGCTGCGTTAGCCATTTATAATAAACACTTAAACTACAAATTTTGTAACGTGAATTTACATTAAAAAGTGAAACGATAATCTAATGGTATTTCCATAATACTCGATCGAGTTGAAACTTATTTTAAACGAATGTTTATTAACCTGAATCTTAATATAAAGTGTGTGTTGCTTATAGTAAATTAGTTACAGTAGGGTGCGCTAAGTTTCGTTACGATTTAAATCTGTTTCAAGCGTGTGTAATGTAGATCGCGACCTAGTTGCGCATGATTGAGGATAAAACAATATAAATAGCTCGTCAACGCTAGTGGACGTGAGCGTCGAAAACTCTACGCTTGTCATAACCCCAAGGAGATTTAGTACCTACTGTTTTTTCTTTGTGAAGTGGAATTTATATGATTTACCAAGAGTGAGGATGCTGGCATGATGCGGCACGCGGCTAACGCAGCAGCGTGGACAGCACCCGGCGAGGTCTGGGAGTACGTCAGCCAGCTCGTCAGCTCCTACCACGATCAGCATAATTGCCAGGTGCTATGTCACAGCTGTATACATATTGTGCGTCAATACAATATTCGACGATGTCAAGTCTCAATGTGATAAATATTTTCTTGATGCCGTAATAATGAAAACAAATTATTTTTTTTGTACAGTTGTTCGCAATGTATAGTGTATGTATTATTGTTCATATATTGTATTTACGTAATCAAATTGTGAAAAGTCGCTCTCATTAAAAATATATAGGTATGTAAGAATCTTAGTAAACCTTTTTTTCAATTCTCAACAAGAATATGTATTAGTCATTCCAATACGCTGAAACGTTAAAGATGTATAAAATTCCAAAGTTAAAGAAAAATCATGCTATTTGTATGGGAAACCGAAAATTGCGTCAAACTTAACTTTCGACAGTGCCTAACTTTAATTTAAAAAAATCGACGTCCGCATTATTCGCAACATTTGTCCATAGTACATACCAAATTTAAAGAAATTTTTTTTTATCGAATTTTTGGCCCATCCTAATATAATATTATATACATTTTGTTTATATTTTATACTAGATGTGCCCGTGGCTTCGCTCACTTGGACTACAGGATGTCCGCGCGAACCTTGCTCCCCGCTCCCGGCTATTTTAAAGACAAAATGCTTATTGTGGGTGTTCATTAATGTTGTACATTAGTGTACATTAATTTGCTATATCTCTTATGGTTTATTCAACATAAGCCATTTAAGAACCTGAATTGATTCACCATGACCAGTTTTTTTTATTTGTGCGGAACCCAACCTAACCGTTTCGAAAATTACCCGGAATAAACAAACATACAGACAGACAAAAATTTGAAAAATGGGTGTTTTGTTATAGGTATCTATATACTTTCATATGCATTTAGTAAAATGCTGTTATTTTGACATTACAAACAGACACTTCAATTTTATTAATTGTACAGATAAACTTTTTTTTTCTTAATCATTATTTGCTTACTTAAAACTTAAAGTTAATGTTTTTTTAAAGTTTATACGTACCTTAGTTTCTATAGGTAACCGTAAATATTTTATTAATTAACTGCACAAGGAATATTAAAGATCTTTGGAAGTCAAAATAAAGCTGTGAGTTTTACCGACTATTGATGAAAGTGTAATATATATAAATATAATATATATATGTATGTATTTAAATTTATCAATCATCTTTGTTTGCCTTCCCCGATTGATAAACTACAAGAACTTGATACCTACTAGATTGTACTTACAGTTAATAAGATCTATGTTCGGACCTATATGATATTAAGAAAAATGAACTCATGTATATTGTTCCGGTGATTTTTTAGGGCGTTTTCCGAAGCTCTATTGGCTATTTATTTAACACTCTTATTTCAAGGTCTTACTACGCAGATATCGCTGTATTTTGGCCACGATTAGGGATTTACTACAGGGGTATTAGGTGGAGCTTTCAGCTGTCTCCCAACTATAAGAACTGTATATATTTTACTGTAACGACTAACTGTGAATTTAACGATAATTAATCTTGCATTTCTTGAAACCTTGTATTTCTTGGAATCTTGCATAAATGCAACATCACCAATTGTAATTTATTGTTTCGTGCCATTTTGGACGAATCAATCACAAGGCGGCTTTGTTTCTCGCGCTTCATCAACATTTTAGTAACTTTTTCAAGCAATCCGTGGTTATATATACGTTGATGTATTATGCACTTTGGTTTTAGTCCTTTTAGGGCCTTTACCCTATTTTTATGGTGAAATGCTAATCTAATATAATTAATAAGACGAACAAGAGTTATTTTTAGAGAATAGTGCTAGGTTCTATTATAAAAGCACTAAGCACATCATCGATTTGCGGAACAAGTTCAAAGACTATCTCAAGCAGGGTTTACCCTGAAAAAGTTCTTATTATAGGATGGATCATTTTTTGCATGATCTGATGTCTAGAAGTGACCCCTTTTTTGTTCGTCCATTAAAATAATATAATTATTACATAACTGTAAATATTATTTACACAGTAAAAAAAACCCTTATAAGTGCCGTCTTAGGTCCTAAATTAAAATAAACTATTTTCGACATTGAATTTGATACCTTATTAAAAATACACTAGAATTAATTTAACAAAGAAAATTCTAAAACAAAAAGAAATCTTTTTTTTGAGGGTATGAAGCACAAATTATTTAAGTCTTTTTTCAACCACAAACGATCCGTATTGAGCTTTGTTATTTATCTTGTGTTCATTGAACTCATTTGTTCAAATAGCAAAAAGTGCCACGTAATTGACAGATCAAACTTCGTTTATTTGACCGTGAAATTGTGATCGACCGCGCGTAACCGCTTCGCGTGCTTACCTATGGAGGAATGTACCCAGACCCACATCTACACAATACCCATAAACATAATAAGTACTGTCCACTGTCTTTAGATTTACCATAGAGATTAACCTAATAAACATTAACAAATTATTTAACATGTCTAATAAGTTTGACCTAAGTTATCATAGATATGCGTCAAAATTTATTATTATTTGTTGCATGTTGTATTATGAGCGATTTTTGCTAATAGTTTGCTATTTTATGTATGAATTTTACGCACGCTTTTTTATAATTATAAAAAAAAAATTATAGTGGGACCGAATTTTTATTAGACAGTTGTTTATGATTGTACAAAATAAAAACAATTGTCATGTAATCAGTAATATAGCCGACCTGTTGAAGGACAATGTTATAACATTTTCATTTCTTTATTTTCTCGATGACAGCTCCTGTGAAAACTTGAACGAGCGTCTTTTTTACATTATGTATGCATTATTTTATAAAAATATGATGTTTACACACGTACAAGGTTATACCATAGTCAGAGAAAGTGATAGGGATGGAGCTATATTGATAAACGTAACACAATAACAGACCCGATATTTTTTTACATAATGTAAGAAACTAAACTACTGCCGGATATTTTTGTACAAATTTATTAACTAATATTATATTTTATTACAAGATGTTACACGTATTATATTAATTCTTGATTGATAATGCCAACTTCTTCAAAATTTTCGAAGCTGTTGTAAAATAAGTAGGTATAGGCAGGTACTCGACAATGAAACGAGATAATTATAACGACAGGTAATCTTTATTTATTTCACAACACTACAACTATCAAATTAGAACTGTCATAGAGAGAACAAGGAAATGGAAATAGTATAGAACATATTGCATGGGCACAGTATCCTAGCACTATATTATGTAAAAGAAAGATTTACAAGCAAATGTAATATTGTGTCAGAATCTCAGAATAGAATGTATGTTTTCACGGTTTTATTATTGAAAATCTAAAATGGTTTATTTAATTTAGGCCTTATGAAAGTCAGAACATTACTATCGGTTCGTAAAACATCACAGGCATCGAGAAGAACCGGCAAGATACTTGATGGAAAAAAATTAATGTATAAAAAATGTTTGCATTAAATGATTATATTATTTTAGTGGATGTACAGAGAGGGTTTCATTTCCAGACATCACTATCATTCACGTAATAAATAATTCATCCTTCAAAGACAAAAGACAGTAAAACTGATATTGTCCTTGAACTTATTATCCGACAAATCGGTAATGTACTTAGGGATCTTATTATAGAACCTAAAAATATTACCTTAAAAAAATATTGGTCATACTTACAAACATGGGCGATTTTTTTGTTTATTTCTAGTATCAAAACTATTCTGGTGATATACAAAACTTAGCTTATTTAAGTTTTTGCGAAGATACATTAAATTGTCAAGAATCTGTTGTAATAGTCACGTTTAACCACAATCGTAGACGTCATGTGAAGGGAGAACGGCTCCCAAATGCAGCAGTAGAACATGTCGTGGTGCAGTGTTTGACGGGTGTTGAATTTGCAGCCAAACTTATGACGGCGCGGTGCGGCGCGGCGTGGCCTCAGGAGGCAAGTGGTAACTGAAACCGGTTGGACATCTTTGTCGCTGCGCGTCCGCCGTGTTTTGGTGATATCCGCAAAAAGTGCGCAATGGTATGCGATGCGAGTTCGGTTGATTCTTACTTCTTAGTCAATGCTCAGATATTAAAGTTAACGACCAACCGCCTCTTACTAACTCGATCTCATTATACGAGACATTGATTTGCTGGAATTGCCATTCGAACCGGTTGTACTCGGTCTATTCCAAGTACGTCGGTTGATGTCTCCAGTGTTATCACTCTCCACTATTACACGCTGGGACGCACGTTGGGAATTTTTTACGCTACAATTTATTAGCAAACTTGCATAGTTTATTTCGTTAAAAAAATGAAATTGTAAAATGTTTTTGTTTTATATTTTCAGTAATGTGAATTTATTTCTTCAAAAATCTTACTAATAAAAAGTATTTATGACAGCGAGATAAAAAATATAAGTGAAAATTGCTTTTAAAGGGTTTTTAACATGTTGTTTTCATTATTTTCTGCCTTTATGAGTTTCATGTAAAGGTATCGTTCGATGTAGTGCAAAAGATCGTGTACATTTCTTTAATCAGCATTGCATATTATAGATGAAATATTGAAATCTGTAGTAGACGTATAGATCAAAAGGTACCGTTTCTTTTTTCTTACAAAGTAATTAATTATTTTACCCTTATTGATATTTATTATAGCTTAACTTACTCCTGCAATAGCTAGCCAACCTTTATCAGAAATGAATATATATTATGACTTTTAATAAAGTACGACGTTGTGTTTGGTTTGATTAGTTGCAGTGATCGTATTTATAGTATGCGCCACAGTGCGACCGCGGAGCGGCGCTGCACTCGTGTTCAATCGCAGTCTTTATAAATAATTCGCCGGTCCTCATATGGGTCTCTTGTATTCACAATAAACGCGTTCAATGAGACTGTGTCCTCGTCTGCCAATTAAATATTTACGGGGGCATAAATAGATATTCATACTTGTATATTGCTTGATATTATGCACATTATCTTTCTCTTTAAAAATATTTATGCACCTACCACGCATAATGCATAAAGCATTACGATTTCTTTTCAAGAAACATTTTATGTCTTAGTATGATTCTAACAGCTTTTTTCAATTAAATAATATTATAATGTTCTAGAAGATTTAATGTATACGAATATTTTAGTGATTTTATTTCATGCCTGAGCAATAGTAATAGACATGCAGTAAATTAGAAAATAGAAAGTTACTAAGCAAATTCGGTACTACTTACTACCTTAAAACACAGAAGCCGACGCGACGCGCCGCGACCCAGCGCTACGGTAGGACGGAGTGTAGGATTATATCTTATTAGATTAAATGCTTAAGAATTGTTTCATACCATTTCTCAGTAAAACAGGTTTTGTTAAATCTCGATCATAAGTATTATTACTACAAGCGTATTTTGATTTAATCTGCATCTCATCTGACCCACCTGTTTATTGTTTTATATTCGGCGTGGAACGGAAGTCTACTATACTGTTTAGACTTAACTTGATGTATGAAACTGGTTCTTGTTACCTAATATAATATTATAAACAACATACGATACTCAGTTATGATAAATTTTATCTCATATTTTTAAATTTATTATTCAAAGATTTCTTATAATATGCTAAGATAATGTTAATGCTCAATAGAAGGAAAACGTTATTAAATAAATGGTAGAAACTGTCTGGAAACTGGTAACTGATATTGAATTATTGCGTGTGTGTGTGTTTCTTTAGACGAGTTGAATATAATCATTGCGTATTGACGCGGCGAAAAGGGCGCACTGGAATCGGGATAAGCCGGTCCAACGGCCATCTTAGTTTATTCGACGTTTAATAAAGCGCCTACGACAACTGCGTGCGGTAATAGGGTTGTGTGTGTACTATGTACAACACATCAGCCCAACGTATAAGGAGTTGACTTTATCGTATTAACTAGCTAATTTGTATTAATTATATGAAATTAAAAAGGATATCGATTCGGTCTGAGAAATTGATCCTTTTCCCACGTATTCCATAAACAAAAGATACCTATATTGATTTATCGTTATTATTGGTTCACTAACTCTGTGCCCGCAAATTCGCTCGTGTGGACTACAGAATGCCGTCGATCGGGCACACGCTAACCTCGTTCCAGGTTATTATGCTTATTATGAATGATCCTTAAAAGATGACGATATATGCTCTCGCTAACTTTTTTTTTGTTTCTTTTTTAATACCTACAATTATGTACGTACTACATTAATTTGATATAATTTCTTTTATGATTTTTTTTTTAGAACTGACATATACTGTTTAGCCTTAGGGGCCCTGAAGCCTCTGACGGCTTTTACAGCTTCACCGGACTTGGACTCTTAAGATTTACTCAGCGTAAGCCATTTAAGCGCTCGAATTGATTCAAAATGACTAGTTTATTTTGTTATTTGCGTGAAACTGTAATTATTTTTGTAAAATAAAAGTAGCCTAAGTTACTCCTAACAACAGCTATCTGTCAGTGAAAGATCCCTCAACATCGGTCTAACCGTTTCGGAGATTGTCGGGAACAAACAGACAGACAAAAAATTTTGAAAATTGGTTGTTTGTTATAGGTACCGTGTATACTTTCATATGCATTTAGTAAAAAGCTGGTAATTTGACATTATAAACAGACACTTCAATTTTATTAATTGTATATAGGATGTTATTGAAAAAAATATAGAAAAGGTAGACAGACATCTGACGGTCGTTTTAGATGTGGCCGATTCAGCCCTAGCTTCCGATCAGGTAATGCAAAACGAGGCTTGGGAATAAATCGTTTACATGGTTGTCGGCGTAAACTGGTCTCACTAGGCGCTGTACCGCGTTCCTTTGCCTATATACCGCAACGATGTACGTACGAAACTTCACAAAATCATCAGCCTCACCCCCCTCCCACTGCTATTAATTTACTTTTTGCAACAAATTTTATGGGCAGTTTTATTCACTTTTAAAACTATCGAGTTTTGTGTAGGTACATTATATTAGGTCCTTACTTATGAAATTAGCGTTTTGTCATAGGTACTGACCACTTTGATCTGAAATATCTCTTCTTTGGTTAAGAATTACAAATTCAAATTTATAAATACATTTAGCTGGTACATTTGAGTTTTGAAAACAGTAATTAATTTGTTTTTTCCTCATTATTTTTATCTTTGGCGTCGCTTATTACCGCACAATGGAAAACATGAAATATCGGTATATTTAGGAGTATTAGTTCTACCGTGGCACCAGTGTTGCAGAAACAGCTCGAAGGATTAATTATATGTACGACGCTAGTGTCGCAAAAGACAGCACGGTACGTTTTTGGTTTCAACGTTTTCGTTCTGGAAATTTCGACCATCAGAACCAACCCCGTGGACGGCCCGAGACCAAAGTGGAAAATGAAGAATTAAAGGATATTGTGGAAGCGGATCCATCACAAATCACTTCAGAGATAGCCGCAGGCTTCGGGGTAATTGATAAAACTGTATTAATCCACTTGAAGCAAATCGGGAAAGTAAAAAAACTTGAACGATGGGTACCTCATGAATTGAGTGAATCGAACTTGCAAACACGAGTCGACTGCTGTGTTACTTTGCTCAACCGACACAATAATGAAGGGATTTTAAATTGAATCATTACATTGTGATGAAAAGTGGATAGTGTACGATAATCGAAAGCGTTCGTCGCAAAGGCTGAACTCTGGAGACCCAGCCAAATCCTGCCCTAAACGAAAATTGACTCAGAAAAAGTATAAAACATTCAATTGGGATGACAGGCTAAAATGATCTTCGGCATGGAATCCAGTGATAGGAAGACTTAAACCTTGGATGCGATTGAACAGATGAGGGTAGTTACTAGAAATTGCCCTCGCTTACGAAGACATCGTAACACTTCAATCGGCTAGTGACCAGACCGAAACGTCGAGTAGTAAAATAGTAAGACGTGTTTAAGACCAGCATTAAATATATTATAACTAAACTTTTATTGAAATTAAACTAGAGGCTATTATAGTGTGTCTAATGAGAGCTGAGAGTGAAAATTGGCGACAGATTAAATTATTATTATTATTTTATTTATTTATTTACCATACTAACATATTTACACAAGAGTTGTTGAAATTAATGCCACATAAACCTTTAAGGTTTGTGTGTGACACTTACAATACGTTGTCGGATATACAAAAATATAAACATTAACCTGGTACAAGCACTATAAACTAATAAACTAGCGGTCGCCCAATGATCGAAATTCGACAAGCGATTTTTTAATCATAGACTATTTTCCGTGTGACATTTGCAGTATGAACCTAAACAATGAATATTATACCACTTGCCGTCACTTTCCATTGAGTGACAATGTCAATATTTTGGGAGGTCTAAGTTCAATGGCACTCATCAGATTAGGATTCGTAGTATTAATTAATTAAATTTAATATATTAGTAACAGATATTATAGATAAATTTTAGCTTTCTGCACGCCTTCTCCGTATAAACTTTAAACATGCCAAATCTCACTGTTTTCCGTTGCACGCAATACGCTTAAAAGGGGTAGAATGTTTTTGCTTCACATATTAATATAATGATTAGATGGTATATTTCCAGATTAACTAGCAATAAAAAAGGATTTGATTATTATTACGTTTATTCCTAATTAATGTGTGTATTACTTAACTAGCTGTGCCCGCGGCTCCGCACGCGTTAACTACAGAATTATTGTGAAGATATCGTGATATTTTTTTTTTAGATAAGGGCCAACTATATAAGGAGTGAAACAATAAAAAAATGATCAAAATCTACCCAGTAGTTTTTGCGTGATGCGCGTACAACGGTAAACCTCTATCATTTCATTTATCTAAATAAATACGTTTGTTCCTTATTATCTGGGAATATAAGACCCTATTTTTTTATTTGCAGCGAACTTTCACTCCCCGCTTTCATTAGACAGACTCGGTATGTGTTTTAGTTTCGATATATCGTAATATTAACGTAAGGTATTAAAGCGGCCGTGTTCAGGAATTAGGAAGTCGCCTTATCTGAAGGTCTAGACAGTATCCTGCGTATTTTACTACATTTGTGGCATTGTGATGGTACGCCGTGTATCGGCAGTTGCGGTCTTATCTCGCCATTAGAGTTATTACGGGCCGAGGGCCTGGTATCTCGCCCATCGCACCGCTTCGATTGTTTTTGAACGCGCCACGGCCAAGGATCCGAGCGCTACCAACATAATTGACCACTGTTTACTTTTGAGACAAGCTCTTATTTTATTCTGCAGTTTTTGTAATATTTTATACACTCCTTAAGTCGATGATGATATACAATGTGTATGTGGCGTTTTATTTATAGTAAAATGTGGTCTTTATATTGTTTAACATTTCAAATGCGAGATTCAGATTATGAGGTTTATTTTATTCATTATTTATAACTTATTACAGAAATTTCTATAGAAATTAAGATTAGTTATTAAACTGGCAGATTAATCAAATCCTGTGTGAGCAAGAGAGGTTATGATAAGATCCATTATTTTAGTTATTGTTTGGTAATATGTAATGTTGTGAAATGGAAACTCAATGGTGACATGACGTGGATATAAAATTGGATAATCGACGCCCACGTTTCGTTTTACCGGTTGCCTCCGTCTCGTTAATTGCGACCAGAGGAACAATGAATCAAGAATTTTATATGTTTGACTCGTCCGTTATTGTTAAATTCAAAAATTATTAATGTAAGACTGGTGTTACGTTTGATTCTCGAATTTTCGTAGTAAAAGTAGTATTATTTCTATTATTTGTAAATAGCTGTGCCCCACGATTTCACCCACGAACTTGCCTACAGCTTCCCAGATTTCTTGACGTTGATGGTTACCGCTACACTCCCTAGAGTCCGTAGCCTATTTGATAGCCTTCTTTAATATATGGTCATAAACTGCAAAAATATTTTTTCAAAACTGACTGGTAGTTCGACGAAAGATTAGCGCGGTTAAACAAATCATCTGTTGAGCTTTATAATATAAGAATTAATAGCAGTTTAAGTATGACTGTCTTCTTTACTTTTCTTATAAAACTTCGGAATGGGAAGACCGGATAGGGAATTGTTAACATATTGAGCTCAAGTTTTTATTAATTAATTTGGTTGCCCAACAGCTGGGGAATCGTGACCTTGTTCTCGAGTGTAGTGTAGCTTTGTCTACTCAATTAGTGAGGGCGGTGATCGGAACCGCCGCTGCACCGCACCGCGTCGTATTCTATCCGCGTGTCCGTGGGAATTGCTTAATATTATTCCACTCCCTCTGTACACACTTAATGAAGAGATACGTGGTTAGGAGTCTTCAAAAAGTTATATTTAGTTGTTTTGAAAAATACCTAATAACCATTTGATAAATATTTGTATTGTTTATGCTTTTTTAGTACTTAAATTATATAACTGGTTGGTTTGATACAGTTTACTCGTATATAATTTTAAGTTTTAGTTTATATGTATGTTTACATGTGCGTCTAAGCGCGAGTTTTCGTTGTGAATTTGGGATACTTGCCAAGTATTTTTCGGGAATGAGAGCTATTTTGATTCTAAAAGAAAAAAAAAATGGATTTTGTAAACTGCGGATCTTGGTTAGTTGAGTTATTGAGATTACACAGTTTAAAAAATAACATTAATCGTTCGATGAAAGCCTGGAAACTGGTATTCAAACGTCGCGGCATACGTAAGTTAGGGCAGGTCGGGCATTCTTACGGCTTCACGGTGATTGTAGCGTACTTTACGATTGCACGCTCCTGCGCACTACTATTGTTCTAATGGGCCTTCGGCCCTGGTTCGCTGTTCTCACAGAAACAGCCGTCCCTGTATTCGCAGACTTGAGGTCACGCGTTCAACTTAATCTCGCATATTTTATTTTCCACGATTTTATGAGATTTGCTCGAATGATTGTTTATTTAACGCTGTTATATTTCTGCTCTTTATGCAATTTATACATGTTTAATGAATCTTTCTGTTTATTAGCTGTCTTTTTGTAATTATTATTTTTTGCTGTTATCTGTGACGAGGGCTCGTAAGATACCTACTCCCATAGAATCACCATTGGGAAAAATCCTTGTAGGAAGTGAGCTTCTGCGGACTTTTTTATTAGGTTAATATCCCTCATGAAAATAATCACCTTTATCAATTGTTGTCTATAGTTTTTCTCATATTAAGTTTTGTCTTATCTTTTTTTTTTTCTTGCATCTTTGCTTTTTAATGCGGCATCGCTGTAGTAGTTTATAACATAACATACCATCACGCCTCTATCACCGAAGGGTTAGGCAGAGGTGTACTAATGTACACCCATAGTTCACCGTGTATATTTTTAGGTCCCATGTAATAGGGGCGATCCTATAGCTATTAATCGGGCACAAAGTCAAACTCCGAGCTGCTACTGAGTATTTAATATAAAAAACCCATTAAAACTTTGCTCGACCTGGGAATCGAACCAGCAGTCGTGCTATTGAGGCAGTTCATAATATAAAGCAGTAAATTTTTGAACCTGCGATCGAAGAATTTGTATAGTGTGTACGTTTGTTAGTATGTCGACGCGAAAGTCCTAATCGTGCAGCGGTTATCGCAGTCAATTAATCTTGCATTTCTGTGAGTTTGACGCGCCGCGCGCTGCTACGTCCCGATTTCGTGCCGCGGTGACTAGGAACCGGCAATATTTCACACATGATTAGAGCGGTGCACACCGACAGTGTATGGGTAAGCAAATTGCGTCGAGGCGACGCGCGGTCACGATCTGAACCTCGCGGGAACCCGGGAGAGTTTCTACAGAATTCCAACGTAAACGCTACACAGATATTAATGCCGGTATCTCCGCTGATATACCGGTTCATATTAAAATGCCGAACTTAATGTATTTATATTTTGTTGGGTTGATTCCCTTTTATAAACTTTCTAATCAAGAATAAAATGTTATGCCCAATGATTCAGCCTCTTTAATATTCGTGTTTTATTATTCATTAATTAAATTCTCACCGCTTTTAACATAAGCGCGTACCCTATTCCACCGATGACTCGTTCTTTCGAAGGATGTCGGTTTTTATTAGGGAATAAATACAGGCCGGTAGTTATTCAAATGAGATACAGCTCGTATCGCGTAACGGATAAGGAAGTCTCGGTCCTGCTGTCGTTTTATCGTGTTGTTAACATTTTTGCAAGGGCATTTACAGTTTCAAGCACTCTCATCCTTTATCATGCTAATTATGTTAGTATGTAGTAATTGTTCGTTAGATTTTTCATACGAAGCTAATTGGAAATACACTGTATTTTTTGTAGTTAGGATAATTATTTTGGATTGTCGTAAAGTAGGTAAGTAGGTATCTTATTAAATACTGATAATTTCAACTGAAACTTGTTATCCTGAGAAATTAGGTAAATTTCGAAACGCGATTCGAAAAAGCTTTGAGGAATCTTGAGTTTTGTAAATCATTCCAAGTCATAGTTAGAAATTAAATTTAGATAATTGATTAGCTTTATAATTTAGGAGATATGAACAGATTTTTGAAAATTTGGCTTTTAAGTTGGCAAAAAGGGCGTAAAACGTTGTATGGAAAATCTTAGCTACGAAAGCGGGGAAGGACGTCAAAATTTGTTAGACACTATTTAAAAAAACATTGTTTTTCAATTCTGATTTCTGAATAGGCTTGTACCACAAACTTACGAAATGCTAAGTAATGATGAGGCCAAAGATATACCACCTTCGTTCATCGCTGAACCTAGAAATAGGCCTGGTTTTCAAGTCCAGGTGCAGAAACATACCGATGAGGGATTGACTAACAGTTTTGTATTTTGATGGAAGTTCTTATTAATTTAGAAGTTTTTTTTGTTTTCGAAGACAGGTTGGAGAATTTTGGTCCTTATGATTTTAATTTAAAAGAAGTGTTTTTTTTTTATTAACTGTTAAGATATTGAAAAACGTATAAACAGAACTATCGTATGGAGATGAATATTATGGATTTTATGGATAATCTATACTAATATGTATTATAAAGCTGAAGAGTTTGTTTGTTTGGTTGAACACGTTAATCTCAGGAACTACTGGTTCGGATGAAAAAATTATTTTAGTATTGGATAGCCCATTTATCGAGTAAGGCTATATAGAATCACCCTACGACTACGAAAATTTGTTCTAAAATAATGCATTATTAGCGAAGGTGTTTTCATAAATATGGTATTAATCCGTATCGAAATAAATACTTTATTCTTCACAAGTATTTAATTTTGAACAAAATTATCTTTTGCATCAACTGATTTTAATGAACATCTTGGAGATATCACAGTTTTAAAGTAACTCCGCAGTAAAATAATGATCAAGTAACGCGCGCGTTTTTTATGCAGAATGATATGGGAGGCGAGCGGTATATGAGGAAGGAGAGCCAATGGTGCTCAAATAGTTCGTAGATAAAACAAAAAAAAACTTTCAGCTCATTTAGAATTGTGTTATAGGTGCCTACAACCCACTCTCTAACTCTCTCTCTCTGTCTCTCTGTCTCTCTCTTATGTGACCCAGACAAAGTTGCGCGGGTCAACTAGTGTCAAAAACAGCTTTTTACTAAATGCATATGGCACCTAAAACAAAAAACCGATTTTTAAAATTTTTGTATGTCTGTCAGTCTGTTTGTTCCGGATAATCTCCGAGATGGTTGGACTGATTTTGACGCGACTTTCACTGGCAGATAGCTAATTTTATAACAAGTAACTTAGGCCACTTTTATTTTATTTTATTTTAGAAAAAAATTTAGGGTTCCGAGCAAAATGGTAGTGGTGAATCAACTTAGGTACTTAAATGGCTTACGCTGAGTAAACCATAAGAGATATGTATATCTAATTACTGTATTACATAATTGTAGACATTAAAAATACCTACAAAAAAGTCAGCGAGAGTATATGTCTATCTTCTAAGGAACATCCACAATAAGCATTTTAGCCGGGAGCGTGGGAGCAAGATTCGCGATTGATGGCATTCAGTAGTTCACGTGAGAGAAGCCGCGGGCACAGCTAGTATTACATAAATAGGAAAAATATTTTCCCAAATCTTGTTCTGTTTGTTACTATATCTATCTACGTACGATCCACGTCTAATAAAAATCAAAATTTTATTATTTAAATTAATGGAGTACGCGATTTGAAATGATAAATACAATTACTTAATTTACCATATACACCTTCTTTATACTCAAGGACACCGTAAACATATTTTTCAATGTTGTGGGGCTTTCAGTTGTTATCGCCCCTTTGTAATTTATATTAATTAAATAAAACCCCAGGACCCGTGGAGGTAGCAGGCCATTGCAAATGTTAGTAAAATGTGCACTTAATTCTGAGTCACGCACGTTCCGGGGCAGATCAAAACAAGGTGTAATGTGTATTGTAGTGACCGGCGACTCGGAACGAGCTAACTCTCGAGACGACCGCAAAAACGAATAAGACATAAAACACGTGGGTTGTAATCATTTTTAAATTCGATAACAGCCCTTCGTACTACGGATCAAAACATGGCGCTGTTCTGTAATTTGCATTTTAGCATGATAAACAATAACAACAGGGATAAACATTTACAATAATGTGATCACGTATGTTCGTATCTATATTAATAAATCTGCAGTTCTGTCTGTACATTACATTTTTCCCAAATTTCTCGATAGACATCCCACTACCGATTACGAATAGCTAAATTGTCTTTAAATATTTTTTTGTTTCTATGTGTCCGGGTTTAATTTAGAAACGGCTTGATTATTTTAATGAAATTTCATACACGGGAAACTTATTAATTCCTCAATTAGTTGTGAATTCTCAATAATCTTTAACACAGGTTGCGGACAACCTGTACTGAATTGATAATCTTGAAATGGCCTATAGCAAAACTTTTGTCGGTTAACAAAAAAATACAAAACAAAATATATTCTAAGCAGTACATAAAATATGTTTTTTTTTTTTCGAAGACTACAAATTTTTACCTTGTTTTACATTCTTGTACACTACGACCACAAATGACTGAATTTCACCAGTTTTTTGTTGTTCTATTGTTATAAATTAACTAAGCCGATAATTAGGTAGTAAATAGTATGACCAGTTATTGCACTTTCTGTTTTTGTTAAAAAGACTTGAATTAATATTTTAGTGAAAAATTTGCTACATTTTTTTTTACAAAGTTTTAAGCAATTTTCTTACAAATAAAATGTATGAAAGCATAAGTGACCAGTAAGTAATATTAAAATAATGTTGGTTTCAAGTAGATTTTATAATGATATAATTCATTATTGTATCTTACGTAAATAGTCTATTAATTCTATTAATGTAGAAAATGAGTAAAGACACATTTCAAACAGTTTTGAATATTTCAAAACGAAATAATGGAATTCCGCATTATCTTTTAATTTTAGACACAGGTGCCCTTGCAACATGTATTCCTTGCAACCTAAACTATCAATTATCGCAATACTGTAAAATGAATTATTTTTTGGAAAAAGATATTTTGTTAGATTCTCGACTCGTGTATAAGATTTTTTGAAAATCTATGTATGCTGTTTTTCTTCTATTTATAATAGATGTCATGGTTCCTAAGAACACATTTCTCTATCTCTTGTAATATCAGAGTTGCTGTCACTGACACATCTCAATGTTACACTCTGTATCTATTTTATATTTGTAATATTAAGGCCATTCATCAATTAGGTATTTTATGCGTATTGCTATGACATTTCATATATATTTCTGATAAAGTATCTATTATAGGTACGAAATAATTACGTAGGTAGTAAGTAACACTTCTAAAATGACAAAATATTGCACGTTATAATTTATTCATAGTCTTCAATAAATTGTTCCTTTTTAAATAACATAGTAAATCTATTAATTTTTAACACTAATGATTCACTTATCTCGTTGTTGTAATTCAATGGCTTATGTTTTTAGTTTTATATTATACCTATAGGAAGACATTTAAATACCCAATTAGCAATTTAAATTTTAACATTAAGCCACGAAAATAGAAGTATGTAATTACGTAAAACATTTTTGTGATTGTTGGCGTCGTACCTATGTAAATTACCGTTTGCAGTGCGTGCTCCTGCTCTCTGCATGCAAAGGTTAGAAGTTGACGATTTATCATTGCAAAGGAGAGTGAAGTGTGGCGTTGACTTAACGCCCTCAAATTAATTGAAACAATGGGAAATTTTTAATATGAATGTTAATATAATGTAATCAATGTTTTTACCAGTTTAAAACGGTTGTCGATGAAGTCTGCAAACATTATCATGTTTTTATGTCGGCGCAGGTTCATAACACTTGTGTGCGCAACGTGACCAAGCGAATGAGTGACATCACGTCTTACAAATGTCTGAGGCATGTTGGATGACTTTGACAAAATACTTAGTTTTTATTTTATGAAATTATTCACATCGATTTTTTTTAAAATTCTTTTATAGGTTTAGCGTTTAGCCATAATGATTAGTGACGATGTGGTCACAACTATTTGTGTGGTGAAACTAGCTCTGTAGGTAGTTAGCCATGCGGGCAGTAGAGAATACCCTAGCAACATGCTATGGTTTCATCATAATGTTTTCCTTCACCGAAAGCTCAGACTCATGGATTCGAACTCATATCAATTGTCACGGCGTCCGTACACGCATCTACTGCGCCATCATTGCATTTGTTGTGTATTCATCATTTTGAAAAATTCTGATTCATAAACACAATGCAAATTTAGGAAGTTAATTGTTACGTTGTAATTTTATAACCATTTTCGTAAAGCTGTAAACTTTTAGATTCATCTTTCGTTATTACATCAGACGTCAAGACTTTTCTTAACACGTTTCGTGAATCATGTATATTTAATTATGCATACCATATTAAGATGAGACTACACAAAAAACTCAATAATTAATAAATTATACAAGTGTACACATATATTATGACGTCACGTTCGTCGCGTCCCGCCAGAGTTCCAGCACAGTTGTTCCAGTGACTCGAGTCGCGTAACCTTCACACGAAATAGCAATATAATAAAATATAATTGATAATTTATAATGGAGCTGTGATAATGATAGTAATGGAATAACCTTCCATTTATGTGAATACACGTCACTTGTATATTGATAAACATTACGAGAAGAATATAAGCATAAATTATTATATGTTAATTTTTTATATCGTTAAAGTAATAATCAGGCCAAATATCTTTTTAGTATAAACTAAGGTTAATTGGTGCCATCTGTAAATACCCATTTCTCGTGTGACTTTATTGTAATGTACGACGTGTATAGATGAGCAAGTTATTGCATTTTCAGAGCCACTAACTACAATTTTGATATGTTATGATATACAGGTTCCTTCACATTGTGTTCCTTTACTACTGATCGTGTTGTCGTGGTTATCTGTAAGTTATTTCAAAATCTTAATTGTTTAAAAAGCAGCATCATAATTTGATTATAACCCACTATACCGCACTTCTGCACTTCCGCAACTCGCATGTAATCATGTATACAATCGATTCCATTCCAGTAAATGTAAAAATGTGCGTTTTACTATTATGATATTGCTACCAATTATACCATAAATATCACCGGGGAGACTTTCTATTAATTATTTGAGTTTTCTGAGATGCTTATCAAAAGTATCTTTGTTGTAATACATGCAACATTTTTTTATAACCTGTGTATGTATTTTGCTATTTCATAGTTTTGTGATGTCATTAATTCGAACGAAATTACAGGAAGTTCTGATACAAATACCGCATAAAACTCCTACGTTCAGTGTATCTTGGTTTAAACAAGAATTTGCTAATAATTAAATAATTAAAGCAGCGTGAAAGCGTGAGTATTTTAGTATCTCTGATGCTAGTCAACGAAGTACCTGATAAAATGTAATTTCGCTTAAGCGAAAATTAATAGACACGTGTATCCTCTCAGTTCTAATCTACGGTGCTCAGACTTGGTCATATAGAGTTCTGGAGTTTGCCATAGAGCAGTCAAATGGAGATCAGTCTGGACAGACATAAAAGGATTAAGTATGAACGTGGTACTAGAACTGACAAGCTGCAATTTTTAACAAAAAAAACAAATCAACTTAATGACTTTGAGGAGTTTCCTGGCGTATCTTCGAAGTCGAAGGTCCAGTGCCAATGAAATTAAAATGGGAAAACCATCGAGGTATCCGTTTCCACCGAAAAAAGAATCATTAAAATCGGTTTACAAACAAAGAAGTTATGCCTAAACATCCATAAAAGAAAATGCATTCGAATTGAGAACATCCTCTTTTTTTTGATGGAGTGGAACTTGACTGGCATATTTGAATTACGCTGAATGAACTGTGGTCAAAATTTGCCAACATTTAGGTCCTTGACTTAACGTGGTGTCGTATGGATTGAAAAAGATGAATGAAGAGTAGAGATAAACCTTCCAAGAATGCCATATTAATGGCAGTTTGAATTTATGCAATATCTGTTTTTTTTTTCAATCATATAATCATAATTACTGATTCGTTTTGAGACAAATAAAGAAAACAAACTAGATATGCTTTTTTGGTGAATATTGTATAAAACCTTGAAAAAATTTTGAAGATTGTGCGTTTACCGTTAGTTGTTGCTATTCAGGATATCAGTTAAAACAAATAACTCTAAAGCAAAAGTGTTATACTTAGACCACTGACGGAGAACTCTAGAACTACACTTCATGATCTCTCCATCTAGTTACACTAGAGTAATGAGGGCTTCCTCATAGTTAATCTTCCGATTTAGGCAAAAAGCGTTTTTTTGTTTCATTCTACGAACGGCTAAGGATTGAAACGATAAACTGAATTAATTTTTACTGACAAATCCGTAAGTACCGTCCGCGTCTTCAGCGCTATCACTTTTTCTTCTTAATTAAATAGTAACGTGTGAACACAATTATGGGGCATTTCATGTAAACCGAACAGGTAATAAATGTTGATGTTTCCGATTTTAGTAATTTTTGGTTATGTTATACCTAGACATGTCCTCGACCTATATACAAAATGTTTTTAGAGTAGAAAGTTTGGTGAACGATTTACAGAACTTTGAAGTTTTGAGTAATCGATAGGTATGTGCTACTTCCAATGCGATTATACAGTTTTTAAAAGTTACAATAAAATAAATTACGCAGTGGAATACATGCATTCATTTATTGAGCTTTTTTTCTGAATTTTTGGATATTAACAAAAAAATATTTTTTGATACTTTTATATATTTAAGTTTTGATACTTCAATTTTACTTACTTTATATTCTTCAATTTTTTCATTTTTTTTTCTTAAAATAGCTTGTAGTGTGTAGATAATCCTTGCTAATTATCATAATGAGCGTTGAAGTGATTTTAGGAGATAGACCGGTTACAGTGTCGAAGCGCGGCGCGGCGCGGCGTTCGACACTAGCACGAGGTTACAGAAACTTTCAATCAATTGTATTGCTTACCTTATTTTGTTAAATAATTTTATCTTATTTTGATGTACTTAAAATAAGACAAGATAATTATTCAATGATAATTTATATATTTATTTACATTTTTTAATAATTGTACATTTTTC
Source organism: Saturnia japonica (assembly GCA_033032175.1). Classification (NCBI taxonomy): domain Eukaryota; kingdom Metazoa; phylum Arthropoda; class Insecta; order Lepidoptera; family Saturniidae; genus Saturnia; species Saturnia japonica. The sequence goes on along the minus strand of CM065321.1, from coordinate 11,636,801 downwards.
ACAGTTACTCGTGAGTTTTATCATAACACCTTCAGTAGTCGGAATGAAGTCATGGTAGATTTATAAAAGTAATATTGGAATTTCTCATACCCTATAAATTGACCAATGACATAAGGATCCCGTGTACAAAATTCCATAAGAATCGGTTAAGGTGTTTTTGAGTTAAATCCGGACAAACAAACAGACAGACAAAAAAAAATTTTAATGGCATATTCGTGATGTTTGTAGCGTTCTGTCGCCTATCGCGAAATTTGGACAAAAAATTAACTATACAGATAGAACTACTGATTTATTAATATAGATACAAGCTTAACTAACTGACTGACTGACGTATCAACATGCAACCCAAACTACTGGACCTAGGACCTTCAAAATTTGCATGCGGGGGCTTCTTTTTACAGATTTGGTGACCACTAAGGAAGGATTTTTGGAAATTCAACCCCTAAGGTGGTGAAAAGGGGGATGAAAGATTCTATGAAATTCCGTTATTTTTGAAGATAGATCTGTGAAAATTGGTATTAAGCCATTCGGTTATAAAGTAAAAAATCAAATATGAAACGAGCGAAGCCGCGGCGCTAGTTACATGATATAGAACCATATCACATAAGTTTATGAATTACAATAAAAATCATAATATAGCAAATCAAGATCCCGCCAAAAACACTTTCAGTAATTGTAATTACGACCAACACTTACATAACAGATTATCTTTATTACGAATTTATAATAATTTCCCTTAATCACATTGCCTGTGCATGCTTATTAAAAATACCAGCGGTGTGTCCGCAGCTCTGCATGCGTTTCATATTACGCAGTAGTTATTTACATCACGTAATTTTATTTTTACACATATTATTGACAGTTCTATTGCCTTAAAACTTCGATGAATAGTATGACTGCCGACAGATAATTTTAAGTTAATGTGTACATATCTATTAGTGAAATAATTTTTAGAATAAGATCAGTAGTTCCAGAGATTACCTTCTACAAACATATTCACAAACTTTACCTCTTTATTATACCAGTATTAGTATAGATAAAAAATACATGTGTTAGAATATAATTATTGGCCATTTTAAATGTACTTAACTCTATATACTTTAATTACACAAGGTTTAAAGTATAATACAAAAACTATAAATGATAATATACTTTATACAATACACCAATTAGCACATAATATTAAGTAGTTATTATGCCCTCTTCACTTAATACCTGTTTTGTTTTTACTTTGGAAATGTGATGCATATTTACATATTATAATACACGTACTTGCTGCATGAATGTCTTGTGAGAAATGTAACTTGCATTGTACTGTTCATATGAAAGCAAATTAAAATTCTTGCAATATCTAAACTTGCTTCGATCATCCATAATTTTAACATCTGCTTAAATTACCATCAACTAGCCATATGCCACAAAAAATAATGGCAGACAATGAGGTTCGCACATTCGAAAATATCGGGGTGACTGAACCCGTGTACACAACATAGTCGATACTTTTTGTTGATTTTGGTTACACGCAAAAACTGCTTTAAATAAATTGCCCGAGATATGATGTCAGGTTGGTCAAGTAAGCTTCACGAGTTTGTATTCATTGTATTCAATACACGACCATGAAAAACGTCTAATGTTTGGAACGCCAAGTAACAAAGCAACTATTAATTTCTCATAGTTAATATGTATTTCCAAAAGAACTTGACTAATAGTTTTTTTTTTTTAATTAATTTGCTAATAAAATATTGTTTATAATGATTATATCAAATTAATAATGTAATATATAGCATAGATGATCCGAAATAATTTTGAGCATAACGAACACGTAAATATTTTGTTCGTTGACTAGATAATATACTTCGAACAGGAATATTTTAATTTATAGAGATAACCGTCGATATGTATCATGAATATAAATGAGTAGAGATAAAAACGAGACGTGCGTCTGTGTGGTGAAATAATAAAAGGCGTTCGACAGCAATGATCGTCTAGCCGGCATCGTCCTTGAGTGCAGATATCCTTGATGAGTACAATCAACCGCCACCGGATGGATAAGTCGTCTTTGTACAGGGCTGCCAATTAATTATTTATCTACACGTGAAGCAATTCATCGAGAAGCTTCTAAACAGTAACCACATGCTGTGTGATCTTTTTATAACCAACAAAACATTTTGATTTTTCCTATACTTTGTGAGTTAGTATATAGTTATACAGTTAGTATTTCTGTCATCGAACGTAATATAGACTCGTTATTTTATAAGATTCATATGTTGAAAAACTCTTCAACTATATAATCTGTATTTTTTTTCAACGAAAATATTGCAACACTGATATATGTAAAGATTCTTTTTAAATACAACATGTTTTCGATTAAGTTATTAAATTGATGGAATCCAATCGCGTGGGGGGAGTTTACGATAATTTTCACTAAATACAGTAGTTTTCAAAGTTTCATATTGAGGACAAATATAGGAAATTTTCTCGAAATTATCTGATGTTCCCAGAACTTATTATTTCACATCACAACTATACACAGGGTAAAAATCCACAATATAGTGACAGGCTAGCTACATCCAGAATTGTAGAAGCCGGTATTAGTGCGTAACAATCATTGAAACAATCTTATAAATCGTCGATAGTATCTGGCTGTTGTTAGACTTCGCGTACCTGTTATATTATGCTGTGTAATCGTTATTAAAAAAAGAAATAGTATATCTCTGAAATTATACAAAAATAATGCCATCCAATGTTTTAATTCTTAGGTAAATATAATTTTTACATACGTACTTGCTTCACTATTGTCGTATTTTTTGAGTTTACTCCATAGGAATCGATTTTTATATAAGGCCCCCGGTTTGGAAATTTTATGAGGAGTGGAATTTATAAATCCTGTAACAAAACGTTACGTTTTTCTACGCAACGGACCTTGCACACTTTTGTCTTTGAAATCATTCAATCAGTCAGCCAGTATGTAATTTGTTTGAATAAAAATATATTATATTTGGTGGATATAATAGAATTATGTTCAGCTATAATCATGATCTTTGTTTTTCCTTTATGTCTCTTACTTTATTACTATTGTTTAAGATGTCCACTATATGTAAAGGTAAAATCAGTTCATTCATAGTTAGATTTGAAATATCACCTACGATGCACCGGTTATCTATATATTATATATTGCTTTATTTCTTAAAATAGTGTACCAGTCTTTTATATTTATTAGGAGACATTACTTCTTTGCATGTTTTAACATTAGGACGATGATTTTACCTTTTTAAACTTAACCCTTAAAAGCATAGTGATGTATTTTTACATAAATATTTTGTTCCAACCTTTACACTTTTACTATATTTCATAATAATAATAATAATCATCATCATTTATTGCCAAAAACAAGTTATAAATGAATATAATTACGTACACAATTGGATAGACTCTGCTGATGCTATGTGACGCGGACACCACACGGCGCTGGTTTTCTTTCAGTCTGCCCCACATTCATAAACAATCAATATGCGCAATCGGCAGCTCGGCTCGTCTCGGATAATTATACCGAATATTTATACGGATGTCGGACATGTAGTATACAGCAGTCCTTTCGTGAATATGTAGACGAACACTATGTCAATCTTCAATATGCCAAGTACCTATTTGCTTAGCATCATAATCTGACGCAAAATGAACTATTGCGATGTTTAAAAATGAGACTCGTTTTAAATTGAATTTAACTTTGCTCACGAAATGTCTACTTATCTGATATAAATTCTCTTAATAGTCGTTACCAATTACATGAGCGTTCAGCCTGGTACGTATTTATCAATCTTGTAGAAATGTAACAACCACCCGATACTGCAAAGGATTGAGATCTGTTTGCGGTAGTGTTTAAGGGATAAAATGAATGATTAGATTTTGATTTTGATACTTTGTCTACGAGGCGATCCAGTCTGCTAGCCGCGTTAGTACTTTGAGAAATATTCGACATTATGAAATCATCGTTAATAAACGGCGAATAGTCGGTGATATACTGAAAACTAGGAATCAGTCAGCATTGTCACGTGTGGAAACACAATTCGAATGTTGTATAAGCAACAATAGTGATTTAAATATCTTTTCGAATAAGAAGTGATTTGGAATAAATTTCAATTACCGTGTTGTATTTATGAATAATGTTTCATAAAGAACTAGTCATAAATATCAACGCATAATATTAAATTATAAGCTACCAGATTTTGTAGAGAGATTTGTGATTAATTTAGTAAGTTGGTAATGTTGGTATGTATGTTAATAATATGTTGTATCTGCTTTTCTCTGAGCGCTTGCCGGTTTGACAGGGCGTCTCTGCGCCTTAGGGGCGCGACTGTCTGTCACAGTCAAGTTCACGGCCTCTCCGGCCAACGTTCCGCAACATTTCCTCATTCTGTCTCGTATTTTATTTATCATGGCTTAAATTGAAATCACCGCATTGATATCTTTATGCGTTGTTTTTTTACATTCAAATGCATTAATACCCTTTTGTGTTTACGATGCTGGCGCTGGCGATTACAATGCTGCTTTCTATTCCTTTTAATTTAAGATATTGTTGTATCTAGATATGCTATTATTTTGTAGCGTTCTACTTAGTATTGTTCTCGACATTTGGTACGGGGTCGATGACCACATTTCTTCTGACATCTAATGGCGAAAATAGATTTGACATGTAATTTTTTATACTAGTAGGCCAATATCAGTATGTGCGTTTACTGATTATTGACCGAGCTTGTAATGTTACTTGCAAATTAGTTAGAATTATGTTTACAAAAGATAATTATGAAAGTTGTACCAACGCATTAACGTATTTACTAGAGATGCACCGAGTACAAGTTTTGCCGAGTAATAGAGTACCGAGTATTACTCGGTATTAGATTCACCGAATCGAATACTCCTCCGAGTAACTCGGTTTAGTTTAAGCCGGTATTAGACGCGAACACATGTTTTAACTTACTTGAAACTTTTTAAACAAGAATTGTGTCAAGATAATTTATTATCACGAGATAAAAGTGTATTCATTCGTTCATTCCGGGATTTCTTTTCTTGTATTATAACATTTATAACTTGCGATTGCTAAACTACCAATATTAGTTAGTTTATAAGATTTTTTTAAGTTGGTTATTCGTAATACCTGATTCATACTAATAAAGACTGATTATTTCATTAAATATGCTCGCTTTACTTACATGACTTATCTAACAGTGCCCAATTTTCACTAATATTGTAAAGAGGTAAGGTTATTCATAAGTTTTGAGTTCTTTATAAGTACCTCGGCAGTCAAACCGAGTTATTCGGCCAATAACAAGTACTACAAAAATGGCCAAGTATGTTGTCCTCGTTTATTACTCGTTACTCGGCGCATCTCTAGTATTTACTCTCCACAATTTAATGTATCATAAGTATTGAAGCAAAACTTTGATATAGTAGCAGATAATAATATGATTACATATTTATTTATTAAAAACCAAATAAGTCATTTTAGAATTTAGTGGTATTTATTGATATTATAATATACTTACAGTCATAGTTATACCAAGCATAACAAATAAGTTAATTTATTATCTTTAAAACAAATATTTCTTTAAATACCTATATAGTTTTTATTATTCTTTATCTAATTAATTTTATAGAAATATAAAGATTCTGTTTCACCAATCGTTACAATTTAATCGGATGGAATATTCTATTGAATTTTAGAATCACTAATTGTTTTGTGACATAGCGTCCCACTGATGGGCAAAGGTCTCTTCCCAAGAGAAGTTACGGGCTTAATCACGACGTACGATTTCACACATTGGGAAATCAACAGTACTAAATTTTTTCACATACAAATGTATAGTACAAGAACATTTTTCAAGTGTTCAGTATTCCTCACGATGTTTTCCTTTACCGTCAGCCGATAGAGTTATCAATTGAAATTAGTAAATGCACGCGAATTCCGAAAAATTTGTTATAGTGTACGTACCGGGGTTCGAAGCTGTGGACATCGAATCGATATTCCGCCGATCTAAACCACGACGACGATGAGTGTATTTAATTTTAATTAACTAGAAAATTTGCATAATCAATTGAATTTGTACCTACGTATGTATATTGTTGAGAGGATAGTATCTACCGATAAACACAATCAACGAGGTACGAAACCGTTCTGTGTTTGCTCAATGTCTGCTGTCAGATATAAATCTACGTAGATCACGAGGTCGTTAATGTGATATTCGTGTCGGCGTCATCTTGAATGAGTACAGTTATCCTATTGTCGATCCAAATAGTCCGCAGCTTTCATATTTGTCCGCACAACTATTGTGTTATTTTGCTTTATAGATCATTGATTTATTTGTAATAGTTGTTTTCGCATATAGATAATATACCTAGGTTAATAGGTGTCTTTGATATTTATTTTTATTTTTACACATGAAGAAAACTTCAAAAATATTGTTGTATGTTATATCAAACATGGATGAGATTAGCTCAGTATCGGCATGAGTGGCCTACAAGAAGAGAGCCCTATGCTTAGAAGTGGGCGATTATGGGTTGAAGATGATAATGATAATGATCATATGAGAGTGATGATTCATGATGAGAGATGTTCAGATAGAGCGATTTACAGATTTGATAAGTATGTATTAACGTTATTCAGTTCGAACACTGCGTAGTATAAATGTGTGGTGTAAAAATTATTCTGATAATATGGATATTTGTAAATTTGTTAAAAATAATATCAATATAATTGTCTCTTGGACAGCTATCTTACATCTTATCTACAATATGATATTAAATTGGTTCCTAGTTTGTGTATACTTGCCTAGCCAGCGAAAGAATCCATGGGTTCTTTTCTTTCTAATATTAATAATAACATATAGTTAGTATAAACAAATCTGCTATGTCAAAAAGGATGCAGTTTGATTTCCATTAGAAGAAAGCAATATTGTAATGATGGCCAATAACAGAAGTGTTTTAAAAACCGGGAAAATACGCGCATTGTTACCGCGTCTACTGGTTATGGTTACTTGGGGTCGGTAGTTTCCGCTATATTTGATATGCTAGCTGTGATAAGACCGTCGGCCACGCGACACTTGCTCAACCAACCCCTTGCTGCGAGGGTAACTCGCCCTTCCGCCTATTGATTAGCGTCCTAGGAAAATCAACTCACCTAATGTTTAAAACATAACATACCCGGGCTCTTTACGCGTATTCACCTCCTACTATTATTGTAATTTGTTTATGATCTACGAGTATAATCTATCTATTTAACTTCGTCAAATCTTCAGAAAATTATTTAAGCGTGTAATTAGTAAGATATTTTTTCCCAATTGCATGGCACTGTGAAAGTGATTTAGGTTATTTCGTTGAAAGCAAGAACTGACAATCTTCAAGTACTTAAATAAATTATAAAGTTGCTAAGTGGATGATAGAATAGGAACGATCGATGTCTCAATATGTGCTTCTATGTCTTATATTAATGACTAGTTGTATCCGCGATCATGTACCCGTTAACTACAGAATTATTTTTTATGAAGATATCGTGATTTTTTTATACCACCTTATACACCAATTATATAAGGAGTAAAAAAAAAATGATCAAAATCTACCCAGTATAGTTATTGCGAGATGCGCGCACAACGGCAAACCTCTGTCATTTTATTTATGATAGGCTAGAATTAAAAAAATATTGGTGCCCAAATCATTTAACATAATGCCACATGTTCAACATTATCCACAGATCCCCTTCCATAAATAGTTTTCAAAATCGATTGAGATAAATTATAAATCCGGTTTGTTCTATGCTAATAACAATATTGACACTAACACTATTTTTTAAATTTGTTCCAAATTATTCATTCATTCCTGTATGCCGTACATAAACATAACAATATAATTCTTCTTTATTGATATAAGCTAATTATGCATTATTATTATTAAAGCGTTTCGACTTTGTTATAACTAAAATATGTTGGCAGTTTAATAATATAATAGGAGCGTATTGTAAGCCCTTTCTGTTAAATATGTTATCGTGAATCGTGATCAGTATGTTCATTCCTGAAAAGGCAACTTTGGAAATAAAACAAATACTCTGTATTACATTTACCTTATTTGCTCGGAATATTTGTCATGGGAAATATTATAAATATTACAAAAGATTTTTATTTGAAGACAGCCGAATATCTGATTGTATTTTAACTATGCGAAATAATATCTATGAATTATTATTTCGTAACATTTCTGAAAACTTTGACATAAGAAATCAATGTCGAAATTTATTTTGTAAATAAAGTAAAACAGCCTATGTTATTTTTTCGCATATAAAGTTTGTTAATATTTACTTAGTTTAAAATTTATGAGACACTATAATTATATCTGAATAGGTATTTGTAAATGTACATAGGGGCGTATTGCGGTCAGACAGGGACTAAGTTGTTTGTGTTGCGACATTATTGTCGTTGCTAGTTGCGCCAAATCAATCTCGCACGGTATTAACGCCTCTCGCCTTCAAAATAATTCTAAACAATTATTTAACTTTAACATAATATTCGTAAGTATAAGCAAAAAAATCACAATTTTTGTGAACTTTCTAAACCTAACTGTTAGCAAAATATAATCAAATTAATATTCAGTAACGGTGGCATTGATTAATGAAATTTATTGGGCATTTTACGTTCGGTATATTCGGTATATTATATTCAAACTGTCTCAATTTCATTTTAGTAATGAAGTGGGCGATACTGATTATAATTTTGAAATTAAATGATTAAATATACAAAAAAATTAATTAATGCATAATATACGTTAATCGAATTTCGATTAGTTAGACGACTTTGTCGTTACAGTTTGCGTCGCCAGTACCGGAGAGTGGCGCGTGCGGTAGTAGTTCATCATCATCGAGTTCTTCATCGTCGTCGTCTTCTTCATCGTCGTCATCGTCTTCGTCATCAGAGTCGGATACCGCGGAAGCTGCTGGCGGCCCCGCGCAGAATTCCGCTGATGATTCAAGCGCAGCTCTTGCTGCTGCCTGTCAATTACAAGTAAGTCTTAATTGATAATTATGGCATAATCATTATAATTAGCCCGATTTCTGGTCTTACTGCACAAGCCGGCTTTACTATAAATAGGTTATTAGATTGTTTAATCATTACGTGAACGATAGTAATGTCTGGTAGCTACTGTATATCCACTAAAATAACATAATAATTACATAATCGTAAACATTATTTACACAGTAAAAAAACTAAATTGATAAACTTAATCAAGTTTCTTGTTGGCTCTTCTCGATGACTGAGATTTTTTCGAACCGGTGGTAGTGTTAATGGAATAAAGTATTTTTGATTTGATTTACTGAACTTATGATTTTGTCAAGGTGCGTCTAAAGCTAGCTATTCTTTCAAATATTCGGACATGTACACATTCAATCTCTTATTACACATACATATATTAATACTTACAGATATTAATTCACGTATAATATTTATAACTAATTGTTCAATATTTCAGATAGTTTCTTTTTATAAATCACAGTAGTGTTTGAACTTTTTCCTTTTACAGATATCTATCTATATTAATAAATCTGTTGATATTTTTCCAAAATTTCCCGATAGGCACAACTATATGAAGGATATTAGTCACGAATATGCCATTAAATTTTTTTTGTCTGTCAGTCTGTCTGTTTCTATATCCTGATTTAACTCAAAAGTGGCTTGACCGATTTAAGAATCGATGAAATATTGTATACGGGATGCTTATGTTATAGGTCTGTGTTGATAGGGTATAAGAAATTTCAATATTACTTTTAGAAATCGTAAAAAAAAAAAATCTATTTGAGTTAATTCTAGGCCGATTTTCATGAAATTTTGTACAAGAGAAGTATAAGTCATTCCTTGAAATCGTAAAAAAAATAATTCAATAATTTTAAATTTCATTAATTCTTATTCTATTTTAATGAAATTTTGTACACAGGTAGTATAAGTAATTACATAATTCATGGGCTATAACAATTTTCAACATTATTTCTAGAAGCCGTAAAAAATAAGTTCAAAAAATTACATTTTCATCAGTTCTCATCGACTCTGACCAAATTTTGTAGACGGGAAGCATTCGTCATACCATAATTGAGAGCCTATATGAATCGTCAATAACACGTTAGAAATCGTAGAATACAATAATAATTTTCAATCGATTTTGATGAAAATTTTACACGGGAAATACAATGCCATTCTTCAATTGATACGGCATACGAATTGTCAACAATATGAGTAAAAATAAAAATACGGGATTTAAATAACTACAGCGTAGAAACAAACTCATGCGGAGCCACGAGCACACCGCTAGTACAATATAATAATATACAATTATGTTTATATTATGAAGCGAAAAGTTACTAAAATCTTTAAAACTTTTTTAACTAAAAAATTTAATTTAGATTGTAACAAGATTCTATATTAAATTTCTTAATTTAGGTTATTGATGATGCGGACCTCGCAGAACTATTACCAGAACAGACATCGAGCGCGCCGGCGCAACAGCCTAATTTCGCGACCTTTCACAATCCGCCACCGGATAACGATGACAAGTCTATCGCAGACAATGGTGAGATATCGTACTTTTTGAAAAAAAAAAATGCATTTTTTTAAAACTATACAATTTTCGTATTTACATATTTTTTTGTATTTTGCCTTGCAGGAGACGGATCGAGCAGTGAAATGGAGCTTACCCCTCAGTTAGTAACAGCTGCTATACAAAGAGCAACGGCGGATTCATCAGGATCAGAAAACGAATGTTCCAATTCAGAGAGCGGTCAACAAAATGCTACTCATTATGCTTCTAGTCTGCTGCAACAATTTGTAGCACAAACGCAACTTTTAAGCAGCACGACACCTTTGACGCCGATCAGCTCTTCAGCAACATCGTCGTTGAATTGTGGATTGAATACTAATGCTATCGATAGTGTCAACGGAATAAGTGATTGCGTTCTTGGACAAATTAATAATTTACCAATTGCATCGAACTTTTTAAATACTACCCAACACTTGAGTCCGCAACAAACTGAAGTGCTTTCGCAAATAAACAAAGACCTTGAAGAAATATCTTCAGTTGCGGAGTCAGTTGATATTTCCATGTCAATCCTCCAAGTCTCGAAGACTGTGTGGACAATAACGATTTTATGAATCTTGATATAGCTCATGGTGGATCTGAGTTGGAAAGTGCTGCGGATTTGTTGAAAAGCTCACCTTTAACTGTTATAAGTGTTGATATTAATCCCTTAAGTCAAATAGATACTCAGAAGCTCGATACAATTAGCACAAATTCTATTGAATCTCAAGAAGATGTTAAAAATGTAATTGTGGAATCACGAAGAAAACGAGGGAGACCTAGAAAAGTAAGAAAACATGATGAGTATGTTAACAAGAGTGCGGAATCTCATAAAGAAGATAAATGTGCTGTCAATGTTATTAACTTTCACAATAATAATGATCCGCCTAATGTGTCTCCAGATTCTGGTATTTTATCAAATCATAATTCTCCAACACATTCACCAGTACGGCGCCAAGAAGTAAATGAAACCCATAATAGTCAAGAAAGAAAGTCTGTTCAAAAAGAAAATACCACTAGAGAAAGAAGAGGCATGCGGGCAAAGTCTAAGAGTCGAAATCGAATTCAAACTAGATCTGATTCTAGTGATAGTGAATATCAAAATAAGACTGTAGAAAACGAAATAAAAGAAATCAAGACAGAAGCACCTTCACCTATTCCACTAAAACAAGAACAAAACAGGCTTGAAAAGAGTAAGAGACTTGACCACAAATTAGATATTGCTGCATTAGATAGAATGTTATATGCCACTGATAGAGTCCTTTATCCTCCAAGAAAAAAAGTAGGAAGAAAACCACAGAGCAAAACAAAAGCCACTAGTAAAAACTCTCCCAAAGCACTAAAGGATAAAAATCAATATGATACTGGTGACAGCGACGATGAATCGATACCATCCAATAGATCTGTTTTATCTGGAGTATATGCGAAACGTAAAGAACTGAACAGTAAACTTGCGAGTATGCCAAAAAAGAATAATAAATCATTTGGTAATGCGTGGAGAGACAATCAGAGCGAAAATGAGGCTGCCGCAGATGATCCACTGGATCCTACATGGAAACAGATTGATTTGAATCCTAAATATAAAGATATTCTGTCTGGATATAAAAGTGACCATGAATTTAAGCCATATAAAAGTTGTAGTCGATTGATTGAATCAGGATATAAAAGCGATTATGGTTGTAGATCTGGCTATAAAAGCGACTATTATCGATCGGGTTATAAAAGTGATCATAAATCTGGCTACAAAAGTGATAAATCGGGTTACAAGACTGACTATAGTGTGAGAAGTATGCGTCGACGTATGAAGAAGCTAAAAAAAACTAGGTCAGTTCGAGACAGATCATATTACAAAAATCAAAAACATTTTGTTTCTGACCAAGAAATTTTACTATTAACAAATAAAACATTTAGCAGTTTAACAATAGGAAACAGCTCTAGTGAATCAGAATGCGACAGCTACTTGCGAAAACCAAGCTCTAGTCCTAAATATGTCAGTGTCTGTACAAAATATCCTTTGCCTTCAAAATACGTTTATGGATTTTCGAGAATGAATAAAAAACATATTTTGAGACCGAATGCTTCAGATCCATTTGCACCGGGGCCAGTTTTTAGTGGTTTGCAAAGGCCTGTAATGACTTACAACATATTTAAAGTAAGTCACAATAACAATTATACTTTGTTAAAAATCTCCCAGTAAAATAAGTTACACTGGTAGATCTCTGCCAGCGTTGAAGCCGGTGTTCATACATAAATTTGGAGCATCACCAATACGTACACTTAATAATTTGACCGGATCAAAGAAAGAAAATGACAATAATATGAAATATTTTATACGAACATTATCACCTAAAAATCGTAAACAGTCAAAAAATGGCAGCACTTTGTTTTCAAATATGACGAAAAAAGATGTTTCACAAAAACCATTGCAAAACATATTTGAAAAGTCTAGAAACACTTATGTCCCAAATAAATCTTTAATGAGAAATGTATTCCTAAATTTCAAGAAATCTCACATAAAGCCTTCATTTCATACGAAAAGACAAAGAAGAACCGTGGTTTTAGCACCACCTAAAATCAATTTCAAACCCGCTGAAAGACCATCACGTATTACGATAAAAACAGAAAATAAACACCACAGGCATAGAAGTAAAAGGAGACATCGTTCTAGATCTGTTTCTAAATGTAGAGAGTATACAAAAACCGTTGACTCAGTTGATCAAAAATTTTGTCAAGATATGGATAATTTGATTACAAATTTCATAAAACTATGTCAAATTGCACCAAAGTTAATTACGCAAACAAATGTCATTCAGACCCAATCAAAATCGTGCGAAAAATCTGTTTTAGAGTCGGCACCAAGTAAAGTTGTCAAGAGAGGGGCAAAAAAACGGAAAACAGTAGATAGTCAGGAAATAATGACTCCTACTTCAAAAAGGCGCCACAAAAAGCAATTAACCGAATCTCAGAACAAGGGAGGAAAAGAGACAAATGAGCATAAATTACCTTTAAAAAAGAGACACTATCATATTAATTCATCTACAAATAATTCATTAAGTTTAAGTCTTGTTACAACTGAATTTGACGAAAATTCTAAAAACGGCATTAGCCCCGAAAAATTTTTGTGCACTGAAACAGATTGTCTCGGCGAAGAAATAAGTAGGGAATCACCCAAAATGAAATCAATACAGGAGAAATCAAAAAAGAATGATATGAAAATTTGTTCTCAAACGAGTATTGTTCAAGAAATTAATCATTTATCTTCTGACACTGATGCAAAAATTCCAAAAGTGACTACTAATACTGATGAAAGCAGTTTAGTTAATAAAATGGATGACATAAATTCAACATGCAAAAATCTCCTTTGTAATTCTGTAATAAACACCACAGATGATGATCTCTTAATAAAAAAGCCTAGTGCGGAACAATCTGAACTTTCGAAAAAAATTTACGAAACTTCCGAAAAACTAAAGGCAGTCCATAAAATGGTACACGATTTAGAGAAGTCTCTACCTAAACCTAAAGAATCCGAAATAAAGCTTGAAGCTGCTAAGCAAGACTGTCATAAAATTGCATCACCTAGATCTGAAACGAAATCTTCACCTATAAGGCACTCTGCACCTATCGTCACTCCGAAAAAACGTCACAGATTGGAAGCAGATAAAGGTTCATGCCATTCTAGCTTAGACCAAGTAGTACAGTCGTTATCTAAAAAATTATCAGAAGATAAATCTTTAAATACGAACAATTCAAAGGAAAAGAAAGATGTGATTCAAAATAACTCAAAAGAAGATGTGAAAAGCTCTGAAGAACTTGAACCTATTCAAACACTTAACACTGTTCCAATCAATACTAACACTACTATTGATCAATTAAAAAACATGTCTGCACGTTCTTTGTATAAAAGTACTATACCACCGGCACAGAAATCAGAGATTATGACTCGTAAGAAAAATAGACTCGAAGGATTAACAAGTAATCTTGTATCTAAAATAAATCCTAGTGCAGCTACAAAGGTATTAGACACCCTTTTGAATAATAATATACGTAAATCTATTGAATCACGTATATTAGAAAAAGAGAAAAGTAACACTGATTCTACAAATAAATTATTGGATACTAAGAATAAAGATTCACCACAAATGAATACCAGAGCTACAGTAATTAAATCACCAGTTTCGAAAGGAAAAGTTGTTGAAATAAAAAAATCTAAGGTTGTTGAATCTTTGTCAGAACAAACAATAGTTGTAAATGTCGATAAACCGACAGGTATTTTCGAACCTTCTGTAGATTTAGAAGACCAAATACCCAAATCTTCAATTTGTGTTAATAATGTTCTGGCAGATACAAATAAAAACAAAGTAAAATTGAAGAATGAAACCAAGTCCACAAATGCGTTACTCAGTACCATTGATACTGAATCTGATATTCCTCTTGCATTGATTTCGGAAACATCAGATTCTATAAGACCAAAAAGAGGTGAGTCAATAGCTTCAGTTTTGTCTGACAAAATTCAAGAAACTACTAGTGGACATAACTTACGACAGCCGAAAAGAAACATAAGTAATGAAAATGATGAAAATAATGACAGTAAAAAAAAGAAAAAAGTTAATAATATTTTACGGGAAAGCAAGTTAGTTCTACCGACAAAATTATTAGTTCCGAAAATACAAGCCGAAAGATTAGCTATTTCGGATACTTCAAAAACAATTAGTGTACTACCTAAGCAAACTGATGGAAATGAAGTCATAGATAGTAAAAGTATTGAAACATCCAAGAAAAAGGCTAGAAGACGAAAAGCTATAAATAGGACTGGCTTCCCAAGCATTAAAAAGAAAAAGAAAAAAATTGATCCTAATAGTAATCAGAATATTACTTCTGACAGTCATTTTACATCTGAAGACACTGATTATAATTCAGCCTTCGAAAGAGTTCCAAAAGATGGTGAAGCAATGAGCAGTTTCTTGGAAAGGACAAAAAGTAAAAAACCTGAGCTGAAAGTAATTCTGAATAAAGATGAATGTCCAAAACAAGGTCGATTAACAGTAGTTGCTCTAGAGAAATTACAAGGCAAGGAAATTGCAGTAGATAATAATAACAAAAAGTGTAATATAATTGAAATAACTAGCACCGAGAAAAAGAATATAAATACTTGTATTTTAAGAGCTCCAGCTTTACAACTGAAGCAGAATAAAACTGAAAAGGATCTTAAAATTCATGTTAATAAATGGGAGGTGCTAAGTGAGACAGACAGCATTCGTTCTTTAAATAGCTCAGTTAGTAATGATCCTGAAGATAGTATCCCATTGAGTCTACTAAATTTAAAACCTGGCAGAACTATGAATCGTTTAGATAGCTTTGAAAGAATGAAACGGAAGACAAGGGCTATGTCGCCTTGTCACGAAATTGAAGAATTATTATCTAAAAGAAAACTAGTAGAGAAAAATACTAAAATTGTACTCAGGCCGAAGTCCAGCTTAGCAATACTATGTCCTAGTGAAAAAAGACTTACCAGAAGTTCTGATAATGCAGTTGAGGAGTCGAAGACTAAAAACAAAAAGGTTGAAAACAAAAAATCGGCCATCGAAGTGGAAAAACCAGTGAGTATAGTTACTCGAAGGAAATCTAGATCATGTCAAATGAACAAGAAGAATGTTGAAGTACACTCTAGTTCAAGGGAAAGTTCCCTGGATACTGTTGCGAGCCGAAAATTACGTTGCAAGTCCCGTGAACCTTCTGAAGATACCCTTAGGGATCACGACGAAAATGACCCACTACCTTTGAATGAAAAAGAAATAGATTTTGAAAAAAGTATAGATGTACTTTCTAAGAACATCATCTGCAAAAAACGTGTCGCATCTTCACGTGATGATAGCCCAGCTAGTAGTGTTGAGAACAGAGATAAACCTGTCATATCGAAAAGGAATCCAAGGCTTAGGAAGAAGTTTTTGGTTGCGGGGTTATTTTCTGATTACTACAAGGGAGAGTATGTTCTTTATAATATATTACCAATTTGATAGTAGTGGATTTTCCATTATAATATTTTTATTTTTCATTTCCAGTCCTAAACCTGAAGGGAAAAGCAAGAATGCGGTTTCGCATACAGAATTTTCACCTGGTCTATTATCTGCACCAGCGTATTGTGAGCGTTGGGTGCGACGGAGATTACAACACTTCACACTGCCATACGACATATGGTGGCAACAACATTATAACCAACCTGTTCCATCATGGAATTATAAGAAGATTCGTACCAGTATGTATTTTAGTAGTTGAATAACATAATTATTTATTATTCTTTGTGGACCATGAAGGTTCTTGCAATTCTGTATCACTGTGCCCATGTATTAGATTTGTCATAATCACCATGAGGTGAAAAATAATTACATATTTCGTACATATCACTGTTGTTGAGGCCACAAGGAAAGTAATGGTCTATTTCGATAAAATATCATAGTACATACCTACAATCAAAGTTTTCAATTTCAGATGTCTATTATGATGTGAAACCATCGGCGGAAGAGTGCGAAAGTGTCGCGTGTAACTGTGCTCAAGTGTCTGGCTGCAACGAGGATTGCATTAACAGATTAGTCTTTTCCGAATGCTCTCCACAATTGTGTCCTTGCGGGTAAATAATTGTAATGAAAATTTACATTTAATAATTTTGATTTTATTTTAAATGTCCATATTAGGATGTATACTTGGTATAAGGATTCTCTGTGTACATACTAATTGTTGAATACTTATTTGTCACAGGGACAAATGTAAAAATCAACGCATTCAACGCCACGAATGGGCTTCAGGGTTAGAGAAATTCATGACAGAAAATAAGGGTTGGGGTGTGCGAACGAAACATAAGATAACATCTGGAGATTTCATATTGGAGTATGTTGGCGAGGTTGTTTCTGACAAAGAGTTTAAGGTTAGTAGACGTGTAATTTTTGTTTTATTTTGATGATTTTTTTCTTAAAATTGTGTTTCATTCTCAGAAAAATAACTCTTACTATGCAAAGCTCTAATTAACCTATGTTGTTCGTCCTACTACTTTTTCTATTGAAATATAACAGGTAGCAGATTGAAATATTTACAGAATTTGTTATGACATATGTCCTAACAAATATTCATAATAACATAAAGTGAATTATAAGATACATGTTCTATTCAACATTTAATTTTACTCTATCGTGTGATTACAGTGCATACTCTAAAGTAAAGCGATTATTATAATAAAAATTGGTCAAGTGGAAGTCAGGTTCATGCTAGGTTCATTCATTCATTTTTGTTGTTGTAAATCACTGGTTGTGTAATCAAAAAAAAACAAATCAAAGGGATTTATTACTACTGTAGCGACATCTACATAGCGACACACAGCGACATCTATCGAGCCACATACGACGCATCCTACATCGCACTATAGAAATTAACTCTGCGATTGAGTGTATATACAAGAACCCGACTACAACCGTTGGGCAGCTGCCCGCCAGACATAACACCCGTCTGGTCGGAGGATCCTCCCTTTGCAATAGTTCTTCTACACTGGTGACCCCGAGCATGAAAGTCAGCGCAACCTTGTAGCAGGCTACAACACCGCCTAGCTCACCGGCGAGAGTTCATGACCTCAATAAATCTCAGGGCGCCTTTGTTAAAATCCATGCTGTAGAGCCGGCTGTACCCCAGGTGGATCGTATTTAAGAAAAACACACTTGGGGTCACAAGGTTTATTAAACAAATATCCACTTATCTCGGTTTCCTGGCTTTATGTCCGGCAGGGATGGAAACATATAATTCTCGAAAAGGCAGCTCCTCTTTTTGTGCCCATGATCCAGCACTCCTTGTCTATCCAAAAGTCTGTGTCCCAGCACCCTCGCTTTCTTTTTTTTTTCCTGTCACCCCCCGTTCGACCTTTTTTTGTAGGTCCACCTCCTTTTTTATTTTATTTTTTGACAGCCGCATTTTTCTTTTTCTTTTTGATACCCTGCTCCCTGCCTTTTGAGCCGCTCTTATTTTTTTTTGCTACAACCTACTTCGCACAGCTACATTGTGACGTCATCATCACTTCCTCAAAGCATTCAAGCGGCGAGTCATACAGCCAGCCAGCATCCACGGCTACTACGGGGGTATCCTGACCACCAGCATGCAGCGGATGCGCATTCCTGGTCATCACCCACAGCCTTCTCAGCGACCTAGGCACAGCACACTGCACTTCGGCCGGTCAGCAAGCAGAGACGCACTTCTCTCCTGGTCGACGCAGCAGCCAGCCACTACGTAGCACTGCAACACTCCGACTCACTAGAGCATTCTTGCAGCATCACCCCGACTCACTGGGGCATCACCCCGACTCACTGGGGCATCACCCCGACTCACTGGGGGCATCACCCCGACTCACTGGGGCATCACCGCAGACAGTTCCGACTCACCGTGAACTATGCGGCATCTGGTTCCGACTCACTGGAACATCCCACTGGCCCGGCAAGCATCACTAGATGATTTATGGACGACTCAACCTGCTATCGACCTCCGGTCTCGGAGGGGAGTGATGTAGCGACATCTACATAGCGACACACAGCGCCATCTATCGAGCCACATACGACGCATCCTACATCGCATTATAGAAATTAACTCTGCGATTGAGTGTATATACAAGAACCCGACTACAACCGTTGGGCAGCTACCCGCCAGACATAACACCCGTCTGGTCGGAGGATCCTCCCTTTGCAATGGTTCTTCTACACTACAAAATAAAAGAATGGCACAAGTATAACAAACTCACTATTCTGGTGCTCTCAGCTGGAATTATTGTAGTTGAGAGAAACACGTCCTACTACTTTGTGCTTGTATTTATAGTTTGTTCCTTATGCTAGTCTGTGGTTTTAGTCCTCCTTATGGACTATTTTCTTTAGTCGTTGTATTCGTTTGTATGTTAAAACTGAATTGTCCTTTGTCAGAAAATGGCTCGATTAATACCTATCCGATAAAAAAGAGGGGTCGAATTTCGAGAGTAATCTTGACGTTTAAAAAAGCGGAAGCGTGCATTTTTAGAAACGAACAGAAAAGGTTTCTATGTGTGCGTGTTCCTTGACACCTTATCTTACCTACGAATTCATACTCGGATGTTTGTAGTGAATTCTGACTTTTCCAGATATTTGTTGTATTTCGAGAATAGTGAATATTTTTATACTTAAAATATCATAACAATATATTGTGTAGTGGAACGAAACCCTCAGTGCGCGATTCCGACTCGCAATTAACTAATTTTTTTTTTAATAAAGATTATTTATCTGTAGGAGCGCATGGCGACAAGGTACGCGCGCGACACGCACCACTACTGCCTACACCTCGACGGCGGACTCGTTATTGACGGACACCGTATGGGCGGCGACGGACGCTTCGTCAACCACTCCTGCCGACCTAATTGCGAAATGCAGAAATGGACTTCTAATGGTATTTCACTCATTATCTTGTTTACGCGTATATTGTTAAACACATTTCTGTGTGCATGCTTTATGCATAACTTCAATTTTTGTATCTATTACAGCTGGTTCCCCCAATTATATTTTATAAGTTTATACGGCATTGACGCTCTTTACAATGGCATCATGAATGAGGGGCAATTGCCCTCAGTTTACTTTCGACTTGATACCGGCGTGAGCGAGAACACAAACTTTTATTGTTTTTTGACAATAGAGTTTCCGCCTTACGCTATGATTTCCTATCTCTTTCGTTACATGCTGATAACAATATTTGTGCCGTTTCCAAATTGCTTTTAGTGACAGTAAAACACGTCTATACTAATATAATAAAGCGGAAGAGTTTTTTGTTTGTTTGTTTAAACATGCTAATGTCTGGAACTACGTCGTATTCGAAAAAATCTTTTTCTATATGATAGCCAGTCTCACGAGGAATAATTTAGACTATCTGACATTAGGCTATAACTCTCAGCTAGCCTTAAATATTGTTTTTTGTTACGTAAGTCGGAATTCGAGGACCTCCTGTACTGCTTTATCCGCGTGCGCTGGCGTAATCGTTAATGATACGGAAATACAATATTGAATAAAAATGTTGTTCCTTATTATATATAAAAAAAATCAGCGATAGCATAATATGCCTATTTCTTATACATAATAACAATAAGATATTTTGTGACAAAGATTTGTTATAAATTAAAAAGTAATTTATAACCTTTATTTTTAGACATAGCATATTAAATCCTTACGAACAAAAGTTACTTCATCATAAAGACAATTTTATGAAGTTAAATTTTGCTTTTTATAGCATGGTATTTGGACACATAGTTTAGGAAATAATGAAAAATTAAAATAATTTGTGCTTGCGGGAAGAATAATTATGAAAACCACAACGGTGCGTTGGCAGTGCGGTGTTTGTCGGATAAAATTAACACGGGTGACCGTGGGCTAGTCTATGTATAAAAGTTCATTGGGTTCCCCCGACTTTTTTATAGTAGCATGGCAATGTGACACTGAGCCTAATGGTAAATGCAGTATAATCCAAAATCAAGGACGACCACTGAGAGATCGGCAATGTAAGCCTGTCTGCAGCTAGATCCTCTGATCCTGAAACACGAAACGTATAAGCGTGCCACTATGGCGGGCGCTACACATCTGCTTTATGATGGTCGTGATCCAGTCGTACATAACTGTCGTTACCTTCCACCATTCAAATCGATGTTTTGAATTGAATATTCTTCCGTTTTTCCACGGGAATTGTGTATCACATTTAATTATTAAAGTGGGCTGTATCTTCTAATTTTCTGCTTTAATCATATGGGAGAGATATGTGTGTGTGTGTCTTTCCCGAGTTTAGTCTTATATTTGAAATCTACATTCAAATTTACTTAGCACATTTCAAGTGACGCGTCTTCCAGCACGGGAAATGTAGTACTTTATTGTATTTTTTTTATTATACAGATTAGAAACTAATTTGAAAAACTCTATGAAGACTAATAATTAAGAATGTTTAGTCAAAGAAGGTTGAGAAAAGAAACACAGTGACTATAAAAATAATAATTATATAGGTTTTTAGTTATATCTATTAAAGTATTTGAGGGTAACGCATTATTATCGATCAAATAATTTTTTTTTAACTTATTGATAGCTGTAGAAAATCCTTTGAATAATTTACGTGTTTTAATTTAATTCCAGGTACTTTTAGAATGGCGTTGTTCGCTTTGCGTGACATCGATCCCGGGGAGGAGTTAACCTACGACTACAATTTCTCACTCTTCAATCCCGCTGTAGGCCAGGTAATCATAATCTTAAGAGCCATCTGAATGTTTGTTGTGATTATTTTCCCCTTCTACTATTTTATACGCTTATTATTTCATATGTGTCAATACTGCCTTCCGCTCCGTGTTGAGCATGTGCCTGCTTGCGCATTTATTCTAAAGATTAAAGTTATAACGTCACAGTGATCAAACTCTACAATCACACTACTCATATAACATGTGACCTAACTTTTGAGTTAAGAACTGAAAAATGCATGTTTCTGATTGCTCATTAATTATTAATATTGTGGATATGACGTCACAGATATCACACTGCACAATTACACGACTGTCCTATTTTTTGAATCGCTTATTTTTTCTTTTGTATTTTTAAGAATATTGCTTGAAATTTTCTAAATGTAAATTGTATTATTATAGCCGTGTAAATGCGACTCGGAGGACTGTCGCGGCGTAATCGGCGGGAAATCACAGCGCATCACAAAACTACCCCTTAAGACGCAATCGCGGACACCGTCGAACACGTCTACACAGTCGCAAGGGTCCAACGGGAATCAGCCTCGAGTGGGACGCCCGAGAAAAGCAGTGAAATGTAACAAGAAGTCTGAGCAGCAGACTGTCAGTACGTGCGACATCAAAAACATGACCATACTAAAATACCAGCAGCATCTGAATAAGCTATGGCAGGAGCCACAAATGAAACCTTTGACAGCGAAAGAGAAAAATTTGGTGAAGGAGCGACACTGTTTTCTTTTCAGAAATCTAGAGACTGTGAGTATTTTTTCCAAACTAAATTGTTTGTTTTGATCTCATTATCCATTTAATCGAAAATTGATTTTTTTATGATCGATTTGAGTAAACTTTGTATAAACAAAAACCTAAAATGTTATTTATTAACCAAATGAATGTAGAAAGAATGAAATTATTTCTTACTAGCGACCCGCCCCAGCTTCGCACGGGTGCAGTTTACAAAGTGGTGTATTTTATGTTTAAACAAGCAAGATTTAGAGTATATCGCTTTAGTATTGATAGTACATAACTTCATAATTACGAAAAGTGCGCTTAGCTCGCGACACTCAATTTATCATAGGTAGGTAGTGTCGGTCAACCGTTTCGCTGCAAGTAATTTTGAATCAGTGCTATCTTATACGATTCTATGGTATTCATTTAAATTATATAATGTAAATAATATATAATTATATAATATCGCAATTAACCTACTATTTTTAATCATTATGTTGAAGATAAAAATGGTTACTGCGAGTCATCCTTAGGAGATAGACATAATGTGCCATGGCGGACTTTTCTCTAGAGTTTTTGAAAAATTACAAATCTTTAGAACTTTATTTTGATTTTGTATCTTAAGGTTTAGTCAGTGTAAGCTATGTAAGCACCTGAAAATCGATTTATTGACGACCTCATCAAAAAACATTGGATTTTCTCTACTATTCAAAAACTTGATTGAAATGTATTGTTTATATAGACCTTCTGTAACAAATTCTCCAGATATCCGTGAAATCCGTATAAATATCCGTTACGTGGTCTATAAGAAGTAAGCGGACAAACAGACAAACGCGGATAGCGATTTTCCTTTATACTATATGTTCATTCCGTAGTTATTGGTGTGAGTTGTTCATATGAAAATGTTTTTGATCTTCCACAGACTAAAATGATTTATCTTCATAATATATTGTAATAGTTGTGTACCATAAAAGGCAACCACAAAATCGAAACTCATAGGTGGGCCCTATGATTGAGTGAGATAAGGTAGAACAATGTCTGCCGGGCCGGCTAGTATTACTATAGATTATATTTGATTGCTTATGTCCTGTGGTGGCAACCACCACTCACACACTGGATGTGATATTCTACCTCTGTAGATCAAGTGGACTGTATATTTTTAAACTGGTTGGAAGTAGATATCACACAAAATAACCGCCGAATATGGTATACTATAACCGGGATGAAGGCTCACTTACTTTTCCGCCGATGATATTAATCCAAGAGATCCAGGCTGCAAATGCGTTTACTCCAAGCCGAAATATGCACAGCACCTTTAGGTATGCACTATACCTCCGAAACAATTACAACTCTGTCGTGAGATGATAGCCGCCGCACCGGTATCCGTCCGAGTCCCACGAGCAAGTGACCAGTCATCTCCGATTTTTATTGTAGGGGGTATAATTTAAGAACAAAAATAATTTTTCATACCCCTAACCAATTTATTACCCCGAACATGTCCTAATATGTAAAAAAAAAATTCAGGTACGACGCATACGGGACAGGCTCGCTCTGGCCCTGCCAGCGTCTCCTCCCAGTCCTCCGCCCCCGGCGTGCGTCCCAGCCAGCGAGCCTCATCTCGGTGCTTCGCCCCCGCCTGTCATCAACGTGAATCCGCTGACGCTGCCTGATACCATGAATCCGGACATATTTATCTCGCGGCTACAAATGTTGCGAGCGACGCGAGACGATAACGTTAAACGACTCGTCCGATTGGACGACGATACAACCTTGTCGCGTAAGGAGCGTCTCATGAACGTGTACAAGGCGCTTTATGCGGCTATCGTTGCGGCAAAAGGTTCATATAACTTTTATTTTAATTTTTCTAGCCTTATTTTAGTTGTGAATTGGACTTAGTAGTATATATCACTTACAACAAACCTTAATACATTGAGAACTAGTTTTGAAATAGGTAAGATGATAATTTATCTATCTTTATAAATAAAACTAGCTGTGCCCAATGGTTTAACTCGTGTTAAAAGCATATTTTTAGGCAATTTTTTTATACTTTGTGTAAAACTATCGAAATTTTTATAAGGAATAAATTAATTTTTCAAATTTAAATATAGCCTATGATACTCGCTGATACTGTAGCGTTATATTGGTGATTTTTTTTTAATCGGTCCAGTAGTTTTTGAGTTTATCCAATACAAACAAAAAAATCAAGTCTTTCCTCTTTATAATATTGGTATACATGACTGGGTTTGCTGTTGTGCACGCATAACGGAAAGACTACCAGATTGATTTTGACCATTTTTTTATTCCTTAGATACGTGGTCCTTATCAAAAAGAAAAATTATCGTGATATTTTCATTCAACAAAAAGTTATTAAAATTGTAAGAAACTACGATTTTTATAAGCACTGCGAGTTTAACGATGTGTTTTGTTGCCGTGGTTTTAATATAATAAACACCGCAGATAAAGTCGCATTATCTTCATCTATCAGTCAGTTTAAAATATAAATATCTGAACAATAACAGATCTACTCACTGTCACTGTGCAAATCGTTGAGACCATGGAAACTTCGTATCTCGCACAAGCGTATAGGGGGATACCCACTCGCTTTGTATTATTTTGACTATATATCTTTATTAAATTAAGTTAACATATTAATATACAATGTGGGTTTTATCTTCGAAACTAACAGAATAAAAAATTGTTATTATTAAATTAAACTACAAATTTATACATTAAGAATCATAGTTTTGAATATCAAATCGGAAACTGCATAAACAGGCTATAGCTGTTACGCTTCCGTAACTCTGACATCACCCAATGCATTCCTCTGCATCTTAGGCTAGTTTTCTTCTCACAATGACTGTCAGTACTGATACATCAATATAATGTATGGATTACTACGAAGCGCTATTTAAATAACCTGACCAGTCAGCGCTGAGCCTTAGGCGTCGCGCGTCGGCTTCGCACGATCAGCGGCATTGACGCACCTTCACAGCCAGCGAGCGTTTTGTTTCCCGCTAAACACGCGCATAATACACTGCAATGATTTCAATAGGCAAACGTACAAGTTTTCAACAAGCATTTATTATTAATCATTATGCATAACGTCTAGACGTATAAATTTTTACATTGCAGCGCAAACGATACTGCAGAGCGCGTGACGTCATGCGCTGATATTGGTGTATTTTTTGTGAGACATGAAGAAAGCACAACATATTAGATCGTATTTAATATTGATAAATATAATATTAATTTCACAAAATTTTATATTGAATGGTGATTATAATATTAGGTAGATCATTTTCATTTAAATATTTTTAGTGGTTTCTGTCCGGTTACCTATTAACTTTATGCTAGCGTATGTACATCATGGTGACCAGCGCTAAACTAAAACGACTCGAGCTGACTGGTCAACGCCGAGTATCAGTTTTAGAAGAAAACCAGCATTAGTTATATCTAAAGAAGATTTTCACTTTGAAAAATATGATATGTGAATAATGTATAATATGTAATTTTGTACTTACAGATGATAAAGGGAAACCATTATGCACACCTTTGCTTAAAGCAAAAGTTGAGCTGGTGAAAACACAAGATACTACAGTCTCGTTAGATTTGAGTTCAATTGAAGCTAACATCAAAAGAGGCGAGTATGAAAGTGTGGCGCAGTTTGACGCAGATGTAAACGGCTTGTTTTCTACCGTGATGCGAGAATACGGTAGGGCTTCCACCCTGGGAACTGTCACTGCACAACTCAAAAAGGTAATTTATTTATTTTGGTCTTCTAATATACTGATGTTACTGCCAGAACGATACTCTGTCGTCCTTTTTTATTTTCGAGAAGAATTTTTACTATGTAATTACATACAAATCTGCATTCTTTTTTATATAATATTAAAACACACGGCATGACGTTCCCTTTCAAAATTGACACAATGGAATACTAATATGAGTCATTTTCGTATTCTGACAAACTCCATCTGCCTTTTTCTCAAATCTGGGGCAATAATATAGATTAACCATTTTAACAGGTGTATAATTCTGCGAAGTCTGATTTTGCGGAACATTTGAACAAAATTCTCGGACCTGATGAACCCCTGCCGGCCGGTTTTCTGCAAAAAACTAAGACTGGTAAGCTATTAGTAAATCAATATTTGTCTCATGTACTTTATATTTGTGTAGAAGAACTATTGCAAATTTAGGATCCTCCGACCAGACGAGCGTTATGTCTGGCGGGCCGCTGCCCAACGGTTGTAGTCGGGTTCTTGTATATATACTCAACGATTGAGTTAATTTCTATAGCGCAATGTAGGATAGTAGGATGCGTCGTATGTGGCTCTATAGATGTCGCTACATCACTCCCCTCCGAGACCGGAGGTCGATAGCAGGTTGAGTCGTCCATACATCTTGTGATGCTTGCCGGGCCAATGGAATGTTCCAGTGAGTCGGAACCAGATGCCGCATAGTTCACGGTGATGCCCCAGTGAGTCGGGGTGATACTGCAAGAATGCTCCAGTGAGTCGGAGTGTTGCAGTGCTGCTTAGTGGCTGGCTGCTGCATCGACCAGGAGAGAAGTGCGCCCCTGCTTGCTGACCGGCCGAAGTGCAGTGTGCTGTGCCAAGGTCGCTGAGAAGGCAGTGGGTGATGACCACCAGGAATGCGCGTCCGCTGCATGCTGGTGGTCAGGACACCCGTAGTAGCCGCGGCCCTATCCAAAAACAGAGCCGCTGCGGCTTTTACAGCGTCACCGGACTTGGGGGCGAGCGCTTAGGGCACTCAGCCGCGAAAGTTTGTGACGACCCGCACGAGGGTGCCAGAGTGGCCGAACCTCGGCTCGGGCGGTCGTCGCGAATGCGAAAAGGTCGCGATCTAACTAATTCCCTAATTCTAAAGAATTCGAACTAACTAACATATACTCATATGCACGTTCCCCTCCTCCTGGGAGAAAGGAGTGGACCATGCGTATGTGTATTCAGTAATCGGAATGGCCCAACGGTTGTAGTCGGGTTCTTGTATATATACTCAATTGAAGAGTTAATTTCTATAGCGCGATGTACGATGCGTCGTATGTGGCTCTATAGATGTCGCTGTGTGTCGCTGTGTGTCGCTACATTTGCATTTTGTATTATTACTCCTTGAAAATAACTTTTAATCTATATGGCTACGGAATCCATTATTATATTTCAAAGTAATGTATCCATCTCAATAGATTATTTCTGAAAAGTTAGTTTTTGTTGCAAAGCCATGTTTCCTTTAAATCTTCATCAAAATTAATGACTCATACATAACTTTAAATCCTATGTTCCTCGCTATTGTCGAAAAATAGACATATAGTTTTAAATTAATACTTTTATTAAAAAATGATTTAAATTTTTTTTCAGTATAATGCTATATACTAAGAATCTGTTTAACCTTACAGCTGTTTGTTAAATATGCAACTGGACAGTAGTCACAAAAAATATAAAATATAGTTGAAAATAATAATCATTTTATCAATTTTTTTGTGAAATAATATTGATCTATATTTGTAAATTAATAAATAAGATCGAATATTTTGTGCCGTTCTTCATGTGAAACGAAACACCAATAACAGCGCATGACGTCATTCGTGTGTATGCGAACGTTACCTAATTGGTGCATTGAGCATATATCTGATGTTTTTAATTAGTTTATAGTTTTTTGCCTGTATTTAGTACCGACTCCACATATGACGTACACGCGCTCTGCTGTATCGTTTGCGCGGTAAAAATGTGTACGTTACTTATTTTAAGCAGGTATAATGCGTTATTTATGTGAATTTATATTTTCCCTAGCTTTATAAATCCATAATGCTTAAAATAATTACCGTTTTATGTAAAGTTGTCTGGTTGCCTATTGTTTACAATGCATAATGTATAAAATATCGGGTCATAAGATAATTTTGAGATTTGTTATTTTTCTGGTTAAAAATTTTGAACTGTGTTGTATGGTGGTCAAGTAGGATATTAATGATTGATTTCTGCAGAGGAGGTGATAATGTGCATCTGCGGGTTGCACGTGGAGGAGGGACTGATGGTCCAGTGCGGAGGGTCGCGCTGTGGTGTGTGGCAGCACGCGCGTTGTATGCGCGTCGCTGACACTACTGTGCCGCACTTCTGTCATCTCTGCTCACCCAACAAGGTATTTGTGACCCTTACTCTGGTCCAATGATCACAATTCAAGCAATAAACATAAATATCTTTTTTAAATCTTTATATATAATTGTATAAATTATCTAATTTACACCAAAATTGCGATGGCTACTTATATGTATTCTCTCATATACTTCTCTCTTATAATTTAAATGAGTAAATTATTTTTATACAATTACTTGCTGTTATACGTCCACTTTGCTTGATAATAAAAAAAGTATATCCTATAATTACATACTTTTCCATGACTTAATCAACTTGATCAAGTTGATATTCTGCAGGTCAAAAATAAACGACAACCGCGACAATAATCCATCATTGATTAATATTATTCTAGGTGGACCGTGAGATTCCTCTCGACGAATACACTGATGAGGGTCATCAGTTCTATTTGACCCTTATGAGGGGTGATCTACAAGTTCGCCAAGGAGATACGGTTTACGTTCTCCGGGATATACCGATTGACGAGAAACATCCTGACGTGAGTCAAAAGAACGGAGATAAAACTGAATCGGCGAAAACTAAACGAGTCGACAGAAAGAAAGTGAAAAACATGGCTAAAGGAAAAGAGAAATCTGATGACTCTACTCAGAATAAAGTGAGTATATTTTATTATGAAAATAATTTCAGGAGCTTCCACATAGAACTTTTTGTTCATACTCTGACCCCAAATTTATTTATTTTATGATATGTCTGTGTTTTCTCTCAAATATTAGACATTTTTAGAACTGTTTGACAGTAACTTTATTTTAGTAATTTGTAATGGATATTATACTTCCACCATGTTACAATAATAATATGTAACAAACCAAGCGCTAAGTCCACTTACACAATGTTTGAAAGATTTCAAACTCTGTATGAAAACATGTTCAATATTCCATAATAATTAATCTATATTAACTAGTAGAGTCATTTAAACTTATCAAAGTGATATAAGTTAAACATTTAATGTTTATTTATTAATACAGGAGGGTGAAGTCCGCAAGCATACGTATCAAACCATCGGTGAGATTCCAATGTCCGAATTGGACATATTCCGTGTGGAACGGCTCTGGAAACACAAAGATACTCAAGAGAGATACGTTTACGGACACCACTATTTGCGACCTCATGAAACTTTCCATGAGCCGACTAGAAAGTGAGTAGTTCAATGTGATGATAGTTCCAATCAAATCATGAACGTAAAGCAACAATGGTTAGTTCATTTACCTTAACGTAAGCAATTGACGACAACGTCACTGAATTAGGCCAATCGTACACGTCACATGCCTCTATGAATGATATATGGCATGGGCTTCAGACGATAAGTATTATATTGGTATAATTTCGTAAATTAATAAAATAGATAATATAAGTTAAAATTATACAAATATGTATTTAAAACTTTTTATTTAATTCATAGTTTTGCGCGTTATAAAAATATGCTAAGAGTAAATTTTTACGATGTTAGCGCTCTACGCAAATTACATATATCAAAAAGTCTACAGTATGATGTTGCTTGTTAAGCTTAAGTCTTGTTTTATTGCGGTTCGATGTTATAACTATAAAATAATGTATAACTTCTATAGCGCGTTCGTAAGTAGTACGGTCATTCATTTCTTTTTTCTTTCCTAATATACATATATTTAAATAATATAGGTACATTTGTAAGTGACAAATTTTCTGTATATCAATGTAATATAATTAAACATTATAACTGTGAATGTGGTTTAAATAAATATGTAATAACTAATCTAATGAATATTTTTCGCTTATGTTACAGGTTCTTCCATAATGAAGTGATGCGCGTGCCGCTTTACGAGGCGGTGCCGATAGAGCTCGTCATGTCACAGTGCTGGGTCATGGACCTCAATACATATTGCAAGGTATACTTTACTGAGTATTTGATATATTTGTTCACATAAATTACTGCTTGAAAAAAGTAAAAAGAATGTCTTAATTATAAGCTTTATTACTACATATTTACTATCTTTAAATACCTACACTTTATATCTTTAATATGATTGTTCATATATCATTGCTTATTTCTTATGCCTAACAACTTATACCTACAACTAATTGTCCATGTTATTTCCTAAATCATCGCGCCTAGCCCTATGCATCGCTAACAAGATGGATGAAACTACTAGGTAATGATGTTCGTTTGTTGACATATAGGGGCGGCCGGTTGGTGCGAGCGAACCGCACGTGTACATCTGCGAACTGCGCGTCGACCGAACGGCACGCCTCTTCACGAAGATCTCTCGCCCCAACTACCCTCTTTGCACCAACCCCTACGCGTTCACTCACTTTCCGCACAGACTGAGGATCACACGAACTTATGCGGTAAATATAAAAAAAAAATTTAGAGTGTTTGCTCACAAACTGTAGGAGTAAGAAGAAATCACTGTTCCTACAAAATGATTTAATAATGTAATAAACTGTTTTATTAATATAATATTACGTTCTTCTTTTTAAATTAACAACTAGTCCTCTCTATTGAAGATTACTGCCATTATCGAGTCCTAAGATGATTTTAATATTCTAACCCTTCATAGGGCTTATGCACAATAATAACCGAGCTTATTATGCACAATACCACTTGTATTACACAATATAGGGTAAAACATCACAAATTTATGAATAAAAAACAAAAACCACTACAGGACAGTTTGAGATCCCGCCAAACAAACCTAATGTAACGCTAATGTTGTGTTACCTGAGTGCAGTATTTGCAGTATTGCAACTAGACTAAATAATAGAATGATTCTAATGTTATTATGAATCTCAGATTTAAGTAGATCTAAGATTGAGGATAACGATGACGACAATTATAAATACGTACGTACGTACGTAACTCAAACTATACACAGACAAATATACTTTTTATCACAATTTCACCTGATGTTTAATGGATTAACGTCAGTGTGGCGGCTACTGTGATAGGTATATATAATTTATTTTGAAAAAGTTAATTAGTTGGCACAAAAAAGTCCTTACAATTATGCTATGATTTCACGTCGATGGTTTTCCTTCTATGTAATCACTGGTCAAAACTAGTATACTGATATACATTATGTACATGTATGTAATATTGCTTTGAGGATAAAAATATAACCTGTCAGTCCAGTTTTCCATCTGTTCCATCAGTCGTCCATGGACCGCACTCCATTAGGATTCGGTTCGCAATTTCATGACCACTGCTTCTAATTTAGTAGAATATACAAATTTAACATAGATATTTATATTTTTCAACTATTTTAGCCGCACGAGGTGTCCCCAGAATATTTGAAAGGAAGAGCCGCTAAGAATGCGATGCCCGCAGATAAATCTAATAAGAATAGTAATAATAAAGATATCAAAAAAAAGTTACCTTCAATCACATATACGGAACCATTAAAAGTAAGTAAAAACCTTAACCTTTTTCTATGTAAACATAATTAATTTCATTGTTGGAGAACATGAGAAGCTCCATTACAGAATGCTGTGATACTAAACCACCCATAAAACCCTAACTAGCTTGCTAACTAGCTTCAATTCTAGTATGTTTGTACATGCACAATATTTTCAAAAAATACAGGACTTATTTCTGATTCTTTTACGGTGTAATCGAATTTACTAAGGGAAGGTTTTAATAATATATAAATATCTGTGTACCATTCTCTTTCATACTTTTAGATATAATAATTGTGTTTATTGCTTATCTCTAACAATTAGTTCTTAAAAAAACAATGTGTGAATCTCAGTACATATGGTAGAAGTGAAAATTCTTTGGCAATTGATAATATTAGCCATAGTAAAATAAATTCTTAGTATAATAATTATAACACATGTCGTTTTTTTCTAATACTTCACTCTTTTATCATTCTGTCTGTGAAAGAAATGTTCTCTTGTTGTCAAGTATTTATTTTCCACCCTTTTGTGTCAGAATCTGTATTGCAAAATGTTCCAATAAAATTAGATTTGGGATTGTACTGTCTCGCGCTCAAACGAGAAACTTTCACATTAAAAAAAATTGAGCTTGCGCATGACTGTGCGCATAATAGTAAAAAATTTCACTTCAAAAAGCTTAAGAAATACTTGGAACTCAAAAAAATATAAATAGCTTTTATTTTAAAATTATAATGAACGTATTAATTTACATACTACGTTATGACGAATATTACAGAACAGTGCGTCGGTTAGCGCGGTTACTCCGAGAACGAGCGCTCATCAGAAAGAGCGCGTGAACAACATCGCACGACGGCTGCTCAGGCGTGGGGGAGCGCGCGCACCGCTCGACGCATCCTACTTGCTGGCGCCACGACGAGCCACACGTGCCGCCTCCTGACGCGCGCCGCGCTGCCCCTGTCGCTGCGACTTGCTCGCCGCCCCCTGTACTACCATCGGCTCAACCAGGGAGTTGACGGGCTCGTGACGCTGCCGACGACACTAACCCCTCGGCATTTGGGCAGTGAATAGTGAAACAGTGCTGTGAATGTGTACACACTCAGTAATTATCAGCTACGTCTTGCACATTAAACCTTATAACATAATACATTGTCAACACATTTGTGAATGTGTCTACTGTGAATTGTGCAACACTAGTGTTTGTTAATTGTCATTTGAAGGGTATAAAAGCAAAAACGATCACTGTCCATGTGCAGGAAGACCAAAAAATAAATATTCATTTCAGTGAAATTTTATTATAAAGCAATTATCTGTGACTATGCCCATAAATAGAAATACTGTTGAGAGATATCAGTGATTATAGGTTGACCTGCAGTAACTCCACAAATATTTCACAATGTGGTGTTGGATTATCAAAATTTTCGGACTACAGAGTGTGACACTGAATTGTAATCTGGAATTCTTTGAAAAGGTGAGTACTGTGTAATCCGATGAGTTATGAATTCTGTTGTGTTAAAATCTATAGTATACATCCTATGGATATGCAACTTTGTGAATTAAACATCTCTTTAAATAATAAAAGGCTTATTACAGAAATAATGTCAGTGTTTTTAACAAGTTGCAACTTGTTCAACCCTACATTGAGGAAGCTTTGCTATACTTACATAAAAAGATGTTGGACAAGGGTTGGATTATGGAGGGTCTACTGTCATTTTACTAACATTGCTTTTAAATGAGTTAAAGTATCAATGGTAATTTTTAAACAAAAGAGGACAGTGGCATTTTTGTTTTTATACATCTAATTTTGTTATATTGTGTATCAAGCTAGGAACAGTTGTGGCGAGTACGTAAATGAGTGAATGAATCTAATAAACTTCCACAACTGGACTTGATAAAGTCTATCATCATTGTGTCTTATTTTTTTAAGATTGTTCTTGTAAATATTTCTCTTTTTAATTCTACAATTAAGAGGAATTATATCTCTAAAACATTATGATTATTTAACATTGCTATTTGTATCTGTTAGTCGTTCTCAATACATTCCGCTGACGGTGGAGTTGGAATTTCACTCTTTTATAGAGGTGAGTGTGTTTGAAAATTCTGTGTACATTTACGATAGATGCTTTATATTGGTGATGTAATTATGTCTAATGGCACCGTCTTTGCCATATTGAGCACTAAAATCAATGGTTACTGTCTTAAATTGATAGTATCCATCATTTATGAGATTATTTTAAATTGTAAAAAGGAATCTCTTGCATAATAAACAGCTATATTGGATTAAGTAGTGTAGAGTATTTTTATAAAATTGAACATAACTACCCCTGCCTATTGAACCATTGTACATTCTAGTTTTTAACATCAGTTTTTAATTTATTTATATTAATAGTAGAAAAATACACATACACAGGATTATTATGTTATGTGGTCTTTGATGGCAGATATAATCTCGAAATATTTTCTTTAGGGTATAATTTTTATTTGACACATAACATGCTGAATATATTAATAAGCAGTAGATATCAATTAAGTTAATATTTTAGAAGTTAAATGCGTATAATAGCTATATATTTTTACATAAGACCACTGATTTATTGTTGTAATTAATGTATTTAAAATGTAGGCCAATAAAAATATTATATTATATGTAATTAACGACCACTGGTGCGAACTGATGTTGAATGTTGAAGAGTTTTATAATGGTTAGAGGCACAGAAATGTTATTTGGAGGTTGTTAATTTAATATCTTATTATAGCTATTGTAATTTTTAATTTCCCGCTTGGGTAAAAAGGAAAGGTATATACATCATGTTTTTAATTATTTGCACAATCATGATGCATGTAAAATCTCTCTAAAGTCTTTTTTAAAATGTTTAGTTTTATATTCTGTAGTATATAAGATGGGTTGGTTGATAAATTTTTTTTTAAATTAGGAATTACATAATATATTGCTTGGTGCGTGCAACACTTTTCTATGTTTTAAGTATCTTTGCTTTGTTTATTATGATAATGCTCGTTCTGCACATATTCTATTGCTGGCCTTTACAATGTGATCACAAGGAGAACAAAGTTGTTTTTGTTTCTAATTTATTTGTAAAATATATTGTTAGTTTTTATACATTTATTAGTAATTTTTCAATCACTATATTATGTATTACTTTAAGTAACCTTTATAGTATTTCATTACTCTGCTTTTATTTCTTTTAGTACGGATGAAATAATACTTATTATGATTGATCCCAAAATCAAGTACAAATATGCACTTTCATTATGCACTCTCAGTTATTGCTCTTAAAGTTGGAAATTAAATGGAATCTGTTTAGATAATCGTTTATATGGACATTGTTAGCAAATAAATACATTATTTATTATATTGGAATAAACTGTTAGTTGATAACCAATCTAGTGAGATTGTAAAATTTCAGTAGATTGTGAATGGACAATAAAATTTGCATACTAGTGTTTACATTTTCGTAGGTTTATAAAATTAACCAGTTAAGGGTAGTAAGTGAGTTAAAAAAGGTCATACCAAGGTGGTTAAGGCCTGTGACAATTACTGATTTTGTTCACGAACAAGCTAAAAGAAAGTTTCCTGGAGCGAAATTCAGTAAGTACAATAGTTCCAGAATTATCAATCCAATTATCCAAAATGCGATAATTCTACGTTGCTTTGTTGTGAACCCTGTGTAAGAGCCGATTGAGCTTAAATTAGCCTTTCAAATTCACATTATGCAAGTCCTACACCCATCACAAAATAATAGGTCACTTTTGACAGTTATCGACGTAACGTAACTAAGGATGTACCAGTGAGAATTGGTAACCAGAGTAACAGATTTTTTTAGCAATGTATTCCATCTTTGTAATCTTTTAAATTATTTTACCTTCTGACATGACTTTAATCTGACCTAAATTCATTAGAAATTCGAACAGTTGATTTATATCAATGTTTATTCACATTACAACCAAAGAGACTATTTTAAAATACAAGGTCGCGTTTTCCGGATTGTGGAATACAGGCACGCTATTTAATCAATACATGATTTTTAAGGGTATCGTTCATATCAAAAATATAATTAGTGACATAATAATAAAATCTTAACCATGCGGAAACACTGAATGGTGCCATTTAATATTTTTTGGTTCATGTTATTTAGCATTGAAACTATAATATTATTTAATACTTACTGATAATATGTGGTCCCAGTTTCTTTATTATTTATTACAGTATTGTTTTTATATAGTTTTACTACGCATAATGGCATTATCTTTGCATTATTAAATATAATACGTTGCTTTTCAATAATTCGACAATGACACGATTACGGCGTGTTTTCACAGCCGATTTGTTTTATATTATAATACGTCGACGGCATCTAGTTGTAGCGCCAGCTTTAACCGATCATTTATCTATGTTTTTATTAAAAACTAGCTGTGCCCGTGGCTTCGCTCACGTGGACTACAGAATGCCCACGCGAATCTTCCTCTTCCGCTCCCGGCTGTTTTAAAGACAAAATGCTTATTGTGGGTGTTCCTTAGAAGATGTATATTCTCACGGACTTTTTTGTAGGTCATGCCTATGATTATGTAGTACATTAATTTGCTATATCTCTTATGGTTTACTCTGAATAAGCCATTTAAACGCCCGAATTGATTCACCATTATCACTTTTGTTTTATTTGTGCGGAACCCTAATTCTTTAAAAAAAATAAAAGTAACGTAAGTTACTCCCTATACCATCAGCTATCTATCAGTGAAGGTCCCGTCAAAATCGGTGCAACCGTTTCGGAGATTACCCAGAACAAACAGACAGACAAAAATTAAAAAAATAGACTTTTTGTTATTAGTATCGTATATACTTTCATATGCATTTAGTAAAAAATCTGATATTTTGACATTACAAACAGACACTTTAATTTTATTAATTGTATAGATTATACTCGGTTAAGGAATGGTTACGAAAGTAGTTAAAGCGTTAGTAGTAAAGTATAGTTAAACTGCGTTTACATAGCGGATTACGTTCGTTTCAACGCTTTTGTGTGTGTTTTTGATAAAGGATAAATAGATGTCAGAGAACTTATAAATAGTGTTAAACAATCATTTTAGTAAAGTTAACATTATAGTTTGTTAACATCGTAACGTTTTTCAAATAACTTCAGTGTTTACGAATTTGTGTTTTTATTTCATGTTTGAACGTTCGAACAAAGCTAGTTCGTATTTGATCAACAAGAAACGTCAAAATTGACCTATTATTTTGTGATGCCTATAGTATTATGATTTTACTTATTTAATAGACATAACTGCAAAAATTCAACATTATTAGAGTCCCTTCACAGTCTATCGACAGTTTACAATCACCCTAAACTGCGTTTTTTATTCCCATGGAGTGAAATTACATTTCATGCGTTAATAGTTTATTGTGTTTTAAAGTAGTGATGTCACCAATCGGTACTAATTGTAAACTCGTATGAGATATTATACCCATTGATAAATTTTTTTTCAAGAAACATTGACCCCTTCATGTGAGAATAAGGGAGGCAAATTCGCACCTCTCGTGGGTCAACCAAATTGTTATTTTTAGTTTTTGCAGTTGGTCGTCATAATATATTCATTTTATAGTTTGATACAAGTGAATGATCGGATATGTTGAATAACACAAAATATTTAAATTAATAAATAAAAATCCTTAGTTCAGTATTTAAATTCTTGATATTTTAATAATTGTGCCGTAAAATATATTATGATAGCACAACACTACAAAAATAAATGTGACAGCATTATTTTCAAATTTGACATTATTCGATTTATTCATGTCGATTATAATTGATATGTTCGATTATGATTGATTTACTTAATAAAGTTATTTCGATGATAAGTAATCATTGTTAATCAAATTATGATTATGAATGATCTTTCGTAATCAAGCCATATAAGTATACTCAGAGGTGGGCGATTATGTATGACGACTGAATTGAGATATTTACTTATCAAAAATGTAGAATGGGAAGCTAAGAAATAAAGGTCGCGCAGGTCGTAAACACAGTTTTACATATATACCAATTAGCTAAAAAAAATAAAGGTCGTTCGATCGTAATAATTACTACTTCTATCAAATTAGTAACTACTAATATTAGTAATTACTAATCGCACTTCGATTATGAATCATCACTCATCATCGAAATTTCTACTATTGAGGTATCTCGATTTATCTTCATAATCGAATGATTAAATTAGTATGTCTCATAATCGCCCAACGCTAATTATTAGTGATTGTCAATTCACTCCGTGGGAATAAAATACACAGTAGGATAGATTGATTATAAGCTAGCAGATCATACCACTATCTGGTGACATATACATACATGATACGTTTGCATTCTAGAATAATTGAATTATTATAATAATTGTTCACACTCTTATAATGTATTTGATTATATTATTATCCATAAAAGAAATAGGAACTGTTAGTTAAAATTAAGAAATTTTCCACTAATGTACTTAATTAGCAAAGAAAATAGTTTACAATAGTCAATGAACTGTATAATCTTAATATTTCATTATTAGTGATACATCTACTTACTCTACACGATTTTTATGTAAGTTTATATATTAGAAAACGCCTTATACAATATTGTAGCGAAAATGTCGTACCACAAATGTTTTGGGATCAAACAATTTATTTTACTCGCTTCTGGCAGTTAAAATTTGTTATTTCGAAGACAAACATGAAAATTTATCGACACCCAATATGAATAATATCAAAAATTTAACTACAATAATATGCAATTATTAAGCAAATACTGAAGAAAAGTCTAATATTTGAATTTTACAGACGTTATCTCCATGACTATGTAATAGTTCCGTTTTTACTTATTTCTTTTTACGGCACCTGTATTAATCATCCACAAATCTGCTAATGTCAAATTAATAGAATATTTGTCTACATTAATTTATAAACAGCTCGTAACAAGATGTCGCCTCCCTTGCTAAAATTGTTCAGGGAGTTTTTGTGGTAAACTAAAAAGCATGTTCGTATCACTTAGGAACAATAAACAAACTACGTCACGTAAAATGCCGCCAAAATTACATTCTTTATTTCTGACTTTATGAATTGAAATAAAAACCATCACACTTCATAGTTTTAGATCCCGCCAAAAATTCCTCCATTTATTACATGAATAAAATTATCATTATAAATGAAAAAAAAGGATTTCATGTATATTATTAATTAATTATTTACTATTCATAAATAATGAGGCGAGAGACAACTTTAAAAATATGTATGGTTCAATTTGTGTATCAGTCATGACGCAAAAAATCATTAAATGATAAAAATAATAATTAAATGGCTCTACTGAAACCATGGACTTCCGATGTTATTCATTGGGTATCGATATTACAATTGAAATTTGACTTAGTCTATAGACTATATAATGAGCACCTGACTTGTAATCATAACACAACTGAGTAGACCTCGTTTTATGACTATTAACTTCAATACTTTTACGTATTTGAATAGAATTTATTATATATTTACCAGATGGACTATTATTATTAATCGCGGAAAATAAAGATGTTCCAGATATGGTTTTGCTCACAGAAATAGTTAAGAACGCAGTGGATTAGTGAATATTAGCGAAGTTGTTACATCTTGCAGGGTAGTAGGGTATTTGTACCAGATTGAGTACGATTAACAAACAAATGGTGTTGTACCCGCCACGGTGACTCTTTTTTGGATTGTCGCGTTTCGAAATCAGCCAGTGTGTATGTAACATTAAAAGAAAATGCTGTTATTTTATCACTAAAAAAACGATGGATTGGCAAATTCACTTCGTTCTAAATTATTTTAGAGTAAATAAATATCCTCAATAACACGTAATTTTTGCAGATAACATAATTTTTTCTCGAATTTTACATCTAAAACTAAAAAAGTTCGTGGGCGACCGTGCTAAGTGGCCGACAGACGTTATGGAGGGCGAGGTACTACAGATGACCCATAATAAAATCCATGTAGAAATCATTGAAATTAAAACTTACAAAATTTGTAGTAATATATTTTTAAACACGGTCAGAGGGCAGCCCTAGTGCGTGTTTATTTACCGAGCGGCTGTAGGTAATTATTTATTATACTGAGAGACCATACTGTTTATTTTAGAGTACTGTGTAATAAAGTGACGTAATGATGTGCTAGCTTATCCCCTCCCCACCAACGTTTGTCTCACATAGACGATCGCTCACGAACTTGTACGATTATAAATATAATAGATTAATTCACGGGTCATGTATTATTTAATTTTCTTACTTCACTTTGATGTTACAAAATATAAAAGTCGACTTGAAAATATAAAAACAAATCATGATCTATGTAAAGAAATTTCAAGGTGCGTTATTTTAATATATTTTGGTTAAATCTGTTTAAAATTGTATTTACTGTACTTATTTTTATAATGTAATGAGCAGCTTTACTATTTATATCCATGTTTTAAATGCCATTTGTTGTAAACTCATGTTTTATTAATAAATAAAAGTTTCGATCAAATCTATACGTATTTTATTATTATTTATTTTAATTCTCTTCGGTTTGTGAATAAATTATAAATAAATAAAAGAAGTGTGTATATCAAAACATTTATAAATTATAACTTCAATTTTAAATGAATTATTCCGCTATGTAGTTCTTATTTAATTCTTTATAGGTTTAGTCTTTGATCCATAGATTTAATATACATCTATGATTTCACTACAATCTCAACTGGTTTTAAGTGACGATGTGGCTCAAGTTGTGACACGACACGCTAATCCACTAGGGAGAACTGGCTCTCGAGTTTAGCTGCTGGAAACACACCTGTAGGTGCTTCACGACTATCTTAAACTTGAAGGCGGTAGCTAACCGACTGGGTATTAGAAAGCTCGAGCACAACAGGAATTCGAACTTTGGTCATTCGAAGCGGTGTCCATACACGCTACCACCATAATAGCCATCATTGCTTAGTAATTGTTACTGGATAGCCTTTAAATGTTTTATGTTCGTAGATAATTGGTTCACATAGTTTAATCACAATAATTTATGAAAAACAGTACCACCTAGTTTTGATAATTACAAACGATAAGTACTGAAAAGATAAATGTCCGTAAAAAATTTATGAGTTAAGGAATCTGCATATGTTCTATATGCGCGAGGTGTCTCACCGTGCGACCACGTTTGTGGGCAACAAAAACAAGATAATGTGATAAAGGGGCCAAGTTCGGTAGAAACGACGTTCGCGATAGTCATTGCCACCCCCTCGGAGATCTTGTCACCGATAAAAAAGCTGAGATCTAATGGGTACCTAATTCCATAGTTTTTATGGCTGTAGGATACGTTTGTCAATTCATTTACGAAACAATTGAGACGCAGCCAGTACAATATACTAAATGGAATTTACATAAACTTTTAAATTTATAAATATGTATTTAAAGGCTTGAGTCGTAAAAATGTCATGGGTCATTGCATTTAAACTGAAACTTATAGCTTTTAAAAAGATATTAAAAATTATGTAAATTTCATTTAGTACATATTTGTACCTACTGCTTGCGCCTTTGATCAGTAACCAAAGACGGAGACCCCTTTTAAAGTGTAACTTTATTCATT
Source organism: Saturnia japonica (assembly GCA_033032175.1). Taxonomy (NCBI): domain Eukaryota; kingdom Metazoa; phylum Arthropoda; class Insecta; order Lepidoptera; family Saturniidae; genus Saturnia; species Saturnia japonica. The sequence continues at coordinate 11,595,058 of CM065321.1, read as the reverse complement.
AAAAATTATGTTAATACTTTTTTGTTCGACAATTTATAAATCTTGTTTTTTTTTTAAATTAACAAATGTGTAGTTCTGTCTATATAAATGTATAATTTGTTTTCTAATTTTCTGATAGACATCTAATAATCCTCCAATGATTACGAATACGAATATGACATGAATTTTTTTTTGTCTGCTTGTGTGTTTATTACATAAGTCTGGATAGCACTCAAAAAGGGCTTGACCGATTTTTATGAAATTTTATGAAACGATTCTTATTTTTTACAAAAAAAAACAACTAAATAAATAAACGTGTACCGAGGCGCGGGGCACCGTTAGTATAAAAGAAAAACTATCCACATTAATTATTCTTCTGTCAAATTACGTAGTTTGTCTACAGTCCTACAAAGTAATCATATCATAACTAGAGTGTGTAGTTTGAAAAGTAGTTTCCGAGAAATTAATCAAAAGTGAGTAATGTATAAACAATGAGTGCGAAAATTTATTGACGAATATAGGTAATACACAGAATATATATTCAGCTTGAGATAATGTATTGTCACACCGTTTTAAGAATGCAGCGGAGCTCTAGATTAGACCTTACATCGTTTCTCACGATCATTTGTTTACTGGAGTAATTGCTAAAGTATTCGCTAAAGAAATGTCAGCAGTATAAAATATCACATATTAAGTAGGCACTATGCTGTAAACAAATCTCAAGTTCATTCATTCGATTCTGACAATTGTTACAGGAAATAGTAGAAATACCTTAGTATCGTATTTACTATTGTATTTACGTTTCAATTTGTTTACCTACTCACTTACCTGGTGTTGTTGTAATATTAAACTATAAAGGTATGATTTATTGCGTAGATTTTGAACATTGGTGTGTTTGCTGTAGGTACGTATTCATTTTACGTAGGTAGGTATCGTACAGTTATTTATAATAAAAAATATTTAGTTTTAGGTAAATATTTTAAACAACATATTTCTATACAATATTACCTTAATTAACTTAGTACCAGATATATCTGTTTGATACTTATAACAAAAATAAAGATTACCTGAATAAAAAATGCTACAAACTTCAGAATATTTTGTTTATGAATTCCTATTATGTTAAAGAGATCTTTCATTGCATCTTAATATTGTATAGTTCCCTCATGAGTTGCCTTGTTGTAGCGAATAGTCTAATGTTAGGTTTAACATTAACATTGACCTTAAATGGCAATTTATATATTTACGATTCGTCCTAGGCAGGCGATGGTCGCGGCTCGCGGCCGCTCGGTTGCGTGACTGCCGAGTGTCGACAGGGGTCACTCCCAACTCGCAATGAGAAGATTGGACTGTGCGTCCGCCCGCATTCTGACGCCACACGCATCCTTACATTCTATTCCTATGCTTTTAACACATGGTATTATACTATTTAGTGTTTTACAGGTTGCACTTTGGAGTGTGCACAGGAATTGCACGATTTAATTCCGCCCAATCCGTTCCACCATATGACAACTAGACGCCGTGAAGGATTCCACCCTTATGTCGTGGAAATTCTCCTGATTCGCACGAAGCGTTATGCAAAAGGAGTGAAATTCACACCCGTCACCTGTTTTCTCATCCACCTATAACTTGGGAGTCTTCAAGCGAAGAGTGAATAGGCATTTAATAGGTAAGCGCGATACATCGTCGGTCTCATCTTTACTTTCCATCAGGTAAGATCGAAGCCAATTTTAGTCTATAATAGTCCCTAATGTCCGTCTCGGTGGTCACTGTTGCTTGGACTGTGCTGTGTTTACCATCAGGGGTAGTACCGGTAATGTGCTGAGCTATAATATAAATAAAAAAACGTAACTGAAGCGAAACATCATGGCGTGGTTTTTCACCATAATGGTAACCTCTTTGATAGTAACAGTACAAGCGGGCCCGGGCCGCTCCTGACTCACACTCAAATACTTTCTTTTAACCTGGTACCTCATAGTAAATCAAAAAAAGTAGTTGACTACAACTAGTCAACCGTTGCTAAAAACCCTAATATATGCTATGCCATATCATTATATAATATCATCATCATCATTGTGGACAACTTTTTTCAACCCACTGCAGGCCATAAGCCTCCTGTTCCAACCTTGAACACGTCTTTCTGACAAGATTTTTGATGTCGTCGACGCATCTCCGAATAGGCCTTCCTACGCTTTTGTCTGCCCTCTCTCGCGACCACCATTTCGTCAAGGATCTGTCCACCCGCCGTCACCACATCTGGCTAAGTGATCTGCACAACGCCAGTTGAGCTGAGTTATACGGACACCAATATCCTCCACTTTCGTGGTTTTTCGGATATCCGTATTTCTAACTTTATACATTAATATGATGACTAACATAATGCGCTCCATGGCTCGTTGTGCGAACCTCATTTTGTGCACGTGTTCTTTAGTGAGCGTCCACGGTTCGGTAACATACGTCATCACTGCTGTTCTGCTATGTGTATGAACGACGTGAGTTCGAATCCCTACATTGAGCCTGAGCTTTCGGTGAAGGGAAACATCGTGACAAAACCATATCAAGGTAGTAGTGCTTTTTCTAGTGCCCGCCGGGCTAGCTACCACCCTCAAGTTAAAAAACAATCTCCAAACACCAATAGGTGTGTTCCGGCAGCTGCACTTGAGAACCGGTCTTCAACTAGGCTTAGCGTGCTACCATCTTAGGCCACATCGCCACAAAAAATCAGGCGAGATTGTGGCCACAACGCTAAACCTAGAACGAAAAATAAAATGTATTGCAATAAGCTGGATGAAATGTCCGACCGTATCGCAACAGTCATAATAACACCTGTCACGCGCCAGCGAGAATCAGGAATGTCACGTTCCGGGATCAGTCGGTATATCCAGTAACCAAGCTGGTACGGAGTATACTCGTCTGGGTCGCGACCACGAATCACATGATTATAAATGTAAAGCAAAAGGCATGCATTTTAAAATCTCACAAAAACTCCCTAGATCGTTCCAACAAGATAGCCACCATCTTGTTGGATAACACTTTGTATGAAGTACCTATTCGTGCGAGGGCATAAAAATACTGACGCTGGAAAATTTTACAAATTCTAAAAAACATTGATACTTAAAATCTCACTTTGTATAACGGAAAATTGTACGGAGGGTTAAAAACATTGACACTGGCAAGTGCTTTTTGCGGCGCCAAAACAAGAAGAACAAGAAGAAAAACTTGGAAAAACCTCTCTTTTGGTTTGTCGCGTTTCGGGACCAACCAGTCTATACTCGACAGGCTTGCAGGCCGGCATGATGATTGTCGACCTATCAGTGGTCGCCGTTGATTTTGGGTTGTACTATTCCTACAATCAGGCATAGAGTCACTATAAAAAAATCAACGATCATAGTTGAGGCGAAGAAAAAAATTGAACAATATGTCCGGTTCAGTTAAAGGTGATTGCTCCGGTATAGTGTGTGAGCGGAAGTAGGCGATTGCGCCTCGAGTCAAGTTTCGGTGTATGTACCAAACAATAACTCGTTATTATCTTAATGAATTATACTGATGTGTAAACTTCCACTCGTAAACGTGGGTTCTGTAAACAGTAGTCAAATACAGTTGGCAATTAGGCATACAATGTAACAAAGCTAAGTCAACTAAACTTTTCAACTGCTTAGGTACCTACTTAATATTATTACATTTAAATTATTTTGTTAGTTAGTTAGTTGTTTGACTGTTAGGGCGACTTGCACCAAAATGTATGCAACTCTCAATTTGAAATCTGATTTAGAAACGATTCCATAAATGATCGTCAAGTCCTTAAACGTCCAAGCTGCCCTTAAATGCATAGTGATGAATTTCTATGTCTGAAATATCTGAGTAATGAAAGCTGAGAGTCAAAATTGGTAAAATAAATATAATAATCAAACGCATTTATTCAGAGATAATCTGGGAATACGCTACCTCTTTTATTATTTGCCACCAATTTCTACTCTCAGCTTTCATTAGACAGACCATCAATAAAAAAATTCTCTGTCTCTGTCTGTTTTTTAAAGCTTTAAGATATGTTTCATAAATAACCTTTTCAGTTTTTACTATATGTGCATAAAAGCACTGAAACCATTCTAATTCATAAACCACAAGGTATCTTTATAATTTGTACATTTGTTTACTGTGTCTTCTGATATAGGTACACCTCTGCAATTTTCTTAATTTTTCACGACGAATTGATTTTACATATCTAAATAATAAAATAACATAAATCAGCCTTTTATTATGTTATTTTTATTTATTCAACTGTTAACTGTAAAATGTGACATAAGAGTTTAATACAAAAAAACAAAAATGAAATCTAATATGAAAGCAGTCGACTGATATATCCAATTCTGGTACATGTACATTGTACTAAGAAATCGCAAGGTTAGTTTACGTATGAGTAACGTAAATTGGATCATAAGAATCATATTATTTCATAAAATGAAATGATGTAGGGTCGACGAATCACCGGGACATGCAATCCTGCGTTATTATTCAGTCAACGGGAACACTGTCGCTCAGTTCCACGGTACTTCATAACACATTGGAAAGGATAGATCAGAACCGGCAGTTGTACATTTGAGCCGCGTGCTCTTTACTATATTACAATTTTTGTGTTGATTCTAAAGGGAGAAGAAAAGTTGCGTCGAGGTATGCACAGTGAGAGTGCAAATCCTGTATTAAACAAGATCGAGAAAAAGCATTGTTTCTTCAATTTGAAGTGGAATTATGCACAAGTAAGTTCCTCACTCTTTATGTGAGTGTACCTACTAGCGTTGCCAGTTTATTTTTTTCGGAAAAAGCGGGATTTTGAACCCTTTTGAGTAAAAAAGCGGGATTTTTTCGGCAAAATCCACGAAACATAATTAAAAAATGCAAATAATCAGTAGTTTTTACTACTTTCCCTTTATTTAAGTTTACAACGATGATAGATAGTCATAGAAAAAGCATTTTAATGCTTTAATCTAATAACAATCTGGTTGACAATAACAATAACAGTCTGGTTGACTATGTAAAGCAGATATTTCCTTAGAAGAAAATAATACAAATGAGTAATGCATTACTTACGAATAACCTTTTTTCGAAGATTAAAGTTGCCTTTGCACTGGACCCTAGAGTAATCCCAGAAAAGCGAGACGAGCCTGTTCGGGACATTTCATTTTGGGCTAAAAATCTAGACGTCTGGCAACGCTGGTACCTATTCGTGCCTATTAGCCATTTATTTTGGCTTGCGTTTTTAGTCTATACTAACCAGTTCTTCTACAGTATGTTTTCTTAGTATGTCATGAAAATGTGATTTATTTGATAGGTACACGTTTCGCTTCTTTTTTCTTGGTTTTGTGGCCTCTAACATTTTAACCCGTAGGGCGTCGACCTAGTTGCTTATTTCAAGTAACTACTAATCAAGTTGTACCTGTACCAAAAGGCCGTCAGTAGTGTCAGGTTTGTACAATAAAGCGTAGAAGGCACCCTGATCCCACATACTGAAAACAAGGAATCCTACCAGACTCTCTCTCTCTCTCTCTGTTTTGTTCCGGATACATTCCAGCAATCGTGATGCATATCTTGAACTTTATCGCATTGTTCATAGTTAGAGGAAGTACGTCTTTGTTTCTATTGATAACGTACAATCTCAAAATATTAACATTACTTATACTTTATTATTAAAAAGGTAAAATTTTCCATATTTATCAACTAATTTTCCTTGTGTATCAAATATAAAAGATGATATATAAAAGGTTTATATCTTAGTGCTACTATGTAACTACTAATACACAAACTACATCAAGTAAAATGCCGCCAAAATCACATAATATAGGGCAAAACAACTTAACTTTATGAATTGAAATAATAACCACAAATGACAGATCAAGTTCTCGCCGTAAACTCTGAACGTCTATGTCAAAATGCTTCATAGACAGACAGACAGACACTTAAATAGTATTTATTTATATTAATAAATTATTGAACCGATCTAAAGAAATGTTCTGGGTTGTAGATCATTCATATATTCCCAGATGTAGTTTTTGACAAATTTATAGGGTGATTTTCTCGTTTCATGCAAATCACACACGTCCATCAAAAAATAAACAAAACCACGTAATCCGATAACACCAATTTAATTTTTTATTTTGGGCAACTTGTATAGGTATATTTCATATACAAAATAAATTATGTGATTAAATAATAAGTACCTAAAAAATAAAAAAAATAAAAAGTCATTACCAGCACCGGCCGGCATACAAATTTTGTGAATTGTAAAATAATTAATTGTTTTGATATCTTTAAAGTATGTAATAAAGGAACAAATTTATGAAATTAAGAAGTACTTTACGACTGTACTTTACGTTCACTGTGATACAATAATTTTATCGGCAAAAAACGTGAAATAACAAATATGCCTGTGGATTTACCCAGCGGAGATTCCACCCCTTTCCTTGCACGCAAGATTCCACTTAGTCCGCCAGTGAACAGAGAATGGGCAAAAGATAGCAGATATTTACAAAAATAATAATAAAAAAGACGATATTTCCAGTCTTTACCAGTCGTACTGTTAACATATATATTTAATCATTAACGAATTTCAATAATTTCTGAATGTGGATACCTATGTATTTGCTACTAATCAATTAATCTAATTTATTGCTAATAGGAAAATTCAATTATTATTCCTCTCATAATATAAGAGGAATGGTAGTGATTATAGAATTATGGTAATGACTTAAGATTTTACTGTTGGGTTTTGGGATCATTAACTTTTATCGCATACTGATACTGCCCGTTTTCGATGCTGCGTTTTGATCGAAAACACCAAGAATTTCATTTCTTAGTATCAATATTTAAAAAAAGCGGATTTCATATAGATTTTTTTTTAAATTCATCATTACTAGCACACTTTTCATCACCATTTTCGATTCCTCATTACCATGTTTTGAACCAAATTTATTATGTTCATATCTTTGCTAATTTTGCGTATGATTTAGTAGAATTTCAATGATTATGTTTATTTAACATCTAGTTTTTCATAGGTAAGAAAAAATTTACAAAATATTTTTCTTGCAAATTCTTTACTAACAAATCAATTACCTATTAAAAAATCGAGTGGCAAAAACTCATTAAAATAAATATAAGAGAAACTGATAGCAGTTAGTATTAAATACTTTAATATACTAAAATTACTACCTATAGCATGAATAATATCTTAAAACAATTGTCAGCTTAGTAATTACGTACGTTCAGTATTTTACGCATTAAATATGTCAACACATACGTATAATTAGGTAATGTTTATTTTTTAAGATAATTATTATCATATATTTATATACTAGTTGTGATTGCGACTTCGTCCGCTATATATTTCGTGTGTGAAAAACAGCAACTAAATAAAAACATTCCCTCTCCTCAATAGTACGAGAGCTGGCACCAATTTTTGGGTAGGTATTTGAGGCAAGCTGAAAAGTTGTCCTGTACCTCTCCTATTATACCTCAAAACGGAGCTGCAGACCTGGCTGGTGAATAGCGGGGCTAAATCAACCCCTAAAGTTTTTAAATATTTTTTTTTTTTTCAAACATATGTTAGAGGCTATATGCATTTTTTATGTGTTGTAGTTTAATGTTTAAAGAATAAATAAAAAAATAAGCCAGACGATTTAGTCGATTTAGTAATATTTTGCAAAAAACTATAAAAAATATATTTGAGGCAACTTGAAATTTTAATAGGGTATTATTTATAACTAAAAAATAAGATTCTCAAAAAGACAGACCATTTTGGTGGCACTTTCTATCTGCCAGGTGATCTAATAAATTATGCATAGGTGCGAGTGAGTAGCGCTATAGGCAAGCCATAGTGTGAGAGAGAGCGTTTATCGGCAGCTGTCTACGTTAAATATATTGTACAGTTGTATAATTATTTTATACTAGCGGTGTGCCCGCAGCTCTGCACGCGTTTCTTACTACGAAATAATTATTTAAATCCTTTCATTTTTACTCATATTGTTGACAATTCACATGGTGTATCAATTGAGGAGTGGCATGTATTTCCCGTGTACAATTTTCATCAAAATCGGTTGAAAACTGTTATTATACTCTCAATTATAGTAGGTATGATGTATGTTTTCCGTCTACAAAATTTGATCAAAATTTGTTGAGAATTGAGGAAAATTGAACTTTTTGAATTCATTTTTTTAATTCTAGAAGTTTATTGACAATTCTTATAGCACATTAATTATGTAAATAGTTAGATTTTCCTGTGTATAAAATTTCATCAAAATCGGTTAAGAATTAAAAAAATTTGAATTTTTTGAAAATTTCTTTTTTTACGGTTCTCAAAAGTGTCATTGAAAATTCTGATTACTTATAATACATGGAATGACTTATGCTTCCCGTGTACATAATTTAATTAACAATTTTTTTTTTTTTTTACATTATCTAAAAGTAATATTGAAATTTATTAAACCCTATCTACTGACCGATGATATAAGCACCCTGTGTACAAAATTTCAAAATTTCATAAGAATCGGCCAAGCCGTTTTTGAGTTAAATCCGGACATACAAACAGACTGACTGAAATTTTTGAAAAATATTAAAAGTACAGACAGGACTACAGATTTATTAATATAGATTGCTATATTTACATAATACCAAAAAAAAAAACAAAAGCAAATCATAGATGGCTTTATCACTATGTGCATTGTGGTCGCAATCCCTACCACCCCGATATATTACTGCATATGCACCGGCTGATTTCGGAACACGACCAACCAAAAGAAAATCATAGATGGGTTTATCACTGTTTGTATTGTATTGTAATTGTATGCCAATAGAATCCAATACATTAACCGTCTCAATAAAACTTTAAAAATAATTAAAATTATACCTTACTTTACCGGCCTGCGGGAAGGTTTTTTGAAAACCGTGAAACCCCTTTTATCCCTTTCTTACCAAAAGCATAAATATGAATGGTTTCTTCATACAAACTTTCACCCAAGTTTTGCACAATGAAATAATTCACTTGTAGCAAAACTGTATAATGCAGATAATTTACAATTGGTATATCGCTTAGAGTATAGAAACCCCGGGAGCCGCGGTTTGACCGCGTCATAAAATACAACAGTCATAACATCTGTGTGATATTCTACCTCTGTAGATCAAGTGGACTGTATATTTTTAAACTGGTTGGAAGTAGATATCACACAAAATAACTGCCGAATATGGTATACTATAACCGGGATGAAGGCTCACCCTTTCCGCCGCTGTTGCCACCGATGATATTAATCCAAGAGTATGCACTATACCACTGAAACAATTACAACTGTGTCGTGAGATGTTAGACGCCGCACCGGTATCCGTCCGAGTCCCAAGAACAAGTGACCAGTCATCTCCGATTTTTATTGTAGGGGGTAATTTGGAACAAAAATAAATTTACATACCCCTAACCAATTTATTAGCCCGAACAACATCATAAAATTAAACAGTTTAAGAACACTTCAGCCAATCCTTAAAAGAATACTGGGCTGTCATTTAATAGGTAATTATTAGAAATACAATACATTTCTTATTAAGTAGAACAATGTAAATAAATCAACAAACTTGTTGACGTTGACAACGTTGTCATTTCATAATTACTGCACATGTGTATAATAAATCAACAAACCGGTTGTCGTAGAAGCTGATATTTCCCTCTTACATACTTTCATCTCCTATTTTTTACCCTTAAAGTTTGATATTCATAACAAAAAGTACCTTATGTCCTTTCCTAAGGTCCAATCTATCTCTATATAAAAAAATCATCAATATTGGTTCAGCGGTTTAGGCGTGAAAACGTAACAGACAGAGTTACTTTCACATTTATAATATTACTATAGGCTATTAATAATCTATAACGTTTTCTACTAAAATTAGAAGACGCATATAATGTACCTTACTCTTTAAAACAATAATTTATTTTATTACAATTAATTTTTATTTAACAATAAATCAATCTATATTGTAACTAAAGTACATAGTTTGTGTATATGCATCTATTATATAATTCATACGTAAATTTGAATATACTATGTTCATCATAAGATGTCCTGCATAACACAATGTCAAATGTTTATTTTAGAGATTAAATAATATCAATTGAGACGTGTATAAGCCGAGGAAATGAAATATCAAAAATAAACTATACCTAACAACACTATTGAGATCGCAATCTGGAACACTTGAATTATTGAATGCCTGACTCCAAACAAATAGATTTATTCTTCCAGTCAATATTTTTCGTTGCGTGTTGCTGCAGTATAATAAACGTAAATATTATTTCAAAATTAAAAAGAAACTAATATATTAAACATAAAACGGTGTTCAATCAATTAGATTAATTTTCTATCCGTACGATTCATACGATCAATTTTTGATTCCTTAGTTTTATTATTTTGGTCTGTTCTAGTTTTAAGTAACATAGAAAGCTCAGACTATAAGAATAAAGAAAATATCGTTGCATTAGTAAGAAAAACACAAAAATTCACAAAAATCAGTATCATAAATTTTTATAACGATAATTGGTAGTCGAAATGCATGTTTTTATGTTATGTCGTAATTTACACGACCTAACAATTTACTCTAGGTACTGTCCTTAGAAAAGGACACTTCATGCTTCTTATGATGAAAAAATTATAATTATAGTAAGTAATCCACTGCATGCATCAAATTAATTTAGTATTAAGTTAATAGTATTTACTACAAAAAAAAAAACATACATACATAAATCACGCCTATTTCCAAACGGGGTAGGCAGAGACCACGTCCTTCCACCTGCTACGATCCTGGCATACATCTTTCACTTTTTCAACATTCAATAACTTTTTCATGCATGCTCGTCGGTGTAGAGTACTCTTGACCTGTCCTTTCTACAGAACGTCCCCGATTTGATCGATGAACGTTCGTCTAGGCCTTCCTCTTCCAACGTTTCCTTTTACAGTCCCATTATATATTTGTTTAGTCATTCTTCTTTCTTTCATCCTCTCAACATGCTCAAACCATCTAAGCATCCATTTCTCAATCCGTGTGACTATATCTTCTTCCACACCACAAAGTTCTCTTATCTTGTCACTCAATTTCTCTCCTAACATACCTCTTAACGCTCTAATTTCTACTGCATTTATTTTAATTTCATGATTTTTCTGCCACACCCAGCTTTCACTTCCGTACATGAGTATTGGAACCAACACTCCTCTGTGCACAGTATAACAAGCTTTTATAGAAATTCTCTGTTTGCACGCAAACCCCATTCAACATATTACCGGCATTTACTCTCCTTCCTATATCACTCTCACACTTTCCATCCCTAGTAAACATCGATCCCAAGTATACAAACTCACTTACTTGCTCCAGTTCATCTCCATCAATCCGGACACATTCTTCTGTTATGTTCTCTTTCTTTTCAAACACCAAAACTTTCGTCTTCTTTGAAGTTATTTTCATTTCCTTTCTTTCCAAAGCTGCATCTATACAATTAATAAAATTGTCCGTTTGTAATGTCAAAATAACAATTTTTATTTAAATGCATATGAAAGTATAAACGATACATATAACAAAAAGTCAATTTTTAAATTTTTTGTCTCTCTGTCTGTCACTTCGTCTGTCTGTTTGTTTGTTCCGGGTAATCTCCGAAACAGTTGGACCGATTTTGACGGGACTTTCACTGATAGATAGCTGATGATATAGGGAGTAACTTAGGCTACTTTTATTTTAGAAAAAGAATTAGGGTCCCGCATTAATAAATAAAAAACTGGTCATGGTGAATCAATTCGGGCGCTTAAATGGCTTATGCCCGAGTAAACCATAAGAGATATAGCAAATTAATGTACTATATAATTATAGGCATTAAAAAAGACCTATAAAAAAATTCCGGGAGAGTATACATCTATCTTCTAAGGAACACCCACGATAAGCATTTTTGCCTTTAAAATAGCCGAGAGCGGGGGAGCAAGATTCTCACGGGAATTCTGTAGTCCACGTGAGCGAAGCCACGGGCACAGCTAGTTATTCATATAATTATTAGAGGCATATACATTGAACTATGATGTACTTAATAACTCCACAAAATAGTGGAAATAAAATAAAGAATATCAGTAAAAACACTAACAAACTATGTCATTTCAAAGATGACGTATTGGTGTTTTCAAACGCCGAACAAAACAGTTCTATTATAATTATGATGACGCTATACGCTTTAGGATGTTGTTCTATACGCTCAAAGCTTGACCTGAGTTTCCTCACTATGTACACCTTCACTATCAGCCAATAGTGTTAATTTGAATTAGTAAATGTAAACGAATTCTAAAAAAATCGACGGCACATGCCGGGTTTCGGTCTATAGCACTAGTACTAATCTATGAAATCCTTTGTAAGGTTTTTTATGTTTCAATGGATTTAACTTTAAATCAAATTGGTGAATTTTTGTTTAATGTTCCTTATCATCCCAGAAGTGCTATGACGTAGTATCTATTAAATAAAAAAATACTGAGTAGTTGATAATAATTACAATTTAAATTTAAAATATTTTACAATTAGTTTTCTATATGTAATATGAAATTATAAATAGACTTACTGATTGATTTGACACATCACGGGTCTTGGCATGTTCAAATTTTTTACTTGGCTTATTCGTTTAACGCTCACGGTATGACGAGGAAAGATTTTTAAAAATTCTAGTGAAGAATGGTGTTTAATTATTGCATGCAAACTTTTTAACAAACATCCTCTGAGCATGAACACGTACCTGTACGTATCCAAAATTAGGATTTGTGGTATTGCACCTTCATGCAGGTATCGCCTTTTTTATACGTCCATGTCTGTTGCATGAATTTTTCGATGTTGATGATAGGAATTAGGAATTAGTCCTTCAATATTTTCAATAATCTTATCAATACACCTGTTGAAACTTCCCTTCTAGATGAAGTGGAAAATGTAATAATTGAAAATAAACGTGTTTGCGTACATGTAAATAATCATATGTTTATCAGCTTATATCTAAAGACAGCATTGTTCTTCAAAGAACGTTACGTATATACATAATATTATAGTCATTTTATAACACCTTCATAACTATTACTATTACTGAGGAAGCTAAAACTTGAGGTAATAAATTGCTCTCACTATTATCATGAAAGATTTTGAGATGATAGCGTGGAAAACGTTACAATGGTTTGATAGAGTTTTAGTACAAAATTCTAGTACTTAGTAAGTTTTCAGTACATATAGACATACACATAGTACATATACAGTTTAAGTAGGTAGGTATCTTTATGCGGCTCTCAGTTACGAAAATCAGTTTGCATTATTTCTATACACTTCAGACTAGATAGCTTTTAAGTTAATATGTTCATATAATTAAAATTTCGACAACTATAACTAATTTAATATTAGGTAATCGGTTGTGATTATTATAATTTTTGTATTTGAAAAGAGTTCCACTTGTTTGTCTAATTGGCTTGGTCATGCTGTATGTAGGTACTTTAATAATATTTATAAATATACCTTCCATATATATAAAATGATAAACGTTTGCCGTTATGCGCGCATCACGCAAAAAGTACTGGATACATTTTGATTCTTTTTAGGGTTCCGATCCTCAAAAAGGAAAAGAGGAACCTTATAGGATCACTTTGTTGTCCGTGTGTCTGTCTGTCAAGACATTTTTTCTCAGGAGTGAGTGGAGGTATCCAGTTAAAACTAATATCAAAAACGCAGGTCTGCAATTTCTTAAAGCTGTGAAAGAATTTAATTTCTATGTCAACGCAATCAAAAGATACGGCTTGATTATGTCTCATTTCTATACAATTTCAAAGGGAACAAAAATCTCTAGGGCAACTCCAGTTTACCTACAATCATGAAAATAGACAAGTAGTGTCTTGTAGCACAACTAACTGTAAATTTACTAACTAACTAAAACTGTAGATTTGCAGTTAGATAATTAATAAGAATTAATTTCTATATTTGCAGTTGGTAAACTGACCGCGGCATATATTGATGTATGGGGACAATAGTTTTCCAACGTTAAAGTTAAGTTTGTCCAATTTATCTTTTCGTAAAACAATATTAAAATAAAAATTAGCTCCACATGTCGAGTTTTTCACAAACTGCACAACACCATCTATTAGTGAGTAGTTAAAATAGCTGCAAATTTGTGCTTTCAAAATAACAACCGTAATACATAGCGACATCTAACGTCGAGTAGCGAGCGATACTCTAACACTGTAGTACTGGAGTATCGATTAAAAAAATCTATAAAGTGATCGTTTACAAAATAAAATTAAGCGTTATCCTTTTAGTTTTATTTTAATTATTTAAGTAACTTGCAGTATCATGTTCGAAAAAAAGAGAACTTACGTTTCCAAAAGTCAAGACTCGCAAAGTAGTGGTTAGTAGTTCTGTGGTAGCGATTTTTTGAAGTTTTTTATTTTGCCTGCTTGGTATAATACAGTTGATGATCTACCTTGATGCTATATTTCAAGTTTCTGAGGTACCGAGAAGTGGTCTAGGTTTTTGATGAGTGAGTCAGTCAGTTACTTTTCAGACCATAATAACTCAATAACTATTCGTGTCAATAACTTATTCGTGATATTTGAGGTTCTAGGTGTTCAACGTGGGTGTTAAACGTTCAAAATTTGTAGGTCTAATGCTTTTGACATAAGGGGGGTCAAAAGTAGCTCGAAAAAAGGTTCGTTTAAATATATACACTAGCCGGTGTCACCCTTTTCGAACTTAGCCGTGTGTCTAGAATTTAGACATTGGATAGAGAAAATAAAAAATGATGCGTTTTCAAAATTTCTTTCAGTGAAAAAACAAACAAGTGATCGTGAAAGATCGTTTTACACCGGATTTAAAATTAATACAAAATAAAGTTGAAGACTAGGTTCTATTATTTAATTTTTCAAATACAGAACATGAAACAAACGCGCCGATAGGTATTGACTTATATATTACCTGAGTTACCAATTTTAAACCAATGCTAAGAGGCCTGTATATCTGTAAATTGATATGTCTATAAAATCGGTCAATGTATGAACTATGGATATTTGAGGTGACAATTACGGTAACTGAACTACCTACATCATTATTTAATCGACAAGACGATGAACCAAAACCAACATGTATTATTTTTAGTAAGTTAATAATAGCTTTTAAAATTTTCTGCATACCGTTTAAACACTCTGAGCTCGCCGATGCTACTTACTTATTTTTGTGAATGTAGCTGAATAATTACGGAGTCCCACTCACACTTGTCCGGTTTTTTTTTTATCTCTTGATATCATGATATCTTCATAAACAATAATTCTGTAGATAACGCGTGCAGAACTGCGGGCACAGCTAGTATGTAAATGAAAATTAAATGCTGTACGTTGGTAAGCGCATCACTTGAGAACGGCTGGACCTATTTGGTAAAATGAATAAATTGTAACAGTCCAAATAAGTTTTTTTTTTTTAAATACCCGGAAAAGTAAAGAAAAAACTCTAATTGCTTTATTATATTTGATTCTCTTATAATCTCAAGACTATAAACTTACGATTCGAAGGATTGGTTGCATAATTTTTAATTTGTTTAGTTTGTTGTGGTTCTGAAAAGTTTTCAGGAAAATATAAATCAGAGTAAGTAGCGCTCCGGTTGCTATTGAAAAGGACAGAACAAAGTTTCCGCGGCCAGCTAGTTTTAAATAATATCTGTGTATTTATAATTATTATGTATATATATATTCTATGTAGGTATAGATCTACTAAGTATATAGCCAACAATAATATAAGATGTCTGTCTACATAAAAACATAGACTCATGACTTGAAACTACAGCTTTACGTTATGTTACACAGGCAAATAATATTAGTTTACGTATTATTATAATTATAACGTAAATAGCCATAATCTTATCTTGTCTATATCTATGAACAAATAAGACATTAATACAACTTACTATTTACTGATTGTATCATGTTTATTTTGCGCAGTGACGTCGGTTTTTTTAAGATTCTTTTAAAAATAAGATCAAAGACTTTGTTTTGACGTACATTCAGTAGCATAGTTGATTATTTAGATATTCACCGTTTGTGTTAAAACAATCAGTCTCTGCTGTTCTTTTGGTCCTTTATCTAATACTATCTTTATTCAATCTTCAGCATCATTTGATGAGAGCTTTCATATCATCAAACCTTAAGCTTAATAAACTATGCAAAAAGATGACGATTAAAAAATAAATTGAAAATTTACAAACGAACTTACAAACGTTCATATAAAAAAAGTAGAGCTGGCTGTGTCATTTTGAGGTCTAAAAGATGTACTTCACAACACAACACTCACTGATACACAAGCCGTCCTAACTTAGACCTTAGAAATAATAACAACCTGACGGTTAATTACTAATCAGTTATCTAGTACACTGCCGAAGACCCTTTTCGTACTTTCGAGAAACAAAAAAAAATTTTTATGATACTTAAAATAACTGTGCAGATAGGGTATTTTAAGATATTTATTTTGCCAAAAGTGCTTGAGAATTAATCTGAATTAATTTTTGTGATTTTTAAAAGAATTTTATTAATATTTACGGATTTCATCTCGTATACAAAATTTCATCAAAATCGGTTAAGAATGACTGATTATTTAAATTTTTGGAAATTCTTTTTTTTTACGATTTCATAAAGAGTTATTGAAATTTTTCATAGCTTATTGTTGGTGGAATAGCGAATACTTCCTGTGTACAAAATTTCATCAAAATCGGTCAATAACTAATTTTTTTTTTTTGGAAATTATTTCTTTTTCTTTTCTAAAAGTAATATTAAAAATTCTTATATACTATCAATTGACTAATAACATATGCATCCTGTGGACAAAAATTCATAAGAATCCGTTAAGCCGTCTTTGAGTTAAATCCCGACATTCCAACAAACAGACAGACAACATTTTTATTAATGGCATATTCGTGATCTGTATCGTTCATATAATGTAAATCGGGAAATTTGGAAAGAAATACAAAAGCAGTCATAAGGACAGTGCCGGGCTGTTCTTCTTTACATAGTATAAAAAGAAGTCACTTCCGTTTTCTGTTTGCTTAGATATTTTAAACTATTCAACGGATTTTAATGCAGGTTTCAGCAATAGTTAGAGTGATTCAAGAGGAAGGTTTATATGTATAATAGATTTATATTAGTGTACAGAAAAGCCGAAATTTCAAAGAATTGTAATGTGATGTCGTAACAAACATATTTTTGTGCGCTTAAATCGCAAACGCTGGCTAAATTTTACGAGATAGATCAAACTAATGAACTACGGAATTGTATACCTTAAAAAGATCGATAAAAAAATCCGGAATGGTAGATATTTATCTCTAATGGATAACCCACAGTAACCATTTTTATCTTTTACATATTACAAAAAAATATATGTTATTTACCAAGCTATTTTATACAATACAGTATTATTCTTTATCCAATTAAATACATTACATATGTTGTAAATTTAATGTAGATGAAAACTGACCTGCAAAGGCACAGCGGCTGGCGGGCCGTACGTTTCGTCCCGGTTGGCAGCGGTCGGCGGGCGCGGGTTTTTTTTTTTTTTTTTTTTGATCTGACTACACTGTTAGCCTTAGGGGCCCTATCCAAAAACAGAGCCGCTGCGGCTTTTAAAGCTTCACCGGACTTGAGGCGCTGAAAGCCGTCCGAGGCTTTTATATGATGTTCAATATGACCAAAACAACTTTGATGAAGCGTTATTTGAAATGAACAAAGTAGAGCAATTACTTTCGATGCCAACTAATATAACTAACTCAGATTTAACCAGTGCCGAATACACAAGAGAAATATCATACGATCAATAAAGACTGATTGATACAAGTTGTAGCTCAAGGTGAACCTCACTTGAACATCGATCAAAAAAGTATTCACTGCGTCACTACCATCAATTGATAAGAATGAAGGGAAATTATTTTTCCTTGATGCTCCAGGAAGCACAGGAAAAACCTTTTTTATCAATTTGCTTTAAGCGAAAGTCAGATCTACTGGTAAAATAGCATTAGCTGTAACATCATCCGGCATAGCAGCTACACTTTTAGAAGAGGGCCGAACCGCACACACGACATTCAAACTCCTGCTAAAGATTGCTATTAATAATACCCTCTGTAGCATTTCTAAACAAAGCAGTACGGGAGAATTGATGCGTGATTGCTCATTAATAGTTTGGGACGAAGCCACCGTGTCGAACAAGACTTCCATGGAATCATTGGATAGAAGAATGCGCGATTTGCGCAACAAAAACTCATTAATGGGTGGATGCACAATTTTGTTCGTCAAATTCTACCAGTTATGACTAGAGGTACACGTGCTGATGAAATAAATACCTCATTAAAAAGATCTTACCTTTGGCCACAAGTCAATAAACTGGAACTTAAAACAATCATGAGAGATTCGTTATCTTCGCGTGAGAATAGACTTTTTTCAGAAATCTTGCTCAAAGTTGGAAATGGAGATCTAACACAAAACAACGAAAGATTAACCTAGACAATCAAAACCTTTGTGTTTTATTATATAACATTCAACAGTTGGTCAACAGTATCTATCCTGGCATTGATAACATAAGTTGAAAGACTATATCTTGGTTCAAAAAAAGAGCTATCCTATCACCTACTCAAAGATTAATGCACCGATGAAAATGTACTACTCGGTCGACACTGTAGTCGACTTTGAAAAGGCGGTTTATTTTCCCACAGCATTTCTTAATTCTTTAAACCCGTCTGGACCGTCTGGACTCTCTCCACATAAACTGGTGTTGAAAGTAGGTTGTCCTGTTATTTTATTAAGGAACCTTAATCCGCCTAAATTATATAACGTTACACGATTATTGATAAAGTCCTTTAAACTTTCATAATAGAGTGCACAATACTTACCGGATGTGATACTGGAGAAGGTTTTTTAACTCCACGGATTCCTTTTATACCATCGAATTTACCGTTTCAATTGAAGTGCCTGTAATTTCCGGTAAAGCTATCTTTTGCAATGACCATTAATAAGTCACAGGGTCAAACATTCAACGTTGCAGGATAAGATTTGAGCGTTGAGCGGCGTTTCTCACACGGCCAGTTATATGTCGCGCTTTCGAGAATAATCCCTAAAGAAAACATATTTTTACTGTCTTATTAAAAATCATCTGTAAATATTGAATACAAATTAGTAACTACATTGCACCCGTGCGTAGCCGGGCGGGTCGCTAGTTTATGATATCTTAAATCAATTATAGTCTGAATTATTTAAATTTCATAATTTGTAAACTGCTATTACAGCATGTCGGTGACGCGAAATCACAAAATTTTACCCATGCAACAAGTCAAACACGCATATGATACAGGCGAGTATATACAATGTATTAATATATATATGCGTATACATGTACACAGGCCGCTATACTACGCGTCGCTAGTCTGGCGCAAGCGCAATACGCCACGAGCATGTCGAGGTCATCGGTGACGCGAACCCATAAGTTTTTCCCCTACCAAAAGTTCCTCAACGCGCCTAAATAAGTTTATACTTCAAAAACTATAATTAAAGAAAAAAAAAACGTTTTTACCTTTATTTAAACGTTTTTCCGTTGGAACCTTAGTTACACGATTGACATTCAGAACTGTCTATAGATAGAGCTACATAAACGCTGAATTATAGTATGAAATTGTTTTTCTGTCGGTTAGTACATATATTATTATGAACTCAGAACTTTGCCTTTCATTTGACATGCTTCTCATAACGATAGCAAAAATACTAATAATGCACGGAGGTATATCTATGTACATATATATATATATATATATATTCTATAAAGAAAGCATGCGGTGACGATGACGCGAGTTTCACGCTTTTTGTTCGCCCAAAATATACACTTAAATATACAGTATTCATATAGCTCATGGAAAGCGTTCGATGACGAGACTTCCATGATTTTTGTCCACCCAAAAAGTGCTCAACGCGCCTAAAGAAGTTTTCACTTCAAAAATGTAATGTACAGACAGAAGTACAGATTTATTAATATAGAGAGTATATCTAGTTCTAAAATAATTATATGTATGCTTTTCTACATTCATAATTTCAGATATCCAAATAAAACAATAAAAACATTTGTGCCCGCCGCCCGGTGGTAACTTCTTACGACATCTTAAATAGCTTCCTACTTGAACTCACTTAAAATTTGAAAATGTACCTATCTGTAATACTCAGAATTTTGAAAGTATTCCATATGTGTGATCGCACATAATTGAAGCAAATAATTCAATGATTACGATTTCACAACCACAAGCAAAAATAATGTTTATTTTCTACGTATCCGTGCAACCATCTTCTATAATTATGTATTTTACTTCTGTGTATGTAATCAACAACTATGATTGTTTCGTGCTGTTATAAAACAGCGTTTGAACATAGACTTGTTTTTATCACACAGAGGATCTAGAGAAGGCTGAGACTAGAATACAACCAATACGTGAAAAGGCGAGCACCAAAAATGCTCTACAACTATTCTGTATTGGTTTTATCATTATATTTCCTTAATTTCTTGTACCCAAAGCTTTTTTATCATTTATAGGTTATAGCTTAGAGTTTATAGGTTAACGCTAAAACCTTTATTGATAAAAAACTAGAGAACTTTATTAAGAATAGTACTAGGTATAGAAGTAGTAGTCATGTTATTTTTTAACTCAAATTTTTGTTTTCACTTGAACTTGGGTATACTCCGATAGGGCTGGCATTCACAAGATGGTGCCTCATTAACCTAGTGGTCGTAAGCGCAGCTGCTATACTCGAGGTCCTAAGTTCAATTCTCAGGTCGAGCAAAGTGTTATTGGGTTTTTCTATGAAATTCTCAGTAACAGCTCGAATTTTGGCTATGTACCCGATTAATGGCAATAGGCTCCCTCTATTACATGGGACTTTAAAAAAACCCCGGTGAACTGTAGATATACATTAGTACACCGCTGCCTAACCCTTCAAGGATACAGACGTGATGGTACGTTATGTTATGTTAAAGACTCTTTAAATAAAGATAAATATAAAAATGATTTTACTGGTTTACATTTGTAAGAGTATGAACATTGCCGAAATGACAAGTCATGATAAACTTTAAATTAAAACTTGTGATATATTTTAATGCAAATGTTAACTTGAAATTAATTAAATCTAGTTAGATTCCATTAATTATATCAATAATAATAATAAAACTCAAAAGATTGGTATTTTCTGTTTGTATGTTTGAACGCGTTAATCTCTGGAACTACTTGTCAGATTTGTGAAATTGCTTTATAGCCTATTTATCGAAAGGTTAAAGATGACCATAAACGTCAACTAATATGGCGATCTGTAGGCATATGTTATCATGGAACTGGCATATACAAAATACAATCCAAATTTAATGCGAATGAATTTGCGGGTCACAGCCAGTCATGTATATTTCTGATATTATTCATTTTAGTTATCCATTTCTTTCGCTCACTCAAATGACGCCTTTTTATACGAACAAGGTAGTTATTATTTTAGTAAGTACTAAATAATATTTGATTAGTTGTGATCCGGATAGAGAGACGCGATATACGACGCGTCGCGTCGGGCGGACGAGAATGATGTCCGAAATCGTGCTGCACGGAACACTTCATAGTGTCGTTATTGATAAATTGCCGACACGACAATTGATGGTGCTTAATCCAACGCTTCGAGTGCACCGATACTTATACTTATAGACTAACACCTCGACAATTTTACAATGTCACATTGTGTTACATCAAACAGACGAGTCATTGTTTAAACAGCACTGGAACATTTCACCGGCCTGGGAATATTTTCTGTGATGTTTTGCACGCTTGCGTCACGTTTTTATCGAATTTTATCACCAGTAAACAGCGTTTGTTTGTATTTTTATAATAGAACTAACTAGCCCCGTAGACGTTGTTTCACCTTTTCTAGTATTCAATACCTTGGCCATAAAGTCGCCTATCGCCTTCCCTATGAAAACCCCTTTTCTATGAAAAATTCTAAAGATGATCGGTCAAACGGTGTTGGAGTTTATCAATTTCACGTAGACCAACATATATATGTGGATTCTAGGAGTACGGTAGTGCCCCGCCAAGTCAAGCTCATGTAAAACTGCCTGACAATCCTTTATGGAAGCATTTCGGCATATTTTCACTTCTCTGTCTAGCCGCACTAGGATATTGTAGAAAGCAGAAATTCTGTTTCAGCAACATATAGTAAGAAAAAATATATTAACCTTATTGTTTTATTATTCATTAATTTCATTCATTTCATTCATTATCATTCATTTTATACACACAGTAGTTTTTAAACAATGGAATTTAACGATTAAAAGATAGGCCAAATTTTGCCCATAATTACTCGTTTTCTTATTTCCACGGGCCACCTCCTGGAATTGTCTGTTTATGCGACTTCATTACTTTTTACAGACAAACAACCTCAATAGAGAAATAGCATATTTCTAAAGCATATTTTTGTTAGGATATAGTAAGGTATATGTATAAATTAGTAGATAAGTAAAGGTACATAAAGTTGGGCGCAAAACCACACAAATGCCTAAACGATGAACTAAGGCTGATCTGACTTTATTAGTGTTCATGAAACGTTACTCCGAATTACCTATAGGAAATTATACTTTATAGGTTTAGTGTTCGACCACAATCTGACCCTATATTATGATGATGTGACCCATAATGGTGATGAGCTAAGCCTAGTGGGGACAGGCTCTCAAGAGACTCATGTGCAGTTGTCGGGACACTCCTGTTGGTACTTAGCCATAAATTTTTTACTTAAAAATGGTGGCTAGCCCGGCGGGCATTACAGAATGCTCTAATACTCATTATGATGTACTACTTTGCCGAAAACACAAGCTCATTGTAGGACTCAAACCCACGACACCTGATCCGGTCTCCAAATGCTATAACTGAGGCATCATTGGATCGATTCTCTAGATTGATTGTAGAATAGTGGACACTAAATTTAGGTGGTAGAACCGTTACAAAGTTCAACATTGGAAACACCACTGCCACACCCATTCCTGTGGCACGGGAGGCGTCTCAACTTACTCCTTTAGAAATAGCAAACTATTATCACTATCCTAAGGACTACGACCTTTTTGGGGTTGGTTTTGAGGTGGTAGATAACTTGCACATTGCAGACTATAGTAACTTTTTTAAATTAACTAAGATGGTAAATAAGCGTACGGATGGTATGCGGCTACCGTAGACTACTATGGGCGGTTGTTTAATGACCCTACTTACTCAAGATTACTACACAAGGTTATTTGGCTGCCATTTTATGTAGGGTGGAGGTACTCCACATGTCGGACTGCCACAAGAGAAAGAAGTTAAGAAATTTCTCTGTGCCATACTTCTCTCTTATGTAACCACTTAGGTAATATCAGGAGGGCTGTATACATTTGCTACTTTATACCTTAAAAAAAGGTTAGTCGCTCTTATAAAAAATAACCAGTGTTACCGACATTGGGACATTATATATAAATTTGTAATATTATGTTAATTTAAGCAAGAATCGCATTAGGACAAAAAATATTTGCATTAACTTCCTGGCGAAATATTTATTTGTTATATTTGTCTCTTCCACATAAGTATTTCCTGAATACATAAAATATTAACGTAGAACCGGAATTGGTAACTTTTGAACAGTTAATATTTGATACGTCTTGCCTACTTAGACGCAATTCATGGAAATATTAATATTATTTTTCGTTGTATATCAAAAAGGACATAATACTATATTATTATTATAAAATGTATCTGATTGTTCGGTAAAGGGAAAAATAATGTCGTAAGCTGGATAAGATTGTTAACTGGAAGGATGCTTAGTACGAAAGATGGACCGGATAAATGGAGGGATGCCCACTTTTTTGAGAAAAAAACGTATCAAATTTTGAATAGGATAAGTTGAATATTTCGAAATGGTTTTATTCCCATAATAATATATTTTTTGATGATTTTAGTTTTAAACACAGATTTAAGAAAAAGGCAGATGAAGCGAGCTGGTCAGACCACGAAAATGTCTCATATTAGTATTCAATTGTGTCAATTTTGAAAGTATATGACATGCAATGTCAGCACCCCATGTGTTTTAGTATTATTCTAAAAATATGAAATCTTGTGTGCTATTACATTATAAAAATCTTCACAAAAATAAAGATAAGGAAGACTGAGTATTGTTTCATTGGTAACGAAGCACATTTTGATGGGATTTTCCGTGCTATTTTGTTACTGAAAAATAAAATTACAAAAATAATGCTATGTTACAATGAAATATTTTCCTTGAATTTGTAATAAAATATAATAGTATGTATATAGAGTTGAAAGGTCATTTTATTTACAACCGGACTACCACGAAACCAAAAGAAGGGTAATATTTGTTACGTACGTAATCGTTTATTTGTTTGTAACGACTTGGAAACACTGAATGATATATCGATATGGTTTCATAGTAAAAATTATTGAGAGCCCTAGGCATTTTAGTGTCTCAAGCAAAATGACAAGCAAGATGGCTGTTAAAAATTTCAAACGCTTACGACATCGGAACCATTAGAGATAGGTATGGCAAGATATAAAGAGAACCAAGGAATATTAATTGATAATGAAAAAATTAAGATAGGAGATATATGTTCCGTTAAAAATTGTTATGTCAAGGATCTTGGGGCTCTTCATTTCAAGTAAAAACGAAGTTGTTTGATGACGGATGACGGATTAACGACTACACTGTTGGAGTGGTAAAAAAACAGTAAAACTTAATTTAACTGCCCTGGCAACATTATTCATACGATCGCAAGTGTAGTTATCTGTTCGTCAAGGATACATAGTTAAATGCATGCCCCACATTTGTTGTTCTGAAGGCTACATCTGCCTTTTTCTCAAATCTGTGGTTTTAAAATATTAATTTATATTTAAACGAATAAATACTACCATAAGATAAGATAATATTAGGGTATACATTTTAAGTAGATATATATGGTCATTTATCAAAAGTATTTTTACTCGGAAAATTCTTTTTAATTAGGTATTAGTATATTTTGTTCGGATCTATACATATCGATAAAATAATCATGTGTGCAATTCACAGGTGGTAGAAGTGAAACCTTCACATCTATGTTTTTTTTTTAATTCAGAAAATGATCAAATACACACTAATTTAAAGTTTATGAAAATGTACATACAAGTACTCACAATAATTATTTACAATATCATTTTCAATTAAGGCATCACCTTGCACATTTGAAATATCCATGGGAATATTATCTAAAAAAAGTCAAACGTATAATACGTACACGTATACAAAACACCACGGTTGTTGTGATGCCTTTTCCCAACTAATAACTAAACAAAGTGGGATCTTCTGAAAAGATTTTCGCTCTCTTGTCAGAACTATCTAGGGAGTTTGTTTGACATCTCAAAATTCGTACTTTCCAATGTTCGTACCTACTTTTGTAATTTTGGAATTTGCAACTTACATATTTTTATTTAGGCGCCCTCTAGGGAGTTTTTGTGACAAAATGCAAACTTGTACTTTGGTAACGTAATTTTCAAAATCAATAATTTTATTTTATTAGAGTTCTCATTTTAGCGCCCTCTATTGTTACTTCTGTATGAACTGGAAATGGTGTAATTTCTCATCATTGATCATTCAAAATTATTCCCATACTGTTTGTACAGTGGCCGCTAATCGAAATAATTTCATTTTTACGATTAAAGATCAATCATTAACAGAATGTCATAAATGTTGTCTAAAAAGTTTTTGTTTCGTGCCTTTTTGGCGAGGTAATAAAATTCATTATTGCGTGGCAACAAACCTCTTTTGTACCATTTTACCATTGCCTAAAACTTTCCCGAGTGTTCTTATCTCATTTTCTCCTACGTTAAATATTATGAATTTTACTCGCGTTTTAGTTTCATCGACTTTAAAATCACAACGATGCTAAAGAAGTTTTCATTTCAAATAGTTCAGTAATTACTTTTTAACGCATCACAGGCACAGTCTCCAAAATTGTGGCAACATTTGAAGTTGTAGGAGAATAAATTTTTTTATTGCAATTTTATGTGTTATCATATTTACGTAATGGTGGACTACCATACCTTTCGGAATGAAGAAGGCACTAACTTTCAGAAAGATATTTCCTATTCGGTAATATTAACAGTCATAGTTATGTGAAATGATGTTATGGTAATGACATGGTCGATATGGTAATGTGATTTTACGGTCGGGTCTAAGCTCTTTAAGATCCAACGTACAAACAGAACCAAAAAACTCTTAAACTCATAGAGGAGAGGCGTGAAATATTTCTGCAATCTTCAGGTTACATGTGTAAGCATAAGAAGCTCAATAGGCGCATCTCCAAGTCATTGAAAGGTGATGCAAGCCAATTAAATATCGATCCTTTAAACGCATCCCATCTAATCCCATCAGAGGTACGAGTGGAACGAAACAAAGATTCCAAAGTATTAGCAAGAAATCTGTTTATTGGACAAAGCCAGCTAACAAAGCTGAAAACCGACGACAGTGTGATCTTGTCATCCGAACCTGAACTTTTGACAGAGATCTATGGACGTCAACGTAGAGCCCGTTACGAATCTAGCTAAAGATCCAAGATCTAGATTAACCCATGTAGGACTCGGCACTGTACCGACGACATATCTGAGCTTGTGCGAGATTAGTATGGCCTTCAAAGAAGTTTAAAACAACAAGGCTGCCAGCGATGACGGAATCATAGCCGAACTTCTGAAGGCGGATGATAAACCAGTACTTAGGGCACTTCAGATCCTGTTTAATTCACGAAGGAAAAACGATGCAAGCATGGACTAGAAGTGTGAAGATGTTTTTCTTTAAAAAAAGGCGATAATAAAAGAAAGATTCACTTCTGTGCCATGTTTACAAGAAGGTGTCGAGAGCTATTACAAACGCTCTCACGCACAAGTTTGATGATTTCTAACCTCCTGAACAAGCAGGTTTCCGAAAAGACTTCATTACTGTAGACCGCCAACATACTCTACGGGCAAGTTATACAGAAGACCGAAGAGGGCCTCTTTGCTTAGCATTAGTGGACTATAAAAAAATCTTCGATTCGTTCGAAACTTTGCATGTTAGCCTGACTGTGGGTCCAGACTTTAAAACTTATTCTTTTACAGTGAGGAGTCGCATAAGGACGCGATATTTCTCAAAAAGTGTTCACTGCAGTACTGGAAGATGTTTTCAAGGTTCTGCAAAGGGAATGGTGTTACGCATCAATATAAAGGGCGAGTAAATCACTCACCTCTTCGCTTTGACCACAGATAATTTCAGTTCAATGCTTAAACTTAGATTCTCCGAAGGAGTTGACCGTAAAATATACCTGTCCAAACGAAGGTCACGTCGAACATTCAACTTCAGTACAGTTGTTATTGACTATGTTTATCTGGGACAAACTGTCCTGTTAGGTACGTCCAACTTCGAAATAGAGGTTAATCGTCGAATACAACTTGGCTGAGTAGCTTTCTGGAAGATACGTAACGTCTTTTCGTCCAAGATGTGGTATGCGGTATCTTGTGTCAAGTCTATGACTTAAGAGTCTTTGACCTGTATGTGTTGCCAGTTGTGACATATGGTACTCAGACATAGTCACTAACGATGAGCCTCATAAGAAAGCTCAAGATCTCTAAAAAGGAAATGGAGCGTGCTATTATCAGAGTATCTCTGCGTGATCGAATCAGAAATAAGGAGATCCGCAGTAGAATCAAAGTCACCGATATAGTCCTCAGAATTTATAGTCATAAGTGGCAGTAGGCGAAGCACATTGCTCGTAGAACGGATGATCGATGGGCCGAAGAGTTCTCAGGTAACGATCAAATATCGGAAGATGCGGCATGGGGACACTCGCTACAAGGTTTAACCACAACCTAGTGAAGGTTGCGAGAACCCGTTGGATGTGAGTAGCGCAAGATAGGTCGTTGTGAGGACTTTTGGAGAAGGCATGATATGTCTATCAGCGAACGTCTTTCGGCTGAATGGGTGGATGGAATATTTGATTAAACTAATACCTAGCTAATATAATATACTTTTATCTTTT
Organism: Saturnia japonica; assembly: GCA_033032175.1. NCBI lineage: Eukaryota > Metazoa > Arthropoda > Insecta > Lepidoptera > Saturniidae > Saturnia > Saturnia japonica. The sequence continues at coordinate 11,566,945 of CM065321.1, read as the reverse complement.
TTAATATTAAAATTTTATGAAATAAAAGTAACTATTGTGCAAATGATAGTTTTATTGATACATGCAAGCAATGATCACATTACCATAATTATCCTTACATCACCATATGCACAAATTAGTCATGGTAATTACAGTAATGTGAACTATGGTTATGTGATTTATATTTTTTTTTAATTAAGTATAACTAAATTATAAAATAGGTAAGTTTTAAAATATTGAAGCGGTTTCTCTAACAGTAAATCGTAACCAAAATATATAAAAAAAAATATAAAATTAAGATTATACATTTATGTACAGAGTAATTATTAATGCCCAATGAATTTGAACGATTCTCTGACAAAGCACTTTTTCACTACTATTAACTGTCATATCTTTTTAAATCATCAACTAAGTTGACATCTTGTCTGCATGAGTTGTTTATCGATATTAGTTTCGTCCGTAGAACATAATAGCGGCGTCAAAACTCTTATGTACGGATTTGTACAGGTGTGTTTGTTCGTGATCACGTGAATGTGAGGAAAGTGTTGTGACAATTTGTAGTATTTTCATATACTTACTCTTATTTTAATGGAAAACTGTCTAAGGTTTTCCTATATAAATATGAATATTAAAACACTTGTCATTTTGACAATAATCAACCAAAACACACCCGTGCAGTCTGACACTACATGGTTAAGTAAATTGGGGGAATTTTCTCAGACATTTCAAGTATATATTTTTCAGTTTTTTTAGTGCCGATAGTAGAAGACTTCTAACTCTATCTCAAAAAGAAAAATCAATAATCGTAGGTTATAATTTACATGCGTTCTCTTCGATATAGCATGCTGTCCCTACAATTTTGGAGAATGAGCCCACAGTAAAGTATTTTCGCAACTTTTTAAAGTAAAAGTATAAAGTATATATATATTTGAAGAAAATAAAGTAAGATACTTTATTGAAAAGTATGGTTGAGAAGTAAGAGTAGAGAAAGACTAAAGAAGGCATGAATAGATTATGTGAGGAATAATCAAATCAGCATCAATCGATCAATCTATCTGAATGATATGCGTATAAGGTATGAATACTGTTATGAGAGCTGATAGAGAAGAGTGGAAGAAGAAAAAATGTTATGCCAACCCTACTTAGATAGGATATGGGTAAGAAGATGAAGAAGATAGATACCTTATATTATAGTGCTAGCAATAAAGTAAAGTCAAGTTGTAAATTTGTTGCCGAGGATTATTGGTTTGGTCCAGGAGCTTAAGCATAAAGTAGAAAGATCTAAAACCACTGTAACTCACTTTAATATTTATGTAAAGCAGTGGTTTAAAACCATGATAAGTAATTTAATGTTACAGAAGAAATTGAAAATATTTATGTGAAACAATAAATTAATTTTATGCTCAATAAGGCGACCCGGGTCATTGTTTACTATTAGGTTTTACGGATTTATATGCATCACTTGTAGGAGGGCTTGTAAAATTGTATGTAGCTTGGATGTACTTGTAGGTTTAGGTAATCGGTTACTGAGTTTGACTTTTAGACTTTTTTATTATGAATTGAACCAGTTGTATCTTTTTATTGTATTAACCTAGAGAACTCGTAGTATTCGATATTAATTTCAACTTTATAGCTCAAGCCTTTTTTCGTGAAAAAGTGTCTTGTCATACGGACAGACAGCAAGCCAGACAGACGGACAAAGAAGTGATCCTATAAGAGTTCCGTTTCTTTCATTATGAGTTAGAGAACCCTAAAAATAGAAAACCTTTTCTAATAGGTCTCGTCGTAATAACTATAATATGATGGAATATGTCTTAACAACCGTAGTATGTAGGTATAATTGATTGTTGAAATCTGTGGTTGCAAAAGTATTTATATTGAACCTGCTACTACCTATTTGTTATTCTCATACACAAAAGTAAATGGACGTGCTTAAACGTATCATTTAACGTTTACGCATGATATCAAAATAAATTAAGAAACGAAGTCAGGTTTCGAGAACACCTGTTAATATTCACAATTATTATGACTTTAGTATATTTATTGAATAATATTAAATGAGCAATTGTTGTAAATCTATAATATAATAGCGGCACGCTATGATGGCCGTTTTGACATATTACAATTGTGACGTGAAATATCGTTCGGCCATATCGACGAAATATACAACAAAAGGAATAAACCGAGTTCAAATTAACAAGCAAGGGTCAACAATAATGCATTATCAATATCCGAAATCCAAAGCGAGGACTATATCACAATCGCAGTGCACTTACAGTTTTAATCTTTTCGAAGCAACGTCAATTCGAAACTGTTTTGTTTTTTATTGAGCATGGACAATAGTTTACCGGAGGCAGTAGACGTGCTGGCCAGCGATCTTATATTTGACGATCGTATTAGATTACATTTTTTTCAATTTCGAATTTTCTAAAACTTATATGCCGAGTTGTGTGGTCCATTAGAGATTATGTGAAATGACGCTGTTTTTTGATAGTAAAAACGTAAAAAGATTTTTTTGCAGGACCATATTATATTAGTTGGACCATAATATATATGGTTTAGAAATCAGTGTAATAAATTAATGATGTGTAATAAAATTATACATTAAATTTTTTAGTCATAACTGCACATCATTGTTGAAAATAAAAACAGCGACTTGCAACATAAAACGTAGAACGTTATTAATTTATACAAAACTTCAAGAGTGGACAAACGTCAAAGCGGCCATCATAGCATGCCGCAGCTATAATATTATAAAGCTCAAGAGTTTATTTGAACGAGCTAAATTTCTGGAACGACTAGTCAGATTTTAAATATTCCTCTTGCACTTTATAGTTTTTTACATCTATGAGCTTTTTAACCTACTTCAAAAAAGGGGAAGGTACGCAATTCGAATGCCCCATTTTTCTTTTTTATGGATGTTCAGCCATAAGTTTTTTGTTTATGAAACGATTTAGATAATTCTTTTTTCGTTGGAAAGCGGATAACTCATGGCTAGTTTCATTTTAATTTCATCGACATTGAACCTTCGACTTCGATGATATCAGGGAACTCTTCAAACTCATTGAAGTTGGTTTTATTTTTTATTTAAAAAAAATCTTTTTTATTAAGGAAGGCTAATATAACTTCAGATCACAACCCTAAGGAGTTAACATGAACGTAAATAAATCTGGCAAATTTTAGGCAAGTAAAGGAAGTGAGAACAACCTTTTAAACAGACAAAAAATTGAATTGAATTTTATTTATTTGTTTAGATTACTTATAGGTGCAGGAAATCAATAGCTTACCGTGTAAATATTATGATGCATTATGTGTAGATACAAGATAATACATTATAACAATTAGTCTTTTGAATGTTTATCTAAGTTTGAAGTAAAAGTTACAATGTTAAATACTATTACTTAAAGGGCGATTTTTCGATCAACAGATAACTTTATTTGAGGTATTATTTTAAAGTTTGACAGGATTTCCATACATTATCCGTCAGAACGTCAAAATTATTCCTCAAATAAATTTATCTGACTAGTGAAAAATAGTAAGATGTATGACGTAAAGTATGATATATTTCGTTTTATAAATATTGTTCATATAATATACATATCCGTGTAGTAATGACTGCATACTTGGTCACGCGTTTAATTAAAAAGTCGCGGAAGTCACGTGTTTCGTTTATAATTACAAACTACGTTTATACCTAATATAAATAGACAGCAGTTCCCGAAAGTACATTAGGTTTTAATTGAAAAATACATTAGTGCTACTTGGCAAATCTGCATAATGTCAAAACACTTTATTGACTCCATAAAACAGTAGAATTAGATAGAGGAGAGTGGGGGAATTAGAGTCATGTAAGGAAAGTAAAAAACACAAGTTGATTTTGTAATCATTTCTATTTCAGTGATGGATAACACAAAATTTCAAAACAACACTTTATTAGTGAAAATATTTTTTTCATAAATATTAATTTCGTTCGCATTACCCCACACATCGGGTAATGAGACTCAAAAAACCTCCATATATGTAATGAGAGCAATCACTTAATATTAAACAAAATTAAACTTACTTTGGAGCACGTAATAGGAGCTTAAATGAATCAGAGTTATACAGCATATTAGTACGATGGATTCAAAAGGAATATCTGAGTATTCAGAATCATCATCATACATATTATTTCCATCAATAGATGATGCTTCAGTTGTGTAGTCAAAGAATAAGTTCCTAGTTACCTACTTCTTTAGTCTCAATCCTTAGCTGTGTATTTTTAAGTTTTATTATATTATGTTTAGTTTATTAGGTCTATTTTAATTATTATCCTTTTTTCTCTCTCCTTCTTAAACCTTTCTTCATGGAGAGACTAGTAAAAGCTTCTGAATGTTCTTCAATTTGATTTGTCTTTGCAGACTATTTAAATATTTGTGGATAAGGACTTAAAACGTTTAGAATATTAGTAATAGTAAAATATATTCCATTAGATTAGAATTATGTTTTGAAAAGGGATAATGGGAGCTAGAAGCGCTCCTATTATGTACCCGAATGTTAAACATTTAAAATGAATAAAACTGACGTAAGCAAACTTTGCTAAATCTTCTGTATTCAACTTTTATCGTAAAATAATGAAATAAGGCATTTGATAAACACAAAACACAACTGAATGATAAAAGATATAGTAGTCACTTAATTTGGCTACAATAAAAAAAAAAAATTTTTAACGATGACTCGCAAAAGTAACATTTCTCTTCACAGCCATACGCGTGGTAGTCAGCTGCCCAGCGACAATTATGTTGGGTAACCGAAGGTTCCTGAAACCGTTAGTGTCATTTCAGTGCGATTTATACGCTGCTGTGTATGTAAACTGTAGTAGCTCCCATTACTCGCTAGCTCCTATTCTCCCATACATTTATTCAAAATAAATTTTATTTCTCGGATAATATATTACAGTCTACATCATTTTACAAGTTTGCAATTATACAAAAAAAAAAATGAAATATACTTACTACTTTCTAATTTTTCTCAACTATTTATTTTATGAAGTTAATCGATTTGGCATTTTATTGCATTCATATTGTTTCAAAAAAATTATGTCTTTTTATCTGTCCGTTTCTTACTATATTATCATGCAAGATACTCTAAGGACAGGGTTTTCCTGAAAAGGTATTTTAGACTTAATATTCTTTGCCTTTAGCAGAGACTAGACCTGTAGTTAAAACTGGTATTTATTTCATACGATTGATGCTATTTCTACAACACTGCAACGCTTTTCTTGTAGTTTTTTATACAAACTAGCTGATCCGCGCAACTTCGTCTGCGTCACATAAGAGAGAGAGAGAGAGAGAGGGTTAGTAAGAGTGGTTCTTAGGCACCTTTAATACATTTTAGGCACAAAACACATGCGCTAATAATGCATTATTTTAGAACAAATTTTATAAAAAAGTTATATTGCAACAACCCTAAAAAATTGACATGCTCTCGCGGAACTTTTTTTAGAGCTTATTAAGAAAATAAATCCATCACACATGATTGTTGCATAACTTTAACCATTTACGCAGCGCACGCAATGAAAGCTCTCAAAAGGAATAAATTTCCCCCTTTTTAGCAATACTTTTCATTGATGCTCCGCTCCTATTATTCGTAGCGTGATGTTATATAGCCTATAAACTTTTCTTAATAAATGGGCTATACAACACAAACATATTTTTTTAATTCGAATGAGTAGTTCCTGAAATTATCGCATTCAACCAAACAAACAAATTCTTCAGCTTTATAATATTAGTATAGATTTACTATTTTTTACTTAATTGCGTTATTTCAAGAATTTCTATGTTACTTACAAGATGTTGTAGTAAAGTCGTGATGATGTCTGCGATTCGATACAATTATCATCTACCATTTTACTCCGTGAAATGATTGATGAGGAATGAAAATGAATAGCTGATGATTCGTTGATTATGTCGCCAAACGTGAAATATTACTAGAGCAACACGGGCCACCGGCGAACCAGAGGGGAGTGGACATAGCGTTTCTTCCCGATACAAAACTGTCTGTCGTTTTTTGCGAGGGGATATCTTCGCCAACTGTCTACAGTTGACATATTATCGATGAATCAGAAAAATCGGTTAGGGAAATAAGGTAAACAAGTGGAAATTATAATATAGACTTTATTTATTGCTAGTTTTTCCATATATCCTTTAGATTCGAATCTTTAGGAAACCTGCAATAAATAAACAAATAATATCGTCGAAGTTCGAACTTAGTATTTTTAACATAATAATATATTAATACTCGTAAGTATTGTACTATAATTATTTAACTTAAGTAATGCAATTTTAATAATAATCAGCTCATAAAACTAGTTATAAAGCTCATAATAAATGTTAAAAAAATTAAAAAAATCAAAAGTATTGAATGTATAGACTCATTTGTCGAAGCCATTTTTATCGATATCTATCTACAACCCGACAACTACACTCGGATCGGATCAGTCTTTCGACTAATCCACATTTTGTATGAGGGTGAGCGCTCTGTGTCGATAAACAAATCCAAAGTAATACAACAATTTTATTGTAATTCTTTTGAGTTCTTGAAGATGTAAATAGTAATAACGTAATTAAAATTACTTAAATATGAATTTCTTTTTTTTTTTTAACTGACTACACTGTTAGCCTTAGGGGCCCTATCCTAAAACAGTGCCGCTGCGGCTTTTACAGCTTCACCGGACTTGGGGGCGAGCGCTTAGGGCACTCAGCCGCGAAAGTTTGTGACGACCCGCACGAGGGTGCCAGAGTGGCCGAACCTCGGCTCGGGCGGTCGTCGCGAATGCGAAAAGGTCGCGATCTAACTAATTCCCTAATCCTATGAGAATTCGAACTAACTAACATATACTCATGTGCACGTTCCCTTCCTCCTGGGAGGAAGGAGTGGACCATGCGTATGTGTATTTAGTAATCGGAATGGTTTTTCTACACTAACTAGCGCATAAGTCTAACTAGCGCAAAAAAAGAAAAAAAGGTCCCTTACAGAACCTATGTACCTGTGTGGTGTGCACGTGTAATAATAAATACGTGAGTAATGTTGTATGTGGGTAGCTAAGTGTTGCACGTATAGTGTCACTTGTATCGCGCGGGCGGCTGCCTAACGCAAGGGCTTCACACCGAGGAACGGACCTAGGCTTGGGTTGCGGCTAGAGAGGGTGGACGTGACGGGTGTGCGGGAGCGAAGTTGACCGCCCGTCCTCTGCGGAGAGAATGGTGGTTACGCGGGTGTGGGCGGTGACACGCTCTGTTTGGAGAGGCGGTGGAATAGAACGCGTTTGCTGTTTCGATTTGGTCGAGCGGGTCAGTGAAGATGTTGCGAGGCCGGCGTCTACTCCGGCAGGCATTGGGGTCGGGAACATAGGAAGCTGCCGCTTTGATTAGTGAATTCGCGTGGTTCGACGCGGTGTCGAAATACGAGCGAGAAAGGTGTTTAGCATAAGCATGTATCGAAGGAAGGTCCATATCTCTATGGAGATCTTCCATACGAACATAAGTGAACAGTCCGGTTGCAACTAGTTTTATTAGACGCGTAGGACTGCGTGGACCTACACTTTGACAGAGAGGAACGCCTGCGTATGGCTACTCCCCTCCGGTCCGCCACCGGCCCGGCCGGTGGCCCGTGTTGCTCTATGGAAATATTACATCAAAACATATATGGTAAATTACATAACATGGTAGAACACTATACACAAATAAACGAAATTATAGAGATATAGAATAATAGTGAGTACAGGTAATAGAAGTAGAGTAGGATGGCACGAGTTTGTAAAAATGACTTAAATTCGTTACAACAAGTATTAAGACTATTTCTTAGTAATAATATAAAATATTATCTTTTATAAGTATTGCTGTATCATAAGATTTATATGAGTAAAGTTGTTCAAATAATGTTAAAGAGGTAATGTATTTTTGTTTACAATTAAATTGTACATCATTTTATATATTGATATATACCTAATATTGTTCCTAATTAGGTACTATTCTTAATATGTACTTATATATCTGTAAAATTAATCGATTATCATCAATAATACTATTATACCCTTGGGTAATAAAATGCCGTTTACAATAATAGTAGATTACACAACAAGTGAAAAAACAGGGAATTTAAATCGCGGGACTGAGTTGGATCCCGAGAGCAGCGAAGGTTTGTCGCGCTTAGAGATCAGTTAGAATGAAAGAAAGAGAGAACGAAAGAAAGAAGGAAGGAAGAAAGAAAATAAATACATTTATTGCCGTGAAAATACGGGCACAAAGTTTTTATAAAGAAAATTAACATTACATTGAACATTAAAAATTAAAGACAAAAAAAGTAAAGATAAAGATAATAAAAATCACGATCACCATACACATAGCAATAAACCCTTAACTGATTTTTATTTTTCTGTCACGTCTTTATGCAAATGTTAATACCTACATAGTTTATATAATTCGTGCTTGTTCTAAATTTAAAAATTTTATTCTCTTGTGAGTAAAAAAATGACTGCTTTATTCACTGTTATCGATGAATAAAATGAACTTTTTCGAGTGACAATGGTAAAAAATAATTTATTCATACCAAAATAACAGAAGTAGAACTAACAAACTCACTCTTCTGGTGTTCTCATTCGCAGTCGTACTTCGGAGAAAGCGTTTATACACTACTTTGTGGTTGTAGTCCTCTCATAGATTTCTTCCTTTTGTTGCTTCTTGTATTCTCTTGGATGTTCAAAACAGACCTGTACCTACCCAGTCGAAATGTTGCTCGCTTATATATCCGACAACGAAAAACCACAGTGATCTTGATTGATTGACATATCGATAACAAAAAAGTAGAAATTTCTAGGCAGGTTAGTTTTAGAAATCGATTGTTTGCTCAACGAACAGGACCCATAACATTTAAATGTGCGTGTGTTCCGCGACGACAGCCCAAGTCCGGTGAAGCTATAAAAGCCGCAGCGGCTCTGTTTTTGGATAGGGCCCCTAAGGCTAACAGTGTAGTCAGTTAAAAAAAAAAAAAAAAAAGCGACGACAGGACGCTTAATCCTTACCCACGAATTATCCTCGAAGTCTGCATAATGTATTCTAGACTATTCCAGATACGTCTGTAGTGTTTGAAAATGCACTTTTTATACAGGTCGTAACAATACTATAATATGCAAAAAATACTATATTATACAGATAAAGATCATTGATACAAATATACTTTAAAATGAGTGGTAAAGTAATTTTAAATTACAGTGTAAATTCTTTATAACGTTATCCTTTATAACGATAAACTCCCTATAACGTTGAAGTGAGCCCAACTTGGTTGGTTTGCGTTAAAAACCCACATATTGAAATACTCTTTAAAGCGATACGCCATTCTCTATTATGAAGAAATGTGTAGGAAGACGATTCCACCACATATCTAGATATGAATAGAATACATAAAATAATACAAAACAAGTACTGGCATAGCAAAAAACATCAGACAAAGTTATCAGACTATATGTGTAAACAATTATTTATAAGCATTTATTATCTAAGACATACATATTAAAAATTCTTGTTAATTTGTTTTTTTTTGTTCACTCCATATAACGATAACTCTCTATAACGACAAAAAATGCTCAGTCCCTTGAGTTTCGTTTTAAAGAGTTTACACTGTATTTAGTAAACAAATTTATACACATCCAAATAATTATTTAAATATGAAATTACAAAAATCTCTCAAATAAATTCATTAAAAAATTGTACAATTTGCAAGTTAATAAAACATTTCTTGTATAAAAAATATTGTTGGAAAGGTGCGACTTCATTTTATTGCCGTGTAGACTGTGAAATCTGTAAACAAACAGTATTTAGCTATTTTACGTAGTATTTGCTATGAGATTGTTGATGTTGATTTGACGAGGCCTACCGTATAATATATAGGGGTAATGGCGTGTTCACCCGCTCTCACTCTTTCGAGAGTGTTCCTCGCGACGACTACTGTAGTATTAAGTTCACCTCATCAAATTCGCATCGTTCATAGCCACTTCAGTGGCAGAACGCTCACACGACCGAAGTACAGAAGGCACATCAGACCGACACCGGTAAGTGAACCCTGATAATTAGTCAATCACGAACGTGCCTGTTAGACCTCCACACGGACGCACAACTGTTCATCGATTAACACCTGCTTTAGTCACATATCAGTCTTTACGCAATAATAACTGTGCTTAACGTGTAAACTTAAAAACATTATTATTTTGTAAGAAAACGTTTTAAAACTTCCCAATTTGGGTAAACCGAGAAGCGTAAGTTGAGATGACTTCATGTTAACTAAAAGTAGTTTTAGTTTTAATCAATTTTATCAAAGGTGACTGTGGACATTACCGACCTATTTTTTTCAAGTGAACTAATATAAGTAATGTGTTCTGTTTATTACATATTAAACGGGTGATATAGCAAACGTAGAGTATTGAATATTCATAACAGAAAACCACATAAATTAAAATACAAACCAACCATTTAAAAACCTATTAAATTTCTTAATTTTCCGTAGTCTGAATTCTGTTATATATACATACATTTATTTATATTCCCTTTATTGAATAATATGGTGGGAGAAATTTTAGAAACAAACTTCACAAAGTATTTACGCATTACAAGTTTATTATAGTAACGGTACATTTGAGTAATAAATGTATCATAGCTATAATAAAATTTACTTTTGATTCACTCTAGGGTGAATCAGGTTTTTAAATAGATTTGTTTTCATTTTCAAGATTATTTTACGCTGATTTTTATCCGTTCGAATCTTCGAACTCTGATAGGCTGATAAGCCTGATCAAAAATATACAAAAAAGGTTAAATGTTATTTGCCAATAAACGAAAACTTAAAGATGTGTACATAACATATTTATTTTATCTTACTTTGTCATTGAATCCTATGTATATGTAAATATATCTGAGCCAATATATAAATCTCAGTATCGAACATAAAACTGTAGAACTATTTCTTTTATTAAATTAAATTTTATATCATAATTAAATGATAAAATATAAAAATCACTGACACACGGAACCAAACGATAAATCTTCAGATGACGCTATCGTACTATTATTCCACTATAAAGTTTTTATCAGTTTTATTTCACTAATAGTGCTCACCGTTTCACCCATGTTAACTTTATCCGACAAACACCGAACTCTTTTTTTTTATCCGACTATACTGACAGCTCTAAGGGCACGAGAGCCATTAGAGACTTTGACAGCTTCACCGGGCTTGGGGACAAACATTGCGCCGCCAACGCACCCGTGTAGCCTACCATTGTTTTCACTTCCCGTACTTGCCTACAGCTTGCCAGTTTTTTTTATTTATTAAATTATTGATTAAATAAATCATCATAATATATTTTTCATTTAAATAAAAACAGGGGGTAAACAGACATAAAGGAAAATAACCGGATTGCAATAATTGGCAATTCTTACAAGAAGTAAGTCTACCAGTTACTATATGGGTGTACGAGTACCTGTTGAGTATTCGTAAAGTTCATACAAACGGAATATATTATTACCTATATTTAGTTCACTACTAACTTAACTGAGTGAATCCAGCCCTATTTTAAAACTTCTTTAGTTTCCAAATTAATTGCTAAAGAAAAGCTCTGATAATAATTCATTTGCTTAAAACCTTGTAAAGGTTGTTAATGCTTTATTATAATGGTTTTGTATCCTATACATCCAAAAAAAGATATAACACCATTAAAAAGCACATCGATGTGCAGTCTTTATTACTCCAAAATTATTTATTAAAGACATCAGACATTTTCCGTACATTGTTGGTCCAAAAATATGTTGAGTGGTCAGAGTCAGACCCAGGATTATTTCCAATAGCTAAGTTATATAAAGACCTCAAAAATATTTTGCACTTAACCCTGTAACTGCATTTTCTGAGTAAACCACATTACCTACATTACTCCGAGTTGCTACGTTAGGTAATTAATTTTAGATAGGAAAACAATTAGTAACTACTCAAAAATGCAGTTACAGGATTAACGAAAATATTTTTATAGCTCTTTATATGAGCTAGCTGTTGGAAATAATCCTAGATCTGATCGCGCATTTTTTTAGACCAGATTTGCCTGATGTCCTTTATGTAATTTATCACACAACAAATTTAGAATATCATTAGTAAATTTTCAAGCATATTTCTGAAACTGTTAAGAATAGGATATTCAATAAGAAAATTCTTTAAGTGAATAAGTATTTTAATTATATGTATAAAATACAATATACAGAAATATTATGTATTTAATTTGTGAATAAAGGCGCGCACGTATTTTCTCTGTAAATTTGCCCGCTTATGTCTTGATGGTATTGTTATAAATGTTGATTTAAGAGCAGAGCTCGGCGGCTGACAGTATCCTTCGTGCTATCTCTGATGAGAGCACAAACAAGAATATCAAACCTAAACAGAGTGATAAATCACCTTGACACACGTACGTTAGTCAATATTTAATGCATCGCTCACATTGACGCATATGTTTAAATTGGTTGGGAGTCTGAGACCGGGGGATGTTACCTTATTTATGTTTTGAATCATTATCTGCAATTGGTGTTTTTAATTGTTTATTTTATGACTATATATTAATACGTGTGGAGAAAACTTCGGACTCCTTTTTAAGAGTATTGCGCGCACGGAAGACTGTGTGATTTGGCATGATGGAAGTATATGTGTCGAAGGAGTGGAGAAAGCTAAAATTTATATATATAGTATGTAATACTAATACATTAAAGTAAATAATACTGCGAATACTACACGGACAAGTGCCAATGAATTTAGACCCCCCAAAACACTGACATTGACACTCAGTAAACAGAAACGGCAAGTGATTAATTCATATTCATTGTTTACGTTCATACTGCAAATCACAGATTTAAGAAAAAGGCAGATGGAGCCAGTCAGAACACGAATGGAAGGAACCTTACGAGTTACAAGCTTACGTTTTAATATATTTACATCAAAATTCGACCCCGAAATTACGTATTTCACAAGAGCAAAGCGATAACAGATATAACTAAAAATATTGGCTTCGAAATGACATTAGACCGAAAATAATTTGTATTTGCCATTTTGAAACCGATATTAAGCAATTTCCGCTATTGCGTTGTTCTTGCGAAATATGTAAATAGGAGGCCAGTTCGGTGGCTCAAGTACAGCGATTTTGAAAGTGGATTCTGTTGAATCCAAGAGTTCCGTCGAAAAGTCAGGAGGGTTCCGCGAATTCAGTATATTTGTCCCTAACTAACAATTTGGTTCAGTGATCCAAAAAGGGTCTTGGCCTCCAATACGACAACTCGCCACTTACATTTGTCCCTAAATCAAAGGATTATTTTGCATGTTAAATAATTCCTTTGTAACAATTTTTATTTTGTTTCAAATTGAACTATTCTTCCTAACTTGGCAACGAGTCCTCTTTATTGAAGACCATTACTGCCATTATCGAGTAAATAAAGTGTCTTGTCTTATGACGATTTCAGTATCCCAACCAGCTCCCCTGATAGAATTTTCTAGGAAGATTTTGTTGCATCTCAAAATTCAAAATACTAATTCTATTAATTATGCAAAATACCAACCTATTACACAATACAGGGTCAAACAGGTGACTACCAAATAACAACTCGGCTAAAAGATTTACAACAGTTAGGTTGGAATACTTTTATAAATTAAAGAAATAAACTTGTTTATTTAGAGGCTTAGATTAATGATGATTTAATAGTCCTGGTACAGATGTCGCTAAAAGTTCGTATTTGAAAAACAAGCTGGTACCCTGGCTCTTTTTCGCTCCTCGATAAACAAAACATTTGGATCCTTGATCTACAATAAAAGTTTATATTATTGCGTACCACATAATGTTTCCTTGGTACATGGTACAAGACCCTGAAAACTGGTACACCTTTTTTTATACCACGATGGTGGCAAGCAAACGTTCGGTCAACCTAAAATAGTAAGCGGTCACCGCAGCCTATGGATGCTTGCAACACCAGAAGTATCACATGCGAAACTGACAAATCAACCACCACTGATTATGTAAGTGTTAGCTCGCGATCCTATGTATGTATGTAAGAAATCTAGATATAGAGTTCCTCATAGGAGCGTCGCGCGTCGTATTTCGGGATCAATATTACTATGCCTGGATAATAAATATCGATAGATCATTATCACCTGGCAATCATCACTGCATTTAGAGTGCAGTTTACTTATACGCAGGTTTCAAGCAGTGGTTTCATTAAACCTCTCATAACGATGGTTGAAGTAAAGAATACAACTTACAACCGCAGTATAGCTTTTTTTTTTCTATGTATTACGAAATATTTTATAACTTGACACCTAACTTTAACCAATTTGATAGTCATTTTATCAAGGATTGTTAGAATTACCGTAATAATCTGTTATTTTATGTGACAAGACATAATACGTACCCATCTAATTTAAAAGATGACCTAAGTTGCATTGTTATAAGTTATGTTGTGAATATAACAATTAGACATACAGTATGTGTGTGTGTGTGCTAGCCATATCACGCGAGTAATATAACTGAGGGTATTGTGATATTGCACCAGAGCTAATCTATTAAGATTTATGTTATAGATTTTATAATTCATTTTACGTTTATAGTTATTTCTCAATTTATATATTTAATCTATTGATACCTACTTATCTGTAACTACAATTAATAAAATTGAAATGTTTGTTTATATAAGTATATAAGGTACATACTTATAACAAAAAACCAAACAATGGTCCGCGCAAAAAAAAAAAAAGCATCTTTATCTTTAAAATAACCGGAGGGCGACCTCCGTGGTTGGAAGCTGGGCTCCATAATATTGACATTCTGTAGAGCACGCGAGCGAAGCCGCGGGCATAGTTAGTAAAATTATAAAGCTTCAAAAGATTGTTTTTTATTTGTTTGTTTCTATATCCAAAAATCTGGAATAAGCGATCAGATTTGATAAATTATTTTTGATTTTTATAGCCTGTTTATTGAGGAACTTTATAGGCTATATAACTTCACGCTACGATCCTAAGGTATGAAGCAGTAACCATCAACATCCAGCAAACTAGCAAGCTGTACCTAGGCACGCATGGGAGATAAGAACCACGATAGGTTACACGAGTGTGCTGCTCGAATAAATTTAACCAGGGTGAAACCGTTGGGCACACCTATTACCCTATGACTGTTGGCTACTGTGACTGTTGAGAGGTAAGGGTATTCGGAGTCTTTGTGGCCATGCCGTCATATTAACTTACTGAGGAAAGCCGCAGTTTATAATTATATCGCTTGTTTCTCATGAGCGAGGCGTACGCGCAAAATAGGCATAAATAAAACAGATAGTCCAAATTTTTTTCTTGTTTATATAATTTATTATGTATGTTAAACATGAATAAATTAATTAACCATCAACTAGACTTCACACAATAATATTATACATGATGCAAATCAAACGAGTAAAGATACCTGTTTTTGTATTTAAAATTGTAATTATGAATAATAATCTTTATACAAAAAGCTAGTAAAAATATAAAACAAATCTTACTTTTAAAAAAAACGTGTTATCGACCTAATATTTATTAATTTTTATATGTATAATAATGTATAAATTTAAATAAATACTTATTTATTAATTTAGTTCACACGACGCAACGGCTAACGTAAAGTATAACAATGTTCATATGATTACGAATATAGGATCTATAGCATGATGGTAAGAGTTGAAAATCTGTTGCTAAATACCTATGTATGGTAATTAAGGAACGGCATTAAAATTGTACATGAACATGTAGTTGTAGGTATATTATTGTGAAGGTTATTGATTTCAAGATTCATATTAAGTAAGTTTTATCATCGATAGGGTGGATCATTACATGAATGATGGTGATGTCCGAAAGTAGCTTCGTTTCTGTACATTCACTAACAACTGTAAATAATGCATATAGTGAGAAAAAATATTAAAATATGTAGGATAAACCTGACAAAGTCCCTTGCCGGCTTTTCTCAATGACTAATTGGGATGTTTTCCGAATCGGTGGTAGTGTTTTGACGTTCATAAGTGTTTTCTTATTAAAGTGCTTAAATTGAAGATATTTTTTTTATTTTGAATACTTGATTAAAAATACATTAGCGATTCGAAAACAGAGAAGGAATCACAAATTGAATAGAGTACCGAGAAGTAGAAAAATAACTCATGACATGACTCTTGAATTTTGAACAAAATAATGTCATTTTATTCAGTGGAATGTCTATTACGTTAATAGAGTATTTTTTTATCGTTGTAACCACCATCTAACCTGATTCTTAAGCGACGAAGATGGTAACATGCAAACCTAGTGTGAGTCTGGCTCTCAAGTGCAGCTGCCGGAAATCACCTATTGGTGTTGGGACTGTTTGGTGACAGATTTTAAGTAAATGTTGATAAGCGGCATGACTTTTTTGTTGCATATAATTTTTTTTTTATCTATATCTATAAAAATAGATAATATTGCAATTCGTTTATAAAAACAAACCCTTATACACTATGTAAAAAAATCAAACAATACCCAGTACAAAAATTGTGACAGCGCCATCTCTTATCAATACAAAAAGTAACCATGAAAATATTTGATTTATTGATATGTATTTAAATAGTTACCTAAATATCAACTGATCTATACAATTAAATAAAATTGAAGTGTCTGTTTGTAATGTCTAAACTACAGTTTTTTAGTAAATGCATTTGAAAGTATATACGATAATTTAACAAAAAAAAAAAAAACAATTTTAAAATTTTTGTCTGTCTGCCTGTCGGTTTGTTCCGGGTAATCTCCGAAACGGTTGGACCAATTTTGACGGGACTTTCACTGATAAATAGCTGATGTTATAGGGAGTAGCTTAGGCTACTTTTATTTTCAAGGTTCCGCACAAATAAAAAAAACTGGTCATGGTGAATCAATTCGGGCGCTTAAATGGCTTATGCTGAGTAAACCATAAGAGATATAGCAAATTAATGTACTACATAATCATAGGCATTAAAAAGACCTACAAAAAAGTCCGGGAGTGTAGTATACACCTATCTTCTAAAGAACACCTGTTTTTAGTTTTTAAAATAGCCGGGAGCGGGGGAGCAAGATTCGCGCGGGCATTCTGTAGTCCACGTGAGCGAAGCCACGGGCACAGCTAATTACTTAATAAATTCAATTTGATAAACGATAAATCATTATCTGCTACACTTAATACCGGCTCCAGTAAAATAAACCAGTTTCAACTCGATTTTTAACGATAAGGAAGCCACAACATGTTATTATGGCTTTTGATTATTTTAGTCGTCCTGTTTTAATTAAAACGATCGTGCTTACTGCGTAGTGACAGGGACTGTATTATACCTGTACCTACCAACCCTTCTGCATAATTCAAAAAAGGCATATATTAAGATAAGCTATACGTATAAAAAAATGCATGTTGGTATATTATATACTAGCAAACCAGACAACGCGTTGCTGTGATCGTAAAAATATTTTTTTGGATCCGATTGCTGCCAAACCCCAGCATCACCCGCTGGACTAATATAAAGATTGTCTGAAAATTTCATCAAAATCGGTTCAGCCCTTTTGAAGTCCATAGAGAACATACATATAAACATCCATTTTTATATATGTATTTCATAGAGCTGGATTTTATACTATCCCGAACGCGATAGGTGACGCTGCAGCCGAGTTACTGACTAGTAAAGGCAGAACAACGTCTTCGGGACCAGTCAGTAATTTATAAAAATATAATTTTAATGCTTTTCCGTATTATTAGAAATTAACAAGTATGAAACCGAAATGTACATTAGAAAGGATGTCTTGCGATAGGTCTCTTATGGTTTACTCAGCATAAGCCATTTAAGCGCCCGAATTGATGATTCACCATGACACAGAGATATATAATAAGTGTGTACCTACTACCGACGTATAATTAAATACCTTTTTTAAGTATGACATGAAATTGCCGGTTGTAACACCGGCTGATTAAGATGACCACTCATGTCCCGGTTCCAATCGTCGATCACAGGCTTTCCGGGAACCGGTCCACCAAGGCAAAGGCCACATGCCCAAAAACTATCAATGCTACCTACATACACATAAACATTACCTCACAATAATCATAATAATTGGGCGACCGAACTTTCTTCGGTGTCTTGGATAGAAAAATAACGCCTGTGTTGTAAACTTGAATAATAAAACATTATCTAAATCGTTAGACCCGTTTCCGAGAAACATAACCTTTATACATATGTATATAAACATCTGTAACCTAGTTTGCAGATATGATTGAGTTGAAATATTTAAAAAAAATACAAGAATATAATATCTTAATCGAGATCCAATGCACGTATAATACGGACTATAGACGCAAAAAAAAACGAAGTAAACTCAGACCAAAAGAATAATATCTCTTAGGCTAAGGCGCGACCTCAACGAGCGAGTTTATCGCGGCGATAATATCATCCTGCCACTTGATTTTAAAATAACTCTATTAACGTGTCTTCACACGGCGATATTATCGCGGCGATTTTTAAGTCGAATGCAACACCTCACTACGTGTTCATAAAATGCACTATGTATAGTAAAAATAAATAAATAATTACTTCTAAGAAATAATTTCTTAGAAAGCTGTTTAAGGATTGCACTTTCTCTAGTTGTCGAAGAGTGTCTATGAAATGCGGTCATTGCTTAAATGCATTTATCTTTCTGGTATATCTTGTTTGGAAGCTCGTTTACAAAATAATTGACGATTAATAATAGATTGCAAAGTTCGTCATTATCGTCTGGTGAAGGAGGCGATCTAGGGTAGTAGGTAATTATTTGTATTTTATATTTCCGATACTTTATCACGACCACTATACATCAGGTGCAATAGCCCCCAAGCCACGGTGAAGCTGTAAAAGCCGTTAGAGGCTCTAGTTTCTAGGGCCCCTAAGGATAACAGTATCTATAGTAAGTCAGCAAAAAAACCGCTTAGTGGCATATTTGTTTCGCTGTCCGGGATTAGAAATCAAGCGTCTGGCACGTGACCGCATGGTGTTCGAGAACAGCCTGTAATTATTCAGTTGGCGAGAAGCTTGCAAACCGGTATGAGAGCGTCGACAGTCGATGCACTCCGATGTGTCGATGGTCGCCGTTGTTTTTGTATTGTACTGTGTTCACTATCACGATACTTTCTCGAACTAATATAAACAGGAGAATTTTTAACAAAAAAAGAAAACCGACTTCAATGATTTTGAAGAGTTCCCTGGTGTATCTTCGAAGTTGAAGGACCACTACCAATGAAATTAAAATGGGACCACCCTTGAGGTGTCCCCCATTTAACAAAAAAAAAAAATCATCCAAATCGGTTCATAAACAAAAAACCTCCGTCTTTTTATAAATTCGGTTAAAAAGGAAACACACCTAAAGGTGCTGGTTGACTAGGGTTGCCATCCTACTATATAGTATAGTATCCTACTATATTAGGCGTTCAACTACCAACATTTAAAAAAAAAAATATACACTAGGCGAAACTACTATATTTTAATTGGATAAAAAAAATTGACAAAAATATTTATTCCAAAATATTTAAGTGTAAAATGGAGCACAGTCCGCAGCCTTTATTTCTTTCTGAAGGAGACTTGGTATGTTATTCACAATTTGATTATTTGTCATTATCATAATTACCTGTCTATCAAGCAATAAAAAATATTATTTAAAAAAAATATAATATTGAATCTTACTATATTTTTTAAGGTAAAATAGCTTAGAAAATTCTATATTTGATATAAAAAAAGTTGGCAACCCTATTGGAGACTAAAATTTCAACTTGAGGGTTGTAGCTTTCCAGGAGAGAATTGCAATGCAAACCACCCTGCTTTGGTACCGTTACAATGTTTTCTTTCACTGAAAGATCAGGATCACTTTGGGATGCGAACCCACTTCGAATTACACGGTATCCGAACACTTTACTATTGAGACTTCATCCCTTCAATCTTATTCCAGATCAATCACTGATAAGTTACTTACTAGGTACCCCTAAAGAGTGGGTTGTTGCATCTTTTGCCAACTGCGCATGTTTTCCACCTCATGATTCTGACTGGATATGTTCCAGTACCATACCGAACACCTGTAATGCTCTTGTAATCTTTATTGCGATTTATTAAAACTAGCTGTGACCCACAGGTTTCGCCAGTGTTTAATTTATTCGACCAGTTATATATCCACCGCGCCGCGCCGCCAACAATGCATCCATGTAAACATATTATCATTGTTTTCTCGTACTTGCCTACGACATGCCTGGTTGCTGGATGTTTATGGTTATTGTTCCACTCAATATCTTCGTAGCGCGAAGTATTATAGCCTATAATAAGCCTTCTTTAATAAATAGTATATAAAATGCAGAGATATTTTTTCAAATGTGGCTGTTAGTTTCAGAGATTAGCGCGTTTAAACAAACTATCTGTTGAGCTATATAGTGTTCTATTTTATTTTATAATATATCTAAATACTACTAACTGAGCAATTCTTGCATATATTTAGTAATTAGTTTCTCGGTAACGCCTCCAAAAATTTGGATGAAATTTAAATTTAGATAATGTTTTACATTCCAAATTTAACTAGGTAGGTGTCTTTCTTATATATTTATGATACCGAGCAAAGCTCGGTCGTCAGATATTATTATTAAAATATATATACACTTTTATATTTAAAACGCCTTTGTAGAACTAATCATGCTGAATCATTATATAACAAATTGTATTTAGCTTCGATAAACTATTCTTTGATATTAGGTCGATTCTGTTAAACAGTGTAGTCGAAAATGGTCGCGCGGCGCAGTGGTCTCTGTTATATTTATTTATCCCAATTGTTCACAAGATTGATTGTTCGAATCTGTTATTAATACATAATTATGATGTTAAATGGTTACAGGTAAAAGATGAACAATGTTAACTAATAACTATTAATGCTAAGGGCGTCTATCACGAACTCTTAGCGAATCTGCTGTTTTTTTTTAGGGGTTTTAGCGTTGTTGCCACAATCTCACCTGATCTTAAGGTGGCCCAAGTTGGTTTCTCGCTTCACAAGTGTGGAACCTGAATTACTTATTATTAACGAATTATAAAATGAAGTCGCTTCCCGCTGTCTGTCCTCTATATACGCTTATATCGTTTAAACTATGCAACGGATTTTAATGCAGTGTTCACTAATATTTAGAGATTTTTTTACGGAAAGTTTATATGTACAATACATTCCAATTAAGTTTTATATATAAAGAAAAATAATATTCTTAGAAGACAAAAGTAATGTTATTTTTGAAACTTGAATTTTACAAACTTTGGTACCTTTAATTTTTTATATTTTTTTGAAAGTAGCTTTTATTGTGTAGATAATTATTGCCAAGTTTCATAAAGAGCGTAGAACTCGTTTAGAACCTAGACCGGTTACAGTGACGAAGCGTGGTGACGCCGTTAACACGAGCTTACATAAACTATAAAAGACTAGGTAATTAAAAAATGCTAATTTATAGAGTTGTAGGGCAAGCTGCGACCAATAAGTAATCAATGTTTAAAAGGCTTATTTACTTATGTATATTTTTTTAGATTATTTTAAGCTTCACAGTTACTCGTGCGTTTTATCATAGTACCTTTAGTAGTCAGAATGAAGGCATGGTATATTTTGTGCCGGGTATTGTCACTGACGAGGGATAAACATGCTTCTAGAAAAAAACTGTTTTCTTCAAATTCCTTTTCCAAGCTCTCTGAAATTTCAACTCCCTGAGCAGTTCTAACAAGTGGACTCCTATTCCTTTAGAGCTATGTTTGAGTATGACAAGATCAATTTAAAAAAATATTCTATTCCCGTGACGTTGGCAGAATTCTGGATGAACATAGTTGCCATTCGATGAAAAGAAGAAGAGTTCGTGGTAAGCCTACAATTGACATTATAGCTTAACTTGATAATAATTATCAGTTAATATAAAGTAGATCACGATCTATTGCGTGCCTGATAAATCTTCAATCTATTGTTAAATTTTATAAGCTCCTAGAAAATGTAACAACTACAATTTTATTATTAAATACCTGTAATCGTTTGAGACCAATTTATTGTTACAATTACTTATTGTTATTTAGGTCCTTGATTTAAAATAAACTGGTAGATTTAACTATTTTTTATTAAAAATTCCTGTGAAAATAATTATATTGATAGCGTTATAACTTAAGCTAACAAGTGCCATGGAATAATTGAGTATTAGTTATTTATTATTTATCTATCTATATTAATAAATCTGTATTTCTGACTGTATATGCATTTTATTCAAGTTGCGTGACAGATGTCTATTACAAAGGTCACTTTGAAAAAAATAAAACAATTTTAAAATATAAGTTTAGTTTTTTGTCTGTCGGTCTCTTTGTATGTCTGATAGATTTAATTTAAAACTGACTCGACTACTTTTTATAACATTTTATACACGATAATTTTGTCAATCTTCAGTTGTTAGGCAGGCTATAGGGACTGTCAAAAACACTTTTGGTAATCGTAAAAAAAGAAAATATTAATTCTCAACCGATTTTGATGAAATTTTGTACACGGAAATTATACATAATTCCTCAATTGATAAGCTATATAAGTTGTCAATAATATGATTAAAAATAAAATTACTGGATCAAAATCATTACAGCATAACAAACGCGTGCGGAGCCGCGAGGCACCGCTAGTATATAATAGAATTACTATAGTATAATCATATACCTGAACAAATATCCACGTGTATTTGTATATGATATTTATTGATTATGCGTAATATAATATATGTATATATAAGAACTAAGATTTTTCTTCAAACTTCATCTCATAGGAAACTTATGACAATCGGAAATCAACAAAATAGTACGAGGTCTCTTAATTAGTTATTAAATGCCACTGTTTGTTTTTTTTTTTTTTGTTTTGGGTTTTTTTATTCTAAGGAATATATTAGTCCCATTGTACCCAATCCATACGAGCTAACCAGGAGAGTCGCTGATACGCCAGTACTATCAGTTCATACAACATCTTGGCCTCATCCGAATAAAGTTCTGCCGAAATGCTACAGCATTTTAGCTTTTTACAAGCACTTACATTTTGACAGTTTAAATTTATACTATTCATCAGTGACTCCCTTTCAATCCTATTTTTGTCATACTCCATCAGTAAGTGATGCACATCATCGATTTTCCACATACACTACAGTTGGGTAACTCTGTTTTTCGCATGAGATAAGCAAATCTTCCCGATGGATAGTGCCCCGAACGAAGTCTTAATGCTATCTTTATATATTGTCGATATATGGCCGTTTTCAATAATCTATCTATCCGTTGTTTCAGTTACTAAAAATAGACAAATATAACCTTTTGTCCTTCCTTTTTTTTCAATAACCTATCAGTGGATATTTTTTCGTATCTACGTAATATATATCCAAATCCTATAACTTGGATTGATAAGAGGGAAGCCGATATCTGTCTTAAGTTAAAGACAGTATTTATAACAAATATGTACTACGGGGAGAGTAAACTCAGATATGTTATTGAAACGGCCGTTAAAAGACATTCACTAAACCAAGGTTTATGAAGAGGCTGACACTGTAATGTTTTATACAAAATACCTTTTTCTTTGCTTCTTTCATCAAAATATTCATTACAATTTTCGTAATTACTTTTCTTAACTTTTTACATAATTTCGCAATAATCGACTTTTACCTTCTTTAATAACCCCTGGCCCTGAATTGATCTTAATTTTAAACTACGGTCAGCCTGTTCATTCCCCTTGCTACCAACATGAGACAGAATTAATTGCAATATTAAGGACTGATTTTCAAACTGTTGTTTATAAATGTGATCTATAATAATATAAGCTATTGATGCTAAGTGCACTTTTGATATCTGTTAAAATTACAACTTTTTAATGATTGTATTAAGATAGATATATTCCCGTATGTTCGAGAACTTTCGCGTAATATGTGCTGGGCCCTTAATTCAATCAATCCCTCTCGAAGCTATTGCTGCGATACACAGTATGTGTATGTAGAGTGAACTGCGTGTGTCTGTGCAGCCTCAAATCCTACAGGACACTATCACGCAAGCAATCTGTTGCAATCGCCCGCCCCTACCACCCGCTCGTCTTCGCCGGAGAGGGTCGCTCAGAGGATCCCTCTCGCGGGCTCTCTCCGCGGTCTCCTTCTGCAACACCACTACCTCGCAGAGGGAGCCGACACACTCCGAGAGAGTGCGCTGCGCAGTGTCATCGGCTGCACCGCATTTGTCACATACGGTGGTGGGCTCCCTTCTACACCACTTGTTGAGGACCGGTCAGACTGCGTCTATGGTATAGCGACCATAACGCGCATCCGCCAGGTCCTCCCCCATCTTCTCATCACCTCCAATTTCTTCTGCCGACTTAACCAACCTATTTCTTCGAGAGCCAGAGAGTCCCCAATCTCTTTCCTCGCCACCGTGATACACGGCGACGAGCACCTCCGCCTCTGGCTCCCACGGCGGGGAGTCAGCAAGCACACAGGCCGCCCCCGTGGTTATCGACCGGTATCCACGGAAGTTCAATAGTACCTATACCTACATTAAACCGACGAGGGTGCGTGAAAAGAATGTTGAAGAAACGAAAGATATATGGCAAGGGACATATGTAGGTATGTATGGGGAAGGACCGACCCCAACCCCGTTGGGAAAGTAGCGAGATTTATGTATGTATGTAGAAATATAGTTTTGTGGTACTTACGAGAACATTTCCTACAGGTGTTTTTCCCTACCTTTAACATTTACTATCCGCCGCTGGTGTTATTAAATGATTCAAATTAGTAAATGTTTCCGGATTCCGAAAAACTTATCGATATTCCAGTGACACAGGTCACATGACCTATAATAGCGGAATGGATAGCCATTCGGCTACTAAAAACCTTATTTGTTTCATTTCATTCAATCGAAATTCATTTGAAGCAATAATGGTTCAGTGGTTGTACGGATTTCGCGTCCATTGGCATTAATTCGATTCCCTGCAATGAGCCTGAGTATTCGATGAAAGAAAACAAAACAATGAAACCATTGTATGATGGTATGGCATTTTCTAATGCCCGCTTGGCTAGTTACCACCCTCTAGTTGAAAATCTGTTTTAAACACCTATTATACATTTAGGAGCGTATTCCGGTAGCTGCACTTGAGAGCAAATTCTTACACCCGTCTTAGAGTATTACCATCTTCGCCCACATAATTATATAGCATTAAAATTAACATATGTTAAGAAGCACACATTGAATATATTAGGAAACATAAGTGAGACAAATCCGATTTCCTGTTTTGATAAATTAATGAGGTAATTAAATATGTAACTACGAGTTCGTAACGTCCTATTATTTGCAAAAATACCAATATATCTTTAAATAGGTTTTGAACAAAAGTGCAATTGGATGACTTAATACTAAAATCAGGCAGATATTGAAATGCCTAAGCCTACGTAGCGAATACTTGAAGGAATCCCGAGAGTTGGCTAATTGGATGTTGATAGGAAGCGAATTCCACGGTGTGTTGTTGTTACGGCGAAAGATTGGTCGCGGAAATTAGTATGATGACATGGTATACTGAGAATTAAATAATCAGTTGAGTATCCGCCAGAGACCGAAATAGTGTCTTTAAATATATACTCTTATTAAAAAATATATATAGTCTTATTTAAGAAAAAAAACTGCGGAACAAACTACAAAAATGCAACCTTAAAATGCGATAATTAACAGAAACAATACGATGTTAAGTGGGGCAGAGGTGCTTGTCAGCAGCTAAAACTGCAAAACCATAATCACGAGCCTTCTAATGTCACAAGCCCGCGCCGCTTCTGTCCGAACACACGTCTACAGCAAACGTTAAAATACGCGATAGTTAACGTTAACTTCTGTAGGTCATTACGAAAGTCGTGAAAAATTGAACGATCGCGCCGTTTAACGCGGCCGCGTCGTTAAGGATCGTCAGACAACATATGCGGATGCTGAAGACAGGAAGTGTCGTGATATGGTTGCCGATAGTGATATTTGACGCGAGTTTACACGACTGTTTGTGATATTACATTAATCATTTTGATACAATACATAAGTACGTATTTACAGGTAAATCATGCACATATTTGAAACTTTATTTTGATTCATTTCATTTGTACTCAATCGCTCTCCGCATACCACTTATTTGGTAAGCATTTTTTTCTTTTTAAATATTTATTTAACTTTGTACATCAATATTGGTTGCGTTATTTTTAGTTTACATATGACAATTTTTACTAAATAAAAATATAAATTTGAGAAAAGACTTTAAAAAAAAGTGAAGGTAATTCAGCGTTCCATAAATCCGTAATAAGTTTAAAACAGTTAATTTTATATGTCAAAATACATAAATGTGTCTCAAGTTCATCTAAGTGATTGCAATGTTTGTAGTGTCTCCAAATATTTGTATTTTCCTCTTCGTTTCATCGGAAATGCGTTCCATGTTTTTTTTATTAAACTCTTGAAAACAATAGTATTATTAAATAACTGTAACACTAATTTATCATTAATTTTTCATAGAAAACTTTTTTAAATAAAGCTAATCAACACTAAATTGCCACCATTTAATATGCTGCGAAAATATGTTGTTCGAATGAAAAGCTAAGATCATAAAATACTTTGCTTATGAACCATATAGATTGATTTTTTTACATCATAAATATAATTCTACAAATATACATTTAATTAAATAAACAATGTTGTTACTAAAATATGTTCTGATGAATATTTCGCTCACTGTTTACGCAAGATCCCCCACCGAGACCGATTACTGTCTAATATTTATTTAATGTTTTTCTCTATTCAGTGCTCTAAACATTAATTCCAAAAAAACGAAGACTAACAGACTACTGGACTATCAACATTTAACGAATCCCAAATTAAAATATAAAGGATATTAATATACTTATACATTATGCCTAAATCCATGCAACAGTAAATTCTGTAGTTCTGTGTGTAAGTACATTAATTTCTTTTTCCAAATTTCTCGATAGCCTACTATTATAACTACACTATACTAGGTACTATATAATGGACACTGATCACGAATATGCCTTTAAATTTTTTTTATCTGTCTCTTTGTATGTACGGATTTAACTCAAAAATGGCTCATTGGATTCTTGTGAAAATTTGTACACGGGAAGCTCATGTCATCGGTCAATTGATAAGCTATAAAATTTATCGATAATACTTCTATAAAACGTTAAAAAAAAAATTAAAAAAAAATATCTTATTCTTATTTCTTAAGCGATTTTGATGAAATTTTGTACACAACAAGTAAGTCATTCCATGATTGAAGGGCTATAAGAATTAAAAATAATATAATATTTAGGAATCGATAAAAATAGTTCTCAACCGAGTTGCATGCAATTTCGTACACGGGAAGTATGTATATCTCATTTCTCTTTTGATAGACTATGTATATGAATTGTCAAAAATATGAGTGAAAATCATTAGGTACTCCGTAATAAACGCGTGCGAAGTCGCAGGCACACCGCTAGTGTTTAATAAATATTTAGCTAACTTACTTAAATATCAAGTGAACGTATAATATTTGGAATAGATTTTTTATTAGAAATTAAACTATAACATTGGTTAAATGATAGTTAAACATAGGAATAAACACCTAAATCCAGAAACAAAATTAGTTTACTGTGGCTTATCAAACGAGAGTAAAATATCAAACCCTTGGATCCAAATTGTCAGAAAGCAAATATGTAATGCATTTTTTGTTTAGTAAGTAGTTGTAATTTATATTTTATCTAGAAGTTGCTTGTCATAATTTATGAAAATTAAATAAAAAAAAGCTTTAAATACTACATTCTCAACAATTGCTATACTAATTACTATTATTTATCTTATCATAAATCAATGTAATTTAATAAAATATAATAATTACATTTTTGATTTTTTTAACATGTGTATAAATTATCATATTATGAACTATCTGTGCCCGCGAGTTTGTCCACATGGTATTTTTCGTGTATGAAAAACAGCAAATAAATAAAAACCTCCAATCACCTCAATCTCACTTTACGGTATTCGATTGGTGTAAATTTTGAGAATACCCAATTAAAGTCATTTTAAATGTTAACCGTCCTTTACGAAAAGCTAATTTTATTTAATAACTTTATTTTTATAAACCGTTAATATTTAGTGTATAATAATACTTTATAATATGTGTCTTCAATATAATTTAATGAAAATCTTGATAACGCAAACACCAAACAACGACATAATATATCGTAGAAACTTAGATCGAATAGCTATTTTTAATTATTTTAAACACTTAAAAATAATAATAAAAACCCAGTCTTAAATTGTTAATATATGTGTGTATGTAAAATATACTTAAGTGTGACAATAAATATCAAATCAATTGTATGATAATTTAAACAAAACCGTACAATGCCATCTCATCATGCTCCTGAAAAATAAAATAATTTATTACTTTTTTTTAATTATGTAAAGGTAAAATATTTTTTTATCTTTTCATTTTGTTTGACTAATTATACATATACATACATTCTTTTTATATATACATAACCTCAACGCAATTTATAGACCATACCAATGTTCATATGTTTAAAAAAAGTATCCTAAATGTACCTTCAAACTATAAACTACAATCATATCAAATTTCATTAAATTCGGTCCAGCAGATTTTTGCGTTATTGGCGTTCAAACATACCAATAGACCGACAGACAAAACTTTCAAACTATAGATTTCGTTGAGGTAGCAAATTAGCGAGTATCTACGTAAAGCAAGTGTCAGAAAAATTATTAATTACCCAGTGTTTTTGAACAAAACAGCTTTTGTTCTTCGTGTTATTTTTGTTGCACCACTTGTAAAAATTTGAATTTTCCTTGCCACTCGACGATATTGTTTGCTACACAGCTGATATAAAGGTTGGAGTAATAAAATAACATTAAGGCCACGATGAAAGCAGAAATGTGCGTCATATCATAAGACACTATGGTATCTTATAGTATCATAATAGTATCTCCGATTATGAAGCTGTTTTAAACATTTTTGTTTCTTAACTTCATTAGTAATAGGTCGGGGAAAAAGTTTCTTCGTATTTTTATATGAAAACTCAAGACAATTTTTTAAAATGTTTATTTACATTTATTTACAGTATATATGGGCCGTTTTGTTCGATGACTTTCTGCCATTTTGTAGGTAGAGACATGATCCCGTTGCTTTAGAAACTTTGGGACTTCTGATCAAAAAAAAACGCGACAAATAGTTTTGGCAGTCCTCTCATGATGTTAACCTTACAGAACCTTTCATTAGAATCACTACCAAGTCCGGTGAAGCTGTAAAAGCCGCAGCGGCTCTGTTTTAGGATAGGGCCCCTAAGGCTAACAGTGTAGTCAGTTCTAAATAAAAAATTAGAATCACTCATTTTGAACAGAAAGAAAAACAAATGAAAAATAGCGGGAAACAATTTTTTTCTTTTTTTATTTTTATTTTTAATGCTACCAAAACCAGCCAGATACAAATAAATAGGACACCCAAAGAAATTTTATAACAAGTTCATACCTACGTTATGTGAAAACATTTTTTCCCGAGTTTTTTTTGTATTTATTCCAGATTTTCTTATTTTATATTTTAAAATTGTACGTGAACTTTTTTTTCGTGCTGACTACACTGTTAGGCGTAAGGTCCCTGGAGCCTCAGAAGGCTTTTACTGTTTCACCGGGTTTGAAAAAATATGTGTAGGTAAACCGGTGGACTTTTAAACCGGGTAAAGTTTTTCTTGTTATAACAAAAAGCCTCAGTAGAAGTTTATAAATTCTTGTTACAGAAATATAAATGCAAATTCAGTTGTTGGTTATCAACGTCTTATTCGAGGTAATGTCTGGACGAACTACTTGACCGATACTAAAAATGCTTTTACTAATAAATAGCTAGATTATCCCTGATTGATACTTATTATTGATTAATATAATAGTTAATTTTTTATTCCTATTAAGATTCATGTTGCAATTAACGCTACGAAGTCGTTAGCTGTTGCTAATTTATTATAATTATCCGGCCTGGTTTCAGACAATTTTGCCGTCAATACTAAATTATATACCTACTTCTACAGATGTAAGTTGCACGCTTAGCAACCCTAGTCGTGACCCCCAAACTAAGTAGACAGCTGTTTTTAAATTATCTTCAGTTTCACTTATGATAAAACTTGTTTCGTTTCGGTTCCATAATTTATGTAGTAACTGGAAAATATTTGTGAAAATATATTAAGTAGATATGTTACACTATGATGATGTCTTGTCAAATAGAAAACGCTTAATGTATTACTTTTTTGTCATCAACATATGTTCTGAAACAATATACTTTTTAAAACATTTTCGTTGTTTAAACAGATCGCTTCTTTTATAATACAATAATAAAAGAAACTTTCAAATCTTATTTTTTATATTATTGTGCGAGTTACAAAATAATACGAGCTACAAATAAAAATTTCAGAGAATTTACCGCATATTTTCAGATTAATCCTATTTACCCTCATTAATGAATTTCTCCTTACAATATTTGTTTTTTTTTTTATTAACTGATAGGATTGCGTGCCAAAATCATAAAGTTATTGTGTACTACGCACGTAAAAATAACTCATTGGCCAAAATACGCTTTCCTTCTCCTTCTCTCTACGTTATATCTTTCTTCTCTCACATTTAAGAAAAAGTGCCTAAACGTGACACGTTCTTGAAATTCCACTCTCAATTCTCGTCCAATTATCGAATAGCCTCCTAAGAAGATGTATAATTTTATTCTGAATATATCAATTAAGAAGTCTCTGGTATCAGTGTTCTTGTACGGGTTCTTCGGCTTTAACAAATAACTAACTACATCTTTAGGTACCTAATTCAAAGTTTTAAGTGTTTTTAAGCAATTATAATGTTTTAGGGTCATATAATTAGGTACGGTAGATTCTAAAGAATGGAATTTAACAAGTAAATGATAGGCCAGATTTTAGCCAAAATAACTCGTTTTTTTATATCCTCCTACACTTGGCTATTTATAAGATTTCACTGCTTTTTATAGACAAACCCCCTCAATCGAGACTTGGTTCTTTTTTTACAGCATGTGTTTCCTGGTATTTTATTTTCATAATATTATTAGCAAAACTTTCCTTTATTTTCAGTAAATTTAGTATATAGTGAGAAAGGACCTTTTCATTAGGGCTCCTAGTTCGGCAAGTGGCCTACGCCCACACAACGGAAGTGTTGTTGTTATAAATAATTATAGGTGCACGTACCTACAACATGGAGCATGTGATTTATTTACCACACCTGTAGCGATATCCGAACAATTTGAGGCCAACTACCTATACAAAGCATAATATGTTATTCTCATTAATATTGTATTATATATTCTTTATTGCACATAAAAGTACAATTAGAGGATTTAATGATAAAAATCATTTTCTACCAGTCTTCATAACACGTTAAGTCAATCATCGTTTAACAAAACCAAATATTTACTTATAAGGAATAAAGTAAAAAACATCTGTAGTAAAAGATATGTTTCGTTGTTTGTCCCGTAAGCGATCCTATAACATTCATCTGAATGCGATGAAAGTTTAGTGAGTTGTTTCGCGGTCGCCCTCGCGGTACTAAATAATCAGAAAAAATATTTTACAATAGGCGGCTCGCGAATCATTTCATTTTGAATACAACGATACAAAGTCACGGGTAAAAAGTATGTGACAAAAATAACAATTGATAAATACGACTCTAAAATTTATTTCAAACACTAAAGAAACAAAGGAGTTGTGCCGTGCCAATCAGCGTATATATTGTAATTGTTCATTATATACGGATTAGAATAATAACAAATTTAAAAATATTTGAATCGCAACGTAGTGCGTACATAGTTTAACTAAACATTAAATATTATTTTTTAATTAAGATTGAACTGAGAACGTGACCAATTCGAATGTTACAAATCATTTAAATCAATATCATATTTTTTGTCCTCACCACAGTAACAACAAATACTTTAACGTAGTATTGTAAATTAGATTCTCATGAACCCATCACGACTTTAGGATTCTTGGTATTATTTAAAATAATTTCGGTAATTTGAATCTGTGAAAACAGGGTAAATGTTGTATTTAGAAGCCGGATTTGTACAATCTAAGGAATCAAATAAGAGGAAACGTGGTCGGCAGGACTTTTTATGAACACGTTTTAATAGAACACTATTGCTGTAGCGATATGTCTGAACGATCTAATGGAGCGCAAGAGAGCAACTGCAGGAATAATTTTATATTTCTAAAATCATAATTTCACACTCCCCTGTTTCTTCCGCCAAAACTCGACTAATTTTAATATATATTTAAAAATTATATATTATTTTTTATTGATATTTTTTATATTCGTCTTTGTTTGCTGGATGTCTGCTAACGGCGGTACAACTATGCAAGTTTAGAAAGCGCCTAGTTTTTATTATGAAAAAAAAGAAAACAAAGTAAAATGGCAGTAGTAGATATTAATTGTAAGTTAATATAATATTTGCTTCAAAGTCATTATCTAAGGGGATAAAAAATCGAATACCTTTGCATTGATTATGCGCCGCATGCATTTCTTCTTAATTGTTACCATTTCCTTCGACAGACCTTTAAGTACTTGTTTAATAATGCATTAATTTTACCTATGACATCATTTGCGTGAATGTTTTCGCTATCCCTCAAGAAACCTGCGCTCAGTCGGGGAAATACTACAGAAAAAATTTGCTCAGTAATTACGATGAACGACGACAATTATTCATTAACTTGGAGACTTTTTTCGTATCTTTTTTGTATTTTTTCTCTACGAAAAATATTAAAAAGAAATTTTGATTTTGATAAGTTTATAAAGAAAATTTTTTTTGTCTATTATGATAAATAAATGTAGATGGATACATTTGTATCTTGTTATTTAAAAACGATCTGTAAGAGTACTATGAAGGTACGCGATTGAATATTATAAATATCTTATATATAAAACACTACGGTCTGCCATGATATCAATATATTATTTATCAATCAATATATTGTCTAGGGCAAATGCATACATAGAAAAATTTACATATTATAAAATTTACTTTTTTCAATTTTTTAATTTCAGTGTAAAGTGCGTAGACATTTTAAAATTACTAATTTACTGTGTTTTCGACTATACCTACTAACTTTTATTAGAGCTTACTTAAATCCAGGTACAATTAATTTCTGCAAATAAATTTAAAAATATATAGCTATACACGACCACAATATAAAAAGAATATTAATTATTAAAGTTCTGTAAATTGAATTTCCTTGACTGTTTCCCTAAAAAATCAACATAATTATGTTTGAAGTGACTCACTCTTTGTACACCCACTAAAAGTCTACTAAAATTATTATAACTGTAAACAACACTGAAAAATGTAAAAACTGTAAATTGTAAAAAAAATATTGATAAATCTGATCAAGTTTCTTGCCGACTTTTCTCGAGGATTGAGATTTTTTTCCGAAACGGTATTTAATTCATTTTCTTTAACCCTTGACCAAGAATGCGTTCATTACCAAATCGCAAGGAATTTATGTAGGCCTTATTTATATTAATACACTTGATTTCTGATTTCAGTAACTTTTTTATTACAATTGTTCGGAATCACTTACATTATCATGATACTATCACAGATTATTTATTATACTTAGAGCAATGTTTCAAATTCAATAGAAAGATTTCTAAATTTATACCAATTTTATAAAAAGGAAATATTTGTTTTTTTTTTTGTTGTTTTATTCGTAATGGATAAACTCAAAAACTACAGGACCCGATTTTAAAAATTATTTCACCAATATAAAGTTACTGTATCAGCGAGTAATAGTACCTATATGCTATATTATAATTTGAAAAATTAATTTATTCCTCAAAAAAATGTCGATAGTTTTAAACAAAGTATAAAAAATTGCCTTCACGGGTGTGTTGGCGATGTTTGTCGTATAAAATTAACACGGGTGAAACCGTGGGACACAGCTAGTACCTAATACAATCGGAAAGTCAAACGTTTTAATTGATTTATTATTTTTTAACGTTTAAATGAATCAAATCGATTCTATCAAAGAATTATATTGATTAGGAGCTGTTAGATTTTTACTACTAGCTACGCTGTGTCCCGCGGTTCAACCCGTGTTAAGTTTATTTGACCTACTCTTTACTGCGCCGCTCGCGTCCGCGTCACCAACGCACCCGTCTTGCCTATCATTGTTCTCACTTCCTTACTTGCCTTCAGCTTACCAGAATGCTTCACGTTAACGGTTACTGCTTCGTTCCTTAGGGTCGTAGCGTAAAGTTATATAGCCTAAAACCTCCGTCAATAAATAAAGCTATAAAATAAAAATTAATTTTTCAAGTCTGACCGGTACTTCCAGAGATTAGCATGTTCAAATAAACAAACAACCTTTTGAGCTTTATATTTAAATAATAATATCATAGTATAAAAATAAGTCGCTTACCACTGTCTGTCCCACCAAGTTCGGTGAAGTTGTAAAAGCCACAGCGGCTTCAGGGCCCCTAAGGCTAACAGTGTAGTCAGATCTAAAAAAAAACTCGGTCTGTCCCCTATGTACGGTTAGACCTTTTAAAATACGCAAACAGATTTTAATGCGGTTTTCACTATCATTTAAATAATTTTTTACGAAAGGTTTATTACATTACATTCCAATTAAGTTTTTGTATAGTAGTAGAGAAAATTCAATAATTTGTAATCCAGTCGCCAAAAAATGATTTTCGGGTGCTTACATGGCTTACGCTGGCTAAACCTTATGAAATACATCAAAACAATGTTCTAAAGAATTGTAGTTCTTCAAAAAGCTAACAGAAGAATCCGCGATGACATATGTTTTTTCCTAAGGTTGACTTACAGTAACCATTATTATCTTCAAACCGTAGAAGATATCACGAATTCAAAATTATTCCTGACTAAAAATCCTACCTAAAAAAACCTATGAAAAATTGGCGCGACGCGAGTTAAGCGCACTATTCGTAACTATGAAGTTAAATAACGTACCATCACGCCTGTATCCCCGAAGTGTTAGGCAGAAGTGTACAGCCACAGTTCGCCGAGTATGTTTTAGGTCCTATGTAATAGGGAGCGACTCTATTGCCATTAATCGGGTACAAAGCCAATCTCCAAGCTGCTACTGAGAATTTCATAGAAAAACCCAATAGCACTTTGCTAAACCTGAGAATCGACCCTAAGACCTCGAGCATAGCAGTCGCGTGTAGGACCACTAGACTAATGAGGCAGTTATGACGTTTCGAACTGTCAATATTAAAGCGATAAACTCTAAATCAGGCTTTACCACTTTGTAAATTGTACCCGTGCGAAGCTGGGGCTGGTCGCTATTAAGTAATAAATTGAAATTTTGTTGCATTATGCATGCGACATGTACACGTGAAATATAACAATTACTAAATGGATAGGATATAAGAATTATTAATTATATTATTAGTAAAAATTAAAATACGAGACGAAACTAATTACTACGCAATAAATGCGTGTGGAGCCGCGGAAAGAAGTAAATAAATAAATAAAGTAACTAGAATATGTTTGGGTATGCCTCATGTGAGATTGAATTAACTAGAGTACAAATATAGTTGCAATACTACCGCACCTTGTAACCGCAAACGAGTTCGCGTGTTTATATCGCTTACAACTCGTTTTATATAACCCTGACATAGACCACGTTAAAATCATTGAACTTACGACATTCACTTTCATAATAAACATTATTAAAACTGGTATATTCATAAACACGTGAGTTATTTTAATTATCACCATACCTACTATATCAATCGAAACCAGTTTTCACTGAATATTTTATTGTCATACGTGAATTTATCCAGCTTAAAGTCCTTCCTTATCTAAGTAATAACAATAATATAAAGCACAAGACAGTACATGGGTGCTAATTAAGTAGCACGAATACAAAAGGTGGATATGTGATGTATATTAGCAACGAACGCAGTCTGGAGAGGGAAGGCCTGGACCCTTGAAACACCTCATTTGTTAAATGGGCAAAAAAAAAGTTAATAAATCCTATCTATCTTTACATATACCTAAATATCTAATTTATCTACTTAGATAAATATTAACTTGTAACTGTGTGTTACAATTATTTTGTTAAAAAAACAATTTTTTGGGTACTGCGACTACACTAATGAAAGGTGGCCACACAGCCCATTTCAATATGGCAAAAGCTAATAATCCTGTCTTTATTATATCAACTAAGCAACAATTAAACAAAATGATATCAAAAAATTATTGCCTTACCTATATAATTTCCGACATATTAAAAAAATGCTGAATAATTTAGTTGTTAACGTGAGCAGAACCGCGGGCACAGTTAGCTAATAATATTATTGATATTAATTTATTTCGTGAGTTTGGCATCCATCTGGCTTATTGTTGTCCGGCGTCAACGAAATGTGAGATCAACATCACATTATTATGTGCCTTCAAAAAAATAGCATGATTCTTTGAAAAGGCCAAATAACGAAGAGTATAAATTAACAACGAAATAATTATACTTCCAATAATAATATTTAATGTATGCAACTGACATTATAGGGTATGTTTGTAAATGCCAATAACTAAGTGTAGTTATTAGCAGATGTCTTGTTAAGAATTCATATTCAGCGGTTGACACATTTTTGTTTAAAATAATACTACTACATATACATTATCTATCTTCTGAACGACTTGACCGATTGAGCTCAATATTTACATAATTTATTTATTATCAAGACGATGCTTTATAGAAATGCTAGGATCCCCTGACGCTGTGGTCCAGCTATAAAAATGGAC
Source organism: Saturnia japonica (assembly GCA_033032175.1). NCBI lineage: Eukaryota > Metazoa > Arthropoda > Insecta > Lepidoptera > Saturniidae > Saturnia > Saturnia japonica. The sequence goes on along the minus strand of CM065321.1, from coordinate 11,530,021 downwards.
GTAGCTAGAAGGGGGTAGGGGCCCACCCGTCAAAACGCATTGCCAATTCTAGAAAAATTGACAGTATTGAAGGAATATGCCGTATTTATTCTATACGCCTTGAGAAAAATAAAACAGGATACCGTATCGTGCATAACATTGTCATGGCTCACATGTGATTGATTTAATTGTTTTTTACCATTGCCACTCGAAAAAGGGCATTTCGATCATCGATAACATGAAATAAAAGTCTCTTTTACTAATAAAATAGAACAAGCATGAATTATACAAATTATGTACAAGAAAAAACCATAAATAAAACATGCTGAACGGAGCTATCGAATTTAAATGAAGAAAAAAAAAATCCCGCCAATTTTAGTTAGTTTCTTTTCGTTATCGTGGTTGTTTTGTGGCATTGAAAAATGATCTACAAAACCAAACTAAAGTTTGAAATCAGTTCTAATGTCACTATATATTTCTAGTGTTTATATTTTAATCCCATGTTATTTTATTACGGATGATATGATAAATGTAAATACTATACCATTATTTATTTTCTTTCAGTCAACGATAAAAAGTAGAGAACATAGCTCGTGAAAAAAAAATCATGGTTCTTGTATCCCTCGCTCCGCTCAAGATTCTCCTCTAGAACCCTTCTATGCGCTCGGGATTCTACCCTAGAATCCTTCGCCGCTCTTGGGATTCAAATTAGGCCCTCTTTTTTCAATTGTTGTGTAATTTACTATTATATGACTGCGATCAGGATGATAAGTCTTTTTAGTTTATTCTAAATAATTCAGAGCGTGTCTAAATCAATTAAATAATCATACATTTCTGTGAATAATGTCAATATATTTTATTTATATCTTTTGGAACAATAACAATATCCCAAGCTTTTTCAATTACTTTTTATCAAATACCTACCAATAAACAGAAAAACAATAGATTCAATATAAAGCTTACTGAAAATGTTATAATGATAATTTAAGTTCTTATTGAAGTGCTTTGTGAAGAAAAGATTTTATCGCTCAATTAACAAAAATTATCTGTTATGTATACATATGATCTTTAAGAATTCATATTGTCAAATATGTTATAAAAGCGCTTGACTTACACACATAATGCGCTCGCATCCAAAAAATTAGCATTCATAAAGAACATAAAATGTTCTTTACCTCGACATAGTAGGGTAATGGCGTTGTTAATATTGTTTCTTGTATAGTTATACAATTTGTATAACAATAATACAATACAAAACTATAATACAATTATAGCTCAATGAATTGATTTGTTAAGTGACTACAGTGTGTTAAATCTTTGATGTTCTAAAATTAATTAAAACCATCTTTTTACAGAGAAAAAATTTAAAAAAGAATTGTCTTATCTTTTTACTGTCGTCTTGTCTCTCAATTATTGAAATTGACTTTTAAGATTATCGGAATTTTAACGTGCAAAAGTGATGTGGCATGCCCTCTAGCATGGATCGGTCCTGAATTTAGTAATTCTACCATAAAAAATATCTTTTCAATTTTACCTTTTCCGTTGAAGTAAATTTTATTCTAGGCCCTCCTTTCGAGTTGTGATTTCTCGTAAGTCCCAGATTCTACGTTAGTAATCTTAATTATTGCTTACTTGTACATAAAATACATATGTAATATATGGAAACCCACGGGCGGTTAACTTCGCTCCACTAGCATTCACTAGCAACTAACAGACACCATTATTACAATGCACCCCACACTCGTGCACACCACATAAGTACCTACATAGGTTCTGTAAGGTCTTTCTTTTTTTTGGTATTAGTTAGATAAAAATTAACAGATCCCAGGAGGCAAAAATATGTATATATGTGTAATTAGTTAGCTCGAATTTCTACGGATAGGGAAATTAACCAGTTCGCAACTTTATTGCAACTACGGCAACAGCCCAAGCTGAGGTTCGGCACTTTGGCACCATTGAGCATGTTGTCTGTTATGCTTTCACGGCTAAGTGCCTGAAGCGCTCGCCCCCAAGCCACGGTGAAGCTGTAAAAGCTGTCTGAGGCTCCAGGGCTATAGCTAACTGTATAGTCAGAAACCTAAATAAATCGACAGTTGTTTTTTTTAATGGCAAGTCAATAAAATAGAATTTCACGCATGAGAATTTATTTATAAATACACTGTACCGTCTATATCTGTTAGGCAGTGTTATATCACGTGTCGCCTTGAATTTCATAGTTGTGTTTAATTTTCTGTACATAAACCCAGTTTACTCTTATTTTAATTAAATAATTACTATCTTAAATATTTATGAAAAGGAATTTGACCATAATATATTGACAACATATATGTATATGCTATAGCATAATTAATAACTTTTGTTACCAGCTCGTTTTTTTGAATGACTAATAATTTCAATAAATTAGTTTATTTTCCGTGACGACTTTAGTTAATATTTTTTCATATATTGTTCAGTGTCAAGTTCTTATGTTGTAAGTACATATTATTATATGCTTTTCCTCAATACCCATGTTCGGAACTGGGGTCTGAAAACGCAAGTTGTCTATGTTTTTCTCTCTATGTGTAACTTCGCGCTCGACAACTGTCCAGCTCACTTGCTTGCAAGACTGCGCGCCGTTTTTTGTGATTATTCGAGAAGTTGTGTTTTTGATTGGATTGCCATATAAATTGCACATTGCCTTACTAATTATTGTCAGTTGATTGAATACGCGTTTGTTCGCCTATGGGACAAGATACATACTCCCTATATTACGGCCGATTGTGTTTGTTTGAAAATCAGTTTGCCGGTTTGAGTTGCGCGTACCTCCGTTTGATAACTTGAAGTGAACTTCTTGTAATTGTTTGTTTGAACTGTTTTGAGCCATGGATATTGATTGATATATACCTACGTTGTTATATTGTGTAAACTTGCAATCTCGCCACGAGAGGAATTGTTGTGTGAAGCGGTGAGAAGTGACAATTTGACCGACTGATGACTAGACCCTTCCTCTCCTATTCCTTGACTGTTGCTTGAAACTTTTTGAGCTTCTCCCGTCAGCGAAGACGCCAACAGTCGTGAATAATTTGAGTTATCACAAATTTATCAACCCTGCGAAACCTGCAGGCCATATGTGTGTCATACCACACTCCTTCGAGGGTTCAGATGACAAGTCTTCCACTGCACTAAATATTAATCCCTGAACACTTGATAGAAGACATAATATCTTAAAACCCACGGTTTTTAAATCAGAAGTAAAAATGCTGTTATAAATATGAAATATGGCCAGTACGATTCTATTATAACTAGCGATCGCCCTAAGCTCGAAATACAACCAGCGACGTTTTGATCATAGACTATTTTCTGTTTGACATTTGCAGTATTCATGAACCTAAACACTGAGTATTATCTACATCACTTGCCGTCACTTTTCGTTGAGTGACAATGTCAATATTTCGGGGGGTCTAAGTTCAATGGCACTTGCCGGGTTTGGATTCGCAGTATTAATTTATTTTATTTAATATATTAGTAACAAATATTATACATAAATTTTAGCTTTCCCCACTCCTTCTCCATATAAACTTTAACCATGTCAAGTCTCACAGTCTTGCACGCAATACGCTTATAAAGTTACCGAAATCTTTTGCTTCACGTATTAATATAATAAGTATATTCTATAATATAGAATTATAAGTTTACCAAGAAAAGATTTCTTGATTTTTTTAATGGTAAGAAAAGAGTGATTATACTACGGGGTTCTATTAGTTTTGTAGTTAGAGACAGGGAATTTGATATGCACCTAGGCTAGGTTAGAAATTACGTACTTAATACGTATTTTAGCGTTTTATCCAAAATCAAAGTAAAACTCAAGGCAGCGGAAGTGGATATGATAGATAAAATAGTCACAAGGCTGCCGATCGTTCGGTTACCTAAAACCTACAAAACCAACAGTAGCCATAACTTGAGAAAAAAAAAGAAGATTAATCATGTAACTGTACAAAACATTCATGTTGATTATCGTATAAATTTTAACCTTTTATACATTCATACATCTGTGTAAATGGCGTGTTAAGGTATTTTATAATTAATTTGCGTGATGCAGAGTCAGGGTCTCCTACTTTGATTGTATCCACCGTTTGGGAAGGCTGTTTTATTCAGACTCTATACACCAAGATAATTCGTCAATATTGACATCATCTAATGCAAATTAGTAACATAAGTTACCGATCAGTTTACTTCCTCAATACAGGAACTAGTTTTTACTTTTGGTAAAGATTATTCATGCACATTTATATTGAATATTATTGTATTATATATGTTCTGAACTAGTTTTTTTTGCAATTATTCTTTTAGTGCTGTATGCCGCAATCGCTCTAGAGTGTCTGTTCAAAATGTATTTCTTTGTTTTATTATTTAATCTTTGTACAGTTATTCAGATTAAATGAAGTGAGTCATTCATTATTTGATCATATATGTTTTATATTACTTTAAATATTGTGCATAGATTTATATAAAACATTACTTATAAATATTACAATACTACTGTTGAAAAAAAAAATGTGCGTAAGTACACATGTCAGAAGTGAAACTTCTTTGGCAAACTAATTTTTAAATTTCGTTTATATTTATACTAATCGAAAGGTTTAGATTTCCGAGACTTAGAGGGAGGGAAAAGGAAAATATGTTAGAAATTTAATGAATTTAATTGTCATTAAAATATTAAAAATGTCGAAAATTAATACAAATTATATATTTAATTTTAATTTATTTCATCGATATCTACATTATTTGATGCGATTTCTATTGGTATTGTTGTGACTAAAGTATTATGATAAGTAAAATATGCAATATAAGTTCGTGTTTCAACATTATCTAAATATCTTATAAAAATAGCATCTATTTTTATTTATTATACTAGCTGTGCCCCTCGGTTTCACCCGAGTTTTTATCTAACAAATACCGCGCCGCCAACGCGACGGGCCCGTGTAATCATAATTGTTATCACTTCTCGCAAGTACAAATTATTTTAATTTTTCATTTTCTCCTAAACTATGTGTCCTAATTACATACTATAAAAAGAAAAATTTAAATTGTCTTTATGATGAAATAACTTTGGTTCGTAAGGATTAATATAATAAGCCTAAAAATAAATCTCAAAACCAATTTTTAATCTTCAACATAAAAACACGCAAAATACCTTATTGTGGTTTCTGCTATTAAGAAATAGGCATATGTTACCGGAGAAATTATTTAGATATACTAAAGAACAATATTTTTGTAGAATATTATATTTACGTATCACTAACCATTACGCCAGCGCATGTTCGCGCATGCGCAAAGCAGTTCGGGAACACTTTCACTTCGACTTACTTAAACAAAACTCAATATTTAAGGCTAGCTGAGAGGTTTAGCTTAGTTCCAGATAGCCTATACTATTCTTAGTGAATCTGGCTATCATATACAAAAAGAATTTTTCGAATCCGACTGCTACCCGTTGTCCAGAGATTACTATGTTTAAATAAACAAAACAAAAAAACTCGTCCGTTTTACTAAATTATTAATAGTATAGATATACACGGACTGACCTCGGAACACGACAAACCAAAAGAAAATCATACATGTGTTTAACACTATGTATGGTGATCGCGGATCCCTACCACCCTGCTATATTACTGTATATACACTGACTAATCTCTGAACACGATAAACCAAAAGAAAATTATAGATGGTTTTTTTCTTTCTCACTGACTATACTGTTAGCCTAAGGGGCCCTAAAGAAATAGAGCCACTTATGGCTTTGACAGCTTCACCAGGCTTGGAGGCGAACGCTTAAGGCATTCAGCCGCGAAAGCGTGAGCAACATGCGCACAAAGGTGCCAAAGTGGCCGGACGTCTGCTTGGGCTGTTACCGCGGTTGTGAAAAGGTCGCGAATTGACTAATTCCCTATCCGTAGAAAATTTGAGCTATACTAACACATACATATAACATGTCCCTGCCTCTAGGAGAAAAAAATGAACATGTGTATATGTGTTTAGTATCCTGGAAACATGATCGAAAGTAACTATCGTAAAAAAAGAAAAAAAAGGTCCCTTACAGGATCTATGTACTTATGTGGTGTGCACGTATGTATGTACATATTGTGTGTAATGATGTGTGTGGGTAGCTACGTGATTGCAAGTGCAGTGTCACCAGTACCGCGCGAGCGGCTGCATGACTCAAGGGTTCTACACCGAGGGAACGGACCTAGGCTTGAGTTGACGTAAGAGAGGGAGGACGTGACGGGTTATCGGGAGCGAAATTAGCCACCCATCCCCTGCGGAGGGAACGGTGGTTTCGCGGGCGTGGGCGCGAGCACGCTTTGCTTGGAGAGACGGTGGAGTAGTATTGGTTTATTTCCTCGATCTTATAAACGGGATCGGTGAAGATATTCGCGGGCGGAGTTGTTCGCGGGGGATGTTCGGTTTTGGGGTTTAAGTCGCGGCAGCTTTCACCAACAGATTCACGTGATTCGAAGCAGTGTCGAAGTACGATCGCGTAAGATATTCAATTTACAATTCGACCAACGTACCAAGGGGCTTTGTTAATTTTACGTAAGAATCGGGTTTAGAGGATTTGGAATGTATTAATGTTGATCTTTGACGTATGTGCGAATGTAGCGCAGCTTATATGTCATGATAGGACGGACATATGTCTTGTATAATGTAAGCTTATGTCTCAGGAACATTTTGCTTAGTATCAAGGGGTGCAGTCTATGTGTATTGTAAATCACCCTTATTTTTTAAAACACGAAATACTGTTATTTCTTCCTAAAAGCATAAATATGAATTTTCATATCCCTAAATTTAGAAATAGTGGGATCTTCATACAATCTTCCATCCCCTATTTCACCTCTTAAAGTTTTATTTTCACAACATAAGGTAAGCCAATGCCTTTCTTTAAGGTCCAATATATCTCTATACCAAAATTCATCAAATTTTATTTGATGCGCTCTTCGTACAAACTTTCATCGTCTATTTCAGGGCGTGAAATGCAACAGACAGGACAGACAGAGTTACTTTCGCCTTTATAATATTAGTATGAATTATTCATTTCATTATACTGTCGTTCTCTATGGTGTTAGTAAATTACCCAATAGCAGAATAACGACAACAGTTTATAATAATAAATTTTTGAAATTAATTCTCTCTCTCTGCTATACCTTTCTTTGTTTCTCTTTAACTGATACTTTAGCATGGTAAAAATAGCAAAAGATCGATTGTTGTGGTGTCCTTTTTGTTTTCTATAATAAGGATTTTTATATTGTTAACAGAAATCTGAAAAGTGAATAAAAGACGGTCAATTTTTTGGAGAGCTCGGCCTTTTAGACCTCGATTTATTGTGAATCGATACATCAGAGTTAGATTCGAATTGATCTTTTTCGGAATGAATTGCCTAGCAGCGATGCGGCACTCGACTTGCTTGCGTGATTATATCCAACCTAGGGTGACCACTTATTAATATGATTTATTATATATATGTGTGGTCAACTCATACCTATTGGAAAATTCCAAATTCTCTGAAACTGTACATTCTTTAACTTTATGTAAACTTTCAATAATCATCATTTTACAAACCAGTTTCCAAGTTTCAGCCAATACTACTGAAGAGCTATTTTATAGCATTTTTATCGAACAAATGTTCGACGTGATTTTTTAAATTGATATAACTTTTTTATTTATGAACTCATTGAAGTAAAACCACACTAAATGTTAAGTCAACCTTACCAAAATATATTAGTTGAAACCGTTTCCAAATCAGTTAAGCCGTTTCTGAGATTAGCGCGCACAAACGTTGGCAAACAGACAAACACAAAAATTCTAACAATCATTGTTTTGGGTTCTCCTGCGTTGATAGAGACCCCCAATAATAGTTTTTCTCATATACATATCTACTATGTACAGACATCGATCAGTTACGTTTTTATTATATGTATAGATAGATGTAGATATGGTGGTCGCGATCCCTACCACCCCACTATATTATTGCATATACACCGACTGATCTCTGAACACGATGAACCAAAAGAAACTCATAGTTGGGTTTATCGCTATTTGTATGGTGGTCGCGATACCTACCACCTCTCTATATTATTGCATAAACACAGACTGATCTCTAAACACGACAAAGCAACAGAAAATCATAGATGGATTTATCACTCTATGCGTATGGTATTGTAAATCATCACTTATTGTACCACCCTGCCGATTCATTTTTCAAAAACGTGAAACCCTTTTATTTCTTCCTAAAATCATAAATATGAATTTTCATATCCCTAAATTGAGAAATAGTGGGTTCTTCATACAAAATTTCATCCCCTATTTGACCCCTTCATGTTTTATCTTTGCGCCATACGGTACCCTATGTTCGCCTCTTAGGTCCAATATATCTCTATTCATTAAATATGGTTTAACGGGTTCTTCGTACAAACCTTCACCCCCTATTTCACCCATGAAAGTTTTATTTTCACCACATAAGGTAGCCAAAGTCTTTCTCCAAATTCTTACATTTCTCTATATCAAAATTTGATTCTTTATACGAACTTTCACCCCCCATTTCACCCCTTCCAATTTTATTTCCAAAAGTAGCCTATGACCTTTCTCAACCAAAGTTGTTCAAAATTGGTTCAGCGGTCTAGGCTTGAAAATGCAAAAGACGGGACAGAGAGAATTACTTTCCAATATATAAAATTAGTAGGTATGGATTATTCAATTCATTATGCAGGCATTTACCATCTATGGTGTCATTTACTAATTAAAATACTAACGGTAAATTATTACCCAACAGCAAAATAACGACAACAGTTTATAATAAAAAAATTTGAAATGAATTCTCTTTCCCTATATACCTGTAATAAATTCGCTCTTTCTATGTTTCTCTATAACAACTGATACTTTAGTAAGGTAAAAATTACAAAAGATCGACTGTTGTGGTTCCCTTTTAATTTTCAATTTTAGGAATTGTTATATTGTTAGTACAAATGCGAAAGTGAATCGAAAAAAAAAAATTTTTTTTGAGAGATCAATCTTTTAGACATCGATTTTTTTGAGAATTGATTCATAAGAGTTCGATTCGAATCAATCTTTTTCGAAATGAATTGCCATCCCTAGCAGCGGCGCAGCTATATTCAACTGACAATATCCAGCATATGCTGACCCCCTTTTAATATGATTTATCATATAGATCTGAGGTCAACTTATATTGGAAAGATCATTTTATTAAACTCTTCATTTTTTAAATTTATGAAAGGTTTCGATCATCATCGTTTTATAAACCATAATATACAGATAACTAAAATTTCAGTCAACTCAACTGAAGAGCTATTTTATAGCATTTATATCAAAAAAATATTCGACGTGATTTTTTAAATCGATATAACTTTTTTATTAATGAACTTATTGAAGTAAAACAAACACTAAATGTTAAGTGAACCTTACCAGAATATATTAGTGAAAACCGTTTCCAAATCGGTTATGCCGTTTCTGAGATTAGCGCTCACAAAAGTTGGCAAACAGACAAACAGACAAAAATTCTAACAATCATTGTTTTGGATTCTCCTGCGTTTATAGAGACCCCCAATAATAGTTTTTTTCATATATCTTCTATGTACAGACATCGATCAGTTACGTTTTTATTATATGTATAGATAATATAGTTCCTGAATTTGTAGTTGGTGTGTTTGGATTATTATTTATTTGTAGACTATATTACAAATTATGCATTTTTTTTTTAAATTAAAATATAGTCAATGACATATTTTTATTTTATAAAAATAGTATATTTTATCCTAAATGACGAGCGGCAAATTAAAATGCCACATGTTATTTGTAAATATTAAAACTTCCTAACCTTCAAACGAATTAACATAAAAAATTGTATACTTATTAACAGAAAGATAACAAATATATTACTTATTCTGAACAACTGGTTAGTATAGGACGATTTACAAATTTATCACAAAAAGTTTATTTATAAAGTTAACTCACTATTTACACATTGTCTCCATGACTACGTGCTTCATGCTACGTTCGCCCTTTCTCACTCTCTCTCAATCGATCTCAATCGCTCTCTCCCTCTCTGTCTCAAAACGTTTCACATCTTCGTGACGCGTTTCATCCGTAAAATTTTTACCCTCATGCGCGCAAGAAGTTTTACTTCAATAATTTTGCAATGTATATTAGTTGTATTACAGTACAAAATAGTATGGGCGTGTCATGAGAAGGGAAACATTTATAACTAGTAAAGTATGTATGTAAAGAAGAACAGAACAGTAAGAACCTAACAAAAGTATGTAAGTGGGTCGATATAGAAGTAGAGGAAGTGCCAAGAAAGTATGCTGATTGCTTGAAATTATAAGCGTAGAAAAAAAGTGAGTAAGGAAATGACAGTTAATATAGTGGGAGAGGGAAACATGTGTAAAAAGAAAAAGATTAGATAAAATAACTGCAAAATCTTTTTAAGTATTGATATTTCTTTCAAAGGGAAATAATCCTGTAACCTTCGACTTTAAATGAATGCCTGGCCATTGACGTTTCAATAAAGTAACTACATAAGCCAATTAAATTGTACTACAAATTACTTTAATAACTCGTCCGCAGTCACTTAGTGCTCAGACAAAAACGTACGGAGACTTACAACAATGGAAAAACCGGAACGTCAACTAAATTGTTTGGAAGTGGTGTTTCTCTTCAATGGTGCATTTGTACTGGCTAAGGCTAGTAGTAGTACATTAGTGGTAGTTTACGATACGACGCGCTGACTCTGACGGCTACTTCCCGCCCTTTGTTATCGTGGTTCATCATCAGTGCGTGCTATAACAAAACTGACTAGTGACTATAAATTCACTTGTGTATACATAAATAATTTAGTAGAGAAATAAAATATTTTTATTTGTTATAAGCACTCTCGATCGACAATTAGGTTCATCTTTTAAAATATTTTTATTAAACATAATTATGTCAACAAACATAACTTGTGCTTAAAATATATCATACTTTTTTCGTGAATTATCTTAAACAACGCACAGTTTATAAACAAGATCGTTCAAAATGTATTTATTTATTATTAAAATAACAAAATTAAAGTTATAAATTATATATTAATTTGATTACATGAGAAAAGGAGTAAGTGCCTCAACCATGGCTATGCTCAGCTCAACCTTTCGCAATTATCTGTTGGTTTATCTACAAATAAGTTCAGTTAAAAATACATTCGACTACCAAGTCATAATGTAATTGCGTCAAATACAATAAAATCGAACATTCAAGTTTAATTACTTTCACACAGTTTTAAAAGGGTATAGTCACGTTGCAGTGTCGAAAATTACAGTGTTTAAATCATTAATTACTTTTCATTGGCATATCATTAATAAAAACGATATTTAACAACCAGTTTTTAAACATTAACAACAACTATAAAGGAACAAAACAGCTATAAGATTTGTACAGTTATTTTTAATTGTAAATTAACATATAATGTTATATTATATTTAGTGTTAAGTATGAACCGATAAATATTATATTATTTCCAATAGAAACTATGGCGCTCATTTTCACACACTTAGGAGTTTAATTTCGAGAAATCCATACTAAAACGATGCCTACAATATAAAATCAACAACCTCTGCTAATTGTACATTTCTATACCTACTTAGTACTTTGGGCTGGAACCGCTGGACGTGATTAATTTGCACATATTATTGTATGCCGAATGGAGTTCTAATTACCTACGCGTAACGCTATATGCTGATAATAATTGTTTTTAAGACCCTTCTGTCGATATTATTTTGGGTAACAATCTATCATTAATTAAATGTGTGTCACTGACGACGGTCACCGTTGCTAGCGGACTGTAGCGTACTTACCAATCTGTACATTTATTTTGGCGAGCTAGTATAATAAATAAATATTAATAATAATATTCTTTTAATATACACGTTACCTCTAATGTAATTTGGTGAGGAATTGGGTAACATGCAGATTCTAGATGACGTTCTGGCGTCCGGTCAAGGCGTTCTTGGTATATTATTGAAATAACAGGATAACTTTTGAATCGATCAAACCTGTGAAATTTGTTCACATATCTTTATCAATAGAAAATAAAGCAAACGAATGAACAGATTTTTTAAATCATAGCTAAGAATACTCTCGATCAAGAGACCTATCAAATAAAAAATTATTTGATCCAGTTAGGGGCTACGATGCCACTACAACCGCACATACACATAGTTATTAAACAGAGGAGCTGTTTAGTGTTTACATCCAAGGTTAAAAATAATCCTTTATATATATTCAAATATCAACACTTGTGTTTTCAAATATAATTTCAATCGCGTCAAATGTGATGGAAAATTTCGTTTCTTTTTTAAATAAAATTTATTTCTATAATTACATATTTATAAATATGGTTGACCGAAAGTTTATTTTACAATATCAATCAGTACAGGATTTGGCAGTGACATAAATAAACAAACATTTATATCCTGTATTTACTTTTAAAATTTATTAGCTAGTGTAAGGGGTGTCTGGTAAAATGTAAAAACAGGAACATAGTCGAAATCTCCATTTATTTTTACGAGCAACGTTCCTCGTAATAATTTCAATGTTAAGGTTATAAAAACTCTATTGATGTTCCGAATTTAGAACCATTTTACAGACTCGGCATAATGTTTGATTTTTCTCCGGGAAGTACACACGTGATGCTTGCGCAAGGTGCCAACTCACTTGCTCAGACAAACTTTGGCGTCAATACAAAACATATTCAGTTTGGCCGACTGCATCTAGCTGCGATTACTAACAGTAGCTCTTAACAGTATAACTAGTGATTTGTAGAAAATACATTTAGAAAAATTCCGTTGGCTCGTATCGATTTGTTTATGTAGGTGCGTTCCTACGTGCTCTTCAATATAGTTTTACATCTTAAAGATAAAACGTTTGCTTAACATTTTTAACTAGTTGATTTATTATTTCTATAATAATATTATGTGTAACATAACTTTTCTAAGAAGTTATATTACAATAAGTGTTTGACATACCTACTGTTACGTTGATTTAATTCGTATCCACTGTCTATACTGTTAGCTTTAAAGGCCCTAGAAACTAGAGCCTCTGACAGCTTTTACGGCTTCACCGTGGCTTGAGGGCGAGCGCTAAAGGCACTCAGCCGCAAAAGCGTGTGCAACATGCGTGCAAGGGTGTCTTAAGTGGCCGGGCCTCGGCTTGGGCTGTCGCCTTGATTGCAATGAGGTCGCGTAGCCAAAATTTGGCCATGCTATTCAATAATCTACCATATATGTGGTGAAAAGTCATAGTGACTCGCTTTTACGTGTCGCGTTTTGGGATCAACCTGTCCATATCCAGTTAAATTTATACAGGCATGACAGCGGCAACCGTCGATAGATTATGATCTCTCGGTGGTAGCCGTTGTGTTTGGCTTGTACTGTGCTTAACATCAGGGACAGAACCGCCATTTTGCCGTGTTACTATAAAAAAGGAATTTATCAGTTACCCCAGGTCTGCTTCTAATAGACTGCAAGCGTTGATTACTAGATTATGAAGCATTTTTTGCCAATGTGTGTTACGATCCACAATTGAGAGACCGAAACACAGCTGCTTCGCTGCTTTACAATAGAAATCTATGTACATTTAATAGTAAATAATATGATTATTATTTTGTTTCAGACGAGCCGAGCGCCGTTGGAAACAATCCATCACACTTTGAGTGAGTTTTAAGAGTCCACCTGACCGCCGCCATACATCGCCGCCTGCCCGCATAGGATGGTAGAAACTGACCCGGGGCCCAAGAAACCTCACAGTAAGTTCTACCATAGATTTATGGATGATGAAAATACTTTATTGCATATTTTGGTTCATGCACTGGCGACCCCGCTAACCCAACGGTGTGGTGAGAAGAGAATATCTTGCAAAACTTTACAACTAATATGCGTTATATTATTTGTGGGTATAAATAATTGTTTAATTATTATAATATAGTAATTTGTGATATAATAAGCTAAAACAGGATTATGTGTATTTAATATGGTAGTATTATTTTATACAAACATTATAAATACAAATCGTGAAAATCATGATCGATTTGTCTTTTGTTTACTACCTACATAAATATGGGTGCGATACTGCAGTTGTGATTTGAAGGTGGTTGGATTTATATCGGTTTTGTTTCAATCAATAAAAATCTCTAAACGATTATAAAATATAGAGTTTTTGGAATTTATTTTAAATTTCACGACAATAGTACAATATTAAGTCTATTAATTTATTGGACGCGTATCGATCAACATTTTTGAGCGAATGGTTTTTTAGCGAGGTTCTTTTTAACTGGCTGTTGAAAGACAAAGAACCTACAGTAACAAAATATATTATACAATTCTATTAATGCACAGACTTATTAAGTAAATATATTTTGCAATTGATAATAATAATAAAATTAATTATTCAAAATATTATAGTTTTTATTATTTTCAACATAATATAAGTGTAGGTACTTACTCGTAAGGCAGTTTTCCCAAAGAGAAATAACAAACAATAAATTATTATTATGTACTTATTTATTTATGATTGAGAATTAGAATGATTACTCAAGATGATTACCAAGTGTTCAAGTGTCAAGTTAATTATCAAAATACAAGTTCAATAAAAAAATATCAATAATTATTATAGTGAAATTCACGTTAAGAACTTTATTCGACATAATATTGAATTAAGAGAGAGTTAAGAGTAACAATACTAACAACTGTTTAAATAAAATACATTATAAAAATTCTTTCGAAGCTGACAGCTGCTGTATCTAGGGTTGCTAACTTTAGTGTATGAAATTAAATTTGCAATCATAATGCGGGAACTGGTTAAAAAAGCGGAATCGAGCAGCCAAACTAGGTGTAGAAAGGCGATGAGTATATTCTTTACTCGTTCACTTCACTCATCATCTTCAACGTATGTTCACTTCTACTTCTGCCTGAAATTTTAACCGTACTATATAATGGGACAATTAATGCTCAACACATCTTTCTAAGGATTTATAAACGGGTACGTCCATGCGTCTCGCTTCTCGCGGGACGGTTGGCAACCCTAACTGTACCGTACAAGCAACGTGCGTAATATACTTACATCAGTTTTTATTAAACCACTGACATCACTCAACCTTGTTAATACTAGAAAACCCTTTTTTTATAGTAGTATTTATGCTGTTTAATTCTCGAGGAATCATGGAACATAAACATTACTATAAACTCCATACTAAATGTATGTATAATGTATATGGTGCAATAACATTGTACTTGATCAAGATTTTGTAATTAGTTAATTGTTATAAGCCGGATTAATTTCCCACGTTCTTTGTAAAACACGTGGTTTTACAAAACTTTGAAGTGTAGATAAAATCAACAGGGGTTTAGAGTTCCGTACCTCAAAAGGAAAAAGAAACCCTTAAAGGATCACTTCGTTGTTCGTCCGTCTGTCTGTCTTTCAATACCCTTTTTCTCAGGAGTGCGTATCAAGTTGTAATTAATAACAAATACTCAGGTCTACCATGACCAGTTTTTTTTATTTGTGCGAAATCCTAATTCTTTTTCTAAAATAAAAGTAGCTTAAGTTACTCCCTATAACATTAGCTATCTATCAGTGAAAGTCCCGTCAAAATGGGTTAACCGTTTTCGAGATCACCCGGAACAAACCGACAGACAAAAATTTTAAAAATTGTTTTTTTTTTTTTGTTATAGGTATCGTTATATTTTTTCATATGCATTTAGTAAAAAGCTGTTATTTTGACATTACAAACAAACAATTCAATTTTATTAATTGTATAGATTAAGTAATAAAATTCATATAGATAATACTGTAGATATATATCTATGTAGTAATATGTAAGGTTAGCGAGATATTTACGCGTTAATATAATCTCAAGTAACCGGCTGGTTTAACACGCCCGTGTTAATAGCATAACATTTTGAATGTAAACCACTAACAGTGACTTATGTTTATTTCTGCACTGCTGAGTGTTCGTGGCTTTGAGAACTTCTGTATAAGACCTTGCCACTCACCTTTGAGATTACCACGGGATTATACGTGGCAGTTCACGACTTAATTGCAACTACGGCAACAGCCCAAGCCGAGGTTCGACCACTTTGACACCATTGAGCATGTTGTCTGTTATGCTTTCACGGCTCAGTGCCTGAAGCGCTCGCCCCCAAGCCACGGTGAAGCTGTAAAAGCTGTCTGAGGCTCCAGAGCCTGTATGGCTAATAGTATAGTCAGCAACAAGAAAGGATTAAACGTACCTAGTCTTACCTTACATCCCGGTTTAAACGGAATTATCCTCGTTTAAATTATTGGTTCTAGCACGGCGCGGCGTCCCGGAAGATTAGGTAATTTTTGATGTTACGTATATTGTAGAGAGGATTACGAAAGTCTTTTTTTGGACTCTTAATTCGATAAGTACAGATTTTTTACACATAGAAGTCTTACGAAACAAGAAGAGGGTGGTAGAGCACGACAATTATGTCCGACTGTCACGTCATAGTGACTCTCTTGCCATGTGACAGTAAGAAAAGAAAATTGGAACAAAATTTATTTAAAACGACTCAGTTTTAAACGACAACGACTGTTGTGAATAAACTCTATCCAAAATGTTATATCGGTTCAAATTCGTTTCAATCGTACTTTTAAATCTGGTATTTTAATTGGCTCTAGTCTCTACCAAGCTGTTCAATATTGTAATTAGTTTCGTTGTGACCGTGGATAGAAACGTCATAAATTTTGTCTTTTTGTTACAGATTGTGATGTAAAAAGGGACCTTCAATTGAACGGCCCAGGTTCAAAAGCCGCCGAGCTTGGTTAGTATACACAACAAATCATTAAAGTGCGTTTTTTATTACTACGGAGTAAAATGACATTTCATCTGTTGCTAGTTTGATGTGCCTTTAAAATAGTGATGTCGCCTATCCGAACTAAACGTAAAACAGTACGAGAAATTATACCTACCTATTGATAAGTTTTTCTGAAAAAACTTTGAACCCTCCAAATATTGAGGCCCATTAAGAAAGACAAAATCGCTTCTCTCGTAGGCCAACCGAAGCATTCCTAATTTTTTTTTTTTTTTTGGAATTTGTTTGTTTAGCATTTACTACGGCATATACATATTTTATTATATAGTTTCCTGAATTATGTAATGAAAATAGTAAATTATCGGGTTGAATGACACGAAATATTTCAATTAAGCATTAAAAACTCTCAATTCAGTATTTAAAATCTTACGATTCAAATAATTGTAAAGTAAAATATATGGTACAACCTTAGATTAAAAAGAGTCTATGGCCGTGGTTACAATATAACTACAAAAATAAATTTGGCAACATAATTTTCAAGTTTTAATAGTGACTTTTAATTTACTCCGTAGGATTAAAAAACGCAGTTGAATGTAAATTCTTACGTATTTATCTTGCCTTTTCTATGCCGCTATGTTCGCTTATATATTTGAATTGATACTATACTAAGTAAATTCATTAAATAGTAGAGATCTATTTGCCACGGTAAAGCTGTAAAAGGCATCAGCAGTTCTAATTTTAGGGCCTACCAGGCTAACAATGTAGTCAGTTCTAAAAAAGTACAGATCTATCTAGATGTAATAAATTTACTGCGACTACGAACACGTTGTGGAATTAATATAGTAATTCCTTGTCAACTTCTATGTAATTTCTGGATGTAACAAGAATTGATAAGCAGCCTATTACGAAATATATAATGATATAACGAGTGAGAAATATAAACGTTTGCGATAAACGTAGAGTTTACGTAGAATTTAACAAAATATTCCTCTTTTTGGAAAATGTAAAAACTGAAGCGCTACTATCTATTAGTACAGATGGTACTACTCCCTCATTGGTAGTCCAATAAGTTGTCATATAACCAACCAGCGCTTTGCCCGCAGTTTCACTCGCGTCATAGTTATATCTTATCTTTTTTACTTTCGAAATGAACTGCTAAATACGAATTTTCATATATCTACCGTCAAAAATGATCCCCTTTTATATTCAAATAATTAATACGTTATGTAAGCAAAGAATAAATATTAATGTATATAGATTTTTAAAATTATTTTTTTAATGACGAAGGCGTTATTTTGCGGAAATTCACCCTAAATAGTTTATCCGAAATTTCTTTACTACTTCCGCCTCAAATACTCAATACTGAATACTTTTGGCGGAAGTAAGGATGAAATTTCAGATAAATTATTAATTAATTACTGTGATCATATTTTTTATCTTTATATTTTTAGCGTTGTGACCACAATCTTACCTGATCTTAAGTGACGATGTGGCCTCTAGATGGTAGCACTCTAAACCTAGTGGATGATTGGCAAGTGCAGCTGCCGGAACACACCTATTGGTGTTTAGCGACAGGTTTTCCACTTGAACGTGGTAGTTACCCAGGCGGGCTTGAGATCTATTATATTTGTTCGAAAATAGAAAATGCGTTCGTTTAATTATCACGTGAGATACGCTTAATGGCACAGTCTTAGTAAACCCTACTATTGAATCGAGAACTCGTAGGTTCGAACCCTGTATTGAACGGACTTTTATGATATGAGCATGATTGATTAATATAGTACAAGCTATGCTTAGTTAGAAATCTATTAGCCGTGTGTGAAATTGATTATTTTTAAAGACTTCCTTAAAAACTATTGTACTTTGTACGTTTTAAACTACACTAATTCTTACTTCTTGGGCATTACATTTTTTTTATCGCGTGTAAATTAAAGTTCCGTACAACCATGGTCGATTTATTTTATAATAGATTAATATAATAACGCTTAAACTACATATAAAATGATACGACTAGATTAGACAAAGTTGTTTCATTGAAACACGTTTTGCAAACAGTAAAATTTCAAACGCTATGCTAATTTGAAATATTTTCTTGAATTTGTTTTTATAATAAATTTTCATTACACTCTGTAATTTTGGGATGGGTTTATCCATTTACATATAAGATAAAAAGAAAAGCGTTATTATTAAGCACATGCCGACTAATTAATTTATTTTATCGCTATGGGCCTGTTATTAATATAAAATCTCAAGTTCACTCAAAGGGCAACTGTGAGGACTATGCTTTGAGTTTCTCTGCGTGATCGAATCAGATTTCAAAATCCGCAGAAGAATCAAACGACCAAATGATGACATTTTATACATTTATACAAAAAAATTGTATTCAGATGTATTACAATACACAAATACCATTGCACTTTTCTAATATATATAAAGAACTGTTACGTAATATGGTGTTTACTGTAGATATATAATACACTTTACGTTTAATTTTCTTTAATTTCTATCCAGCGATTCTTAAACGGTTTTGCAATAATAACGTCTCTAAGTTTAGATATATATCATGTAAACATAGATCTATGTGCGTAAGTATAAAATTTATTAACTTTGAGTTATATTTTGATTTTTTTTTCTCAGGCGTCGTACCTCCGCTAAAGCGAGCGGAAAAGCCCGATCCGGAGAAAGGCTCTAATTCGGAAAAAGCTGACTTTGAAAGGGCTATCGAATTAGCTGGTAAGTTTGTTTTATAAGTTTATTTTTTGTATTTATTTAAGTTGTATATACTTTTCTGGCGCATTTAGTTGGAAGGTAAATGCGCGCGCATCATGTTACAGAAGTGCCACATGAGATGTATTAACCATCAATGATAAATAGTGTAAATTAATTATACTGTCTTTAATATTTGTTATAAGTACTTACATTAAAAAAATCTTTTCCACTAATTCCTGCGCATGACATTCCCTATTTTAAATATGTATTACATTGCATAATTTTCATACTAAACAATATTCGATACTTATATTTTATTTATTTCTGACACAAAAATAAAATATTAACAGCACACCAAGGTATATTATATGTATATATAAAAATTATATGTCTTATGACTTCTTTAATTAAATAATCAACTGTAATGTCGTGAATCAGGTACATAAAATTAAAATTACACTTAGAGGATATTAGAACTAGAGTTAATAGTCATCATAAAGTTATTATAATATTATTGTTGACAGCAATTTTCCGACAATTAACAAATTAAATTAGCGGTATAAGAGTGGCTGAACTTTGTATCCAACGTAGCCATTGACATCTAGTGTTGTATTCATAGCAATAATAAGGTCAACCATCATCAATCAACCATTTATACAAAGTTTGTTTGGAGGAAACACAGTCGGCCAAGACATTTGAAGAATTAGTTTCAACAAAAATCCATTGCTGTCGAGCTGTGCTTGAAGAATCGAGTATAACATGAGAGAGACAACTGCATTTCGTACTGGCTACACGAATACCTATGTAAAATATACTATATCATAATTACATACCTATTCCCCAGTCTCCTCCTCCAAAACTGAACCGATTTTAATATTTTTGTCATGAAGAACTTTAATATTAATCGGTAATTTAAAATAATAATAATTAATAATTTAAATTTTTTAAATTTTTTACTTGCGTTGAACTAATTCTTTTACCTAAAATAAAAGTAGCCTAAGTTACTCCTTATGATATCAGCTATCTGCCAGTAAAATTCCCGTCAATATCGGTCCAACCATTTCTCGGAGGTTACCCGGAAAAAAGTTTTTTGTTATTAGTGTCGCATATACTTTTAATGCATTTAGTAAAAAGTTGTTATCAGACACTTCAATTTTATTTATTCATTTTATTATTTACATTCGTCAAATTTGTTTGCTGGATGTCTGAAAACAGCAATTTGGAAACTGGACAATTTTAGTAATTTATGAAGATTCCCAGTCCTTATAATAATTTAAAGAAAAAAGTAAAATACAGGAACATCGCTGTGGTAAATAAAAATTATATGGTATAAAAATATTTGCTAATCAGATAAATACTACATAATACTATATATTATAGAGTAAACGCAACCTGCATTTTCTTTTAATGCATTGATTTTCAAATCCATCGATCTAAAATAATAAGTCCATACTTTTAATATCCAATTCATAGTTTTTAATATTTACTCAACGCCAAAATATTATGACAATAATTCTTAGAGATATACAGAAAATATATTTACTACACAAGGAGTAATATGAAACAAGGAAGCGTTTATGAATGGGAATAGATAAGGTTGCATTCTTTGTGGAATTTTAGTAGTGCCACGGTGCGGCGGCGCGACGAAGTCAGGCCACCTTTTCTAAGAAATACACATCAGAAAAATGTACGGTTTGTTTATGTTCATAATTCACTACCGTTTAAACTGACTGCTGACACTGCATACTTGTTGGGTGAGAACTCTATAACAAAGATAGTTCAAATAATTGAAAAATGTGTTTATGTAATTCCTTCGCATCTTGTAAATTCCTTCGTAAATTCATTTATATTTAAATAAAGATTATTTTCATTTTATGTTATGTCTATTTAAACACCATTAAATTATTTTTAAACAATTAAACAAGTCAGTAAAATGGTTTCTCATCATTCTCGTTGATGACTTACCTACTTCATCGTTTCGCACTTCCGTTACTTCAAAAATACTAATACAAATAAAATACTTCTATATTATCATCTGTAAGGTTAGCAAAAAGGTAGGTAATGTTGGTAAGTTGGTAATGTGCCGAATGAAATTCTCTACAAAATATTTCATATACCAAATCTCTAAAATCAGCAATTTCTTTTCTACAACTATAAAAAATTCATTGCATGTATTATAAATATATTTACTCATTTTTTTAGGTTTTACGAGTTCAAGTGAAGGACTTATTTTATAGAGCATAAAATTTATGTCTATGATTTTATTAGGTTGATTTATAGGTATTTTTAATATCTACAATTATGTAAGTAGTACATTAATTTGATATAATGATCTCATATGGTTTACTCAGGGTAACCATTTAAACGCCCGAATTGATTCACCAGGAGCAGTTTTTTTACTTGCGTTGAACTAATTCTTTTACCTAAAATAAAAGTAGCCTAAGTTACTCCTTATGATATCAGCTATCTGCCAGTAAAATTCCTGTCAATATCGGTCCAACCGTTTCTCGGAGGTTACCCGGAAAAAAGTTTTTTGTTATTAGTGTCGCATATACTTTTAATGCATTTAGTAAAAAGTTATTATCAGACACTTCAATTTTATTTATTCGTATAAATGTATAGATAATTATATAAACTAAAGACATACTCGTACGTCCCTGGAAAAGGATTAAAACAGATCAAATTATTCTTTCAAACTTTATTTGTATCATGGTTAGAGACGATAATTTCCAGAAACGTTGTAGATTCCGAGAACTTTCAAAATGTTCTTGCTAAGAGCTGAAAGCAGTGAAGACTTTTTTACCGACTTGAAAAAAAGACGGATGTACTCAATTCGGATGTATATTTTTTTTATGAATGTTCATCCATAACGTCTTTCATCTCAAAAATCATTGATGTTGGTTTTCTTTTTTGTTAAAAATTGTCTTCTATTCATGTCTAAATATGAGATTAAAACTGAATTTGTGTGTCAGCGTATTTGTAAACCTTATGTTCTGTTTTATAGGATATGGACGTTTTCACTACATGCTGTTGGCAGTATGTGGCCTCGTCAGCACCTCCGAGGAGATGGACGTCATTTCGATGTCCTTTATCCTTCCATCAGCACAGTGCGACTTAGACCTTACTACACAGACTAAAGTAAGTAATATAAATAAATCACCAAATATATAACAATATTTTATGGTTCTTTAACATGCATAATCGGTAGGTATATCTAATATCTCGTAACATTTCAATAAAATAAAATAAAACTTAAATTCTTTGTAGGTTTAGCTTTAGGCCACAACTTACAGTTAAGGGACAATATTACCGAAAATTATAACCCAAGTAGAAATAATATAATTAATACTCACAAAATTTCTAGTAGAGAATATATTGTGATGAAAAGATAATGACATTTTATTATAATAAAGGATTGTGAAATACATAAGTAGGTAACCCAAGAAATACAGTCAGAGGGCAGAGATAGTGCGTGTTTATCTACCGAGCGGCTGTAGGTAATTATTTCAAGAACACTGCCGAGACAACATACTGTTTACTTTAGTGTACTGTAGTGACGTAATGTCGTGGTTACCTCGTCCCCGCCAACGTCTCTCACATGGGACGGTCGCGCAAGAACTTGTTCGACTATAATGTGTATTTTAGAGATGTAGCATAACGTAATGTGAAAGTTGATTTTACGATTATTGAATAATTTTAGAGCTAAATATAATCTATAAAACGATCATACTTAAAATCAATTGAGGGTTGAGTAAGAAGTGGAAATAAATAACTAAAATAAACTATGACAACAATAGATATCGCAATATGTAATGAGTGTAATACTTGAATTGTGATAGCCTGACGACAGGCAACAAGATTAATTCTTCCAGTCAATAAGCTTTGTTGCATGTTACTACAGTAAAAATGTCGGAATTATGTAAATATATTTTTATATTCGAAACTAAAAAAGTTGTAAATTAAATATAAAACTACGTTCGATCAATTCGATTCGTACGATTGATCCGATTAATTATCGTTTTCTTGGTTTTATTATTGAGGATTACTCTAATTTTAAGTAACCTAAAAAGTTACGCTGCGCGTATCTACTAAGCATGGAGGGTAGAGGTAAGGAGAACCATCTAGTATGGGCGATCATTTGAAAAAGTGTCCATCTGTAAACAGCAAATTATGGTTTGAAGACTCGTCAAAATAGCGCTAGTGTGTGAAAAGGAAATGATATGAATTTAGCGGTTATAAACAAAGTAAAGTGTGCTGGGTTGAAAAATTTAATATTTTTGTGACTTTCGTAGTTAAGAGATATGCAGTATTTAAAACCTGAACTATTTACGTAGTCAAATGTAATTTAGTGATAATAACCTGTAAAGCTGCTGAAATAACACAGATAGTGATTCGATGGTTATAAACTTTTGTTGTTTGTCTGTCATTTTTTCGACCAACAGTATGTATAATAAATTTTTATTAATAATTTAACAATAGCAAAGTTAACGGATACATAAAAGTTTTTGATTTTTATATGGCGCTATTTTTAAATACTTTCCACTTGCTATTGTGGCGCCACCTTAATTTGCTGCCTTTCAGTGGACACTTTTTAATATACTGAGATGGTTCTCCTTACCTCTACCCTCCATACTACTAACGAAAAAACGAAAATTGACAAAAATCATTGTTTAATAATAAGGAAGTTATTTCATATTTTGTAGTACAAAATGTTTTTATAACTTTTATCTGTATCAAAATGTTTTTAAATGAAAATTGATAGTCTAAATGCATGTATTTAGGTTATTTCATAATTTGTATGATGCAACGTAACAATTTACGTTCTGTGGATATGTCATGCAAGCCCTCTTAGGATGAACATAGTATAGCAACACATTAACTATCGTGTTTCTACGTGAGATTAAAAAACGCACTTTAGGTACTCTATTTTCACCAAACTTTCTAAAAATATAAAAGCATCAATCATGTTGTTTTATATTTAAACTGTCAGTCAAAATGTCCGTGATGTAATCCTCTTTTATCTATAGATGTAATATTGGAAGAGTTAACCAATGTGATAGCGGAAATCTATTCTTAGAAATAATTAAAAATTATACCGAATATTGCGTCATATTTCTAAGAAACATTAGAGAACGTTTGTTTTCTTTGTTTACCTACTTGAAAATTGCCGAAGAGATATTTTCAATTTAGGGACTGATTTATCTTCTAATGTAAGAACTTAACACAATGAAGCAAACAATGGCTCGGTGGTAGTGTCCCAACAGTGCGTTGATCGATGTGGGTTCGAATCCTACAATGAGCTCGAAATTTGAAGAAACTATAGTATGCTGGTAGATCATTCGATAATGCTTAGCTGGCTAGCTTCCGCCCTCAAGTTGGAAATCTGTCGTCAAACACCTATAGGTGTTTTCCGGTATGTAAACTTGAGAACCAGTTCCCAGTCTTAAACTGACTGTCCACTTAAGCGGAGCGGAGGTGTGAAAATTTCGACCAATAGAATTGCATGAAAATCTAGAGATGCAATTCTTTTGTTCGAAACCTTGCTAGAGATACAATTCTATTGGATGAAATTTTAACAGCTCCGCTTTAGTGGCCTTAGGCTGTCGACCGCATCACCACTTCACATCAGATGAGATTGTGGTCAAACTTCTAATCGATAAATAAGATGAAAAGAAAAATTTTAGACAATATTTACCATCATACCTTCATAGATGGATAGATACCTGCATACTACTTGCGCCCCACGGTTTCACCCGTGTTAAATTTATTCCACTAACTCTCCACCGCGACGCGCGACGCCGCCAACGCACCTGTTTAGCCTATCGTTATTATCACTTACCGTACTTACTAGAATTTTCTAGATTGCTATATGATTTATAACTTTCCTCAATAAACAGGCTATAAAATGCAAAAAATATTTTTTCATATCTGACTGGTAGTTCCAGACAGACACGTTCAAACAATCTCTTGAGCTTTGCAATAGTACCAGCTTCAGTAACTTCTGCCCGCAACCTTCGTCTGCGTGGACTTCAGAATGGAGACTTTACCGGGAGAAAAAGTATCCTATGTGTTAATACAGGTTATAAACTATCTGTGTGCCAATTTCATCCAAATCCATTCAGCCGTTTTTGCGTATTTGACGGGTGCTAGGAAAAACATCCAAACATATAAAATGTGACATTTATAATATTATAACTAGCAGCCGCCCATGACTTTGTTCACGTTAATCTTTACTATTATAATCCTCAGTTCTCCACGGCAAGAAAATATATCGCTGAACGCGTATTGCTTATAAAAATTATGCCTTCTTAAAACTTTACTAACGTTTAATTTAATATAGATATCCTGATAATTGTTTATTTAATCTATCAACTCTATCCAATAGTTTTTGCGTGATGCGCGCACAACGGCAAACCAGAATAATTTTATTTATATAGATAGGTAAATATAGTATGATAGTAAGATTATAAAAATGGTTAAAACAAAAAAAAAACGCTTTAAAACATGCAATTGTTAAAATAAATAAATATACGCAAATTAAATTGTCAGTCAATATTTTTTTCATAGAATTTGATTCTGAACGCACGCATCTAGGAAATCTTCGCTCTCTTGTTAAACAATAATGAGTACATTACCCATATCATTTATAATATACGTTTCGGAAATGATACTTAAATATCCATATAAGAAGAATGATGTCATTATATAATCAATTCCACTATAGTGTAAATTAATGTTAACATATTGACGACATGGGGAATTGGGATTTCGGAAATGTCGCCGAGAATTAGTAATAACATTGCCTACCGTGTGTTTGTTTGTATAATTTGTAGTGTTATCTGTGGTCTTATTATTATCTTTATTTCGGGACAAAACTACAATTTCCTATATCGCTTCCGTAGAGGAAGAATTATTTATCTAACAAAAACCTATTTACGAGAAAACTCTAATTTAGTGGGTATTTTTTTTCGACAAATGCGACAGTAGATGTTTATCTTAGAGTTAGACCAATCTTTTTGTCTGAGGTTTCTGTCTGTACAACCTAATATATTGTCGGTGTTTTATATTTTGTTAATGCACTAATACAATTTTCATCTTGTAAGTTTGGGACCTCGGCTCTGTTCATTTATATCAAAAGGTCCCAAGCCCGGTGAAGCTGTCAAAGCCTTTAATGACTCCAGGTTCCTTAAGGCTAACTACTGTTAGCCGAAGTGTAACTAGTGAATTCGAAAAAAAAAAACTAAGAGTCTAAAAATTCGTTATACAATTTTTCAGTTTCTGACATTTTTGAAATTTTGGTGCAGTTTTAGAATATTTTTGGCCTCATTAAGTTATAAGACCAAACGACTCATTGTACTGTAGACTTTATCCCAAATGGATAAAATCAATTTCGATAAAAGTGTAGTAATGGTCTCTACGGCAGTAATATTATTAATATACTTATCATGACAATCCATTTTCACATACGGTGTTCCTACAAAAACATATGTGAAGCATTCAGGTTTTCTCACGATAGTTTCCTTCACCGTCAGATGATAGTCTTTCAAATAAAAATAAGTTGATGAATAATAATAATTTCGTTGTTACATACCGGGGTTGGAACTTACGCACATCGAATAGTTACTCCGTCGCTCGCGTCGGTCTGAGACATTCTAAAAATTATGAGAATTGTGGATTTCTTGGCTTTTGAAATCGCCGATATGTTGTGGTGATACTTACATGTTGGTATTATTATTATATTATAATAGATCCATGTATAAATCAATTTATTAAATGGATTTAATCAAACGGTTGAAACCTACAAACCTTACAAATTCAGTTTAAATATTACAATTTAGCAATAACTTAAGTTTGTATAAAGACTACTAGTAGTGGGTAAATACGTACCTATTGTAAACATTTTGCATTACTGTATAGACATATTCGGGGAAATGGATTTTACAGTTCCTAATTAATAAAAAAATATTAAAAAATACCCAGATACTATAGTTACCAACATCTTAAAAAGTAGTACATACTACATGCATACATATAAGGTTGTATATAGGTAATTGTCCTTATTGTGTTCTCAATAGGTACGCCGGGATTAAAAAGCCCAACAAAGTCATTGTTCCAAGTTATCATATGTTACGATACGATACGATATATATTATCGTAATATTTTTTGATAAACTAGCTGTGTACGACGGTTTCACTCGTGTCGCATTGTAGTTGATGTTCTCACTTCCTGTACATGCCTCAACAGCTTTCCAAATTACTTGACGTTTAGTGTTACTGCTGCGCTCCTAAGGATCGTACCGTGAAGTTATATAGCTTTATAAGCTTTACTCAACAAATGTATACAATTAATAAAATTGAAGTGTCTGTTTGTAATGTCAAACTAACAGCTTTTTACTAAATTCATATGAAAGTCATTATTTATAAGGAATATGTATGTATATAAGGCACTTATAACAAAAAAATAAACAATTTTCAAAAGTTTTCTCTGTCTGTTTGTTCCGGCTTATCTCCGAAAGGGTTGGGCTGATGTTGAGGGGGCTTTCACTGGCATATAGCTGATGTTATAAGGAGTAAGATAGACTACTTTTATTTTAGAAAAAGAGTTGAGGTTCCGCTGAAATAAAATACTAGCAAAATAGTAATGGGTAAATCAAATGAGGCACTTAAATGGTTTACGCTGAGTTAACCACAATATAGACTTTATATCAAATTAATGTGTGTACTAAATAATTGTAGATTTTAAAAATAACTTTTAAAAAATCTAGTGTGGGGGTAGGGGGGTACAATACGCGCTTATTATATGCCCGATCGACATAATTAAACTTTCTGTATTCAACGCCAGCGCAGCCGCGGACACATCTAGTTCTTTTGTTATATAGGTATAAAAAATATAGATAGAAGATAGATTAATTTTCATTACATAACACCTGTTAAAATTTCATAGAAAACCCATAACACTTTGCTCGACCTAGGAATCGAACCCAGGACCTAGAGGTCCTGAGAGGACCTGGTTCGATGCTAGAGCATAGCAGTCGCTCTTAACTATTGGATCTAATAATACAATTATCTTACAGGGATGGCTGAACAGCATAATCTTTATCGGAATGATGGTAGGCGCGTACGCATGGGGCTCAGTGGCAGACTCATTGGGCCGCAAACGTGTCCTGATCGCCATATCTGTGGTGAACGCGCTAGCCATCGTCGCATCCTCTTTTAGCCAGAATTATGAACTCTTTATGCTCTTCCGCTTTATAAACGGTGCTGCGTAAGTAAAACAATTATATGAATGAAAATAAACAAATTCAAAAGCATAATAAACAATTAATGTATTAAACTAGACAAACTACAAAAGAAAATACGAGTCTTGCGATGTATTTGAGTCCAAGAGAATTTGTTATAAATGCTCTCAAAATTGAAGAATTCTCAGGGATACACATCGAATGATGCTTGAGATAATTTGTAAAGTTATTAATATTAGTGCAAGGAAATCACTGCAATTATGGTTTTGTAATTTGTAATAGGGTATTGTAATTTAATATTAACCTCGAAAAAAAAAGTGGAATGATGGGGAATCGATGGAAGTTTCTAAAATAGGTAATAAACGAGTTCAAATTTGAATGAAAAATAAAACTGATGTTTAAAATGTAACAATATTGAGAGTACGAACACTTAGGCGGCCAGTGAGATTTAGCTAGTGTACGTTAAAATTTTAGATACCACACGCACCTGACGACAACGCGGCTAGCAAGATGTTGAGCGAAACACACGCGGCCAGTGTTCAGTTCAATGGAGTTCAGTGGATTTCTTTGAATTTTGTCAGTGCGCAGTGTGCGCACGCATTAGACATTGCGGCCGGTACTGTTCACACGGGGTGAACAGACGACAATACGATGTCTCGTCACTAATCATTTCGATAAAGAGGAATATGAGATATGTCGTCCAGTGATTATTATTTTAGTTATTAGTGTTATTTTAGTTGTAATTATATCAAGTATCTGTTGAAACGTGCTCCTTGACATTCTCAAATAATTAAATAACTTATCTTCATAATTTTTGATATCTAAGTAATGGGTGCATCCAATTTTTTTTTTGTAACATTTTCGTCTTCTTTTCTGTTGCATAGTTACATACAAAGCATAGCCATACACTCTTCAACGTCCATTTGAAAGCAACCCGTATAGTCACCTGAGAATTCTTGGCCGCAACATTGGCCGTCGTGAACCCCCTGCTAGCCGCCTCGACTTGGCCGTCTAATGCGTTTGTAGGCTAATAGTTATAAATCTTACTATTCCTACTAGAATTTGTTTTTATCTCATACCTACTATTTATTTTTACAGTTTAGGCGGATCCGGTCCTGTGATCTGGTCGTATTTCGCAGAGTTCCAACCAAAAAAGAAGAGAGGTGCTATGTTGAGTTTCATGGCTGCATTTTGGACACTCGGAAACTTGTTTGTCGCCGGTCTGGCATGGGTTATAATACCCAGTGGTAAGTATGTTTTAATTATATTTATAGGTTTTAGCGTTTGGACACAATCTTACCTGATGTGCAGTGATGAGTGTGACCCAAGATGCCTAATGGTGGAGCTGGCTTTCAAGTGCAGCTGCCGGAACACATCAATAAGTTCTTGACCACAAATTTTCAACTTGATAATCGTAAATCACAAATATCTTTATTAAATTTAGGCCCTAGAAGGCACTTATGAACGTCAAAACACAAAAATATCCCAGTCATCGAAAAGAACCGGCAAGAAACTCGATCGGGTTTTTCTTTTTTCAATAGCATTAATTTAATACAATAATGATTGTCTAATATAATTGTCAATAACCATATAGTTAAGTCAGGGCCGTCTTTAGCCATGAAGGGGCCACTAGGCACACAACAATTTGGGCTCCTTTAGAAAAAAAATGTGAATGATAAAAAAAATTATGTGTAGGTATAGAGGTAGGTACTTTTTTTATCTATTTTTAATTTAGGGACTTGGGTTCAAAAAGAACATGTCAGTCCCATCATAACCTAAACATAGCATCACAAATATCTTGTCCACTAATAACTTACTTCAACAAAATTTTGGCTTCCTTTTATTTAATGATTATATTGGTTAACTTAAGAAAAATAAGTAAATAAATTAATATAAACCAAATACACGAAATGAACTGTTTAAAAATGGAACC
Organism: Saturnia japonica; assembly: GCA_033032175.1. Lineage (NCBI taxonomy): Eukaryota > Metazoa > Arthropoda > Insecta > Lepidoptera > Saturniidae > Saturnia > Saturnia japonica. The sequence goes on along the minus strand of CM065321.1, from coordinate 11,499,308 downwards.
TATTTAGATTGGAATTTATGATTATACATTACTTTATTACAATTGGTTACGATGATGTTTTCTCCCAAACTGGCATCTTCCGCCGCTGACTAGCTGCTAATGTATACACACAAAAACCTAAACAAATTGCGACAATAGTAAGGTTTTCTAGAAGCTTTTTGTCGCATAAGTTAGAGCTGTACTCATCACGGTTTTCTCCCAGGATTATGACAAAGGGCTTTTAAAAAAAGGCCTGAAATACGTTCACCAAGGTCTGCGACATAATACACGCCCCCTTGCACGTGCACGTGGCCCTAGTGCCCTTATTGTAAAGAGGAAACTGAATTTAATGGATGCACAGAGAGGGAGTCACTTCCAGACATCATTATCATTCACATAATGATCCACCCTATAATAACTTTTTGACAGTAAAACCTGCTTGACATGGTCCTTGAACTTACTATCTGGTAAATCAGTAATGTGCTTCGAGATCTTATTATAGAATCTAACACTATTACCTAAAAAAACTTAGTGGTAGCTAGCCAGATGCATTAGAAAATGGTCTTCCACCATTCTATGATTCATCACGAGGTTTTCTTTCACCGAAAGCTCAGACTCATTGTCGAGATTTGAACTCACGTCGATCGACGCCGTGTCATTACCGAGCCATCATTACTTCAAAACGCGTCTTTTTTATCAGATAGCCTAATTAATTGACCATTATCCAGTCTGCCTAGGTTACAATTATTAGCATCGAAGTATTTATTCTTTAATTGAAATAACGTCGAGAAAATAATGTTAAAAAATTTCTTTTTTCAGAGATCGGTGGTACTACTGGTGGTTTTGTTTACAACTCGTGGCGTATATTTTTACTTGTTATGTCACTACCTTCATTCATAGTGGCCGCTCTTCTGTTTCTTCTACCAGAGTCGCCCAAGTTTTTAATATCCACCGGTAGACATGACGAGGCTCTCGAAGTTTTCCGCGGCATCTATCTTATGAACACTGGTCGCAGTAAAGAGGAATACCCAGTGAAACAGATATTGATCGAGGAATCACAACACTCGAAGCCAGAGAAGCAAATCGAAACAAAAGAACCAAAGTCTAAATTGAGAAAAATGTTTAGCGACATCGTCGAGCATAGCAAGCAATTGTTCGTTCCGCCTATTTTGAAATTCACTACGATCTCTATCACAATCAACTTTACATTCCATATCGGGTGAGATACCTACTCCTTATAAGAAAATATTAAAAGCTCTTTTGTATCTTTCAATTCTATTAGCACAGGTTCTTCCCCAGATTTTTAGATCGGACAGTTTCATTGCCAATTGAAAAAGTGCATTCTTGGCCAAAAATCTGGTCCGCATGCTAGAGTAAATGCTTATGTGTTTGTAGTCGTAAGTATAACAATACTCAAAGCTATACCGTTGGATATATATATATATATACTAACTCTGCACGCGGCTCCGCTCGCGTGGACTATGGAGTGCCGTCGGTATTGTGGTGACTCCGCTTCCAAAAACGGCGGTCACCCGCCGGTTATTTAAAAAATTAAAAGGCGTATTATTTTATTTGCGCTGAACCTAATTATTTTTAAATAATAGATAAATTCTAAGTTACTCCTCATAACATCAGCTATCTTCCGCTGAAAGTCCTGTCAAGATAGATCCAACCGTTTCGGAGAGTACCTGGAACAAACAGACTGACAAAGAAAAACTGGTATTTTGTTATAAACAGAGACTAACTTTATTTATTTCTGCTAATTCCAGGTATTACGGGCTCATGATGTGGTTCCCTGAAATGTTCAATCGTTTCGACGAGTGGTCGCGAACCCACGACAACGCCGAGGCAGATATCTGCCAAGTAACAGCATACGTGACCCAGCAAGGAACACACTCCGCGGAAGCGCAGTGTGAATCTCACATACACTCAGACGTTTTCATGGAGTCATTGATCACTGTCGCAGCAGCTATACCTTCGAATATTTTTGCCGTCCTCGGGATGGACAGACTAGGAAGAAAATTCTTCCTTGGTAATAAATTTTTCTAACAATTCAACCCACTAACAAAACCAAGATACGACTGAATTTAGTGACAATTTCTGCACGGCTCATAATCTATATCTATACTAAATACATAATATTGTAAGCGGGAATAAAGCGTAAGTTTTTTGTTTGTTTGAGGATGAGGATGAGGATCCTCCGACCAGACGAGTGTTATGTCTGGCGGGCAGCTGCCCAACGGTTGTTTTTTTTTTTTTTTTTTTAAGAACTGACTATACTTTTAGCCTTAGGGGCCCTATCCTAAAACAGAGCCGCTGCGGCTTTTACAGCTTCACCGGACTTGAGCCAACGGTTGAAGTCGGGTTCTTGTATATATACTCAACGATTGAGTTAATTTCTATAGCGCAATGTAGGATAGTGCGTCTTATGTGGCTCGATAGATGTCGCTATGTAGATGTCGCCACAAGCCCATGATTTTGGCCCTAGTCAAGAGGGTCAGGGTGAGCAAAACACATCCTACAAAATTCATCGCCCTTCCTAGAAAAATCGACAGTATTGAAGTAATGTTAGTATCTACCCTTTTTATTGTTCTCATCATGAGAAAAAAATATTTAGCTTATAGTTAATACTAGCTTCTACCCGCAACTTGATCAACGTGCACTTCAGAATTGGGTCCGGAGAAAAATTAAAAATATATCATTTATCGGTATAAATAATATTCTATGTCTTAATCCAAGTTATAAACTATCTGTGTGCCAAATTTCATCGAAATCCGTTCAGCCGTTTTTTGCATGATCGATTAAAAAATATCCAAACTTTCACATTTATAATATTAGAAGGAAAATAAGATAGTAAAATAAATTTTCTAATTTAAATCTTTATAGGTTTTAGCATTTGGCCCCTATCTCACCAGATGTTAAGTTACTATGTGGCTCAAGATGGGTAACACCCTAAGCCCAGTTGGGGAACTGGCTCTCAGATACAATTACCGAAATACGATTACAAGTGCTTAGCGAAAGATTTTCAATTTGAGGGTAGTACCTAGCCAAGGGGCACATTAGAAAAAGCCACAACCATGCTATTGTTTCATCGCGATTTTTTCTTCACTGAAAGCTCAGGCTCATTGCAGGGATTCGAACTCACGTCGATCGACGTCATGTCTGTAAACGTTACCACTGAACTGTCAGTACTTACAAATTTCGCAATTTTAAGTATTTTTAATTTTTAATTTACAGTATTCGCCACGTTCTCGGCCGGTTTGTGTTCCGCCGCTATGTACTTCGTGTATAATAAAACAAATAACTTGATAGTCAGCGCCATATTTAGTTCTGTTATATCTTGCGGCAACGCGTCGTTGGATTGTCTCATTACCGAAGTCTTTCCAACTAACTTACGGTAAGTCAACAAGGAACATTAGTAATAGAGATGTGAAACGATACGAGGAAAACTAAAAAATCGGTTTTTTGAAAACCTTCCCGATGTATCGGCATCACAATTTGCGATCTGTATTGAACAGGTCACTCGGCACTTTCTTCTTCATCTTCTTCTTCCTAACTTGGCAACTAGTCCTCTTTAATGAAGACCATTACTGCCATTATCAATTTAATAAAGTGTCCTGTCTTATGACGACTTCAGTAGCCTAACAAGATGGTGACTCCCTTGTTAGAACTTTCTAGGGAGTTTTTGTGGTATCCCAGAATGAATGCTGTCAGCTTATATTCATAATCCACATCACTTATGCACAAAAACCAAACTATATCACGCAAAACGCCACCAATATTACATAATATAGGTTGAAAGAACCTAAATAAATGAATTAAAATAAATACCACAACATGGCAGTTCAAGATCCCGCCAAAACTCAATAACTAACTTCTTCTTGATTTGACGCCGCAAAAAGCACTTGCCAGTGTCAATGTATTTAAGTCTTCGTAAAATTTTGCAATATTCAAAGTGGGACCAACGCGATGGTGGCTTCTTTGTTAGAACTATCTATGGAGTTTTTGTGGCATCTCAAAATGCAAGTTTTCAATTTGTTTATAATCTATTTCAATTGTGCACATTAACCGAACTATATCACGCAAAATCCCGCCAATATTACATATTAAAGGGTAAAAGAACAAGTTTATGAATTAAAACAAAAACCAAAACATGTCAGCTCAAGATCCCGCCAAAAACTCAATAACTAACTTGTAAACAATCTAGCAGGTATCTTGTTAAATAACAGATTGATAAAAAAAGATTTTTAATATATTTTTTAACAAATAGTACAATAACTTATATTTGCCTATTTTCTGTAAGCGAGCAATAAGCTTTAAAATAATACTTTAATAATTAATTTTGCTAAATAATTAAGGGAGATATGTCATTGCCACAAAAAAAAACACCTTTGAAAAATAATATTGATATATTAATTCCAGAGCGACAGGTGTAGCAGTGTCGATGGTAGCAGCTCGTCTCGGTGGTATCATTGGTAACGTGGTAATCGCGGCACTGCTTGACACATACTGTCCAGCTCCCACCTTCATTGTGGCCGTACTCCTCGCCAGTGGCGGTCTCATGTGCCTCTTCCTACCGAACACCACCCGGCAAGCCTTGCAGTAATCTCGCTCATCGAATCACCACAGCGTTTATAGGCCGCGGAGTATCGATCGCTACGCTTTGTTAAATTTAGGATGATCATTTGACAGGTCACGCCGATAAGCTATAAAGTTTTGTATTTTTTCCGGTAAAATGTACTACAAAAAATGTCGTACCTCATTGATGGGTACCGCGCACTTAGTGAAGTGCACCGCATAATGAACAACCGCAGACTCTCGAAAATAGGTTTTGAAATAAAGGAAATCAAACAAATAGAAATTAATATTTAGGTAACTATATTATTTTTTGGAAAATTTAAAGTTACTAAACTTACTAAAAAAGTTATTAAAAAAATATTACTTACCTAATGAAGGATTTCAATATTTTAAATTGTTAGTAAATTGATTATTGCCAGTCGTGTAGCGTTTAAAAATTCATAAATAGGAATGATATAATCATTTATTTATATTAAGTATTATGTAATAACCATGAAACTATTGATTCCAACTTTTATGAGTATAAAATATAAGATTGAATAAGTTCATTAACGATTAAACTCAACCACATTCTTAATGTGTGCTGTCAAAATTATCATCCTAAATTTGACAAAGCATATTTGCATCAACTTCATCGAATTATCTATTGCTATCACTAGAAGTGCGTTTTTTATTTCCATGGAGTAAAATGACATTGAATGTGATGCTAGTTTATTGTATTTTTAAAATAGTTATGTAACCATTCGGAAATAATCGTAAAACCGTAGTTTTTCTGAAAACATTGAACCCTCCAAAAGTGGGCCAACCAAGTTTTATATTTATTCGTATATACATTTTATAGTTTTCGATTCAAATGATTGTAACGTAATATATACGGAAGCACAAAGTTTCACATTAGTAATAGTCAATTTAAACTGTGGTATTAAAAAAGCACGATACTTTTTTTCATTTATATATTACCTATTTTATATTGTGCTCGATGATAATGTCATTGATTGTGCTATACTTTTATATGAGCACTAGCGGGTATTGTTTTGATAGAAAATCGACTGTTGTACCTACGTTGTTGTAACTTATTAATTTTGTTTAATATTACAAAACATACATAGCACAAATGATGAAAACTTGTTTGGAATTACAGCTATCCAGAATAAAGTACGAGTATCAAAGGATAAGATTCGTTTTTTCATAACGACTTTTTGTTATATATTGCTAGGCACTATGCAACTATTTTCATATTACGAATTTATGAATTACTATTGTTACCGTAGTTTGTAATTAGTATTATTTAATAACGTGAAACCATATGAATTTGTGATGTTTATAGAATAAAGTCATGTTAGAACTGCTGCAAAGAAATAATGTTACATTTATGTGATAAACACTAAGTGTGAAAAATACATTGTAACGTTTTTCGTGTCATTTCAGTTTAGTTTTATCGTAGGAAATTGTCGTATTTGAAATAGAAATGAGTAAATAATGGACTACTTTAACTTATTGTTTCATTTTGTTGCCTACAGCCTACCTGTTCTTTATAGCTTTGTGGCGTTCATACTTTTTTATTGAGCTTGAAGAAATATTTTTAAGATAAAAATATGTAATGTCGCCAGAGAAAGAAAAACTCTTGTCAGAGACTTGTATGTTAATAATTTTGGTTAATAATATATATGTAAAACAGATTTTCTATTTTGCACATTTGCACAGTTGGATACTCGAATTATGGTAAGGACATCATTCTTCGCCCTCCATCTGAGGACAAATATGGTTTGCTTAAGTCGGAGCTCATCCGGAGGTTGTCTACATACGAAGAGCAACGCCTCCAGCAGCTTATTAGCGATGAAGAATTAGGCGACCGCCGCCACTCTCAGTTTTTGCGACGTCTTAAATCATTGGCTGGAAACACTCTTTCAGATGAAAATGTACTCCGCCAGCTTTGGATACGCCGCCTCCCGCAACACCTTCAGGCGATTTTGGCTGCTCAATCAGAACTTTCAGTTGATAAAGTTGCTGAACTAGCAGATAATATTTTAGATGTTGCACTCCTGACGTCTCACTTTCATCGCTTGATGAAATAATATGGCGCTTAGATGAGCTTTCACGTGAGATTGGAGCACTTAAGTCTGAACGTAATAGGGAAAGGTCACGAGGTCGTTCAAATTCGCGCGAACGTTCAAGGACGCCCGGTAAAGTAAAAATATGTTTTTACCATAAGAAGTTTGGTACCAAAGCAGCCAAGTGTCATAAACCTTGCAACTGGACGCCGCCGCTGCCGTCGGAAAACGCGGACAGCAGTCTTTAGCTTGCTATGCTTATGATTGCTTAACAGAGAGTCGCCGATTTTTGTCACAGAAAGCGTATGAAAACGCCGGTTTTTAATAGACACAGATTCAGACATCTCCTGTTACCCATATCAATGGTTAGCAAATAAACCACCACGGTCTAACTATACATTAGCAGCTGCAAATGGTAGTGAGATTCGCACGTTTGGCCATATTCAAAAGCACCTAAATTTAGGACTGCGTCGCGCTTTTCAGTGGCGATTTATTGTTGCTGATGTTAACACGGCTATTATCGGCTCCGGCTTTTGGCGCATTGTCGGTTGATGCCTGATTGTGCCAATAAACGGCTTGTCGATAGTAGTACCGGATTATAGTGCATTGCCGCCATCAAACTTTAGATCATTCCAGCGTCAATGTCATCTCTTTTCCATCATCCAAATTTGGAATGCTTCTTGCGGAAACAAAGCCACCAGGATTAATTCCTGATAAAAACATAACACTGTTCATCACATCCTGACCACTGAGGGTGCCCACATCTCTTGTCGTCTGGTACCTCAAAAACTTCAAGAGCCTAAAAAGTACCTATTTGACGAAATGGTACAATGTGGGACGGTTAGACCATCTGAAAGTTCTTGGTCCTCACCCCTCCATATGGACCCTAAAATCGATGGCACGTGGCGACTCTGCGGGGACTATCACGTTTTAAATTCGCGTACCATACCCGACAGGTATCCGGTCCGTCATATTGGTGATGTTGGTCATAACATATTCGACTGTACTATATTCAGTACATTCGACCTCGTTAAGGCCTACCAACAAATACCAGTTGCGCCTGAGGATATTTGTAAAACGGCCATCATCACATCTTTCGGACTTTACGAATTTAATTACATGACCTTTGGTCTACGTAATGCAGGTCAAACCTTTCAGCAGTTCATAGACGAAGTTGTACGAGGTCTTGACTTTTGTTTTGCATATTTTGATGAGATTTTGGTGTATTTTCGTGACACTTGTCAGCATACTGAGCACCTCCGTTCTCTCTTCAAGCGACTTGAAGACTACGGAATTGTCATCAATATGGCAAAATGTGTGTTTGGTGCTTCTGAGGTTACCTTCCTCGGAAACCGTATTTCTGCGAAAGGAACACAACCACCTATCGAGCGCATTCAGGCTCTGCAAGACTTTCTCTTTCTCAAGACCGTACAGGGACTCCGCCGTTTTCTTGGAATGGTCAATTATTATCGCCGATTTTTGCGTAATGTTGCAATGTTGTAAGCACCGCTAATCAACGCGATTGTGGCTACCCATGGTAAAGGTTCAACACAAATCACTTGGACGCCCAACCTCGAGGAAAGTTTTAAGGCCCGTAAAGAGAGTTTGGCATCTGCAGTTCTTTTGACTCATCCGCTTCCTAACGCTGTGTTAGGGCTTTTTACTGACGCTTCTATCTCCCAGGTTGGTGCTTGCCTTCAGCAGAATAATGGTGATGCTTGGGAACCTTTGAGTTTCTTTAGTAAAAAGCTGAATCCAGACAGTCCCAATGGCCAGCGTACTACAGAGAACTGTTTGCAGTATATGAGAGTTTGCAGCATTATTGCCATTTCTTGGCTGTGCAACACGTAACAATTTACACGGACCATAAGCCCTTGATTTATGTGTTTTCATAACGTCGCGAGAGGGTTCCACCGGTTCAGTTGAATCAACTCTCTTTTAAATCACAATTTACCACGGACATTGTTCATGTTAAAGGGGTAGACAATATAGTAGCAGACACTATGTCCCGCATCGGAGCTGTTAGTTTTGAAGCTGATCATTCAGCCCTAGCTTCTTGCTAAGAACGTGATGACGAGTTAAAAAATATCGTGACGATGCAAATTCTTCTCTAAAATTAGAGAACACAGTAGTTACTGGCACAAAAACTACTTTGGTTTGTGACCCCTCTATTGGTCGACCACGACCATTTGTCTCAGGACCTATGCGGGAAACGATTTTGCCCAGTAGAATAATTTGATTCAACCCGGCGGCAAATCTACAATGTCTTGTCTCTGACCGTTTCTCCTCCTTCTGACCATCTCCTTTTGTTTTTAAAATCTTAATACTGCTTCTCATGTCATGCTCAGGGATGATGCTGTTCGGCGTTCCATCCCACCCTACCCTGGTCCTTATAGAGTCCTGTCTAAGGCAGAGGGGAAGACTTTCTTATTACAAATTAAAGGCAGGCAGATAAGGCAGGTTAGCGTCGACAGGCTCAAGCCTGCTTTCGTAGAGGATTCTTTGGTTCGTGCTGCTCATGACCTCTCACCACCTTCTGTATGTCCTCCACCAGATGCCCCTGCACCCGGACTCCATTACACAACTAGATCAGTTCGAAGAGTACATTCTGCTAAAGCTTTCGACCTTTGATTTCTTTTTCTCGTCTGTGGTTTCTCCGAAGGGGGGGGGGGGGGTTAAAAATTTTCAAGCATGAACTTTTTTATTCATCTTGACGAAATAATGTTAAGATAAAAATATGTAATGTCACCAGAGAAAGAAAAACTCTTGTCAGAGACTTGTATGTTAATAATTTTGGTTAATAATATATATGTCAAACAGATTTACAATTTTGATATGGGGCGAATTGCCCTTAGCATCATATTTTTAAATATGTATCTTCACACAAAAAGACTCAGTTTCACTTAAATAATTAGTATACGCGAGTAGAATGCAGTCGGCGCCTGAGGTAAAGAGCGGGAGGATCTCCGCCCGCCTCGCCTCAGGCACCATTACTGTAGTGTAAGTGATGTGACTGCTGTCATTGACAATTATTTATTATCTTACGTTTACTAACCGCCGTAATGCTCAAGTTGCAGCCCCTCGTTATTTTTTGGTTTCCATAATGACTGATCAGAGTCCAACAAGTTCTGTTAAAAAAAGACGTTTTTTTTTTTTCATAAATAAGCACGGGAAATGGAGAAACATATTTCTGACTAGCTAACCCGCGCAACTTCCGTTTGCATTAATTCAAATATTTACATATTTCAGAGAATAAATATTCTCCGTTTTTGCAACATTTTTCATTAATGCATCGCTCCTATGGGTCACAGCGTGATGTTATATAGTCTACTAGCGGAATGCCCGCGGCTCCGAACGCGTTTATAGTTACGCAGTAGTTATTTACATTCCGTAACTTTATTTTTACCCATATTGTTGACAATTCATATGCCGTATCAATTGAAAAATGGCATCAAAAACATAAATATGAATATCCCTAATTTGAGACATGGCGAGTTCTTCATACAAACTTTCACCCAAGTTTTATTTTCACCATATGTGGAATAACATAATGAAATAATTCACTTGTAGCAAAACTGTATAATCCAGATAATTTAAAATAGGTATATCGCTTAGAACATATAAACTCCCGCAAGCCGCGATTGACAGCGCACGTCATATTTCTATCATAAAATAAAACAGTAATTATGCCGTACTACTGTAGTTAAACAGTTTCTAAACACTTCAGCCAATCTTAAAAATAATACTGGACTATCATTTAATAGGTTATTATTACAAAAACAATACATTTCTTATTAAGTATAACAATGTCAATAAATGAACAAACCAGATTGACAATCAACAAACTGTTTGGTATGGTAGCCAATGTCATTTCAACATTATCGCGCATGCGCATTTGGCGTTTCCATATTTTGTTCATAGAAACTTTCATCCCCTATTTTCTACCCTTAAAGTTTTATTTTCGCTACAAAAAGTACCCTATGTTCTTTCCCATGGTCCAATCTATATCTATACCAAAATTCATCAAAATTGTTTCAGCGGTCTAGGCGTGAAAACGCAACTGACAGACAGAGTTACTTTCGCATTTAAGCCATGCTCAATAAATGGGCTATTCAACACTAAAATAAATTTCTCCATTCGAACCAGTAGTTCCTAAGATTAATGCGTTCAACCAAACAAACGAAACTTCAGCTTTATAATATCAGTACCTATAGATGATTAAATTTCAATTATTTATATTTTCACTTTGATTTCTCTGTGTGGAATAATTTATTAAAAATTTGTTGTTTTTTCATTGTCAACCAAGATATAAATGTTAAATTAAAAACGTTGAAATTTATAGATATCCTCGATAATGAAATTAGATCACAGCACTATCGAATTCCTTAGCTCTGCATTCAACTTGCACGCTTATTTTAGGTACTATGTGGCCCGGCAGACATCGTTCTGCCTTTTCCGGTAGTGAATATCTCGACCACAGGGCCACCTATCAAATCCTAAAATAGCTATGAACCATAACGTTATCTCAATAAAACAAACACGCCGAACGATCGACACGATTTTGAATCCCTGCAATGCGCCTGGGCTTTCGGTGAAGTAATCGTCGAGATAAAACCATTACATGGTGGTAGGACTTATTCTAATGCCCCGCCTGCCTAAATAGCACCCTTAAATTAAAAATCATCTCGCTAGGCACCTATAGGTGTAATCCGGCAGCAGCACTTGAGCCAGGCTTAGTGTGTTACCACCATCTTGGCCCACCTCGTGAACATGAAGAAATAAAAAACGAAGTTCAATTAAATATTTATTTTTAAACTACACAGAGGTTATTAATTATAATAGACTGCATTTATAGTCCGATCTAGATTTTCATCATACCGTCACATAAACCGAAAAGTGCTATTGATTTTTGCATTAAAATTTATTTTAACAATATTGTACTTAACATTAACACTAACATTATGATATAAAGTCATGCCAACTAGTACAACCGAAGTCTTTCATATGAATTCCATGATGCCAGCTCCACACATATTAAGATCCATTTTTCATTTAATAGCACAATTTTCTTATACAACACCCGCATCATCCAATCTCTGCAGATGTTACAAAAATATCATATCCTAATATTTATATATTACACATAATACGATCCAACAATATCATAAATCAATATAAATTTACAATGTAAATTCTTAGTCTAAACACTTTATGCCGTAATGCAAAACTGGTTTAAATAAAAGGATATCTCAAGATTGTATGTAAGTCGTTTTTTGTAATAGAATTGAATTATTATTTACAATAACCGGTTATTAGTTATATTATGCGTCTAAAACGAACATACGTAATTTTGAAATTTAGCAACACCACTTTTACAAATACCGACGAGAAATAAGTAATGACACAACATTTTGACACAAACAAAGTATCAATATAAACTATTGCACATATAAACTTAAAAAAAGTAATTTTTATAAAACCTTAAAATAAATTAATGTTCCAAATGTTACTGATCTCAAAACGTACCTAAGATTTAACTCTGATGTGACAGATCATTTACTGAAAGCTGAATAACAGGTTGCAAAGGTATCTCGGCTGATGTTTCCGAAATGTCTGAACCTGGTGTTAATAAGCGCCTTGACCACTGTACGCTGTCTTCTGTTTCCGATTCGCGTACGTCTATAGATGACGGAGAACCGACAGTCGATTCAACAGATGATACTGTTCTGTCCGCAAGATCATCTGTCAGTATGGGCATTGATTTCCCAATGGATTCCTCATCAGTGAGTAAAGGCATTGATATCGGACCAACCATAGGTATGTCTGGCTCTCCTGTAGTCACAAATCTCATCTCCGTGTTTGGCGATGCTAATAGTCTTGTTCCATAATTAGTCCTGCTTAGAGGATCAGTCGTTTTGGGAGCTATTCTCGGGTCTGTTACCGTAATAGGGAGCTCAAGGGAGGTTGGCACAGTGTGTGGTGTGACTCCAATGACTGCGAGACCATCTTCTAAATTTGAAGGAATAGCTGGTTCGCTGTCAACATTTGTAGGTACTTCCACTGGTGTCATAATAGGTTGGTTCAAAGTAGTGCTCGTCTCGGACACGCGGCAATGCACTGATACATTTGCATTTAAATCTCTGAAGTCTGGTGCTTCATCTCTTGGTGTTTCCGCATGAAACACATCACTATTTGCAAGAGCTGCTTCAAGAATGTCTCTACGTTCAGGCTGAGATGTAAGTACAGGTAAAGGTTCAACGGTCATCGGAACAAGTTGATTGTTTTCCAAAATTAATGGTCTATTGTCAATAGGTGTCAAAGTGCCATTATCTTCAACACAAAGATAGAACGAACCTTGAGGTCCACCAAATGGTTCTCCTGGAACCGCTAGCAACTGGCCGTCAGAAAGTGATGTAGAAGGAGGCACCAGAGTTTGCTCAGGCGGGGTCACCACTTGCTCTGGTTGTCGTACAATCGCTGTTGAGGGTAAGAAATCTTCGAAGTTATCGAATTCCGAGTACGTGGCGGTACTCGAAACCGTATTTGAAACTGTTGGTGATTGAATAAAAGTGTTCATAGTGTTATTAGATATAGGAGTCAAACCTGGGATAGGAATACCGGGTACAGGAAGGGGAGCAGGTGCTATAGCAATCTCTTGCTTTAATTTCTTTAATGGTGCTGGAGACTCAATAGCTTTTCTTGCTCTAGTTTTTTGAACTGTTGTTACAACTGATTCACTGGGGGAAATCGAAAGAGGTTTTTGAACAAGCAATTTATTCTCTTGCACAGGTGCAGGTGACTTCTGTACAATTTGCCCAGTTTTTTGCAAATGTTCAAATTGCGCTGCGGTCAGTTGCATCATAGCACCCGATTTTTGTTGTAAAAATATTAAAGGCTCAGATGTTGTTTTCTGTATAGTCTGTACTAATTTCATTGGTTCAGATGCCATTATTCTTTTAGGGACTGGTCGCATTTCTGGTAACGGAGCTATATTCTGAGCAGTACTTGTGACTCTGCCACCTACTATTAACTGCCCTTTAGAAGTTATTATAGCACTCTTTTGTTTTGGTACTACCCTAGTATTAGATTTTACCATTGAAGTTGTGTGTGATTTAATCGCTGCAACTGTACTGACAACAGTCTTAGGTGAATTAGTAGTTATTCGATGAGCAATTGTTTTCAGTTGTGAGACATTTGGTTGTTGCTTATTAGGAAACAAAATCTTCTCATGCTCTGGTGTGAGAAGTATTCGAGACTGTGCTCCTTGAGCATTTGTTATAATCATCACTGTGTTTCCTGGTGTACTAGCATCAGAAGAAGATGGCACAAGTTTAGCTGACACAGGTTTATTTTCAGATGCATTTAATTGCGTATCAGTTGCTTTAGCTACAAGAACGTGTGCTTTTCCACTCTGAGGGTCGATTACAATTTTTTGCCCGCGATTTGGTCGAGGTGAACTAGGTGAAGAAGGTAATATTATAAACTTTTCTGGTTTCGCTGATTGAGGAACAGACTGCACTATTGTAGAGGTCTGTTTTATTTCTTTAACTGTTGGTTCTGCTTTTGTCATAATTATCTTCTGTTTTCCAGTAGCTTTATCAATTACCAACATAGGTTTAGCTCCACGCAATTTCGATGATTTAGAAAGAATATTTGGAGTCGTTATTTTGTTTCCATCATTACTAGGATTTACCAAAATGGTTTTTACTTCTGTTTTGTTAGGTATAGGACTTACTGCAACTTTTTCACATTCCATGGCAGTTTGCTTTGCTTTTATTAGTTTAGGTGGATTTATAGGTGTATGAGTTATCATGTTTCCATCTGACATTACAACAGGCATTTTTTCAATATTTTCTGGAGTTAAAAGGTCTTCTGATAATACTATAGGCATTGAATTGATATCAAACATAGCATCATCAGTAGTAGAAGCTTCATTTGTAGTCTTCACTTCATTCAAGGTTGCTACGAGAGAGTTTTGTGGCCTCATCTTTTGTAATTTAGTAGAGGGTTTGGTTATTTTACGGATTTTTTGTTGAATAATAATAGTATTTGCATCTGATGGGACCTCTGGTGTAGTTTGAATTGTGTATGTTTGAACGGCTGGACCATCTTGCGCAGAATTGTTACTGCGCGACAATATAATCTTTTCTTGTGCAGGGCCAACCTCATTGATGTTATTAATTACATTTTTAGGAGGAGCTGCTCGTCGAATTATTATTTGTTGCTTAGGGGAAGGAGACTTCCCTTTTAAAGATGACTTAGCAACATCAAAGTTTAAAATTTTCTCCTTTCGTGGTAAAATTATTTGTTTTGTTTGTGTTTTAATGGGTGATTTTGGTATGCATGGCTCTTCCAAAATTTTTAACAATTTAGATGAAGATGTCTCAAACTTAGAACTTTTACAATTATTCATTTCACTACTATTATCATTCGACAATAAAGCGACTTTCTGTTCCACCGTTCTTTCTATACCATTATTTTGTTTTGTATTAGGTGCTTTTTTATTTGAAGTGTCTTTTGTGTTAACTGATTTTGATTCAATTATACCTATCTTGTGATCAATCGATTCAGACATCTGAACTAATGATTGGGCAGCGTTTAAATTTTCACTTTTCTCACGTTCACTTTCGTAAAGATATTTTCTATTCGAATTATTTGTAATCAAAAGTGATTCAGGTGGATGATTTATAATATCCTTAGGAACTTCGTCTTTTACATCAAGTGTTAAGTTTTTTGTATATATTTCTTCAGTTGCTTCACAAGTTTTATCTTGGATTTTGTCGGTTTTAGGAGACACGCATAATTTATTAAGATTATCACTATCTTCATTTGTAGTAATATTTTGAACAGCTGTCGATGGTAGGTTAAGAAGAGTTTCTGCTATTTGAAGATCAGCTTCTGATGGTATATTTACGACAGCACATTCAAGAACATCTTTATTCATGTTTTTCTCAATAATTGTATCAGTATTAGCAGCAAGCGATTGTTCATTAATGTTATACTCATTCAATTGGTCTTGGTTTTTGGTCTGTTTTTTTACTTCAGTATCTTTGTCGATTATTTGTTCTGTCATATAATTTTCAGACGTCTTATCAGACTTTGTAATCACTTCACCAGTAAATTCATTTTCCAAACTTTCACTTTCCTTATGATTACCATTAATATTATTACCAACTCCGGTATCTTTATTGTCATCTTCAAATAATTCATCAGGTGGATCATCACTTATGACTCTGGTAACTCTATCAGTTTCACGCGATACGCTTAATAATGCATCAACGGCAGACGCTGTTGACTCATTCATATATCGCTGGATTGATTGCTCATAGGAGTTCTGTACAGTTAGATCAGGAAATTTCATTTCGGGTACGTTGTTTTCAGTTTTATTTGTCATTACACTTTTTATTTCTGATGAATTGTCTTTATGTATTCCTTTAACAATATCATCGGTCGCTTTTGAGATATCGTCAATTTGATGCTTAGTATCTTGATTTATTGAAAACTTTGCTACACCTGAAAATTCTATACCAATTGGCTTTATCTCTTGTGTAGGATACAACACGTTTTGCAGAGGTTTAGATACAGAAAGAGTACAAATTTGCTTATCGACTTTTGATATATTTTCTGCTACTTTATTAGTAGAGGCACCTATTGCGATAGATAAGTTATTTTCAGTTTGATTTGGCTCTTCAATATTACCAAGCAAATTACATTTTTCTGTTTCTCGTAATTGTGCTGCTTCTGCTTTCATTTTCTTTAACTGTATTTTTGGTGCCAAGCGTGCCACTTTAATATGTTCTATAGGTGGTGATTCTCTTGCTTCTGGGGAAGACACTACATCTGAACCATTAATTTCGATTTCAGAGGTATCCATACGTTCTACAGCATTAAGTTGTTCTGCAACATATTTTCCAATAGCATCTTGACTTCTCGAATGTCGACTACGAAAAAATGTTTTTGTTTTAAAAATTGCTTTTGTAGGTTGCGATTCTACTATAGGTTTATCAATTAAACTTTCTGATATACTTTCCTGATTTTTGTCTGGTGATTTCACAACTGAAGGCTCAGGAAAATTTTCCTCCACTTTTAATGGCTCTGGAACTACTGGTAGTACTGGTACATTGGTTTTATTCAGTAATTCTGCAACTTCTCTAGCAACATCATCATCATCTAAACTGAGACTCTTTGTATCTTCTTTGCGTTTTGGATTCTTGACACGTGGTATTTTCCTACCAGCATCTGTCTCCAAATGCCAATCTTCATCTTCACAAAATTCATATTTAGAATCACTACAAGACTCTGGTTTTTCACTTGAAGGTGGACTTTCTAATTTTTTTTCAACTGGTGACATTAACTCAGCTGGGATTTGAGCACTAGGTAATTCAGTAGGTATGGGTACTGCAGGCGACTCTGCTGCTACAGCTACTTCAGGTGATGCACTCATAATCATTGTTGTAGAGTCATCATTTGATTCTTCCTCAACATCATCCCAATCAGCCAATAAACTACTTTTAATTTCTTCATTTGTTTTGATTTTCTTAATTTCATTGTCAGGTATTTGTTCATCTGCTAAGCGTTTTTTGCTTTGTGATGTCTTTTTAAGAATCTTCTCGGTCTTTTCTTTACGGGGCCGCCGGATTTTTTGTGATACATTTGATGATTTAGATGGCAGTTTTGAGGTGACATTTTTTCGCACTGATGATGGGGTGTATGCGGTAAACGTAACACTGTGAGATTTGTTATGTAAAATTAAGACATTTAATCGTGATGTTGTAAAAGAACATGCATGGCAAGAGTAAATACCAGTGCTAGCAGTTGTCGGAGTAGAAAAAATATCATTACGCTTTTCCTCAATTTCTGATTTGTTGTCAATTACTTCATTAGTGATTTCGTTATTTTGATTTTCAGATTCCACACATGTTTTAGATGGGGTTGGTGATACCTTAGATGTAGTGTTTTCTGAATTTGGGCTTGTATTAGATTTTTGGACCAGTATATGAACTTTATAATCACTTTTTTTTTTAATCTGCAATTTACAAAGTATTATTGGTTTAATTATTAACAATCAAATCATCTGCATAAATTATATTTTATTTATCTTACCTTTGTGATAGAAGGTGAAATTTTTGGAGATTCTAGTTGTCTTCCTCTTCCTAACTTTCCTGAAATATTGAAATATGTGTTATTAATAGTTACTCCTCAATTGTATCTAATATAAAATTACCATAGTTAAAGAAATTATACCTTTTTTAACCAAGCTAGGTGTCTTCTTTGCAGAGTGTCCAAAGAGACCCGCATAGCTTTCCTTTTTTGTTTCTTGAAATTCTTCTCTATTAAGTATGTCTAAGTCACCACCCAAAACTGTTTCTGCATGGACAACATCTTCCGGAAATTTTTCCATGGGGCCATGTTTATTTCTGTACAAGTCTAAAATACATAAACAAAATAAATAGATTATAAGTGTATTTTTTTATAAGTATTAAAATACAATTATTTCTATAATATAAGAGACAATATGCGGGCGACCGAGCTTTGCTGGGTGTTTTAAAAAATCACCTATCTAGGTATACTTGGAATGTAAAACATTATCTAAATACAAATTTTCATCCAAATTGATTGAGCCCTTTGCGAGAAACCAATTGCATATATATATACATACAAGAATTGCTCACTTAGTATAATAAGATATGTATTTCTATGATTAGGTTCGCCATAATGGAAATAATACCTAAATACCAGAAAAAGTAGCAGTTAATACCAATAAATAATAATAAAAAGGTGGCAAACTCTTTGGTATTTTTTTCTTACTTGCATACAAATACAATACAAAAATTTAATTACATTTTACTAGATATAGTTTCAATACTTTGTACAAATAAAACAAAAAAACAAAATAAAACAGGGTATGCACATTTAAAGATGTCATAAAATATTCCTAAAAAACTTTTTTAAGATGCCCATCCCTGTATGTTGAAGTATGTTATTACAGTGTAGTCATAATATGAGTAACAATATATTAAGCTACGTTGAATAGAGCAACAAAAAAAGTATGAGAAGGATCCTGGTAGTAGCATAATGATTAATGATACTTTGATTTTAAAATATTTAAGGAATTTTAAGTTTATATATTTTTTATGATTCAATTCCCTTGAGTACTTACATAATCCTTTACTAATAAATTCATGCTTTTTGCTGCAGTTGTATTTGTAAATACAGTTGATGTTCCGGACATACTCACTGTAAATAAAAAACGAAACTTAATAATACTTTGTAATATTTATTCTTCATTCATATTGTCTATTTCTTTCATACAGAACAAAAATGAATCACATTATCATCTTCAAAAACGGTAATAAAATGGAATTTTTATAAAAGAATGTGCTTTTTACAGATTTCATTGCAAGCAAAATAGGCGCATATGGACGTCGAGTTGCAGATAACAAGCCCATGTGAACCTGTAATCTGTACAGATTTAATTTTCAATCATAATCAATAAGAACAGGGTTTAAGGCTTGTAATGCAACTCGGTAAATTTTGAATGAAATAGAAATAATATAAGAATTGTACATTTGGGTACCATGACAGCTTTTTTTAAAATCATATTAGTTTATGAAACATGACATAAAATTATTTTTAAATTTATTGAACATACTGCAGAGGTATAAAAAGAAAATACTCTACATTATTTTCTTTTTAACTTGTATGACCATCAAGAACACACTAAACAAAGAACATGATGTTTACAGTGCTATCATAAATAATTCAGAAAAACAAATTTATTGTAAGGGAGATGATCCCACATCAGGGTAATATTTAATACAGTGTAAACTCTTTATAACGAAACTCAAGGGACTGAGAATTTTTTGTCGTTATAGAGAGTTATCGTTATATGGAGTGAACAAGAAAACAACCAAATTAACAAGAATTTTTAATATGTATGTCTTAGATAATAAATGCTTATAAATTATTGTTACACATATAGTCTGATAACTTTGTCTGACGTTTTTTGCTATGCCAGTACTTGTTTTGTATTATTTTATGTATTCTATTCATATCTAGATATGTGGTGGAATCGTCTTTCTACACATTTCTTCGTAATAGAGAATGACGTATCGCTATAAAGAGTGTTTCAATATGTGGGTTTTAACGCAAACCAACCAAGTTGGGCTCACTTCAACGTTATAGAGAGTTTATCGTTATAAAGGATAACGTTATAAAGAGTTTACACTGTATTATCATTGCCATTAGGGAGATTTCATAATCCAACAGAAAGTTAAATATATATAGGGTGGATTTTTGAGACGGGGCAGTAAGGGTAGTTACCCTAACTAGTATCTACAGGAAAGCTTTCTGAAGAGAATGTCCTCAATTTTTCAGCTATACTAGCTTTTATATTGTTACATTATTATATATTAGTAAACTTTGAAAATAATGTTTCTTTAAAATAATTGTTGCCACACTAAAGTTGCACTGGGTATGTGATTTTATACAGCTGAGTATTTTTATTACTTACTTAAATAATAAGCTTCTAGTAAGACTAAACTTTCTGTGTTTGAGCTCTTTTTTGTTTTAGAATGTCAGAAGTCAAGCATCAAACTATGTAGATTTTTACTTTCAAAGTTAATAAAATAATGAAATGTTTTCTTTTGAAAAATTTTTGTTTATTTTTATCCAGTCTTCTTTGTAGCAGCCAGACTATCCATAATAATAAGTTTAATTAAGGGTAAAAATAAGCTGGAGTTTCTTTTCTTGCAAAAGGTTATTGAAGCCACAATGATTTCCTATTAAAATGTATAGGAATTTTTTTTTGCTATTACGGACATTTTTAGTACTCTAACCTCAGTTGGTCCTATAGAGTTTATTGATCCCTATAAAAACCAGGATTGATTAGCATGAAAATTGATTTCTATAAGAAACAGGATCTGTTAGCATGAAAAAAGTTTATGTGTAAATAGTCCATTTTTTGCAGACTACAAACACTTAACTGCCTCATTAGCCTAGTTGTCGTAAGCGCGACTGCTAAGATCGAGGTCCTGGGTTCGATCCCCAGGTCAAGCAAAGTATTATTGGGTTTTTCCTATGAAATTCTCGGTAGCAGCTCGGATTTTGGCTTCGTGTCCGATTAATGGCAATAGAATACAGGCGTGATGGTATGTATGTGCATACACTTAAAAAAAATATACAAAAGCCAGTCAAATTGTCTCAAAAAATTAAGGAAAGTCTTTCTCCTCAGAAAGTTTTTGTAGCTACAAGATTAGAGTACCTACCTACCCATAGTGCCCCATCTCAAAAATCCAGCCTGTATATAACCAGTGAGGTAACAGATATTTTTGTGCAAGTAGCAATTTGTGGGCCTTCAGAGGAAATGTTCTACTGATATTACAAAATGATGGGAAAAAACTCTAATGGGTTCCAAATAGCTAGGGATACATATCAATGATGGCATATGACTGAAAACATATAAGGGGACAGAAAAACTCTGTACCATTGTGAAGATGATAAATCAAGGAGGAGATGAAATAATAATAGTAATTGATGCTTCAGAAACATTTATTTATACCCAAGTAATTAAAGGTGATTTTGGTAGGAGCTGCCAAGTTGTAGTTTTTATTTTAATACATTAAAATAGGTTCTTTGACTCTGTTATTTAATATTGGTGGCATTTAACATGATATAGTTTGGTTATTGTGCATATGTGAAATGGATTATAAATATGAACTGAAAACATGCCATTTCAGATGTCCCAAAAACTCCCTAAAACAAGGGTTCCCAAAGTTTTTTATCATGCCTCCCTGCTGCCTTAAATGATAATACTCATGCCCCCTTTGGCTAAGCAAAACAACAGCAAGTAGTTCATCACGCATTGTAAGCTCAGGTGCTCTTGTTTACATATCTTCACACCTCCCAAGTGGGGCACACTTTGAAAATCAATGTTCTAGATAGTTCTGATAAGGGAGTTATCATCTTGTCAGACTCCAACTGGAATATTAGAAATTTCTATGTATAGTCAATTTCTTTGAAAAGAATCAAAACTTACAACTGAGCAATTTCTCTTCTACCACTCACAAACATTTACATATAAAAAATCAATAACATACTTATTATTTTCATTAAATAAAACTTTTGTCAAAATTTTAGGTTTTTCAAATGTAAACAGTATCTATTGAGAAAATACTGTTGTCATAATAAACAACAAATCAAATCAATAGAACTCTTTTATTTAAAAGTATGGCAAAACAATTTTAGAGAAGATTTTTACATTTTGTGAACAATTTAAGAGACAATATTGTCTCCTTCAGAAATGTTTTTTTTACACCTGGTTATTCACAACATTTCCGATTAAGATCCTAGTTGTATTATGTAATAACTGTCCTGATAGTAAAATAGTTGTAAAGATCCAACATATATTTGTGATTGAATAATAAATATCTAATGGCTCCAGAGCTCTTGAGGGTTAACATGTGTAGTAAGTTCGAAAAAAAGAAGGCAAATGTCAGCTCAAGCTCACCAAAGGGTCTACAAGTAACAGGCAGCGAGCATTAATATTTGTACTTACGAACATTTCTACTATGAGAATAAGAAAATATTAGTATATTATTTGATTTACAAGCCTCTCCATAATTTATTCATAATATTAACTAAACTAAACAAATTTATAATGCGAGTGTGAAAGGAAACGTTGGAAGGTCTAGATCATTGGTAGGCAAAGTGCAGCTCCAGAGCCGCATATTGCTCTTTGGCCAAGGAGATGCAAGCACATTGTTCGCATTAATAAATATTTATTAAGTATGAAATTTAGTTTTATTTAGTGTACTACTTATTTAGTGCAATAAAAGTTTACTAACCAAGCAGATTTGGCTCCCATTTTTTTTTTAAATTGTTGTAATGTTCATATTTAGCTCTTTGGCTAATAAGTTTGCCGACCACTGGTCTAGATGAACATTCATCTATCAAATTGGAGATGTTCTGAAGAAAGGTCAGGTCAAGAGTACTCTAAACCGATGAATATTAAAGGAATCTTATGAGTTGGCAATATCCTGAACTATAAACACCTCACTATTATATCTATGGAATTGCTCATGTGACTTTCTTGTTTACACTCTTGATTCCTTTCAAAGAAATGGACTATAGACTTGACCCAGCCAAGTGCTTTTTGCAGTGCCAAATAAGAAGTAATTCAATTTACATTCATTCATATTATATTTCACTTTCTCATCCTCATATCTACATAACCTACACAAAACCCTTAACAGGTTATAAAGAGAACTTTGAAAACACTTTTATAAAATTTTAGATAGAAGTATGTCAGTGAAGGTAAGAATGTGATATCAAAAAAACTATAGGACTTGAAAAAAAAACGACTAACAGTTTATGTTATTTATAAGATGTATTATGGGTTGTTATATTGCTATAGTTTTTAGTAGTGTTGTTGTTATTTATAAGTTCATAAATAATTAATATTTTAATAATTCATAAATTTGCTTACTACATCAAAGGTAGTGATGATTTTATGTTTAAGCACTATGTTTGGTGTATAATTTTATGTTTAGCTTATCAATTACTTTAATTTTAAGAAAAATCCCCAACTTTACTATGCTTGGTACTCTCAATTGATTTTTTTTAAATTATGTACAATACACTCAGTTACAGAACAAAGGCAACGCATAATTCAGCTTTACTCTGAAATATGTACATTTATTCATAAATTTGAATACATAAGTTATTGCAACTTACTACGTATCCTCCTGAAAGAACTTGACGACAGCTATAGGAGGCTTCCGAAAAGATGGCAATAAATCTGGCGGTAGCTTCTCTGGGGCGACCACTTCACCGGGCCACCAACAAGAGCCCAGCTTTACCCACACAACCTCCCCGTCCAAATAACTTATTTCAGTCTGTTCACACATCACCACTTATCTCTTCAGGCAAAACGCACGACCATATTTTGTCAAGGAATCACTGTATAAGAGTACTGCAGTTTTTATAACATTTTCTCTTCTTCACGATACTTGACTTTTAACACCTTGACCGCCGAAAAAACGTTAAGCAGAACAGTACAGATATTTTCTTATATTTGTCAAAACAGTGGCAAAATATTAAATTGTAAATATCACCGACTGCGTACGAAATTATTTCGTTTGCTAGTTCGGGTGGCAGCACTGCTTCTGTGAATAAAAGAACAATGTTTTTATTTTAACTAATTTCTCTAATCTCAAAAATACTTATAAGAATTGAATTATTTTATTAATTATTTTTTTAAGTAAATTATTAAATATGATGACATATATATATTAAAAGATATGAAACGCGTAAACCGGATGCAATAAGATTGGTTGGCGTCAGCAGATACCAACATAACAAAACTAAAGGTGTTGCCATTTAGATCAGTGTTGTCATATCTATCAATTTTTTGGTAATCTACCTATTGTGCCTCCCACAGAATAAACAATCCATTAAAAGCATTATGTAGGCGTGTCGCGTAACCATTAACGATGTGTAGTTCCACAAACTTGAACTCAATCCGGCCGTAGTCATGTTCTAACACTATGACAAAGTGGCCGTTTGAAAATTGTTTTACGTAATGCAAATATATCGTTTATCATAGTTTATTCTTCAGTTTTAGAGTGTAAAAACGATGGTAGAAATAAAAATCTTCTAAATGGAGGTATCATATACAATCGGAGAGTAACATATCTTTATTAATTAATTAAATAAAATCATATTTTAAAGAGAAATAAATGGTAGTATAAAATTTCACTAATAACAAACAACCTTAATCATATAGAAACAAAGTTTATTTGAATTTAACTAGTGATTTATTGCTACTCAATTAGAGCTGGACGAATCGCTCAGTAGTATAATCGACATCGATAAAAATAGAATATCATAGTCCTTACCGACGATCAAGTTCTGTAGCTATTCTTCTTTTTTTATACGCTAGTAATTTTTGCTAAATAAATGCCTTAAACAGAGTGGAAAAAACGGACGCGCCATGGAGGAAAAGTATATTAAATGTGGACGACATAAAATTTTACTCAAAAAAAACATTATTTCATTTTTTTTTTTATATTAATTACAGCATTTACAGATTTTCTCAAAATAGCTTACCTATACCGGAAATCGAATCAACTAAAAAATCGAAAAAACCGACATTCACTATTTTATTGCACTAATCGATAGGGTATATGATAAGGATACAAATCGAATGGATTGGAAAGCTGATTTGGTTGTATAGTGTGATATGAATGCAAGGGCAGCAGGTGGAGGTGATACACAAGATATAGATGAGAAAATATGAGCAGATAGAGCGTGACGAGGGAGGTGAACACCGTCATGTTGCTGCGTGTCCTGTCAATGAGATGCAATGCTACGTGATGCGATACGATGCAGTATGAGATAACACGACACCTTCCACTGTCCGAAGCGCCACAAACAGTTAGGCAACAAACAAGCGCTGCACGGTGCTGCGGCCAGTTGCGACCTTCCTTATAGAGTCATCACATCTCAGTCCAGGATGCCACGCTGGAGCAGGCCTGCACGGTTTGATGCTGCGTCCGGTGTAGAGGCTCCACGATGTGGAGAGTGATCGCCATTGCAGTAGCACGAAGTAGGAGCCACAATTAAGGTGGCAACTCAAACTTTTAAGTCACCAAAACGATGTCACAAATCATCACACAAAGAGGTGACAAATGCAATAATACGCTCTGAGGCGGGAACCTGGGAACCTGGGAGGTTCTGCTATCATTGCGGTTACCAAATAAGGGCCTTTAGCACCATAGCGGTTGTAAATTGGTTTAAATATAAATTCAAAGCCAAATAGTAAATCGTCTTATTTTTTTTTAAATTGTCAAAACCCAATAAAAAACTACCTTTTAAAACTTTAGTTAGTACTTAAAAAGTATGAACTTCACATATGCATGTAGTAATAAGCTGCTATTTTGCCATAACAAACAGATACTTCAATTATATTAATTGTATAGGTACCAACATTTATTTTTACCTTAATTATATTTTGTCTCCACTTTATGCGCAAAATATTGTAAATTATAATATTTAAAAGTTTCACTATTTTTTTTTTTTTTTTTTTTAGAACTGACTACACTGTTAGCCTTAGGGGCCCTATCCTAAAACAGAGCCGCTGCGGCTTTTACAGCTTCACCGGACTTGGGGGCGAGCGCTTACGGCACTCAGCCGCGAAAGTTTGTGCGTTTCACTAATATGAAAACGAATGTTATGACCAAAATAAATCATCGATAGGTAATTCTCGTAACAAAGTGCCACTACATCCCTATTCGAATAGCATCGACTTTATAGATGCTTTGTGAATAACAACCGTAATACGAAGCAACTAGTTCTATGATGAATAAAATGTTTTATAGTGACATCTAACGTCGTCGACTTGCGGTACTTGTTGCTAATTTCAAACTTGCTGGAGTCTCGAATAAAAAAGTTCTTTAAAGTGATTATACACAAAATAAAATTAAGCCTTATCTTCTATGAAGAGAGTTTTATTTTGAATATATACTTTAGGTAACTTAACGCATTTTGTATTTATATTACTTTTGAATTGTGATTGGTGGTTTAATTAGTAGTATTATGTTTTGTTTGTGTGATTTTGGCGACATACTACACGTACACTTAAAGAATGGGATTGAAAATGGCGTCGCTTCTGTTCACCTCTCACTCGCACAATGTCGCTATCTATACTCACACTAGCCGGTACGGACAGCTACACAAAAACATTAATTTATAAAGTTTTAATAAATATAAATATTCATGTACCTAATTCTGCACAGATATTTTATTAGATGACAGTCAGCTAATAACAATATCTATACTAATTAATAAAGTGAATTTTTTGTTTGTTTGTTTGTTTAAACACGCTAATCTCTGGAACTACCAGTGGGATTAGAAAAATTACTTTTGTGTATGATAGCCAGACTCTTGAAGAATAGTGTAAGTTATTTAAGATTATGCTACAACTCTCAGATAGCCCTAAATATTGATTTTTGTTACGTAAGTTGGAAGTGGAGGCCCTCCCGAACTGCTTTAATCGCGTGCACTGGAGTAATCGTTAATGTAACGGAAATACAATGTTCTACAATAATATTGGTTCTTAATATATATAAAAAATCAGCGATATCATATGCCTATCTCTTATACATAAGCCTCAATAAGGAAATTTGTGACAAAGATTTGTTGAAAACTAAAAAGTGATTTATGAGCATTGTTTTTAGACATGGAATATTAATACTTACAACCAAAAGTTACTTCATCATAAAGACAATTTTATGAAGTTAAATTGTGTTCTTTAGATTATGTATTTGATGATTAGTGTAGGAAGTAATGAAAAATAAAAATTAATTGTACTTGCGAGAAGAACAATAAATGATAGACTAGATGGGTGCGTTGGCGGCGCGGTGTTTGTCGGATAAAATTAACAAGGGTGAAACCGTGGGACACAGCTAGCATTTTAATATAACGTTATAGTGATAACGTTATCGCTATAACGTTTTATTAAAACATATCGTTATTAGCGGATTGTCGCTATAGATCCCGTGTATGCTGACAGTACCGGCATAATTAGCCGCCATTTCTAATCCCATTCTTTATCTTTACGAATAGTAGGTCCCGATACTGTGATACATGTGTAGCATTGTGTACCAATTCCAACTTAATCTTTATTCCGTGGTGCCTCCAGACTACTTATTTATTACGATGACACTTAAATCTATTTATTTTTAAAACATTGAGACACAGTATTGAAAGTTTTTTTCTATTAAAGTTTTAATTAAGCCCTACGAGTACAGACAGAACAGAACAGGAATACTGCTTCCAGACTAGTTCCGAAAAATCACTAATTAAATTTTTTACTTTACGAAATACTTTATATTATTGTTTAATTAATACTTTTTTGCAATATGCTCAGAAAACATTACCAAGTTGAACCAAAAGTGAACATGACATGCCCCTTCACTAAAAGAAATATGAATGCTATACCTGGAGAGTTCCGAAAGCATGTTTCATCTTACCAGTACCTAATGTTCCTCTGCTATGCAAATTTGTGAGAAAACAACTCGTATTCCAACATGACAGTGCTAACGTTGAGCATTGAGAGACTGTTTTCCTATATCAAGAATATAAAAACTTGTCAGAGAAATTCATTTTGCACACTCTAGAGGGGTTGCTGCATACAGAACTAAAATATTAATTGCAAATAACTGGCATCCTAGTTCAGAACATTTAAAACTTATATGAATAAATAAGTTCTTCTAGAGCATTTTCTAATTTACATATTTTTAATCTTCGTAATTTACTCAAGTATAGTGCGTAAGTAGGTGGATGATCTACTGAATTTTAATTTTACAGTCTACCAACCACTACCAATTTTTTTTTTTTTTTGGACCTGACTATACTGTTTGCCTTTGGGACCCTGAAGCCGCTGCGGCTTTTACAGCTTCACCGAACTTGGTAACCACCAGAGATAAATAACAATTGTAACCACTACCATTTTTTGGCACTTCATTTATCAATTTTATAAAATTTCCTTTGGCAACACATATTTTGTTTTTTTTTTTTTTTTTTTTTAATTTGTCATAAGCTGACCATTCACGGATTGCTTATTTATTTCTGCGCTAAATACACTATATAGCTACATGTCAATAATGTGGCTAGATGACATAGTAATTTTAATTTCATCATGATTGATATAAATTACTAAAAGTGTAACAGTGAAACTTGTTTTTTTTTAATGTATGGACTTTCAAACTTAATTTACAAGTTTTGGTAGGACGTAGACAAGAGAGAAATTAGAAACATCACAATACCAATAATTTTGTTAGCCTGAGGGGCTATAGTTTTTAGGACCTCTCAAGCTAACAATATAAAAAAATATGATTTTTCATAATATCGATGTTTTAGGGAATCTAATATTGATATCAAAATATCGATATTTTCAAGGTAAACACACAATGTAGAGAGTAGGCATGGAACTTATAATGCATCACTGCTATTTTTCACATGAAAACCAAAACAATTTGTCACCTGCTTGCTATATTGAATCCAAAATAACTGCTACATATTATATAGTATGTGTTAACTTCACAGAATTCACAAATTGCAAAAGTCATACTCTTATACTCCTTCCATATATCGCACGATCATTTATATTCACTCAATTAAAATACAACTCGCAAAATTTATACACCTAGCATAAGTCGCACAATCATATAAATTAACTCTACTAAAATAAAACTCTCAAAATGTATACACCTAGTGTTCCAGCGCAATTCCTCGCGCATTAAGTTATACTAGGATAATTTTGTCAGGTGTTCGCTATAAAGAGTTTAACACATTTAATGCAATATTATCACTTAACCGACGACCGTTAATATGTACACACGCTATTTTATGAATACTTGAAAGTGTAAGCGGTCTCTAATTTAGCCCTAGTGTATTATAAAAATATACAACTAGCATATATCGCACAATCATTTAAAACCACTTCACAAAATTACAAATCGCAAAAATCATACGCTGTAATATATCGAATATGAATTCACTTCACTTCACAGAAAATCGCAGAATTCATACAACTGTCATATTTCGCACAATCGTATTATTTCACTTCGCCGCATAGCGATTAGCGGAAATCGCAGTTTGTAACTGTTTTTTATTTAATCACTTCACTGCATAGCAAATCGTAGAAATCGCAATATCGCATTTTCATCACAGTTTTTAACAGACTCTAAAAAAGACTGAGGTTATTGATAACTGATCTGAACGTGATAATTGATTACCATGTACCTATACTTTTTTATGGCTGTTCAATCATAACTTCCCTGTTTAAAAACCGATTTGGATGATTATTTTTTCGTTGGAAAGTGAATATTTCAAGTGTGGTCACATTGTAACTTCATTGACATTGGACCCACAGACTAAGATTGGACTTCTATGCATTGGACCTTTGACTTCCAAGATACAACAGGGAACTCTTCCAAGTCATTGAAGTTGGTTTCCTTTTTTGTTACAAATTATCTTGTTCATTCAGTCACTTCATTTCTTTGGTCTTTCCATTGTGTGATGGCAAAGCTACGGGTGCGAAAGAGACAAGCAATACAACAATACTGGTAAATAGTAAATCTTTCGAGTGAAATTAGAAATAAGTTATTGAATCTTATTGGCACTACTCTCAAGACTTGAATTTATTGAGAGTGTTTTATAGGGCGCTTAGGCAAGGCTGAAAAATAGGAGATAGTTATTTTATGTCTTTTAGACTTGATTAAATAATTTTCCTCATATAGATAAATATTTTTTAATAAATTAAAAACACAACGAAAACGAAATACGAGTACGGCTAAAAGTGCTAATAAATGGCGGTTTTTTTTTTGTTCATCATTTGTTGCACTTAGGGAATTCTTTTATCGCATATGAAATAACAGTGTGGGGTAGCTGCGTGAACAAATCAGCGCAGCGCGGCGTGCGTCCGGGAACAACAACGCGTTGTGTCGTCGTCAGAGTGGTTTTCTGGTTTCACGACTAGCGATGTGACCGAACGACCAGGGACTCCTCTCGAGATTGATTTCTTTTAATTTCCCCATGGCCACCAAAAAATTTCCCGAAAATGATACAATTCCTGCAACTATTCCCCAAATAACTTAAACCTACCCATTCCTTAAAATGTTTGTTTATTTCTACTAATGGCAGCTTTTAGACGTGGAGTTATGTGTACACAACCATAAAATTATTATAGTACCTATCCAAAATTGTTTACTATTTTTTTAAATATTTAAATAAAAACATATAAAAACAGATGTTCCGACCAGATAAACAAAAATAATTGCCTTATGGAAGCCACATTTGCTTTCTTCGTGCTGTCTTTTCTGTTCGATAAGTATTTATCTCTGTGTATATGTTTATGTATATTGTGTGATTCGATAGCTATTTTAAATTTGAAAATATGGAAGTATTAAGGTATGTGCACGGTTCCACTCACCTTGGGTTGCCGCAAGTCGATTCTTGTGTCCCGGGACGTGGCTTCGCTCCAGAGATGGGTTTTCCACACACGACACAATTTTATAATAATTTTTAGTGTTTTAGAATACTTGCGTGCGCGAGCGATTCAGTTGTCGCAACGGCTACGCGGCTTCTCAACGACTCCCAGATGGCGCTAGGTGCGTCACATACCCGGGTGAGCACGTGTTGCCATTTATGAAAACCCAACATTTCCCCCCACCGAAATCCGCAAGGATTTCCCAGTTATCATACCAAAGATGACTTGATAAAACCTTGATTTGTGTGAAAGTAAATGAGGTTGAATGGAAATAATAAAAATGTATGCGTTAGTTTAATATAGTGGACTGTATAATCATAAAAATCTAATAAATATTATAATAATTTGAATATAGGCATAAATAATAATGGTTTTACATAATACTGTTACATTATAAAAGAAATAACTATACTTATACTGAGTTCTGCTCCAATGGCAGAGGACTCCCCTTGGAAACGGTATTCGTTTCCATTTGAATTTCTTGAAGAAACAACACGGACAACGCCTTCGGGGCCTTGATGTAGTTTTGATATTTTAGCTAACGCCCACTTGAGAGGTGGAGCATCATTATTAATCAATACAAGATCGTTTACTTTAAGGTTTTTGCATTTGGTAAACCATTTTTGATGTTGTTGTAAAGTGTGTAAGTAATCTTGTCTCCAAAGTTTCCAAAATTGTTGTGACATTTGTTGGATCAACTACCAAATATTCAACTTGGAAGTAGAGATATAATTTAAATCGTACTGCGGTATTGATAAAAAGTCCCTACCTATGAGGAAATGAGCGGAAATTAGAACCTCAAACTCGTTTGGATAGCTGAGTAAAGAACATAAGGGTCTTGAATAGATTACTGCTTCAACGTGAGTAGAACGGTTACAGACTTCCTGAAATGATAGTGCCTTGGTATCAACAGTAATTTTTAAATGTAATGTTGTAAGCAGCAGCGAGTGCTTTACTTCAAACATTATATTCCAATGGGTAAGGCGGCCCACTACTTTGAGAAAACAGTTGGAATTTATGAAGAGGTTCAGCTTTCGCAAGGATTTATTGCAGCTAATATTATTAAATAAAGTTGTTAAGTCACTTGAAAAGTTATGTATTTGAATGGATTTAACTATAATATCATGTGCCTTCCTAATGAAGGCTCCAAGAGGCTTACGTTTTCGAACAGTTACTCTGCGACTATGGGTGAACTGCAACCATCGGACAATGATATTTATAAGTTTGTAGAAGTTAAAATATTTTTCTGCCAACCTGTAAACTCTCTTTGTTTGGCTAATCTCGTTGTAAGCAAGAATTATCCGAGGACATTTGAATTCAGGTGGCTTACTGTCTCTAAATTCAGCTATGGTTTTAATCAGCCAATGGGGCTGATGGAGATTTAGCCACTGAGGTTCGATAAACCATTCTTGATTGGCTAAAAATTCAGATGGTAATACGTGACAAGAGTATATATCAGCGAATGAGAAATTTGATTGATTCAGAAACTTACGCAATAACATATAATGAGACGGTCGCTGACTCTGATCAACATTTATTTGCCAATACCTTTGACAAACGTATGTAGGAAGGCAAATTCTATTTTTACGAAAGTTAGTCAACAGTTGAATAATAACGGCATTAAGTTTAGGACCTGGTAGTGATATTGAATCCAGTGACATATTATTTGACGTCTTGCCAGGAGCATTAATTAGCACTTGATGAGTAGTCGTGGCACTTGTCTGTTTGGTAATGCAGAAATGCAGAATGATGTATTTCGAATTCACGTTCTGGCCATCACCAATGCAAGTCATATGCCCGAGCTCCTTATATTCACGCATGAATTTATGACACTGAGTTTTAAGGTCAGACTTCTTTTCTAATTTCGACTTTAAGTTGAGAAGTCGGCGACTTGCCATTTGACTCGAGTCGCTGAGTTCAACTGATAGTCGAAGTGGGTATTTAACAACATATCTACTGGTATTGTCACGTTTATATTCTTTTGCAAATAAGTACTCTGCGAGTTCATCGTCTGGGCCAAGTTTTTGGTAAACGCACAGAAAGTTCTATCCAGAACAACATTTGCCGCAGTTAGAGTGGTACCACTAGTAGGATGATCATGTGCAGTCTGACCCAATATGACGTACCCAAAGACTGAACTCATTGCCGCGGGTAATCCATGTTCACGCGGAAGTATCTTTTGACCGTTATAGATGTACGGAAACAGATCACCTGCAAGCAACATATCAACGGGTGCGGGCCTATAGTAAGTCGGGTCAGCTAACATCAAATATTGAAACTCAAGAATAACTTTATTGGAAATAGGATTGTAGATTATTTGCTATATCAGATATGATAACCGCATCAGTACATAGGATGGATCCATCGCAGTGTCTGGGCTTCACCTTGCAGGTGGTAAGACCGAACTCCCGAACTGGATTGCCTCCTAGACCAATCGGTTCAAATTTACATTAACGTCGCGACAGGCCTAATCGTGTTGCACAGTCTTGAGTTATGTAGCTCGTCATAGCTCCGCTATCAATTAATGCACGTACGGTGTCGTACTGACCTCCACAATCTGCGACGTGAATAACCGCGGTGCCGAGCAAGACTGTCACATTAGCTGAGCACGTAAGTGAGACTGCACTAGAACTCGAATTTGCAAAAGAATCTATGTGCAGTGTGTGGTGATGCTTGTTTTTGCAGACCGTACAACGTACCTTTGACGAGCAGTCATTGACAGAAAGTTCGCGTAAACAATTTTCACAAAGTTTTAATTGTTTAATTCTATCGAGACGCTGTGCCGGAGACAGGTCGATGTAGTCGGTGCATCGATAAATAGAATGCATATTTTTGCAATACAAATACTCCATGGATTTCTTTTTAGTTTACATGTTGGTTTGCATTGATAACAGCTGACGACAAAGTCGGTCGCTGTGTATTTTGAAATTTTGGAATCGCCGTCTGACTACCTTTTATTTGGCCCCGAGTGTACGTTACACTATTTTTATTAGTGGAATTAGTAGTATACTCAGATCTCTCGAGCACGCGTATATATTTTTAAATAAAAGTAATTAAATCATCGTAAGTGGGTAGTTCTGTATCTCCAAGTTCTTTTTCTAATTCACGTTTAGTTGCGGGGTTCAAGGTTAAGCAAAGCAACATAGAACAAAATAAAACCCGTTAAATCTTTGATTTCCAGAATCTGAAGTGCTTTAATGTTTTCCTGATATGTCTGTAAGAATTCATTAAGCCCAGATGCAGATTAAGTTAAATATTTTATCTAGATAGAATGTAGCCAAAGCGCGATTATTATCATATCGTTTCACTAACGCACTCCAAACGATCTGATAGTTGTCAGATGTTACTGGCATTGACTTTACGATAGTCAGAGCAGGCCCGCTAACAGCTGAGAGTAAATAATAATACTTCTCAATGTTCGCTAAATCTTTGTTGTGGTGTATTATGAAAGAAAATGTGTCACGGAAGGTTGGCCAGTTTTAGAGCTTACTGTCAAAAGGTAACAATTCTAATTTAGGTAACCTAGGTTTTACACAGCTGCCCTTTGCTTTCTCAGTTACACTAAGTTGTCCAAAGGTCCAAACTACTTGATACGCCGCAAATAAAATAGTACATTTCGTCAAAACTTTCGAGTTCTTTATATGAGGGTACATAATCGGGAGAGAATTTCTTTTTAATCAGTGTGATGTCACAAATGCTTTGTGTGAACTTTTCCCGCCATTCGGGCAAATCATGAAAACGAGCATTAAATTCGTCTAGCAACTCAGGTTTATCACAAACATTTTTGGAAATATCATATAAACTTTGTAATCTCACTGTGCGGTCGCTGGTGAAATATAGGTAATTCCTTGGAATTACCTTCAGACAACAAGCTTCCGCTATATGATATTTTCGCTGGCGGGTTTAGTGTGCTTGTAGGTATATGTGAGTCGAGTATGGTGAGCGGACACTCGTTCGATCCCACGTCAGACTAAGGAAATCTAACCACCACCTAACTTTTCGCAACTCTCGTTCATCCAGGCAGGCGGCAGGGATTAGCACGGCTGATCCTGTTAGTATGGACGCGCACAGCACGGCTGCGATCCACCAGCTCTAACTTAACGAAGAAGGCACGGCCAAACGCGAGTATAAATTATTCGGAACGTCCGAACTCACACACGCGCTATCGCTAACGATCCCACCGCAACACTCAACTGCCACGACCGAGGCATATGACAGGCGGCGATGGCAGATCTACCTTCATCTTTGTAAAAACCGAACACTCATAAAACACATTTCTTTCCTTATAATATGTGGTTGTACCAACTTGTCAAACTCCTCGTCGGATCTGACATCAGGTTTCGGAGGCATTATAAATAATACAAATAGTTAATTACACCACAAAATAAAATAGCAATGGCGGTTGGCTGCTATCCGACGATTTTACATAAATTAATTTTGAAAATGACGATCTTAAATATGATGTTAAGAATTTAGTTTTACGTACGTTGGATTAGGAGTTATTTTGAATAAAAAAATGATCTAAACTAGTTTCAGGGTTGTAACTTGTGTACTTATAGAAATAAATGTTATTTTTTTACGCCAAGTTATACTTAAAACTACCTACCGACAAATACGTTGATTAAAACGCTAAAATATAATTTATACGGGAATTATACCAATAAATACATGTAAATGATTAGATATTTAGTTGTATTGATATTGTAACTGGGTAATCCTGCTCGAATTAGACCAAAATGTGTGATTTGATAGCTATTTTAAATTTGAAAATATGGAAGTATTAAGGCATGTGCACGGTTCCACTCACCTTGGGTTGCCGCAAGTCGATTCTTGTGTCCCGGGACGTGGCTTCGCTCCAGAGATGGGTTTTTTCCACACACGACACAATTTTATAATAATTTTTAGTGTTTTAGAATATTTGCGTGCGCGAGCGATTCAGTTGTCGCCACGGCTTCTCAACGACTCCCAGATGGCGCTAGATGCGTCACATACCCGGGTGAGCCCGTGTTGCCATTTATGAAAACCCAACATATATCTCTGTGGTAACCTAACACTTAAAAGTACTCCGGCGTAAACAATATTTTTAGTTTAGGCATTCACAGTTCTACTTTTCCCAGTAATGCTCGATTCTCGTTGGGTGACCAAATGGTTTCGGTCCCCGATACCTCGTGCCCGTGCCCGCCCTCACTTTTACTTTGTTTTCGTTTAGCGTACTTTCTGATTTACACTTTTTATGGTAATTGCTCTGATCCTAAAAGTCATAGCATGATGTTAGATAGCCTATAAACTTCCATAATAAATCAGATATAAAATCTAAAAACACTTATACTTCTACATTCTACAGTTTTTCAGAAATTAGTACGATCAAACAAACAACTTTATGAGCTTTGTAATATTATCAATGTTTAAGTATCATATTATTTAGTATTATATAGATTGTTATCGTAAATTGGGAAAAATCTTAATTCGCATCACAATGTTGAGTTTGAGAAACGTGAAGAGCTCTTTCTCTTTCACATCTATTGGTGGTTACTTAATGCTTACTTATTCGCACATTACGATAACGCCGGCCGACTATTTTAAGTATTATCATTAACATTACTATTGATAGAAATATTATAGGATAATCGACAGCAGAATAATAGTTTCTTCAATAATTTGTTATACATAGCCTAGGAATAATGTATTTCATTATTCGTTGATGTAATAAGTATAGGTATACCAGAATCTCATGGAAAATAGGGAAATTAAATTTTGTTGTAAGAAACACTAGGGTAATTGGAGTAAAATGTCTTGATACTTTTAATTTTTTTATTAATATTCCCTAATATCATTCATCAAAAACATTATTTGTACTACGCTGTCAAAAAAGTAACGGTAAAAACAGCACTGTATTGACAGATGCAACTCAAACTCCGTGCCAAAATGGAAAACAGTTGTGTCAATCTAACAACAACAAAAAAACAATAAATTGAATTTTGAACCATAAATAACAAATCATCCATTCCCGATGCTTTTTTTACTGAATGTATATACTGTAATAGGGGTTGTTGGTTTTCCATAAGACTTGAGTGGTGGAGTAGACTATAAATCGAAAATGCATTGACTTGTTTAGATAATTATATTATGATATCGCCTCTTGGCTTCAATAACGTGATAAGTCCGACAATTCATTTTTATTATTATTTGATATTTGAAACCGCCGTGATCAATTTTATTTTTCCCAAAAACGTGGTATCTTTTATGAGTGTGAGTTTTCTTCTTCATATGCTCTAAATATCTGAATATTTGTATCATGATGTCATGACGCTCCATCAAAATAGTTCTTTTTGATTGGCACTTTACAAATTCAAAGCCAATATTCTTCAGAATAAGCCTGTAAAAAAGCATAAGTAATAAAATGTAGCAACGTTAAACTATAGCAAGTAAAATAAGTAGATACATATATGTGTTACCTCAATGATTCTCTGCCTCCATTGAAACCAATATCTTCCCGAAGAGTTTGTAACAATTTCCTCACGGTTGGAATTTCTTTCCGTACAGTATAAAATTTCTTTATTTTATTTCTGATCACTTCTAAATCAAAACTGTCCAGATTAATTTTTTTCTTTCCCTCTTTCCTCTTTTTACCAGGCGTACAGAACACACCTCCGTTTACTCTTCCTTCATTAATAATTCTTCGTATGGTAGAAGAAGAAACCCCTGTAAGTAACAGTTCAATAATATAGAGTAAGGATAGTACACTAATAATATATACTAATAATATTACTTATTTGATTTCATCATGGGTTTTAATTTTTCTTTTAATGTACGAGAACCCTTAATAATTTACACACAAAAATGTTTGTTTGCAAAATATCAAAAAAGCTGCCAAACTATTACTAACTGTAACTTTAACACTATGATTAAAATAATAATAATTGTTTCGGTACTTAGAAAAATGTATGTATAAAATATAAAGTATCTTGACTTGTTAGTTCTACTTACCAGTGAATGTTTGAACTCTCTTTAAAATCAAAGATTCTGATTGGCCTCCATCTTCTTCTGCACAAATCCTTTGGTATACATTGTAAACAACGTTCCTTGCTTGCAATCGAATTGGTTTTTTCGACATTTTCACGAAAACTGTAACTTTTGAAGAAAAAAACAAAACATCTCTGCAGCGGTTGACTCAACTCGAACTTAATTTGATAGATGAACAATTGATAATTGCCTTATGAAAATCACAATTAATTTTTTTATTTTCGTTCCATGAGATTCTGGTACACCTTTATCATCTCTGGACCAGAGACATTAAAAGAAAGAGACTTTGAAGGGAAAGAGATAAAAGGTATATTAGCCATCAAGGAAATTGTTATTTATCTCTGGCTGTGACTATTATTTTTAAAGAGTTGATATTTCCATGCTCAGTTATGAGTGAAATTGAGTGACAGGATAAGAAATAGTGTGCTATGAGAACATACGTAGTATCCTCTCAGTAGTCTGCGATGAGAACTTTGTGGTGTTAAATGGTTTGGGCATGTAGAGAGGATTAATAAAAGAAGAATGACTCACCAAATTTATAAGGCAAGTGTGAACATTGTAAAGTCCTGGAGGAAGAGGAACGTACATCGATCAAAACGGATTACTTTCTAAAGAAAAGTCAGGTCAAGAGTATTGTAAACCGAGGAGGGTGCGTGAAAAGATTGATTAATGTTGATGAAGCGAAAGGTGTATGCCAGGATGGTAGCAAGTGGAAGGACGTGGTATCTGCCTACCCCGTTGGGAGAGAGGCGTGTTTATATATGTATGTATGAAGCTATGCGATGATATTGCAAGTTAAGGCGATATCATTGATGCTATGTATACTCGTCATTCCCCATCTTCTTTTTGTATGTAGTTCTTTAATATTTGTAACTAGAATAAAGCAGATAATTATAATTATGTCAATGCCATAGAGTCAAAAACGCAGCAGCTGAAGTTATGTGCATGTAGTGCCAGTGAGTGAACCTCACAGAACAATATTTTATACTCTCTGCCAGAGACTCTCTGCCGAGTGAAGAACTACAACTTCATACTGTAGAAATGCTTACTCGAAACACATTAGTACCCCAGATTGCCATTAGTAACTTCTCCATCGCGGGATATTTAAATCTAATCTCCCTTTAATAAATTTAGGGATAAAACCATTATACTAAGCATAAAATGTTGTTTTGAAATTATATATATACACTTATGTAAAATATCATGTAATAAACAACA
The DNA here is from genome assembly GCA_033032175.1 of Saturnia japonica. Lineage (NCBI taxonomy): Eukaryota > Metazoa > Arthropoda > Insecta > Lepidoptera > Saturniidae > Saturnia > Saturnia japonica. Next base: position 11,460,407 of record CM065321.1, on the reverse strand, counting down.
AAAAACATTTCATTGTTTAAAGAGGGATTTATGTACTAAATAAAACAAGATTTAAAACTTCTGCAAAGTGCATTATATTTATTTTTAAGTTTAAAGATAGAGGAAAAGCATAATCAAACAAAAATGCGCCAATTGTCTATCTATAAATATTATAATAACGCGGATTTTTTTTGTTTGTTTATTTGTTTAAACACGCTAATCTCTGAAACTATCACTTGGATTCGAAAAATTATTTTTTTATATGATAGCCAAACTCACGAGGAATAGTATAGGCTATCTAACATTAGGCTACCACTCTCTGCTAGTAGCCTTAAATATTTATTTTTGTCAAGTAAGTCGGAGGTGGAATTGTTCCCGATCTACTTCATCCGGGTGCGCTGGCGTAACGGTTCATGATACGTAATTACAATGTTCTACAAAAATATTGGTCCTTAGTATATTTCAAAAAGTCAGCGATAGCATATGTCTATCTCTTATATATAAGCCACATTATATTTTGCGTTTTTTTTTGTTGAAAGATTCAAAATTGATTTTTGAACATTATTTTTAGACATGGCATATTAATACTGAACAAAAATTATTTACTTCATCATAAAGAAAATTTTATGAAGTCAAATTTTACCCTTTAGAGAATGTTATTTGGACACATAGTTTAAGAGATAATGAAAAATTTAAATAATTTGTACTTGCGGAAAGTGAGAACAACTATTATAATAGACTACCCGGCGTCTTTAGCAGTGCGGTGTTTGTCGGATAAAAACGCGGGTGAAACTTTGATAATAAAATCGACAACGACATAAGTCTTGTTTCTTAACAGACATCCTCAGATTGTAGATTAGGATGGCTAACTTAAGTCGGTGCTGTTGCCTGGTTGACAAACCGGCAAATCTGGTTGTCCTAGTAATATAAACAGGATTTGATACCAAAATGAAGAAGCACTACATTTTTTATTTACGGTTTGGTAAATGGAAGAATTAAATCCATAATACCCAACACGTCGTCTGTTCAGTTTTGGCTAGAAACTATTGGAACATCATTGACTGTTTGTCAATCAAAACTGTTGTGGTCTGGCCGAATCAATACACTAGCCAAATCAATATAAGCTAATTTTAGTAATTTATCCCCGTTCCGCTGCGGTTTTTGGCCCCGGCCCATACAAGAATATCATTTTAAAGTCTAATATCTTCGCAGCTAATTCCAGGCACAATGATCGTAGCGCGCAATCCCCTTTATTGCCAAATGGCGTTGTTACGGTGCCCAATATTACCTATTCGGTACACAAAGTGACGTGCGTAGAGAGCTACTTTCGCTCATTGTCCGGAAAGCCAATGGTCCTGGTGGTATTCCAGCGGTAGTCGTTTAAAAGCTGTGTAGCCGAGTTGTTCTAGTTACTGACACGTCTATACCGCCTCTACTATTACCCAGATGGTTGGATAGATGCCAGTATGTGACATCTTTCACAATATGACTTTTACAAATCGAGCAACAGGTGATCTTCTAACATATGTGTTGCATTAGTGGTATAGAAAGGCGATTGAAGTCACATGGTGAGGCCGTGCGTTTGGTATTGCGGTTGTCATAGATGAAATAATATCGCTAAAATGTACACTAATATTTACTCTATATAATATAATAGGTAGGTATTCTGTTTATGGTCGGAGGCCTCTATTTACAGTTGGATGGGAGTGGTGAATTTATAAATCACAAGAGTGAGGAGAGATACGAATTACTGTATCTATAAGTACGTCTGCATAACCCTGGCATTTGGTATCGGCACCACCATAACCCTGGCATTTGGTATCGGCACCACCATAGAATAATTGAATAGCATACATATAGGAGCCCAGGAACAAATTTGCACAAGTAATTCTTTGGACTAGAATTTGACAAGTAAGCAATGGCTTATGTGCAAATACTGTGTCACATTATATTGAGACAAAAGAATTAGTGATTTTATAGAAAGGAATCGTGTTATATAGAAACAAATTAAATAGTCCGTTGTAAAATTTTATTCATTCTATAAATTAACTGAGATGTTGTATTCACCAGACATAGGCAAAAACGTAAACCGTAAATTGTTAAGAATAAAAAAACAATAATTTTTTTTTGGTCAAAAGTAAAAAATAATTATGCAGTAAATAAGTACAAAGAAACAACCTAAATAATGTTATGTAAGTAAGTACATACATAAATATTAATTTAGTTTGTTTTATGTACAATATTCAAAATATTTACCTAAGTATACATAGAACGTTTTAACCACAACCTACTATAACATACGTCTACGATTACAACTAGGTATATCGAAATCTGCAAGGTGGTATTATCCGTAATCCGAATATTAAATGGTAAAACTTTTTTTATAGTACTAAAGTGGTAAACAAGCATATGATCCGCCTGATGGTAAGTGGTTATCGTAGCCTATGGACGCTCTTATTACTATAGGTTATATTAACCTAGCGCTTTAGCCGACCTTGTATCCCCCTACTCTAATGAGCTCTGGAAATCCTAGTCATCACGGGAACATAATAAAAGGTTATTTGCTTGCGATCTTCTACAGGGTGGAGGTATGTTACCAAACGGAGCGCCCCAAATAGAGATAAACCTCCCAAGAAATTTCAAAGTATATTGGTTTTATTAGATAAATATAATCCTACCAACATCGAGAAACATTATATTTAATCATATTTTTATGATTCAACTCCACTACCTATTTTAAAGACGATATTTTATTTAAAAACTAATAAGTGAAACACCTTAATTTTAAGTTGAAATGCCTATTTGTAATTCATAAAAAAAATTATATAAATCAATAATAATTAACTATATCTTACAAAGTTTACTATTAATAAGAAAAAAAATCTTTTGGAAATGACGTTTCTTTGTAAAACCGTGAAATACATGTTGTTGAAAAAGTGATTTTTGGATATTAAATGTTAATGAACAACTCATTATAATTTAACCGCATCGGAAACCAATCATCTATGTGAATACCTAACTAGATAAATAGATATAAAAGTACCATAATATAATAATGTAAGTTTTGTGACTTTTGTGATATAATGAATTATATGGGTGAAAGGTATTTCACACAGATTGTACTGTGTGATTTTTGCTGTAAATATTTGAACTCAATATTTTAGGTTCAGTTTTTAACCGGCGTACTGACGTACGATTTTCGCCCATTGTTGTGGATAGTTTCTCTGCACGTACGAGAGCGTCCTTTGTATTTGTTTTGTCTCTTGGGGTGAACATTGGGGGCACGCACCACGAAGAACTAACGGAGCGAGTGCTGCAAACAAAAATAAATAATAATTAACAATCATAAAATGTGATCAACTGTCTCATTAGCTTAGTGGTCCAAAGCGGGACTGCTATGCTCGAGGTTCTGAGTTCGATTCCCAGATTGAGGAAAGTGGTCTTGGGTTTTCGAATTAAATTCATAGTAGCAGTTCAGAGTTTGACTTTGTGCCCGATTAATGGAAATAGACTCACCCCCTATTACATGAGACCTGAAACATACCCTGTACATTTAGTAGATACACCTCTGCCTAACCCTTCGGTGAATACAGATAAACAATATAATTTATAGATAATTATACAGGTATGGACAGTAACCTAGACGCCTTAAGTTTTTATTTAAGCAGTAACTTATTTAAAAAAAAACTTCTATGCATACTTTGCACCCTGCTGCCTGCGCCCATGCCACTAAAGTATTCGGTGCTCGCATATTAATTTGATAAAGTTAATTAAAAAAAATTAAATCGGTAATAACAACAAACATTATTTTAATTTGATTAATATAATGTTTATTTATAACAACGATAAATGATTTTTATACAATTTCAATAAGTCAGTAAAATTTATCCACATTGAATTTATTGATGACATCTTTATCATGATGTTGTCAAACGGCAAAATTTGTGGACTTATTTTTGTTTTACACGCCATTTATTTATTTATTTACATGAACATACTTTTTAAACGCTTCCCAATAGGATCGCACGGTGCTTCGCCTAATGCGCATTTCAGCTGTCTCTGGATGAAACGCTTGTCATTAAGTGCATCTTCGAGCGCTGTATCCGATACTGGTGGCCGTTGTGTTTGTTGGGCTGCGCATATGGCCACCACCGCACACACAAAAAGAAGGGAAGTTATCTGAAATTTATATATAAATAGTATTTACAACATACATCCATCAATTTTTTAAAATTTATACTATACTAGCGAGCCGCACCAGCTTCGCACGGATAAAATTTACAAAGTTGTGTATTTTATATTTAAAAAACTCCAATATTGATATATCATAACTTCATAACTGCATCAACTGTATCATTAGCCCAGTGGTCCTTAACGACTGCTATGCTCGAGGTCCTCGGTTCGATTCCCAGGTCATGCAAAGTGTTATTGAGTTTTTCTATGGAATTCTCAATAGCAGCTCGGAGTTTGGGTTTGTGCCTGATTAATGGCAATAGGCTCGCCTCCTGTTACATGAGATCTATAACATACACGGCGAACTGTGAGTGTACACCTCTGCCTAACCCTTCGGAGATACAGGCGTGACGGTATTTTATATTTTTTCATATTTACAAACAGCGTGCTTAGAACGTGACGCGTAATTCATCATAGGTGGGCAGTGCCGGCCAACCGACCGCAACCGGTTTTGCTGATAGGGATTTCTTAGATAGCACGTAATTTTGAATATATATGATTATCTTCTACGGTATTCCTTTAAATGGAAAACTGTAAAGGACAGTTTTATTCTACATTAAATGCCCAAGTTAGAATATTATTTAGATGTATCTCATAAGGTTTAGCCAGCGTAAGCAATGTAAGCGCCCGAAAATCAGTTTTTGACAGCTTAATAAAAATAATTGAATTTTTCTACTAAACAAAAACTTAATTGGAAAGTAGATATTGTACATATAAACCTTCCGTAATAAAATCACTAAATGTTAGTAAAAACCGCATTAAAATCCGTTGCCTAGTAAGCGTACATAAGGACAGACAGCGGGAAGCGACTATACTTTATACTATGTGTAGAAGATAATATTATAAAGCTGAAGAGATTGTTTGTTTGAACGCGCTAATCTCTGAAACTACCAGTCAGATTGAAAAAAACTGTGTTTTCATATTACAGCCTATTTATTACGAAAGGTTATAGGCTGTATGACTTCACACTACTACTCTAAAGAGCAGAGCAGTAACCATGAATGTCAAGCAATCTGAAAAATTGTAAGCAAAGGGCGAGAAGAGAGCAACAATAGACTATAAATACAGTTGCGTTGCGTGCGCAGGCGTGGTGGATATTTGGTTCAATAAATTCAACACGGATTACACTATTGGGCACTTGATAGTATTATTAGATTCGAAAACAAAACTGACTGCACAGCACCACTGGCACATCTTTTTTTATAGTAGCACAAACCACCCGCCCCAGATTCGCAAGGGTACAATTTACAAAGTGGTGTATTTTATACTTTAAAAAAATTTAAATAAAGAATTAATCGCTTTAATATTGACAGTTCATAACTTCATAACTGCCTCATTATCCTAGTGATCCTAAACGCGACTTCTATGCTCGAGGTCCTGGTTTCGGTTCTCAGGTCGAGCAAAATTCTGTTGGGGTTTTCGTGATGGTATGTTATGTAACTCCATAGTTACGAATAGCATGTCCAAATTACTGCACTGTGCCTGATGGTAAGCACATTAAAATCCAAAAACAACGACGACCATCGGTAAAGCAACAATCTATAGCCTTTTGTCGCTGTCGTGACGGCCTACAAGCCTCCCGGCGCGGCGCGGCGTCTGGATATATATTCTGGCAGATTCCGAAAGGCAACTAACTAAATGGCAGTTCTGTGATGGCTTTATCACCATGTTTTATAATCCCTACCCACTCCGCTTGATTATAGGATGTATGCAGGTTGATCCCCACTATAGCTGGGATTACATCTGGTGTGTGTGGTCGCGATCAAATTGTCGTGTGCATGGAGCAACCTGTCATGGGTACACACTCGCCCGGGGGAACGGATGGTTATGTGAGACTACTCACTAAAATTCCATGGTGTAGGTACCATCTGCCACCGTAAAGGGTCGACACTGAATCGCCTAACCATTCCATCGTGTCCATATCCTACCATCAAGCGTAACCCTTCTAATTATAACGCAAAGCAGCAGTGCTTGAACTAAGGTGTTACAATTACAAGGGCAAGGGTGGTCAATACGCACTGATTCAAATCGTTCCAATTCATTCTTCAAAAGTAGGAAATTATCCTTGACTGACCTCAATTATTACGATTGCGGCCCTGTTAAGTAACAAGAACCAGTGTAGGTCAACAGAGCTGACGGTCTATTAGCCACTTTCTTTAAAAAAAATAAAATAATAATTTCGTTTAAACAGATTTGATAACCAATTTTCTATGAAATTGTCCATGGTTGTAATATAAAAGTAATGCTCTACTAATTTGTAATGGACAATCTTTTAATTTTATTAGATATGTTGGTCATGATGAGGTATCTAACGGGTAAACAGTGTCACTAATGTGGGACATTGCCAACTGAGAAAAATAGTAGTAAATGGACATTTAAAAAAGATCAGTGTTTGATTGTGAGAGTTCTGTTAGTGATTAAATTACCTATTTCCTGCGTTCTTTATTACTACCAAATACAAAGAAGATACAAAATAAATATCTAATATCAACCAGTAAACAACAGAACTGTTTAAAAACATGTAAATAAAATATATTTAATTAATTCTATTTTAAGTTTTGTAGGTTTAATATGTTTAGTAGTGTAGGTTGTATATAGTTTATCTATTATTAAAAAGAATATTGTGTCATACAATGGGTGACAGATGTGTCAAATATTAAAATGAATTGTAAAACTAAAGAAAGGACATGTAACTAAGAAATATAAACTTTTAATTTCGTTTCTTTGTTTACTTACAGGTTGGTTAATAAACATGATATTAATATTTAGTGTACCTATATTAGTATAAAATATTAATTAATTATTAAATTTAATGAAATAAAACTTTGTTTAAAGAGCAACGCTTACAGTTTATTTTACATGTCGAAGTAAATGACTATAGTCGTCTTATAAACATATAGGTACCTACCCTAAATGCGGAGCGTAGCCAAGAGCAATAGTAATTGAAAATAAAAAGTCAGTGTTCGATTGTAGGAGTTTTTTAATTACTGACTTAATTCCTGTGTTTTATATTTCAACCAAACAAAGAATTTAACTTAAAAATAAACAATTACGCATCGCATGACTTGTATTTTGCGAAGAAACATTAAGGACGAAGTATCGCGTCGCACATGCGCGTACGCTCTCTGTGACAACATGGAATGGTGACAACACGTAGTTTCCTAATACAAGGTACGGTCGTACATAAAATCTACTATATGATCGTGTGAACGAGAATGAAGCAACTTATATTATTAGCTGTGTCCCAAGGTTTCTCCATGTTAAATTTATTCGAACAGCTCTCCACCGCGGCACCGTTCCGCCACCAACGAACCCACAGAACATAATATGTATAACCCTAACGGCAACGATCCCGTGTAGCCTAAGGGCTGACGCTAGATTATAAGTCCGCCCTCCTACAAGTATGAGTTGTGGGCACCCATAATGAAATTTATATAGTTTTAAGTTAAACATTTTTGATGTATGGATAATTTTGTTCATGGTAAATTTAATCCATAAATAAATAGGATAGGAAACTATACTACCCGTTTTTAAAACATATTATACTACTAGCTAGTACCAGTGACTTCGTCTGCGTATTATTACTGTTATTATTATCGGAGCACGACAATCCAAAAGAAAATCATATATGGGTTTGTCACTATGTTTATGGTGGACGCGATCCTTACCATCCCGTTATATTACTGCATATGCACCGGCTGATTTCGGAACACGACAAAGCAAAAAAATCATAGATGGGTATTATATTTTTAGGATAAAAGTGGTTAAGTTATGATTTTACCAGGATAAAAAGTACCCTATGTGTTATTCAGGTTATAGACTATCTGTGTTGTTAGGTAATTTCATTCAAATCATTTAGCCGTTTTTGCGTAATTGAGTAACAAACGTCCAAACATACACTTTTTCATATTTATTATATTAGTAGGATTTATAAACATTATTTTTGGGGGTGCCCAAGGACTCTCTAGCGTACCGAGCGTAATTTAGCAATGCATCCTTAGCAACCCCTCGAAATATAGGAGGGCTATAATGCAGTCCTCATTTTTAAGTAGATTTAGAATAATAAACATTTACAATGTGGTTGTGAAGGAATTCAGCACCGCTCATTTGCGTTGCAGGCGTTGTAGGTCCACTTGCGCGCATGTTCTGTAGCCTATCATTGTTCTAATTTCCCGTACATGCCTATAGCGGTTATTACACGGCAGGTCTCGATCCTGCGGCCGTACCCCTCCCCCCCTTCCCCCCATTCCCACCACTGCACCAAAAATCGGATAAGGTCATATGATCAACCTGCCGTGTAATAATCGCTTATGGCTTGCCAGACTACCTGACGTCCATAGTTACTGCTCCAATCCTTAGGATTATAGCGTGAAATTATATAGTCTATCAACCTTCTTCCAAAAAATATTCAATAAAATGCTTAAATAATTTTTTGAATAAATTACTGTTTGTTAAGAATATTAGCACTTTTAAACAAACAAAAAAAACCTTTTAATCCCAACTTGAAAAAGGTATCTATCTACATACTGCATTAAACAAAGGGCTAAACGATATTTACATTATTAAAATTAAAAAAAAAAATGAAGTAAGGGTATGAGCAGACCTATAAGATGTATTATTATGAACAGGTCAGTCTTAAGCCTCACTAAAATAATATTAGTGAAGGAAAAAAAAAATTTCCAGTGCTTCAGTTGTTTAAATTGAAAAGGTGTTTTTTTTTATCTTGCTCCAGATTAGAGCCGCTCTGAATGTACACCAAACTTGAGAGCAGTTATTAAAAATCGCGATACACCGAAGTCTGAGAAATTATTAGGTACAGTTTTTGTTGACAAACCATCAAGCGAAACAAGTAACGCATTTTAGGAAATATTAGATGAATTTAATCTTGGTTATCCAAGTATCTGATAAAATAAATGCTGTATTATAGGTACTTGCTTACACGTCAAGACCTCTACGTACGCATATATATTATTATACAGTAATTATTTACGTCTACTAATTTTAGTTTTACTCAAATTTATGATTTTTCCAAGTATATTGATCAATTTTAGGGCTCCGTAGTCAACAAGGAACCCTTATAGTCTCGCTATGTCCGTCTGTCTGTCCGTTGCTTAACTCAGAGATTTTAGTAGGTACTAGAAAGCTGTAATTTGGTATGGGGTGTCGTTGGATAGTTTGTTCAAAAATATTAAGGGTGTAATAACGAAAACAATTTTTCGATTCAGGGATCCGTTTGCGAAATATTAAGGTTTAAAGTGTTAATTTTAATCCAGCCCTTCCAGCTAAATGGTTATTTTTCAATATGTGAAAAAGTTCATAGTAGTAGTACGTATATACAAATAATAAACTTCATCAGAGGTAAGTACGTACGTAGGCTTTATAAGTTAACGAGTAATAGTCAATCGAATAAAATGTACATAGAGATGTAATTTCGTACAAATCCCATTGAAAATAACTTAAAGTCTGCATATTGTGAAGGGCAACTACGGAACCTTACACTGCGCACGCATCTGGCAAATTATTTTAGCCTACTAATTTCGGAATAACATAGTATAGTCACACCATAACATTTCATTAAAATCGTTTGGGAATAAATAAAAGTGCAATTAATTTTATTATGACTTCTGAAAGTCTTATTGACAATTCTTACATAATATAGCCTACCAATTAGGAATGGCATATACTTCCCGTGTACAAAATAGTTCCAGCTGTTTTCAAATTACATCCGGACAAACAAACAGTCTGAATAGTTCAGTGCCATATTCGTGATAAGTGTCACAAAATTGGGAAAAGAATTACATGTGCCTACAGACAGAACTACGGATTTATTAATATAAATTTAAAAAATATGCATTTGAAGGACTCCATAGGATGAATTTTATTTGTTTTATCGTAATTCGTTTTTGAACGGAATAGTACAATGCGGATTCGTCATAGTATATAACCAGTATTGATTACGCGTGTTACGTGCTTAGAAATATTATGTATGTGATTCAAAGCTTCACTAAATGAAATAAAACGATTATATTATAATACTAGCTGTGACCGTGGCTGCGTTCGCGTAGATTTCAGAATGTCGTCGATCGGGCACACATGCGAATAGTGCGAAGCCCGCTGCCGGTTATTTTAAAAATAAAAATACTTATTTTGTGGGTTATCCTTGAAAGATGGACATATGCTCTCTGTGACTTTTTTGTAGCTCTTTTTAATATCTACAATTATATACTACATTAATTTCATATATCTCTTATGGTTTAATCAGCGTAAGCCATTTAAGCGTCCGAATTGTTTCACCATGATCAGTTTGTTTTATTGGCACGGAACCCTAATTATTTTTCCAAAATAAAAGTAGCGTATGTTGCTCCTTATAAACTCAGTTAGCTGCCAGTGAAATTTCTGTCAAAATGTGTCCAACCGTTTCGGAGATTACCAGAAGAAAAAGACAAACAAAATTAAAAAAAATTGGTGTTTCGTTATGAGTACTTTATATACCTACCTACTTTCATAGGCATTTAGTAAAAAACCGTTTAACATTACAAACAGACATATCAATTTTATTAATTGTATAGATAGATAAGTAATCAACATGTGCACAATAACTACAACACTTAAAATGCCGCCAAAATGAATAAATACAAATAACATAAGTTTATGAAATAAAATAAAAACCACTACATGACAGAATAATACGATTTTGCGAAAAACTCAAAAGATGTAGTTAGAGAATCGATACAGAATTTGGTAGTCAAAACTAAGATATGATTATTCGTTAACAAACCAGTCTTATCGCGTACCTACTTATCGTATTTAAAAGAGTACCACTATTACTTGGAAGACAATTAGTGTAACCTATGATTCATTCTCTTCCGATAACTGCATTAATTAAATAATGAGTTTTGAACCGAAGTTACATAACGTAGTCTAATTATTTTTCAAGTATGGACATCTTTTGTTTTTATCGTAGCTCGACGAAGTGACTTTACTGTATCTGATGGTGAGTAGGTACAGTGCAATCCAATAACATCGGCGACTACTTTAGGATATACAACACATCATCAGTCGTCGCTGTCATGCCAGCCTACTCAAATGTCTCTTCACGTTATGTTTGAAGGACTCCATATTGTCGGAAGGATGGCCGGGCAAAGATTTGACGAAGAAAACTTTTTTGTTCGTTCCTCGATGGAGGTTACCTTAAATCTACGCTCCCGAGCCCAGCGTGTGTAGTTCTGTTTTGAAAGAGAGATGAGGGGATTAGGTTGAACAGCTCTTGAGAACACTCGTCATGATACAGACAGTAGAACACACTCAGCAAGGCGTATCTGAAGCAGCTCAATGAACTTAGCGGTGTCTGCATCATTTACAGTGTGGACAGGCTTTCTCTGCAACCTGTTCAGGTCATCGAGAAGGTTATTTTGCAGATCCTACTCAAAGGTGCGAACAGTATTATTCCATACAATTTATGTAGGCATACTTGGAAAGTAAAAACAATTTCGTCAAAATCTTTAGACCAGTTTCCGAGAAATACTACAATTAGATAAACGTGTATACATATATCATTATGATGTCTCTATTAATTTTAATGTCCTATTTTACATTACAAGTAAGTGGTATCTGCCAGATTTACTTAAAGTTTACTGGTATTTGTCAAATTTTTTAATTTGTTTGTTATTAAAGGTGGAGATAAATCTACTACAAGTAATTATATACCTATTTTCCTTTTGAATGTAATCTCAAAACTGTTAGAGAAACTAATAAATACGCGATTAATTAACTTCATAGAAAAGTACAAAATTCTATCAGATATTCAGTTCAGTTTTCGCCAACACAAGTCAACAAAAGAAGCAGTGACACTGTTTTGTAACATGGTATCGAATCACATAACTATAGGAGATGCATGCGTCGGTATCTTTTTAGATTTAGCAAATGCTTTTGATACTGTGACAACTAAAATACTTTTGAGGAAACTGGAAGGTATTGGGATTAGAGGAAAAGCTCTTAAGTGGTTCCAAAGCTACTGAACAGACAGAACTTAGGACGTCATATTAGATACAAACTTAAGCGACCTGGAATATTATATTTACACTACGGTATTCTTCAAGGTAGTATTGTGGGTCCCACCTTATTTATACTTTATATTAATGATGCTTCTCAACTGGATATAAAAAAATCTTATACAATTAGTTACGCGGGTGATACTGCAATCATTGTTCATGGAAGAAACTAGACAGAGGTTTTTAAACAAGTAGACCGCGGAATGGCTAAAGTTTACAATTGATTAAATCATAATATACTGACGCTAAATACTCAAAAAACGAAGTTTCTTTGTTTTCATAAAACAGCTGCATCGAGACCAATGGTCATCGCTGAAATTAAAGTCCATAAATGCAAATACGAATTATTAAAAGTACAAATATGTAACTGTGATGTCATCTCGAGTATCAGCTAAATAAAGTACCTAGATGAAAAGAGATCTTAGATGAAAAACTTTCTTTTGAGAACCATATAAAAGTTACAGCACAACGCACCTCAAAACTAATCCCCATTATGAAGCAACTTAGAAACAGCAGACAAGAATCTACCCAAGACAATTTATTCTGCCCTTGGTGAATCAGTTTCCATCTAATGTATATAAGTCTGGATAGTTTTGGCAATTATCAAAATGGTTAGATTGGAAAGAGCCCAAAGATCGATTATCAAAGTTATGTTCAACACCAATTAGACATCCAGCAGAGCTTTTTTAAACCAAAAAGCCAAATTTTGAGCGTTCGTAAATTACTTATAACTAAAGTCGTAATACAATTTCACATTAAAATATTAAATTCTCCTATTATATAACAGTTATTAAATCCTGATTTTTAAAGTACCGATACCAAAAACAAATTCTTCCTTTACAAAAAAGTATTGTCCTTTTTTCCATCCTTTCATATATAACAGAGTAAAGAAATACTGTAATATTAAGGAAAGTAATAGATGGGATGCCAAACACAAGGTCCAATCATGGCTTGAAACTTTATCATACCACTATACAGAAGAACTATTACAAGTAATAACATAAAACACCCATGCTTCATAAGCACAACCACAGACCGTATATTCATGCATAAACACTTTCTCTATCTCACGCACTACAGAAACACACACGTACTCACATATCACGCACACGTACGCACTATTTAAAACTCAGTCTCTATTACACGTGTGTATTACAAACGCTTATTCTCTCTGACTTTGGGCCTAGTTTGGATATCTACGACAATTGTTATGAGACCCTGGTTAATACCAGAATATTGTGAAGAGTGTTATATGTATTAAATCAGTTATGTAAACGTAGGGTTTAAAGTATTTTGGAAATAAAACATTACTATTATTTATCTTGTTATTGATACATTATTTTTATTATTGTCTGACATTTAAAAATATATAAAATCCTTGACTTCAAAAAACATACAAAAACATATTTGCAACTATTTTAATTGAACTTTTCAGGGTTAATAAATCATTTCCTATATTTATTTACTAACTGTGCCCGCGACTTTGTCCTGGTGTAATTTAGTGTATGAAAATCTGCGAAAAAAAAGATATGTAGGTGTTCTGAAATTTAACATTGGTGATTTAACTGTGTTTCATGCTTTTTGAGAACGTATCATATCCCTGAGACGCACCATGGTACTCACGTTTAGCTGTCAGCCTTGCCTCACATTCACTACTTTCGATCGATCGATATTCTGCCATAGGTACGTCGACGCTGTGAATTTAAAATACGTAACGACGTATTACATGTTCCTGGGGCATTCGTTTCTTAGAGCGTGTAAATTTTTTCTTAGTATTTCTTTCAGGAGAAAGACTCACTTTGACGGTAGGAGTGGGTAATATCGGTTTTGCAGCGTATCAAAACGAATCTATAATTTTTGATATTGAATTTAAAAAATAAATATTTTCTGAATCTACGCATTTGACGGATGCGCAAAGATTTTTTTGTATCTCGATATTTGAGACTAATTAATATAGTAAATACGTATACATTTCGTGTTTTTCTGCAGGCGTAGGTATTTAGAAATAATCAAACTTACAATTTTAGCCTGAAAGTAGCTTTAAATTAGTGAAAAAATGATAAAATCGTTTAAGTAGTACTAGACCTACCTCCATACAAACGTTCACAAATTTACCCTCTTCCTAATAAATAATACTGTATACACTGTTAATGCGGCAAAACCCTAATTGTTGCTTACAAAAATACTGTTACTGTACTAGAAGTTGTATAGTTGAGTTTTTAAGAGTCTGCTGGCGAATTCAATAGATCTATTACCATAATAATAGCTTACCTTTCTCGACGTCTCGTGTAAACTCCTAACGGAAGATGAAGGCACCTATTAATTGTCAGTTAAGTATCCGTTACTTTAATTTGTTTTACAGTTTTTTTTTTTTGAATAATTTGAACCTAGTTGAGCAAACTTGAGGTCGAGAAAATGGATTTTTTTAAACGGAAATCTATAATATTATTATAAAGCTCAATAGATTAATTTTTATTTGTTTGATTACGCTAATCTCCAGAAATACCAGACTTTAAAAAATCTTTTTGCATTTTATAGCGTACTACTAAATCCGGTCACGTGTTGCTGTGCCGTTTCGAAGTCCATAAGGAACAGTGATCCAATCACTACTAAACTTTACAGGATCAATCCCCGGGCTAATATAATCATTGTCTGAAACTTTGACCAAAATCGCTCCAGCCGTTTTGGAGTCCATACTGTCGTCCTTTAACTAGAAGGCCGTTACACTCGAATGGGCGAGTTTGACTTTTTGATGCAAAGAATTTAAATTTCTCTATCTTCCTAAGAACCACAGTTCTATTAGTAAGTTCCAGAGTTTCTAAACAATTTCTAGGTCGTTAAAGTCTTGGAAAGGAATATTTTGTATGAAACGGATTATATCGGTCCTAAGTTACCATGAAATTTCATAGAGACAAAAGATTTTTGAGAAAGTAATCAAGATTTTTGTTATAGGTAGGTAGTACATGTAATAAACCCATACTAAGAGCAGAAATTCTCATATAAATAACGTAAACTACGTAAAATTGCAAAAAAAAACATAAACCAACAAAATTGTCGCCCTTCGCCTACTTTTTCTTTATTACAAGGTAGTCCACAACAAACAATTTACAAAGCGTTAAATTGTCCAATTTTGTTTTTAGTGAAACATGTTCCAGTTGTTTGTCCTGAATAAAGTACATTTTTATGAAAGTTAATCTAGAACCAATAAGATTGATTTGATACATAGCCAATATTGTAAATCGATCTATTTCATTTGATTGTCAGTATTATTCCAAGCTTTTTTTTAACTAGTCTTGTTAGTATGGTTCAAATTTTGCAACTGGATTTTAAAATAGTTATCCCTAACCCCAACAGATTAAGTTGAAATTTAGCATGTACGTCTAGTTTGGATGAAAATGCTTAATGAATGCTATTTGCCTTCAATCTAAATCCAATATAGCAGACTCCCAAAAATGTCGGACAAGTTATTTTTTATGTACTCCCATGATATGGGTATCAAATGAAACGGTTTGCTCAGAAGAATATAAAAAAATAATTAAAAGAAAGCTTTTAATCAATATTTCAATCATCCTAAAAGATTATAGCGCAAACAAAAAACAAAACAAAGTATATATTTCACATCATAATAGTTTACCGCAGAAAATACTTTTTTATATAAAAATTTACACACAGAGAAAATAAAGACGTATGAAGGCGGACCTGCACGCAAAAACTAGTCTATAAAACTAATAAAATTGAAGTGTCTGTTTGTAATATCAAAATATCAGTTTTTTACTAACAGCAAATGAAAGTTTATACGATATTTATATCAAAACACCAATTAAAAAAAAAATTGTTGGCCTACATGTCCGTCTGTTTGTTTCGGATAATCTCCGAAATGGTTGGACCGATTTTGACGGGACTTTCACTGACAGATAGCTGATATTATAAGGAGTAACTTTGGATACTTTTATTTTGGAAAAATAATTAGGGTTTCGCGCAAATAAAAAAAAACAGCTCTAAAAGATTGAACTAATAATAACTTAAATTTTAACATAATTCTTCATCATGTTTCATGAACATTTATGGTTTTAAAAATGGTTACTCCATATGTAGTTTTATATTTATATTAAGTAGATAGATGATATGTATAGATATAGATATTTTAACTATATTATAAGGAAGTATTGTGAATGTAAATAAGTAAAATTTGTGTATGTTGCATTCATGGAAAGCTAAAATTAAAGTCACGACCTGCTTAAATGAGATCTACTATCGTTGACCCCTATTTTCATCTCACGGACCTCCATTTTTGTTTGCTAGCATGGAATCCTGGATGGTCGGCTTCGACCCCTGGGGATCGATATAGATCACTTTGGGAATCACTGCTGGCAAAATTTTAACAAATAATCTAAGAGTTGATTTTTTCAATCAACAGATAACTTTATTTGCGAAATAATTTTAAAATTTTGATAGGTTTTTCATACATTATAGGTCAAAGTTATTCGTAAAGTAAAGTTTATCTGACGATTAGAAAAATGTCAACAAATTATTTTTTATTTGTTTGTGTTGATAGTATCAAAAATGCTTAAGATTTACAATGTTGAATGTTACGTAAATACAAATGGATTGGTAATTCTAGAGCTATGTGGGATTGTGGGACAGTCCTTGATTCGTTTTTAAATGGGATCCCATCGTCAGTTACACAATCGAATTATATAAACTCTTGGCTCATTACAATAGAGTGCTTACTGCCTCAAGATTAATAAAACTGTAAATATTTTTCTATACACATGACTAGTTGGTTATTTATGCTTCCCATAATAACTTTAAAGGCTTTTAGTAAATAACACATTGTGTAAATTGACTTTAATCCCTAGAACGCAGGTAAGCAAAAGGCTACCTAAATAATGATGCGGGTTTTCCTCTTACCAAAACGGGCAGTAAATTTTAAAAACCTTCGTCCTTCGTGTTTTACGATTATTTACCTCCCCAACAACCGGTTCGCGCTGTTAATACAAGACACTAACGGGAAAAATAGTGAAATTGCATAAATCGCTTGAAACTCACCTGCATTTTAAAGCAAAGTCCGTCAGTGACCCGAATACACTTTTACTTTCCGTGCACTGTGTCGTGAGTCCTCAACGATTGACCCGGATCTTGCAAATTATGATTTCGATATTTGACTATGTTTTCTCGAGTCAGTGAAGCGTTTAAGCCTACGTCTTGGTAGAGAATGCTGGGGCGAGCGGTGGTGCTGTAACCTCTTACTTAACTTTACACTCCCCTCTATTCGGACGCGGCTTCGGACGTACCGTGATTGTGCGTTTGCTTGTTACGTGAACGAATGTTAGTTTGAATAAAATATCAATAATAATTATTCATTTATATCTTTACCATATGAGACAGTAGATAATCAACCAGGATTTCCGATTTTATTGAAAAGTAAAAAAAAGTAGGTTAATACATAACACAAATTTAAAATAAATAAACCTCGAACACAATAAACACAATGAAACAAATCCTAAAACAGAAAACCAATAAACTAATCAAGTTTTATATATTTACCGATATAATTATAGGTCATCTCTGTTTAAGTATATTTAAGTAAATATAAATTAGATAGTTAAAATAGATTTCGTTTGAAAATGATTAATATGTATTGTTAATAATTAACTAATAGTTATTACAAGAACTAAAATTCATGTAAAGTCCAAGTTCTTTGATATTAATGAATATTGTTTGATTGTTTGCGATTACGGATCACTAGGAAATCATTTATTGTCCATTTACTTTAAACATTTTCGCATTATGTCGGTAGCATTAATGTAAGTTAAAAATACCAAGTATTTATTTCAGTTTCAGTTATTTATTAAATATATGATGGCCCTCGCGATTTCGTTCACGTGGAAATGCTGTTGATTTTCAGTAGGATTATTAAAAGTGGACTATTTTAATTGTAATTTTATCGTTACTACTTAACCTAGATTTTTCCTCGAGTTCACTTCTATATAAATATGAAAACTCTAAAGTTTAGTACATAGATATCAAATTATGCGCGTTGTAGCATGGCAAATATACAATTTTATTATATAAAAAATACACATAATACTTTTTGAAAATAAATAAATGTGCTAAAATTATTTTAAAGAAACCTATAGTGTAAAAACGTGACATGCAATTATTAATTTTAGCGTCTATAAAATCTTGCTAAGACTTTGTTTGCCTATGCATCAACACTTCATCCATATTGACGGACGATTCTGGCCCATTCCCAGGGGTAGTTCCTTTGGACGTAAGCTAGAGTGCGTCGTATCTGTCTCGTCTCTGATGGTGAACATTGTGGGCAAGCACCGCGTAATACCAATGGCGCTAAGACTGAAATAAAATAAAAATGTTTCTAAATACTTCTTAAGCGTAACAAGTACAAAATAACACCAAAAACTGAAAATTTAATAAGCCCCCCGACACAAACTTTCAAACAACAAAAAAAAAACTAGATCAAAATCGGCTCAGCCGTTTGTGAGGTACGATACCACAAACAGACACACAGATACACATGTAAAACTTATAACACCACTCTATTTGTGTCGGGGTTTAAAAGTGGTATCCCGCTTGCCAACAACATGATAAATTTAGCCATTTGTGATGTAAATTCATTTTATTTAGTTTTTTTTTTAAGTTGCATATAAATAATTTGAATTAACGTTATATTATTAAACATTATAATATTACATTTTAATTAACATAATATATGTACACCGTTAACTATTTTTACACAATAAAAAATGTAAATAAAATTAAATCATCACCATTATCATTGATGGCTTGGATAATATGATGGATAATGGATAAAATATATATATATTTTATTTTATCCATTATTTAGATGATAAAATATATATATATATGATAATAAAATGGATACCTTCAATCATGTTACATTTCCGTCACATGATGCGCGCGCAGCTTTCAACTGTACCTACTCTTTACTAAACACGCTAAAAGAAGTATCACTATTAAAAAAATGTTTTTTTTTTCACGAAACAATATCTATTTGAACCTTGATCTAATTGTCAGTAGAAAGTTTGCTTTGTGATAAAAAAAAATTCGATTTATTTTAAATCTTATTTCGTGTTTTGTGATTTATACATGCAATGTTTCATATTTTCACTGAGACTTGAAATTTAGAATATTATGTGATATTTAGTGTATCTAGCCTAGTAAATATCGCTTATAACTTTTATTTATAATAAAGCGAAGATGGCTTAGTGGTATTAGGTGCACTTGAAGAACGTGACTTCGAATTCTAAAATAAACTGTTAAAGCTTCCACTCAGCATTTTATATTGTTGGTCTGGTTACTGTTATGTTGTTTTATGTTTCTTACTAAATATGAGCTTTTATTAAAATATAAATTATTTCTTTTTAATATTATTACAATACTTTATTACACACGAAAATATACATATTGTATAACTAATAACATTATTTGTGTACAGTTATGTGGCCTTAACGCTTAGAGTGATTTCTTCGAAGCTATCTTTAAAAATAAATAAATATAAATGGAAATAAGTTGACTTGACTTGTATCAAGCTACAGAATTAACATAAATAACTAGTGAATAATAAGTAAGTAAGTATTTTATACTTTTAATATTAGGTCCTTACATATGAAATTGGCGTTTTGTACGGGAGGAATATAAAGTTTTTTTTTTGTTGTTAAATATATGTATTTAATTAATCAAAGTATGCACCGTTGTTATCTATGCACTTTTGCCATCTCATAGGTATTTCATTGATCCCTTTACTAAAAAAACCATAGGGGCGAGAATCAATCAATGTCAATATGATCAATATTTATATCAATCAATAAGTTGTCCAAATTCCGGAAAAAATGGTAATCTGTTGGAGCAAGGTCCGGGGAGTACGGTGGATGTCGCAGACATTCCAATTGTAGCTCATCTAACTTAGTGATGTTTGTTGTGCAGTGTGTGGTCTTGCGTTGTCGTGAAGCAGCAGTGGCCTAGAGCGATTGACCAATCTCGGTTGTTTAGCAGCTAGTTCTTCCTTCATGGTTTGCAGTTGCTGACAATTAAATAGATATCTGCCGTAATCGTTTGGCCAGATTTTAGAAAGCTGTAGTGAACGACATCGGCGCTAGTCCAGCAAACACTCACAAGTAAGTTTTTTGAGTCAATTTTCGTTTAGGATTTGGCTGAGTCTCCATGTTTCAGCCATTGCGACGAGCGCTTCCGATTATCGTACAGTATCCACTTTTCATTACAAGTAATGATTCGATTTAAAATTCCTTCATTATTGTGTCGGTTGAGCAAAGTAACACAGCAGTCGACACGTGTTTGCAAGTTCGATTCACTCAATTCATGAGGTACCTACCCATCGTTCAAGTTTTTTTACTTTCCCGATTTGCTTCTAGTGGATTAATACAGTTTTATCACTTACCCCGAAGTCTGCAGCTATCTCTGAAGTGCTTTGTGATGGATTCGCTTCCACAATAGCCTTTAATTCTTCATTTTCCACTTTGGTCTCCGGCCGTCTATGTGGTTGGTTCTGAAGGTCGAAATTTCCAGAACGAAAACGTTGAAACCAAAAACGTACAGTGCTTTCTTTTGCGAGATCAGCGCCGTACACATCATTAATCCTTCGAGCTGTTTCTGCAGCACTGGTGCCACGGTAGAACTCGTACTCGTAAATATACCCATATTTCATATTTTCCAATGTGCGGTAATAAGCGACGCCAAAGAAAAAAATAATGAGGAAAAAACAAATGAATGACTGTTTTCAAAACTCAAATGTACCAGCTAAATTAATTTATAAATTTGAATTTGAAATTCTTAACCAAAGAGGAAATATTATTGACCAAAGTGGTCAGTACGACAAAACGCTAATTTCATATGTAAGAACCTAATATTTCACAGGTATAATATAATCCAAAAGTATCTGGGAGAACGAGATATATTTTAAAACATCTATTTTAGTAAACAGCGAGGAACATAAACTTTAAAATTATGTTCCAAACATTAATTTTGATGAAGAATTCGGAGAGACATGGCCTTACCGCAAAAAACCATACTTGAGAAATAATTTATAGAGTTATTTAAACAAGAATTGTTCAGTTACTGTTACACTCACTCACATATTTATGTAACATATTATCATTAAAATCTTCACGAATATGAAACATTGCACTAAATTTGACAAACCCCGAATAAAAGTAGAATTTGTTTCCGATAAACAATTTCCACATTTCGACACAATAAAGAAACCTTAACAAGCCTGTCACTCTTAATGGAATTACAATAATAAACTTACTCCTCAATCTTCGGCCCACAGAATCGCATGGACCTTCTCCGAGTGCGCACTTCAAGTGTCTTTGTATAGTAGCTTTGTCACCGAGTGTTTGATCCAATAGGTCATCGGTCATATGTGGCGCCGCTAGCGTCGGCAACGGTAGTAATGCACACAGGCATAGTAAAATTAGATTCTGTAATAATCATTCTATTTAATTTAAATAAAAAGATAAACACTAAAGAAATGATGCGAGTCCGCTCCGACGTGCGACTGGTGTTTGCTTTTTATGAACGATTGTTTTGGAATCAAATCATATCAAATCAAAAAAAAATTATTCAATTCAGGTCCTAAGAAGGCACTTAGGAACGTCAAAACACTACTACCGGTTCGGAAAACATCCCAGTCCTTGAGAACAACCGGCAAGAAACTCGATCGGATTTATCTTCTTTTCCAATTGTACAGTAATGTTAATATAATACAATAATTATAATTTTATGGATGCACATAGAGGGAGTCACTTCCAGTTCCGGAAATCAGTATCATTCACTTAATGATCAACCCACAGAAGTCTGTGTAGATCAACCCTATAATAAAATAACCTTTTTACAGTAAAACCTGCTTTACATGGTCTTCGATCTTGTTGTCCGACAAGTCAGTACAAATACAGAATTTACCTAAACAATAGGTGAAGTTAAATATTTAAAATATAACTTAAATATTATTATTTTCGTTTACAAGTAAGTCGAGTATATGCATACACGAATACATACTTGCTAACAAACATTCAGTGTAAGATGCGCGAAGGGTAAAAAAAACATATCGACTTCACTTTTTGTGTACACTCGATTTTGCTCCCATTTAATTCTAACACGTTTACTACCTACCAATTTTATTGGTAACTTCATTATGGGTATACCAGGGAGACTGGAAGCATTTGGAAGAGCTGGAGGGGCAACACTAAGTACCTACTGCCACGCTTTAACGCTATAGACTTTCCTAATCTAATTATATAAAAAAATGTTAGGTTTAATAGAAAAATGTTTCTTTCTTGTAAAAATTTTGTTGTGTATATTTATTACTTTGCAAAACGACCAAGCCTTCAATAGAAATTGAAGTTTACGAGATCACAAAATCATGTTAGTAATATTGTTATGTTTAAGTTACATATATTGTTAGGTTAAGTTAGTACTTGTAACTTTTTTTATATTTGATGTCAGTTACTAGGGAGTAGGGACTTAAAGCGTGGGTTGAAAGAGTAAAATAACATATCCGTCTAGTAACACTTATCTTTCCCTTCCTACGCAGTACTAAGCAAAACCCATAACATGTGACTCAACAGATGAATAATGTACATTTATAGTATTCAATAAAGTTCATTTCTCTACGTAATGTAGGTCTACATACACTAAATTATTGCATATTCCCAAACCGTAAGAGCCCTACTCTTAATAGTAAGGTAAAAGTTACAAAATAAATTGACAGTTGAAAATTGAAACAAAAATTTCATAAAAAGAAAATTTGTCATTTCAGTTTCAATACCCAAAGTTACAAATATGATTCCAGTGGGGTACCTATTTACAGATTGAATAGATCCTTTTTTCAAACCAATTTTTTCAGAAATTACAATACATAGATAGATCGATTTATGAGCGATTTTATTAATTGTTTATTTGCCAAGATCTTTTGTATTATATTGAAAATAAAAAAACCTCAGCCTAGTTGTAATCAAATAAAAACGTCGTTCAAATGTTAAGTTAGATATGATAAGCGTACGAATTTAACCAAAAATGAATGAGACAATTAAAATAGGTAACGTTGTTCAAGGGTTTAAAATTTACCTGCATTTTCCCAAGGAGTTCGTAACGCGTACCAAACGTAGTGTACAAACTAGTCTACGTCACGTTTAATACTTGGGTTACGTCTGACCGACGATTAAGGACCGACTGGATACAATCATAGCATTAGCACTGCGCCGGGAATGACCTCTCTCCCCACATTGTGGTGATTATCTCTGAATAGGGGGGTTAGCGATAAAGGCTTACGACGAATTTCGTGATGTCAACGGACGCACAATGCACTAATTACGGCAAACAGTGATAATCAGGTACTAAACCGGTTTGATGCACGTGGTAACTGGTTTGCTTCCTTCACGGTATTGCTTTTTTATAAATACATAAAGAGTATCGAGCATATTCAAATATTGATCGAATTTATTTATATTTATTTATGAAGAAACCAGTTTTAGGTACAGATTGGGTTAAATTAGAAATCATATTTATTCTCAAATCGTTGCTTATTAATGTACAATTTCAACTATGGACGAATTTTATTCAGCCTCCATTTTTTAATGTATTTATTTAAATATATATGTATAAGTAGATAGTCGATTTTTTTTTAAATCATATTGAACGATCTTTATTATCAAACACAAACAATAATAATTAGGAATTTTAAATAATTAACTAATTACATAAAATAAACAATATTAATGTTGACTTCGATACCAGTATGAAACTTGTATGTATGGTTCACAGAAAAACCACTTTCATCACTGTTAATGTATCCATGTTTCCGTTCCGTATGTTTCCTAAGAGGTTTTTCCAACACTTTTTCCTCAAGATATGCTTTAATGAAGTCTCTATACAGTGTATACGATATATTGAGCTTTTAATTGAGTCATAGCTTTGTATAGAACGAATAGTGACATGAAAAGAAATGGTCTACAACCGTAATTTACGCCTGGTATACATAAATATATATTTAAAACTAGCTGTGCCCGCAGCTTCGCTCACGTGAACTACAGAATACTCACGTGAAACTTGCTCCTCCGTTCCCGGCTATTTTAAAGACAAAAATGCTTATTGTGGGTTTTCCTTAGAAGATAGACGTATACTCTCGCTGACTTTTTTGTAGGTCGTTTTAATGTTTACAGTAACATCGACATAAATTTGCTACCTATAACTCTTATGGTTAACTCAGCGTAAGCTATAAAAGTGGCCTAAGTTACTCTCTATAACATCAGCTATCTATCAGTGAAAGTCCCTTCAAAATCGCTCCAACCGTTTCAAACAGACAGACAAAAATTTTAAAAATGGCTTCTTTTTATTGGTACCGTTTAAAGTTTAATTTAGTATAAAGCTGTTATTTTAACATTACAAATAGACACTTCAATTTTATTATTTGTATAGATTAGATGTACTCCACGGCTTCACTCGTATTAAATTTATTTCTTGTTCTCACTTACAGTACTTGCCAGATTGCTTGGCGTTCAAGGTTACTACTTCATTCCTACCGTTTTGGGCCACATCGTCACATAACTTCAGTTTGCGATTAAATGTTAAAATTCATAAAGAATTCAAAAAATGGTGGAAAGCCCTAGGCTCCTGGACTGCGGTGGCCGATGAAGCAGAAGCTTCCATTTTAGGTTTATAGCATGGGCAAACCCAGGATTTTTCCAACGGGGGCAAGCAAGGGAAAACGTATGTTAAATATTTTTTTATAGAAGCTTAATAACATTATTTAATCTTCATTTCAGAAGCACTTCAACAGGGCCCTTACGTCGCTCTTTCGCTCGCTCCCTCACTGGTTACTTTTGGCGATAATTAATAGGTAGATATAAAATATCAAGTATCTAATCTAATACTATTAAGTGAGCAATTCTCTAAGTACTTAATTGGTTTATCGGAAACGGCTCTAAAGATTTGGATGAAATTTTGAATTTAGTCAATATTTTACATTCCATGTTTACCTATATACGTACGTGTTTTTATTTATTTTATTTTAAGATACTAAGCAAAGCTCGGTCACCCATATATTTATTATTTATACAGCAAAACTGTTGTCGCTGGTTACCTAACCTGCTGGTATTCTGGGTGGTAAAAAAGTACGGTACCCATATGCCATGTGGCTTCGTTTATTTAAGTTATGGAGTTTAGAAAATGTATGGAGTGTAGTATGTAAAATGGAGAATCTACGTGTAAACCAATAGGTAGGTGTTCCGAAAATTGTATTAAATTAAGATGGTACTGTTATTAAATATAGGCTCAAATTTGGAGAAACGTGCCAATACTTTAACCAAGCTTTTTTCTTCTTATTCTTCATAAAAATAAAAATCGATATTTGTATGTATGTTCCCTAAACACTCCAAAACGGCTGGAGCGATTTTGATGAAATTTTCAGATAGCCTTTATATTAGCTTAGCGAGTGATCCTGTAAAGTATGGTAGCAATCGTATCAATGTTCCTTAAGAACACCAAAACGGCATAACAACGCGTGGCTGGGTTTGCTAGTTGGTAATTTATAAAAATGAACAAAATAATAAAAAAGAATATTCTTCTTCTTTTACTGTTTTTTTTTTTTTATTAAACATCGTTTTTACATTGCATTTGCTTACTTTCAAGCCAAAAAATTTTCTTATGTCTCTTTCTGATAAACTTTGATTTTTAACTTCCTTGATTGATTTAATTTAAAATTTATCGACACATACTTCTAGACCAATTGGTTGGGTATTGGATTGGTAGGCGAGAGTGTCAGGTCACTTTTGCCGAGTAATTGTTTTTTGGCGTCTGGTAACCCGCGGGTTAACGGACGCGCACTTGAAAAATCAGTTGGCTTCGAGTGACAGTTAAGCGCACACGCACCTCGCATTTTTTTCAACGCTTCGCTTTGTTTTTCGCTCAGTTTTGGGATACCCGGGAAGCTGCAGAATAAGGAGGAATTGCTCGGTAAGTGAATTCTGATAATTCTTTCTTGGCGGTTCCGTATCATACCCCCCTGGGGAAGTAGGAGATCTGGAGGACGACCAGCACGCAGATTAGTTTTTCCACCACCAATGGTCCCCAAACTATTTCATCTCGTGGAACCCTTTCCAATTTCTACTGCACTAGGTGGACCACTTACCTTTTGCATAGTAAATTTTTACAAAATCATCTTCAAACCTGTTTTTGGTAGGTGAAATTGTTCTTAATTTGACTTTGGTAGGTTTTACTAAGTGAAAAACTTAATAAAACATATATTAAATTTTCTATATTTATTAAGGAATTCAAATCAAATGAAATTTTTTCTTACAAATAAATGATCTCAATGCGAGGGATGCACCTGATGCTTCGATATCAAATGTTCTACATTTGGTTGCAATTTAGTTAGATTTAATCTTAAATCCCCTCGCTCAGTGATTTCTAATGTATTTCTTTTTTATATAGAAGATTGGAAACGGCACTGAAGCCCCTTTCGACGAGATATGAAGAAGGAAATGCCACTAAAAACTTTCTCGCAATAGTCCATAATGTTCTTCTGCAGCCAAAATTTTTGATATCCTTTTCCGAACTCCACTTTAAGTTCTTCATTAGTGCCAATTTCAACCAGTTCTTCTTGAATTATATCATTCGATTCTTCAATTTCACCGTATGGATTGATAATCCATGGTGGTATATTCATAGTCAAGATATCTTCAAACCTAATTTCAAAGTCTTTGTGAAGGGCATGTAAATGTTCAACTTAAGATAATACATCATCATCTTGACAGCTTGTCTGTGACAAATTTGGAAACTGGGAAAATTCTCTCCGTCCAATGTTTTGCCTCATTAGTTTAATTCTGAGAAGGAAAGCTGAAATAATGAACTTGGTCCTTATCAAAATAAGACTGCAACTGCCTTGCAACTGCAGGTTAACCTCATTGAATTTACTAAACAAGTCTGTTAAATAGGCAATAATATGATAAGACATAGATACCGAATTGATTCCTTGTGTAAAATCTTTTTTAATCTTCAGAAACCTTTTGTAATATATGTATGGATATAGAAAGGAATCATGTAGTAACTTGTTTATAAAGATTCAGACGTACAAGTATATAATACTAATTCTTAAAATTTAGAAAAAGGTAACTATTAAGGAATAAGCATGCAACTGTACTTAATTTAATGTTGAACTACTAATACTTCAAGTTTGCAAGTCAAACGGAGGATCTACAAGAATAAATTTAAAAAAAAAAATTACTTACTTTTCTCTGGTAATTCCAAACAAGACGAAATAGATTCACTTTAACTTACTTGACTTTAACTAACAAAGTTCCAATGACAAATGAACATTGTTTGTCTGTAACATACGTATTTTTGGAAATATTCGCGAATTGAACAAGTCTGCACAAGTTCAATTGATGCAAGTCTTAAGAAGCATTACTAGGGCGAGCTAGAAAGCAATATATACGAATACCTATATCAAATTTGCAGGTGGTTACAAGTTCAAGTGTTCCGGCCACTAAGTGAATAGCTTGCCAAATGAAATTTAATGTGTACTCGAGTATTGTAAATAGAATAATTTTCTACTATGGAATTTATAATAATTCAGCGCTTTCATTCAGATTTAATTTCAACAAAAGCTCCTATAAAAATAATTTTACAAGGTCATCTTATAATCGATCCCGAATTTTCCCATGATTAATGAATGTACTTATGAAATTCTCTGATTAAAGCATTTATTCTGAGGTCCCACAAAATCTTCCTAGAAAGTTCTAACAAAGGAGCCACCATCTTGTTAGGATACTGAATCGTCATAACACATGACACTATAATTTATTCGATAATGGCAGTAATGATCTTCATTAAAGAGGATCGGTTGCCAAGTTAGAAAAAAGAAGAAGAAGAGATAATAAGAAATATCGAAAACTCGTTTACTTATTTCCTCTATGATTATGATAATAGGAATGTGGGAAGTGTCTAGAACATAGGTCCCCCAAAGTGGTTCATATGGACCCCTGGGGGTCCATATCGAACTTCAAGGGGTCCACGGCAGCGAAAACAAAGCTGCAAATGGAGGTCCGCGAGCTGCAAATGGGGTCGACAATAATTAATTAATAAGCAAGTCGAGACAAAAAATCTTAACTTCCTATAAATAATAATGATAATGTGTTTGTGCTTACATAATACTTTTTTACAATAAACATATAGGTAATAATTCTAAAAGGTTAATATTTATAGAATTTGATAAAGATATGGTTATATTCAGCTATATATAGCTTTAAGCTTATATTTATAATCCACTTCACTTATACACAAAAATCAAACTATATTATTCAAAACGCCACAAATGTTACATAATATAGGGTCAAAAACCTAAGATAATGAATTAAAAATAAAAACAACAACATGTCACTTTAAGATCCCGCCAAATACTCTCTTAGTATCTCTGATTTCTTACTCTTTATCTACGAACTGAAAGAGAGCCAAACAAAAAATTTGAAGAGCAAAAGAGAAAGGACTATGAATTATCTGCCTTCATCGCTACTGCGCTGCAACATGGCTGTAACCAGAGATAAATAACAATTAAGCTGTAACCACTTTTTTGATGCTAAAAGTGCCACAGTTGTTAACATATTCGAGGTTGAGGTTAAGTTTTGTCGTTTTTTTTTTACTAGAATTAATTAAATTAATATTTTATTGTATATCTGACATCAAATAGCGTTTTGTGCATGCATACAAGGGTAAAATTTTAAGGAAACTGAATAGCCTGTTAATACTAACCAAAATAATTGGTATCCCATTAAAAAAATAGCTCATAGCTCTAAGTTACATGAGATGACTGTGTCGTTGATTCTCTGTCTACGTTGCATATATTTAAGTTGACTTGGTCTGAATAATAGACAATACGTCAAGTCTACTTGTCTATGTCTATACATTTTGTAGCCTTTGTAGGTAGGTATTATTTTAGTTTGGTGTGATTAGGTGAATAAATAATTGTCGTTTATTAT
Source organism: Saturnia japonica (assembly GCA_033032175.1). NCBI lineage: Eukaryota > Metazoa > Arthropoda > Insecta > Lepidoptera > Saturniidae > Saturnia > Saturnia japonica. The sequence continues at coordinate 11,431,111 of CM065321.1, read as the reverse complement.
TGTTTTTGATAAAAATGTTCATTATAATATGATAAAAATAGTTTCAAATTTTTACATTCCTTACTTTGTGTTGTTTAGTTAATATAAAACACTACTTAATTCCTACATAATTAACTAGTTGTCAATCATATGTTTTTTAATTAGGGATGTCAATTGTTTGTTTACTATTTACTTATGATTAAGATCAGTGTCAAAACTAATAAAACCTAGTGATGAATATCACAGAATCGAACGGAGAGTCGTCATGTAAAGGACAAGAAAATGGCGACGCTTCTAATGGTTCTGAACGCCCACTCAAAAAAGCGCGCTTTGCGTGGCAAGTCAAAGGGAAATATCATTTGAAAAACGAAGAGTCTGAATCGCTTAACTCTACCCTATCACCTGAACAATTAAATAGACCTGAGTCATCAAACGAACTTAACGCAAACAGTATGGGCTCGGAGGAAAACCTTGAAATATTGGGCGATTATTTATTGAAACAAGACTTCAACACTTTAGATTCTGTTATTACAGACACTGATGAGGCTCTCTTAACGCCTAGTTCAAGTGTTTCAACTGATCAACTACAATATCCAAGATATGTTAGTTCCTATGACAATAATGTATCTTATACTCTAAATAAATGTTCAGGTAGAGATAGTGATGAAATCATGTTTCCTATATCCATGGTGCTTCCACAAAATTATACAGAAGACCAATGCATTGCAAAATGGCAGACCAGACAGGTAGATATTAATATTATAGTTACATGTTTTTATTTCAAGAGAGGTAAGGCACAGTAAAATTTCTTTGGAGATGTCTCTATATTTGGGGCAGCCCGGCTGGTGGAATATCCCCACTCTACAGAAGACCACAGCCAAACCTTCACCTTGTGTTGTGTCCGTGCAGTAAGTAGGTTGTCTAGAGCTTGTGGGGAAGAGGGGTTCAAGGTTGGCAATGTTTTAGAAATATCTATGGTATTACAAGTGTATAAGCATAGGTTGCGGTAGCCACTTATCATCAGGTGGACCATGTGCTTGTTTGCCACCTTCATAGTATAAAAATTATGAAAAAAAGTCTTTGTTTTGGTCTTTTTACCTTTAGGGTTATGTTGGCCTAGTTACTGAAAGGACGTTCAGCATACATTATTCTGCCAATATCATGTGGATAAATGGAGGAGTTTGAATCAGAAAATTATTGAAAGTTGATGCAAATTGTATCCAGACCAGGATTTTTATTGAAAAACAAAAATGACCACAATTTTACAGGAGAGTGTTTTTCAACTTTCAAAAAATAATGTTATCGAAATTAATAATTTTTTACTGTAAATCTAAGATTTATTGTAAATTATAACAAATAAACTATGTAAAATTTATCAAAATACTGATAATTTAAAATTTTAGCAAGAAATTGACTTTATTTGAAGAATAGGGGAAAACGTGTCACACTGTTCTTGCAAATATATAGTAAGATAAGTCTTACAAACTAAAATATCACAATGTTGATGATATTACTTTGTTTATGAAACTGAGTTATATAATGAACAAACATTCTTGAAATAAAAACTTTTAGTTTTCAGAACCAATCTTTATTGGAAAAAGTGCAATTACAAACTACACTTATTATAATTTCTATCAAAATATTAAAAAATCAGGCTGACATTAGGAATAATCACAATTTTCTTGTTTATTACTTAATGAGATTAACATTTTATTGGAGAAATAAAAGTATTAGCTTAAAATGAAATAAAATAATGAATTTCCTTATGCACAATCAGACTTTTATAATTGAGTAATTTTAGGTAGATCTTGACTATTCAATATGGCTGCACAACTTCATAGTTTAGGGTTTTAACTGAATCGTCGCTATCTGTATACAAAACATATTAAAGTTGGAATATAAATAAGATTAGGTAAATTACTACAATAATTGAAAACACAAGTGAAACTTACCTTCATTAAAAGATGTATTTGATGAGCTACTTGTTGATGAGTCACTCGAAGAACTATTGCTGCAGCTGGTTAAATCACAAGGATTACGATTGGATATTGATAAGTCAGCTTTTTTTTTTAGCTGCTTCATCCACATTTAATGTAGCTTCCTGTATGTTTGACCTAGCATCCTCTGAGCTTAATGTTGCGCCCTTATCTAAAAAAACGTTTTCATAAGTTAAATACATATTTTATTTTAGTACAACAAAAAAAAATGTAACACAAACATTGTACCTACATTACCACGCGCACGGAATAAATAATAGTACAAGTACTTACCATGCGAAAAGCAGATAGATATATAACTTGAGTTTCCCTAATAAGTACCTTTATAATCGTTAATTATAAAATAGTTACCTGCACTTGTCCCTGCAACAGGAATATTCGAATTTTCTGTTGTCAATGCAAGATTAACAAGTCTTTTAAATCGTGATTCCATCTGGAAAAATAAATATAAGATAGCTAAGTGTATTAGCATTAACAACGTAATATTAAGGAATATTAATGGATTCATTTTTTTTTGTTCAATAACAGAACTTCAGCAGATAACTATAACTTGGTTTTTGTATTAGAATAAATTTTATCATCTACAATGTTGTATCTTAAGATAACACAAAGTATCATTCTCATTCTTTCGGCAACAGTGTGACATGAGAAATTATAACAATTAACACATCACATTTTTTTTCAACAACACTGTCAAACCCACATATCACATTATAAAATAAATAATAATAATTGAATTAAAACATACCTTTACACCCAAAAAGTAATATAGTCGTGATGTCACGTTTCCGCTGAAATTTGAGAGCACCTTTCTCTTCACGTGCATAGTGACAACTGTTTTGTTTCGTTGTTGAAACAACATCTCCACGCAGAAGGAGACAACGTGATATCGCGATCTGACACAGTTGCGCTGTCTCATTCACTCATAGATTCGCTATTACACTCTTAAAAGATACCGCGTTTATGGGAAAAATAAAATTGGTCACGGCGGTTTCAAATATCAAATAATAAAAAAAATGAATTGTCGGACTTATCACGTTATTGAAGCAAAGAGGCGATATATAAAACAAGTTTAGGTACATTATACATACACAGCAAAGATGACATTAAAATCTACAATTTAATCTTATTACAAAAATTATTAAATAAAATAATTGTTTCCTAATGGTACTTTGGATAAAGTTGTACTAATTTTTTAATAACAAAACAGATAATTTTAATTTTTTACTCTTCACTGGATTTCCAAATGAAAAGTCATAAGACAAAGATATATAACAGACATAAACCATTCTAGAGTCTCAAGTTTTTCTGTTATAATTGTTAATACACTTTTAACATCCTTCCGAATGTTGCCAATGGCTTTAGGGACTCAAAGGATTTAATTTTTTACTCTTTACTGGATTTCCAAATTAAAAGTCATAAGACAAAGATATATAGCAGACATATACCGTTCTAGAGTCTCAAGTTTTTCTGTTATAATCGTTAATACATTTTTAACATCCTTCCGAATGATGCCAATGACTTTAGGGACTCAAAGGATTGTTTATACATTATGATTTTGACCCATTTCTCCAAAATTTCACCATCATTGGTTGTGACTGCATTTATAAAGTGGATAGACAACATTTTATTATAATTTTAGTATAAATTTTAAGTCACTTATTTAAAAAAAATGAACTTTACTTTTCAGATGGCAAAAGGATTTGTTGACAATAGGATAAACCATGTCCTAGAATCATGGATCCATGCACCACCAGAAGGAACATCTGGGGTTTTAGCATTGGAAATAGCTGATTTTATTAATAATCTCCCAGGTGTCAACAGTGTTGAAAATGAAGGCATTCTGATGGCAATTTCAGCACATGGCCTACAAAATACTACTCCAAATCGTAGCCACGAACATAGTAATTGTGCCAGTGGTTACTCTTTGTCAGGTCAATATTTATCTCCTTTGCAGTCTGATGATGAAGATACTTCACAATTAAGTGACCTACGTAGATGTAAGGATATTGTTTCTAATGATTTACGAATTGTTAGGAGTAACAAGAACCATAACAATAATGGAACACATTCTCTTTGATTGCAGATTCGTCAATATCGTATCAATGTGATAGTGAAAGTAAAAATTCAAATGTTGATTGTGATGAGGAAGATACTCATGAAAATCATTATGACTACATCCTTGATGAAGCAGTATTACTAGCTATACATAACAAGGGACTCACTACTTTGGAAACTGATTACGGATAATAAAATTATAAATATAAATATTGTTTTATAACTATGTTGAAACACAGTGTAAAATAAATGTGGAGTGCTCTAACTTAATAAATGTCTCAAAAAAATAAAAATATTCCAACTACACTTTGAACATAGGTGCACAATAAAAATTAATTTAAATTAAACACAGATATTTTATTAAATGATATGAAATAATAATTATAAAATTTAATGATTTATCTAACAGTAAGATAAAATATTATTATGGCATTCTAAGTATTATTAATTTTTCTTTACTATGAACAAGTTCAAACTTATTGCTGGTTCAGGCTGGCCATTATATAGTTTGACACGAGTTATACTTGATATCAGGTGATGGGAGTAAATAGTATTTTGAAGTAATCATATAAAAATACACTTTTTGAATGAAGCAGAAAGATTTTGATAGCTTTTAATTACCTCCAAACGGGTTCATACTTTTTTAAACATTTACTAGCAAAGCTGTAAGTGAAAAGTTAATTAACACTTATTTTACATTGTGTATCTCATGCGTTGAAGAATACTCCATATAAAAGACTTCATGGGCACAACATAATTATTTTATAATGATGTGGTTGGTGTAATATTAAGACTATAGAAATAGTTATTCTGCCATAGGTAAGCAGTATTGCAATTAGTGTGTAAATAAAATCAGTATGCGATTCCGTGATTACATTATCTACCAACCTGCGATCGTGTAAATATGTTATTGTGATATTTATGCACTAAAAATGAAATATGCCAGTGTCAAACAATTTCTAGAAGTACAAAATTAACATTATAGTGAAACATATCATTTAACTTGGTTTGGGGACACGAAAATAATGAAAACTTTTTGTTATATTTTTACATGTTTTGCATAAAATAACATTATTTTTAAATTGTACTTTTTGTAGAATATCTTTCATAAGAATCTTCAATATTGTAATGTACGCAATAAAACACGGACGGTCGCAGAATGAATGTGTATTGTCGCAAGCGCATTGACAAAGGTGAACGTGGGGGTACATATGAAAAACTTAATCAATCTATACATTACATTGTCCTCCTTCTAAATAAAGATCATCTTAAAACTAACAGAATAACCAAAGTAAAGTATAAACGAATAAAACCTAATTTTATAGTTTAATCCACTATCTAAATATCTAAAATTATTTCTTATTTGACCTTGATCTTAAAATCATACAATGTCCAGGCTCCCGAATCTTTTTTGGTGGCCTCAGAGTGATAGCTTTAGGCGAGCTCTGTTTTTGGGTAATCTCTGAATCTACGTTATCGGTTTGTTTAGGTACCATCTCTTTCTGGATTTCGTTATTTATATCGGATGAAACAACGTTATTGGAACAGGGAAACTCATTAACCGGAACCACCGGCTCATTGTTTTCATTAGAATCAGTTTCTGTATCCAATTGTTGTGTATTTACACATGATAATGAATGACGTGATTTTCTTTTACTTAATAATTGATCGGTGTGGCGCTTAGATATGCGATCATCGTCTGTACCTTTAACAGTGTACGAGACAGGTCCCGTTCTATCGATAATTACACCATCTTTCCATTTTATATCTTTATTGACATAATTTCGCATCAGTACCCCCCTCCCCTGGTAAAAACTCACGCAACTTCCCACCACGGCGCGTCTTTTGCTCTATTTGCTTATCGTGGACTATTTCACTAGTAACCGGTCGTAACAAATCAAGCTTACCACGTAACCGCCGACCTAACATGGCCACTGCTGGCTCTTTTTGTGTTGTACAGTGCTCAATGTTTCTGTATGAAAATAGGAACCTAGAAATGGCTTTATTAAAATTTACATTTTCTATTGTTGCCTTTTTTAATACTTGTTTTACAAAGTTTAACTGCGTTTTCAGCAGCTCCATTACTAGATGGGTGATAAGAGCAACTAGTACGCGTCTGATACCATTCATCTTTAAATAATGTAAATATTCAGCCGAAGAAAACGGTGGTCCGTTGTCACTCACTAAACTTCTCGGGAGGCCGAAACGAGCAAAAATTTTGCGCAAACTATTAATAACTGCCGTTGCTGAAGTACTATTTACTTCTTCAACTTCTAACCACTTAGAATGAGCATCTATTAATATAAGAAAATACTTGTTACGATATGGCCCTAGAAAATCTATATTCAAACGGACCCAAGGTTCCTTTGGCCAGTTCCACGAATGTAATGGCGCTGGCGGGGCTTGTTCGCGTTGAGAAGCGCAAGCCTGACATTCACGACATATTCGCTCTATATCTGCGTCTAACCACTTCCACCAGACATAATTTCGTGCAACTTGTTTCATTTTGACAATACCTATATGCCCAATAAGAATCTCGTCCAAAATAATAGAACGTAAGTTATTTGGTATTACAACGCGATAACCCCAAACTAAACAATTATTTTCTATGAACAGATTATCTTATTTTGAGAAATAAACCCTGTCTCGTTCACTTTCTATACGTTCTGGCCAACCAAATTTAATATACCCTACTATAAAATGCAAATAGCTACCAATATAATTTTCAGAATTAAAGTCATATTTTTTTCGCTTGACTGTAACGGTAATCGTTACAGTTACGGTAATGAATCAGCAAAACAATTTCTTGTGGACGGTACAAATTCTATGTCAAAATTATAAGCTGCCAATCGTATCGCATATCTTTGCAATCGACTCGCAGCTGTCTGCGGGATGACTTTATTTTTGCCAAAAATAAAACTTAAAGCACGGTGATCACTACGTAATATGAAATGTCTACCATACAAATATTGGTGATGTTTGGTTACTCAAAATAAAATTGCCAATGCTTCTTTATCAAATTGAGAGTAATTAAGTTCGGCCTCATTTAATGTGCGAGAAGCACAGCTAACGAGTCTCTCTGAACCGTCAGGAAATCTGTGAGTAAGCACTGCACCTAGCCCATACGCACTGCTGTCCACAGATAATATTAACGGTAATGTAGGGTCATAATGAGCCAACACCGGACTGCTACTCAACATGTTTTTGATTTCATTAAAAGCTCTTTCACACTGATTATCCCAATTCCATTTAACGTCTTTTTTTAATAAATTATATAATGGATGTAAAATACTACTAATATTCATACAAAAATTAGCGTAAAAGTTAACTAAACCTAAAAAACTTCTTAACTGAGATATATCTTTAGGAGTGGGGGCGTTCACTATCGCCTCAATCTTTTTCTTATCAGTGTGAAGACCAAACTTATCTATGCAGTAACCTAAATAAGTGACACTATTTTTAAAAAAATTACATTTTGACAAATTTACACGTGACCCTCAATCTACATAGTACCGCACGCAAGTTTTTAAAATGAGTGTTTCTATCTACTCCAGTAACACAGATGTCATCTTGGAATGCCACCGTACACGGCAAGCCACTAATAGTTTCCTCTATTAATTTTTGAAAGTTCTCTGGTATGCACTTTAACCGAACGGTACGCGTTTGTAAATGAAAGTACCCAAATGTGTGGTAATCGCCGTCATCGGTTGTGAGTCTTCCGTAAGAAGTAGTTGCTGATAAGCATTAGATAAATCAATTTTTGAGTATTGTTCTCCTCCCGCTAATTAATATTTCCTCAATTCGAGGGAGCGGATAATGAAAATCTTTTAAAAGTGGATTGATTGTGACCTTATAGTCACCACAAATACGTATGTTACCATTTTTTTAACTATAGGAACAATAGGTGTTCCGTAATCTGAACGATCCACCTTATATATGACGTCATCTTGCTGCAAACGTTCAAGTTCGCGTTCAACCGGCTCGCGCAGTGCTAACGGGAGCGTCCGCGCTTTTACATAAATCGGAGTTAAATCTGTTAAATGTAATTTAATGCGAGATTTATAAGTTCCTAACCCATCAGCAAATACTTCTGAAAATTCTCTACGTAATGCTTCTATCGAACATTTGTTTATGTCTGGCATTATATTATAACAATGTGGAACATTCAAATTCAAACAGCGTATCCACGTACGGCCTAACAACGGTGGGCCCCCGTTCTCTATAATAAACAATTTTAAATTTATATTTATTTGTCCGTAAACAACATTAACCATAATATAACCCAGAGGTCTAATCACATCGCCAGTATATGTTTTTAAACTAGGCGACTCCTTAATTATGTTTTTAAGTGAGAAGCATTCATCATAATACCTCTTAGAAATAACAGAAATTTTACTACCAGTGTCAATTTCAAACTTGATAACACAATTCTCAACCTTAACATCAAGTAAATAAGGACCATCAGTATTATTACATAAAAAATTGTAAAAACTGAAATCACCGTCAGAATTCGATTCACTCAAAAAAAATTGACTTTTCACTCTCCTCGACGAATTTGGTACCGAATCTACGTCGTACTTACGACACATGACCTTCAAATGCCCTTTTTCACCGCACCGATCACAAGAGTACATCTTGCATCATCATCATCATCATACATACATACATACGTACATCATCCCTTTGGGAGCGTAGGTTCGATTCCTACCGACTGCGCCAATGTAATGTACGCAATAAAACACGGACGGTCGCAGAATGAATGTGTATTGTCGCAAGCGCATTGACAAAGGTGAACGTGGGGGTACATATGAAAAACTTAATCAGTCTATACATTACAAATATATTTTATGTTTAAAATAAATGACATTAGATGATTTTATATTTAGCCATAGATTTTAGAAAGAAAAACTAAAATCTGTGTATTTAGCATTAGAAATCAAGTTTCATTGTTGGTACCAATATTTTTATTTTTGCTGTTTTTATATATTTTTAAACATCCATTTTGTAAGGATTGTATTTGTATGAATATAATATTCTAAGTGATATGTACTTGTATGAAACCTGTTATGTTAAAATTAATTATTAAATGTATGCCATAAAGACGTACACTTAATAAAAGATGATACTCATTGTCATTTATTTATTCTAATTTATCTTTCAAACTGTTTCTTTTTGCATAATAAGATCAGTAGGTATAGTAGTTATTTTCTGCTGAATAGATTTAATTTATACTTCATCAATCATAAATTGTTGACTTCTAAACATGTTTAAATGTTTTTTAATACTACAAACGTGGCAAAAAAGTGTACGGCCCGCCTGATAATAAATAGTAAGCTGGCTAGAATAATCTATAGGCGCTTGTAGACTTGTTCTTGCTCGGACATTAAAACGAGCGCTCCGTACTAGTACAATCTTTCAACTGTACTAATACAGATTTCTAGTATTATTAGTACAGTAGTACAATATACCGTACACATGCACGGACGAATATTAGGAATATTTTGATTCCCATTCATACTTTCCAGGCTTAGGACTGTCATTCTAAACGCCCGTTTTTTTTAATACCAAAGTACACTTGCACTTACAGAAAAATAGTACTAACCAATAACAAAGTATTCAAATAAAAATTTGAAACAAAGACAACCTCACCAAAATGTCTAAAAACAATAATAATTCTTACTCTCTCGTCATAAATTTCAGAATAGCTTAATGAATCAGAGCCTATTAGGTCAATACCATGTATTTCGCTCTCTTTCGACTGATCCGCGTCTTCGATCTCGTGAACCACATAGGTACTATAAAAAATAAGTACTAAATACGTGGCGCCGGATTGCTTCGAACGATGCACTTTTAAGCTTAGGGAATAGTTCGTTCTAGTTCAGTGTCAGGAATTAATTTTTATTAGTACTTAGTGCATGTACTACACAGGCCTAGACGCTTTTAAAACCATAGGTATCATTAGCGCGTTGCCGACCTTCAATTGAACCCTCTACTCCAAGGAGCTCTGGAAACCCTACTCAACATGGGTAACACTGCGCTACGCCGCCAACTCAGTTCACTGCGCTGGGTGTGTTAACTAACACACTTATTTCAAATGTGTTGGCGCATTTCAGCGCAGTGAGCTGGCTACGGCACAGCGCCGCGCCATTCAGCAAACTTATTCATTTTACTTTACTTAGGTATTCCACCAGTCGGTCTGTCCCAAGTAGAAAGAAATCTTTTTGCGCTCGTTGTGCCTTAAAAATCATAGGCGTAGTTACGATAGTGCACATGAACCCTCCTAAATCTAAAAACTCAATAAAATTAAGAAATCATTTTAGAGGTCAAATCAGCAACCGTCAAATTATTGTTGATTCAATTTCTTAGAGCAAAGATTTGAATGTATTAAAATTGGGCAGCCCCAGATGTACAATAAGTTCTTATCATTGGCGCCCTTACCCTTCATTGAAGATTTTAAATAATTCTTCAAACCATTTTCGTCGCCCAATGAAATTACCGCCAACGACCAGCACATCCAAGTTGTCTTGGATTGGAAACAAGTCCCAACCTTCGAAAAAACTATATACCTATACTGCATGAAGTGCGCCTTCTAACAATTTTTAACAAAAAATAAAACTAATTTCAATGGTTTTGAAGAGTTTGGTGTATCTTCGATTTCAAAGGTTCATTGCCAATTAATTTAGAATAGAACCACAATTGAAGTAGCCCATTGCCATCGAAAAAATCATCTGAAACGATTCATAAACAAAGAAGTCCGAACATTCATAAAAACATTTGAATTATGGCCCTACTCCTTTTTTTTTTGAAGTCCGTTAAAAAATGGATAAATCACATACAATTAACAAATCTATCGAAGTTCAGTTTTTAATAAAGTAACTTCTAAGTTCCTACTTATATGCTTTTAAACATCTATTTCGTAATATCAATAATTTCCCTTAAAGCGCTATTAACTGGAAAATATGCGTCATATAGGAAGCCGTCTTCGTCTACAATAAGCTCTGCAATGTGCAAAGTATTACGAAGTTAATTTTTCTAAGTGCTGGTAAGCAACAAAACGATAGAGCATGAATATAATAAGAATTTTGGGAAGAGGTTTGGTTTGATACCTAATTATTTACATTTTTAAATCCAAGCTCCACACTTCCTCTTTTGTCCATACACTTGTTAGAGGCAGGCACACTTTGGTGTTAACTTTAATCTGATTGTGTAATAAATTTAAATAAAATAATGTACTCAATAACAACTTTATTATTGCTTGTTATTATTCACATAATACAAAATAAACTATGCACAGTTTAAGACCATTCTATTACATTTCATAAAATTTGAATTACAACATTTTTAAATTCACAACATATCGCTGGCGTTATAAAAACAATGTTTATTTTTAATTGTTATTATTTTCTGTTTATGTAATATACACTAACTTTAAAAAAAATTATATCACTGTATGTACTTCAACAAAATTTTTTAAATCATATAGTTTATACTTTGTAAAAACATAAAATAATATAGTAATTGATGTCAATATAGAAAATGCATATTGTTTGTTTGTTTTATTTAAATTATATCTTGTAGTACAAAACTTTTCAATCTCTGTCTACCAGCGGCATATTATAACCCGTGAAATAAATTGTGATGTATAATAATCACGGGTAATAAATTCATGAGAATACATTAAAATGATGGCCAAATATCCTATATAAAAACTAGTAATTATAATAACTGTACAAGTTATAAGCGATTATTTATGAATCCGTATTAAATATATTTACAAAATTCTCGTTATTTCTCTCGTCATCTGGGGATACTTTTATTTTCAATGCTGACACAACTGTAAAATAATTGTTTGCACAGATGTCAAAAGTGATGTGTCGAGTAACCTTCAATATATTGTGCTAAGATTATTTTTCATCACCAATATGTTGATTTTAAAACAAAAAATTAAATATTAGAAAAATTTCGCGTATTTTATCATATTAAAAGTACTCACTTAACACGCATCATATTATAATTAATAGGAATTAATACAATGAACTCGTTTTCTAACAATGCGGCAAAACAATCCAACAACACTATCCTGTGTGATTATCATTATTTGAAAATTATAAGGTTTTAATTGAACTTTTAAATAAATCGTTAGGCAGTTCCGTCTTTACCATAAGGGCACACGGAGCACGTCTGTAGTGCCTCCGTCCTCACGGGTCCCCAAAATGACGACATATTCGTTTACATGGATCAGAGAGAAGCTCAATTTTTAGTATAATCTTAATAAGAATTGCTGTTGATATTATATTTTATATTGAACTGCCCGAAACTGTTGTTTGTCCAAGGGTCCCTGCATGGCTCAAGACGGCCCTGTTGTTGGGTAATATTGCAATATTGAATATAACTGAAAATATGAAAACACTTCCATCGAATGCCCAGTAAAAACTAACTGACAATAATCTTGTTACATTATTAATTAAAAAATTATACATAAAAAACGAGAAATGGATAAATAATATTACATTGAAAGTAATTAAGCGTAATGCCTCTGATATTCTTATGGTTTATAATTAATAATGTATATAAATATAAAAAATTACTCTTTAACACAACCTGTAAAAATTAAGTGCATTTGCAGCAGTTACAAATTAGATACGTGATTATAAATAAATACAAATCATTTACTCATGAAATTAATATAATATTAATTTGTAAATAAGTAAAATAAGAGATTTAACAATCGTAAAATAAAATGGGAAGTTTGTAAGCACATACAATGTTGCAACAACACTGAAACATACACATAAAAACCAAAATTATATAAGTATAATATGACGACTCCAGATGAATTGATTTTGTGCATGTCGATAAAATTAACTAAACGTAATATAATTCACGTATTTAAAATTTAAATCACAACCAAGCACAGATCTGGAGCCATTCCTTTAACTGTTTTAATCTCATAATCAAAAGTTATATATATTTACAAAACTTATAATATTCAAATTTTATTATTAAAAAAAAATCTCCAAAAGTTAAAAAATCGACAAACACATAACACCCTTATACTTAGCAAAGCGTATGGATTCATCGTATTTACAAGTACGTAGAGATAATTTGCGTTATGTAACATGCAAACTAGGGCACCAAATAAGTACATTAATATTACCAAGGTGTCTAGACACACTATAGGTCGCCTTTCGATCTTATTTACTCTGGGCACCATGACCTTTATTAAAAGTAATATTTGCAGGAAATGTTACAGAGACAAAAGAAATACGAACCCAATTAACATTATTGGGCAAAACTATGAGTAAGACGTCAAGCACTTAACAGGACATGGGTACTATATCAAACTTCTTTTTAATCTAGGTGTTGCTGAAAGCTCCCTGTACCGAGCGTACATGGGAGAAGAGACAGTCAAACAAGTACTCTTGGAGTGCAGATAGTTGGTCCAATACTGGGTTAAATACCAAGGACTCTTCTGGATCTTTAACAAGGACTTCCAGGAGGAATGGCACGATTAATGTAAACCACCATCATACAAAATAGGCGCACGTAGACGTCGAGTTGCGGAAATTAAAATCAAAAATCAAAACCAGCCAGTAAAAACCCGATACTGAACTATGAGGAAACCTAACAGCAAAGTCAATAAAATTTTATTAATAACACCACGTAAAGAAAAGCTTTGCGAGGAAACTGGAACGCTTGAGAAATGTTTTTGCAGTATTAGATATGGGACAAGCCATCAATTTCTTGGCTATTGACACCACCATTATCATGGGATAGTGTAACAATAAGTCTGTGTGTTAACTTGGGACATTTGCAGTGCTGTTCTGGTTACTTATAGATAGGCTGCAGCTCGAAAGCGACAACAATACACAGATAAGTGTTTCTGAGACCATCTTTGTTCTCTGGCAGTTTGTCAGGTAGAAGAAATATTCTCCTGAGCAAGTATAAAAAAGCTAGCTTATTATCGTAGCAACTCTTCAACTATCGGCGATTTTAAACAGAGCATTCAATTTCGGCTTCCTACTAATTGACGGTATGAGAGCATTTATCGAAAACTTCAGACATGTTAACGATTTTTCGTTTACCATCATTTGTATCGTAAAGATCTCTATTTTTTACTATTGTATGTTTTTATACACAATATTAATTTAGTAGTACCTACAGCCTACTGAATTTTATTTATAAACAGATTTAATGATTTTTGGACAGCTTCCAGATTTCAATGCGAATGGAACTTAGTTTACGTGTTTTAAAAATTAATAATTACTTTTTAAGTTTTCTACAATGAACTTTGTTTTAGTTAACAATTATGTTTATCTGGTTAGGTTTCTTATCGATTAAATAGTAATAATAAAAATTTAATAAAGTTTAATGTCACGTGTGTTATCATGGGATCATGGTGACCAGATAGTTTATAAACCTAACACTGGATCCGGCTCCATGGCGTACATAATTCAATAGGCAGAACGTATGTACACATAATAGATCACCGTTTCTTTTCATAAGGCGGAAAACATTTTTAGTCTTATTATCTAAATGATATTTACAATATGCACAGAGACTAAGCGACACAAACAACATGCATCAAAAACCCCTCAGGCAGACATAATTATTGCTTAAATACTTGGAGTTTTGACTCCATCAATGTTAAATTGTAACACATTAATTAATCAGATATGCTTTATTCAGGAACACATGCCGTGAATATGCGTACTAATTATACTGTAGCCAACATTTCTTAGTATTAAATTATAATAAAAAAGACAAAATGACAATTGTAACAGACTAGACATATAACCAGGACTGTCTGCAATCTCATAGTCGACATTTTATTAACTGCAGTTTTAATAATTGAGTTTAAACCATCAGGCAGTCCTCCAGTTATGTCAAACAACATATTGATTCCATTCCTCAAACAAACATCACTATTTTCGAGTTTATAAGTTACATTAAATTTACTTAAATTATGGTCCATCTTGTATTGATACCTTCTTGAAACCTAGTTTGATTTATTTCCATTGTCATAAATTCAAAAATATTAAACCAATAGGTACCAAAAACAATTAATAATTCGATAAATAACTATTTCATAAACTTCCTTTGAGTAATAGAGCATATTATTTTGTTATAAATGCAATTTAACATTCTTAAAGAACCTAACACTTTTGTTTTGTATGAAATAAGTGACTCAATTCACTTCAATTCGATTTACTGTCACATAAACGGGGACTGCCTGTAAATGGTTTAAAGTTTTCAATAGACAATACTTTCAAGTAACTATGCAACATGAGATCTAACTTAGCAAGACTAATGACCATTTTTTTACAACCAAACAGTATTGATCAGTATTGCAATTAAAAACTTTATTTAAGTTTTATAATTCTTGTGGGATTCATAATAAGTTGAACCACCATAAGTATCATGAATGTATTTGTTTTTGACATGCACTAACCTTTGAAGTCAATTCTAGTCATGAATTAAATACTTGTGATATTGAAGAGTTGATTCAAATGGGTGTGAGCAAGAGCAAGGGTGGGAAAGGTGCAGCACAACGCTATGGCTTAAACTTCACCAAAGGTATATTCTTTGAGTGCAGGCACTTGTCACAAACCCACTCTGCATACACTTCAGCTGTCAGCAATTGAAAAGCTGGTTCTGTCAGGCCCGTACAACCTCTGAAAATTCATAAATTCCTTTAAATGAAAGTTTTGGAGTTTATGGTGGGATCTTGATCTGCCATGTTGTGATTTTAATTTTTATTCATTCATAAACTTACATTATTTGAACATATATTATGTAAAATTGGTGAAATTACATATGACATCCTTAGGTTGTTGTGCACATGTGAAGTGAACTATAAATAATAATTAGAAGCATGAATTCCAAGTTGCTACAAAAACTTTCTAGGCACTTTTTTAATTAGTTTTATTTGAACTCAAGACTAGAAAAAAATCTATTCTTCAGACATTTGCATAATTATGTACAAACACACATTGCTATTAAAATAAGAAGAGAAATGATAATTTGTTTTTTTTTTTCAATTGGCTTCACAAAGATATTTCCCAATGTTAATATTTTTGTTGTATATCATTTCTATTAAGTTCCTCTCATTTTTAATATGCCTTTATAACACCTTCATATTTATCTTCGATTGAAAAAGTAATAAAGCATAACATAAAGAATAATATTTACATATAGATACATACCTGTGAAACCAAAAGTTGCAACCAGATTCACATAAAATGGCTTGATCATTGTCATGTACTTCTTTGTGGCAAACTCCGCAAGGGTATATTGGTGGAGCGTTAGGGTTTTGAGGATTAAATACCATGGGTTGGTCTGGTGGGTACACCTTGCCAGCACTCACTGGCATTGGTTTGGGTCCAAACATACTCATTCCTTGACCCATAGGACCCACACCCTGCCCCCCGGGCCCTCCCATGGCCATCCCACTCATACCAGCAAGAGGTCCACAATTACCCATATTACCTGGCCCCATTCCCATAGAACCATTACCAGCCATACCCATAGGCCCTCCGTGTCCCATATGATTTCCACTGTATGGAGGGCCGGGACCCATAGATGTCATTGGACCATTTCCACCCAAAGGTCCACTTCCCATCCCAGAACCCATTGGACTGCCATGTCTCATAGGGCCACAATGTCCTGGACCCATACCACCACTCTGCATAGGATTTGAAGACATTATAGAACTGTTGGGTCCCATTGAACCATTAGAGCAACTGGGCCCCATAGGTCCATTCATTCGGGGTACATTCATTCCAGGGCCTCCTCCTCCCATGGGCCCATTCATTGGTCCATTCATTGAACCTGCTCCTAGTGGACTATGCATTGGTGGCCCCATTGGACTGTTACTCATGTGGCTTCCTGCCATAGAGCCCATATTCATAGGGCTGCCCATAGGCCCAGATGACATAGGTGATCCCATGGGCATAGAATTCATAGGACTCATTGGACTTCCCATTGATCTTGATGTAGGTCCCATGCCTGGGCCCATACTGTGATTACTCATCCCCATACTTGGGCCTCCCATTGGTGACATGCCACCCATATGACCCATCGGACTCATATTACCCATTGGACTTATCCCTCCTCTGGGTGGCATTTGTTGGCTCATAGGGCTCATACTATGTGGTAAAGGGCTCATATGCCTCATTGAGGGACCACCCATTCCATGCATGGGACCCATCATTCCCATAGAACTGTTTTGACTCATCATCGGCCCATTTTGGCTCATCATTGGACCATTATGTGACACTGTTGAAGGAGAATCATCAAAAGGATTTGATGCAACAATTGTGTCTCCATATCCAGTAAGTGGAGGTGGCAGAAGGTCTTGTGCTGTGGGGGGTGGCTGTGGTGTTAAGGCATTATTGGCATTGGAAGTTTTTCTTCTCTTTTTTGGATTACTGGGTGCTGGTGCTGGGGGTGTTGGAGTGTCCATCGGTGGTTTGAAGTCTGGAGGCCCCAGGCCTGGCCCTGGGAGCCTGTACGACGGCATTCCCGCCAGATTGTGACTCATCTTGGCACTATTGAATTTCAGCTCTCAATACCATTATGATGAAACAATGACATAATCTTAATAAGTGTATTGGATTATAAGGCACCTCATTGTCACGATAAAGCTGCATACATATCAAAACTGATGGCTGAGTGTGTATCTAAAACAAAATAAGAGATTCTTAGAAAGTAATAAAATCACAATGCCACATTGAACAAAAATAGTTAATAACCACAAAGACACACTGAATGCAAATAGTCATTGTTTTCATTGGTGGTTTATCGAAATTGTGTTGAAGACGATGATTATGAGAGTGAATCCGAAAAACGAACAACATTAGAGTAACCTGCTAATATTCAGCTAATTTTATAGTGTATCTTTGTATAGGTGATAATGTTTATAGTCAATAGGAACAGAATATACGAAAAATGAAAACATGATACTTACTACATTATAAATTTTACATCGGAATTACTGATTATTTTTTTGTCTCCTTCGTGAATCCAAGGCAGGCGTGCAACATATGACAAAATACCACAAGCAAATCAAATTTAAAGTATAGTTATTGTTGTTTATATAAAGCTTCATAAAGATGCAATCTTTTAACACTCAAAAAGTTCAGTTAAAACAGGATTTAATATTTCATTGAAATCAATTTTATTTACGAGTCGTAACATTCCAAACAACACACGCCACATTCACGATTTATTTTCGTGAAGAATATACCACCAGAGGGCGTTCAACCAATTTTTTTATGGCAAAGGTATTTAATTTAAACCACATTTGCAAACGTATTCTTCTTATTCTTCTTGTTATGGCGCCGCAAAAGCACTTGCCAGTGTCAATAGTTTTAAGCCTTCCTAACCAGAGATAAATAACAATTTTTCCTAACATTTTGTAACAAAGTGGGGTATTCAGTGTCAATGTTTTTAAGTCTTCATAAAATTTCAGCGTCAATGTTTTCACAATCCTTCGTATTAATATACATTATAAACAAAGTGGGGTCCACAAGATGATGGCTGCTTCGTTAGAACGATCTAGGGAACTTTTGTGGGATCCCAAAATGCATGTTCTTGGTTTATATTTATAATCCACTTCACTTATGTACAAAAACCAAACTATATCACGCAAAACGCCACCAATATTACATATAATAGGGTCAAAACCTAAGTAAATGAATTAAAAATAAAAACCACAACATGTAACTTCAAGATCCCGCCAAAAAAACCCTCGTCAATGTCACTGTTAGATCAGTTTTCAGTAGGGATGAGCTATAGCAGGTAAAATAAGATTCCTACTACTCCTGGTTCTGTTCCCGAGAAATAACAGCTCAAATAACCTATTCCAAAATAACAGCCTGTTACGCTTTAATAGGTGTATAATATTGATATATGTATATGTACTATATTATATACTTCATATTATGTTATTCAAGATCCTGCCAAAACTCTCCAATTGAAAACTATATTTTAGTATTATTTCATGTTCTAGATTTTTCATTTACTTTTTTTTTTCAATTTAGTTGTCAATATTGATTTTGTATATTTATATAAATGAAGAATAAAAACATTACTATGTAAGGGCTATCGAAATATCTTTACAATCAGGGTTACCTCCCGTATAGTCCGTATACTATTCTTCTTCCTAACTTGGCAACCGGTCCTCTTTAATGAACCATGCCTGAATGATGTCATTATCGAGTGAATTATATTTTCATGTGTTATGGCGGTTTAGTATCCTAACTAGATGGTGGCTCTCTTATTAGAACTTTCTAGGAAGTTTTTGTGGGATCTCGGAATGCACTTCTTGATTGGGCAAGGTTGGTGACTGATCGCGTACATCCGCTGCTAAACCGACAGAACTGTCGGTTGTACCGGAGAGTCGCGGTCCGGCACATCCCCACTCCAAAAACCGTCCGTATAGTCGTAACGGCCATTGTTAATTTGATTACGCTCGCGAGTGTTCGACCGCTGGGAGCTAAGAAAAGGCATTCTTTACGCCGTGCGTGCTAACAAACCCACTGAAGTGCCTGGGATTATTCTTCAGCATTCCACCAACTTCACGCATACTACCAACGAGCAGCTGGACGTTCCAGAAGAACGGTTAGTGGATTTGCGTTGTTAGTTGCAGACCTTTTGCTAACTCGGGGTACACTGAGCATTGTAAGGGGTGTGATCATCAAATATTGGTCCTTAGAAAAAACCAGCTCAATGTTGATTACGATCATCAACACACTTAAAAACAATTAGGTAAATAAAACAAAAAAAGTCGTTCGCTCGTAATAATGACTAATTGTATCAATTTCCAAACTTAGCATTAGCAATTACTAATGGTACTTCTATTATAAATGATCACTCATCATCGAATAATATTAGTAATTAATAATTAAATTAGTAATATTATGAGATATCTTTATAATCGAATGATTATATTAGAAACATAATTGCCCACATCTAGCTACTATATGCTATGTTTATCTGTGTATAGTAGTATCCTGTGGTAGTATCTAGTGTAGTGACGTAAAATAACGCCCATAGAGCAATAGTATACTGGAGAATAACGCCGTATGACTCAACGTAGAGGTGTTAAGTCAATATTTTTTTACAAATTTGCTAGTCACTTTAGAAAGTTTTTTATGTATAGGTACCTATTAATGAACACAATCCGAAATACGTAGGTAACGATAATTATTTTTAGCGATACGAAGTTCAAAGTGCATGGGTCAAATCACGCATGACATTAATTAAATTCAAAGTTAGAAATACTGAAACAAAAACCCTTAAAAATAAAAACACTTCAAACTACATAAATACTTGACACGGTAATTACGTAACCAATATTGTGCTTTATTATCAAGGTGTAACGTAAGTTTTCTTATAATCATTAGTACCCGATCGCCTTTCCGCTCTCCGCTTGTTGGATCGAGTTAGCTACCTATCTCTTTCTTAAGTAAGAAGGTGGTGTATCTTTTTATTCAACTGATCTGAATCGCTCTGATTATATCCGAGCGAACATTATTACTGAGAGCTAAAGAGCTAAAGATATACTTTACAAACAAGTGAGTTACATCAGTAACTCAGCTGTTTTTCGCTCTTTTTTCGGGATTATATATCTTCTAATCTTTCGCTCGCGAGCGACACAACTCTATTCTGTATTCGTGGATCATAATATATTAGTCCGTGGCGCGTATTATAATCCCTGTACCTAATACGAATATATTAGTGACACCTCTAACTCAAAATCACAAAATAATAAAGCAAGGAGTATAGTACTCTCTTCACTCTTGCTAGTTTTATAAAGTACTACGTTGTTTAAACAACTCAAACTCTCAAACAAACTAAATTTCTAAACATAGAAATTAGAGGTTAGATGTAGTCAACATTTCTGATATAAAAAATCAAACTCTTCTATTAAAGTGTGTATAACAAACAATGGCGTTAAACAGGCTATTTTTAAGTTTAACTATAACACCTAGTTTAGTGACACGACGGGCACTTCATGTAGCAGTGGTTAATTTGGCTAGTAAACCAATTGTCGATAAACCGAAACCTGGATTCGGTAAAAGTTACAGAAGAGTTGTGCATTTTCCTAACGAATATACGGTAAAACCATTAGAAGTTACAAACCTCGCTGGTAGAGACCCCGAAACTGGTGAGCGTTCTAATATATAACCTAAAAGCTTTATTTTTCTTAAAAATAAGACATCAATTAGAAAATCCCATTTATTTATCTATTCATACTATTTCATAGAAAGGTAGGATGCTGTTTTATAAGTGAAGCTGCTGAAATATACTGATGGGAGCTTGGCAACAGAATTTTCAACTATTATAGCTGAAAATCTCTCGCACCACACTGTAGTTATGTATATGATATTATGGTTCATAATAACATACATAACAACATAACATTTATCTAATACATAAGAATTATTGGCTTTGAAAGATATGTCATTGTACTAAATCTAAGATATCAATGCTTCAATATAAATTCTATAATGAGTAGTGGATATACATTAGGTAATCCTTACATTTTAGGTTGTTTAGTTGCTAAAGGTATTGGAGGAGGCATCAAACATAAATATCATTGGATAGATTGGTATAGAGTTGGACCCACAGAGGGACCTCCACAAGAGGAAAAAGTTATACAGGTACACAAAGTAAAATTTATATAATAATGTTTTTTGTTATTCATTTAAAGTAACTCATCTTTAAAATGTAGGTAATTAAATAGATGTATAAATTAACTTTAATTTTTAATTACCTTTTTGATTATCTTTTTTTAAATTATCATTATTATTAAGAGTAAGTTAATAGGTCTATCTATGGGCATAGCTAGGTATGGGTTAGGGGAGCAACTGCCTAGCATGGTGTTAAGCACTCTGTTGGAGTACACCCAAAAGAAAAGTAGATAATTTTATCAAGCTAGTATATAAAAGTGAAATTAACATTAGTGTTCCCTTGCCTGCACCCTGACCAAAATCCTAGCTACACCCATGAGTGCAAGCATTATCTGTTAAGGAAAATAATTTATCAAGCTATAACATAACTAACAATACTATATCTCTTGCTTAGCCATGTTCTCGTTTCTAAAAATTTACTATCGACTATTACTTTAAGATATTTCAAAGCAAATTTAAGTTTATATATTCTTTATTGCACAAAAAAAAAAAGTACAAATGGAGGACTTAATCTTAAAAAGCATTCTCTGCCAGTCTTCCAAGGGAGCAAGGGAGAGGTATATGCAAGGTGTGCATAATGTTAAGTAAAAAAAAAGATTATAACGATTATTAAGATTATATATTATTAAGAAGTATTAAATTGCTCCAAGTAAAACCTACGTAACGAATACTTGAAGGAATTTCGAGAGTTGGCCAGTTGGATATTGATAGGAAGCGAATTCCACAGTCGTGCTGCTGTAACGGCGAAGGATTGGTAGCGGAAATTAGTATGATGACTTGGTATACTGAGAATTGAAAAATCAGAAGACCTCAGCTGTCTATTATGCGTATCCGCGAGAGATTGGAAAAGTGTTATAGTGTTAAGTTTACTATTATATCAACAGCTTTCTCTCAACAGTATTTGTCTTTTATGGGACTAGTCACTGGCAATCACTTTATTAATAAAAGTGTACCCAAAATAAATATTTCTTGTGTTGATTGGTGTAGCTGGCAAATTTACCAGGGGGGGGTTGAGTGCCATTTGATCAACTAAGCTAATTTTTTTTCTTAATAAGAATAAAAGTGGTACAATCCTTCAATACTGTCAATTTTTCCTGGGGTGGGTGGCCTGTCCCCTCCCCTGTCCCCCTTAACTATGCTCATACTCATGTTGTCGTTTTTCATTGATAATATGCTTGATGGATGTAAAAAAGCCAAGTCCATAATACAGAACCTTAATAATGTTATGACTTATTTGTATATAACTATAGTAAATTTTTGGTACCATATAGTAATGGAAAATAGAGGATTACACAAAGGTTAATTGCTAATAAATTTGGTACCTTTGTCTGTGAAAATTACTTTCTGAGCAGTAAGTGGAATACAGTTATTATTATATGCTATTTCTGAGCTACTGTTTTATTTTATTGTTGTGTATAGGTGATGGAAGATGGTTGTAGAACAGCATACATAGCCTTAGTAGCAGTCGGGAATAAATTGAAATATATTTTAGCAACAGACACTATGAAAGCTGGGGACATAATAAAGACTTCTAGAGAGTTACCTAGGATACCAGGTATTATTATGATTTTTTTTTTAGAAAATGTGAGTATAATATTTTTCTTACCATTTGTTAATTATACCAAAGTTTAAATGTATGATATGGACAACTGCATTTTTATAATACACATTATATTGTGATGGTTATCATCAATCAGTGTTTGTAATTTCTAGTGTTGTTGATAAAATGTTAATATTTTGTTTTAAATGAGCACTAATGGATTGTAAAATTAACAATATAATATCTTAGGTGTGAAAAAAAAAAATTTTGGTATTAAAATTTTGAAATATATTATAGTAACTAGATGTGCCCCATCGTTTCACCCGTGTTAATTTTAATTGATAAACACTGCAACGCCAACGCATCTGTGTAGTCTATCATAATAAAATTAGTGTTCTTGTCACAAGTACAAATTATTTTAATTTTTTATTATCTCCTAAATTATGTGTTAAAATAACATACTATAAAGAGCAAAACTTTATAAATTTTTCTTCATGACCAAGAAACTTTTATTCCTAAGAATTAACATGCCATGCCTAAAAATAATGTTCATAAATCACTTTTTAATTTTTAGCAATTGTTTGTTACAAAATAGCTTTTTGAGGCTTATGTATAGGAGATAGTCATATGCTATCGCGAACTTTTTTTATATATATTAAGGATCAGTATTTTTGTAGCAAATTGTATTTACGTATTATTAACCATTACGACAGCGCAAGCGAATAAAGCAGCTCGGAAGGGCTTCCACCTCCGACTTAACAAAAATCAATATTTAAGGATTGCCGAGAGTTGTAGCCTGATGTTAGATAGCGTCGTGAGTCTGGCTATCATATACAAAAAGATTTTTTAGAATCCGACTGTGGTAGTTCCAGAGAAAAGACGCGTGTTTAAATAAACAAACAAAAAAACTCTTCCGCTTTATTATATTAGTATAGATAGAATAGAAGCTTGGTGTACTCAGTAAGGCGAGACGGTCCTTCACGTCGGCTCATCGCCTAAATCTTTATAAGGCGCAAATTTGACCCCACATGGATTATTGTTCTTATCTCTGGGCGGGAGCCCCCCAGTACATTCAGCGTAGGGCGGCTCGAGTTATTGACGATCAAGGTCTTTCCGATCGGCTTAATCCGTTGGCTCTGCGTAGAGATGTTGGTTCACTTTGCATCTTCTACCGCATTTATCATGGGAGTGTTACGAGGAATTGTTTGGATAGATCCCGGCTGCTGAATTTCACCATCGGACATCCCGTCAGAATCGTAATATTCCATTCACACCACCTCGATGTCCAGCGTTCCACAACAGTGAGTTTCTTAAGGCACTTTCTGCCTCGCACAACCATTCTGTGGAACCAGCTGTCGTCTGAAATCTTTCCAAGCCGTTATGGCCTTGTGACCTTCAAGAAGAGAACTTATTCTTCCCTAAAAGGCCGGCAACGCATCTGCGAGCCCTCGGGTGTTACGGATGTTTGTGGGCACTTTCCACCAGGTGCGCCACCTGCCCGTTTGCCCCCTTTTTACCATAAAAAAAGATAGTATTGAAATACACCGACTGAACTCGGAACACGACATACAAAAAGGAAATCATACATGTGTTTATCACTATGTGTATTGTGGTCGCGATCCCTATCACCCCTCTATATTACTGCATAAACACTGACTGATCTCTAAACACGACAACCCAAAAGAAAATCATAGATGGATTGATCACTCTGTGTATGATATTGTAAATCATCCCTTATTGTACCACCGTGCGGATTAATTTTTCAAAAACACGAAACCCTTTTATTTCATCCTAAAAGCATAAATATGAATTTACATATCCCTAAATTAAGAAATAGTGGGCTCTTCATATAAAATTTCATCCCCTATTTAACCCCTTCATGTTTTATTTTTGCGCCATAAGGTACCCTATGTCCGCCTCCAAAGTCCAATATATCTCTATTCATCAAAATTGGTTTGATGGGTTCTTCGTACAAACATTCATCCCCTATTTCACCCATTAAAGTTTTATTTTCACCACTTAAGGTAGCCAAAGTCTTTCTCCAAAGTCCAACATACCTCTATACCAAAATTCATCAAAATTGGGTTCTTAATACGAACTTTCACCTCCCATTTCTCAACCAATATTCATCAAAATTGGTTCAGCTGTCTAGGCGTGAAAATGCAACAGACGGGACAGACAGAATTACTTTCGCATTTATATTAGTTGGTATGGATTATTCATTTCATTATGGTGTTACCAATTAAAATACTAACAGTAAATTATTACCCAACAGCAAAATAACGACAACAGTTTATAATAATAAATTTTTGAAATGAATTCTCTTTCCCTATATATCTATAATAAATTCTCTCTATACCTTTCTATGTTTCTCTATAATAATAATAATAACTGATACTATAGTAGGTAAAAATGACAAAAGATCGATTGTTGTGGTGTCCTTTTAATTTTCTGTATTAGGGATTTTTATATTGTTAATACA
Source organism: Saturnia japonica (assembly GCA_033032175.1). Taxonomy (NCBI): domain Eukaryota; kingdom Metazoa; phylum Arthropoda; class Insecta; order Lepidoptera; family Saturniidae; genus Saturnia; species Saturnia japonica. The sequence goes on along the minus strand of CM065321.1, from coordinate 11,405,356 downwards.
AATTTGAAAGTGAATCGAAAAAAGATCGATTTTTGAGAGATCAACCATTTAAACCTCGATTTTCCGGTGAATCGTTCCATAAGAGTTCGATTTGAATCGATCTTTTTCGAAATGAATTGCCATCCCTAGCAGCGGCGCGGCTATATTCAACCGACAAATTTCTAGCCTATGCTGACCCCCTTTTAATATGATTTATCACTTAGATCAACTTATATTGGAATTTTAAAATTATTGAACCTCCATATTTTAACTTTATGAGAAGTTTCAATCATCATCGTTTTACAATCCATAATATACAGATAACTAAAATTTTCAGTCAACTTAAGTATTTTATAGCATTTTTATCAAATGTTCGACGTGATTTTTTAAATTGATATATCTTTTTTATTTATGGTCTTATGGAAGTAAAACAAACACTAAATATTAAGTGAACCTTACCACAATATAGTAGTGAAAACCGTTTCCAAATCGGTTAGGCCGTTTCTGAGATTAGCGCGCACAAACGTTGGCAAACAGACAAAAATTCTAACAACCATTGTTTTGGGTTCTAATGCGTAGATAAGGGCCCCCCCCATAATAGTTTTTCTCATATATCTTCTATATACAGACATCGATCAGTTACGTTACGTTTTTATTATAGATATATAGAATAGATTTAATTAAATTTGATAACATAGTTAAAAGAACATAAAAAAATCTTCATTTATAGATATTATTTTCAGTTCGAGCAAATGATGGTGATGCTTATGTGTTAGGAGCACTGCCTCTGGGTACTTTTGTACATTGCATTGAGAAAGAACCAGGTATAAATATTAGATATAATATATCGCATGTTTTTTTAAAATCAAAAATGTATGTATTTAATGCTATATTTTTATTATAACAGGACAAGGAGGGCTCTATATACATGCAGCTGGTACATATGGTGTTATTATCAGAAAGGAAGTTGATCGTGTTATTGTTCAAATGCCCTCAAAAAGACTTTTCAGTTTTGACCAACATTGTATGGCAGTTGTTGGTATGTATAAGTTTTGCATTTTGGTACATTACATAATTAAATTTGTGTGAACTGAGTAAGGAAAAAGTGCCAACTATTAAGAGTGTGACTATGTTTTATGGAACATAATAAACCGAGTATATTTTTCAGTGATAAAAATCTATTTTGAATGTTCCAATTGGGACAGTGATTATCCATTTGGTTATCGGAAATTGGTTCAACCGGGAGCTACGATGCAACAGACAGAAACACAAGTTAAACTTATGTTTGCGTTGTGTGTTAATAATAAAATACACACATTAAAAAAGTCTAAGCAACATGCGTGATATTACAAATTTTTCCATTTATATTAATTAATTTCTAAATATTTACTCAAAGTGCGTAGGTAAGTAAACTTTTTTGTTATTGATGACATACTGGCTGGTTGTAAAAAAAAAATTTGATTATGTTTTATTTTTTCATAAAATTCAAATGACTGCGAATTTAAAAGGACCGTAAAAGGAGTACAACCACTCGGCAAGACCGGTACATACAACTGACTGCAAGACGCCAGCCGATGTTAACCGCTCGAGAGATAAGTTTGAGGCTACAAATTTCAAGTGGTGTTGAAGCCTCAAACTGTGCGAAATCGACTGCATAACATAACATGGATCCAGGAACAATGGGATAAAATTATGTTTTCCGATGAGTCGCGATTCGGGTTTAAGCCTGATACAAGAAGGGTGCGAGTGTATCGTCGGCCCGGAAATACTGAAAGGCTCAGGTCGTTCAGGAAGTTCATCCATACAGCGGCTCAACAGTTATGTTATGGGCGGGTATTATGAAGAACAGGCGAACTGAGCTCGTTTTTGTAAATGGAAACATGAATGCTAAAAATTACATTGAGGATATTCTCAGACCTTATGTCTACCCATTTGCACAAACCTTTGGCTCCGATTTTAGGTTAATGCATGACAATGCGCGTTCACATACAGCTCGGCGAACCAGTGAATACTTTGCAACGGAGAACATCCGGGTATTGCCCTGGCCTGCACAATCGCCAGATCTCAACCCCATCGAGCACGCATGGGACATGCTCCAGAGACGTGTTTTGAAGGACTTGGACGGAGCGACAACAACCCAACAGCTGAAGGATTTGCTAAAATTCCATTGGGAGCGAATACCGCAAGATGACATAAACAATCTCATTAATTCAATGAATAATCGTTGCCGACAAGTTCTGAATAGCAGAGGAGCCCATACTTTGTATTAAATTGTTCTATTCTTTCACAATAAATACATTTTCTTTAGAAATTTCATTTTGTAAGAAAAAAAATGTAGTTTCTTATGTATCTTAGTTTCTACAGTATATTCTAATATTGTTAATTTCTGTTATTAAAAGAACTTTATAGACAACAGCTGTTATTTTTACATCATAGAACCCTAAAGATATTATTTTAAAAATAAAATACAATGTTATAAAGTGAAGAACCATCCTAAAATTTAAATTAGTACATGTTGCTTAGACTTTTTTGATGAGTGTATTAGGTGTTAGCTACTCTTCTAAATCAAGTGCATTTTATTATTATAATACAGGGATTTACTTTATAAGGACCTCCGTTGTAACGACTTTTTGGTTATAGCGACGTATCACTTAAGTGCCTTGAATTTAAAGAAGACTTTTAGAGGAAAATTATTTGGCTATAGCGATTACGGGTATAGTGACTAGTTTTTATGAACCATTTTTTTTGAAACAATGCCATATAACATTTTAAAAAACCCTTGTGTAAAATATGTATAGTACTATTAATTAGACATTAGGCGATATATTGTGTATTGTCTGGCAATATTTTCTTTCTCTCTACGTATATATATATAGTGACTTTCGGATATAGCGACGGAATTATAGTGTTCCCTTCATCGTCGTTATAATCGAAATCTATTGTATTATAATAAATATATATATATATATTATTAATGCTATGATGCGAGAATATTGGGATTATGCTACGACGGGGCTGATATAAAAGTGAATTGCACAAAAACCGCAAATTTTTTTTTTTTTATATCCAGCAAATATAATACTCTATTTTTTTATATTTATAGGTCGATTATCAAACGTTGAACACGGCAGTACACCGATAGGCTCTCCGCAGCGTAACAGGTGGCTCGGCAACAGACCACGTTCCGGTTTATGGCAGAGGAAGTCCGGACGACACGGCAGGAAGATTAAACCACCAAAGCCTGTTAAACATATCGCGAATCCAGTAATTAGGCAACTGCCAGCTATTAATTTGTCAATGCATCATTGAGTCTACGAAAACTAATTAAAAGATATAGTATGTGTGCATTTGATTTTTCATCATGGAACACAAACGTAAAATTTCTTGCTATCCATGAGTAAATAACTTTAAAAAATTGTTTAAACAATATGTGTTAACATTCAAACTCATAAATTAATATTTACTCAATATTTCAGTTCTAATGTTGTTAGTATATATTATAGAAAAATGGTATTTTTTTGTTTTAAAAATACGTACTAACATATGTAATTCGTTTTTCGTATATTTTACTACCTATGTTGAAAAAGTTTATCAAAGACACCACGATTTCCTACGAAATATATGGAAAGTTATTTTTGTGATTTCTGACGTTTCTAGTACTTACGAAGGAAATTTTTTTTTTTGTAAATATTTTCTCATTACTTTGCTGACTGCACACTACACAAAGTTAAGGACATTTTCGTAAGAAAGTTTTCTTGTAGCAACAATGGTTAAGGCACCTCCTGTCCTTACTGACTCGTCAAAAAAAAAAAGATCATGTAGTCTCTTTTATATTATACAAATATTATATTACCATATTAGGTCCTTACATGAAATTAAAGCTTTATATGGAAATGTAAAACGAAAAAAATATTACGAAATTATACATTTAATAAATCGAAGTATGTACTATTATTATATCTATGCACTTTCGCCATGTTATAGGTAGTTCATTGATTCCATTGTTGAAAAAATTGTGGGAGCAAGAATCAATAAAATCTTTGAAGGCGGTTTGGACAACCTCATCGGAATTGAATTGTTTTACTTGCACGAAATTGTCGAAATTCCGAAAAAAGGGATAATCTGTTGGAGCGAAGTCTGGGGAGTATGGTAGTGTCGGAGACATTTCAACCGCAGTTCCTCTGATTTGGGGACCGTCTGTCATGAAGTATAGGGTCTAGCGTTGTTCTGAAGCAGCAGTGGGCTAGAGAGATTGACCAGAATCGATTCTTTAATAGCTAGCTTTTCCACCATGGTTAGCAATTTTTGACAATACAGATCTGCTGTTATCATCTGGCTAGACCTTAGGAATCTGTAGGGTATGACACCTGCACTAGTCCAATAAACACAACTTTCGCTTGGGGGCACAGGATGGCCGGTCCTACTGGATTCGTCCACTATGATAGCGTTTCCGAATTGTCGTAAAGGATCCATTTTTCGTTACAAGTAACAATACGGTTCAAAATTCTTTCGTTATTGTGACAGTTGAGTAATTTAACGTAACAATCTTGATGTGCTTCGGTCAATTCATGCGGGTACATTTCTCGAGCTTTTTTACCTTTCCAATTTGTTTAAAGTGAATTAAAATTGTTTTATTCACTCACACCGAAGCCTGCCACTAACTCTGACGTGGTTTGCAATAGATCCGCTTCCACGATCACCTTTAATTCTTCATTATCAACTACTTCGACCTCCGGCCGCCTACGGAGTTTGTTTCGTAGGTCAAAATTTCCAGAACTAAAACGTTGGAACCAAAAACGTACCGTGCTTTCTTTTACAGTAGCTTCCCATACACATAATTAATCCTTCAAGCTGTTTCTGCAGTGCTGATGCCACCATGGAACTCATTCTACATACTACTCGTACATTAATACTTCATTTTATCAAAAGAACAAAGTAAAAAAAAACAAACGGTGTGAAAAGAAATAATCACTAAATTCGAACCACAAATACACAAGCCTAAATTTGAAATATATTTAAATTTGGAATCCCTTTCCAAACGCCCTGGATATTTGAGATCAAAGTGGCCAGTTCAACAAAACGCCAATTTCATTAGTAAGCACTTAATACATGTTGTGATTACAAGGTTGGTATTCTCTTTCACTAGTAGTAGGCATTTTTAGTATATTATTAAAATTGACTAAATAAGTGATTATAATATAGTTTAAAATATCTTTTGGGGTAAGAGAGAGAAAGATTCTTAAAAACCCATAATGTAGTTAGTATACATCGGAAATAGGTTGAATAAGAGACCAACAATAGAATACACAATAATGTGAGTATTATTTTTAACCGACTTCTCAATCCGAATGTTTTTTTAAATGAATGTTCAGTAAACTCATCTACTGACCATTAAATTATACTTTTAAAAAACTTACATTATGCAAAAATAGGCTGGAATTGTTTTGTTCCCTATTCACGTACGTAGGCCGATAGCACATAAGAAAAAAGTCTCGTCTTAACACAAGCGTATAAATACGATCTGTTTCTTTCGAATTACCGATCTATTTGAAGTAGGTAAATCTATGGTTTTTATAAGATTTAAAAAAAAAATGAAGTCAGACAAATGTGGTTATAAATGTTTAAATTCGTTTATAAATAGCAAACAATGTTTGATTAAAATTTGAATATTGAATATAGTTTATTGGCTCAAATATTACAATTAAAGCTGATTGGTTTAATATAATTAAGTGACAAAATTTACAAATTTAAAATGGAACAATAGGAACATCGTTCCATTTGAAATGTAGACTAGCATTACAAAGTTTATTCTAAAATAAATGCAAGTTTCATATAAGCGCATGACACATGATAAAGGTAGCTACTATAATATTTTATGTCACGATAATTATCTTACAATAAAATATCACATAGCATCTCAACGTATCAAGCACGGGTAAGATACTTTAATATATGAAATCGTTTCAGCCTCATTAGGGTACACCTCTGCCTAACCCTTCGGCGATACAGGCGTGATGATATGTTTCAGTCTGAAAGTCTGCTTAGGTGCCACACATATTTTTTTGTCTGAATTCTATTTACAAGACAAATAATTATGAGTAACAATGCTTTACTAACAGAAACAGCTCATTAGCACATTCTAAAAGGCGATCAATTTGGCTATAAAATCATATAAAACACATAAAAGACCACGGAGAAATTAATCTTTACGAAGACCCCTCCTTATCGAAACAGTTGCAAATATATTTTAAAGATTCAAGATAAATATTTATCTTTACAACCTGACGTCTTAAGATAAAATAACCATTTCGCTCGAAATCTGAAGATACTGTAAGGTGTAAATAGGCAATTATCTTCGCGGTGTTTGATATCCATTGGATTGTATAACAAGCTATATTTTATCTTAACATAAAATACTAAAGCATCTTCATCGTGTGGAATGCGCGTAAAGACAAAGGTAAACACACATCTTTCTAGTCTTCATCCGAGATTGTTAATATCTGAAATAATATGAAAATTTTATTTAAAAAAAAGTAATTTTAAAGTATTCAAATACATAGCAATGAGAGCTCAGTGGTAACGTGGACGAACACTACGTCTATCGACTTTGCTTCTAATCCCTTGGTGGGTGATGGGTCTGAGCTTTTCGGTGAAGGAAAACATCTTGATAAAACCATAGCAAGGTGGTAGGGCTTTTTGTAATGCCCCCGGCTAGTTACCATCCTCAAGTTGAAAATCTGTTTGTTACATGGTGCTCGGGCAGTTGCACTTTAAAGCCAGTTCACTTGCTAAGGTAACGTGTTACCATCATAAGGTGAAATTGTGGCCAAATGCTATATAAGTACCTATAAATTTTTTTAATGAGCACATACCTAACATGAATAGTGTTACAAAAAAATGAAAGATTTTCGATTTTGCACAGGTTTAAAAAACTGCACAGGTCTATTCCAATACAAGCTCCAGTCTACTTGCACAGATAGACCGGAGCGTGTGTGGCCAGTTTAAGGAAGTGCCCAGACTTCATTGCTTAAGGTTTAACAAGCTAAATTAAAAGGAAACGAAAATCCCAACAAGTCGTACTTAAATATTATATAGTCTATGTCACACCCACAATTAACCGCAAATCTAACGACACCTCGTATGATAAAATCCATCAAGTCGTTTAAGCTACAGAGCGTGCCAAATAAATAGACATACATACGCTCGAATAAATAACGAAAAATATGACCCTCCATTTTTTTCAGGCGGGTAAAAAATAGATTAAAACGTTTGTTTTCCAAGTAATATAATTTAAAATAACTCACATCATTCATTTCTGCACTCAGATGTAACTCTGTAAGGCCGGTAACCTCTTCCAAATAACTTCTGCTGTTAAAGACCTTCAATAAGAACTCGATGCCTTCATCCCTGTACTTGTTTATAACAATATCCGAGCAGGCTATGCATTGCTTGAATTTAATACAAGTCGGTAAAACTGTTTCGTAAGAATGTAGGAAGCCTCGAATCGAGTGGGGTACTGGACCAAGTATACCATGGCATGTCGGAAAATCTAGGCTTGAATCATAGTTCAAATTACAAACGGCTGGCGTTGCGACTCTGGTGAAGATTAGAGATATGGGGATTAGATAAAGGCTGAATAGGAATTTAATAAATTACAAAAATCTATACATACATATATCTAAAAAATAAGCTGGATTTCGGTTGTAACCACTTTTTGGTTATAGCGACGTAACACTTAACTGAATTAAAAGTACATATTACCTTTAGAGGAAAGTTATTTGGCTATTGCGACTTCGGATTTAACACCGATTTCGGCTATAGCGACTAGTTTTAATGAATTATTTATAACAAGTTCCTAGAAATCCTTGCAGATATTGCGACCGAGTCTACACACAAAGATCAAGTCAAAAAATACACAAAGGTTCATTCATTGAATTATGAAGCTTTCTTGTCTTTTGGTTACATCCTTAAATGATAAGCCCTTGTAATAATAGACTTTTGTTTATAAATATTCAGGTAGGTAAAGTTAAATCTAATACGTTAGCACAGAAAACTAAACTCAAACAATGCAATATTACAGATTATTAAGTAGACTTTAGGCGATATATGCGTATTATTGCGTGGCTGTATTGTCTGACAATAAATATTTGTTTTCTTTCTTTCTACTTATGTATATAGCGACTTCCGGATATAACGACGAAATTATAGTGGCGTAACTGACTGATCTATAAACACAGAACGGATTGAGCGGAAATTTGGCATACCTATAGTTATTATATTATAGCATAGGCATCCGCTATGAACGGATTTTTTTTAATTCAAGCACTAATGGGGTGTAAGGGGGTTCAAAATTTGGATGGAAAAAATCTTTTAAGAATTATATTTTTTAAATTTTCAATATGTAATTCAAATTCTTTTTAAATTAAATGCGATCAAAATCTCGGGAAACGCCTGGTGAAAAAAGATTCTAATAAATAAATAACCAACGTCATGAGAATAATTACCTCAATGGATGCTGCAATAATCCTACCAATATCTCTACAGCCAAAGCGCCCGCGATTGCGGCCACACCGGGTCGGGTCACCGTGCATTGCATGTCTAAAGTTCTATCTTGTAATGACTAAAAATAATATAAGATATGATATATTATTTTTTTTAGGGACTTTTGTTCTACCGAATGTGTTAGTTCAATTGTACCCACTCATTTTATATTACATCAAATCAGGAGAGTTGCGTAAGAGAGCACTACCAGGTCATATTATAACATATTGGCATCGTCCAAATAAGGTTCTGCCAAAATTATGTGAAAAACGCCTATGTTTTGACAGTTTAAATTACATGATACTAGCTGTGCCCGTGGCTGCGCTCACGTGGACTACAGAATGCCATCAATCCGGCACACGCGTGAATCGTGTTATCCCCGCTCCCAGTTAGTTTTAAGACAAAAATGCTTATTGTGGGTGATCTTAGAATATAAGACTTATGCTCTCTGTGACTTTTTTGTAGATCTTTTTAATATCTACAATTATGTAGTACATTAATTTGATTTATCCCTTATGGTTTACTCAGCGTAAGCTATTAAAGAACCCGAATTCATTCAACATGACCAGTTTTTTTATTTGCACGGAACCCAATTTTTTTTTTCTAAAATAAAAGTAGCCTAAGGTACTCCTTATAACATAAGCTATCTTCCAGTGAAAATCCTGTCAAAATCATTCGCAACCGTTTCGGAGATTACCTGGGAAAAAACAGACAGACAGAGATTTTTTTAAATCGATGTTTTGTTATGGTACCGTATAATAACATTCATATGCATTTGCATGCTGTTATTTTGACATCACTTATAGACACTTCACTTTTATTAATTGTATAAATAATAAAGTGAAATACACAAAACTATTTTTTTTTCATAATGCGTCTAAAGAAGTTTAGCTTTAAGAAAATCTTACATTTCCCGGTGCTGTTACATCATTGCAAAAGTAGCAGCCTAATTGTGTCCCAGATATAAAAACATCATCAAGTGAAGGTGTTCTTTCTTGAGGTTCGACTAAGCCATGTCTCATCACTAAATAGCTATCAAATCCCAGAGCAGCGTTTATAACAATCTGAAAACAATCATAAAAAGTATATTGTAAAGACCGTACAGTATGCTCTTGACATAGACGAGAAATGAGAATAATATTTATAAATTGAACAAAACAATATGCAACCTGACAGTAATCGATTAGTCGGTACATATTATAGTTCTCGTTCAGGTAAGATAGATCCCGCGCTTTATGTTGTGAATCCTGTTAATTACACATTTCATAATTACGTACTTTTCCATAGTGAGCAGCAATGAGCGTTGGAAGCCATCTTGCTTCTCTTGTATCCAACAGAAGAAAAATTACATCATGTTCAGAAATCGTCTTAGTGATCAAATTTATATTCTCAACTGTCTCTTGTTTTAATGACTCTCCTACTGGGTGACCGGGCATGGGTATATGTGCAACTATGCCTTTGCTTTTCTGTAAAACACAAATTATGTTTATTATTAAATCACAATCCTAAAGCTGTCTCTCCTGCACATGTTTTTCTCAACACACTACACAAAATCCTATATTTTTATTTGTGTACAGGCAATAAAGCAATGATGGCTCAGTTGGTAGGCGTGTACGGCCTCCGTGTCGATCGACGCGAGCTCGAATCCCTGCAACGTGTCTGAGGTTGTTCCAGTAGTTGCACTTGAGAGCCAGTCTTCCACTAAGGCTTAGCGTGTTTCCATCTTGAGCCACATTGCCATTTAAGGTCAGGTGAGATTGTGGCCACAACGAAACCATTACCAATCCAAAAAAAAAATACAAATGACGTTTCCTGCATCAAAAAAAAGGTGATGAACAAAAATGTGTAACGAAACAAAGTTTTATTTAGAGGATTTTTGGGTAGTATGTACAGTGAAACACGCGCAGGATACCCTGTTAATTCAAGTATATACCTTTTAGTCGTTGAAAATACGGTTAAAAATAATATCTCTTTGAATAGACCTTGATTTGACTTAAAATATCAATAATTTATAAAAAAAGTAAATTAAGCTCAAAATTATGTAATTCCGAATTTGATATGCAATATATATATATGCGAAAATAATTACTGCCTAAAACACGGGTGAAGTGTTGCGGGGTACAAAGAGTGTGTAATATGATTGTTAGTTTTCAATTATCGTTAAATATACTCACAACAGAAGGTAGAATTAATTTTAAATTATCTGCAGCGGCTTCTGCCTTCCTTTTTCCACCTCCGAGACAATCTTGGTAATTAAATAATACTTGACGAGTTGGATTTGAGTAAGACACTTTGCCATTGTCTATAAATGTTATATGACGAAATCCCCAGGCCTGGGATGTGAGAAGAACAATAAATAACAATGCAAAAGAGTAAAGGATAGATTTTTATTTCAATGAGAGTTTACCAATAAATTTCTTGCAACATGACATCCAAGAGTACCCGCTCCGAGTAGAAGACATTTTGTTGACTTCATAATTTCTACGTCTATATCTGGCACCAAGCGCCATTTCATTAGTTTTATATTCAGATCTGACGATGTATCTGCTAATCTGTTCACATATTCGTAATACATCAAAACCATAGATTAATGATTGGTTTCCGCTGGTGCTTTAACTAGGTGCTGAGCTACCTACAAACAGCAACTTAATATAGTGAGTATGTAGTGACACAAGTAACTATATTAAATGCAGCTTGTCCGCTTGGCAGTATTGCCAGTATGACAATCGAGTGTAATGTTTCGATTTAGTTTTGATTGCCGCTTTTTTATAGTACGCCGACAGTATCTAGTTGAAGCACGATCGGAAATCAATCATTAATACAACCTCTTTAAATTAGATGTTGTAATAATAAAAAATACAAAAATTAATTGTAAATTTTACCTTAACAAAATTAAATTTTTTAAAAAGTTAGTTACATATTATTTTCAGTAATTAAAACAGTATAAAAACTATTAAAAATAAAGGTTATTAAATAAATTAAAATCTTACATCATAGGGTCCATAGAAGCTGACATATTAGCCAGTTTGGGGCCAAAGTTTCCTTTATCATTCCTCTCCCAACCAACCCAGCCTACACTTTCCACTGTTTGAACATTCTGTAAGGTTAATCTTATTAAAAAAAGTGTACGCACATGAGAATTTATATTTCTATGACATAACAAAACTTTACCGTCAGCGGATAGTGTTACTAATTAGAAAAGAGTTCCAAAATTCGATTAGATCATGGAACAGACTTTTGAGTGATAAGCAGGTAGATGTAATTTAAATAGATTGTCTATACAACAGAAAAAGCGCATAGTGTAGTTATAGTAAAGTTAATACACATGATAACCAAAACCGGAATAAACCAGTTTGCGCTAGATACCACTCTACTAGAAACGTAAACCTACCTAATAGTATAGACAGATCAATTGATTTGTGCGCGCGGCCCTATGTGTGCGTAAAGCGTGTATAGATAGTGACTACGTGTACGTGTCAAGGGGTACAGTCAAGTACACAAGATAATACTATAAGTTACTTTACTTATATTATGCCGAAATTTTTACATATTATTTGATCAAAATTAAAATAAATCAACAGCTCAATTAGGTAAATGCATGTTTATTCAATTATACCATATCATATTATGCCGTATCACTACCACTAGCTATTGAGCTATTTGGTATTCCAAATAATGAACTTTTCATTAATTTTCGTCACATTCTGTTCAATGCTATGTAAAGCATAGTATATTTTTCAATTCCCCGAATATTTTCTATAGGGGTTTTAGGTTTACGATGACATGGTAGTAAATTAAGAATTTTTATACCTTATTGCTGTGTATCTATAACTCATTACTGAATATCTATATTTTAAAAATAGACTAGCGTTTTAATGTTTTGATCATTGTGATACAACACATTATAAAACACAACTACTGGTTAGGTGAAACATTTTCTACGTGACGAACCAGACATTTTTATTTCCGACTGTACCCTAGAAGAAAGCGATAAGACGATAAGAACACATGTTGATCAGAAGACGACTGGCGCGCAAGGAACATATACTCGTCACTGTCATAAAAATAAAAACTGCATGTTTATTAGCTCACGCACACATAGGGCCGCTAGCAAACATGAGTTGAAGTCTCTATTCCTACACGTATACTATATATACCATACAATACTACAAAATGTCTCCAAGCTGATTTGATTGTATAACTTCTAACATGTGAACATATGTAACTACAAATCCTCTTTTTTGTAAGACACCGAACATACCTATATATGTATAATATTATTTATTACAGATAAATAATATTTCGGTGGCTTACTGCAAGAAATCTTTAACTTTCAAAAATCACTAAGTACAGTTTACATCTCCCATGATCTTATTTTGATCTCAAATTGATATTTTTATATAATATTATTCTACAAAAGTGTTTTACTTTCCTTAAGATCTATCATTTAATTATAATCATAAAGACATTTCTTGAAGTAAGCTGATTATTTGTAGAATTATCTTATTGTATTGATAGTGAATATTCACTTTACACTAGAAATACTCATACTGCATCTAAAAACTCTATCAATATTAAACATGTAGTATTAATAACAACTTTATTACCTGAGGTATTTTTATACTGAGGACAATACTGTTTTCTATATTGCCACTTATTCCACACCTAATCCCAATCACTTGTAAATCAGAATTAACAAAACTAGGACAATGTTGTAGTAAAGCTGCTAAAAGTGTCCTAAGAGGCCAACCTGGATTGTCTCCATTACTTGGATCGGTAAAGACAAAGTAAGTTTTAGTTATATCAATATTAAGATCTGATTGGTTTACTTCATCTGCATTCAAAACTTCTGAGAGTTTTCTAACAATAAGTTTATCTTTGTTCTTAATTGCTATAAAGAAAGGTTTTTGTGTCTCAGCTAATTCTCTGTATCCATTTGCTAAATCCTGTATCTGTTGATTATTTAGTTCATTTGATATGTTTCTGCTTTTTTCATTTAAATAAACTGTAGGCTGACTGGGAGCAGGAAATGCAAACCAATAGTAGTAATGGAATTTTTTTAAGTCCTGTCAAATGATAAATGAATAATAGATTAGCATTTTAAAATCAATACAATCATGTACTTTAAAAATCTTATGGAAGTTTTAAAACCATCTGCGTCTTTGTACATGTTATTTATAAACTACAATAATTCGAATCTTTTCGGTACAAAGGGTGTAAAGACCATTTTGGCCAAATAGAATTTTTTAAACACCATTACTTCGTTTTCACCTTTTTTCGTTGTGTTTTTAAAATTAGGTTACAATGAAAAAAATTGTCATTACTTCCAAAGCTTTTCCTAAAAGTAAACACCACGTTTCTTCAAACCACATCATAAATTATTTTTTCTTTGCATAATGACAGCAAGCTTTTATATAAAAAGCATAAGATATAATATATTGTATAAACTCGAACAAACAAAGAATAAATAGAAAAGAGTTGCATACATACATAAGAAAGTATTTTAGTTTTTGGCTCATTGGCAATAGTATGTAATTTGGACTTTATTAAACCCTTTGTCAGAGACAGTATAAAACTTAATATCAGATGAAAATATATTCTATATCACTTAGGGATATTGCAGCTTTCTGTTAGTAAAATAATTTTATGAATCAAATTAGTACTTTCAGAGATCTTCTTCATAATATTTGTATAGATTCTAATACTATCAAGGGATTATTAATCCTTAATTAATATGTACTTGATTTCTTGTTACCAACTCTAATGATTTGGATAAAACTTTGGTATATAGATAATGATTTACTTTAAGTGTACCTAGATAGGTGTTTTTCTTTTCAAAACACCATACAAGTCTTGGACATCCAGATATTAGATTGAATAATTATGAACTCGCATTAGACAAGAGATTTTATATTAAATCAATTTTTATTTTGTTGAAAATCAAATGCTTTTATTAAACTCCCACATTTAACTGCAGGTTCATAATATCATCAACAAAATATTTGACTATTTATTCAAATATGTCGCTATATGATACTTTTGAAACTTCGGAAGCTGATTATTCTCTTCTGTGGTATTTAAATAATGCTATTAAAGCATAAATACCTGACTACGAAAAAGGGTTATGTTTTTACCCGACTGTGAAAAGGTAGGGTAATGTTTTTCGAGTGTATGTATGTCCATTTCTTTGGAACGCTCTGTAACCTAAACAGCTTGATGGATTTTAGCTTATGAGGTGTCGTTAGAATCGTCATAATTGTGGGAGTGACATAGGCTAGATAATATTTAAGTACGACGTCTGGAAATAATAATAAAAAGCAAAAATAGCAGAAAAAAATTGTCAAGTGTTTTTGCTGCAATCGGTTTTTTTGTTATCTTTTTAATAATTTAGCTTGTTTTATTAATTACCTATGTCAGTTATGTGATGTACTTACGGAAAATGACAGTATAAAGAAATTCAACAATGCATTAGGATTGTTTATCCATATCTTTTTGTTTAGATTAGCCCATATCATCTCACCAGCACTGTTCAAGAGTGATGCTTTGTCCAGAGATTTGAAGTCCTCAATTGTATTTTTGTTCATGAGCGTCCCAGTTACATTTATGTATTGTTGCTCTGAATGGGCTTCCCTAAAATATATCAATTTATAGTACATCATGTAATTGCCTAATATGCCTAATTTTAATATAAAGCATATAATTGTGTATAAAAATAAATGTATTTAATCTAACCAATATTATGTTATGCTATTATGGTAGGCTGAAAGAAAGGATATAATTTTTCTTTATCCTTGCAAACATTTTCCTACCTGAACATCTACATATTAATTCCTTTAAGAATTCACACCAGTTTTGTTGGCGACTGAATAATGTATTATTATGTGTCGTGTTATATATTGTGTGTTTTATATATAAGAAT
The DNA here is from genome assembly GCA_033032175.1 of Saturnia japonica. Lineage (NCBI taxonomy): Eukaryota > Metazoa > Arthropoda > Insecta > Lepidoptera > Saturniidae > Saturnia > Saturnia japonica. Next base: position 11,389,917 of record CM065321.1, on the reverse strand, counting down.
AGTTAGGTTACATTAATATAGAGAAAAATGTTAGCAATTATGCTACATTACGAATTACGTGTCATATATTATGTATTATATAGGTGCTCATGTAATATGTGTAACGTGTATACAATTATAATTATGACAAAATGGGTAAAATGTATAGTAAGTTTATATTGAAAAAATGTAGGACATCATATTTAATGTATTAACGAAACAGAACTATTATTAGTTATACACTAACAGCCTTAGGCTGATGGGTGTATTCTATTTTGTATTGTTGAGTGCACTATTGAATTAGTCAAGTGTTTATCTAGTTCATTTTTAAAAAAGCACTCTGTGAGGACACATATAATATGCTGCGGCAGCTCATTCCATTCATCTACAACTCGGTTGGATAAAAAATGCTGACGTGGCATGCTGCTAGTTAATAATCTTAAAAGTTTTAAACTGTGTCCTCTGAGGTGCACATTTTCATTTTTGCTGTAAATGTTAGGCAGATCTGGTACGTTATAATAGCCATTAAGTATTTTATATGTTTCCATTAGATCTCCTCGCTTTCTGCACTTTTTGAATGTTGTAAGACCAAGGATCCTTAAGCAATCTTCATAGGGACAATTTTTTAAACCTGCAACTATTTTCGTGGCTCTATGCTGTGTTCTTTCAAGGAGCTTATCTTTTTTAAAGTATGGGTTCCAGATCTGAAACGCATACTCCAACAGTGGCCTTATGTAAGTCTTATACAGTTTTAAAAATAGTGTCTTGTCAATGTATGAAAATGCTTTTCCTATAATATAGAGAACAGAAATAGTTTTTTTTGTTATAATCAGAATATGTTTTTCCCATTTAAATGTGAAGTAATATAAACTCCTAAAGTCTTTCTGAAATTCAACAACTTATAATTTTTTATTATTTATAAAGTATGGTTTTCTAGGGTTTTTATTCCCAATATGTAATACAGTGCATTTAGTTTCGTTTAGGTTTATTAACCATTCTTGTGTCCATTTGTATATATTGTCGAGGTCTTTTTGGATAATATTGTGAGTTATTACTGGGTTGCCCATAATTTTTGTATCATCTGCAAAAAGTGATAATTGTGATTGTACATGCAGTCTTAAATTTATTATAAATAATACAAACAAGGCTGGGCCAAGTACCAAGCCTTATGGTACTCCACTATACATTTTGTGAGGTGTAGAGTAGGCTTCTCTGACTCATACTTGAAAGGTTCTATCTGACAGGAAATTCTTTATCCTGTTTAAAAGCCTACCACGGGTATCAAAATGTTCCAGTTTTGCAATAAGTCTCTTTATAGGAACCGGATTGAATGCTTTCTCATAGTCTAGATAGATGATATCAGTTGGCTGTCACAAATCCTAGCTTTTGGTCCATTGGTCCACACAACAGTCAGTTTGTGATTGTAGATCTTCCAGAGATAAATCCATGTTGTTCATTAATTATAACTTATTCTTGTGCAAATTCTATTGTTTTTGCTTGTTTATGGAATATATGATAAAAGTATATAATATATTGATATTTAATAGATAGGAATTACAATAAGAAACAATTTGATATATAACTTGTATACATAACTTATATGGAGAATTAGTATAGAGAAGTAAAAAGGGTGACCAAAGTAAAAATAGATATAAAAATGGAATAAAAACAGGGGCTCTCTATATGGTGGTAACTCTCAAACTACTTAAGCTTGTAAAAATCATATGGTACACAACTATGACATAAGAAGAAAAACAAGATTGGTCATCCTGTGAATGCCTCAAGTAAAAGAAGAGCTTGTGTTTCATTTGAAGACCCAGCACCTCAAGCGGCAGTGCATTATTGCACCACCTGGGCCCCTCACCACCACTTCGCCCTACTACTAACAAGGCGACTTTGTGGGATGTAAATTGGTAGGATCATTTATATTTGTCCTCCCTTAATAAATATAGATTTACTGTATATGATTATACCCTGACGAATGAGCATATCAAACACCAGCAAAGATTATAAAATACCAAACAGATATTAAGACCTCTCTGAGTTATACAAAGTTTGATAACCATTACCATTTACGAATATAAAGTTAGCAGACAGATAAGAAATAAAATATTTGATCAGGCATAACCTGGTTTAATTGCCTAGTTAAAAAAAAAACAATAAGGAAAATTATGCATTATTTTAATCCTTCAATATGCATTTTTTTTACTCAATCATATTTGAGTAATAGGTAAATTAAAAAATTGATTTTTTAAGGTGTTACATTTTCAAATTCAAATTAAATCAAATTAAACAATGCTATAAAGTAATTAGTAGGTATCTATATGTTTATTTTATGTCAACAACAATGAATATATTTTATGATATACAATATATAGTGATTTAATACAATCGTGAATACTTACATATTCAAAGACGTACCATCCACTTCGAATACAGCACCAATATCATTACGGTAAGTAAAACGCCCAAATAATTGCTTTGTAGATTCATTTAGTTTATCAATATCTAGTTTCATCTCAGTTAGTGTGTGCCAGAATGATGGATGTACGAAGGACTTAAAAGGAACATATTGTATTATTTCCATTTTTTTTTCAGTATCGGTAATTTTTATAAATTATCTAAGAATTTATTGTAATAGTTTTATAAAATCGTAAAAACACCTAACAAATCAATTAAAAATGACGTTCTCAAATGTCATTATTGTCAAAGAAATGTCCATAGACAAATAACCAAAAGGAAATGTCTATGTCGAAAACCACAGAACAAAGAGTGTATGTAGTCTTTATTCGACAATTTCCAAATTCCACAACTCTTGGTAGGGTCCGATGTCCGATTTGACCGACCGCGACCATCTATCAAATTGTTGATTAAATGTTTAAGTCATTAAACAAGTATATTTTTCATATTCAGCATTAATTAAACATATAAATATTAAACATAACATTAATATAGATTAAAAGGTACTACAAACATATTGTTTCAGTAAAACGGTTACCATTTTAAAAAACTTTTCAAGGAGATTTTGAAAAAGCTCATCATTTATGTTTCTTTAAACCATTTAACGAAATTACGTTAATTAACTTCAATAAACACTAAGTATCTATAACATTTTTTAAGCGATACAAATCGTACATAGTAATAAAATCAGAATTTTATATTAAAAAAAATTATACGTATGTCTGATTTAACAGTGAATCTAATCGTTACATACCTGAGAATTCAGTTTTTTACTTATGTATCTGAATCGCGAATTTCAAAAAAAAAAACAAACCAAGCCAGGCAGCGGCGGCCTTACCCATTGCGAGGCTCCGGGCGGCAAGTCTTTGCGAGGCCTTTTGTCCTACGGAAAAGTACCTATGTGATGCGAAAGTGGGTCTGGTAGTTTGGTAGGTATTCGTTATGTTTCACGAGAAATACTAAAGTTATACAAATAAATAAAATTTGGGTTTTAAAATATTTTACTTACATTGAAAGATTTACAAAATTAACAAATACAGAGATAATAAATTTTAAAAAGGATATTTACGGCTTTTACTAAGACTAAAATCTTTAATTAAAGCACAATAATCTAACGAATGAGCTATGAAACAAACACTAAATGTTAAGTGAACCTTGCCACAATATATTAGTGGAAACCGTTTCCAAATCGGTTAAGCTGTTCCTGAGATTAGCGCGCACAAACGTTGGCAAACAGACAAACAGACAAAAATTCTAACAATCATTGTTTTGGGTTCTACTGCGTTTCTAAATGCCTCCCATAATAGTTTTTCTTATATATCTTCTACGTACAGACATCGATCAGTTACGTTTTTATTATATGTATAGATATATTGTATACGGTGCGATTATAGTAATTTTATTGAACATAATTTAACAGTTAAACGGATATTCCGTGTAGTCCTTATTTTACATATATTTTTACATGGTGTCGTTTTAAACAAATAAAATAGAATATTAAAATGTATTAAGCTGTAGGCAATGAACTGTTGAATTAAATACGTAATACTGGCAGTTACGTTTAAAACAATTTTTTTAAATACATACTTTCGAAAATTCAATTTACCAGACCTCTTCATGATGTCAAAGGAATATTTTATCAGTCTTTTGATTCAACTTTGTAGTAAAATTTTCTAATTATTTATTGTAATTCTTATTCCATGTAGGATACTCATTTATTTAGTCAGTGCTATCGAAATTATTGTGAAAAATACGTAAGTAACTTTTGATTAAAGCTTTTAACCTTTCCTTCTCCTTTGTAAAATCGAATGAATATAAACACAAACAACCTCCACATATAGGAATATTTTTCAGGATTAGAGGTTTTTGGACGCACATCGGACTTGAGATCTTGAGCAAATTTATTGGGATATGGCAATAAATTGCTTTGATATAAAACCATGTAAAAAAGTCTCACTGATGTCTGAATGTTCTACAAACATTTCAAAAAAAGACAATTTTCCAAGTCGATTGGATAATATTAATTTTGTTGCCAAGAGTAGCGTTGCTAGTGTAACTAGTCGACTTAGAAAGAGTTATAAGTCTCCATATCTAGTTGAAGATAAGACTCGACCGGCTACACGACCCAATGAAAAAAAGCCAGTTCAAAAATGGAAAGCTGACCTTGTGTCATCATTTCCTTTAGCTGTCAGCTTGTATAAAGCAAATTCTGATGAATTCAAATCTATAAAAGGTAATAGGAAAGTAAAGAAATCAGTTTTGACCCTTCCCAATCAACGGTGTTTCATACATGAAAAATGCACTGTTAGTGATATGAATGATTCAGAATATTTTAATAATGATGATGGCTCCCATAAAGCTAGACCTAAGAAGAGAACGCTACGACAAAGTAATACGAAATTTCGAGATCGGAATAAAGATTTTGGATTTAATGATATCAATGCTCGATATTGTTCACATTTGAACGCTGATCTAGATTCTAGTTCTACCGATATGATCCGGCATTTCAATGGTGATGGAAGAACAATTGCGCAGAGAAAAAAACCACACTTAGCTCGTAAATCTCAAGCTGAAAAGCAATTTACCGGCCACAATGTTTGGAAAGTATTGCAAGATATGAATAGATTTCAGTTTAGGCCTTCACCTCCCGCTTCTGATGATACAATTGTAACGCCAAGGAAAAAGAATGTATCAAAACGCCATAAAAGGAAATATTCACGGTAAAACTCGTTACATATTACTTTCTCATCACCTTTTTACAGCTCATAGGCAATAGGTATAGGTTTTGTTATTTATTTAGCGTACCTATTTTATATGATACTATATTAGAGTATATTAAACGATACGTGCCTGTATAAAAAATAAACAAATTAAATAGACCTAGACATAAATCGTATATGCCATGAACAAAATAAATAAAATATATACCAAATTTCTTGCAGTTTTATAGGAACTTGCCACACAGAAGAGTATGCATATATTTCCAGCATTGAAGTGGACAGTAAATCTAAAAGCTTTTCTCAGTCATCTAGTTTTGATCGTATTACTGTTATTGATAAAGAAGATGATTTTAGTAAGCTATGTGAGGAATTTGAGAAAACTATTGTACATACCCATAATTTGGCGAAGGATGTCAACATTAATAATTGTATCCCAGCAAAAAATAAAATTAAGAATATAAATAAGCCAAGAGTTAATAAGTTGTGTAAATTTAAAGATAGACAAATAAAATCTATTGGTAATACAGCGACAATTATGACAAATGAAAATTACTTTGAAGACGAGAATTATCAAGGAAATTTTTTCGTTCCAAATGAAAATACAATTAGGAAATCTAAATATCCTGTTGAACATTCTAATGATCATCTAAATATTATAAAATCAGAACACAAACATGAGACTGATGGTACAGGTGAATTTCATGATCATTTTATTCATTCGGGTAATTCTGGATCCAGTAAAGCTGCTTGTAATTATTTAAAAGGTACTTTATATTATTATGACAAAATTGTATATATGATTTTTTTATGTATATATGATGACAATTGATTAAATGAAGTATACGAAAACGCTAGTTTTAAAAGCTTACGAATTTGCAATAGTATCCCGAGCATCCTGGATAGTCAAAAACAGTCCGAACTCAAAAACGACGATTGCTTTGGTGACCCTAAATTTCGGTGTCACACATAATTGATTAGAAATAGGGGAAATTATAGTAAATCTTGAGATAGGGATGAATAGAAATAAAAAATATCTATTAAATTTTTCATATTTTTTAGATCATGAAATGTCATTCAAATTATCTTCCGATGAATCTAGTCAACATATAAAAGGGATAACTAAAGTCGTACTAAGTAAAGATCAAGATAGAATGAAATTACAAAAAAGAAAGCCACGTTTATTCACAACTATACCTAGTACAACGATAATACCTAAATTAACTCAAACTGACATAAAGCGAAGACTTGCAAGTATAAAATTTCCTTTAGTGATTTTAGGTAAAGACCAAGTCAGTTCTTCAATGGAAGTGATCGATTTTTATGATCATCCCCAATTTACTGGATTAGACAAACATATTTGGCCTTTCATGTTAGAATGGAATAATGACTTTACCAAAACAGCTGACTACATTAAATCTCATAAGAATATAGAAAATAATACACCCAAAACGAAACGTTACACAGTGCAAGCTGAAAATAAATTTACAAACCTTCGCAAAACTAATAAAATAGTTACTAAAGAAAAGAGAGTTCATAACATTGGGACAATAATTAATCAGAAGCTAAAAGAAGAAGATCAACCAATTCTAGAAATAAAACAATCAATATATAATGTTAAAGATAAAATAATCGAACTGATATATAAAAAGTCACCGTCTACAAATTTATTTCATGTAACCCAACAAGTTGGCGGAGGTGATGTAATAAAAAACATTACGTCTAAAGACGTTTGTAGTAAGAATGATATTGGTGGCAATCGAAATTTAACGCACAGTCCATCTGTAAAAGAACCTTTAAAAAACCGACAAAGGAACTCTGTCAATCCTGCGAGTATGAAAGACAGATTATCAATAATGAAAATCTCGAAGACTAAACCAATTAATTTAGTCGAAATGATTACAATGAACATTAAAAATGGAGTATATTATAATGAAGATAAAAAATATTTCGATAACAAGCAAGAGACAAGTAAGTATTATTGTTATCAAGAGGATATTCATAGTATAAACTTTTGTTCATTAAAATATTTTGTTTTTATAGTTTCAAAAGAAGCTTCAATACAAACAACTTTTAAAGATATTCAGGAAGTACAAACTGATCAAGTTGAATGTCTAAAATCATCAACTTCCAAGGAGATTTTTAGTAAATGCCACAGTTTAATAGAAGCTATACCAGGATTTGACTACACGCTCCCTGAACTGGAGATAAAAACATTAAATTTAAATAAAATAGAAGTGAAGCATTGTTTGTCAAACATCCTGGTACAATTTGATGTCATCACGTTACCAATTAATCCAAACATAAATTTGAAGCGCTTCAAAAAGTCGTATTCCTTTATTCCGCTTGAAGTATCAGATCATGAAACTAAAGTATTTAAATGCAAAACATCAATTTTAAATTCTATGTTACCAGCGGAACTTTGCAGCATATTACCTAAAATTATGAGACACCTAATTATGTCTGAAGTGAAGACTCTTCCTCTGCTGCCAGTAAGTAAGACTGAATCTCACTTGTCCACAATTTCTGAGTTATCACATTTTGAAAATACGGACTCTCTTAAAATGTCCCAAATCTACTTGGGACATTTTTTCGCTGGATTATTTTTTAAACCCTCCACAACTAATCCAAAACAATTTATTAATAAATTTGAGTGGCCAGGACGAACAAGAATCTTGGACTTATTACCTCCTATAACTAATAAATTAATTCTTTTTTGTGATCTCAGTCCTAGAGAAATCGTTTATATCAGGGAGCTAAGGACCGATACATCTCTGAAATCGCAAGATATAAGAGAAATTCCTATTCATAACCGAATATTTTGCACAACTGTACAATCTTACGACTTGAGAAATTGGAGGGTAGCGACGACTTTTAAACCGTACGATTTCAATGATATGATCAGTAAAATTTGCGCATATTATTTATGTGCCTTTGTGACGTCTACTATGCCATTAATAAGTTTCGATATGACTACAAATAGATTAAGCGTTCAATATAACTCTGAATAAAGACAACCAAGAAAAAGTTTTGTTAAGCCTGAATGACTTGAAAACTAATACATTGTATGGAAATTTCTCAAATATATTATCGAATAAAATAGAGTGTTCTAATGGGAAGATAACAAATATGAATGAAATTCCTATATGTAAAAATACGAGCCTTAGTCAAGTAAAACGAAGCACTACAGGATTAAAAAGAAAAGGATACGTGAAACTGTACAAGAAATGCAAATCCACAACTAACATACCCAGTGAAAGACATAGTACATCTCTGAATAAAATTGAGAATTTGGATGATTTCTTTCAACTATTAGGATGTAGAAAATCTTTCTCGGGTGTTTTTGATGGTCATGCGGCCCGGAAAGTTATAGCATGTATAGTAGAAGTAAGATTTGATATTATCTACTTGTTCTTGAAATATCTAGTAAAATAGTTTTAAACATCTATACTAATTCTAAAGACTAAGAATATACTAATAATATTAGGTCCTTACATATGAAATTGGCGTGTTGTACACGAGGAATATAGAGCCAATTTTTTTTGTAAAATATATTTAATTAATCAAAGTATGCACCGTTGTTATCTATGCACTTTTGCCATCTCATAGATAGTTCTTTTATCCCTGTACTAAAAAAACCATGGGGGCGAGAATCAATAAACTCTTTGAAGGCGGCTTGGACTGCCGCATCGGAGTTGATTTTTTTTCCTTGTAAGAAGTTGTCCAAATTCCAGAAAAAATAGTAATCTGTTGGAGCAAGATCCGGGGTGTACGGTGGATGTCGCAGATATTCCAATTGTAGCTCTTCTAACTTAGTGGTTGTTTGTTGTGCAGTGTGTTGTCTTGCGTTGTAGTGAAGCAGCAGTGGCCTAGAGCGATTGACCAATCTCGGTTGTTTAGCAGCTAGTTCTTCCTTCATGGATTGCAGTTGCTGACAATAGATATCTGCTGTAATCGTTTGGCCAGATTTTAGAAAGCTGTAGTAAACGACATCGGCGCTAGTCAACCAAGCACTCACAAGTAACTTTTTCTGAGTCAATTTTCGTTTAGGGCAGGATTTGGCCGGGTCTCCAGGGTTCAGCCATTGCGACGAGCGCTTCCGATTATCGTACAGTATCCACTTGTAGCGACATCTCTCGCCACAACTGACGCATCCTACACATAGCGACATTTCTCGGCACAACTGACGCATCCTACATATAGCGACATCTATCGAGTCACATACAACGCTTCCTACATCGCGATATTGAAATTAACCCATCAATTGAGTATATATACAAGAACCCGACAACAACCGTTGTACAGCAGCCCGCCAGACATAGCACCCGTCTGGTCGGAGGATCCTCCCCGTTCAATGGTTATTCCATACACTTTTCATCACAGATAATGATTCGATTTAAAATCCTTTCATTATTGTGTCGGTTGAGCAAAGTAACACAGCAGTCGACGCGTGTTTGCAAGTTCGATTCACTTAATTCATGAAGTACCCATCGTTCAAGTTTTTTTTACTTTCCCGATTTGCGTCAAGTCAACTAATTCACTTACCTCGAAGCCTGCAGCTATCTCTGAAGTGCTTTTGTGATGGATCCGCTTCCACAATAGCCTTTAATTCTTCATTTTCCACTGTGGTCTCCGGCCGTCCACGGAGTTGGTTTTGAAGATAGAAATTTCCAGAACGAAAACGTTGAAAGCAAAAACCTACCGTGCTTTCTTTTGCGACACCAGCGCCGTACACATCATTAATCCTTCGAGCTGTTTCTGCAACACAGGTGCCACAATAGAACTCGTACTCGTAAATATACCGATATTTCATGTTTTCCATTGTGCGGTAATAAGCGACGCCAAAGAAAAATATAGTGAGGAAAAAACAAATGAATGACTGTTTTCAAAACTCACGTGTACCAGCTAAATTAATTTATAAATTTGAATTTGGAATTCTCAACCAAAGAGGAGTTATTTCAGATCAAAATGGTCAGTATGACAAAACGCTAATTTTATATGTAAACACCTAATATAACAAAGGCGAAGAGTTTTTTTATTTGTTTGTTGAAACACGCTAATCTCTGTAACTACCAGTCAGATTTGGAAAATTCTTATTGTATGTAATAGCCAGCTTTACGAGTAATAGTATAGGCTATCTAATATTAGGTTACAACTCTCAGCTAGCTTTAAATATTTATTTTTGTTAAGTAAGTCGGAGGTGGAAGTGTTCCCGAACTGCTTTATCCGCGTGCACTGGCGTAATGGTTAGTGATACGTAAATACAATGTGCTACAAAAAAATTGGTCCTTAGTTTCTAAAAAAGTCTACATTAAGGAATTTTGTGACAAAAATTGGTTGAATAATAAAAAGTGTTTTATGAGGATTATTTTTAGGCGGGGCATATTAATCCTTACAGTCAAAAGTACTTCATCACAAAGAAAATTTTATGAAGTTTAAACTTTACCCTTTAAAGCATGATATTTGGACACATAGTTTAGGATATAATTAAAAATTAAAACAATTTGACCTTGCGGGAAGTGAGAACAGTAAATTATGATGGCAACATGGGTGTTGGTGGCGCGGCGCGGCTCTGTTTTTGTAGGATAAAATTAACACGGGTGTAACCGTGTGGCACAGCTAGTATTTTTAATATACGGTAGTCTATATTAAGTTACCAATTGAATATACTCATATTAAATGTAGTTGCCAGAACACCGATTTGTATATTATAATGTTAGAATTTTAACTTAACTAGTTAAGCAAGTAAAAAGAGGAGTTAAGGCTGCGTATCCAACAAAGATTTGTGAGATAATTAGATGGTGCGTTAGAATCCTAATTGTAGGATTCTAATATCTCGCTAACAATGAGTCATTGTCGCTTGATATGGATCACCCAAATATCAGTTGGCAGCTCTCGATTCCATTGAGCGCCGAGCTCGTCGACTTGTTGGCGATGATGGAGCACTGATGAAGGCAAAAATGCTTAGTCTAGAGCATCGTCGTAAGGTAGCTTGCCTCTCAGTATTTTACAGGTTGCACTTTGGAGAGTGTCCACTGGAATTGCACTATTTAATTCCGCCCAATCCGTTCCATCATAGGACAACTAGACGCCCTTATGTCGTGTAAATTCTCCTGATTCGCACGAAGCGTTATGCTTCGTCGTTCATTTTATGCGAACGGCAAAGGAGTGGAATAAACTCCCCTCGTCTGTTTTCCCATCCACCTATAACTAGGGAGTCTTCAAGCGCAGAGTGAATAGGCACTTAATAGGTAAGCGCGATACAGTGTCGGCCTCATCTTTACTTTCCATCCGGTAAGATTGAAGCCATGAGTGCATACCTAAAAATTCTACCAAAAAAATTCTAATGAATAATAATATCCTTTGATTACAGATGAAGAATTGGATATTAGAAATCAATTCGAGTCAAGCCCTTTTGGTACTATTATTAGCAAATAAGAAAGACACGCCAAATTTAGTTCGTTTTAGATCGATTCTTCTACAAGGAATCGCTGTGAATAGGATCACGAAATTGTCGGAATTAGATATGGAGATAGAAGTTATAGAAAGAGAGAATTTAAATTCGTCTTTGCAGGTACATATTTCAGCATGTCGATATCAAAACGTATCTATAAAAGTGTTGCGGTATTGTTTTAATTTCTTTTTTTATGTTAAGATTGAAGGGATATCGTATTTACCCGCCTCTGTTGAAAATAAGGATAATCTTTTAGAGGAACTCTATTGGATCGCTAAGACTACAGTAAGAATTTTTTTTTAATTATTTATTTAGACTTACTAACTTAAATCCATGCAATTTATTATGATATAAAATACCTACTAGCTATGTGAAGTTTAATTGCCAATCAACTGAATCGTACGTAATACAATACGAACTCGTAGTTTTTGTTTTTAAATTTTCCTTATAATTTAGAACGTTTATTGTTATGAAATCAGGGATATTACAGTCGCTATGTTGTATGAAGGCAATTTTCTATGTTTCATTCATAAATCCCTGTTGCGTCTAATTTTTTAGGTAATTTAATTAACTTTAAAAATATATCTATTGCAACTTTTTCTAAAATGAGTTCCGCGAAACCCAAGGGTTCTGTTGAAAACTTACTAGGGTTCCGCGCCACGGTTACCTACATAATTACATATATTTTGTCGTTGAACTACTTTAACTATCAATAATTCTACCAATTAAAAATAATATTTTTTAATTTAATTTCTAATCGAATTGCCTTACATTTATTATCATTTAATGATTAGTGTATCAACTTTACAATGACAACTAAGAGGTATAATTTGTCTAATGAAAGCTCAGCTCAGTGAAAATATACGTTTATTCCTAGTTAATCTGGGAATACACTATCTAATTTATTTTTATTTACTTTCAACTTTCGCTATCTCATTTGCTTAGGTACCCAGACGCTTTGAAATAGTCGCTAATTTACTTGCTGTTTACTTAAATTTTGCAGGCGTCGGATTACCAGAGACCTTTTGATGAATCTTCAGAAAAACTTCTCAAATCATTATTGGAACGAAGAAAAAAGTTGAATCCGTCATATTTAAGATTAATAGCACGATATGTAGGCCTCGGTTTACTAAAGTCTCCGCTAAGGAAATAAAGTTACATATTATACTAGGTATACCTAGGTACCTACATTGTTTTGCGTTTTTTACCTATTATATTTGTTTGAGAAATTATATTGTGATTTTTTATATGGTTACGTATGTAATAAATCTTTTGCTTTTATTTACGTTAATGTGTTAATCTTTAAGAATTATTGTTTAATTTTGGATAGATACAATTGGGGTGAGTGGGGGTAAGATGAAAAACGGGGTAAGTTCAAAAACTGCGATTAATGCCCAATTTTTTGTATATTTTCTAATCCTGGCAACATCCTCAGTGTCGTTACTTTGTTGCTCCCCGCTCTCCAATCGAACCACTTGATGTTACCCCGTCTTCAGTACCTAACATCTTATAAAGGTAAGGTACAAAGATTTGTTTTGATATTCATGTTTTTTTTTAATCTGAATAACCCTATCATGTGTAAAGTTGCCTATTATTTGTATCTTAACGAGCTTTCGTGTCGTTTCATATATTAACCCGGATATTTTTGCCGGGGTAAGATTGAAATATAAAATTTCCGTCGTAACCCGTTTTCAAAACTCATACAAAGGTAAGATGTCAAACTGTGGATGTAAATAATTTAATTTAAATTTTACTTCATTTATTTTGCACACAATTATGTACTTAAATATTGAATAGATTGTACCTAACTTTTTCATATTTTTAAATAGGTTCTAAAGCCGCACAAAATATACGTTTTATTGCCATAAATGGTTTATTGGAATATTAGTCGATGGGATCGACGCACCCGCTAAGAGGTGACTTAGTGATTAATGATTATGATAGAGTACATTGTTTTTTGCTTTTGAATATTTTTTGAAGTGAAACTTCTTTGCGCGCATCAGGGTAAAATTTTTACAGATGCAACGCGTCCAAAAAATGTGAAACGTAGAGAGAGATATATATGTATTTACTAGGTGCAAGTGCTTTAAGCTTGTAGATTTGTTGCTCGGGTTACAATAGCTTTTTAAAAATAAAAATTGACTTTCAACTAACAGGGTTGACATGGCTACAGAATTCTAATCAACCATTATTCCTAGCGGTATGTAATGCATTCAATTTTTGATACTATATCAATCTTACCCCCTTGTCATTCCATATTACCCCTAGTTTTCTTTAATCTTAAGTAGAATTTTATTCCATCTATTTATACACAGAAACATGCTAAAACAAAATTTCATGTATAACAAAAAAAAAAATCTTTGCTCGAAAAATGGTTTTATTCTAGGGTAATCTTATTTAATTTATATTACGTGGCTATAAAGAACTCTGCTTATCTCATCATAAAGTTTTGATCTGTACCCCACTCGGGGTGATTTTGTCCTGTATTATTTTGTTATCTAGCCGTTTTGTAAAGAGATAAAGTTCGTAAGAAGTAATTTTAAAAACATTGATCCGATTCTTAACATTATTTTATTAATAGGAAGCTCCATTTTATTTCTATACGATTTGATAATGTACTTAATTAATGCATATGAAGTTACGTGCGGAGGCTAATATAGAATTAAATTTATCGATCATATAATGCGGGCCTCGCTCCTAAATCCCGGTACTCCCAAACGGACTTTATTTTTTCTTCTACTCTTACCTACTGCTACGGGACCGGTGCGTGTGCTCCGCTAGGAGTAATAGTATTCTGTGGGAAGAAAGGAGCATGTATTTTATTAGAAATAGTCCCGTGTAAATATTTCAACCAGCATAAGATCGATTTATTTTTAACATGATTTTAGGTTGAGCATTTTTTATGCGCCCGGATAAATAACTACGCCCTTGAAATATTGTAATAAAGGTATTGTTTGTAATGCTGTTCTGGTCATTTCTGCGCCTCTCCAGTCTGTTGTGGCGTACTCCAGATTTCTCACATCAAAAATAAATTTAATAATATACATAATATTTGCGGGCCATGTAAATTTATTTAAAATTCAAAAACAGCAGTATGAAGTGCCTACTGTACGGCAAGACAACGCAACGCGAGCCGAGTCGACTGACGTCTACGAGGCACGAGCAAGACTAGTGTAAAAAGATAAACATGGCTGAACGCACGCTGTCTCTCTAGCATATCTATTATTTTTTATTGTTTGTAAAGACTGCTAATTTGTGGTAATAAGTATAGTGCAAAAATAGTGTTTACATTATCTCACTATAAAGACACTACAGTTTTTGGAGGGGAGTGTGTGGCGTACTCCAGATTTCTCACATCAAAAATAAATTTTAAATAAATTTACATGGCGCGCAAATATTATGTGTAATATTAAATTTATTTTTGATGTGAGAAATCTGGAGTACCTACGCCACACTGTGTTCTGTGTCTGAGCACCGCCCTAGATACGGCACTGTCGAAACACTAGCTGACCCCGCGTAGAATTATTAATTATTGTATATGAAGATATCGTAATTTTTTTTATATAACGCCCAAGTACCTGAATAAGGAGTAAAAAAAAATATCCGGTAGGTACCTAGTTTTTGCGTGATGCGCATACAACGGCAAACACAGATATAGAAGGAACCAATAGAACTCTTCCTTCTTTGAAAAATAAATAATTTGAACAGGATGTCTACAAAACTCAATAATTTAAGCAGTGCTGTCTAAACACTACATGGCGTTGATCAGCGCAGGGTCTCTCCGGTAAACCATAGCATGTATGGCTGGATTTAGAGCACACATAACTCCCCGGTAATAGTGTTCAGTGCATACCTCACTCGAGTCTCGTGCTTTTTTTTGGTACAAATATCTAGCTCAAGCGGCTAGTCTATGGACGCTAGCAATACTATAGGTATCACTAGTGCGTGGCCGACCTTGAACCCCTACCCCAAGGAGTTCTGAAACTATTGACCACAGGAACACAAGGAAATTTGGCTGCGATCCTGTTGGTTGGAGGTATTCCTCGAGATGAGCTGCCCCAAGTAGAAAGAAATTTGTGCTTGAAACTCCCTTAAGCTCTGGAAACCCTACTCACCTATGGTGAACACAAGGTCATTTGGCTATGATATTCTACAAAGTTGGGCTGCTCCAAGTAGAGAATTCTTTAAAAAAAATTGTGGCCTACCTCTCAATAAAAATAACTCATTGAAAACCATTGCCTCGTGGCGCAGTGGTAGATCCCCGCCCATGATTGACTTTTGTGTGATAATATCTAATGTATATTAATTGTGCTGTTTAGTTACCATAATACAAGTTTTGCTTAATTTGGAATTAAAGGGCCTTGTGTAAATTTGTCATTTTTTTTTCATATTTTGTTACTAGTACACTACAATCTAACAAATATTTTTTAATAAACCTGCAACCCGGGTGGGTGGCTTAGCAGTGATGTGTATATAGGTACTGGACATAGATGTAGTATAATTTAACTACATCTATGGGTACTGGTATATTATACCTAGAAAAAAAGGGTATGGATGAGTTAGTAAAAGGAAGTACTGCATAATAGATTTTACATTTTTTATTATTTAATGTAGATCACTTTTGCGCACTCTGGCTAGAGCTCTTCGAGTCGCGCATTGAAGCCGAACGCCTGCGTTTGAGCTCTTCCTGACGACGGACCTGTGCACCATAAAAAATGTCTTAAGAATTCTATATACATGTTTTGGAGTAGAACATAGTGTTTAAAGAAAGTAAAGAGACGGACAACAATTACCGCAAATTTTAACCTGTAAGGAAATAAGTAGGAATGTAACGATACCAATACGATATAATCGGCAAACTGATAAATCGGAATCGCCAATTATTTTTTTATCAATATATATCTAATAAGTTAAAAGACGGTAATCGACGATGTTTCCCTTTCTTAGCAGGCAGGAGCGACATTGTCAGTTTTATTAATCTAGTTACTTTCAATATCTGTATCACTGTTCCATTGTACTCCAACAATAATCGGTATGATATCGTCTAAATTATGTATTGTTACATCCCTAGGAATAAGTTTTAGTGCACTGTTAATGCTCTGTGCGACAGAGATGACGTTTTACGAAGCCAATTATCTGCCTCTGTGGCTGGATGTTCATTATTTACAGCCAGAAACGGTATATTGCTATTGAAACAAAACTGTAACAATGTACAAACACACATCGTAAAATTCACTTGTTATTTTACCCAACTGAGAAAATGGAGGGTTATGTTTTACAAGCGTATATATATATATATATTTTGGTATGCTTTGTAGCCTAAACAGCTTTATGGATTTTAGCATACAAGGTGTCGTCAGATTCGTCATATAATATTTAAGTATCAACATCTGAGAATTAAATAAAAAGCAAAATAGAAAAATATTTGTTTATCTCATATTTTTGTAAATTTGTCAGTAATTAGAAAAAACATTGTCACTGATTTAATACCTTAGCTTATATTGATTAAAAGCCAAGGGGTAAGACACAGCCTTTTCTCTTACAGCAGAGTATAACTCCCATAGCAAACACTATGGTTACATGATACCTGCTGTTGAAATTCATAATTTCTTTAGGTCTTCTTACCTTGGATTCCTTCTTTCTCTGTGCCAGCAATTTAGCGTAATCAGCCTCAGCTGCCTTGCGCTTGGCCAGACGTTTCTTCTTAAGAGCCAGACGATGACGTCTACGTTGCAGCACAACCGGTGTCACGAGCCTTTGGATCCTGGGTGCCTGGAAAATATAAAATGTACTTAAAAATTATCTTCCTAACATTATAATCATCATTTCATAATTATTTTTTTGTGAAATAATATTAAATTAAATTTTAAAATTAATACATAAAATTGAATATTTTGTGCTGTTCTTCATGTCAAACGAGACACTAATAATAGCACATGACGTTGTTTGTGTGTAAGCGAACAATAATAATATATATATATATATAATATAATATATAATATAGGATAATGAAAACAACCATAAACCTTTAAAGTTGAATAAGTAACGCTTTTTGATAAGTTGTGCAGTTGCCTATTCAAGTTAAAATTAGTGTTAATGTTCAGCACACTGTAAAAGTAGACAAATATAATTATTTGAATCTTCTGCTCGGTGCTAATATTGTGATATACCCCAATGCTGCTGCTCTTAAATATTTGGTTTATTCAAAAGCAATAAATTAATTAGGGATGCATGCATTATCAATTATGGTTCTGTGTGTATGTTGTATGTTCGGTGAGTTGAAATCCCTAGAATGAGTACGAAAACATCATGGCATGGCATTTTTGTAATGCCTGTCTGGTTAGCCACACACCCCCCCTCGTGTTGAAAATTTGTTACCAAGAATTAGGTGCTAATGGGTATGCTTAGGTATGTTTTGGCTGCAATTGAGAACTAGTCCTCCCACTAGGCTTAGTGTGGTAAATTTTAGCCAAATACTAAATAATAAAATTCGGTTTAATTAACTAAAATTTGTACAAGGCTTTTCATATACACTTTGATATTTTGCTATATTGCCAAAAGCAAAATTATTCATCACATAGTCAGTTAAAAATAATATGGCCAATTGTTTTTGATACCTTGTATCTGGGTTTCTTATTTTCCTTGCC
Source organism: Saturnia japonica (assembly GCA_033032175.1). Taxonomy (NCBI): domain Eukaryota; kingdom Metazoa; phylum Arthropoda; class Insecta; order Lepidoptera; family Saturniidae; genus Saturnia; species Saturnia japonica. The sequence continues at coordinate 11,371,660 of CM065321.1, read as the reverse complement.
CTCCTTGGCAGGCAGAAGACGTTTGACAACATAGCGACGAACATCATCCTCTTTTTTCAAATTGAACAATTTACGGATTTTAGACGCACGCTTGGGTCCTAGACGGCGGGGGACTTCGCCATCAGTAAGTCCAGGAATTTCCTGTAAAAATGTTTTAAATCTTGTAATGATCTGTTATTCTATGACTTTGAAATTAATACTCAAAATACTATAATATTCATTTAAAAATGAGGAAAAGCCAATTAAATGCAGAACTGTTCTTACTTCACTAATTACCATAATAATTAAATTATCACACACATATCAAAATAAAGTATACACTGTACTTAATAAAAACTAGCTGATCCTGCAATTTCGTCTGCAGTGTTTATTATATTAACAGAATGCATAGTCATGATATTTTTTTAATATTATCAAAATCTATTCAGCAGTATCTGCCTGATGCCCGCACTACGGCAAAACTCTCGCAATCTGTGGATTTTTTGCCAAGCGGGATATAATTTTTGAAAGGATTTTTAATTTTATTATGTCAAAGAAGTATTATCATTTTATTTATATAGCTACCTTCAATTAGTCAATTTAAGACATTAATCTTAAGCAATTAAGATAAAAATATATATACATCAATTAGAATTATGAGGATTGAACTATTGAATAGCATAACTAAGATAAATCCAACAAGAAATTATTGTAAAAAATATATTGACGTGCATGTGTATGGTACTTAAAAGAACAGCCACTAAAATAAATATAGAGGCACTTTCCATAATACCAGATGCTATTCCCTGTCGCATATAATTACCCAAATTTGGTGATTTGAGAAACAGTAAGACCAGGGAAAGTACTAATAATATATTTATTAATTACAAATCAATAAAATATTTGTAAGAAAAAGGGTTAGAAACTTTTGATTACATATTGCTGATTTTGATGGAATAAGGGAAGAGGTGATTAGGGGTGAGGTTAATTATCTGTAAACAGAAAAGCGTGGAAAAACAGTTTTTGATAAATTTTAAGGTTATGTCCAATAAAATAAGCAAATCATGATAAGTTATATCAAGCTTGCACTTTATGATCACAGTAACAACCTACGCAATCCAGTGCGTAACCAAGATTGGCTACAATATAAACCAAAGTAATTAAAAAGTACAATAAATACTACTCTGTTTTTAAATTTTGGCTGTACTTAAGTAAACAAAACATAAATTATTCAAAATCAAACCAAGTAAATAAATACAATTAACAATAAAAACTATATCTAACAGTTTTTACATTGTAAGGTCGATTTCAATTAATTAAGTTGAGTTTAATTGTTTAACTTAGCCTTTATAATCATAAATTATAATCCTGTAAATTAACATGCATGAACTGAATTCTGGCAATTTTTCATACATTCATTCATAATTGTTGTTTTTAAAATTATATAATGTTATGTTACTAATGTTGAAACCTAATAATGAGTGTGACCTCCTTTTGCCAAAATAAAGCCTTGAATCTTCTTGGGCATGCTTTCTACAATACTTTAAATAATGTTTAGAGGAATACGTCCTCAATGTTCTTCAATGACTCTTTTTAGCTCCCTGATGTTTCATGGAGCAGGTTGTAATGATCTTTTACCAGTCTCTTTAGAACATCCCAGACATGCTAGGATTTCAAGCTGGTTAATCTAAACAACTGATCCTTACTTCTTACATGTATGCTTCCACGTCACTAGAATGGTGAGTGCGAGCATGTCGTCCAAAAAATGGAATCTTTCTTAAGAGCAGTCAATGTGGGTGTGCATGTGGAATTAGGACTTCCATTATGTATCAGTTGCATTTAATGTTCCATTCTCCGTGGAAACTAAATCCGTACCCTCCGTCGTATGGAGTGATTTCTTCAAAACACACTTCCGCCTAGCGAACCAATGGTCTTTGCAGAACACGTCGGCATCTATCCTCTCCACACACAGATGTTCTAGCTTCATCAGAAAACAACACTTTATCCAGTCCTCCAGAGTCCATGATGCAAAGTTTCGAGCAACATGGTGCTCACAAAGTGATTTAGGACCCCACCCAAATATTGGCAGCCAAAAGCCTCCTCCTGACTATCCACAAACTAACTTCTATTCCTCTTACTTCTTTTAAGGCTCTTCTTTAGGTCCACACTTGACACACCTTATGATTCCGCAATGCCTGACTCACCAAATAGCAGTCATCTTGTAGTTCTGTGCATCATTTACATTCTGACTTTTTTTTAGACTGAACCTGTCCCTTGATACCATTGCCAAGTCCTCTGGACAGTTGAACAACTCACACTTAGCTGCTGAGATACATATATTTGCGAACAACTTTCATCAAGTAGGGCTATAATTTTACCAGCCATTATTGCTTTATCAGTCATATCAGAAAGTGGTATTTAATGTAAAAAGAGAGATCAAATTGTTTAATTTGTAGAAAATACACAAAAATTTAAAATTTTTAGTAATCAGCAAAAAAAGTTTCAGCAATTTGCTCCATTAGTAAGCATTAACTTTCTTATGTTAATTTCAAAATTGTTATTTGGAAGGTAAGGAATCATGCCAGGATATTATAAATAACATGCCAATATATCCTTAAATTAATAAAACCGCTTTCTTGTAATAATTATTAAGTAGAGAAAAAAATCTAAGAACACATTTTTTTCTGGTTTTTTATTTCTACAGCATAAAATGTTATATATTTTAGCATATTATACAGTAATGTAACTATAAAACAAATATGTAGTCTCAATTCAACAGTATGTAATCTAAAAATGAACCAAAAGAGTGAAAAAGAAGCAATTTAAATCACATTGTGGTTTTTTAATATGTATATTTTCTTACCTGTGCACCCTTGCGAACAATGACCAGAGCTAAGACAGAAAGATTTGCATCAACAATACATCCACGTACAGATTTGCGTTTCCTCTCACCATCACGGCGCGGTCTGTAGCATGAGTGACCTTTTGACATCAAGAGTCGAACACGGCCTGGAATTACGAAATTAATATTAATAAATATTCATTAAGAAAGAAGACATCTTGTTTACAGTGCATTTATTTTTGATACCTAAAATAATGACAACATAATTCAGCAAAGGTAAAAACAACAAAGTTTATTTATTAGCAACTGATAACAAATTTCTTTAGTTACAAAACCGAAGATAAATTATTAAAATCATTTTGCTAATGCTAGGTTGAAAGATAAAAAAAATGATCAAAAATCTATCCAGGAGTTATTGCATGATGTGCACACATCATCATTTTATTTATATGAAAGATCAACTTATTAATTCATAATTATATTAGAATATTAGTTCTCAATTAAATGTTCTTCTACTCACTGTTAGTCAGGACTCCCTGTTTCATGGGGAAACCCTGCTTGTCGTTACCGCCGGCAACACGGAGAACATAACCTTTCCATTCATCACCTAGAAGGTCTGCCTCAACTTCAGCGCCCATGCGCTTTTCATAGAATATACGGAGCTTGTGCTCGTCCACCACTTCAAATAATTTCTGACATCCCGTTGCCGGGTATGAAACGTTTAGCTACAAAAGCAAAAAGTTAGGTTATAATTTATAGCAATAATAATACTCCCTTTTTAATAAATAATTGCAAACTATAATTTTTATCTTAAGTACATGTTCTCATGTGTCTAACGATTTATACAATAATGTCAAATCTATTTAGCACAAATAAACCACAGCATGAAAGTTTCACTCAACAACAAGGCTTAACATATCGAACTTTTTCACAGAAATCGTAACATATATTACACGGATATTAAAAGACAGAGTTAGTTTAATTATTTGTGTAACTATATAACATACTATTTTATTATAATTGTAAGTAAAAATATTAAAAACATTATGACAACCTTCATGACTGCGATCAAACCCTTGGAACGTCAGCCATGAAAAAGACCAAAAATTAGGCTTGCAACGATACATCGAAAAACTGATGATATCGATAATGTCAAAAGCAAATTATCGATATGAAGATATTAAAGCTACGATAATATCGATATCGAAAAATGTTAATTATCTAAAAATGTACTTCACACGAACTACGATTTCAATTACATTTTATCTATGAGGGATTTTTACACTCAACTAATAAAACAAAACAGCAATGACTGCCATGAGTCATCTATCTATCATCGTCACATCGGTTTCAGCATTGGTGTAGATAGCGAATTTTCCTGGAGGAGGTGGCAGGCAGCCAGTCAGTTGATCAGCCAATATAAGCTATTTTTTTCTCAAGGTGAAAGAATAAAAACGTTATATTCCTTTAACACTGTGGTTTTTTTTAGGGTGAATGTCGATTTAAATAAATTTTCGTCAAACTAGCATTTTTATAAATGACAGCAAACGACGCGCTAGTTAGAGCTATTCTCTTTTAATGTCTCTCAAATTCAAGAATGGAACAAACAACCCAGGCGTATACAACCTATTGTTATGCTCGTGGGTAATAAAAATGCCGATGATTGACGTGAAGAAGTTTTATTCGAACTCCACTCAGTTGCAAAATACACGAACTCACAACACTATTATTTATTTCACTGTGGTTTCGCTTCTTTTATCGCTCGATGTTATCGCTTTGTAATTCCAAACTGAACGAGCTCGGCGCTGCGCCTGAGCCGCTTAAATACCTACACTAAGCGATCGTAGAAAAATTGTGAATCATCGCTATCTTTCTCGATGTTTAGTTGCTATGCATACTCAATAACATAATCGAGGCGACAAGCACAATTTGTGTGTAAACTGTGATGTTTACACAAACATGCGCCGCGGTTGTTTTATGAAGCGAACATTATTTCGAAGTACTGAGAAATATGTAGTAGCTTCGAGATAATTGTGGAACAGGATTTTCTCTCTTTTTAATCGGGTTGTAACAGGTCGTAACATTACCCCCCTCTTAGTTATGCTCTTCTGGATCATGATCTCCATGGTATCGCGCCAACCTGTCCACATGAACAACCTTGGGTTTTCTTCTATTTTTAATCGGGTTGTAACACTATATTACGTATTTATAGTACCTAGACGGTAGACGTATATCACAGTGTCTGGAAATACTAGTGCCGGGTTGACTTACTATATACTCCCTCTCTGGTCTAGGAGAACGCCCTCGTTTCTGGACCAGTTCATAACCCATATGCTTCGGACGTTTGCTTCGTCGCTTAGGTTTATGAGGTTTGAGTGTTAGTTCGTTTCTTGTACCACTTTCAATAATAGGCGTCAGATCCTGGGCATGGTGTTTCCCAAACTTTCCGCAGGACTTCGCATAGAAAATATCAAAAAAGTGGTTGGTCTAAGTTTCTTGGTTATTATATAAGAAACCTTTGCTCCCTTGACATAGTACATGCGACCGAACCAGGATTTTATCCCCTATCTTGTAAGATTGACTGGGTCGGCAAGACTGTTCGGCAATCTTCTTGGCTTGATCTTACTGTACTTTGATTGGTTCGCGAATAGCTGACAAGGAGCTAATTAATGATCTTAGATAAGGAGTAATCTGAGGTCCAAAGTTTTTTTTGTCAAGTATGGCCCTCAGATTAAAATGAGAAATGAATCACCGGGAGTTTCGCAAGCCAGTAAGAGTGATCGTTCTCCACCAGTTGTGCAAGCTGTGCTTTCAGGTCACAATTTTTACGCCCTACTGGGTTAGCTTCCAGGTGATAAAGTGGCATAAAGTTCTGTTTGATTACTAAGACGTATATGTATTGTTGCATAACTGATCCAACAAACTGCACATCATTATCAGATCTGACGCGGCGCGGTAAGCCGTATCTAAGGAAATATTCCTCGGTATGAGTACGAAAGCATCCTTTCGCAATCCCTTCCTGTGGAGGGTAGAGCTCAATCCAACGTGTGGTAGTGTCTTCAATCAGGAGTATCTATCTCTCGGCATAGCTCCTACAGTTAAGGGACCGAAAAGATCTACAGCTAGGACCTCATTCCGTTGCTACAAAACGGGTTTTTGGAGTAATCTAGGTGGTTTTGCATTGGAAGCCTTATATCGCTGACATTCGACACAATCTATAATAATCCTACGTATTCCGGGAAAATAATATGAATTAGCAATCTTTGAACAAGTGCGATCGATTCTAGGATGACTGGCGAGCGGTGAATCATGACCCTTTTTCAGAATCTCAGAACACAGTGAAATAGATGCTACTTCATCTGGGCTTTCAAGCTCCTTGATTATTTTATCAACCCGCAGGTTAGCTAGTTGTTCCCGCCTTAAATCTGCTGGGCTCTTAGTGGGTTAGTTTCTGATCACCGAGCAGATACCGCACCTGTCACGTGTATCCTCGGAAAATATCGGTCTTTTGAGCGTGTCTGCCACTACGTTTGTTTTTCCCGAGGTGTAATGATATTGAATGTCAAAAGACTGGAGCTTAAGTTACCATCTCATCAATCGTCCTGTAGGAGACTTAAAAAGAAACGTAATAATAACATACATAGAGTAAAATAACATAGAGTTCATTATATGAGAGTGTATATAACTTTATAGCATTGGACTAATTCGACTTGGTCACAAAAAGTTATCGTGACAAAAATCACAGTCAGCGGGGGCCCTACCCAAATGGTTATTTTAAATTACAATTTAAAATACCGGTAAAATATAGTACTTATCGCTTTCAACTATTTGTATTATATGTATTGTGTACTATTGGCATAATTATTGAGGTAACATTATTACAAAAATATAATGTTTTACGGCTCGGCCTTCAAACTCATACTCGACCTGCAATTGCCTATTTCACGGCCTTTGCAATAATGTACTAAAAAATTTTTTTTCATTTAAGTGAAGAAGTCATTTCTTGTCAGTACTGCTGTTATAAATGCATTGAAATTCCCTCTGTGGCGACATCTCTTGCCACAACTGACGCATCCTACATAGTGACATCAGCGATATCTATCGAGCCACATGTGATGCATCCTACATCGCGTTATAGAAATTAACTCAATAATTGAGTATATATACAAGAACCCGACAACAACCGTTGGACCAAGTTCGGTGAAGCTGTAAAAGCCGCAGCGGCTCTGTTTTTGGATAGGGCCCCTAAGGCTAACAGAGTAGTCAGTTCAAAAAAAAAAATACAACCGTTGAGCAGCTGCCCGCCAGACATAACACCCGTCTGGTCGGATGATCCTCCCTTTTCTATGGCGGATGAGTAACTTTACACTCTGTTCCTCCCTTCCGCCAAACCCTCTAACGGTTGTTAACTTTTTAACACTATAATATGATAATTTTTATGTTCAATATAAATACTATTCTACTGTACATACATATAGGTTGAAATTGGGTGGATAATTGTACTTTTAGAGTAGTTAACTATACCGGTAGAAGGTGATAGGAACTCCACACTGCCTTAACGTAAAACCATTGGGATTGTGTTCGTTAGGTTCATCTCGATGAGTATTTGGTTGGCTATACCTGATTAGGGTTTCATGATGGAGCCAGGAACTGGTCACAGAACCTCCTCAATGCCTTAACGCAAGAACATTGAGTTTGTACTTGCTAGGTTTGTCTCGACAAGTAGACGGTTGGCTGTACCTGATCAGAGTTTCATGTTGGAGCCAGGAACTGGGCACAGGTACTGCTCAATGCCCTAACGCAAGAATATTGACTTTGTGCACGTTAGGTTCGTCACGATGTATAGTTGGCTGACAGTAGCTGAATGGAAACATATTTTTTTGGCAATCTAAGAAATAAACCTTGGTGAAAATCGAAATCTAGATCTTGTGGCGACTTATAACAATAAATAGTTGTTACTTCAGCCACATTCTATTTTGTTTATGATAGACTGGCTGACTTTCAAGTTTTGAAAAAGATAAAAGAAGACATCTGTCACGGACTGACAAGAAGAGAATTATTCTGTAATCGATTATGAGCGACAAAATAAATACAGTAATAATTGAAACGCTGAGCTGCATTTTTAATTAATAGGATCGTAGGATCCGCCAAACGATCCTATAATCTCATATTTGTTCAGTTTATTTCTGTAAAAATGATAAATATAATTACTAAGAGAGGACGACAAAAAATAAAATATGTGCCTGCTAAGGTATTTTATAATTTATCACATAACTTAAACTAAGACACAAAACTTAAAGCTCTCGGTAGAGAGTAGTAATTGTATTACTTTAATGGTAGTGATCAAAGAATATACTACTCTCTACCGAGAGGTAGTGACAGTCTTTGCTTGATAGAATCTTTAGTCAACAACATAGGCTGTCAGTGGCTGTTAGTTCATGCTCTATGGTTAGGACGGACGGACCAAAGCATACACATATTAATCTATGGCATACACTACTCACTGCAGTCTGTTTGGTTATTTGTCTATGCTACTCTCTACCGAGAGGGACGGATCACGTAGAGGTGGGTGATTATGAATGATTTACTTAATTGAGATGTTCGATTAGAATTATCTACATATTTAAGATATATTAATTATAAGCAATAATTCATAAACGAATTACGAATATGTATGATCATTCATAATGTAGTCGTTGATGTAATACCCAGAGGTGAGCGAGAGTGAAAAGCTAAAAACAGATCGCGCAGTCGTAAACAAAGTTGTTTACAAAAACATTTTTGAATATGATCTAAAATTACCTAAAAAACAAAAAAAGGGCGTTCGGTCGTAATAATTACTCATTTTATCAAATTAGTAAGCTAGCATTAGCAATTACTAATTGAAGTACCATTAGTAATTACTAATATTAGAAGTTCGAAGATGACTAATCATTCATAATCGAGGTACCATTATGAATTATCACTCATTAACGAATAATATTAGTTTTTACTTATGGCTATAATTGAAATAACTCAAGTTATATTCATACTCGCTTAGCTACATTAATATAACTCATTATTAATGGCCCACCGTTAGGATCACGGTCCGACGACATAAGGAAAAAAGATGCATTTTACATCTGTGTAGGCCAGAGATAAAGTGTAGACTGTCTATTTGACAGTACTATGACGTTGTCATATTTTGAGTAGTGACAAAATTTTAAATGTCAATCCCCCACTTTTTCATGTTGTATTAAACTGACTCTTAACTTCTTTAAATATGGTGTATTTTTGCATTCGGTTTCAATTTTCGGTTTATTGTAACTGAAATAGTTTGTGTTCACTCTTCAATGTTCAGTAAAATGTAAATTCTTGAAATTGCTCGATTTCTTGTTTGTAAATTTGAAAGTAATTTACAGAGAAATAAACATGAATTAAAAAAATATAGTTTAAAAGAAAGTACATGTCGGCTACAAAGCAATTGAATAAATTTATGTTGATTAATGAATTGGTGTCTAATTGATTGAAAAGTGATTTTTAAATATTATAATAATGAATAACGAGGAGAACAAGGATATGGCTCATCGGCAGCATGTCAAATATTTTATGCGCTTTTTGAATATACTTCCTTCGTCGTTATCTTCTCACGATACTACCAGGTATATACTATGTTACATACGCTTTATAAACCTATATGTATGGTTATTTTCCTTATTTGTTCTTTAGTTCAAATGTATGAATTGTTCATAATTTCATTGAAAACCTTGACCTTTAGCTTATAATAAGGTTTCTAGTTAATGTCATTGTTAAAACAATTTCACCTTATACCTCAAGACTCAATTAAAAGTTACTATATTTTAATCAAATACTTTCACTTCACATTCAGTATGTTTTATTACTATAACAATATATTATATAAATAAAATCACTGAGGGTGCGATATAATAAAACACATTATAAACAGTGCAGAACTAAAGTTTGTCAAGCTCTTGTTTTTTAAATATATAAAAAAAACTATAAAAACATGAAATGATTGTTTCAGAGTAACAATAGCCTATTTCTCACTGGCTGGATTGGATGTGTTGGGATCTATTTCATCTGTTTCCTTAGAGCTGAGGTCTAGAATAATTGAATGGCTTTATAGACTGCAAGTGCACCCTAATAAACAAAGTGAGAATTGAAATATTTTTTTGGTATAATTATTTTATTATCACCATCATCATCATTTGCTATGTTTATCATCATCAGTGATACTGCAATATGTTCTATGAAGACTGTCCCAAACATTCATTGTATAGTTATTTTATAAAGGTTTTCTCTCTCCTTTTAACTGGTTCATAATGACTTAGCCCAATTTACAGTATCACTGATGATATATTGAATATAATTTGTAATAAATTATTTAGTATGCACTATCAGAGGTATAGTTTATTTAATGGGTATTTTTTTATTATACATACATATGTTGTATATACATGTATATACTGAGTTAGATTCCCAGGTCATGCAAAGTATTATTGGGTTTTTCTATGAAAATTCCAGTAGCAACTCAAGAGTTTGGCTCTGTTCCCGATTACATATTATATTATATTAAATTAATTCATATGTTATTATTAAATTATCATCATATCATCATTAAATTAGATTAATTTACTTAATACATAGATGTACATTAGCACACCTCTGCCTAACCCTTCAGTGATACAGGTGTCATAGTATGTTATGTTATGATATTGTATAATAATACTACATCAACAAACAGCTATGGTTGTGATAAATTTAGAATTCCAATAATATAATAAAGCATATGAATTGTGTGGTAACTCTAAGAAGCTTCCATATTAATAGTAGTTTGTGCATATTATTTACAATATAATGTGACATAGAGGTGGCATTATTTTGTTATTTACATTTGAGTACAATAATTACAGACTATTGATAATTAATTTATATGACAAAATAACAATATTAGTCTAAAATCTAAATGTATAACTACTTATGAATGTTTTGACCCTATATTGGGTCATAATGTTGATGACTTCTAAGTACATTGAGTCTTTTAACAAGTTTTATTGCTTATAGCATTGTCAAATTTACAAATAAATGCTATTTAAGGTGTTTGATACCTTAATGGTACCACAATTAATTACTATTATTCAAACTTGTTCCTGATTGTGAAATTGAAACATTGTAACAATTGAAACTTCTTTAAACATTCTGCTTAGTACTTGTTACTTACAAACTCTAACAAAATCAAAATAATCTTTATTCAGTTTAGTTCAATAAGAAATTAATTCAATATCAAAAAATATCTTGACTTTTAAACCAAAAAGTGGTTTTCTTATAAGTATACAACAGCTGCAATAGCAACATATTTTATTTTAAGTATATTTGATAAATTACGCCTTGGTGGTCTAGTGATTTAGACTGGCGGAATATCGATCCGATGTCCGGGTCCGAACTTGGGCATGTATGTTATAAACGAATTTTTCGAATTCGAGTACATTTACTAATTAAAATTGGTAACACTATTGAGTGACGGTGAAGAAAAACATCGTGAGGAAACCTGAATGCCTGAGAAATGTTCTTGTAGTATACACACTGTATGTGGGTAAATTATAGAACTGTTGACTTCTCAGTGTTTGAAATCGCTAAAATGTCATGGGCTTGCCTTCCCTTGGGAAGAGGCTTTCTCTGGCAGTGGGAAACAAACAGGCTGTTATTATTATGATTGTATATAGATGAATTATATCTTTGCCATTAAAATACACAAATCTTCATGTTATTAGCGTCATCAAATATAAAAGTTATAAAATAATATGTATGTACATACTTTTGTTAAAATTGTTAACAGGAAATATTAAAATGTTAATACATTAAACAATCTCAACAATATGCCATCAACTATTCTTGTTGAATTAAGAAACTACGAAACATATTAATTTTATCTCATGTATGTTGTAATTAAGTCAGTAAATTTAAATTTTTAACTACAAGGTTGCAATATTATCCTCTTTATCAAGCTTTGAATTAATTAAACATCCAACTGTTAATTAATTGTATGTAGTTATTTAAATAAGGTAGATACTTGTTATAACTAAACTATTTCATATAATAAAGCGGAAAAGCTTTTTGTTTGATTGTTTAAACACACTAAGCTATAGAACCTTTCGGATTCGTAAAATTCTTTTTCTATATGATAGTCAGATTCACGAGGAATAGTGTAGGCTACAACTCTCAGCTAGCCTTAAATATTGACTTTTGTTAAGTAAATCGCAAGTGAAAGCCCTTCCGAACTGATTTATCTGCGTGCGCTGGCTTAATGATTAATGCTACGTAAATACAATGTTCAACAACAATATTGGCCCTTAGTATATCTTAAAAAAGTCCGCGATGGCATAATATGTCTATCTCTTGTACACAAGCCACAATAAGGTATAATGCAATTCTTTTTGTTGAAAAATTTATTTCTGAGCGTTATTTTTGACATGGCATATTATATTAATCCATACGAACAAAATACGGAAGTAATCTTCATAAAGACAATTTTATGAAGTAAAATTTCACCATTTATAGCATGTTATTTGGACACATAGTTTAGGAGATAATGGAAAATTAAAATAATTTGTTCTTGTGGGAAGTGAGAACAGTTTTGATGGGCTACACGGGTGCGTTGGCAGCGCGGTGATTGTCAGATAATATTAACACAGGTGAAACCGTGGAGTACAGCTAGTAATGATATATGAGACTTCCATCATCATCATCTCAGTTGAAAGATGTCCTCTGCTGGACATAAGCCTTTTTTTTTTTTTTTTTTTTAACGTGGAGAAACCCGTCATGGGTACACACCCGCCCGGGAGAGGACGAGTGGTTATGTGAGACTCTTACTCACTAAAACTCCACGGTGTATCTCAGTCGCCTTAGAGGGGCGACGTGGGCTCGCGGTTGCATTCAACCACGTCGCCCTGGCGGCAGGCCCTGCTACTACTGCCGGGCCACCGCAAAAGGGAGACAATTCGGTACAACCCTAACTGTCTCCCACAGCCGCCGAACCTGTGCATTGGGAAGACTCCCCCCCCCCCCCCCCCCCCCGTCTTCCCTGGTTCAGCTAAGGCGGCGGGAGTTGGCGGACGAATCGCCTTCTCCTGCCGCCCGTTCGTCTTTGGCGGAGAGGACCGCTCAGAGAATCATCTTCGCGTGCCCTCTCCGCAGCCTCCTTCTGCGATATAACTTCCTCGAAGAAGGAGGCCATCGCCTCCCACGACCTCTCGCTACCGAGCATGGCGCGAACCACACTTGGGAGTGAGAGGTCCCTGAAAGAGTGTGCTGTGCGGTATCATTGGCAGCACCGCACTCATGACACGCGGTGGTCGACTCCCTCCGTGAGATCCGGTGCAGGAACCATCCGAAACAACCATGTCCGGACAGCACCTGCACCAGTCGAAACGTGAGGGAACCACGCTCCCTAACACACCACTCTCTTAGGACCGGACGGACGGCGTCTATGGTATATTTACCATACCGCGCGTCCGCCAGGTCCTCCCCCCATCTCCCAATTACCCCCTCCTTTAGGGCCCTCATATTTGCCACCTCTGTGGGAGCTGGAGGCTCCCTTCTTTCCTTCCTCGCCGCCGTGTCCCTATACACGGCGGCGAGCACCTCCGCCTCCAACTCCCACGGCGGGTAGCCGGCGAGCACAAAGGCCGCCCCCGCGGACACCGATTTGTACCCGCGGATGGCTCTCAGCGCCACCACACGTTGTGCTGCACGCAGCACTCGTCTATTAGTGGCGCTGAGAGCATCCACCCAGATCGGTGCCCCGTAGACGGCCATGCTCCGCACGACTCCCATGAATAAGCGACGGCATCTTGCACCCGGTCCCCCCGAATTCGGGAGGAGCCGACCAAGAGCCGCCGCCGCTCCCACCAACCGCGGTTCGAGTCCCTTGAAATGAGACTCGAACCGCCAACGTCCGTCCAGGATGAGGCCCAGATATTTCATCTGGGCCCCAACCCGGACCCTCTCCCCCTCAACTTGTATGTGGGCTCCAGGAGGCGGCCCACACCGAGGCCCGTGGAACAGTAGGGCCTCGGTTTTCTCTACCGCCACCCTGAGGCCTAACAATTCTATACGCCTGACCACGAGGGACACTCCCTCCGTGGCCAGGCGCGCGACCTCTCCCCAGTTGGACCCATGGGCCACGACTAGGGTGTCATCCGCGTAATAGATTATGCGCACCCCCGGAGGGAGCGCTACGCGGAGCACCCAGTCGTAGCCCATGTTCCACAGGAGTGGCCCCAACACCAACCCCTGTGGAACGCCACACCCCACACTTCGCCGGACGATCGTCCCTCGCCCGTCCACGTAGGCAACCACCCTGCCCTGAAGGTAGTCCTCCAACAGCCGCCGCAGGTACGAGGGTACTCCGTGATATCGGAGCGCCTCTCGTATAACCCCATGCGGCAGGCTGTTGAAGGCGTTGGCGATGTCGAGCGACACCGCCAACAACCTACCTCCACCTCCGGTCACCCCCGCAGACAGGCTCTTCAGGTGGGAGAGTGCGTCCAGCGTTGAGCGCCCTCTCCGGAAGCCGAACTGCCCGTCAGAAAGTGTTGGCCCTACTTCCTCAATATGCCGGATGACACGGGAAGCCACTATTCGCTCAAACAGCTTTCCCGCATCATCCAGCAACACCAAGGGCCGGTACGCTGACGGGCAAACCGGAGGGCGGCCCTCCTTCGCCAGAAGGCAGAGCCGCCCCTCCTTCCAGAGCTTCGGGAACTGTCCGACCGATAAACACCGATCAAACAGCTCCCGAAGCATCCCACCCATATGGCCTAACGCCACAAATAGCACCTGGCCCGGTACCCCGTCCGGGCCAGGGGACCTCCGTTTGCTACGGAGGCGCTCTGTCACCAGCCCCATCTCCGTATCAGTTATGAGATGAGGCATAGCCGGCTCCTCCGCAGCAGTATCTCCCGGGGGAGGCATCGCCGGTGAGAGGAACTCTGGAGGGTCGGGGAACAAATATCCCACGACCCTTTCCACGAACTCCGGCTGGAGGGTCTCCGTGATCGGGGGCGCCTGACCTCGGAATTTCTTTCGGGCCACTATGTACGGGCGCCCCCACGGATCCCGATCCAGCGTCTCAAGGAGTTTCCCCCACGCAATGTCTTTGGCCCGGCTTATGGCCACCTGCAGTGTCCTCCTTGCCTCCCTGTAAGCGACATACAGCCGGGCCTCCTCCCCCGGTTCTTGCCTTCGCCGCCGGCGGCTGTGGGTAAGCAGCCGCCTCGCCGCGGAGCAGGCCACCCGGAGATCGGCAATCTCCGGTGACCACCAGTAAACCGCCCGCCTCTGCGGGCGATTATTGCTCCGCGGCATCGACGCGTCACAGACCTCCGTGAGAGCCTCACGAAATTAGTCTGCAGCCGCGTCAACATCTTCAGTCCTCCTAGCTGGCGCCAGCCAGCTCTGGACGATGGCCGCCTCTTCCGCTTTTTCTCTGTCAAGGCGGCCAAGCGCCCAGCGGGGGAATGCTGCCCCGCTACGAGGGCTGGACGCTAGCTCTCCGGAGGAGGTAGAGACCTCAAATCGGATATATCTGTGATCAGATAAGGTCTCCACCTCTTCCAGTACTCTCCATCCTCGCACACGGCGTGCGTCAGACGGAGTGGCGAACGACAAGTCCACCACCGACCCCCCGTTATATCGCACGCACGTGTGCGTCATCCCCCTGTCGAGGAGGGACAGCCCAACTTGGACCGCCCACTCCTCAACGGCCGTGCCTCGAGGGTCCGTGGCCACCGCCCCCCACGCCCCTGACTTGGCATTCAGGTCTCCAAGCAGGATAATGGGGAGCGGCGATAGCCGCCTCACCGCCAGCCCCAAGGAGTCGAAAAAAGCCTCGAACTCCACTAGGGCTCGGTTAGGGGAGAAGTACACCCCTATAATGGCGCACCCTCCCCAGGTGACCGCTACGAACCCCGCCCCCCTCTCTTTGATGTAGAGGGGCGTTTCTGGACTATATACTGCCACGGAGCCACCCAGGTCCCCAGCCCATTTATTCTGGGCCGGAACGTGGTAAGGCTCCGCGGCAACCGCAACATTGATATTCCACTCCGCTACTGACTGAACAAAGAGATCCTGTGCAGTGGCGGAGTGGTTTAAATTCCCCTGAAGGTAGCTACCATGGGTGTACTCCATTAAGAATCCATAGCAGCTACCTCAGGCCTAGGGCCACCCACTCCCGATGCAGCCATCCTCTGCACCCCCCTCCTGACAGGAGGGGGCCTACACTCCCTTCCCCCCATCTGATGCGCTGAGGGCCTCCCCCCATCAGCGCACACTGCGCAGCGTAGGACACTAGCCCTACAGTCCACCGCCATGTGCCCCGCTTCCCCGCACCGGAAGCAAAGCAGCCCCCTCTCCGCGTCCGACGTGCATAACGCGCGTGTTTGGGCCAAGCCCATACATTTATAACAACGCATGGGCTTGTCCTCCATTACCTGCACCTGGGCAGAACTCCACCCCACAAGTAGGCGGCCGGCCTCAACTAACACCTTGGCCGCGGCGAGGGGCAGAGTCATATGCAGCGCATATGCACTCCTCCCGTATGGGCGCAATTCGCCAGCCCTAATTTCGGCTGGCTCGCACCCCCCCTTCCTCGCCGCGGTCGCAACAACTTCTTCCTTCTCCACGGTATCGTCGAGACCGACCAACCTCAAGTCCACCTTTTTCGTGGGCCTCGTCACCGTAGCCACGTCTTCTAGGGCCCTCTTTAGTTTGACGGCCAGAGCGTCCGCCCGATCCCCTCCCAGAACGCCAGGGATCTTAATAACCCGAGAGCCCGTAGCAGATTCCCGGGTTGTCAACTTCAGGATCCCCAGCTCCGGCAGATCAATGCTCTCCCTTGCTTTGACCAGGGCCGCCCTATAGGTCATCCCCTTGCTCAAAGCCTCAGGCTGCAGTGTGATTACCACCGCAGCCGCCTTAGCAGACGAGGGGAGCTTGGCCTTAGGCTTGGCCCCGGCAACCTTCTGCAGCGTAGGAGCGCCTGCCCTCGCAACTACTGCCTGAGCAGCGACAGTCTTCTTTCGCCGACGCCGGACCACCGTTGTCCACGCTGCCTCAGCTCCAGTCGAGGTCTGCGCTATGGTCGAGGCTGGGAGCGCTTCCCACTCCATGCCCAACGGTGTTGGAGTTGCCACGCTCACCCCCTCTGATCTTGCCCGGGACACAGACCGGGGCCTTGTCGCTCCCGCCGGTACAGACCCGGTACTGCGGCCAGCAGAGCTCGCAGGTCCGGTTCCAGCGGCCGGCCTTGGTCTTTTCCCCGCCGCAGGCCTTTTGTCGGCCGCTAAAGGTGGGCGGATTACCTTTTTTGGCAGGAGCCGGCCATTTACTTCCAAACTGAAATCCTCCTTCTTTTTATAACTCAAAGCCGTTCCTGTTTGCAGATGATTTAAAATTTTTAAAAATTGTAGATTGTGTTGAAGATGTTTTTTTACTGCAACAGGATCTCAATAGACTTATTGATTGGTGTAAAATTAATTTCATGAGTCTTAATTCTAAAAAATGCGTACATATGAAATTCACACGAAAAAATAACTTCATAACTTCTACTTATAACATTACAGGTCACAATATAGAAGAGGTAGAAGTTATTAGAGATTTGGGGATCACGTTTGATAGAAATTTAACTTTTGTGCCTCATGTCTGTCAAATACTCAAAAAAGCGTTTAAGTCTTTAGGTTTTATAATCAGAAGTGGTAAGGAATTCCGCAAGCCCCAAACTAAAATATTACTTTACAATGATATTGTGCGCAGCATATTAGAATATTGTAGTGTAGTGTGGAGACCACACTATGCCACGCACTCTCTTAGGATTGAACGTATACAGAAAAAGTTTTTATACCACTTGATGTACTCCGTAGGCAAAGCAAATAAAAATAAATCATACATAGATAGAATGAAATAATTTAAAATTATAGCACTCTCTAAACGTAGAGATATTTTGGATCTTATATAAACTTGTAAGAAACAAAATTGATTGTCCGGAAATCCTTCAAATGGTTAATTATAGAGTGCCTATTAGATATCCTCGTCACATAATAACTCCTTTAGTTCCGCCTCTCCGTAGGACAGTGCTTGGAAATAACTCGCCCATTCCTAGAATGTGTAAATTATACAACAGTGTGAGTTTAACAGCAGATATTCATGTGGACACTTTATCGAAATATCGAAAATGTATCACTGCTTATTCTAAGTAATGTTTTAGACATCATTGGTTTTTTTTTGTTAGTTTGTTTTATTATATTGTTTATGACATAATTAGCTAATATAATTTTGCATGCTGTGTTAGCCTATAATTAGTTAGTACTTTTAAGCATATTTTCATAAACTGTATGTTAATTAAAGAAATATTGTACAACTGTTGGCTAACCAAATAAAGAGAAAAAAAAAAAAACTGTCGAACCGGGCGTCCATTATCTCCCCGACAGTGGAACGGATGGACCGCTCCAGCCCACTCACCGCATTCGCCAATGCCTTCTCCCTACCCTGGGGAGGCGCCTCAGCTTGTACTGGTCGAGGAGGAGGAGGAGGAGGAGGCGGCCTAAAAATAAGCCTGCCCCAATAATAGCCGAAATGACCAGTCCTGTAATGCTTCCACCCAGCGGGACCTCGCAATCTTCACTAGTTCGTCAGTTCATCTTGTGGCAGGTTTGCCCGTGCTGCGTTTTCCGGTACATGACCTCCACTTGAGAACTCTTCGACGCCATCGGCCATTTGTTTTATGAGCAGTTGCTTACTGTCACTTAGTTTAGCAATTCTTAGGGTTATTTCGTTGACTTTGGTTATGTGCTGACCTCTTCATTTTTTCTACACAAAAAGAGTCCGAGCATAGCCCATTCCATAGGTGAATATTATTAATGTATGTATTATGTTTTCAGCTGGGGACATGTCTATGTGTGGTTTCCAAGGTTCATCAACAGTCAACATAAATTTAGATCAGGCCAATAGTCAGTACAGGTGTGGTCATTTGGCCATGACATACACTGGTTTGTGTATACTGCTAGCGCTCGGTGACGACCTCTCTAGGATTAATAGAAAAGCTTTGGTTGAAGGTAAGCTTCTATATACATAATAATATGTTACTTTCAACGAGATTATTATGTGTTTTTGTAAGTCTATGAATTGTGGACTCATAAATGGGCTTACAGCATGATTCTGTTACTAAAATACTAGCTGTGCTCGCGGCTCCGCACGCATTAACTACATAATTATTGCTTAAGAACATATTGTGATATCTTTGTTAGATAAATAATCAAAATCTATCCAGTATTTTTTGCGTGATGCGCGCACAACAGCAAACCTATCACTTTATTTACTTATATAAATAGATTAGCAAACTATTTGTAACAAATAGATATAGGTAATTATTTCACATATGGATTGTGTGTGAACGAGGTACGCATTATGTATTGAAAATATAATAATTGTGTGTTGACTTATATACCTAAGAAGCTATAGTTACTTATATGGCGTAACAAAACAAGCATGACTGCAAATTTTTTATCTTGTTTGACAACAACATGATGAAGTTAGTCATCAATGATAATAATGTAAAGTCATTTTACTGACATTTTTTTATTTGAATTCAAATTATTACCACTTCAATAAGTCACACGTCCGTCATATGATGCGCGCGCAGCTCTCAATTTTACCAGCTATAAAAAAGGCACCAAAAGAAATATAACCTTAAAAAATCCTATCTAGATAAACCTGGTAACTAAAATAATGTCTAACACAAAATTTCAAAATCCAAACCGATAGCGTCGTTTCCGAGAAACAATTATATATTTTGAACAAGCATTGCTTACTTCTATGATTGTGGAACAATGCTTTTTGATTGCTATAGTTGCTATTTTTTTCCAAACTTGAGTATATGAAAGACATGTTAAGGTTTAAATTGTGTGATTATGCTATCAAAAAATGGTGGTCATTTGACATGGGGGTGTCCGATAATATACTTGCTTTCTATGCTAACGTAGGATACATACATACATACATATAATAACATACAAAGTTGCCTGATGAATTAAAAAAAAAACTAATGTTCATGGATCGAATACATTGTTTTTATTAAGGTTCCATATAACGGATTAAAGCACCCGGTAGCACTCGAGGTTTTAAAATAATTCAAAATCTGACCATAAGGTGGGTACTACTTGGTTGCGATGCTGATATAACCGTGACATTTAAAGATCAAAACCCGTTATAAATGGTTATAATGCCGGTTATATGCGTAGTAACTGCTGGAAATTACGTTTTTACCTTAAATTATGTATGTTTTAAAATTATCGTGAAAATCACGTTTCATTAATAATTCCTTAGATACGTTTGAATTAATCCGTGTTACTTTCTTTATATTTTGTTTAGTCTGTTAGTGAGACACTTTTAACTAAAATAATAATAAATAATATCAGCCTATAAGTGTCGCTCTGCTGGGCAAAGGCGTCTTTCTAAGGGACAACTTTCCGGCAACTGAATAGCTAACTGGTCGTTCTTCTTCCCCTTACCCGTCCCGCAGACTAGCAGGATAGCCGCGCTTTCGGCAATCAGCCTATAACATACATACAGGTTGTTTTAATCGTTAATTATGAATAATTGAGAGAGATACCGATGACGTTGCCACCAAAAACACCTTTGAGAAATAATATATAGATTCTATATGATATACTACTAGCAGTGCCCGCGGCTTCGCTCGCGTGGACAGTAAAATACGCTCCCGGCTATTTTAAAAACAAAAATGCTTGTTATGTGTGTTCCTTAGAAGGTAGACATAACTACTCTCTCAATTTTTTATAGGTCTTTTTAATATCTACAATTATGTAGTACAATACTTTGATATATCTCTTATGGTTTACTCAGCGTAAGCCATTTAAGCGCCGAATAGATTCACCATGACCAGTTTATTTTATTTGTGCGGATCCCTAATTATTTTTCTGAAATAAAAGTAGCCTAAGTATCTTCTTATAACATCAGCTATCTACCAGTGAAAGTTCCGTTAAAATCGGACCAACCGTTTCGGAGATTACCCGGAAGAAACAGACAGATAGACAACAATTATAAAAATGTTTTTTTTTTTTGTAGTAAGTAGGTATCGTTTATAGTTTATCATATGCATTTGGTAAAAAGTTGTTATTTTGACATTACAAACAGATACCAATTTGATTAATGGTATAGATAATCATATTATTATGTCAATGTTTCCAAGGTATAAAGGCGCTACAGACTGAAGAAGGTAATTTCGCAGCGACGCTCTCTGGCTGTGAGTCTGACATGCGCTTCGTGTACTGCGCGGCGTGTATCAGTTATATTCTTGATGACTGGTCCGGTTTCAACACGGACAACGCAACGGATTACATTATTAAGTCCATTGTAAGTAATGTACTGCGTCCGTACTACTCTATTTATATATTTTCTGTTTAGAATGTCTACTCACTTTAGATCATTATTTTCATTAAGAGGAAATAAGTGCGTGGTTTAGTCCGTTTTATGCCTGGATAATCGTAGTAGGTCAAATATTTTTATACCCTACAAAATATATGTAACACTGCTATGTTCCTATGATTTTATTTTTTTCATAATAATATACGCAACATTTGTCTTATTCTGTCGCCCTCATTTTTCTCTTATAATTATTATATAGCTATTTTCGTTTTCTCTACTCAAATATGTACATATTTTCTATAATAATTATGCATCAGAAACGATGCATAAAGATTCGTTCGACCTTGGAATTTGACTCTCATCGTTCCTAAAGACGATTCGCTTCATAAATAGAGGTATTTAATTTTGGGTATGTGATACGGAGGTACAGGCAAAGATTTGAATCTCCGCATATGTTCATGGTACAAATAGCTATGTTGTGTATGTGTGTTAGTATAGTTGTCGGTTTTGTTTTCAGGGTTATGATTATGGTATAGCCCAGTGTCCCGAGTTGGAATCACACGGAGGGACAACATTTTGTGCCCTCGCCACCCTCGCGCTCACAAATCAACTATGCAAACTGTCCACGGCACAGGTCGAAGGGCTCAAACGGTGGCTTCTTTTCAGGCAAATAGATGGCTTTCAAGGACGACCGAACAAACCTGTCGATACATGTTACAGTTTCTGGGTCGGTGCCTCACTTAAAATATTAGACATGTTACAGTATACCAATTATGGAAGCAATCGCAGGTATGTCTACGAAACTCAAGATTCGATTATCGGTGGATTTTCTAAATGGCCGGATACGTGTACGGATCCAATGCACACGTATTTAGGTTTAGCCGGACTCAGTTTGATAGGTGAAAACGGTTTGTTGGAGATAGAACCGAAATTAAATATAACGAAAAGGGCATATCAGCATTTGAAGAGTTTGCACGAGAAATGGGCAAATGAGTCATAGTTTTATTATTATTTCGTTTTAATATTTAAAAAATTGTCAATGCGGGATATTAATGCGGTTGGTGTTTATAATTGAGATATACTTTTGTTAGATTAAGTTACAAATTGTCGGTTTGAGGAAGACGATAAAAACATGCTAAGTTTAATATTCAAACGTGTTCCCACCTCATGTTATTCTGAAGCTTATAAACAGATATTGAAGTTTTTGAGTAGGATCTTATAGACGAGCGCTGGCGAATTTTAAATAATTGTTTTCCAATCAGGTGCTGTGTGGAATCATTTATTTCGAGTTACAAATCTTCGACAAATTAATCTCTTAGTTTTCTTATTTAATTGCTACAGTTCGGTCAATATCACGCGAGTAGAATATTTTTATAATTTTCAAAGTTCAATGAATACTCTTGCAAAATAATTGCATCTTGCTAGAACTTGCTGAAGGTTTTGTGGCAACTCAAAGTTAAGGTTCCTTGTAATAATTTCAATTTACCTCTTTTGTGTACAATAACCAAACTACAGGTTGGCCGCTGAGTAAATGCGTTTCAGATTTCTGTCAAAACCGAGGAATGTTTTAGCCACACAAAATGGCGGCTGATCACGGCGTTTGGGGTTCTTAATTCGTACCAGAAATATAAAAGCATAAATAAAGTTTGTAATCTTTAAAATTTTTATAAATTTTTAAAAAAATCTTTAAACTGTTCATTTTTTAATACTATTTATTTTCCTTCTCCGACCTTAGGTAATTTATTTCTTGTAAAAAAGTAGGCAACCCTAAATATGAGTAACTACAATACATTTTTATTTCTGGTAAAAATTGGAAACCCGAAATGGCTTGATGGGCTGCCATTTTGTGTCGCTAAAACAGTCGTCTGTTGTGACAGATGTAATGAACGCTTCTGCACACTGACCGAACTGTTATAACCTGTGTGTTATAATATTACCTATCATGTGAGGTCAAATCTTCTTATTGTTATCTAATCTAAGTAGGGTTAACACAACATGGTTGTCTCTTTCACTCCCGTCTATCAACTTTTATCTCAGTATTTACAACTTTTATACGCGTAACATTCCTCTCGCAAGTCATCCATAAATTCATAAACAATAAAATGTTTATTTTAAAATAGCCACCCTGAAAAGTATGCATTTTCGATATGTCAAAGTATTTACGCTTTGTAAAGTTAAATGGGGTCAAATAACGCATGTGGATGAAATAAAATAAACCCCACTCTATGACAGATTAAGATCCCGCAAAAACTCTAACCACATAAAGCCGATTTTTCAATCAACGGTATGGAGGGTAATTACTATAGACCAGGAGTACCATTGCTTTGTATGAAAAAGTGTTCGTCGAAAAGCGTCAAATTAAGGTGGCGCCACGGTAGCAAGTGCGGTTAATTTTAAAATAGCGTCAAACGTTATTTTTTCATTATCGGCCACCCGGACAACTTTTCACTTAACAAAAATTTCCTATTATGTTTAAATTATTATTTTTAAGTTTTTCAACAATAATAACGACAAAATCACGAAAAAGTATCATTCCCTCTTGCTACACTAGCGCCATTAGGGTGGGTTTTTGAATTTTAATTTACTGCTTACAACTGGACACTTTGACAACTTGTCCATAATCAACAGATAACTTTATCTGAGGAATAATTTTTAAACGTTGATAGGTTTTCCATACATTAACTGTTATGATGTCAAAACTTATTCCTCAGATAAAGTTATCTGACGTTTGAGAAATCGGAAGAATGCCATAATAAAAAAAAAATATGCGTGTAATTCACACGTGGTAGAAGTGAAACCTTCATGTCATCTATGATTTTTTAAATTCTGAAAATGATCAAATACACACTAATTTTTAAAGTTTATGAAAATGTACATACAAGTACTCACAATCATTATTCACAATATCATTTTCAATGAATGCATTTGAAATATCAATCAGTAACAGAATGTCATCAGTGTTGTCTAAAAAGTTTTTGTTTCGTGCTTGTTTGGTGAGGTCATAAAATTCATTATTGCGTGGCAACAAACCTCTTTTGTACCATTTTACCATTGCCTAAAACTTTCCTATCTCATTTTCTCCCACGTTAAATTTTATGAATTTATGTGTCTGTAACTTTTTACTGTCGCTTTCGCTTTTTCGTTTCATCGACTTTCAAATTACAACGATGCTAAAGAAGTTTTCACTTCAAAAAACGGCTTTTAGTCATTAATTGTTTATCCATAATTAATACAAATTAAATTATTTGTTCAATAATATTGACCGCTAGGGTGTGGAACCGCTAATTCCAAAGTACTTATAAGTTACCAATCTACCATCGAATTATTGTTATTTTAACTCTAATATAACTTATGCTGAAGTATGTGTTTTATAACTTTTTAGGAGACAAATAAACTTTATTATGAATAAAGGTGCTAATTGAATAAATATTACCTTATGATTACAAGTTAGTTACAACGACTTAATATAAAAATAGTATAGTACAATATAATAGATTTTCTCGCGTTGTGCCATAAATTACGTTTAAAAGAGCAATGTCAATTTGAAAAAAAAAAAAATAAAAAAAAATGATTTCGCTGCGGGCCTTCTCTGGCTATTTTTAATATTATGGAATTTATCATGGATTTAAAATAAACTTGGATATTGCTTGATTTATTTATAAACGATTCATAAAATTGAAGTGACTGTTTGTAATGTCAAAATAAGTTTTTTTTACTAAATGGTTATGAGAGTCTATACGACACATATAACAAAACATCAATTTTGTCTCTCTGTCTGTTTTTTCTGAGTAATCTCCGAAACAGTTGGACCGATTTTCACGGGACTTTCACTGGCAGATAGCTGATGTTATAAGGAGTATCAGGGGCTATTTTTATTTTGGAAAAATAATTAGAGTTCCGCGCAAATAAATAAATTGGTCATGGTGAATCAATTCGTGCACGTAAATAAGTAGCTCACGCTGAGTAAATCATAGAAGATATATCAAATTAATGTACTACATAATTGTGAACATTTAAAAGACCTCCAAAAAGTCAGCGAGAGTATACGTCTGTCTTTTAAGGAACACCTACAATAAACATTTTTGCTTTTAAAATAGCCGGGAGCGGGGAAGTAAGATTAGCGCGTGTGCCCGATCGATGGCATTCTGTAGTCCATGTGAGCGAAGTCGCGGGCACAGCTAGTAGTCAGTAATAAATTCAGTGAAGCGATTCTTAAATTGATCTACTTGTTAGATACCATATTCAAGTTGTTGATTAGCTGTCGTCGAGTAGTAGTGTACAAGCAGATAAACTTGTAAAAAGGTTTATATAGGGTTATATAAGGTTTATATAGTTTATAAAGCCTTATTTTGGGCTTAGCGCGTTATTTTATACTAACCATACCCTACTTACTAAACCCTAGCCTACACACTGACACAATAAAGATATTATTGCAAATTCAATATAAAAACTTAGTCGGGAACGTTTCTAATAGTCAACCTTAAGCTATTAGCTTATTCGGCTCTTAGGCTCCGATTTGTACCTTTTTCCAACGAACGGTTATACAGCTCCCTAATAGAACAACAAGCAAGCTGTGTATCTGTTCAAACTAGGCATGGTGATTATTGCTATTTTAATATAATTGTATAGCAGTGATATTATATTTTAATCATTGCTATTTCACATGAGATAAGTGACGATATGTTGTTATATGATCAGAGGAAATCTAAGGACTCATTCCAACATTGACCTTTTGTTATTTTTTTCCGGATCGTGATTTGATACGATTCGTTTTTTATTTCTTCAGTTGCAAATGGCCTCTTATGGCCGTCACATTAACACTTTCACGAATAAGTCCATTTGTATCTTACGTCCATCTCTATTAATAAATAATCTGACGGATGACTGTATCTTTTTCATTTTGAGAAAGGCTCTGTCCTGTCTGGATTTTCCTCAACTTCGTATGTAAAAACACGGATTCAAATTTTCATGTGCCTAATTATTTTTATACTCTATCATTGCAGTGATACAAATTAATTCACAATTAGAGTGTTCAGTCGTCACAGTATCAACTACGTTTATGCTGAGTTTATTTAACGTTAATAGCTTCAGATTTTTTTAAAATTGCCGCCATTTTCTTTGGACAGCTTTCGATTGCCGGACTCTATCAAACGTTTTCTTTCATAGCACGTGGAAATTAGCACACAAATGACACAAATTTATAATTATTTATATGAATAATTTTTCCTTTCATAAGAAAAATAGCAGTGATGCATAATATATTCTATGCCTGCTTCAAACGGCGGAACTTTTTTAACGCGATGCGCTCCTGCATTTTGGGCTTTACAGTTGAAGTTAATAATGACGTTTTATAAAAAAAAAATCTTATTTATGAACTCAGTGCCGCAGCGTTGATTACATTATTAATTTGATATGCAGTATTTATTAATAATTAAGCCCAGTACATAAGTAGTTAAGATTTTAAACCGATGCACAAATTAAATATAGAATTTTTATTATTATACAGTTCGTATACATACGATACGTAAAGTATAATTTTTGGTATTCGTTTGCAAAATTTCTGTTTATGTGATATTTTTAGACTTCATTTTATTTTGTAAGTCGCTAAAACTTTGCGACAGTCTTATTGTATCAATTAACCGAATTTGTTGATCTTAGTAATAATTTATTTTTTAATTTATTTTAGTTATTTATTATTCAAGTTGTGCAAAATTGCTCGTATTTCCCAAAATTTTTTAGAAACGATATTATAATCAAATTGGTATTAACTTTATTTCATCTCATTTTGGCGTTGCAAAAGCATTTGCCAGTGTCAATGTTTTTAAACCTTCGTAGTATTTTCTAATATTCAAATTGGAGTATAATACTAAGATGGTGGTGGCCCCTTGCTATAGAACTAGCCAGGGAGTTTTTGTGATGTTTCATAATGCGTGTTTCCAGTTTATATTCAAATGCACAATAACCTAACTATATCATGTAAAATGCCACCAATAATTAATAATACAGGGTTAATGTACACACTTATGTTAATTAAGTAAAATAAAAACCACAACATGGCAGTTCAAGATCCCGCCAAAAAATCAGTATTAACTATTCGAAAGTGTTTCTAATTATTATTTTTATGTATTAAGAATCAAATGATCACTTTGCATAGGTAATCCAAACTATTTTGCATAATTTGATATATTTTTCTGTTCCTACTACAAACTTACTGTCATAATTATAATAGGTATGATATTACAATACTATTGTAATGTTTTGTGTTTAAGAATTTTATTATTATTTAACCTTAAACTTTTGGTGAAAAAAAAAAATGATTTACATATGTAAAAAAAAAACGGCATTGTAATAATTATTGTTAATTGTTTTCCAAATTTACCTAAGTACGTTTATCATGAGATTATGAATCATACATTTACATTGCATTTTCAAGAGAACCTATTGTTAAATAAACAGTTTAAATGTAGAATTTGTTTTATTTAATTCGGTAGTCATGCGCGAAGTTCACAACCGGAACCGTAAGTTAAATTCATTAATTCTTGTTAGGTATGTATATTTATTATTTACATAGTAATTTGCGTTTAATATCAAGTCAAAATGGAGACTGTATAATTAAGTATACAGACATTAGTATAATAATTAAGTAGAGGAAACTTCTTTTTAATCACGTTTTAAACAAGTGGGTAATTGTTTACTTAGTTTGTAAGTTAGTGTCTTCTGGTGACTTTTTTAGTATTTGGTGGCTCCCTCGTTATAACTTTCTAGTGAGTTTTTGTGACCTCCCAAAATTTATGTTCCCTGTTTTAATCCAATTCATTTGTGCACAATAACCAAATTATATATCGCAAAATGCAATTTTTTTTCCCAACTGACTATACTTTTTTACCCTGGAGCCATTAAAGACTTTGACAGCATCACCGGGCTACCAATGTTACACAATGTAGGGTCAAATATCGCAAGTTTATGAAAACAAAAACCACTGTATGACAGACTAAGTAAGATAGGTACCGTCAAAAACTGTCGATTGTCTTTACTGAGAAAATTATGCATTTATATGACTTTATTGTTTGCGGTTATGTTTATGAATGAAGTTATTTATGCTAGCTTCTTGCGTAAATTTCAGTACATAGTAGTCCAAGAGTGTCTAGTGCTACAAACTACTAGGTAGAGTATTATATTTTGTATCAATTTTTGTCGTAAGGATGATTAGTTAAGATCCTGAAGGCATCGTTGAAGCTTTTTGTAAAAAGTACTGGGTTTTAACCGACCTAAAAAGTCAGGGGGTTAGGTACTCAATTCGAATGTTATATTTTTTTAATGGTTGTTCAGACATAAGTTCTTTGTTTATGAACCGATTTTGATGATTCATTTTTCGTTGGAGGGGGTTGAGGTATTCCTCAAGGGTGGTGCCATTTTAATTTCATTGGCATTGGACTTTCAACTTCGAAGATACACCAGGGACAGGGAACTCTTCAAAATCAATAAAGTTGTTTTTTTTATTGTCTTTTTATCGGGTTTTACCTAATAAGCGTTAAAATAATCACATTGGCAGTTTACTTGGATATCTGTCGCCAAGCACTTATGTGATACATCTATAGAGATGTGTTCTGATAGCTGTACTTGCTTAATCGTAGAATGGAAAGAGAACAGATATTTCTATTCAAATTAGTTAATAATTTAATTGACTCATCTTTTTGGTGAACTCGGATTTAGATGCCCTAAGTCCAATGCCAGAGAACAATATTTATTTGATGTGCCTTTATCTAACACTTTCCTATATAGAACATGTAATTTGAATAATTTATATTTCAATGACATTGATATATTTATTATAATAATTCATATAAGAAAATAGTATATAATTGCCAAATGTGATGTCATTAATAGGTTAATAGTTTACCTGTACTATCAATAGATATTATGATTTTATATTTCTCTTCCTTTGTCCTTTTCATAGTTATACTACATTTATATTTAGCGAATTAATTATTATTATTTCTTAATAATCTAATACGGTGTGCGTTGTGTTGTTATATATGAGGAAACTTTATTTTTATGAGTTTGTTAAATAAGATTAGTTTTGAGCATTATAATATGTGTTTCCCTTAAAAAAATAAAAATAAAAGAACCAGTTCTCCATTACACTTTGCATTAGAATCCAGTAATCCAGCAGGGTGGTAAGGTTCTGTACCCGATTAGATCGCACATTGTAAGTGATAAAACTGTCACCGTGATTTTTTGATTTGTCGCGTTTCGGGATCAGCCAATGTATGTCCAGTTGACGAGATGTTTGCACGCCAGAATAAGAACGACGACCGGCGATGGATTGCTAACCCCTCCGTGGTCATCGTTGTTTTTACCCGACTGCGAAAAAGGAGGTTTATGTTTTTCTAGCGTATGGTATGTATGTCTATTTTTTAGGCACGCTCTGTAGTCTAAAGGGCTTTATGGATTTTAGCATGCAAGGTGTCGTTAGATTCGTCTTTATTGTGGGAGTGACATAGGCTAGATAATATTTTAGCACGACGTGTGGGAATCAAATAAAATGGAAAAAATAGAAAAATATACATACTTTTTAGTAATGTTTTTTTTTTGTTGCAGTCGGATGTTTTGTTTTCTATTTAATAATTTGCTGCCCTAAACTCATAGTTCAGGCACTTTGTCGTGCTACTATTGAAAAAAGTGCCTTGATAATAATTTATAAAAAAAAAATTAATACCGAAATCGAAAGCGAAAAGACCTTTATCACGTAAAATAATGGAGTTATCAAATTTTCACGCCGGGTCGGTTTATTTTTAGTCACACATTTATTTGCAGAGGACGTGATACAGAAATACGATGCCCTTCCAATTATCCGCTCATTAATTATTAATTATTGTAAGCGACAGGGGATCCGAATCAAACCGAGTTCGAAAGAGTGTCACACAGTTGTCACAGAATGAAATCTAACCGGTAGGTATTTACGAATAGGCCCGAGGCGGCGAAATATTCTTATCTCCATTAATTAAACAAGAAAACAGAACGACTGATAAAGGACAATAAATCTTAATGATGAATAGGTGGGCTCACTGCTTGGATTTGAGTTGTAAATTGATTATTTATGTTTAGGATATTTGCGACCACAGGCTAAATTTTCAATGAAACAATGTAAATCAATGCTAGCAGTGATTTATTTTATTTATCACTAGCTGAGCCCGCGGCTCCGCTCGCGTCGAATACAGAATGTCGGTATTGTGGTGACCCCGCTTGCACCCACGGAGGTCGCCCACCGGTTAATTTAAAGATGCGCTTTTTTTTTTTGCGCGAAACCCTTATTATTTTTATAAAATAAAAGTAGCCTAAGTTACTCTTTATAACATATGATATCTGCCAGTGAAAATCCGTCTAAAATAGGTCAAACCGTTTCGGAGATTAACGACAGACAAAATTAGAAAAAAATGTTTTTTTGTTATACAAGGTGTCCAGAAAGGGTATCGGGTATTTGTAAGTTCAATGAAACAAAAATTATTTGTATGCAATAAAAAAGTTTATTGTTTATTATTAGCATATGAATTGGAGAATTATTTGGAAAAGATGATGTTATCCAAATGATGACCGTTACGTTGCTGGCACTCTTCTAAACGGAAACGAAGATTGGCGATAACACGTTGACACATAGCTATCGATGTTGCTGCCATTTCTGACCTGATGTTTTGCTGTAATTGGGTTAGATTCGTCGGATTGTTTTGATAAACCTTACTTTTAAGGTATCCCCATGCAAAATAGTCAAGCGGGCTAAGGTCGGGGCTTCTGGGAGGCCAGTTGATGTTACCCCTTCGCGAAATGACTTTATTAGGGAATAATTCGTTAACAACTTCCATTGAGTCATTTGAGGTATGGCAAGTGGCCCCATCTTGCTGGAACCACGTTCTTGAGTTGAAACCTGCAAACTCCTGCAACTCTGGGACCAAAAAATTTCGCAACATATCGCAATAACGGTCACTATTCACATTAATTGCTCGGCCTCGTTGATCTTCATGAAAATAAGGACCAATTATGCCTTTAGCAGACATAGCGGCCCAAACAACGACCTTTGGGCTATGCAGGGGTCGTTCATGCTTTCGTCTCGGATTCTCCACTGCCCAGTACCGACAATTCTGCTTATTAACATGACCATTCAGGTGAAAATTTGCTTCGTCACTGAACAGTATGTTGTTAAAGTTGTTAAATCGCTGCAGCATTTCGTTCGCAAAATTCAGTCGATTACCATAGTCCGTATCCTTCAATTCTTGAACCAATTGAATTTTATAGGCTTTTAGATGTAAGTCTTTCTTTAAAATCGAATGTAAAGACGATTTTTTGATGTTCAACGCTTGGCTTCGCTTTCGGATGGATAAAGACGGATTTTGACGAACCGACGCCTCAACTTCTTCAATTGTTTCTTCATCGCGAACTGAACGAGGACGACCAGAGTTTTGAATTTTAACTGTCGCACCTGTATTCTCGAACATCCTGATCCATTTCCTAATGCTATCGTCACTTGGCGCGTGGCGTGTACGATATTCCGCACGATAGAGACGTTGAGCAGTCACTATTGAATCACCATTACGATAATACGCTCGTACGCAAAATGCGCGATGCGTCCCCGAGTACTGTTCCATCGTGACTAAAACTCCACAAAATGGCGGACGCCACGAACCCCTCCCCGCACCCTTTAGACGCCCCGTTTCGAATATGGCGCGAAAACAAATACCCGATACCCTTTCTGGACACCTTGTACTTACCGTATGTACTTTCATATTATGCATTTAGTAAAAAGCTGTTATATTGAAATTACAAACAGACACTACAATTTTATTAATTGTATAGAAAATTATAAACTTTTTATTCAATTTAGGCCCTAAGAAGGCACTGTGAATTCCAAATTCCAACAT
The DNA here is from genome assembly GCA_033032175.1 of Saturnia japonica. NCBI lineage: Eukaryota > Metazoa > Arthropoda > Insecta > Lepidoptera > Saturniidae > Saturnia > Saturnia japonica. The sequence goes on along the minus strand of CM065321.1, from coordinate 11,339,488 downwards.
AGTAAATAGCAGTAAATACCATAGAAAGTAGTAAAACATCTCGAGAAGAACAGGTACGAATTTCGATCAATATATTTTTGTTTTTTTTTTTTACGCTCTATAGATTGTTTACAGTTACCATTTTTAGTGGTTATATAGAGAGTTACCTGTATTAGGTAGGTACATACAGGAGAGTAAGGGGGAGTCACTTCCAGACATCACCGTCATTCACGTAATGACCATCAAATGATCCATCCTTACCTTTTGGACAATAAAACTTACTTAACATGATGGCAAATCAGTATATATTATAACTACTTGAAAGTATACACTTACGTATGTTGTTATCGTTATACCTTTAGCGTTCTGGCTATAATCTCACCTGATCTTAAGTGACGAGGTGACCCAAGATGGTAGCACGCTAAGCCTAGTGGATGACTGGCTCTTTCTTATGTGCAGCTACCGGAACACACCTATTGGTGTTTGGCGGCAGATTTTCATTTAAGGATGATAGCTAACCAGGTGGGCATTAGAACAAGCCCTACCACCATGCTATGGTTTCGTCATGATTTCTTCCTTCACCGAAAGCTCAGTCTCATTTAGGGCATGCAATATTCGCCCCATTTTGCTATAAGTATGCAATGCGCATAACGCATCGTTTGAAGAACCCACCATCATAGGAGGAACGAAATATGTTGGCTGGGAGAATATTCCACATCTGGACGGTACGGCAAACGTAACTTACGGCAACTTTGAACTTTAAATGAATACCTTCTATTTTTTGGTCTGTGGTTGAAAATATTATTGATGGAATAAAAATATGTAAAATCGAGTATGCGTAGAAATATCAATATGGATTAACTTGACCTATAAAGAATAAACAAAAATAGCTACCGAAAAAAATACGTTAAGTAGATACTCATAAATGTTCTCTATAAAAATATAAATATAAATCAAATGTAAATTACCATCAAGCAAATCTGTTTTAATACCATTGTCATAGTCATAAACGTAAGACGCTAGTTCTGTGAACAGAAGCGTACCATTCAAAGATTTCAAAGCATTAAATGTTAATACCCTTCCTTACCTGTATATTGTATTCCTTAAGTGTGCAAACTTCACTGGGCTGGACTGATTCAATTGAAATACAAATGTGTACTTATGTTTATTTCTTAGTACAACTATAAATACCGAAAATGTTGACATAACTTAATCCTTTGGCTCACCGCGACGTCACAAAAAGTTACGTAAAATTGGCACGCCATCCCCGGGAGCAGAGTTATTAAGTTCCAAATTTGGCTGTAATACTTGGCCTATAAAATTATAGGCCTAAAAATAATAGTTCCCGCTTTAAACTGAAACAAAAATATAAATAAATGTCGTATGAGTGATGTGGCAGATCAAAGATATATATTTTACATAAGGTCGATATAATAGAAATGTCTGTTCTGAAAGCCAAATTGGCAGTTCTACCATGAATAATACGATCTAATTCCGTCACTGTTCTTTCATTGAGCGGCGCATGGTTCGTGACGATAGTGTTCTACTCAGTAATACTGAGTTAAGTCTAGTCTACTGCCTTGAGCTTGGCTTTAACGTGTGGGTATCTGAAAACCGCAAGGCCGCTTTGAGCAATGAAGCGGCGTTTCACAACTGTGCCGGTAATGAGGGCTTGTGTGTTGTTGGGCCATTGTTTGAGATAGTAATGCTTTCTAATTAAACTTGGTTTTGCTTGTCCCCGAGCAAGATTTCATGTGTAAGGTTTTTAGTGTAGGTAATCGCCTTACAAAGTCTTGGTATTTGCACGTTTAGTAGTGGGTAAAATAAAGTGCGACATGATGAAATTAGTCGTCAATGATAATAATGTAAATTAATTTTACTTATATAATAATTTTTTTCACTGTGTATAATTATTTTAACGTTGTATAAATTTTTTATTTTTTTATTTTATTAAACTTAATGTTTGTTGGCAAGCGGGATAAAAAATTTGGTAATACTCCAAATTAGTATAACTTCTCATGTGTGTAAATTATAGATAAACATATTACTCTAATACGTCTATACAATTAATAAAATTTAAGTGTCTGTTTGTAATGTCAAAATAACAGTTTTTTACTAAATGCATATGATAAACTATAAACGATACTTACTACATAAAACCCATTTTTATAATTTTTTTCTGTCTGTCTGTTTGTTTCGGGTAATCTCCGAAACGGTTATAACGATTTTCACGGGACTTTCACTGACAGATAGCTGACGTTAAGGGGTAACTTAGGCTAATTTTATTTTAGAAATATAATTAGGATTCCGCACAATAAAAAAAAGTGGTCATGGTGAATCAATTCGAGTGCTTAAATGGCTTACGCTGAGTAAATCATAAGAGATATATCAAATTAATGTACTACATAATTGTAGATATTAAAAAGATCTACAAAAAAGTTACCGAGAGCATATGTATATCTTCTGAGGATCACCCAAAATAAGCAAAGAACCGAGAGCGGAGGTAGCACGATTCGTGCGCGTCGGCATTCTGTACACGTGAGCGATGCCGCCGCCACAGATAGTTCATAATGTAAATGAACTGATATATTTTTAAAGTCAATATCAATGTCAATATTATAAGGTGTTGTTATTACATATATTATGCATAATATTTTCTCTAGTGAAGGTGGAATGAAAAATATGTGTTTAGGTGTTGCACAGCTGTAACAGTGTGTAGCTATGGTGTAACAGCTGTTTCAACGAAACATGAATCAAATGAATATTTTGTTGTTTGTTCCTCCAAAACCTTTTTTCATACATAGCCCGGGGTAGATAAATTAGACAGAAAGTTAAATCAAGTGTTGACAAACAAGCGTTATTTTACTGCCAAAAGGAATCGATTTTCATATATAGCTCCACGGTAACGCATATTAGATGGACAACAAAAACATTATTATTATTAGATACTACTTCTATTATTTTCTTTTTATTACCACATATTTAAGAAATAAATGTGTGTTTACTACTTTATCATTCACTCCAAGACAATCCTTCTTAAAGATTAAACTCTCGACTGAAGTTTCGCGACAGTCAGAGTTAACATGCACAATTTTTTTAAAGTTTCATTGTTATTATTACTCGTGGTCTGTTATTATAATATAGTAGTGGCATAATTATAGCTACTAAAGAATTCTATTGTAACAATGTATTGTTACATCGAATGTATTATAAGTAGTTGTGTCAGATAAGAGCATTGTTGACCCGTAATAACTGTCAAGTCACCACATCCAGATAATTTGTTCGTCAATGTAGGTAGGCGATACACGCCACCTAATCACTTACCAGGAGACAGATACTGATGCCATTACGCTGTGAATGCAGGCAATTTCACGCTCCCTAATGTGATAGACGCACTCAAGGCAAGGAGCCAGCCGGCGTACAGTATGTTAATTCCCAAAGTTCCAGCAACTCGATGGCTTGCGACAGTTAGATGTGACTGCCTTTAATTAGGTATGTCACGCTAATTGCTTCTCATCAAAGCAAAAATCAAGCATTAAATTGCGAAGTACGTACTTAACTATTTGTTGTTGATTATTGTTTTATAAGTCGCTGTGACTTTCAAAAATAGAATAATTAAATCCACGTATTAAATAAGGGAATTAGCCGTCAGTTATCATTTGTAAAAACTGTATCTACATATAAAAAAAAACATAGATCGGCTTTTTTATGTTCAAACCTACGTCTACGTCATTTGTATGAAATAATAAATGGCATTGTTTTTACCAAAAAGTAAATATCGAATGAATAATCTATATAAATAAAATGACTGAGGCTTGCCGTTGTGCGCGCATCACGCAAAAAATACTGTATAGATTTTGATCATTTTTTTGTTTTACTCCTCAGATACTTGGGCCTTATATGATGCGGCGGATATGTGTAAAAATTCACGGATGTAGTATAAGTATAATATAACGAAGTTAAAAGGAAAAATATCACAGACATGTAGGCTAAAGCCTATATTTTATTAAGTTAAGTAGTATAGTTGAACAATTTATAAAATGTACTTAAAGTAGTAATTTCGTACAAATTCCAAATTACTTAAAGACCCCATCTATATCTGCATATTGTGACGGGCAACTATGGAACCCTAAACTGCACGTGGCTTGACACCCACTTGGCAATTTCGTGTCCATTTAGGAGTCAGCCGAGACTTAATCCTTACGGATGGACGTTTTAGCTAGTGATAAAAGGCAACTTTTATTTAAAAAGAACTTGAATGTACTCCGTGAACCAACTTTGTTGAGTATTTTCGCTTACAGTGTAGGCATTTCCTTTGAGTACTTCCCTTTTTATTTACGTAAGCACGGAAAGGAAATGGGGAGTTTCATTACGTTTTCTAGAAATTTCCGAATTTTTCTGTTGTTCTCGAATAATTTAGTGGTTCTTTAAGATTTTTGTAAAGCTTACTAAAACATTTGTTTTAAATACTTTTGAGAAATATCCGACACATTTTTTGTATAGAAACATTTGTTGAGTTCTACAAAATAATTTGTTATAATGATGAACGATTTCATTATATAATTGTGATTTCAAATTTCGTTTTATAGAATTATTTCCAATTAATTAAAATCATATACATAAGTCTGTTTCGTTAAGTATTTAATCTATCTATTTAACAAAGGTTTTTGTAGCACCGCCACATTTTCCTCGATTTTTTATCAAAATTAATGATTCAGATCACTATAAAGCTCGTGTTGTTTGTTATTTAAAAAATTAATGCTTTCGTTAAAAATTATTAAGAAAGAATTATGAATGGCATCTGTTTCTGTTACAGATTTTTTAAAATATTTACATATTTTTACAAATACATTAGATTTCATAGAATATACATGTTTTCAACACGTTTATATATGGCTTATATAATTTAGGCCAATTTAATTTTAACTGTTTACACTATTTTGTTAGTTATCTAACTTTACAGCTATTAAGAAACGAAAGCTTTTACAAATTTAATAGCTAACAATTTTTTATTGTGGTGATTCCCTTTTGACTATAGTTTTATGTTTTCGCTTCAGTGTATTCTAAATGCTAATGTAAAGAAAATAGTACATTTTGGATAGAAACGGTCCAGGTAGCGTGCACAGCGCTAAGTGCATTTTGATTTGTAAAACCCAATTGCCATCCAAGTAAATTCCAATGAATACAGAATAACGTTTTGAAATTGCAAACCATTTTGCTGTTTTGTTTGAACTACGATTATTTTATGAACGTTGAATAAAATATTGGCTCCGTTTGAGATGTGGCGTTGAAGGAGGATGGAGATTTGAACAAATGAGGAAGTGTAAAGAATGATTTGATTGACAGTATACCGTGCAATCATAATTCCACTAGTTTAGTTATAATATCACGGTTTTGACAATATACCTACTTGCGACAGTTATACCGAGTTCTGGCATAGGTACACAGATCTTAGGACTATCGACTTTTATATGATAAGCTTAATTGTCTGTTGAGTGTCTGGGTGTTAGAAATATATATAAATGTATTGTTACGACCTGTTACAACCCGTTTAAAAAGATAGAAAAATCCTGTTCCCGAAATATCTCGAAGCAACTACATACTTCTCAGGACTTCGAAATAATGTTCGCGTCGTAAATAACCGCGGCGCATGTGTGTGTAAACATCGCAGTTTACACACACATGTATAGGGCTTATCGTCTTGATTACGTCATCGGGTAGGTATAGAAATTAAACGTCTAGAAAGTTAGCGACGATTCACGTTTTTTCTGCAATCGTTTAGTGTAGGTATTTAAGCGACTCAGGCGCGGTGCCGAGGCAGTTCAATTTTGAATTATAAAGCGATAACATCGAGCGATAAAAGGGAGCGAAACCACAGTGAAATAAATAACAATGTTGTGAGTTCGGTATTATGTAACTGTGTGGAATTGAAATAAATCTTCTTCACGTCAAACACCGGCATTTTTAATACCCACGGGTGGAACAGTATACTATCAGCGATATATCTACAATAATACAAGCTTTGCTCGGTTTGGAATTAAACGGCCTTTTGGGAAATCGAATAGCCGTAAAAAACGTGTCGTCACTTATATATAAAAAACTAAAGAAGTAGGTATATAAAAAAATCATTATTTTCCAGTAACTTCTAGAAATGTTGCTTGTTATAAGCAAGAAGGCAGAAGGAAACCTTTGTGATTCTCATTATCTAAGATATGAATATGACGCACGATGCATGTTTTTTGATAGCTTGTATGTTTATGATTAGTTTAATAGATGATGATGATGTCATCATCCTGAAGTTCCTTATCAGAGAAATAGGGCTCGCAGAAGAGATCTCCATTTAACGCAATCGAGCTCGGCATCTTCCAGCTCTTTCCAGCCGAGACCAGTTGAAGCCTCGTCCTTTTTAGCAGAGGAGTGGGCAAGGTAGTTCGAGCGAGATCGCTTTGCTGTTGCGAAATACGTAATAAGGGGGCCGGCCTTCTTTAGCCAGTAGACTGCCATAAAAGACCTTGTTTGAACAAGTACTTAGTGGGTTTTCGCAGCACATATCCATTCAATCACCATTTTCTTTAAGAATATCTTTGTCGATGCAATTTTGGTCAGTCAAACACACACAGTTCCACAGTCTTGCGTTAGAGATGGCCTGAATATTTCTAATATGCGTAGTAGACATTTTCTTACGAACACCTTTGCTGGTAATATCAGATACTTAAAGTAATTCATATATCTACATTTATTAGATACATTTGCCATTACAACGTTTGAAGTATGATTTATAATTTTCTACATATAAGTACTTACCTGTGTTAATCATTTCAAGTGGTTTACAATTAACAATTTTTTACACTTCAATAAGTGGCAACAGCGTATCAGAATATTAATGTTGCTAGTGAGCATCTAAATAATAAGTAGAGGCTTAAAGCTATCGAGATCAAATATTTTCTTTAAAAAACACGAGAGATGAGAGAACTTACAAGACAATTTTTAACAAAAATGAAAACTAACTTCAATTATTTTGAGGAATTCCCTGGTGTATCTTCAAAGTCGAAGGTCCAATGCCAATTAAATTAAAATGGGACCAACTTCGAGGTATCTCCCATAAAAAAAGTCATACAAATCGGTTCATAAACAAAGTATACATTCGAACTGAGAAACCTCCGCCTTTTTTGAAGTTAGTTAATAAATAAAAGAAATAAGTTAAACTATTTTTAATTTTTATACGTCTTAGCTTATTTGATTAAAGTTTTATTTTAACAGAGTTTCGACTTCTTCAGTGTTATGAAAATGTCTGTTATCAGCTTCTTTAACATATTCATTGGTGTTCACGTGATATCGTGTGTTGTGGCCCCTCACCAAACGACTGTTCACGCGATATCGTGACTTGTAATTCAAACGAATAATTACAACATTAATTATCAGTCTTTCTTATATATTAAATCTTACTTGAGCACAATAAAAATGAAATAAAACAAAAAATAACTTTAGTCATCATACGAAAATTACATTTTCAAGTTTTTTTTTTAATACTAGCTCAGCAAAATGACTAACTACACCTGATGGTAAGTACTATACAGTCCACAAACAACGGCGACTGTTGGAGACACAAATTTCATGGGTAGTCGTCCATGTCATGTCGCCCTGCTGAAATGCCTCTTCACGCCTTGTTTGAAATACCTAATATCTTAGGAAGGAGGGAAGACGTTGGTTGGAAGAATATTCCATATCTGCATGGTACGACAAAGGTAAGAATTAGCGAACTTCTTTGTTCGTGCTATGATAGGCGCTACCAAGTAGCAGTGGCTCCGTAGACCAGACTGCGTGGTTACCAATAATTGCAAATGGCTAATAGTTGGCAATGGACGTGGTTTTAGGCAATCACGTGACTTTCGATCGTTACGTCATCGGTGACGAAAGCGGTGTCCGTACCTTACACGCTACCACTAAGCCATCTTTTCTTCGATTTTTAACAAAAAAGAAAACCAACTTTAACGATTTTGAGAAATTCCCCGGTGTATCTTCAAAGCCGAAGGTCCAATACCAAAGAAATTAAAATGGGACCACCCTTGAGGTAGCCCCTCTCTAACGAATCGGTTCATAAACTAAGAAGTCATGCCTAAGCATCCATAAAAAAATATACAATCGAATTGAGATACTCCTCCTTTTTTTGAAATTGGTTTGAAATGAAATATGTTTGTTTACAAATTAAAAACTACAAATAAACACATGTAATATAGAAATAGTCGATAATCATCATAAATATAGGTCGTAGTCGTTTGAAAGTTGAAAGGCCTCAGGAGTGAGCCTTATACCCCTACATTTTCAGTACATGAAAAATGCATTTGTGATTCCGCAATAAACGTTTCCTAGTCAGCTCCAATCATAAACGTAAACGTGTCCTTTCTCTTTTACTGTTATGTCTAAAACCCTAAACGTATATTACTGTAGTTCAGACATTCCTTCAGTTCACGTACCAACTGTCTTCTTACTTAGTATATGTCAACGTTCTATAGTAGGAAAATTCTAGAATTACTTAGACAAAATTGTATATCAGAATGTACCTACGTAAGAAGTTATATCTACATCGTTGGTAGTACCTATCAAAAGTAAAATAACTCCGTTTAAGAATGAAAAAAAATTGTGAGCGACCTTTATAAAATGAAATGTTAATTTAAAAATAAATTAGCTTCTGGTGGATGAAAAGAAAGTGCTCTAAAAAATCTTGGGGCCTGTCAAGAGTAACGATGACACTTGTAGGATCCGAAAGAATATTGACATTGAGGAGTTGGTGTGAATCGAATTATCATAGACTTCGCTGACTCTGCTACCTACAGAAAATGGGAGAAGCTCGAGCAGTTAAAAAGGCATACTTGGGACAGCTAACTGGGTCTTCGTCCAGTAGCTTAGGCCCAGGCATCACTGACATGACTAGGTCGTGAGTAGAGGATGATCAGCGTCAGCTTCAATCTGATAATTGGCAAGAAACTGCGCAGGATCGAGACAAGTGGCTTGCTCTCGTTTCGGAGACCAAGACCCTTTTTGGGTAACTGAGCAAAAATAGCTAGTTAACTTAAAAATTTCAAAATATTTGTAATGTCAATAGTAGCCGACAATCATAAGAAAAGAAAAAAAAAGAACTTTAGTGTTCATATACATATTACAATACATCATATATAATATACATATTATATACATGTTTATTGCAAATGATATTTAACCCTTTACAAAATTTATTATAAAAGTCAAAGTACAACATATAAAGACAACCAGTACTTTAAAAAAACAAAAGAAAAACAAGGAAAACAATAAAATACCGCTTAGTTTCCTGTCACTTTGAGCATAAAGGTAAACTAAATCCGAACAAAAACGTTTTCACATACATACCACAGCCGAAACAAAGATAAACGAGCATCGTTTGTTCCGGTTTGCGCCCATTAACCTCGCCTTTAAGATACAGGGTCACCCGTCTCCTGTCCTGACTAATCCCTTCAGTTGCTAATACCAATAAGTTTGCTTACACGATTTATCGGGGTCAGGCATACCGGCTGAATACTTTACGGCACTCGAGGACTCTTTACTTTAGTCATTTATAAAGATAAACATAGAATTACAGATAAACAACTGTCTCATTTTCAGTTAAATAATGTACGTATTTATACGCGATTAAAATATTCTCTCAGCTGTTTTGTCCTCATAAAATATCTATTGTTTTTTACCTTATTCTTACCACGTTTAGTATGATTTTCCAAGAAACGCTTAAATTGGAAATTTTCGTGAGTTGGAAAAAAAATTAACATTGAAATAATTATTTCTATAATTGGTTATGGATATTTGCTTCATGAAAGCGTTACTTTGCGGAAGTCCATCGTAAATAATTATTCATTCAAATATTTCTTTGCTACTTCCCTCCACCTGGGACAGTTTATAAGCTGTCATATATTTCTGCAACAAACAACGTTGACAACAATAGTTGTTGATGTGAACCTGAAAATTTTGAATGCGAAACTACGATAATAATCTCTATTTGAACGAATAAATTAATAATATAATTTCTCTAACTGTAAAACTACAACTATTAGTTCTCATTTTTTTACCATCAAAGCGGCTCAAGATGGTTTTTTTTTTTTTTTTTTATAAATAACTGACTACACTGTTAGCCTTAGGGGCCCTAAAGCCGCTGCGGCTTTTACAGCTTCACCGGACTTGGGGGCGAGCGCAGAGGGCACTCAGCCGCGAAAGTTTTGTGGACGACTCGCACGAGGGTGCCAAAGTGGCCGGACCTCGGCTCGGGCGGTCGTCGCGTTCGCAAATAGGTCGCGATCTATTCGAATCCCTACACCTACGATTCGAGCTAACTAAATATACACATAGGCACGTTCCCTTCCTCCTGGGAGGAAGGAAGGAACCGTGCGTATGTGTATTCAATAATCGGAATGTTTCTACACTAACTAGCGCTAACTAACTAGCGTAAAAAAAGAAAAAAAAGGTCCCTCACAGAACCTATGTACCTGTGTGGTGTGCACGTGTGTATGTTCATACGTGTGTAGTGTTGTATGTAGGTAGCTAAGTGATGCACGTACAGTGTCACTTGTATCGCGCGGGCGGTTGCCTGACCCAAGGGTTTCACACCGAGGAACGGACCTAGGCTTGGGTTACCGCTAGAGAGGGTGGACGTGACGGGTGTGCTGGAGCGAAATTGACCGCCCGCCCTCTGCGGAGAGAACGGTGGTTACGCGGGCGTGGGCGCTGGCACGCTCTGTTTGGAGAGACGGATGTGTAATATTTATTCGAATTTTCGATGTGATCGTCGGGATCAATAAAAATATTGCGCGGCCGGCGTTTGCACCGGATGTCCGTGGGTGCCGGAACATAAGTGGCGGCTGTTTTTATTAACGGATTCGCGTGGTTCGACGCGGTGTCGAAATACGAACGGGAGAGCTGTTTAACGTAGGCATGTATCGAAGGAAGCTCCATATCTCTATGGAGATCTACGCTTCGAACATACCACGGGGCCCCGGTGAGACGATAGAGGAACCTATTCTGTATCGATTGTAACCGTTTGAAACTCGACTCGGACATATGTGCGAACACGGCGCAACTGTATGTCAAAATTGGTCGAATACACGTCTTGTAGAGCGTGAGCTTATGTCGCGTGGACATTTTACTCACCGAACACAACAGAGGATGCAACCGGCCCAGGACCCACGCGGCCCTGTTCCTAACCTTACGGATGTGGGGTCTAAAAGAGAGCCTACTATCTAGGGTTACCCCTAGATATTTGGTCTCTCTTACATACGGAATCGGATTATCGTAGAGCTTAACAGGTTTAAGCTTCCACGGTATCTGTGACGAATCCGCATCGAAGAGCATCGCGGCGCTCTTCGAGGGATTAACGGCTATACGCCACTCGTTAAACCACTTCCCGAGAGTGGTCACGGAGCGTTGGACTTTGTGTCTGAGGTGGGATCTATTCCTATCTGAGGCATATAAGACTGTATCGTCAGCGTATAGCCCTACCTCGACCTCCGGGAGTCGAGGTAGGTCACTGACGTACAGGTTAAATAGGCTAGGAGCCAGGATCGAACCTTGGGGAACGCCTGAGCGTATTGGACGGGGCGTGGACAATTCACCTTCCACTCTATAGCGAAAGGTGCGATCTGTTAGATAGTCGCGAATTATTTTAATTAGCCTATCGGGGACTTCAAAGTGATACAACTTGTAGATCAATCCCTCGTGCCAGACCTTATCGAAGGCCTTGGCAACGTCGAAAAAGACCGCAAGTGTACGGCGGGGTTTATATAATTCAGCAAAATTAAATGCAACGTGCTCCGTGAGGCGGTGTACTTGATGAGTGCAAGAATATCTAGCACGGAAACCGAATTGCTCAGGCGGATAGAGGTCTTTCTCCTCTATTACTGACTTGAGACGGTTCAGAAGGATCTGCTCGTACATTTTCCCTAAAGTATTTAGGAGACTGATCGGGCGATAGCTGTCGGGAAGCGACGCGCTCTTGCCGGGCTTACGGATACCTATGACTATGGCCTTTTTCCAGGCGGCTGGAAAATGGCAGTGGGCTATGGCTACATTGAAGATGCAGACCAGAAGAGCTATGAGGCGATCGGGAAGAAGTCTAAGTACTTCATTCCTGATCCCGTCGGGACCTGGTGCTTTTCTAAGCTTAAGGCTTTTTATAATGGAAAGAACCTCCTCAGACGTGACTGGGGACAGGGAGTCTGTCGCGGGGAGCTTATCCAGCTCCCGCACGCATCCATCGATACCCTCGACCCGGTCGGTATTTGCATCGACACTGTTCGGAGAGCACTGGCTCTCCAAACAAGTGGCGAGGCACTCCGCCTTGTCGCTGCTATCGAAGGCGAGCGGTATACCGGGACCCCTCTCGAGGGGGGGCATAAGATAAGAAGCCTCTATTTTGAGGCTGTGAGCTAATTTCCAGTAAGCCAGATGCGACGGCCTTAGCCCTTCGACGAGGGCGTCCCATCTGTGACTTCTGAGTTCTAATATACGGGCTCTAACCGATCTTTGAAGTGCGCGTAAACGTGCGCGGTTTTCCTCGGTCGGATAGTGGTCGTGCGCACGAGTCGCCGCGTTCTTTTCCGTCAACAACGCCCGCACGTCGGCAGGGAGTACGAAGCGGCGATCGCTCGCCTCTTCGACCTCTCTCGAGGCCTCTCCGATGCCGGCCTGCAGGTGGTCGACCAGGGAATCGATCGCGAGATCTACGTCCGCAACGGACCCCAATACGTCCGGGATCCTATCTAAGCTGGACGAGGACGGCCTGTCCGCAAGATAATGTTTTAGCTTGGCATAGTCAACCACTTGGACCGAAGGAGGGCTAGAGTCGTCTGGTTGACCTAGCTGCATGATGACCGGACGGTGGTCGGAGTCGAGCTCGTGTACGACCCGAATGAGTCGTAACCGAAGCGCGATACCTTTAATGAGAGCTACATCAAGCACTGTCGGCATACAGTTGTCTTGAAAGTGGGTGGGAGTGGGTGGCGCTATGACATCAAAGTTTAGCACGTTCGTTAGCTCTTCGAGTTTAACCCCATTACTGGAGTCTCTCCAATTGCCAAACGAAGTGTGTCCACAATTGAGGTCACCCGCTATAATGACCGATTCACCGAGCGAAAGTAGCTTTTCTAGGTCAGACCTGAGAGGCTCTTTCCTCGGCGAGAGATAAACTGAGACTAACGTTATGGACGGGTGGTCGGTCATTCCTAGTCTACATACGGATACTTCCATATTGGTAAGTATCGGAGGATCTACCGGCGTACAATATAACGATCGTTTGTAATAAATGAGAGTGCCGCCCCCGCGGCCGGCCCGGTCATTTCTTACAATATTGTAGTTCGCGATTTTCGGATCACGTTTAGCACGCTTTAAGAGCGTCTCCTGCACTAAAAGAACATCTACTTGGTGATCTTTAAGAAAGGTCGCGACGAGATCACGCTGCGGATATAGGTTCCGTGCGTTAAAAAACGAAAGATTTAACGCTTTCGGTTTAAACTTTGCCATTGAAAGGCCCTAAGTTATTATTACACGCCTCACGGTCGAGACGTTGTAGTGTCTCTGAGAGGCGGGGGAACGCGCAAGCGGTCTTGATGAGACCGAAGCGCTCCAGATGGTCATTGTAGTCAATGAGCTCGCGGATATCGTGCTCGCGAAGGAGCAGTATCATTAAGTCGTTACTATTAACGACAGCGTTAGCGGGCGCGCGGGGCGCAGGCGCGCGGGGCGCGGGAATATCCATAGCCATAAGGGGCTGTGGATTGGGGCGACGGGGGCCCCATGCGTTCTGCGATGAACGCACGGGTTGCGGTTGCACCGCGCGGGGTGCGGAGAGGCCGGCGGTGGCCGGGGACTGGCGCGGGACCGGCAGCGCGGGAAATTCCCCTGACGCCAGCGGTGGTTGCGCTTTGATGGCTGAGGTGGGGGGCGCCGCCCGGGGGGCCGCCTGCCTCTGCGTGCGTGGCCGCGTGGTACGCGGGGCCTTGGGGCAACCGCGATAATTCGCGGGATGCCCCTCCTCCCCGCATAACACGCAGCTCGGGGGGACGACGGAGTCACGCTCGCGCGTGCACTCCCTTGTGGGGTGGTCCTCTCGGCACTTTACGCACCGCGGACGAGAATGACAGTTACGGGCAGCGTGCCCGTACAGCTGGCAGTTGTGGCACTGCGCAGGCTGGTGGTTTTTGTGTGGGGGCTCCACGTTAATCCCGGAGAGCCCGCACACCGTCTCTAGCTGGAAGATGGCCTTTCCCTCGGGGGAAAGGTCCAATATGGCCACTACCATTTGTAGTGGCCGCTTATCTTTACTGTACATCCGGTGTACTTCCCGGATGGGATAACTTTGCTCCTTGAGCGAGGAGCACACCTCCGACGGGTCGAGCTCCACCGGAATGCGGCGGATGACCACTCGGAGGACGCGCTCCTCCGCGAGCGAATACGTATAAAATTGCAGACCTTTCTGCCGGAGGAGGGTGGTTAGTTTACGGTGAGTTTCCGAAGAACTCACCGAAATAGAAATCCCGTTGACTATGTTTCTAGCCTTGTGGTAGTCGAGTTTGAGTCTGCGCATCTCATTGCAGACTCCCATCCAGGCTGCCTTGTCCCGGATTATGATTGGAGGTGGGGCACGCTCTTTTTTCCCGCCGGCGGGCGCGGGGAGCTGGGAGGACGCGGGGGCGGCGGCGCCCCTGACTACTGCCTTAGCTATTACCTTAGGCGCCGGTTGAGCAGTCGGACTGCTACGCGCCGTTCGCTTACGCGACGCCACGACGGTGAAGCCGTCGTTCTCGGTATCCATCTCCGGAGATGGATCCGGATTCGCGGGCGAGTCTTGTTCGACCGGAAGGGCCGAAAACGAATTTTTCGTCTTTAACGCGGTTTCCGTGGATCGCGCGGGACGGACGTACGGACTATTTTTGGTAACCCTAGATTGTGACCGCGAATTTCGCGGCCCTCGCCTGACGGAGGCGGGGCTTGACCCGCGCGATTGGCTAGTCGGGACAGGGGGCGTGGCCGTAGGCGCGGCCATGGCCCCGGATGACGCGGCGGACAGGCGCGTAACGCTGCGCGCGGGACGTTTGGGCGCGACGCCGACTGGCGCGGCGCCAGTGGATGTAACGGTCGCGGCCGTGACGTCATCGGCCGCCTTGCTACCTGAAGCGGCCGCCTCGCTACCTGAAACGGCCTCATGACGGGTCGCGGTCGCAGCGGTGCGACGCACGCAGGCGTTCTCAGGTAGATTACGGTATTCCTCGTCTAGAGAGGGACACCGTAATACGACGAAATTTTGATAGCGCTGGTATTGAAACTCCAGCGCTTTCATCCTGGCTTGCAACTTGCCTATGCAAGTGGCCAGGTCGGCAACGTTATTTGCCATGGCGGCAGAAGAGGGAGGACAGTGGGACATTTTTATTTAATTTTAAATTTAAAGGCCTCCCTGCCTTAGGGGCAGGGGGGTGCGCCAAAATATTTAAAAGACTATCGGAGTCGGCAAGAGACCTGTTGTCAAGGTGCAATGACACACAGGAAGGACCTATCAACCCTAAGGAGCCCTAACAAGCCCGGGGCCGAAGACGCAGACCGGTAATTAAACCGGGCTAGGCCCAAACAGGTTCCCGGGGATGGAGTGTGCAGGATCGGAAGGTTTGGCAGGAGACACCTGGGGCAAGACTATGCGATAACCGCAAAGGCCTAGATTCCCAGGCCCGTCCGAGTCTGGCTGTTTGCCTCTGAAGGAGACAACCAGCGGGCTGCTCGGGTCACGCCCCACTTGCCTTCGTTGGCACCGTCAGGTATCCAGCAAGTGACCACAAAACCGTGGATTTACAAAAAAAAAAAAAAAACAAGCAAGTCGCACCGAAAAGTGCGGTTTACCACGCGAGCGTTAGACACCAGTTGGTTTACGTCGTAATTGCAACAATATATTTGAAATAAATTCCAAATATAAGATCGCAACAATTAAGTCACGTGATGGTCAAAATTGAAAACGGAGCGACACGTCCGTTCGCAACAGTGACCAAATCGGAACTCCGGCTCAAGATGGTAACACCTAAAGGGTATTTATTGGCAGTAACTTGCAAAAGATACAGACGGAAGGAGATGATGACAAAGATAGATGCATGTCAATGTATGTTATTTTTATTTATTTCATCAGGATGTACCCGCCCACGGGCACATACACCTAATATGGTGTTAAGTGTCCAATTTAGTCTATGGAAATGTCTAATCTTCCTAAATAAAACTGAAGTTAGTCAGTCGTTTGTAGTATTTTCTTTTATATATGAATGTTTGTCTTTTATTACTTACTAGTTGTGCCTGCGGCTCCGCACGCGATATCTACATAATTATTGTCTATGAAAATATCGTTATAATTTTTATTTATATAAGGACCAAATACCTAAGGGGTAGAACAAAAAAGAAATTGATCAAAATCTATCCCGTAGTTTTTGTGTGATGCGCACACAACGGCAGACCTCAATCATTTTATATAAATAGATGAATATATTAAGTATGTGTATTTTACCAAACACACTTTACAATTTACATCAAAAACTCGCACACTGCTGATTACGGCAGGCATAGATTCGGTGGTGGAGTTTAGGCAGTCGAAATTAGCCCGGATTTTAAAAATCAAAAATACTTCTTTCAATTTAGACCCCAGAAGGCACTTATCAATGTTAAAAATTAAGAGCTCAGCTCTTGTCGGTGGAGCAATTGTCATTTTCATTGCTCCTGTTTTACGAAATATGATAGTGTGGTGGTTTCTCCTACATGTATTCCACACCGCAGTACAATGGCCGGTGTAACTCATTCCTGCTTTCTAGTCAAAAGCCATGCAGGAATCAGCTCTTGCTAGTTAGTACTGGTGTCACTGCTCCTTAATACCAGGAAAACATCAAAGTCATCGAGAAAAGCTGGCAAGAAACTTAAACTGTATAAGTATTTAGTAATACATTACCTTTATTTATAATATAATAAAGCAGATGAGTATTATTTTGTTTGTTTAAACACGTTAATCTCTGGAACTACTACTCGGATTCGAAAAATTCTTGTTGTATATCATAGTCAGACTCACCAGAAATAGTATAGCCTATCTAACATTAGACTTTGACTCTCAGCTAGCTTTTAATATTGATTTTTGTTACGTAAGTCGGAAATTTAGGCCCCCCCGAACTGCTTTATCCGCGCGCGCTTGCGTAATTTTATTATATTAATTAGATTTAAAGTTGATTATATTCTAATTGAATTTGAAAGTGCATTCACATTGGGCAGTTTCCCTCGTGAGTTTAAATAAATTTTCATCTCTTCAACATTTTCAACCAATAATTTGTTTTACACTAAATGGGATGGAACAATTAGATGCGGTTGTCGAGTGGTTCGACGTCCAGATTTGAGTCTCGGCATCTAAAATACCAAACTAACGAATTTTCTGGAATTCGCGTTCATTTAATAACATCAATTGGTAACCCTATCGGCTGAATACTGTACATACGACCACAGTATAGCGACTATCAGTATAGTGACTTTGTTTGATTTTTTATCACTAAATATGAATACATTATTTAAGTAAAATGTAACACCATTTTCACTCCCCATAGCGATAACAGTATAATTTGATATATCTATCTGGAAATGCCATTTTGAAAGCGATAAATTTGGGGATGTCGTGTGACGTAATCTGATTAGATTATTAATATCATTAATTAAGCTCAACAAAGCAAATTGTTATTGTTGGAATTTACACAATGTTCTGATTAGGTTGCGCCAAGATGGTCCGGCGATTGCAATCAAGGTTGTCAGTATGTTAAACTCTGGGTTCTACGTTCCTAATTGTTTTGGGATCTCGATTGTATTATTAAATTTTTAATTTCTTATTCGATTATGTTAACATAAAAGGTATTGAAAATAAACTAGCATCTAAAGTTAAATCTAAAGACGACTATACTATATAACTACTATTGTTTGTTTGAACGCGCTTATCTCTGAAAGTACCACTTAGATTTGAAAAAATATTTTTGGGGTTAATATCCAAATTTTTAATGATGGTTATGTACTACATACCTTATTGCTACGACATTAAGGAGCGAAGCAGTAACTATGAAAGTCAAGCAAAGCTCACGAAAAGTTATAGGCAAGTACGGGTGGTGAGAACACTGGGAACAAAGATACACTACTATACGGATACGTTAGCGGCGGCGCGTTATGTAGTTAGTTGAATAAATTTAACACGTTGCCAGTCGTGTATAAAAATGGATGTTGATATATATGGGATTGATAAACTATAACACCGTTTGAATGATCATCATTAAAGTTTGTACTTAAATTGAACTGTTTTTTCAACGTCTGCGAGGCCAGAGAGTATTCTATATTTTTTTATGGAAACTGGGTCGTTGCTTGATCAAAACACGATGTTATGATAAATACAGTTTCTTAAAATAAGGCAAATCACACTTTATTGTTAACTACCTACGCACATAGCTTTGTTCGTGTAAAAAAAAAAAATGTCTTAATCCGAGTTATAATATATCTGTGTGGTAAATTTCAACGCACTCCGTTTAGCGATTTTTGCGTGATCGACTAACAAACGAACTCACTTTAGAGTTTATAATATTACTTAGGGAATTTATTTTCTCAAAAAAATTATTTATAATTATGAATAAATTAAATTCTGCGTGACAACCCTGTACAAACTCATGTAAATCATGAAGACAACATACGCGACACATGATAGCGATGGCTTACGTCGGCTTGACATCGTACTAGAAACAATATTTAATGAATTGATACAAGTAAACAGACGTATTTTACACAGTCATTAAAACTACACATATTGACATAATAAGTTAATTTAAGCTGTATATGACATAGGCTACCAACATATATTTTGGAACCTATAATTTTAGAAATTTAAATAAATTTTACTCGTTATAATGAGGAATCTTTTTATTTCACAGCATCTTTTGCGTCTCGGCTTATCAATGTTATTAAAAAGTTGTATAAACACTTTTTATGTTGAAAATAATACCCGTGAATTAATAATCATTCATTATTATATCTTTATTAGACATTTTTTGATTAGCTTTAAAAATATACTATAAAAAACGCGTGTGACGTCATTATTAAATAAATAAAAATTGTGATACTTAAACTAATCAAAAAGAAAAAAAAGACCAAACGAAAGAGAGAAAGGGAAGCCGGCGAGGTTCGAACCTAGGACTTTGGCTATAGCAGTAATGAGCGCGTTGTTAGGATTGACTGAAACTATGCTACTATTAATGGTGCCATAACGCGATACGTTACGAAGCGGTTTACCATCCCCTAAGAAGTTATCACTTGAAAAACTAGATTTAAAAGTATTACGTGCAAAGTTGAGTTTACTTAAATTTATGTTAACATTTTAATGTCACTATTTCTACAGTTAGTAATCAATTTCGAGCTACTTGGTACAAGATAATTAAAAAAAAATAACTTAGACAAAAATATCTCAATTTTGCAAGGGGCAATTAAATAAATGTTTTTTGCCAGGTTTTTATTTTTATTTTGTGTTTTTAACAATAAATCAATACGATTAAATAATCAACTTTAATTTTAAATATTCTGTCAACTCGCGAATTGTCTACATTAAAAGCGTTATCAAGATTAAAGAAGACTTGAGAGATGACCCAGATTACATAGCAGAAATCCTTTTTATAGTAGGTATTAAAATTTAATATGTAGTTAGAATAAAGCGCTTTAAAGTGATAACTTTAATTAATAAATACCAAATGGCTATAAATCAAGTTGAAGACAATAATCTGGTACACGATAGCGTTGACGTATGCCGACGTGATGAGTTACACCTACGAGCGTTTCGGTGAATTCCTGTTTGCGTGCATTATGATGATACTCGGCAAACAGTGTTTATGTGATATCATCTGCTTGTTTAGGATTAGTATGTGTAATGCCTCGTAAGACAGGGAGATTGCCAGTGTTTTTTAAATTCTATTTCTTTTTTGTAGGGGACATACCTATTGAATTTCTGCGACACTTTGTTGTTTTAGGTAGTTTTATAAATACTTGCGATCGCCCTAAGCTCCAAATTCGACCGGCGACTTTTTGATCATAAACTATTTTCTGTTTGACATTTGCAGTATTCATGAACGTAAACAATGAGAATTATCTATACAACACTTGCTGTCACCACTTTTCGTTGAGTGACAATGTCAATATTTCGGGAGGGTCTAAGTTCAATGGCACTAGTCGCGTTAGGATTCGCAGTATTAATTTATTTAATTTATTATATTAGTAACAGATATTATAGATAAATTTTAGCTTTCTGAACTCGTTTCTCCATATAAACTTTTAACCATGCCAAATCTCAGTCTTCCGTGAACGCAATACGTTTGTTTAAAAAGGGGTAGAAAGTTTTTGCTTCACGTATTAATATATAGATATTATTGAATTTATATGGTTTCTTTGCTTTACGATACTGATATTAAACGATATTAGTGTGAAATAAGTTGTCATCGATTTTTTATTTTTGAACTTTTGGCGCGTTTAGTAGAAGGTAAAATTAAGATTTGTGCGCATATTATGTGACAAAGTGCGATATGATGAAGTTAATCATCAATGATATTAATGTTGAATGAATTTTACTGACTTTTAATATAACTGTCTAAAAAGAATTTAACGTTTTAAAATAAACATTAGTTGTTACTTGTATTCACATCCTTTAATACTATCCATGTTGATGTTGCATGACCGGCTGGAGAGCATGCTGAATTGCTGACGAATTATCCAATAATTAAAAACACTACTTGGGTTGTAGGCATCATATTTTATTATGACTATCGTTTATAACGACATAGACACAGTATTGATTGACAGAGTATTAGGGATGTGAATACACGTAATATTAGCTACATTTAATTTGATATTAAATGTAAAATGAACTAACATTGATGACTAACTTTATCATGAAATTGGCACACGGGATAAAATTTTCAGTTATTTTTTCCCCAAAGGAGTATGTATACCTGTCTTCTTACGCGTTACTTACAAACACATATATTTTTACTAATTTTGTGTACAACATGATATTTATCAAACACGAATTACATCGCACGGTTACTGTGTACTCTTGTTATGATTTCCTTCTTCGTGAGGATATAGAGATCACGGGAGTTTTTCAAACAAAGAATCAAGACAATAAAATTATCATTTAAATAATTAAAGACAATGAAAAATTCTATTTCAAAAATAAACAGTAGAAAAGGGGTTGATTTAAATTTAATAACGTTGTACGTGTAAATTAAATTAGGACTATTTACAGTCTTACATCGCAAAAGGTTATTGCGTCGCTAGCTTTAAAGCTGTAACTTGCAGAATAACGCCATTTTATTTACACTGGAAAGTAGGTGTCTGTTGTTAGTCTATACTTTGTTGGCACACGTGATAGTGATGTGGAAAGTCGATTACTTGAAAATTTTGACTTGAGGTCTGGTTTGAAATTCATCTTATTTAAATAAAAATTAAACGCTGTTCGTTGGTTAAAGCATCGCTTGAGAACGGCTGAACCAATTTGACTATTTTTAGTTTAGTAGTTTTTAACAAATTGTTAAAGTTTACCGGAAAATTTAAAAATTGAATTGAATGCTCTTTTTTCGATTGGATTTTTGTACGAACTCAAGACCTATAAATAGTACATACATACAAATCACAAGACTATAACAATATAACACTAAAAAAAGACAATAACTCACGATTCAAAGGATGGATATGTATAAATATTTTTGTTTATAGTCAAGGAAAAGTAATCAGGAAAAAAAGGATAGGTTGCGCTGCGGTCGAGTTATTGATTATTGGAAAGAGCAAAACGTCTGCCGGGGTAGCTCGTTTCTATATAATTTTGACTTTATGTAATAATAATTATCACATCGATTGTTTCATGTTTTGAAAGTTGTTTGAGAGAAAATTGGACAATTCAGTATTTAATATCAGGACGACCCAGCTGATAAAACATTACCTAGATATACAGTTTCATCCAAATCGTTGTAGCCTTTCCGAGAAACCAATCACATGTACATATACAAGAATTTCTCACTTGATAATATTAGATAAAACGAGAATAACAGATTTAATCTGTTATTATTAAGTAACGCTTTTATCATTGACAATTAGTATTTAGAAACTCAGCGAATAGTGTATTAAGCGATAGAAATAAAATTTTAAATTAGGAATAAAAAATATTAAAATTAGCTTGACCGAGCATGCTTATGCATGTCGCGTTTCGGAATCAGATGGCGTATACCCAGGAATCAAGTGAAGTTTTACGAATTATTACATGACTTGGTCGCGACCACCATGCTCTGTTTTGATTTGTCGCGTTTCGGGTTCAGTCAATACATATCCAATTACCGAGAGAATTGCAGGCCAACATGACAGCAGCGACTGTCGATGGATTGCCAATCTCTTGAAGGTAGCCGTTGTTTTTGGATTATACTCCGCCTATCATCAGGCAAAACGCTGTTACTTTGACCCGCTACTATAAACAAGGATGCAGTATGATATCTATACAAATAATAAAATTGAAGTTTTTGTTTGTAAGGTCAAAATATTATTTTTTTACTTAATGTATATGAAAGTATATTACGGTACTCATAAAAAACGCTTTTTAAAATTGTTGTCTGTCTGTCTCTTTGTTCCGGTTAACTTCTGAAACTGTTGGACCATTTTTGACGGAATTACCACTGGCAGATAGCTGATGTTATAAGGAGTATCTTAGGCTACTTTTATTTTAAAAAAATATTAGGGTTCCGCGCAAATAAAATAAACTAAAGTTGCAGTGTCCAGTACCACACGCACCCAACGCGCACGTTCCCCTTCGCCACCGTCGCTGCCTACGAAATTCCACGTGGACGAAGTCACAGGCACAGCTAGTTATAATTAATCAAACTATAAAATGTGTTCAAGGATCATGTCAAGCAGGTTTTACTGTCAAAAGGTAATTTACAGAGTGGATTATTATATGAATGATAGTGATGTTTGAAAGTGACTCCCTCTCTGTGCATCCACTAAATGATATGGTTATTATTATTGTATTATATTAATACTATTCAACGGTTAAAGCCGATCGAGTTTCTTGTTGTTTCTTCATGGTGACTGGGATATTTTCCGAAATTGTAGTAGGATAGTAGTAGTTTTGACGTTCATAAGTAATAATTGGTCTGAATTGAATAAAGAATTTATTGATTTTGATTTTGAATCCTAATTTGTTGCTGATACGACTATCCTACAGGATATACTTCAACCATCTATTTAAATATGCTGGATGATATATTTTTTTTACAATTAGGTATAGGTTCCATATATTTATTTAATTAATTAAATCAAAAATGTTCTTTCTCATCTTCATAGTGAACGCACATCACTACGCTGTACGGAGGACGGGCCCGACTGAGCTTAATTGCACACGATCATAAAGTAGGTTTAAAATTATAACATGTAAGTTAACTAACAGACTATGGGCAATAATAGTAAATAAGTAGGTTTGTTACGTTTACAAAAATTTAATAAATTGCCTCTTCTACTTGTTACAGCATGATATACTTTTTAAACTTATTATTATTATATTAAGTGAGCAATTCTTGTATATATGTATGTAATTGGTTTCTCGGAAACGGCTTCAACGATTTCGATGAAACTTTGCATTTTGATAATGTTTTACATTCCAAATCTAACTATATTGGTGTTCTCCTTCTTTTGTATAAAAGACACCGAGCACAGCTCGGTCGCCCAGATATTAATTCCATAAAGTAATAAAACCTCTAGATTTAGGGCGGCTTGAACCAAATCCTTAAATTCTATTTAAATCGTCAAATCAGATTTAAGATTGATTTTTGCATACATTTTGACACAACTATACCTACTGAGTTTAAGCTAAAACTGTTTTTTTTTAATTCAAGTCGCCTTTTGTATCGAATCTTTATGAGGTATATACTTGAACTTCTTATTTCAACTTTAATCAAATTAGTATCAAGAAATCTTTTAATTAATTTATATACACCTTAAGAAGTAGTTGCTCATAAAGAATCTATTTACAATGGTATATTTTGACATAGACAAAGATTTATCTTGATAACAATTAGTAGGTACTTTTCTTAATACAGCATTTGTAGAATTTGAGATTAGTGTAAAAATAACTTAGTTTTAAAGTGTAATATTTACGTAAGATACGTAAGATTCAGAATTTCGTGATCTACACTCAGTGGTAACATAAATCTTAAAACTTCATTACCCAGCTTGGCCGCAAGTTGGTTTTATTCGTAGCGAGGCTTTGATGTTTACGATTTAAAAGGTTTCCGACGTAAAATATTTCTGTTGCTTACACTTGCTTCGCGGGTTAATGTTTGAGACGTTTAAGTGCCGACACGAAAGTTACCGGTTCCAGGGAGAGTAGTTATGAGCTACATTGAGACGTATTATTAAGGTAATGATTAAAGATATCTAAGATTTTATTGATTGCATTTAAAAAAAACACTTTGTTTTCTTCTGGCAGTAAAAACTATTTCCGCCAGAGATGTACAAAATAGTTTATTAAAAAATATCAATTCAAAATGCAAATACTTGGGTATTTTTCTATTTCAAATGCAAATATGAGTATTTAAATACAAAATTAAATAAAGGTAAGTATTAGTAATATCTTCATTAAAATAAACTACAACTATGATAGTGAATCTATATTAATTTTATACATCTGTCTGTACAGTTAATTTTTTGTCCATTTCAGATCAATCATAAAAAAGTAATTTAAACGCTCATTAATTCTAAACTGTTTTTGATTAATAAAAATACAAAAAAAGAAAGCCAAAACTTAAATTTTCATCAATTCTCAACCGAATCTGATCAAATTTTGCAGACGGGAAGCATATAACACACCATAATTGAGAGGCTATAAGAATCGTTAATAATAGATACATTGGAAATCGTAAAATAGAATAATAATTTTCGACCGATTTTAATGGAAATTGTACACGGGAAATACACGCCACTCGTCAATTGATACGGCATATGAATTGTCAACAATATGAGTAAATATAAAATTACGGGATGTAAATGACTATTGCGTAGTAACAATCACGTGCGGAGCCGCCAGCACACCGCTAGTAAATATATAAATTTATACCTACAATTCTTTGATTATGTTAAAGGTATAGTTACTAATTATAAATCGGTTTATTATATAACCGATCGATGATTTAATCGGTAATTGAAGAGTATAAAAACAAAGACGCCACTGTCCATGGTATGCAGGAAGACCAAACAAGAATTATTTGTTTCGGCTTCTTTTATTAATAAAGGGATTAGCAGTGACTGATTCGATAAAAGATATTCGAAATACGTACTTTCAAGGGAAATCACCGGAAGACCCAGCGTAGGTAGACCCGTTATAAGGTGGACCGACCGACACCCTAGAGAAGATAGCAGGAATCCGCTAGATGTAAACAGCGCAACGGAGTCATTGTGGCGATCTTTGGGAGAGAGTACACCAGTTTCGTCTTTCGGGGCAATGGATGGAGGAAAATAAATTGGTATAAATTTGATTAAAAATAACATTAATCCCACAACATTGCTTTTAAATGAGTTAAAGTATGAATTAATGATAAGTAATGAAAGGTTCAGGCTTGGATTAATTTTCTAACACAATATTGACATTTAGACCAACTTTTTGGAATTTACCTATTTTTTAACCACCGATACAAAATGAGGAATAAGTTTAACGTGTGTATCTGTGTGTCTGTCTGTGGTTCACAATCGGCTGAACCGATTTTGATCTAGTTTTTTTTTGTTTGAAAGGTGACTTGATCGAGAGTTTTCTTATCTATGATTCAAGAAAATCTGTTCAGCAGTTTGAAGATCATAAACTTTTTTATAGTTAATAAACAGACTTGAGCGTCTTCCATAGGTTTAATTGAGTCAAGATTTGGTATTCTGTTACTTGAGTGATATTATAAAAACCTTGACCTGATGCTGCAGCGTCATCTGTAATACGTAGGATACCTAACCCCACACCAACTTACTGCAGAGTTATCGTATTTGGGCTCATTGGACTGGTCTCAATGAATAGGTTATTTATGTCGGGGGTTTATGAAATTTTTATTTATCTTGTTAACAGTTTTATTTTTAATAATATTATAGTGCACAACTTATAGGTATTTTATTTATTATTATTATAAGCTTGCTGACGTGCATCTTTCACATAGAAAACTAACTTGTGTACTGAGTTACAATTGTATCAGTCATAATCATCTTTCATCATTGTTGTTCTCTTGAGTTTTAAAGCAATGATGGCTCAGTGGTGACGTGTACGGATATCGCGTCGATCGATGTGGGCTTCGAATCGTTATAAACAGCCTGAGCTTTCGGTGAAGGAAAACATCATATTGAAACCATAGCTTGGTTGTGGGGCATTTTTAGCTACCACCCTCAAAATGAAAATTTGTCACCAAACAGTCATAGGTGTGTTCCAGCAGTTGTACTAGAGAGCCAGTCTCCATACTGGGTTTCACGTGCTGACATTATTGTTCACATCGTCACTTAACATCACGTTACATTGTGGCCAAACGCTAAAAAAACCTATAAAATATTTAAAAAAAACTTCTTCCTAGATAAAGTGACATTGAAAGAATCTACGAATTTATGATGTTAGAATTTCTGCTGAATAAATCCATTTCGAAGTTGTTCTGAATTTAATCAAGTTTTAATTCAGGACGTGTTGAACTTTCATAGTTGGTTTAAATTCATTAAACAATTTAAAATCCTTACTCATATGAGAGTATTTACTGCTGGAAGTTAGTAATGCATGCAAATTACACGTCAAACCGACATGACAGGGCTGTCAAGTAAGTAAGTAAGTACAGGGTATTAGTAGACGGCTCCAGAAAATGAAGACAGACGATAGTACTAATGACACCTTTGATGATGGTATGGAAAAAAATTGATCTTGATAAAAAAAATATCATATTATTTAAACTTTTTATTAGCATTATTTACGCTCCATCGTGTTAGTACAGCTAAATGAAACGATAATTTTATAAAAAATACATTACTTTACTTAAAAAAAAACCAGCAATGAAACGCAAAATCAAAAACAGCTGATGCTCGGATCAACGAACGCCCGGGCGCAGCGTCAATCTTGCGCTGCACGCAACTAACCTACTAGATGTGACGTACCTACCTGTTTTCAAATTAAAGTATTGGCCGGACTAAAAACAGAAAGTCTGTTAACATAAAGTACAAGAATTCTATTTTAAATTCATTCTGATAGATTAATTAATTGTCGATCATAATTGCAAATAGTTTCTTCAACTATTACATTATTCTGTACCATTTCATTTTTAATTTCTTGTACAAAATTGTAAATTTTTTAATTGTGTACGTGATAATCCAATTAGGTTAATTTAATATTCTAATATCATTTTTGTAGTAGCGAGCTTCTTGTTACGTCAGGGTACGATTGATTGTATAAATGTATTAAAAAAAATTGAATTATAACTTCTAAATTCCATATGAAGACTAGTCAGTAGGGATAACTAAACTTATGAAATAATAGTCGTGAATATAGGTATAACGGTTTATCGATCTGCGGAAAAGATCAAAGTGCCGCTTTCGACGCTAACGAAGGGCTACTGCAAGGAGGCGGCCCGCGGCGCTTTATTTCTTTTGGCGGGGTTGATTATTAAGTTTAGTATTTTTAGTTCTTGAGACAGTTACACTTTGACTTTCATTTCATGTGCGCGTGCGTGGGCGACAGATATTCGTTCAATCGTATTGTTAACTAAGTTCTTGTCATTATTTTATTGTTACGTTTTTTGTTTCTTTTTAAGATTGTGTTGATTTTATGAGAGTTTTGTTTTAATAATGCCTAACGCATACGTTTATACTAGTGTTCGTGAATACGGTAGCATGTTAATGAATAATGTGCCTTGGAGAAGCTCGCGGGAATGCTTCGCGTGCATTACGAATTTACCGAGAGAGATTCCCGACAGCTGGACATCCGACTGACTCTCGCCTGATAACAGCAGCTATTCAGCGAGTGTTGGAAAATCGGCCCACTGCCCCAGTAGCGACAGGAGGTGGAAGTCAAGTGGCTATTCAGTTCGAGGAGAGCATTTTTGATGTCGTTCGCTGAAATTCGAACTTAGTTAAACGAGGTATTGCTAAATTGTTAAGGCTTCGAGATGTAACAAGTGTGTTATACTGGACAGTTTCCAAGGTGTTAAAGCGTAAACGAATGTGCCCATAAAAAGTGCACAAAGTGCAAGCTTGGTATCCGGTGAGAACGATCACTGGCGAGTTTTTTACCATTGGATAAGACCCGCAACAACGTGTGCTTGGTTTCATTGAACACGTGATCTGGACGGACGAGTAGACATTTACAGGAAACGGGCTGTGGAACCGAAGAAATACACACGTTTATTCCGAGGTGAACCCGCACGCTGTTCTACAAACCAGGCACCAAACCCGATGGTCGGTTAACGTATGGGCAGGTTTATTTAAGGATCGCATACTAGAACCAATGATTCTGCCACAGCAACTTGACGGACAGCGATATTTAAACCTCATAAATGAACAGTCGGAGGACATTTTAGACGATTTATCATTAGCTGAATATCGCCGAAAATGGTTTCAGTATGATGGTGCACCCCCACATCCTCAGATTCGTCCGTGAGCGCCTCACTGAGCTATTTGATGATCGCTGGATCGGCAGACTAGGACCATACTCTTGGCCACCTCTGTCACTCGATCTGACCCCGTTAGTCTTCTTTCTGTAGGGGTATGTGAGAGAATGTGCTTTTAATCGTAAGTGTGTTAGTGCCAACGAAATGCACCAAAGGACCGTGGATGTTTTCGACAAACTACGTGCGGACTGGGTCGAGGACTCCACAATGATGCCTGCATGAGGATACGCAACGCCGAGCCCAAATCTGCCTCGAAATGAATGGGGCACAATTTGAGCCGCATCTCATAAGACCACGGAAGCTTTAGATCGGTAAGCTGTTTCATACCTACATTTTTTATAAATAACTTAGTACTGAATTGATATGAATAGGTACATAACTGAATACATCAGAATAATAAACATTCTTACACGATGGATTAAAAAACATGGCTCAATGCTTGTTAAAATTTTATTTAAGTATTTTTTTCATTCGCGGGGAATCGAACCCGTTACTTTTTTAATTCAACCGGAGAATTCGAATGAAAGTGGCCAGGTAGACACTAGCACAGTGGCAAAGTAGATAAGTTAGGTATTTAGACAATATTGTAAATAAGTATTTGTGCGATCGCCAGCTACGGGCCGCGCGAGAATGGCAACGCGCCGCGCCTGCGCGTTATTTGACCCGAGCAATCAGCTGTATTTAATTTGGTATTCATTGCTGGTTTTTTTTTTAGTAAATTATTGTATTTTTTTGTAAAATTCTCGTTTCATTAAGTTGTACTAACATGATGGAGCGTAAATAATACTAATAAAAAGTTTAAATAATATGATTTTTTTTTAATCAGGATCAATTTTTTTTCCATCCCATCATCAAAGGTGTCATTAGTACTATCGTCTGTCTTCATTTTCGGGAGCGGTCTACTAATACCCTGTATACTTTCAATTATTATTATCTATACAATTAATAAAATTAAAGTGTCTCTTTGTAATGTCAAAATAACAGTTTTTTACTAAATGCATACGATATATATAACAAAAATACAATTTTTAAAGTTTTTGTCTGTCTGTCTGTTTGTTCCGGCAAATCTCCGAAACGGTTTGACTGATTTGAACGGGGCTTTCATTTATGGATTCACTATGGAGTAACTTAGGCTATTTTATTTTCCAAAAAATAATTAGGGTTCCGCACAAATCAAAAAAACTGTTCATGGTGAACCAATTTGGATGCTTAAATTGCTTACTTTGAGTAAACAATAAGAGATATTTCAAATTAATATAACTACTACATAATTATAGATATTAAAAATACATACAAAAAGTCCGCGAGAACATGTCTATCTATTAAGGATCACCCATGATAATCATTTTTGTCTTTAATATAGCAGGGAACGGGGTAGCAGAATTCGCGTGTGTGTCCGATTGACGGCATTCTGTAGTCCACGCGTGCGCAGCCGCGGGCACAGCTAGTAATATTATAAAGTTCAAGCGCTTGTTTGTTTGTTTGATCGTGCTAATTTCTGGAACTACCGCAAAACTACCGAAAATCTATAATAGCCTATTTATTGAGGAAAAATTTGACTGGTAGTTCCAGAGATTAGCGCGTTCAAATAAAACAACAAACAAAAAAAAAATCTTTAGCTATACAATATGAGCATGATGAGGCTAGTTTTATAATCGAGTTAATAAACTAATATTGATTATTAATTTTTTAGATGATTCATGTCAACCCTAGTCGAGATCAGTTAGCTATCTTCAACTAAAGTTGGATTATGTTTGTGAAATGAAATTATTCAAAGTTTAACTAACGATATCCAGTTGTGATAATGCTAGGGTTAGAAGCTTTCCTTGTTGAATTATCTTTACGATAACTTTAAATTCTTTAATACTAATGGATTCGTATTAAATACATTATGTATTTAAGAACTTAATAAACCAATCAATTAATAGAATTGATCTGTTTGTTTTTAATGTCAAAAGAACAGCTTTTTACTTAATGCATATGAAAGTATATACGATACCTATTAACAAAAACCCCATTTTTGAAATTTTCGTCCGTCTGTCTGTTTGTTTCGAGTAATCTCCGAAATGGTAGGGCCGATTTTGACGGGACTTTCACAGGTAGATAGCTGAATTTATAGGAAGTAACTTAGGCTTCTTTTATTTTAAAAAAGAATTAGAGTTCCGCACAAATAAAAAAAACTGATCATGGTGAATCAATTTGGGTGCTTAAATGGCTTACACTGAGTAAACCATAAGAGATATATCAAAGTAATGTACTACATAATTGTAGTTATTAAAAAGACCTATAAAAAATTGAGAGAGAGTATATATCTATCTTTTAAGGAACACCCACAATAAGCATTTTTGTTTTTAAAATAACCGGGAACGGCGAACCAAGATTCGCGTGTGTGCCCGATCGATGACATTATGCAGTCTACGTGAGTGAAGCCGCAGTTACAGCTAGTTATGTAACAAATTTATTATTTCATATATTTTATATTTGATATGTGATTCACGAATATCCCTGAAACTTAAGAAAAAAGTGTATAAAGCCTTTATAAACCTGTCGTGAAGTAGATATGTAACTGAGGGTATTTACCTACGTCTTACATCGCAATTGCAAGAGAAAATAATAAATGTTTTGTGACTGGCAATAGTTCTTTTTTTCAAATTCATTTTATTCTTCAAAATATTGGGCGACATGGTGGAATGCTTGCGCGATCCCGTTTCCCCTCATTTCGGCGGCGGATCGTACACTGTAGGTTCAGTGAATGAATAAGAGTCTGACATAACCACTTCCTCCATAGCTCCTCCGTGCGATTGTACACCCATTCAGGGTTAATCCACGTTAAAAAAAGATTTGTGGTTTAACTAGAATGGATGGTTGGATTAAAAGTTTGAAAAACGATAACATAGAAAATGTAATAAATAGCTGATTTAATTAAACGCTCGTTTCATTTATTTTCCACTTGGGTGTTAATGAATCGTACCAAGTAACTTATTTAGTATTTGACCGGTGCTTCTGTATAGTTGATTAAATTACTGAATATCGTGTGTGCTCAGAGACTGCTTTCGCCCCTCGGTGAGACCGCAAGTTATTGAACGTCATACAGCTACAGTCCACTCGAGTTTACTAACATACTTCGAACCATACTCGATACACATTAGTAAATCGAATGTAGGTATGTATATCCATTTTTCGGACTTTAGTCTTGCCCTTCTTTTTTATCACATCGAACGGTAAGTGACAATACCGGAAAAAAGGTGAATGAAGAAACAGTGTGTGTGTGTTTTTGTGTGTGTCAGCTCTGACGCACTGCTGGGGGTTTACTCCTTAACTACGGTTTTCAAGAAATAAATATCCTTAATTATATGTGAGAACTTGTAAATGGCCTTCATTAATTTATACATGTAACTTAAATAAGTACTTAGCTGTAAGTTTTATTAAAATATTAAAATAAATAAAATAAAATAATAACAATAGAAATCGTGCCATCTTTCAGCAAATAAAAGAATAAACAAAACTGTACGTATATTTGAAATAATTAAAATACTAAAATAACTCTTGCATTAGTTACTAGATGGCGCATACATCTAATATTTACTAAGAAGTGATAACCTTTTGACAGAAAACATAACGCTTTTAAGTTAACGCTTTTATAAATTTCATATCTTACACAATTTTCAAACCGGGTTTCTTATACGAAAATCGATTCTTAAAGAATAAACTACAAAAAACGATATAAAAACCGATTTTGAGCCTTCATCGTATTTTAGGCGTTCAGTGTATTGTAATTTGTTTTAATAAAGTGGTTTGACTCTTTCTCATTTAATATTAATTTTCTCAAAAAAATAAGACTCAAAAAAATGTGAAAGTACGTCTGTTCGCGTTGTTGCCATCAATGACGCCCAAATAGTTGTTGGACAAATTTGATTTAAATCTGGTAGGTACAGAAGTCGATTATGACGTTGAATAGAACTTGGTATTATTTACAACGATATAATAAATTACCAGCGAAGCAGACTGAAATAATTGGTATATTATAAAGAATATTAGTATATAATATGGGTGACATCTCCATTACATCTCGCAGACTCAGAATCCTGAACAGGGTGTGACGGTTTTTCATGCCCGGTCCATTGTATCTTCTTTACAAGGCACAAGTTCAGCCGTGTATGGAATACTGTTCACATCTCTGGGATGGATCCGCTAAATACCTCCTCGGTGATTTCTACAGGTTGCATAGACGGGTTGTCTGCTGTTGTGAGTAGGTAACATCACTAGTCGATGAGAAGGCGGGCTGTCAATGTTACTAAGTTCGAATAAATAATCTGTTTTTGTCAATGTGGCGTCGGGCGTTTATTTATTTATACAATCATACAATAAAGTAATAAACAGACCAAAACATCTGCGTTGTTAATAATGCAGACGTTACCAAGTACATCGAAATGCTTCAGCTGCGCAGGAACATTACCTCGCTGAGCGTGTCCTATCTTCTGTATCATGGTGAGTGTTCAGAAGAGCTGTTTCCCTCTACTCCTTCACACTACAGAATTACACGCGCGGGGCTTTGGAGTCACAGTTTTACAGTAACCTTAATCTGGGCACGAACTAAAACTTCCTCTATGTCTTATTTTTGTCGTACCGCGAAACTGCGGATTTTTTTTTTTTTTTTTTTTTTTTTTTTTTTTTTTTTTTTTTTTTTTTTAGAACTGACTACACTGTTAGCCTTAGGGGCCCTAAAGCCGCTGCGGCTTTTACAGCTTCACCGGACTTGGGGGCGAGCGCAGAGGGCACTCAGCCGCGAAAGTTTTGTGGACGACTCGCACGAGGGTGCCAAAGTGGCCGGACCTCGGCTCGGGCGGTCGTCGCGTTCGCAAATAGGTCGCGATCTATTCGAATCCCTACACCTACGATTCGAGCTAACTAAATATACACATAGGCACGTTCCCTTCCTCCTGGGAGGAAGGAAGGAACCGAGCGTATGTGTATTCAATAATCGGAATGTTTCTACACTAACTAGCGCTAACTAACTAGCGTAAAAAAAGAAAAAAAAAGGTCCCTCACAGAACCTATGTACCTGTGTGGTGTGCACGTGTGTATGTTCATACGTGTGTAGTGTTGTATGTAGGTAGCTAAGTGATGCACGTACAGTGTCACTTGTATCGCGCGGGCGGTTGCCTGACCCAAGGGTTTCACACCGAGGAACGGACCTAGGCTTGGGTTACCGCTAGAGAGGGTGGACGTGACGGGTGTGCTGGAGCGAAATTGACCGCCCGCCCTCTGCGGAGAGAACGGTGGTTACGCGGGCGTGGGCGCTGGCACGCTCTGTTTGGAGAGACGGATGTGTAATATTTATTCGAATTTTCGATGTGATCGTCGGGATCAATAAAAATATTGCGCGGCCGGCGTTTGCACCGGATGTCCGTGGGTGCCGGAACATAAGTGGCGGCTGTTTTTATTAACGGATTCGCGTGGTTCGACGCGGTGTCGAAATACGAACGGGAGAGCTGTTTAACGTAGGCATGTATCGAAGGAAGCTCCATATCTCTATGGAGATCTACGCTTCGAACATACCACGGGGCCCCGGTGAGACGATAGAGGAACCTATTCTGTATCGATTGTAACCGTTTGAAACTCGACTCGGACATATGTGCGAACACGGCGCAACTGTATGTCAAAATTGGTCGAATACACGTCTTGTAGAGCGTGAGCTTATGTCGCGTGGACATTTTACTCACCGAACACAACAGAGGATGCAACCGGCCCAGGACCCACGCGGCCCTGTTCCTAACCTTACGGATGTGGGGTCTAAAAGAGAGCCTACTATCTAGGGTTACCCCTAGATATTTGGTCTCTCTTACATACGGAATCGGATTATCGTAGAGCTTAACAGGTTTAAGCTTCCACGGTATCTGTGACGAATCCGCATCGAAGAGCATCGCGGCGCTCTTCGAGGGATTAACGGCTATACGCCACTCGTTAAACCACTTCCCGAGAGTGGTCACGGAGCGTTGGACTTTGTGTCTGAGGTGGGATCTATTCCTATCTGAGGCATATAAGACTGTATCGTCAGCGTATAACCCTACCTCGACCTCCGGGAGTCGAGGTAGGTCACTGACGTACAGGTTAAATAGGCTAGGAGCCAGGATCGAACCTTGGGGAACGCCTGAGCGTATTGGACGGGGCGTGGACAATTCACCTTCCACTCTATAGCGAAAGGTGCGATCTGTTAGATAGTCGCGAATTATTTTAATTAGCCTATCGGGGATTTCAAAGTGATACAACTTGTAGATCAATCCCTCGTGCCAGACCTTATCGAAGGCCTTGGCAACGTCGAAAAAGACCGCAAGTGTACGGCGGGGTTTATATAATTCAGCAAAATTAAATGCAACGTGCTCTGTGAGGCGGTGCACTTGATGAGTGCAAGAATATCTAGCACGGAAACCGAATTGCTCAGGCGGATAGAGGTCTTTCTCCTCTATTACTGACTTGAGACGGTTCAGAAGGATCCGCTCGTACATTTTCCCTAAAGTATTTAGGAGACTGATCGGGCGATAGCTGTCGGGAAGCGACGCGCTCTTGCCGGGCTTACGGATACCTATGACTATGGCCTTTTTCCAGGCGGCTGGAAAATGGCAGTGGGCTATGGCTACATTGAAGATGCAGACCAAAAGAGCTATGAGGCGATCGGGAAGAAGTCTAAGTACTTCATTCCTGATCCCGTCGGGACCTGGTGCTTTTCTAAGCTTAAGGCTTTTTATAATGGAAAGAACCTCCTCAGACGTGACTGGGGACAGGGAGTCTGTCGCGGGGAGCTTATCCAGCTCCCGCACGCATCCATCGATACCCTCGACCCGGTCGGTATTTGCATCGACACTGTTCGGAGAGCACTGGCTCTCCAAACAAGTGGCGAGGCACTCCGCCTTGTCGCTGCTATCGAAGGCGAGCGGTATACCGGGACCCCTCTCGAGGGGGGGCATAAGATAAGAAGCCTCTATTTTGAGGCTGTGAGCTAATTTCCAGTAAGCCAGATGCGACGGCCTTAGCCCTTCGACGAGGGCGTCCCATCTGTGACTTCTGAGTTCTAATATACGGGCTCTAACCGATCTTTGAAGTGCGCGTAAACGTGCGCGGTTTTCCTCGGTCGGATAGTGGTCGTGCGCACGAGTCGCCGCGTTCTTTTCCGTCAACAACGCCCGCACGTCGGCAGGGAGTACGAAGCGGTGATCGCTCGCCTCTTCGACCTCTCTCGAGGCCTCTCCGATGCCGGCCTGCAGGTGGTCGACCAGGGAATCGATCGCGAGATCTACGTCCGCAACGGACCCCAATACGTCCGGGATCCTATCTAAGCTGGACGAGGACGGCCTGTCCGCAAGATAATGTTTTAGCTTGGCATAGTCAACCACTTGGACCGAAGGAGGGCTAGAGTCGTCTGGTTGACCTAGCTGCATGATGACCGGACGGTGGTCGGAGTCGAGCTCGTGTACGACCCGAATGAGTCGTAACCGAAGCGCGATACCTTTAATGAGAGCTACATCAAGCACTGTCGGCATACAGTTGTCTTGAAAGTGGGTGGGAGTGGGTGGCGCTATGACATCAAAGTTTAGCACGTTCGTTAGCTCTTCGAGTTTA
This sequence comes from Saturnia japonica, assembly GCA_033032175.1. Classification (NCBI taxonomy): domain Eukaryota; kingdom Metazoa; phylum Arthropoda; class Insecta; order Lepidoptera; family Saturniidae; genus Saturnia; species Saturnia japonica. The sequence goes on along the minus strand of CM065321.1, from coordinate 11,303,144 downwards.
ACCCCATTACTGGAGTCTCTCCAATTGCCAAACGAAGTGTGTCCACAATTGAGGTCACCCGCTATAATGACCGATTCACCGAGCGAAAGTAGCTTTTCTAGGTCAGACCTGAGAGGCTCTTTCCTCGGCGAGAGATAAACTGAGACTAACGTTATGGACGGGTGGTCGGTCATTCCTAGTCTACACACGGATACTTCCATATTGGTAAGTATCGGAGGATCTACCGGCGTACAATATAACGATCGTTTGTAATAAATGAGAGTGCCGCCCCCGCGGCCGGCCCGGTCATTTCTTACAATATTGTAGTTCGCGATTTTTGGATCACGTTTAGCACGCTTTAAGAGCGTCTCCTGCACTAAAAGAACATCTACTTGGTGATCTTTAAGAAAGGTCGCGACGAGATCACGCTGCGGAAGTAGGCTTCGCGCGTTAAAAAATGAAAGATTTAACGCTTTCGGTTTAAACTTAGCCATTGAAAGGCCCTAATTTTTATTACTACTCGCCTCGCGATCGAGACGTTGTAGTGTCTCTACGAGGCGGGGGAACGCGCAAGCGGTCTTGATGAGACCGAAGCGCTCCAAATGGTCGTTGTATTCGATGAGCTCGCGGATATCGTGCTCGCGGGTGAGCAGTATCATTAGGTCGTTACTATTGACGACAGTGTTAGCGGGCGCGCGGGGCGCAGTAGCGCGGGGCGCGGGAATATCCATAGCCATAAGGGGCTGTGGATTGGGGCGGCGGGGGCCCCATGCGTTCTGCGATGAACGCACGGGTTGCGGTTGCACCACGCGGGGTGCGGAGGGGCCGGCGGCGGCCGGGAGCTGGCGCGGGACCGGCAGCGCGGGAAATTCCCCTGACGCCAGCAGGGGTTGCGCTTTGATGGCTGAGGCGGGGGGCGCCGCCCGGGGGGCCGCCTGCCTCTGTGTACGTGGCCGCGTGGTACGCGGGGCCTTGGGGCAACCGCGATAATTCGCGGGATGCCCCTCCTCCCCGCATAACACGCAGCTCGGGGGGACGACGGAGTCACGCTCGCGCGTGCACTCCCGTGTGGGGTGGTCCTCTCGGCACTTTACGCACCGCGGACGAGAATGACAGTTACGGGCAGCGTGCCCGTACAGCTGGCAGTTGTGGCACTGCGCAGGCTGGTGGTTTTTGTGTGGGGGCTCCACGTTAATCCCGGAGAGCCCGCACACCGTCTCTAGCTGGAAGATGGCCTTTCCCTCGGGGGAAAGGTCCAATATGGCCACTACCATTTGTAGTGGCCGCTTATCTTTACTGTACATCCGGTGTACTTCCCGGATGGGATAACTTTGCTCCTTGAGCGAGGAGCACACCTCCGACGGGTCGAGCTCCACCGGAATGCGGCGGATGACCACTCGGAGGACGCGCTCCTCCGCGAGCGAATACGTATAAAATTGCAGACCTTTCTGCCGGAGGAGGGTGGTTAGTTTACGGTGAGTTTCCGAAGAACTCACCGAAATAGAAATCCCGTTGACTATGTTTCTAGCCTTGTGGTAGTCGAGTTTGAGTCTGCGCATCTCATTGCAGACTCCCATCCAGGCTGCCTTGTCCCGGATTATGATTGGAGGTGGGGCACGCTCTTTTTTCCCGCCGGCGGGCGCGGGGAGCTGGGAGGACGCGGGGGCGGCGGCGCCCCTGACTACTGCCTTAGCTATTACCTTAGGCGCCGGTTGAGCAGTCGGACTGCTACGCGCCGTTCGCTTACGCGACGCCACGACGGTGAAGCCGTCGTTCTCGGTATCCATCTCCGGAGATGGATCCGGATTCGCGGGCGAGTCTTGTTCGACCGGAAGGGCCGAAAACGAATTTTTCGTCTTTAACGCGGTTTCCGTGGATCGCGCGGGACGGACGTACGGACTATTTTTGGTAACCCTAGATTGTGACCGCGAATTTCGCGGCCCTCGCTTGACGGAGGCGGGGCTTGACCCGCGCGATTGGCTAGTCGGGACAGGGGGCGTGGCCGTAGACGTGGCCACGGCCCCGGATGACGCGGCGGACGGACGCGCAGCGCTGCGCGTGAGACGTTTGGGCGCGGCGCCGACTGGCGCGGCGCCAGTCGGTATAACGGTCGCGGCCGTGACGTCATCGGCCGCCTTGCTACCTGAAGCGGCCGCCTCGCTACCTGAAACGGCCTCATGACGGGTCGCGGTCGCAGCGGAGCGACGCACGCAGGCGTTCTCAGGTAGATTACGGTATTCCTCGTCTAGAGAGGGACACCGTAATACGACGAAATTTTGATAGCGCTGGTATTGAAATTCCAGCGCTTTCATCCTGGCTTGCAACTTGCCTATGCAAGTGGCCAGGTCGGTAACGTTATTTGCCATGACGGCAGAAGAGGGAGGACAATGGGACATTTTTATTTTATTTTAAATTAAAGGCCTCCCTGCCTTAGGGGCAGGGGGGTGCGCCAAAAACTTAAAAAGACTATCGGAGTCGGCAAGAGACCTGTGGTCAAGGTGCAATGACACACAGGAAGGACCTATCAACCCTAAGGAGCCCTAACAAGCCCGGGGCCGAGGACGCAGACCGGTAATTAAACCGGGCTAGGCCCAAACAGGTTCCCGGGGATGGAGTGTGCAGGATCGGAAGGTTTGGCAGGAGACACCTGGGGCAAGACTATGCGATAACCGCAAAGGCCTAGATTCCCAGGCCCGTCCGAGTCTGGCTGTTTGCCTCTGAAGGAGACAACCAGCGGGCTGCTCGGGTCACGCCCCGCTCACTTTAGTTAGCACCGTCAGGTATCCAGTGAGCGACCACAAAACCGTGGATTTATAAAAAACAAGCAAGTCGCACCGAAAAGTGCGGTTTACCACGCGAGCGTTAGACACCAGTTGGTATACGTCGTTATTGCAACAATATATTCGAATAAATTCCAAATATAAGATCGCAACAATTAAGTCACGTGATGGTCGAGAGCACAAACGGAGCGACACGTCCGTTCGCGATCAAGACCAAATCGGAACTCCGAAACTGCGGAACCAACTCCCGGCCAATATGCTTCCTTCATACGACATCGGGTCCTTCAAGTGTAACGTGAACAGATATTTATGTAGGCTAGCATGACAACAGTGACCGCTGATGGATTTCGATCTCTTGGTCGTCGCCGTTGTGTTTGAATTTTACTGTACTAACCACCAAGGACAGTACAGGCAATATGCCGTGCCATTATAAACAAAAATACATTAAATTATGAAAGATTTATTGAAAGGCCCAAGTTAAGATATAACATTCCTGAAACTTGTTCTTTAGTGATTCACGAGGTCCCATATTGTATGTATGAAGATAATTGACTGACATATCAACACACAGCCCCAACTACTGGGGCTAGGACCGTGAAAATTTGCAAGTGGATTCCTTTTACATTGTAGGTGAGCATTAGGGATGTATTTTTAGAAATTCAACCCCTAAGGTGGTGAAAAAGAGGATGAACGTTTGTATCAAAATCCATCATTTTTATAGATAATAGTTCTATGAAAATCGATATTTAGCGATTCAGTTAGAATGGGAAATAAAAACATAAAATGAGACATAACTCAACTAGGACTTGAGCGAAGCTGCAGAAAAGCGTTAGTATACTGTATGATACTGAAAATAAATGGTTTATTGCAAATATATTAGGCAAAGTAATATGTCCTAAATGACATAAGAGAAAACGTTTATTTACTTTCACTTTATTAAAGAACATATTGCTGGATCGACTATAATATAAAGTTTTATCCGTCTTGATAAAGTGTTCTTTATGCGCAAAGTTTTCTCGTAAAACAAGGTGATTTAGGACCTGAAGATATTTGAGGCTCGCGCTCGTGTCGCTTATGTTGACGTTGCGAGTTCACGCGTCATATAACTCATGGATCTATAAAGAACTAAAAATATTATTGTCCCAAAAACTTTGTAAACATGTTGGTTAGTTTCTAAGAGTTTATAATTAACAAAGTGTACATGTTTGTAACAATTGTATTAAGATTTCAATGAAAATAACTATTAACAGTATTCTGTGATGTTTAGTGTTACAAGGACCGGTTTCGTCTACTAACATTTCATTTAAATAAAACGCTATTTAATATATATAATATCTAGGCGAACGATCTGCGCTCTGTCTTACAAAAAAATAACACCTATCTAGGTAAACTTGGAATGTAAAACATTATCTAAATACAAAGTCTGATCCAAATCGTTGGAACCATTTCCGAGAAATCAATTACATATGTACAAGAACTGCTCACATAATATTATTAGATTTGTTTATTTTAGAAACGTATTATTAACACAGGAACTCAAAACAGGGTTATTTGACTGCGATCTTCTGAAGGGTGGAGGGTATTTCAACATTCAGAGCGGCCTAAATAGAAAGAAATCTCAAAAGCAATTTCTTTGTCGATATACTCTGTCTCTATCTTTGAACCCCCCTTTCATCAAGAACCCATGACATATTCATATGTAATTAATATTTGTAGATGGTTTACAATCTTCTATTAGACAAATAAATTCGTTTCATACGTATTAGGTTACATTACATAACGTTACATTTTATTTTGTAACTGTAGAGTATAACAATATAAGTTATATATATTACGCATATTGAAATATGTTATCCCAAACATCTCCCAAAGCTATAACAGAACAGAGAGTTACGTACATTAATTGACAATAATATGGTAGTCGGCGAATTACTTGTTCCCAAGCGGCCACAAAACACGAGTTTCCTCGTAGTTGAGAGGAAGAAATGATAACGATTTCTATGCCGACGTCAGTGATGACAATTTAACTAAGCTTCTTTCCATATACTTCTTAATTTTTAAAAAATAAATACATTGTGCTTGATGGTAAGCTAATACGCTCCAAAAACAACGGCGACCACCTTGCAAGCTTCTCGGCAGCTGGATATACGTAGGCTGATCCAGAAACATGACAAACAAAAAGAGAGTCACAGTGCAAGGTTATTACCATGGGCCTGGTGGTCGCGACCAAGCCAGGCAATATTCGTACCACTCCACTTGATTACTGGCTTTACGCCAGCTGATTCCGAAACGTAACATGCTTAAGCATGTTTCTATGGCGGGAGCTACATCTGGTATATGGTGGTCGCGATCCAGTCAGCCTCAATAATCGTGACTGATCTTGATTATTTCGTCTAGTTATAATAATTCATGTGAGAAATATTTATTGCGTACGCACACAATCGTCTATAAAAACCTGACAGTATTATAAAATATATATTATGATTTTCTCCGCATAAATGACTATAATCTTTGGGCGTCCTAGCTTCGATCAATGACTTGCAAAGAATAACTCCCCTCTAAGTAGACCTGTAAAGTATTAGGTCTTTAAATATGAAATTAGCGTTTTATATGGAAAAAGTAATAAAAATATACATTTAATCAATCGAAGTATGTACCATTATTATCTATCACTTTCGCCATTTTATAGGTAGTTAATTGATTCCATTGCTGAAAAAATTTTGAGAATGAGAATCAACAAAATCTTTGAAGGCGGTTTGGACAGCCTCATCGGAATTAATTATTTTTTTCTTGCATGAAATTGTCCTAATTCCGTAAAAAATCGTAATCTTTTGGAGTAAGATCCGGGGAGTATGGTGGGTGTCGGAGACATTCCAACCGCAGTTCCTCTAATTTAGCGACCGTTTGTCGTGAAGTATAGGATTTAGCGTTCTACTGAAGCAGCAGTGGGCTAGAGAGATTCAGTCAGTCTCGGTTGTTTAATGACTAGCTTTTCCATCATGGTTTGCATTGTTATTTATTATCTTTATTGTTATCTATTTTATATTATTGTTATCGCCTGGCTAAATCTTAGGAAGCTGTAGTGTATGACACCAGCACTGGTCCACCAAACACTCACAAGTACCTTTTTATGAGTCAAATTTCGCCTGGGTCAGGATTTGGCCGGTTTTCCTGGGTTCAGCCACTATTATGCCTACGAATACACGTGTTCACATTTCCGATTATCGTAAAGGATCTATTTTTCGACACAAGTAACAATATGATTCAAAATTCTCTCGTTATTTTAACGGTTGAGTAATGTAACGCAGTTTAGCGGAGGTGTGAGGAACAAAGAGTAAAGTTCCTCATCCACCATAGAAAAGGGAGGACCCTCCGGCCAGACGGGTGCTATGTCTGGCGGGCAGCTGCCCCCACTGTTGTAGTCGGGTTGTATATATACTCAACGATAGAGTTCATTTCTATAGCGCAATGTAGGATAGTAGGATGCGTCCTATGTGAATCGATAGATGTCGCTATGTGTCGCTACGTAGTTGTGTCGATGCGTTGTTGCGTCAGTTGTGGCGAGAGATGTCGCTACAGCAGCAATAAATGGTGTGCTTCAGTCAATTCATGCGGTACCCATTTCTCGAGCTTTAACACTTTTCCAATTTGTTTCAAGTGAATTAAAATTATTTTATGACTCACACTGAAGCCTGACGCTAACTCTGACGTGGTTTGCGATGGATCCGCTTCCACGATCACAATAAATTCTTCATTATCATCTAGGGTCTCCGGCCGTTCACGAGATATGTTTCGCAGGTTAAAATTTCCAGAACGAGAACGTTGGAACCAAAAACGTAGCGTACTTTCTTTTACAGTAGTTTCCCCATACACATCGTTAATCCTTCGAGCTGTTTCTGCAGCGCTGGTGCCACAGTGGAACTCATATTCGTAAATAAAGCGATATTTTAAGTTTTCCATTTTGTGAAAATAACGATATCAATAAAAAAACAAATGGTGCGAAAAGAAATAAAATACTAAATTCGAAACAAAAATATATACAAGCCTAAATTTGAAATAAATCTGAATTTGGTATTCCTAACCAAACGTAAAATATTTGAGATCATATGTCGAGTGTAACAAAACACAAATTTCATATGTAAGGACTTAATAAAACATTATCTATACGAATATAAAATTCCATCCAAATGGTTAGGACCATTTCCGAGAGACCAATTATTAATTATTACTATTAATAAGCCCGGTTTCAGGTCAAATTAGTTTGTCCTAGGCCAAACCAGTTTATTCTACGTGTCTCAGGATAGACCAGTTTAACCCAGGACAATTCTAACAGCATTCAATATTATTAGTATTAGGCGCTCATCAGCCGTTGTCGCAGCCGTCTTCCCCTCTTTATAAACCTAACCTAAGCCAGCCACATCTTCCGTGTATTGCTCTCTTTCCTATGGAGAGCTGGGAATTTCTTGAACTGCATGAGCGAGAATAGCAGTATTGATCTTTTTAACACCTCTATAAACGAGGCGAAAACATTTTTAAGCACACATTTCTTTGCTAATATCGATTGCCAGTAATTTTTTCACTTTGTCACTCAACCCATGACTTTTATGCCTGTTTCAATTTTTATTTTTCTTATTTTGTGGTTTTTTATCTGTTATAAGCTACTTGTTCCCTTACTTGGTAATGTAGTGTGATGCATTGTTTGTGTGATATGAGCCTTGGATGCTTTTCTGGTGTTGTTTTTTAAATTTTTATCTTATCCGTGAGGATTTTTAAACGACTCAAGTCTCAACCTGTATAATTTCCTTTCTAAATATAAACGCCGACCCATTCCTTTGTCCTCATATGCATTTTGCAAAGCTTTCCACGCTTCAGCTGCCTTCGTAGCCTTTCGAACATGCATTATTGCAGAATCTTCAAGGGTAAGGCAAATTTTTGTTAGTACCTTCTGATCGTTCCTCGTCTTCATTACATTGGAAACATCTATACCTGTTGGGTAGCCAATGATTGCTTCCCACAATCCCTCATGCATAAGGTAGTTACGCATTTTAAATTTCCATGTACTATACCCGTCTCTATTATGTAGGGTGAACGATGGAATAGAGGAACTACGCATACCTCGTTCATTTGTGTCTCCATTTGGGTTTGCCATCTACAAACAACTATACACGCATTACTTTTCTTGTATAAAGAAATACTTGAACTATTTTCGTGCTGATAACAATTTGTTGTAATTTTGTATTAGTAAATAAGAAAAGACGTGTTTATTTTAGTTTGTTTATTATTGGAAGTTTATGGTAACCTAGTAACATAGAATGATTTGAATAATTTTGAATACTAAAGGACAATATAAAAGCCAGTATTATTATAACATTGGACTGTACACACTTGATTATTCGGTAAATACTCCCTTATTTAGAGCCTATGATGTGTACTCTGATTCTATGTCAAGGAATTAGATATGGTATAAGCGTTTAGGTAATTTATGTCGCATCGGTATGAATCTGTTGAACAATAATCATGAGGTTATTGATTATAAGGATGTGGATAAAAATCCATGTGTTGCTTGTGTTAAAGCGAAACAAGCACTAAAACCGTTTAAAAGTATTACTTATAAAAGAGCAACTTCAATATTAGAACTGATCCACTCTGATCTTTGTGGACCGATGTCAGTTAGCTCTTTTTAGGGAAATAAATACTTTTTACGGTTTATACATGATTTTTCGAGAACTATTTTTGTATATTTTATTTATTCTAAGACAGAGGTGAAGGATACATTTTGTCATTTCCAGTCCATGGTTGAAAGACAAACTGGGGCTCAAATTAAAATAATAAGGACAGATAATGGGACGGAGTTTGTCAATAGTGAATTCTCAAGCTACCTTAGTTCTTGTGGCATTCAACATCAAACTACGGTACCATATAGCCCTCAGCAAAATGGTGTTGCCGAGCGGACTAATCGCTTTATTATAAAAAGAGTTTTTGGATGTAGAGCCGTAAGAAACCGTAAGAAATTGGATATTAAAGCTGAAAAAACTATATTTGTAGGCTATACAGAAGATCCCAATAGTTACCTTTTTAGAAATTCATCTTGCCCTATAACTTTACAAAAATCTAGAGACGTTACTTTTTATGAACATTTTTATTCTACCTTGAATAATAGAAATGTCAACAATACTTCTACTGAACCTTTAGTACTGTCTAATAGTCTCTCTATACAGGAAGAAACCAGTACAGTTCAAGAGTTTTGTAAACATGTACCAGTCGTCACTAATGAACCATCTGTTCAAGAGCAACCTACTCCTGGCCATAGTTGTCACTGAAGATCAGACCGCTGAAACGGAACAATTTGTGAAAGCAATTAAAGAAGCAGTAATTTGTAATAGTAAAACTGATGGGCAACATAGATATCCATCAAGAGGCCGGAAACCTCTTGATTACATCTCATACCAAGTTTCTAAAGAATTGTTAAATGAGCCGAGAACTTATAATGAGGCTATACTGGCTGATGATGTTGAGAAGTGGCAGATGGCTATGACAGAGAAATACAACTCATTGATGAAGTTGAAGACATGGAAATTGGTTGACCGAGAAAACAATAAAGTTATACCATGTAAATGGGTTTATAAAATGAAAAAAGATTTACTGGGAAATGTTGTGAAATACAATGCTAGACGGATTACTAAGGGATTTACCCAGACGCCAGGAGTAGATTATTTTGAGACGTTTGCTCCTGTCGTGCGGCACTCTACTTTGCGCACTCTACTGGCTCTTGCATCCGAATTGGATATGAAAATGCATTACATCGACATAGACACTACTACATTTTTAAATGGAGATTTACTAGAGAAGGTCTACATGGAGCAAACTCAAGGTTTTAAAGTATAAGATCAAAAGAACAAAGTATGTCTCTTACAAAAATCCTTGTATGGACTTATACAAGTTCCACGTACCTGGAATATCAAGTTAGATGAAACTTTATCATCTTTTGGTTTTGTAAAAACTTCATTTGAATCGTGTGTATATACCAAACTTTCTGGAAATGAGTTGGTTTTATTTGCGGTCTTTGTCGATGACATAATTGTGTTTTACAGTATTGACAAGACGTTTGACATCATCAAAAATGACTTGCAAAAATATTTTTCATTAAAAGATTTGGGAAATCTAAGCTATTATGTTGGCTTGAATCACGCATCATGATCAGGCGTCATGCACATGGTAGATGTGTACTAGGCTTAGGTTTAGTGTAAATATATTATTACAAGTTTACTTCAGAACTTAGTATACATTTTTTATCGGTATATTTTAAATCCATTTTCCATAATTATGTAATTTATTTATGAGAATTTTGATTAAGGGGGTGTGTTATAATTAGGGGCTTTTATATTGTCCTTTCGTATCAAAATTCTTCAAACCATTCTATGTTACTAGGTTACCATATACTTCCAATAATAAACAAACTAAAAAAAACACGTCTTTTCTTATTTACTAATACAAAATTACAACAGTGTCTCTAACTTGTTATTATTTATATTTGTCGTTGAAGACTGACAGCGTTGGGTTTGCGTCACTTCCCCTCTGCGTGAGGGTAGGGGGTGTGACACTTCCCGGTTTGGATGGGTTGTTTTGTTTGGCCGGCTCTCTGTGAACTAGATGCCAGTAGGGCGAGTTACAAAATCTGGAAACTGTTTTGCATTCCTTTCTCGCAATAGGTATCTTCTATCTGACACCTCATTGTCTAGATGTGACGAGATATCCTCAACATCTGATTCCTCTCTTTCATCAGAAGTTGCCCACTCGTCATCCTCAATCTCAATAATTTCGTTTTTAGAAACCGTTTGCTTCGTCTCTGCATCATTTCCATCTCGTTCCTGTGGGACACTCATGTCCTGAACCTCTTCCTTGTCAGTAGTTTCTGAAACACTCTCTGGTTCGAGTATAGCCTCTGTCAGTTGAACATCTTGCTCTATAGGTACTTCTCTTTTGCTTACGTATTTTTGATTCTCGAAGAACACATCATCTCTGCCCTTATGCAGCTCACCCGTCGCTGGATCAACTAAACGGTAACCTTTTGTTTCTTGACAGTATCCAACATGAATCAATTCTTTGCTTTTACTGTCCCATTTTTTTCGTTTTTGGTCTGGAATATGAAGGTAAGCGTTGCACCCAAATACTCTGAGGAAGCTCAGATCTACCTTACTTCCAGTCCACGCCTCTTCTGGCGTCATATTTTTCACAGCTACAGTTGGTGATCGGTTTTTCAAATACACTGCAGTATTAACTGCTTCAGCCCACAGCTGTCTACCTAAACCAGCTTCTTCCAGCATAGTTCTAGCTTTCTCAGTGATGGTTCTGTTAGCTCGTTCGGCAACTCCATTATGTTCGGGTGTATATTCCACTGTGAGTTGATGACGTATTCCCCTTGCTTTACAAAACTCATCCATCCGCCTGTTTACAAATTCCTTGCCATTATCGGATCTAATAATTTTCAACTTCTTTCCAGTTTGACGCTCCACTAGTTTTACGAATTCAGAAAACTTCTCAAATACCTCTCCTTTATTCCTCAAGAAATAAACAAACGTTTTCCTAGTGAGGTCATCAATGAATGTGAGAAAATATCGATACCCTCCGTATGACTTCTCACTCATAGGTCCACACACATCAGTGTGAATTAAACCCAATACCTCCTTTGCCCTGCTGGCACCAGTTTTCTTGAATGGCTGCTTTGTCTGTTTTCCCATAACACATGCTTCACACTCTAGCTTACAAATAGTCTTGGAAAAACTTACTCCTTGCACCATCTTATCCATAAGTAATATAAGATTTCGTACCCCTAGGTGTCCCATTCGCCTGTGCCATAACATCATTTGATTACAATCTGTTGAAGCCATAGCTACTTCCTGTGAACAATATTTTATCTTATAAACACCATTCTCTACAATACCTGCATGAGAAACTTCACCAGTAACCTTACATCCATCTGCTTTCATAATCTTAAAGCCAGTTTTATCGAATATTAGAACAAGGTTTCTACTAACGATTGTGCTCACACTCAGTAGGTTAGCTGCTAACCCAGGTACATACATTACACCTCTTATTGAAACACCCATCTTCTCATTAACCACATTACCAACTGCCTTACCAAATACCGTTTCTCCATTTGCACAAGCTACCTCTACTTCTTTGTCTAATTTTTTAAAGTCCGTTAACCAATCTCTTCTGTTCGTCATATGGTTAGAGGCTCCAGAGTCAAGTATCCAATCTCCAGATCTTTGTTTCCCTGTAGTCGCCATCGCCAATGACGTCAAAGCATCCTTCTTAGACTTTGGGTTCTTTGGACAATCTTTCGCTTTGTGAGGCCCATCACAGATGAAGCATTTTATCGTACGAAATTTGGTCGCACTCCACTTCTGTTGCTTATTATTTTTACTTTTGTTTTTAGCTTGCAAAGCATTCGTCGCAGTACTCGAACCTGCTTGATAGGCGTCCTCCATTTGAAACAGCTTAGCTTTTACGTAATCAGTGGTTAATTCTATGTTTGTGTTTTCTATTGCTAGTCTCATGGGTTGGAATGTCTCCGTTAACCCCTGTAGCATCAAGGTTGCAAGTAGTTCATCGTCTACATCCTTGCCAAGATCATGAAGCTGCTGCGCTACAATTATCATGGCCGTTACGTAGTCTCTCACTGTAGAAAATTGCTCCAATTTCAGGTTCACCAATTTCGAAAGTAGTTTGCATCGATTATTCAGGCCCTTATCCTCGAAAGCAGCCTTTAGAGCATCCCATGCCTCCTTTGCAAACTTCGCATGGCGAACGTGGACCAAACAATGTGCCTTCACCATCAAGCAGATTTTTGCTCTGGCCTTTTGATCCCTTTTACAGCCTGAGATATCACTTGCAGCCGGTGTTGTCATCGTATACTCCCACAAATCTTCATGGATTAAGTAAAGTTCCATCATGAACTTCCACATGTTATAATCAGTACTACCATCAAGTTTCTCCATTGTTGGTAGGCTCGAACTCATGTTACCTCCTTGGAAAACGTCTAATTTTTTATTCACGCTAACTGTGTTTACATTATTCCCATTTCCAAAATCTGTCATTATTCATCGTTTTCCATAAATGCTGGGCATACATAACCTGTTAGAAAAATATATATTTGTATCTCAAAACATTATATTATATTTTTCTCACTTGACATTTTTTTGACAAACATTTAAAACAAATTGTTTTTATATGAAGTAAAAACATACAATGATATGCAAAGAGATTATATTCGTTTCACAACAAAGCCTCTTTGCTTCAACAAAAGCTTTCCACGCTTCAGCTGCCTTCGTAGCCTTTCGAACATGCATTATTGCAGAATCTTCAAGGGTAAGGCAAATTTTTGTTAGTACCTTCTGATCGTTCCTCGTCTTCATTACATTGGAAACATCTATACCTGTTGGGTAGCCAATGATTGCTTCCCACAATCCCTCATGCATAAGGTAGTTACGCATTTTAAATTTCCATGTACTATACCCGTCTCTATTATGTAGGGTGAACGATGGAATAGAGGAACTACGCATACCTCGTTCATTTGTGTCTCCATTTCGGTTTGCCATCTACAAACAACTATACACGCATTACTTTTCTTGTATAAAGAAATACTTGAACTATTTTCGTGCTGATAACAATTTGTTGTAATTTTGTATTAGTAAATAAGAAAAGACGTGTTTTTTTTAGTTTGTTTATTATTGGAAGTATATGGTAACCTAGTAACATAGAATGATTTGAATAATTTTGAATACTAAAGGACAATATAAAAGCCCCTAATTATAACACACCCCCTTAATCAAAATTCTCATAAATAAATTACATAATTTATTATTAATTAATAATTAAATTAATTAATAATATATAATTATTAAGGGGGTGTGTTATAATTAGGGGCTTTTATATTGTCCTTTAGTATTCAAAATTATTCAAATCATTCTATGTTACTAGGTTACCATATACTTCCAATAATAAACAAACTAAAAAAAACACGTCTTTTCTTATTTACTAATACAAAATTACAACAGTGTCTCTAACTTGTTATTATTTATATTTGTCGTTGAAGACTGACAGCGTTGGGTTTGCGTCACTTCCCCTCTGCGTGAGGGTAGGGGGTGTGACACTTCCCGGTTTGGATGGGTTGTTTTGTTTGGCCGGATGCTCGTCTCGTAGACACCGTACGGATGCCAGTAGGGCGAGATGGTGGTGAGGGGCCCGGGCGTTGCAATAATGCACTGCCGCTTGAGGTGCCGGGTCTTCAATAAAACTCGAGCTTCTTTACTTCACTGAGGCGTTCGCAGGACGACTAATCTTGTTTATTCTTATTATGTAGCTGTGTACGCGATGTCTCGAACCGAGCCCGACACGATTTTTGCCGAACTTAAGTAACCTAGAGAATTACCTTAAAGAGAGCCTCTACTTTTTGTCTTTATTTTGTATCTATTTTCACTTTGGTCGCCCTATTTCCCGCTCTATATTTATTTGAATATATAAGTTATATATACAAGTACTATATCAAATTGTTCCTTATTCTATTCCCTATCCATCAAACATTAATATATTATATAAATTAAGCACATATTCCATACAAGGGCAAAAACAATAGAAATTACGGGCAGTTTTACCGCGTATTGTTCATACATTCAATGTGATGCTGTACATTTTTTCCATATAAACTTATTCTATACGTTTTATCCATTTTGTCATAATTCTAATCATATACACGTTACACATAATGCATAAGCACATATATAATACATAATATATGACACGTAATTCGTAATGTAGCGTAGTTGCTAATATTTTGTCTATAAATCTATTTCGTTTAACTATATTAAGGTTACCTAACTATTCTTATAAATAAAACACACAATATATTATAACATATGACACATAACAATACATAATTCAGTCGTCAACAGACAGTATTCCTGTAAAATAAATAAATATATAAATCTAATATAGTGATTTGATCTAACGATGTGGATAGGTTAGGTTAGGTTTTATTTGTTATATAGGGGAGCCTCCGGCTCCCACGGAGGTCAAACTGCGGAGGCGGGTAGCTAGAGTGGAGGTGCTGCGGTGATGGGGACGGGACCTGGTGGGCGAGCGCTATGGTCGTTATACCATAGACGCCGTCCGCCCGGTTCTTGTACAGTGGATTAATAGAGAGCAGGGCTCCCTAACGTTCAGGCTCGTGCAGGTGCTGTCCGGACAATGGCTGCGTGAGATGAGCTGCACCGCACTCTGGCCGCGGTGGTTGGAAGGGACCTCTCGCTGTCGAATGTGGTCAACGCCATGCTCGAAAGTGAGGTGGCATGGTTTGCAATGGTCTCCTTTTGCGAGATGACGTCCTCTAAGTGGCTCTCTCCGCCAAAGACGAACGGGAGGCCGCAGGAGGCGCTTCATCCGCCAACTTCCGCCACCCAAGCCGAACCAGGGGAGACGGGTCGAGGGACCCGTCTTCCCATTGCACGGTTCGGTGGACGTAGGAGACAGCTCGGTACACCCTAGCTGTATCCTACACTATAGTTGCCTCCTTTTGGTCGGATTCTGGAATTGCCAGGCCGGCCGCCGTGACGACGCGGTATGAATGCTATACGCGGTTCCGCGTCGCCCCATTGAGGCGGCGGATGGTACACCGTGAAGTTTTAGTGAGTAGGAGTCTCACATAATCACGTTAAAAAAAGAAGGTTCTATTTGTGATGAGAAATAGTGTGAGGGACTTATATGGGACCTAAAACATACCCGACGAACTGTGGGTATACATTAGTATATCTCTGCTGAACTCTTCGGTGATACGGGCGTGATGGTATGTTATGTTGTTATGATTATACATACTTACATATTGCATACTTTTAAATAATCTTTTATTTTATAAATCGCTTGCAGCTAATGTGATAGCCAGTACTATCACAAAATCCGGAACACATTGTGTCAGTTATTTAATGCATATATCCCAGCTTGATTGGATGAATATAGAATATCGAATCATGTCGAGTGACGTAATAACGAGGTCTCTTTCAAATCCAAATTTTGGCGATAAATTAAAATTTCCATATTGATATGTATTTGGGAATATTATCTGTCGAAATTCATTATAGGCAAGCGTGGTATTAATATGTCACGACGAAGAATGAACGACATATAACTAAAATGTTAAGTATGAAGGTGAACGGATGACACGGATGTAGGAGTAAAGGAAGACCTTTGAAGGTATGGATGGATTGTGTAAAATGTTATGCGTATAAACGGTGTGAATTCTATGATGACATTTGATAAAAAAGAGTGGAAGAGGAAGAGATTTTATGCTGACCCTACTTGGGTATGTTATGGGGTAAGAACAATGACGTTTTATAAATGGACGCGTTAAACTCTCACTAAAAGCACAGCGATGCGGAAACTCTGTTGTCATAAAGGATAAAAGTTTGTTCTCGCTCACGCCGGTATCAACTCGAAAGTGAACTGACGGCAATTGCCCACCATTCGCGAAGGCATGTAAATAACGTCGATACCGATTCGAGAGATTACATGTCCATTTCGAACCCGCGAAATTCTTTACACTATATTAAAAAATATAGGCAAATAAGAAATAGATAACATGGCTTAAATAAAGGCCATTTTAGCTTTAAAAAAATATTTACTAAATATTAGTATAGTATAGAATAGTAGTAAAAAGTAGTATTTAGTAAATAGTATATATTTATTAAAGTCTAGACCTGAATTAAGATGTTATAAAAATAATAAAGTCGATAAGTAGAGTAATACATAAGTAATGCCATTAGCAATCTCGGAAACGGACGAACCTTTACTTACATTACAGATTGGTAAACAACAAAATCGTTAGTGAGAGAGTAAGCTCCGATCTTAGTACACGATACATTAGCTAATTATATCCTTTGTTGCTTTATAAGTTAATGGAAACTATAAGATCTTAGATACTTTGGTTTCAATATCCAATTACATGTATCCTTACGATGAAATTAATACTTTCTCCATAATGAACATATACACACAGTGATCAAAATCTTATATTCTATGCTTTGAATAACTATCTACGCTTAAAAAGCCCGTACTGTTAGGACGGTCGTCTGTGGGTCCTTTTAAAAAAAAAAGACAAAGTTCACACACACACTTTTAATGTCCACATGAAATACAGCAGGTGTATTGACACGACAAGAGACGACTGACTGTCTTTGATTATTAAAAATGGATAATGACTACTGCTTATTATAATAAACGTGCATTTATATAGAAACAAAATATGCTGATTTATAGTTTTAAGTGAATATTATAAGTTCATAACATCTCCCCCTTTTGACGGAGGTTATCCTTTAGGATAAACGAAGGACAATACAAACAATTTAAGGTTGTCCTGAAAATTACACATTTGTCAAAATTAAAATTATTTTATAATGTTCATTAACACTTTCACAGTAAGTAAAGACAAAAATAGAGAAATAGATTTACTACTAGCTTAATACACAAACACAGTAACTTAAAACACAGTAACAGAAATTAATTAATCATATTTATAATTTATTTATAAAGAGTAATTTTGTTAATAGTTCCTTATGTTTCTAGTTGATCTTTCATCTGTTTTACTATAACTAGTTAGAGGAAGTGGTAAAGATTTTGTTGACTTATAGTCTTCATCTGATGACGAAATGTTAGTCATCTCTAAAGAGTTTGAAAATTTAGGCTTGTGCCTGATTGATTTCTTATTGTTGCATTGATTGGAGATTTGAATGCAATAACCTTGGTCTTTTGACCTATGGTTTTTAAAACATATACACATTTTTTAACAGACATATAATAATGAAAAAAACAATTAAAATATACATGAAAGTAGAATAGTATGTTCCATATTTAATAAAATGTGATTCTTTTTCAAGTTGGTTTATCTCGTTTTAGAGATTACCCATATGATGAGTAGCGAACTTTAAAGAATCTAAATTGATTTTCGATAGTGAAATCGGAGAAAGATATGGTAACGTATTATTAAAAATATCTTTCTTGTAACAGTCATCATTTGTTATATCAAAATTAATATTTATCTAAATTAGACTTTATAATAAACGAATAAGAGCTACTTGGCAACAACTGGATTGTTTTAGAGTAACCGTTACAATTTTCTGTAAGTTTGACAATTCCTGTGCCGGCAATGGAATGATCACAGTTACATCATCGTCACATTTGATAGTGATTTTATTTATGTCTGACTGAACATAGATCCATTTATTATTAATAAGTTTTTGCCATATATCTATATGACCATATTAAGAATTTAGCCATTACATTCAGAAGGTAAATACAGTATTACTTCTGTTAATAACTTCGATTCAAAATTTGTATTACTTATGCTAGAAAATATAGAAGTAAGTTCACAAATAGAATAATTAATATTTATAGTTTTACAAACATCTAAGTTGTCCAACATGGTATAATGCATTCGATTATCGCAATAGCAATATAAGAATTAGTAGGCTGAATTAACGCGAATGTGTTGATATGTGATTCGTCATGAGGTGTAGTAGAGGTATGTTTTTGTAAATAGTATACTTGTCTGGTGTTATCAGTGGAACTTGTAGAATAAAAACAATCTTATTATTATAGAAATAGGAGTTAAGTTTAGACACATCGATTAAAGAATGAATATTATTTATGCTTAATTGTATTGGAAAATCTAGTCGTTTATTTAGTTGATTAGCGTGTTTAGATAATTCAATAAAAATACTTGATGGACTTATTATACTAGGATGTAAAACATTGACCTTAGAAAAAAAATTGCATTTAGCGTAGTATCTAGTAATTTAGAAACAACAAAGAACTTTCAATTAAATTAAGTAAAGAATTAATTTTAGAAACATAATTAAATAAATTATCATTATTAGAGATTTGAGAAATTATGTTATTTATGTTGTTAACAAGATGTAGCAGGTTTAATTTCATTGGTGTGGTATTTAATGTGTTTACGTCCTACGAGTAGAGTGACGTTGTGCTTATTGTGCACTTTAATAATTTTATAGGGACCTTTCCATATAGGCGATAGAGCCTTTCTTAATCTGTGATGGTGTTTAAGATACACCATATCACCTGTTTTATAACTTACATCTCGGGAACTAGTATCATAATACCTTTTCGATCTTTCTTTACTGTTAATAATATTTTGAATGGCCTTTTCTCGAATAAAACGCATTCTGTATTGTAGAGCGCGTATGTATTCATGATAAGTTGTGCTATTAGAAGTTTCATATAAGGAATTTGGTATAATGGGTTTATAACCATATAATAATTCGTAAGGTGTAAAGTTAGTAGTACAGTGTGGAGTAGTATTGTAAGCTAAGATTGCAGTAAACAAATAACAATGCCAATCGTTTTGATTTTCATTGACAAATGATTTTAGGTATTCCTTCAAGGTTGCATGTGACCGTTCAAGGGCACCATTTGTTTGTGGATGATATGGAGTAGAAAAAAGTGACTTAATTTTTAAGATTTCTATCAGTTGTTTAAATAATTCTGAGGTAAAACAAGTACCGAGATCTGTTAAAATAGTTTTAGGGAAACCGAAAAGAGACATAAAATGAACGAGGTTTCTGGCTATCTCCTCGCTAGTAGCTGAAGTCATCGGATAAGCGCTAGAAAATTTAGTAAGATCATCTTGAAGTGTTAAGATGAATTTGAAATTTTGGAAACCCGCGTCGGGTAAAGGACCTACGATATCTAGAGATAATCGCTCAAACGGTTTAGTAGATGTAGAAGTTATTTCCATCGGGGCTTTACTTGATTTCCTCAATGGTTTATTAATTTGACAGAGTTTTAAATTTCTTTACATAGTTCTCGATATCTGAACGCATGCCTTTCCAGTAGTAGGCAGCTTTAATTCTCGAATACATTCGTTTTGATCATGGGTGACCAGCGATAGTAGAATCGTGATTTTCTTATAATATTATTAAAACTTCGACAGGAGTAGGGTATATTAGTTGATTTTTATAAATATAAATTTTAATTTTAGTGTTATGAAAGACATAGGAAATCATATTGTATATTTTAGTATAAGCTAATTTCGAAAAAGAGTCAGAGAAATCGGGTAAAGCGAGTTCCGAAATACCGGTGTGATCATTTAAGATTTTATGTCTTAATTTTATTAATAAATTATAGACGTTGTCATATTTTGTATCCTCGTAATGATGGACTTTAGTATATAAAAACAAAATTAGTTTGTTTTTATTGTTTATGCATTGAATAGTAAAAGGTTCACGTTCGGAATTTAACAACTCAGCGGAATTATCGAGTTGCGATAATATTTCTTCGCAATGCGGTATAGATGAGCTAAAATCTAAAGAGACAGGACACACGATTGTTTTTATGTTTGATAAGTGTAATGGTTGAGTCCGTTCTTCGATAATTGTATTTGAATCTGTAAGTTTATTTCTGAATAGATCTTTGAGATAATTTTCGTAACTAGAATTGTTTTATTGTGAATGAGTTAAAGTATTTACAGGATTACGGGATAAAGCATCCGCATTAGCATTAATTCGACCTGGCTTATAAATAATTTCATAGTCGTATTCTTCTAGTTTTAATCGCCAGCGAAGTAAACGTCCACTTGGATCTTTAACATTAAATAACCATGTGAGAGGACGGTGATCTGTAACTATTTTGAAATGGTAGCCGTAAAGATATGGTCGAAACGTGTTTACACCAAAAATAATAGCAAGAAGTTCCTTTTCTGTCGTGGAATAGTTACCTTCTTGTCGATTTAAAGTACGGGATGCACAAGCAATAGGTTTATCTTTACCAATTTCGCCTTGAGTTAAAATTGCGCCGACAGCATAACTAGAAGCATCCGTAGTAACAATAAAAGTTTTAGAGAAATCAGGGTTTTGTAATAAAGGAGACGAAATCAATTTTTGTTTAAGAGTGTTGAAAGCTTGCTCTTGTTCATGAGACCAATAAAAATTAACATCTTTTCTTAATAAAGAGGTAAGAGGCTTTGATTTATTTGAGAAAAGTTCTCAATGAAACGACGATAATAACCTGTTAATCCGAGAAAAGACTTTATGTCTTTGGGAGTTTTAGGTGTGGGAAAATGAGAAATAGCCTTGACCTTGTCAGGGTTAGGCGAAACACCTTTGTCGGTTATGACGAGCCCAAGATAACCAACTTCTCATCGCAAAAACTCACATTTATCGGGCTGTACTTTAAATTTGCCTCTCTGAGTCTAGAAAATATAAGTTCAAGTTTCTGAATATTCGTTTCAAGGTCATGGGAATACAGAATACAGTAATCTAGATAAACATAACAATGTAGACCTTGTAAACCTGAAAGGACTGAATTCATCATCCTTTGGAATGTGGCGGGAGCATTCTTTAAGTCAAACGGCATTCTCGTAAATTCGAAATGCCCTGAAATATTATTAGTTGTGACACTGAAACCTGTTTTTTCAGCTTCTTTAGGATTTAATCATAACTGGTGGAAACTAGAGGCCAAATCTAGTGTAGTAAAATATTTTGAGTGGCCTAATTGATCTAAGATATCGTTTATTAAAGGAATAGGATAAACTTCGGTAACTGTGACATCATTTAAACGACGGTAATCTATAACGATACGCCATTTTTGTTTGCCGGAAGCATCTAGCTTCTTTGGCACTACCCAGACGGGGGCACCCCATGGAGAAATTGAAGGGCGAATAATATTTTGATCAAGCATTTTCGTGATTTGTTTTTCAACTTCGTCCTTATGTACCTCAAGAAAGCGATAAGATTTTACATGTATGGGGGCGGCATCCCCAGTATTGATAGAGTGTTGGATTATATCCGTATGTGTTAAAATTTCACCTTCTAGATGGAACACATCGGTATATTTTGAAATACAATGCATTAAGGCTTTCTTTTCCTGTGGATTTAAATGAGAACATCTAATTTGGTCAAGAACTTTTTTAGATCTATCATAATCAAAATAATTTATTTGATGAATACGTTCAATTTCAATATCTGCTGACTCAGTCGTATTTAAAATTGAAACATTTACTCTGTTATTGGATTTCAAACACACAATACAATTAGCTAAAAATACGCCTTCACAAAATTTTTGATCTAATACTAAGGCTTCTTTTTGTCCAATAATAGACGGGTTGGAAACTCGACATTCAATAATCATTTCTGACCGCGGAGGTAGAACGTATGATGGTTTACTAAAATGAATAGGGATAATGTGACCTTGTAAACTAAGTGAGTTCGTAGAATATTGTACATCGATTTTGAAATGTTGAATGAGGTCGCTACCTATAATGCCATCATAATTTAAATTAATTGTATCGTTAGTCGCGCGAAATTTGTAGTCGAATATTATTCTATCGACTCGAGATATTTGATATTAGAACTTTAGTGTAATAGATCCTAGCGATTCGCAATAGGAATCGTTATCACTTAGACCTTTGAGTTTTATAGTTTCAGGCCCAAGCACTGGCTGGTTTAATAAACTCGAAAGTTTAACAATCGAAATTGATGAACCAGTGTCAATTAAAAAGCAAAGGGGCTTCTTATTAAAATTATTTTTTAAAGATAAATGAGGTAATGATATTTTATTATTAACATTATTTATAATGTAGGGTTCCTCACGCGAACAATCTCTAGAAAAATAACTCGATGTAACACGAGATGAGAGATTCATTTTAGGAATAAGACCGTGAATTTGGGACTGTTTACCCTGTCCGTTGGTCTGTTTGTGAGAACCGTTTTGATTAACCTGTGTTGAGGAAAATTTAAGAACACATGGTAAAGGTCTCGTGACCTTATTGTTATGAGTGTTAGGAAATTTAGACTGAGCCGTATTATCGACCTGTGCAACCGTGAATTGACCACAAGAGCGATGAACTTGTTGGGGCTTCAGTGAACACTCGTTTTGTTGAGGAAGTTTCACAACATATTTATTATTACGATTATATGTCATCCGTGTTTGGAAAAACTTAGGAACACGAGATTTATTGTAATAAACAAAAGTGTTCGTGTCATTATGTTTATTACAAGGTTCCGGTAGACACGTAACCGAAACCGTTTTTAGTTTAAATTATTACTTTCATTATCTGCCTGACAAATATGCACATTAGAATTATTATTACCTGTTGAGTTCGGTGCATGTGAAATGGATATGGGAATAGAATTACGCTGATACTTAGATGTTATTATTGTTTCGACACTTAAGTTTGCGACACTCGTTTATCAAATGACCGTGGTTTTTGCAATAACCGCATATTTTGTTCGGATTAAAGTTAGATCTTTTATGATTATTAGTAGAAGGTTTTTGATAAATATTGTTACGATAATTATTATTATGATTATTATAATTGTTATTTGGTGAACTGGAATTAAAATTAACGTGGTAAAATTTAGAGTTTGTACCCTTTTTATTTTTGAAACAATCAGAAGCGCTATGTCCGCTTTTATTACATATTGAACACTTTTTATTAACGCGTGA
Organism: Saturnia japonica; assembly: GCA_033032175.1. NCBI lineage: Eukaryota > Metazoa > Arthropoda > Insecta > Lepidoptera > Saturniidae > Saturnia > Saturnia japonica. Next base: position 11,279,874 of record CM065321.1, on the reverse strand, counting down.
TGATAATTTCGTTAAATTATATAATTTTTCCTCTTCGATAGCGTGTGTAATTGCTTGTGATAGTGTAGTAGGGTTCCTACTCACCGTACCATATTTGAGAAATTAGAATTGATCCCTAATAAAAAACGTATTAAGAGATAAATCCTCCATAGCAGCAACTCTGCCTGAAAGTTCATCTTTTATATCGCAGCTATAGTGTATATCGGACTGTAATCGTGTTAAACATGTTTCTATGCGTAAATAATATTGGGTTACATCTTCTGATGGTAACTGTTTACAATTTTGTAAATCTACTAGTAAATGGGTAGAGTGTTTTTTTTCTCCGAATGTAGTTCTGAGAAAAAGTTTAATCTCGGACCAATTATTAAAATTTTTGAGACAACATGCTGTTTGGGCTTTGCCCTCGAGCTGTGAAATGATATATTTACATAAAACGTTCTGTTGATCTGTACTCGAAAGTGAAATTGCATTTTCACAATTAGTTAAAAATGCTGGTAAAGTTTGCCGATCACCGTTATACGGTTTAATAAACTTGGTTAAGATTGAAAGCGGAATTTTATCAGTCATATTAGCTGATGTTTCCTCTTTAGGATTTTCGACTGCTGAATCGGAATTTTCGTCTACTTCTACCCTGTTTCTTTTAGGAGGCATGTATTATAATAATTATTTTATACAGTACAGGTCAACAGAAATACAACAATATGATAAAACACAATCAATAAAAACAAAAATAAGAATATTCAAAATATAGAAATTAAAAAAAAAAAAATTATGAGATTATAAAATCTAAAAGATGTAAATTTGCAAATTGTTGTAAAAATATTAATTAACTTGAAGATTGAAATGTAGAGAAATATGCTGAATAATTATTAAAATAATAAAGTTAAAGTTGTATAATTATTATTATTAGTTGTAAAAATATATTAATAATATTTTTTTTAAAAAAGGTTAACTCGTAAAGAAAAACTCTGAGAAAATTATTTAAATTAAAGATGTCGTTTTCGACAAATAAACATTATATGTTCCGAATAAAGAATACTTTTGAATATTCTGAAAATATCAATTATGTATGTTTTACAAAAATTTGAATTTTAGAATCCTCGAATTTATGGACACAATTCACACAAAAAAAAATCACTCACAATATGATCACAGCTTTCACGAACATTTTGTAGAACGGCCTTTTCCCCAAAAGCCGTGGAGAACTTGTAGGTCACAGGAGTGTGACGTGACGTCAACGAAGCGTCGGGTGCCTGGCGACTCAGAGAATCGTATTGCAGCTTACCGCGAAGTCCGTTGCGTTGCCCGTGAGAGATTTTAAGAAGCCGTGGTGGATGTCGAGGATGATGAGCCTACAGTCTGATGATGTCGATGCTAAACCTGGATTTGATGTGGTGGTGGTGGTGATGTTATGATGCGGGCTTGCATTCTTCGGTGAAGGCTTACCGTCGACCACAGTTGGAGTAGCGCGGGCTCGGTATACTACCAAGGCTTATCGTCGACCACTAAGTTTAGGGTAGCGCGGGCTCAGGGGTGTGTACGTGAGACTTAACGTCGACCACTTAAAACTTTAATACAGACGCAATTTTTTGAATCCCAATTTTGTTTTTGGGATCCCACTTCTGACACCAAATTTGTTAGGACGACCGACTGTGGGTCCTTTTTTAAAAAAAAGACAAAGTTCACAAACACACTTTTATTTATTTATTTATTTACACATTATGCGTTAAATACGCAATGGCGGACTTAATGCCTAAGGCATTCTCTGCCAGTCAACCATTAGGTGATGCAGAGATAAATGTTGGTAGGTGTAAAAGGTAAGGGTTTTTTGAAATTATGTTTAACCTATTTAATATCACAATATATAAATAAAACATCAACACCAAAACATAATATATATAAGACAAATATAATACATATATACTACACATATACAATACATACACATAACAACATCATACATAAATATCAATACAATAAATAAAAATATAATTAGTCAACATTAAGTATTAAATACAGCATTAACCAGATAATTCTACTAAATGACACTGGTAAAGCCGACGTACCTTGACTTTAAAACAAACGATTAGATGACATCCTGATTTCATAAGGAAGCGCATTCCATAGGTGAATAGATTGAATATAGAAAGATGAATGTACTAGACCGGAAGTATGGACAGGACAGCAAAGAATAAGATTATTAGAAGAGCGAAGGTTAAGGTCATGATTAGAGTATGAAAACTGAAAATATGGAGTTAAGTAAGAGGGAGTGTTGGGAGAAAATAGAATAGAATACAGAGTTGTCAGAGCCCGCAAACTCCGACGCTGGCGTATGGGCAACCAATTAAACTCTGAACGATGGCTCGATACATGGTCATACTTACGAAGATTAAAAACAAATCGAATGCAATTGTTGAGTAATCTGTCAAGTTTGTTAAGAAGGTCAGCGTTCAGATCGTAAAAGCACACATCACCATAGTCAATTATAGGAAATATTATAGATTGCACTAGCATGGTTTTCGTTTTAACTGGGAGAAAAATTTTCAGGCGATAAAAAGACTTTAGAGTACCGATCACTTTCTGACTAACCTTGGAAATATGAGTTCTCCAATCCAATTTGGCATCAATGTGTAAACCAAGGTCCTTTACTTCCGTACTAAACGGTATGACAAGGTCACTGAAAATAATCTGAAGCAACAAGCTGAAGTCTATTCTGGTAATCATACGAGAGCTCCCTATTACAATTGCTTGACATTTGGAAGGATTAACTGATAAGCCAAATCTCTCAGACCAATCCCTTAAGGCATTTAGATCCCGGTTAATAGTATAAATTGCATCTGATAGAGAATCTACTGCGGCTTGTGTGTATAATTGCAGGTCATCAGCATACAAATGATACGTACATCGCAGTTCATGAGTTAAAAGGTTAATAAAGAGGGAAAAAAGAAGAGGTGAAAGTATACCTGGCTGAGGGACGCCAGCACCAAGCTCACACCAATTAGACGTAGCCCCATCTATACGAACCGATTGCTGTCGTCCCTTTAGATATGAAGCGAACCATGCCAGTGCCTCTAATGAGATATTATAATGAGAGAGAATAGCCAGGAGAATGTCGTGACTAACAGTATTAAAGGCATTGGAAAAATCTACTAAAACCAGCACAGTAATCATTTTATTCTCCACTCCATTTCTCAAACCACCAGTCACTTTAAGCAAAGCTGTAACTGTACTGTGACCTGGCTTGAAACCGGATTGTAGCGGACTCAAGATATTGTTACAATGTACAAAGGATGATAGTTGATTATGCACACATGCTTCGAGTACTTTAGAAAGAAATGGAAGTATAGATATAGGTCGAAAGTGACTGGGAAGAGAATGATTTGCAGTTTTAGGGAGCGGACGGACATAGGCTTTACTCCATATGGATGGAAACTGTCCAAAGGATAGAGAAAAGTTTATGAGATGAGATATAATAGGAAGAATCTGGTCAAGAATAGTAATAATCATTTGTCTACTCAAATTGTCACAGCATGTAGCATTAGATTTTATTGAAAGAACGGACTTTTTAATCTGATCACATGTAACCGTGGAAAACTTGAATGGGACCATGCCCATACGAGGCAATGCAGCTATGTAGTGAGTTGTCTTACTTTTAGTTTGATCACTCAGTTTATCGGAGGTTGTGAAATGGTTATTGATATCATCTAACTTTATTGTATTAGGTAGATCTAGATGTTGAGATTTACCAAAGCCAAGAGTCCCAAGGAACTTCTACATATCAGCCGAGGAAGAACAAACAGAGATATTATTAAGGATATACCGACGTTTGGCATTGCGTATGGTCTGGTTACATCGGTTTCTAGCGGACTTAAATAAGTTCCAGTTCATCTCGACACGGTTTCTTTTAAATTTACGAAAAGCACAGTCTCTACGTCTCATCGCCATTCGAATCTCATTTGTCATCCAGGGTGCCGGAGGTCGCCTTAATTTAACTTGTTTTATGGGCGCATGAATATCGTATAAGTTTGTGATAAAATTGTTAAAAATACAAACTTTATCATCAATATTGTTAGCATTTATCAAAGGTTCCCAATTTATTTCTAAAACATCTGCACAGAACTTGTCCACATTCATTTATGCAAAGCAACGTATGAGCAATATTTTTGGTTCTTTTTTCGGAGGTTTAAGAGTATAAGAAACGAAAATAAGGTCATGATGGGAGAAACCTGGTGCAGGGTGCTGACCATGAGAGAAAACAAGTGACAGATTAGAAGTAAGAATTATGTCGAGCCAGGTGTCATCTCCAGTTACATTGTGGTGAGTAGCTTGGAGGGGTAAAATATGAAAGCTGGAAGATTCAATGGCCCGCATAAGCTTAAAAGTACGCGAATCACGCTGTGCAAAAAGATTTGTATTGAAGTCACCCATGATTATGTGATGTTCATAATCATATCCCAAAGTTTCAAGAAATGGCTCAAGGTCAGTAAAGTAATCTATGAAAGGGGGACAATAAGTAACACCGATTAATGTTTTAACTCCTCTGACACAAACCTCTAGAAAAAGATACTCCACTGAAGCAAGACGCTGAGAAGAAGATAATTTAACAATTTTAAAAGACAAATCGCTACGGAGATATATAGCGACCCCACCGCCTCTTCTACCGACGCGGTCGTTACGAATAAGAACAAAACCAGGGAACGAATACATGGTAGAAAGTAAATGAGGTTTGAGCCAACTCTCAGAAATCAGGATGGCATGAACGTTTGTATCTGAAAACGCTTCTAGGAAATCACTATAATGACTTGGCAGACTTTGAGCATTGATGTGACAAACATTAAACAACCGGTTTGATTGTCGATTCAGGCTTTGTCGTAAAATGTCACCAAGGGTTTCGGTCACAGAACAATAACTGCAGTTATCAGACGAGCTAACAGAAACATTTGCAGAATAGAAAGATGTATCACTATCTGATGTTGACATAATAATAAAAATAAATATTAATAATACTATAAATAAAATATATACTCCTGTCTAAAATTACTATCTAGTTGGGTGCAAGTATTTATCTATGCACCACCCGCCAGCTTACATTCACAACTATTTAAAGCGAAAAATAGAATAAAAATGAATACACTCAAAATAACACAACAAATAAAGTATACACTAAAGTTAACGAGATGTTGACTTATCTGTAGCATGCACTGTAGGCTCCTTCGGATATTTATCCAGCAAAGGTAACAGATCGTCCATGCAGATAACCTTGTGTCGTCTTCCATCAGGCGCTTATATATATATATATTGCCATCTTGAGTCCAACACTCACGCATACCAAAATGAAGTCTGGCTTTAATGTATACTGCCTGTCGGCTCCTCGTTAAGAACTCCTTAATTGTGATCGAATATCGCTTCAATCTTGTCTTTGCCTTCCAGACCGCAGACTTGATATCAATATTATTGAATCTAACTAATATAGGCCGGCAATGGTCTTTAGTTATGGTTCCAAGACGATGACAAACCTTGATGCAACTGGCTGAGATATTTTTCAGTCCCATTTTATCTTGGTATAGCTCCACAACAACAGATGAACAGTTTTATTTTTCTGCTTCTGGAACGCCTGTAAGTACAAGTGTTTTCCTCCGTTGTCTAGTCTCCAATACATCAACAGCTTTAGCACACTCATTTATCTGCTTTCGTAGTAAGCCCAGCATGTTATATATTAGCTCACGGAACGTTCTGAACTCTTCGGCTACTTTAGCAACAGTATCTTTGGCGGTCCCACTACTTTGTAGCTGTGCTTGAAGCTGATCCATCTTCCTGGTAAAAATCTCCTCCAGGTTCCTTTGAGCCGTCTGGATATCCTCAAGTTGTGCCATAGTTCAGTTTGTGCGATTTAATCTTCAAATATATACAATAACATATAAGAACAAAGCTGGCAGGTGGCGATCCAAATTTATAAATGTTTTCTTCACATAAATAACAATAAACGTTAGAACGCACTTAATTGATTATGTATTACTAAATTTCACTATACAACTCGTAAAATTAATCGAAAAACTCTTAATTCTTAAATTTAGAAATCAACATGCGTGTGTCGATATTGACACCTACCCTCGAAATATTATACCTTTTATTGTCCACATGAAATACAGCAGGTATATTGACACGACAAGAGACGACTGTCTTTGATTAAAAATGGATAATGACTACTGCTTATTATAATAAACGTGCATTTATATAGAAACAAAATATGCTGATTTATAGTTTTAAGTGAATATTATAAGTTCATAACAGTACGTTCGATTCTTTAAAAAAAAAAAAATCTTCAACATAATAATATCTCAATGTGTGAAAATGCTATTTGATTAAAAAAAGCCATCTGATAGTTTGTCTATATAAAGTGATAATATTTAAGTTTAAAAAACAGTGGATTTTGTCACGTAGACTTCATTCACTAAATTGTTTTAATTATTATTACAATTTTTGCAATAAGCAAATTTAATGTAGAATGCAAAAGCATTAAGTATTTCTAATAATATAATAAAAGGAAGTGAGGGATCAATTAATTTGCATTTTATTTACCTAGCATAACTAGCAACCGCCTGCGACTGTGCTCCCGTTACTTAAAAAATAAAAGTTATATCACTCAGGGATAATGTAGTTTTCTAATAATGAAAGAAATTCTAGAATTTGATTATTAGTTGCGGAATTAAGATCCTTCAAACATAGCGTAGATATACATAAAATAGATTTATTACTGCAAACGTGTAAAGTTATTATAAATAGTATATAGTTGCGTTAAACACTATAACTGCTTAACGAGAAATACTATTTTCTAAATTCACTTTTGAGAAAAGCAAGGTACTCACGACTTGTTAAATGGAAATCTGAGGGTTTAGCCAAGTTGTCTTTCTACAATCGTTAATGCTATAGAAAACGAAAAAAAATGTACGGAGTACCAGGTAGTAAAACGTTACTGAGAAACGTCTCAACGTTAAATTACGTGATCGGATATGTCAATTCCATACATTTTTTTCCGGTTTCGTTAGCATTAAAGATTTTAGAATGGCAACTTTGCTCTCAGGCCTTTTATTGTCTTTTCTCTATTTATCGATGTCAGACAAATAACGTATTATAAACAAATACAGTAAAATATAAATACATAGTACAATTTCATAAAACAAATTTAATTTCAGTTCGAAACACGAGTAGGATAATAGCCTTAAGTTTGTTTTAAAGTAGCGTAGTGTACTGCTTATCTGTAGCGTTACGTCAGCGTAGTTTGCTACGCAAATGACGTAGCTTACTATAAATTATAGTGAAGGGATACAACAAACATTTTGTAGCAAAACGGCTGCTGATTTAAGTTGTATAATAAGGTTTTTTTTTATCGAAGCACGGAATAATGACGGTACTGTGTCTGGTAGTGACCACATAACATAACATACCATCACGCCTGTATTCCCCGAAGGGTTAGGCGGAGGTGTACTAATTAAATAAACTAAATAAATAAATATACTGAATAAACCCACAATTCGCCGAGTATGTTTTTAGGTCCAATGTAATAGGGGGCGAGCCTATTGCCATTAATCGGGCACGAAACCAAACTCCGAGCTGCTACTGGGAATTTCATAGAAAAAACGCAATAACACTTTGCTCGACCTGGGATTCGAACCCAGGACCTCGCTCATAGCAGTCGCGCTAACGACCACTGGGCTAACGAGGCAGCTCGTTACGACCACACAACCACAGTACGATCTAAAAACAGCGATGACTACCGAGAGATCGGAAATCCATCGCCGGTCGTTATCATACCGGTTTGCTAGCCTATTGATCTTTAATACCATCGTCGATCGACGTGAGTTCGAATCTCTGCAGTAAACCACAGCTTTTTGTGTAGGAAAATATCGTGATGAAACCAGGCATTTTCTTATGCCCGACTTGATACCACTGCAAGATGAAAACCTGCTGCCAAGCACCTATAAGAGTGAAAACCACTTAAGACCCGGTCCTCCACTAGGCTTAGCGTGCTACCATTTTGGGCCAATACTAAACATTTATAAAGAGTTAAGAAACAGGTTTAAAATTTGAATCGAGGTAACCGACTGATAGTTTAATAACTGCTATCTAAACCTGACGACTAAGTTGGAATGCATTGTATATTAGTTTGTTTGTATTATAGACAGAAAAAGTTATGACTACCGTACTTCCGTAGCAGAGCACTACATTCTAGTTTTATGTGTGCTTATGTGCATACATATAGGTGGCGCGTCTTTTTATTGAAGAATTTCGTAGTACTTTGGAGGCTAATATATTTAAGGTCACGCGATTAAAGAAAGTATTTAAAAGGTATAAATGCAGAAAAATAATACAAATGATGGTAATGATGGTAATCGAAGTAAAATTCCTAATCTTGATATCAGAACTTTAAAAAAAAAGTAACAAATTAAACAATTATATATAAATTATTTAACTAAGAATAGTGCGCTAAAATTTTTTCATATAAAAAACATCTGTCTAGGTAAACTTGGAATGTAAAACAGTACGTATATAAATAAATGAGTTTCATCCAATTTGTGAAGCCGTTTCCTAGAAACCTAGATTACATAATATATATATATATATATATACAAGAATTTCTCGCTTAATAGTATTTTACATTCCTTAGGAAATCCTTCGGCTAACGCTCCGGTTGTGGAATGAGCTCTCTGCTGAGGTTTTCCCAGGGGATTACAGTATGGGGTTCTTCAAAAAGGGAGTAAATAAGTTTTTAAAGCGTCGCCAATGCGCAAGTGATACTTCTGATGTTGCAAGCGTCCATAGGCTATGGTGACCGCTGTCTATCAGCCGGAACATAAATATGTCTGCCACCATCATGGTATAATTTTTTTTTAGATTAGATAGATAAATCTCAAGATATTGTTTTTTCTCTATTTGTTTGAACGCGCTAATCTTTGGAACTATCACTCATTTTTTTTTGCATTGTTGGTATAGCCTATTTATTGAAGAAGGCTATAACTATAACCTGTATAACTTCATACTACTACCCTAAGGGTTGGAGCAGTAGCCATGAACGTAAAGCAAGTAGGCAAGTACAGGAATTGTGAAAAACGACAGGCTACAAGGGTGCGTTTGTGGCGGCGCTGTAGAGAATTGATCGTTTAAATTGTTTAAGTCTAATATAAAAATTCCTCCTTTGTATTCGAGTATATATTTCCACATTATAGATTTTTTTGTAAGAAAATGGTTATAACAACATAAAGTTAAACGAATAAGGCAATTTCTGGAAACAATTATGTTCTTTGTTAAGTTGTAGGTAGGTACGTCGGTTAATTAAGTAATTGTTACTTCAAAGAGAAATTATCCTTGTTTAAACTCAAAGTAAAGGGTTAATTATAAAATTGTCTAATGAATAATGTATAGCAAAGGAATATAATGTATGAACTGGATTTTCCTTTTTAACGAAAATGAATTAACTTGGTTTAATTCCTTTAAAAACCACATTTAATTAAAAATTAATACTTGTTACACATTATACCTGATTTTATAAAGACAACTTTTAACAAAAAAGAAAACCAACTTCAATGACCATCAAAATCACCAGGACCATCCTTGAGGTACTTTGAGGTAAGTATCCCCTATCCAACAAAAAAAGGATAATTGAAATCGGTTTATAAACAATGAAGTTATGTCTGAACATCCATAAAAAAAAAACATTAGTATTGAGTAACCTCCAACTGTTTTGAAGTCGCTTAAAAATCAACTAACCTTTATTAAATTTAGGACACTTGCAAACAAGAAAGACTATAATATTTTCTGTCACTAAAATTTATATTCGACACCAGTATATATTCTCCAATTATAACTTTTTATCCCAAAATTGTATTAATTATTACCAACAAATATTTTTTTCATCATATTAATTCTATCACTCACTCGATCACTTAATTCGTTTTGTCATTAAATAATGGATTTGTTAACAAATAAATAGGTTTATTTGTTATGGTTTATATTGTAACCAATCTCGGTTGCGCACTGGATTAGTTACGTTAGGTTGTAATTGCGATCATAACGCCGGAAATAAGTCAGCCGTTGAACATTAACATTTTTAGATTAGCGTTATGATATTGTTTGGGGATCCGATTTTGGTACACATCTATTATTTTAGGAATTAGGTTGTTTATTGAACGTTCGTTTATTTGGCGATAGTAAAAGTCATACCCAACATTAAATACCTTCGGTAGATAAAAATCCGATAAGACATTCACTTAGGCAAGTATTAATATTCTTTGTGTTCACGCGCCAACATAACTAAAATGACAATACTGCGCTTCGCAACTCGTTTCTTAACGTTAAACATTTAAATGTTAATGATTTTTTGTACTTCAATATTCGATTGTCAAAAGTAACGATTACACACTTTATACACTAAGACTTTCTAATTGATTTCCCTACACCTGGATGGAGGCTATACGCACACGCCTTGGCCATAAAACTTTGTATTAATTATAATATAGGTAGATTTATATGGTACATAATAATTATTTATATTATACACAATTAAATAATAAAAGTAACATTAATAACATCCGAATGACATGTTATTATTGAGGACGTACAGTGAAATGAAATTGTATCTCTTTCTTTTGCTCGTAATTAAATTAAACTGTTTGTCGCATTTACACGCTGATGACGTTAATTTAAATCAGTAACATTTTCCAATTCCTACTTGATTAATGTTTCTGTTAAATTACTAAAATTAAATAAACTAGCAATATAAATATGTGTAGTGACATGTACATAGCGACACATAGCGACATCTATCGAGCCAAAAACGACGCATCCTACATCGCGCTATAGAAATAAACTCTTCAATTGAGTATATATACAAGAACCCGACTACAACCGTTGGGATCCGACCGATTATGACATATAGCTGCGTTGTGTTCGCACATATGCCAAGATATAATTGGGATCGTTTACAAGTCATCCAGAATAGGTTCCCGCCCCTCGGTATGTTCGTATGGAAGATCTCCATAGAGATATGGACCTTCCTTCGATACATGCTTATGCCAAACACCTTTCTCGCTCTTATTTCGACACCGCGTCGAACGACGCGAATCCGTTTATCAAAGCGGCAGCTTCATATGTTCCCGACCCCAATGCCTGCCGGAGTAAACGCCGGCCGCGTAACATCTTTACTGACCCGCTCGACCAAATCGAAACAGCAAACGAGTTCTATTCCACCGCCTCTCCAAACAGAGCGTGCCACCGCCCACGCCCGCGTAACCACCGTTCTCTCCGCAGAGGACGGGCGGTCAACTTCGCTCCCGCACACCCGTCACGTCCACCCTCTCTAGCGGCAACCCAAGCTTAGGTCCGTTCCTCGGTGTGAAGCCCTTGGGTCGGACAGCCGCCCGCGCGATACAAGTGACACTATACGTGCAACACTTAGCTACCCACATACAACATTACACACGTATGAACACACACACGTGCACACCACACAGGTACATAGGTTCTGTAAGGGACCTTTTCTTTTTCCTTTTTTTGCGCTAGTTAGACTAATGCGCTAGTTAGTGTAGAAAAACCATTCCGATTACTAAATACACATACGCATGGTTCCCTCCTTCCTCCCAGGAGGAGGGGAACGTGCATATGAGTATATGTTAGTTAGTTCGAATTTTCTTAGGATTAGGGAATTAGATAGATCGCGACCTTTTCGCATTCGCGACGATCGCCCGAGCTGAGGTTCGGCCACTCTGGCACCCTCGTGCGGGTCGTTAAAAACTTTCGCGGCTGAGTGCCCTAAGCGCTCGCCCCCAAGTCCGGTGAAGCTGTAAAAGCCGCAACGGCTCTGTTTTTGGATAGGGCCCCTAAGGCTAACAGAGTAGTCAGTTAAAAAAAAACAACCGTTGGGCAGCTGCCCGCCAGACATAACACCCGTCTGGCCGAAGGATCCTCCCTTTGCAATATTTCTTCTACATATGTATAATAATTTACAATGTTCTACAGACCTACAAGTGTGGAAGTCAAGATTTTAAGGCAGTTTGTTATTAGTGCATTAAGTTAGCTTTGTATAATTATACTAAATTTAAGTTACGATGGGAGTAACATGTTCTATTTGAACCCAAGTTTATCGGTTTGTGTTTTAAATTAAGCCATGTAAAACTATTATTATTACTAGCGATCGCCCTAAGCTCGAAATTCGATCAGCGACTTTTTGGTCAAAGACTATTTTCTGTGTGACATTTGCAGTATTCATGAACCTAAACAATGAGTATTATCTACATCACTTACTGTCACTTTTCTTTGAGTGACAATGTCAATATTTTAGGGGGTCTAAGTTCAATGGCAATGGCCGGTTTAGAATTCACAGTATTCATTTATTTTATTTAATATATTAGTAACGATATTATGGGTAAACTAGCTATTCCCGTGGCTTTGCTCACGTTGACTATAGAATGCCCGCGCGAATCTTGTTCCCCTACTCCCGGCCATTTTAAAGACAAAAATGCTTATTGTGGGTGTTCCTTAGAAGATAGATAGATATATACTCTCCAGAACTTTTTTGTCGGTCTTTTTAGTACCTACAATTATGTACTATATTAATTTGCTATATCTCTTATGTTTTACTCAGCATAAGCCATTTAAGCACCCGAATTGATTCACCGTGACCAGTTTTTTTTAATAGTGCAGAACCCTAATTCTTTATCTAAAATAAAAGTAGTCTAAGTTACTTCCTTATATCATCAGCTATCTATCAGTGAAAGTCCTGTCAAAAACGGTCCAACCGTTTCGGAGATTACCCGGAACAAACAGTCAGACAGACAAAAATTAAAAAAATGGGCTTTTAGTTGTAGGTATCGTATATACTTTCATATGTATTTAGTAAAAAACTGTTATTTTGACATTACAAACAGACACTTCAATTTTATTAATCGTATAGATTTTAGCTTTCTGCACACCGTCTACATACAAACTTTAACCATGCAAAATCTGTGTTTCGTGTACGCAATACGTATAAGAAGGCGTAGGATGCTTTTACTTCACGTATTAATATATGGATTTTAAGACTAATCAACTAAGTTAGTGTTCCGCAATTTTTCTGTTCGTATTTAAACAATTTTAGAAAAAAAATTAAGTAAACTTAATGAAAATACACAGTTTTAACTATAAACAATATATACTTTATTGTACTTTATTTTCCACAAGAGCATAATACCAGAGGGCATTTTAACTCTGCTCTCGGGGATGCCATATATGCCAATTTTACGTACATTTTTGTGATGTAAGGGAGTCAAAGGGTTAACCAGTGAATCATGGAAACAATACCCGTGTAGGTAATGTATAAAGGTGAATGATTAAACATAAGCTAACACTGAATTATAAGTATTTAATAAAATAATTAAATTTTTGTTTTTAAAGCATTGACTTTAGTACTGAGTATTGACTCAGTAGTGTATGGTTGAAAAAATATTTTCCTTTTTTAAGTAATGGAAATAACTGTAAGTTATATAGGCTAAAATAATGTATATGTATGGTTATGTTTGTATATTTAGGTAAGTGTGTGCTATGTTTACCCTTCACAGAATTTTCCTCCAGTCGGTAGAATTCCATTCATCTTTTTCCAACCCTTTCCTCACCAATTACAATATCTACTGTTTTAGTTATTATAAAACATTTTAATTATGCATCAAGAATTATTTTATTACCTACCACGTAAGCTTAAGCACACCTATAATAAAGAAACGGAGAGGTCGAAAAAGGTTACACTGTAAGCTTAAATAGGCCTCTTAAGTGCGGTTCTCAGAACATGTCGATAAGTACTTTACGGTAGGTCGTTAACTTGAGGTTGGTAATTAACGCGCCGAGATAACATAACTAGTACTGTCATGCTATTTATCTTCTTCGTTCTCGTACCGGAAGACGCAGCGTGCGGAAACCCGCCACAAGGTGGACCGACGACCTGGTAAAAGCCGCGGAAACCTGTTGGATGCAAACAACGCAGAACCGGTGATTATTATTAGTGGACGTCTTTCAACTGAGATGATGACGATGTTGTTGATTTGTCGTCTCTAACAGGAAGCTTAGTCACATTGCAGAATTTGGCCGTCAGTAAAGCTTCTGATCAAGTTTTATTTTGAAATGTAATATTAATGCACCTTTATGTTAAAATTCCTATAGAGCAGGGCTTCTTAAACTTTTGTCATTCACTACCCCATCTATGATTGCGAGTTTCTTGACGACCCCATACAAATATAAAAGAATAATAAATTAATATTTTTTGATGATTAATTTATTAGGTAACAATATACATATACATATGAAAATATATAGTTTTAGAATTCGTTTTGAAACATACAAAAATCAAAAATTTCAAATTGCACAAAAAATTATAAAACTCTAGTGATGTTATAAAATGGTATATATAAATAATTGACATTAAAATCTCTCGCGATCGCAGAATTTTGCTACGCGACCCCTTTGGGGTCGCGACCCATAGTTTAAGAAGCCCTGCTATAGAGTAATCAATTAAAACAAATATATCATAAGAAAATAAACTATTACAAAAAACAAAGCTTTATTGTTCGCTAATTACGGATCATAATAATTTATTTATTTGATATCTATAAATGCAACTTACTTATAGATGTTTGGTATATATTATAGACTCGGTGTACATTTAGTCACATTGCGACATACAAACATTAAATTAAATTAATAATATAACTTCTATAACTTTAAACTATATAACTTCTTCTTCTTCTTAACCTTATACCATCTAAGTAGGATCAACACATACTTTTTCTTCCATTCACATCAATCACATGTGATCTCAGTAATTACACCTTTTATACACATATCATTCTTCACAAAATCCATCCTTATCTTCTTCGGTCTTCCTCTACTCCTATATCCGTCTACTTACATAATTATTTTTTATACTACATACAAAGGGGTAAACAAGCATTCGGCCCACACATACCATTACGCCTGTATTCCCCGAAGGGTTAGGTTAGTCACCGTTCACCCACACGGTTCAAGGTGTAAGACACAGTTCACCGAGTATGTTTTCAGGTCCCATGTAATAGGGGGCGAGCCTTTTGCCATTAATCGGGCCCGAAACCAAACTCCGAGCTGTTACTGAGAAAAACCCAATAACACTTTGGTCGACCTGGGATTCGAACCCAGGTCCTCGTTCATAGGAGTCGCGAAGACCACTAGGCTAACGAGGCATTTAGGCCCGCCTGATGGAAAGTGGCTACCGTAGCCTATTTACGCTTGTAATACCATAGTTGTCATTAGCGCGTTGCTGTCCTTGAACCCTCTACCCCAAGGAGCTTTGGAAACCCTACTTACCGCAGTAGCAAAACACAAGGTTCTGTAGGGTAGACATATTCCACCAGTCGGGCTGCCCCTATTAGAGAGTAATCTCTAAAGAAATTCTTGTAACTTATATGACTTTCATCCCCCTCACAATATGATCATTAATTATTAATTTGTCATTGGTG
Source organism: Saturnia japonica (assembly GCA_033032175.1). Lineage (NCBI taxonomy): Eukaryota > Metazoa > Arthropoda > Insecta > Lepidoptera > Saturniidae > Saturnia > Saturnia japonica. The sequence goes on along the minus strand of CM065321.1, from coordinate 11,264,362 downwards.
CTGTTGTCATACTTCCTCTGATATACACATTTCTTATCTTCTATTCATTTGTTGGTGGCTCTATCACCATGTTACGGTTTCATCACGATGTTTTCCTTCACCGTAAGCTCAGGCTCACTGCAGGGATTCGAACTCACGTCGTTCGACGCGGTGTCTTTACACGCTACCATTGAACTATCATTGTTTTAAATAACAATTAACTATATGTGTTTCCTAAATATAATATACCTTTTATTGAACCGTTACTAATGGTCCACTTCCTAAGTAAATACTCACATATTAATAGGATGCGTAAACTGCCTATTTTTTATAGTAGTACGGTATATTAAAGGCACTATTATCCCTGATGATAATTATAGCGCGAAACAAAAACAAAGGTGATTATCAGAGATCGGCAATACATCGTCGGTCGTTGTTACTATGCCGGCCTTCATAAATATCCGATGTCGTTAGAAAGAGGGAACCCTACAGTAAAGATAAGTTATTGTCAATTTTTTAGTTTCTGCCTAGATGGTGGTTAACGTAAAACTGTGACTTTTAAGCCCAGTGTGTTTAGTTATGGGTGGTAGAGGAGGGAATTAGACTGAACAGGTTTTTGTCATAACTGTCACTACAATAAATATAGTAAAACACGCTCTGCGAGGCAAGGTGCATTATATTCGATATTATTGTATCGCATTAAAACTTATAAAAATAATTAATTGCAGCTAGGATAAAAACCTTTAACTCAGCTTTACAAATTAAATGTGTTACGAGAAGTTTAATATTAAGAGCTTTATACAGTTTTTTATTCATTTAAAATACAACATTTTTTAAATAACTTTATGCTGAAAAGCTGTGTTGTTACAGTTTAAGTGCAGCGAGATTAAAGTGCCGTTGATAGAGAAATAAACAAATTATTTATACAAGCTAACTTCAGAGAAAGTTTTATAAATACAAAATGTACAAATATTATTTCTTTCTTATTTATGTTATGTGAATTTACATATTAATATTCATAATAACTCTGATCCCAGGGATGGGTTTTATGACAATAATACGTACATTTTTATGAAGTCGGAGAGCCAAACTGTTTTAAATAAAATAAAGTACAGTCGCTTAGATCTTTTAAACTACGAAAAGGATTTTAATGCGGTGTTCATTATAATTTAGAGATTTTTTTTACGAAAGGCATATTATATACAATACATAAAATTAAGTTTATCTTTGGTAGAAAAAAATCAGTGATTTGTAATCAAGTCGTCAAAAATGAATTTCGGGCGCTTACATGGCGTATTTTAAAAGTACCCGATAATATTTGCCAGCACACCGACACTTCTGCGGTTTCATTTGCTCATAAATCGAAATTAGAAACATGGATAACGATATCTTTTACCGATATCTGGAACAGAAGGATATTTACAGTGCTTTGATAACTATGCAAATAACTGGTATCTAGCTTTGGAGTACAATACCTGTGAAAGACGGCTAGCTAGCTTACTAAAGTTGAAAATCCGTCACCGAGTACCTACCTATCCTATATATTTGGCCAGCTGCTTGTTTGAGAGCTAGTCTCTCTATGCTCAGCGGTTTTCCCATCTTCGTTACTGAAAGTAGGTATTAAAGTTCTATTTGGATACTCAAAACAAAGGTTTAATCAAATGCCAATATTTAGATGAAAGGGAAATTAGATAAATTTGATTGATTTATCAAATAGTAATTATTGAGTAAACGTATGTACATTTTTGCCTGTTTTACTCAAGGTCTATCTTAAGCATTGAATCGAAGTTATAAGAATATTTTCAGAATAATATTCTATTAGAGTTGATTACGTGTAGAATCTGAATTATATAAAAGACAGGAAATGATTGACAAAATAAATGTTATAAAGTGCGCATGAAATTTGAAAATTTAATTTAGCACGACAATGAAACAGTTTCAGGGCAAACAAACTGTTGTTTAACTAACATAAAGACCTTTGCAAATAGTAAGCTGTTTCAACGCATTGTCAACAACGGTTATATGTTTCTATGTTGTACTTGAAAGGTACTAGCGGAGTTCTACTGTTCCGCATGCATTTATTACGCAATAATTATTTTCGTCTCATATTAGTGTCAATTCAAACGGCCTATCCAATTGAGGAATTAATGACATATTATTGACAATTCTTTTTAGATATCAATTAAGCAATAACGTAACTTCCCTTTATTCATCTTGAAATAATATTAATTGGACCGATTAAGTATATTGTATAATTAATATATTATAATGGCAAAAGAATTCATAGCTACTTATATAAAACAACTAGCAATGCCCCACGATTTCACCCCTGTTAAAACTTTGGATAGGATTTTCGTAAGATTCGTTCTTAGTGAGCGTCTACATCGCGACAGGAGCAACTATGCTAAATTTCAATAATATATGATGGAGCAGGTACACCGTATGGGCGTATTTCAATACTATGATAGCCTTTAGAGCGGTCTCTTGTACTTGGGCGGCGTATGAACCAGGGTGGTCCCTTAACTACGGTCACACATGAACTAGGAGGGCTTCATTATGAACGACACCATTACGACGGCACATTTTAATAATAAACTGATCACAGTAATCTTAAACAAACAGTGCATCCCCACTGTACGACGTTGAATAATAAAATGTGTGGCATTTTTTTTGTGGCAAAATAAATTGTAAGTATTCATGTTCGTACTGTTATACAATATTAGGTGATGACATTTAAAACTGCAGTAATTATACTGAAAGCGTATAAATTACTGCTCTTGTTCATAGCACTGATATCCAATGTCAACTAACACATATACACTTTCAATATAAGTTACTTGTACTGATAACTTATATCAACTAACACCTAAAATGCGATACAAAGTATGTTATTGCTCTTGTTCATGGTACAGTTAGACGATTTCTGTTAAACCAATATAATGTGTTGATTGACATAGGTACTAAGTAGATATATTAAGTGCATAGATTATTGCTTTTGGGTCTTATATTATTTTTGAGTTGAAGCTATAAAGTTTGTAACTTATTGCTTTTTTTCTTTGCATTGTTACTGTATATAAGCAATGGCTTCATGTTCGGTAAGTCACTTCAGCTTCTTCCGTCTTTAATCGCTCTCTAGCGACCTGATTACGGACCTGTGTTTAGGCCTGCCAGTCAGCTTGAACGGAGAAAGCCTCTATAGGGAGTAGGTAGGAGTAGACATAATATGTAGACGCAGGTGCAGGTCTATGTTTAAAAATTGTAAAGTTTTAAATAAATTCGATTACTAACATAATCAGTTATTTTTATTTAGTTGTCGAATAGGGCCACGTAACAGTACGTAATAAGTTATACTTCTCGGGCGTAAAAAAAAAAACTACTCCAGGAATTTTATCCCACATGTCAAAAACACGATAAAGTTAGCCCCCATTGATAATAATATGAATTTATTTTACTAACTTTTTTATTTATTAATAATGTCATGTTCTATAAATAAACGATATTTTAATTTTTTATTTAACTTAAAAAAAAGACAGAGGTTACTTACTCAATTCGAATTCACATATATATCTTCATAGCTTCTTTGTTAATTAACCGATTTGGATGAATATTTTTTTATTGGATAGAAGCTACTTCAAGGATGTCCGATTATAATTTAATTGGCATTGGACTTTCAACTTCGGAGATACACAACTCATTGAAGTTGGTTTTCTTTTTTGTTGAATGTTTTCTTGTAATTGTAAAAACAATGTTTATTTGTAGGACTTTATTTGGATGTTTATTTAAAAAACGTTAATATAATTTTACCCGATAAAAAAGTTAGTAAAATGAATTCATGTTATAATCTAAACGCGCCATAAGAAATATAACGTCAAAAACAGTTATAAATAATAATAAAATAATATCGGTTGGTATTTACGGTATATTATAATTATAATCAAACCCATATCAACAATACTGAAATTAGTCTTCACCACACGATATCGAGTAAGCGTAAAATTCGGAATTACCAACATAAGGTTTCTACGATCCACCTCTGAACTAATTAGTCTCGGATAAGGGACATACATCACACAGGGCGGGTGTGTCGGGGGCTAAATTAGCCGTATCGCGTTAATTGAAACGGGGACAACTTTTGCGGTGTGTGTGACCGTTCGCAGGGATGGTGATGATACTCATATACTTAGGTAACTTGAACCTTTACAATTTGTAAATGACCCCATTACAGGTGGTAGGCTCAACGAAATACTACTCGTAATAGGGAACATGCATGAAATAAAAAAATTGGTAAGATATATTTTTTGACTGAAATATATTTTCGATTGTGTATAAAAATCATGCATATACCCAATTCTCATTAAAATATTTGATGTCTTAATATTCTTGTAATAACATTATAGCAACCGACATAAATCAATAATAATAAATAGGTTGTTTCATAGCAAAGTACAGACACCCTCAAGCTGAAAAGCTATACAAACCCTAAAGGTGCGTTCCAAAAGCTGTGTGGTGTTCATACTTCTTCAGTACGAACTTTTTATAGGTGTATTGAGATGTAATATTTAAAAGAATTTAAAATGTCACAGAATATGAAATTGGAGCTATATAGATACACAATACGTTTTATTATTATTTATTATTTATGCCCTTAGCTGCACTAGAGAACTAGTTCTTCCGCTAGGCTTAGCGGGCTATCTTTGGCCACATCGGGTGAGTATGTGGCCAAACGCCAAACAACAATTAATTAATTAATTACTTTAAAATTAATATTTTCGATACCTAACAAAAATTATTAAGAGCTTTCTCATTTGGAACGACAATGCCCCAAATAATATATATTCAACCAACATGTAAGAGGCGCCATCTATTTACATGTTTAAATAACATGCCACCCGTTTGATTGTTTATATTTTGTAACGTGTAAAATATTCGCACGAGTTCGTCAGTAAAATAAATTACATACGTTACAAGTACATAAATACATTCGTTCTTAATTATGGGCGATAAGGGTCGAATTTACACGTAAATCTATATCTAAACCTTCAAGGTAAATATTTATTTTTCCACTTACAATGAGAGCCCTCCGTGAGTTAAGGAAATTCGAAATGAGAATTAAACGGAAGCTATTGTGAGAGTAACAAAGTAAAATACCTTTTCATTTAAATGTAAAACCTTTAGATGAAAACAACATTTATTAGTTAGGTTTCATTTCGTGGAAATGTTTCGATGAAATTGTTTTATGATTTCTGCAATGCGGGTAGCATGCGACAATGCTGAGGGATAACTATATTGACGCGAGAGTGCTGTCAGGGGAAATGTGCTAGCTTTAGAAATTAAAAGGAGTGTACACACGTGTGATTATTACTTTTTGTTATTTTTATTACAAAATCTGGGAAAAGTAATAAGTACCAGTTTACAGGATAAAATATTAAAAAAAGTATATACTCGGCCACAGATTTACATACATTTAGATTTAGATGTGATAATTCAACACAACACAACAGTATACACAGTGTAACATTTAAATGGATCAATTAAGGGAATCCTTAAACTATAAGAGATAGGGAAATATGTTCTACACAACCATTACCTCGATTTTAAAGATAAGAAAATCTGCATTCATTGATTTTCTAGAAAACAACACGAGTCGGAAATCGAACCTAATCATTTGAGAAAAAAAAATCTTTTTATTCATCATTATATTTAATAATTTTATTAATTAATTGATAGTGTAGGTTGTAAGGAATATTATATTGCTAAGAAATCCTGTGTTTTTAAATTAAAAGAAAATTCTGAATTGAATTATTTTGTTTTGAAACCTTTAAAATAAGAGCCATTCTTGGATACAATAGTAATCAATTATTTTAGGAAATGGTTTAGTGTGTTTCATAGGGTGAGTTTTTGATGCTAATAAATACAATCGACTTAAAATTGCAGTTTAGGTCTATAGTTTTGTGGTATGAATAAAAAGGTGGTTATTCGGTGAATATTAGCGATTCAAAGTAGACTAAGGAGAGGGGGAGGCTAAATAGCCCCTTATAGTAACATAAAGATAGATGCCTGGCGACAGATTTTCAACTTGGAGAGTAGTTGCAAACTAAATGAATACTAGAAAAGGCCTTAAAGAAAAATCAATCAGAAAGGAGTATCAGAAATGTGTGAATTATATCTTTGAATACGTAAGAGGTTGAGGGGTGTTAGGATCTGTATCTAACTGGGTATTGACAATTAGAAACTCGACATAGTGACTCTCTTTTTGTTTGCCCCTTTCTGGGATCACCCGGCATTAATCCAGCTACCGAAGGGGTTGCAGGCCGGCGTGACAGCGGTGACCGGTGATGGATTGCCAATTTCTTAATGATCACCGTTGTTTTTGGATTGTACTATGCTCACCATTAGGCACCGTACCGTCGTTTTGCTGTGCTACTATAAAAACACAATATCTGTTAACACAATCATCAATAAAACAACCAAGTGTTTGTCTTTAACAAGAATCGATTTTAAATTCTTGCAAAGTTTAATACTACGTAAGTAGTTTATAAAATACTTGTAAGACAATTGAAAATTCGTCGCAACCGCCCGCGCCAGCCCACTCGCGTTTAAGCCGGCATGTGCATGACATGTGTACGCTACTTAAAATGTCCGTCCGCCATTGCCGTTTTTATTTTATTTCCCCACCTCGGTGCTGCGCCGTGAGAAATTCTAGTTTCGCAGATATTGAGTTACCACGAGAATTTACAAATAAAAGTATAGTGTTTTTCTGTGGTTGACGTGCAAGCTCTTGTGTTGAGTCGTTTCACATTCGGAATTATTTGTCGTCTCAATGTAACAGTGTTGTTTTGCCCTGTAACATTAAGAAATTAAATAAAATTAAAAAAAGCCTTTTATTTACTACAATACTAATACAAATAATAAAGCTAATATAGTATGCTACTAATATATAAACAATCTCCTTAACTATTTCCTAATCAACGTATTAATCGCTTATATTGTATTATTCGCCTCTGCGGCGTAGGCCTCCCCCAAATTTTTCCATTCGTTCTTTCTTTTCTCTATTCTAGTCCATTCCCAACCACACCTTTCCTTAAAAATATTGCGCCATCTATTCTTTGGTCTTCCTTTTTTCCTTTTACCAAGAAGGAATTCTCTCTTAGCTTTTTGTGTTGCAGAGTGTAATGATTTATTTTAAATTATGTTTGGATAATTAAGGTATGCCATAGATTCGACACTTCGCGTGTTCTTTTTTCGAAAATAATGACAATATTTACATGCATGTTTGAGAAAAGCACTATATCGATGGTTTTCTGATGCAACCTCGTAACTCGATTTTTGACGATTTTGAGATTTAATCGGAAAATTAATCAATAAATATAGTCGCATAGGTATGTAAAGTTATAAATAAAAATATAAATTCAATCCCGTATCTCAGTTCAAAAAAAAGTGTCAAGCGCAACCTCGTATCTTAAAATACAAGTTGGCGCATATCGATGGCTTTCTGACGTAACCTCGTATCTCAGAAACTACGACTTTTCAGGAAAGACAAAAAACGTTTTATAATGAAATTAAAAACATTTTTTAACAATTTTTTTTTATTTAAAAAATATTCAATCTTTTGACAAATTTTTGAGACTAAGTATAGTATGAAAAATATTTAATCATTATTTTTTCTTTCATTTTCTGAGATACATGTTTGTTGCGGAGAAAAAATGTAGCATACGTGTTTGCGTAACATTCTTTTCTAATAAGAGTACATGAATAAATTTATTAAATTATTTTATTTTGAGAACAGATCAACTTTTTAAATCATTCTTTATCAAATACAAATGTTTTTTTTTTTTTAATAATGTTAGTTTTTAATTACTTGTTTCATTAATAGATACCTTCAATCACTTTAATTGACTTTTCAAATAGAATTATAAAATTAACAAATGATAAAATATTATCTTTCATCATTTACAGGTATAATAAGGTAATAATATAATTCTCATTTCTCATGTAAGAAGGTAATTAAATAGAATAAATTTTCATAATCCATCGTACGGTAGTGACGGCACTGTGTCTGATGGTAAGAACAGTACAATTAAAATACAACGGCGATCACTAAGAGATCCGAAATCCATCCATATACAGTGTAAACTCTTTATAACGTTATACTTTATAACGATAAACTCCCTATAACGTTGAAGTGATCCCAACTTGGTTGGTTTGCGTTAAAACCCACATATTGAAACACTCTTTATAGCGATACGCCATTCTCTATTACGAAGAACTGTGTAGGAAGACGATTCCACCACACATCTAGATATGAATAGAATACATAAAATAATACAAAACAAGTACTAGCATAGCAAAAAACGTCGGACAAAGTTATCAGACTATATGTGTAAACAATAATTTATAAGCATTTATTATTTAAGACATACATATTAAAAATTCTTGTTAATTTGGTTGATTTTTGGTCACTCCATATAACGATAACTCTTTATAACGACAAAAAATACTCAGTCCCTTGAGTTTCGTTATAAAGAGTTTACACTGTATATATATATGTAATTGGTTTCTCGGAAATGGCTCCAACGATTTAGATGAAATTTCGAGTATAAAAGTGTCCTTTTTTTATACCGGGGCCAAGCTTGGTCTCCCAGATATTATAAATAATACATCGTATTACTGTTCACCAGTTAAAACGAGAATGCCCCGCTCTTTTTTTTCTGACACACTATTCTATATATATATATAGCCTTAGGGGTTCTATCCAAAAACAGAGCTGCTGATGGCTTTTACAGCTTTACCGGACTTAACCCCGCTCTTTGTGCGCTACGCCTTATAATTATATCCTTCCACGTAGTCCGATCAGTAGGGTAGTTATGAATATCCATTTATTAATATACCCCACTCTATTAAACGGTATGATATTTAATATGAAGTGTTGGTGGAGGAAGGGGGCACTTGTAACAATATATACTGGCTGATCCAGAAACGCGATAAACCAAAACATGAAGCGTAGGTACCACAAATAGCAGTGTTACACCTGGTGTATGGTGGTCGCACCCAGTCGGGCACAATTGTCGTGTTGTACCACCTAGTCACCACCAATAAAAAAACTAAAAGACTAAAATATCCATCTAAAGAAAATTATTAAATCACATTTTTACAAGGAAAAGTTATAGTAACAGTTATGAATGAAAAGATATTGTCTTGGAATTTGAATACTAATACTATTAAGAAATTACCCACTTAATTATTTTATTATCTGAATAAAATGAATACCGCTTTTGTTCTATAAGCTCCCAGTATACAGAATCCGAATCCTCTACTGTGTATCACTGTCAAACAACTTCTATTGTACCATATTCATAAATGAAAAGAAAATACAAAACTATTGTGAGTATTATTTAAAAGCACAAAACAATTGCCAGTCATTTTGAGGTCGCCGCGGCAAATTATTTGCTGAACGTCTAATCTGATTAATGATTGTTTTGTCACCGTAGTCGAATTACGATCCTGCGTGGACAACGGCATGTATCTCAATGCTGCCTGTTTCTTTCTTATGGCAAAGGAATAAGGTATATTGTTGTATTTAATCAGATATATGACGTTTGTATGGTTTGGTACTCGTGACGTTTACAAATGGAACACAGATGGACACAGGGTTATATCGCGAACGACATAATTGATGGGCCGATACGGTTGTTGGTTGCCGGAATATTGGCAAAAGTACTCGTAAGTTATGGTAAAAGAACAAAAATTAGTAATTTTTACTTAGTTAAATTGATGTATATTATAAACAAAAAAAGGTAGTCATTTCGGACTGCTGACAGAAATGGATAACAGATTTAGATGTACCAATTAATAGTAGTACCAAAAACTAAAATTCATAATTTGTAAATTCATTCAACATCAGTCTAGTTTCATATTTATCGGCCATAAGTAACACGTCATACTTATAATTATAAATATACTGTCCAAATTAGCATGTCAGTGGTAAGAGAGATTTACCGATCCAGAAAATCGCATATAAAAGATTCACTTCAAAAAACATTTAATAGATTCCAAATGACCTTTTTTCGACGTATAATAATATTGATCGACGCGAAGTTTAGTCGTTAGTTGAGTATTCAGTTAATTTGTGTGTTTCTTTTTGCGCACACGAGAACATAATATTTATGTTAATTTACAGCAGTAATTAGGTGTTAAATATAAAGTGTTCGACGATAATGAACTATGAAGTGTCAAAGTCAACAGGACGGTTTTTTCAGATTTCTAAAATAGGAATTCCGGAACAATGTTCTATTGGCGTCATTAAAAGTAATATTACATTTCTCTTCAGTTTTACCTTAACTACGCCCTTGTTGCGATTAAAATAATATAATTAGAAAGTAGGTTTTTGAATATTTTTTTTTAATGATAAAAAGGGGGCAAACGGGCAGGTGGCGCACCTGATGGAAAGTGATCACCGCCGCCCACATATATCCGCAACACCAGAGGGCTCGCAGATACGTTGCCGGCCTCTTATGGAAGATTATAAGCTCTCTTCTTGAAGGTCACCAGATCATAACGGCTCGGAAAGACCTCAGGCGATAGCTGGTTCCACAGAGTGGTTGAATGTTAGGTATGCATAATTTATTATAAGATTTTCTTAAGAAAGAAAATTTTTACCGTTTAATCCTTTTTCGAAATGAAAAGACTAGCGTGCCATCTATTGTAAACTACTAATCCTACTAATACAAAACCTTCGCGGATGTGTGCACATCAACTTAAAATAACTATGAGTGTAAGAGCTAAAAATATGTTTTAAACTGACATAATTAATTTAAAAAAGAAAATAGATTTACCGTTTATCTACTGTCTTATCTGATATTAAGTGACGATGTGGTCCAAGATGCTAAGCTAAGCTTAGTCGTAGGAAATCTCTCAGGTGCAGCTGCCGAAATACGCATATAGACGACAAATTTTCAACTTGAGGGTGATAGCTGGCCAGGTGGTAGGATATTAGGAAATCCTTTACAACCATGCTATCGTTTCATTTCGATATTTTCCTTACCGAAAGCTCAGGCTAATTGCAGGGACTCGAACCTATGTCGATCGACGCGGTTGCTTCCAAAACCAGCATTGCTTTCAACATGACATACATACCATCATACGTATATCTCCGAAGGGTTAGTCAGAGGTGTACTAATCTGTACACCCACAGATTGCTGGGTATGTTTTTAGGTCACATATAATAGGGAGAGAGCCTATTGCCGTTAATCGGGCATAAAGCCAAACTCTAAGCTGTTCTGAAACTTTCATAGAAAAACTTAGTAACACTTTGCTCGACTTGGGAATCGAACCTAACATAATAGTCACGCTTAGAACCACTAGGCTACTGAGGCAGTTGGGGAGTTGAGGTTTCCAAAATATTATAAATTTATTATTAAACAATATTGGACAGCCTTTGACAGTTCTTCTCAGACAATTGTATACATACAACAATTGTTAGAATAAGTTTATTGTATATATTGTATAAACACAACAATCTTATCCACCATAGTTCTGAATATGACCACGTATGTGTTTCTGTTCACGTCCCGAGCGCTTTTGAAAATATAAGAGAAATACAAATATTTAAAGCAGGCTTGCAATGAAACTGCTACCCGGCGGCACCGTTCATATTTATATCTACTAAACGTTTATGAGGAAAGCTGCAAATGTGTATGCCGGTGTGGTGTTTGTGCAGAAAAACTACTCAAAGTGCATTATAAAATATTTAAAAGTTTCAACTTAAAAATACGTATGACATAGAAAAGACCACAAGTGTGTACACATTTTTAATATTTTTGCTAATTTATTTCTTAACTTTGGCTTCCCAATACATTCTTGACAATGTAATGTATGATAGCAAAAACTTATGTAAGCTAGGTTTTGAATATGACCGGCATAGTATTAATACTAGAAATAAATAAAATTAGTCATTTCGTGTTTTACACTTAGAAAGACTAATAAAAGTTCTTAATCTTAGCTCTTAAATTCTATAAGACCCCTAAATACTGATTTGCTGGATAATATGTACAAGAGCCATGTCAAGTAGGTTTTAATATCAAAAATTATAGGATGGAATGTTAGTTACGTCCGGAAATGACATCACGTTGTCTAAGTTTTGGGATAAAATATGGTGAAAACCCTTCGTGCCATATGAGTATTTCGATGTATCTCAAAACAAGGCAAAACCACTCACCTTCAACTCTAGCTTCTTCATATGTTCGAGGATCTCCTGCGCAGGTTCAATCACGCGATATGGTCCAATTAGTATTAGGTACCTATTTTATTGTTTATAATTTCTTCATCTCAACAGTGAAGATGGTTGCGGCGTGGGGTGTGAGATTATCCAACACACATTTTAGCGCAAACATATAGCTTAATAAAATTCAAGTCAAAACATAAAACATATTCGAAAAAATTAATGTAACCTTATACATTTCACTACTAATTTAGGCTTTATTGAGAAACCTTAGATGTTAGACATCATTATTTGTAATAACTGGATATTTAGTTTCAATAGCAATTTAACGTAGATACAGAAAACACAGTTTATTAAAAAACATTTTCAGTAAATAAACAAAAAAATGTAACTTTTATTACCCGTTTGGCTCCCGAACATCACAAAAATGAACGTAAAATTGGCATATGGTACTCTATGTTATCCCAGGGAGTAGTTTATTAAGTGCGTGTTCTTATGATATTCTCAATCGTGGTACAGGACAATTACGCCTGGATCGCAACCTTTACACACACGGTAGGTCCCCTTGTGTTGCTTTTCTACAATCGATAACGCTAACGAAAACGATAAAAATGTATGGAATAAACATACCTCATTGTCAAATCACGTGATCAAATATGTCAATTCCATATTTTTTTTCGTTTTCTGTTAGTGTTAACGATTGTTGAAAGGCAACTTGGCTAGGCCCTAAGATATAACAGCCGACATAGTAGCACGCTTACGCGTATCGCTTTCCAGGATCAGCGGGTATATAATATATACATATTATCTAGTATCATTATCTATTATCCATTAATGAAGTGGAGTAGTTGGGAATTTATACCCGACCATACCTGTTACAGTGCCTCTTATTTGGTTTGTCATTTCGGGATCAGCCAGTGTATGTCCAGCTTCTGCCATGGCAGCGACAGCCAGCGATGGACTACCGATCTCTGGGTGGTCGCCAGTGTTTTAAGCGACTTCAAAAAAGTTACTCTAAAGTCTTGACATAGTTCTGTTAGCTGCTAACAGAATACTCATTTGGAAATTCAGAAATGTTCCGTCTGTTCAAATATGCGGGATGATTTTTTTTTCACTAATAAGATTCGATATTAACATTAATTGCATTAAAAAACCTTTCCCTTCTTTGCGGTTCATGCACATCACTACGCTACTGATACTACGCTACGCTACGATAATTACATTATCCTACAACATACTATTTGTGAAGATCAAAAGGGTAAGAATTATACAAAAGTAAATTAATAGAAAGATGGTTACTGATTGAAACGACATACCAATCCGTAATGTAATAAAATACTGAAAGAAATATACATAAAATATGAAGTTATCTAACAATATGGTTTCTATGAAAGGGTAAAGGTATGTTTTAGAGTTGCCCATAGCGGAACCCCGTTTCGGTTCAGTGGTTCCTCAAATAATATTGTATGGTTCAATGGCACATATTCTTGTATCGCATTCCAACATCTTTATTTGGGATAGCGTAAACTGAATAGGGTTGGGTCTTCACTTTTTTATTAATCTTTATAGGTTTAGCGTTGTGGCCACAATCTCCTGTGATCTTAAGTCATTATGTGACAGCTTTTCAACTTGAGGATAGTAGCTAGCCAGTTGGGCATTGCAAAAAACCCTACCATCATGATATGGTTTCATCACGATGTTTTCCTTCACCGAGAGCTCAGGCTTATTGCAGCGATTCGAGCTCACGTCGATTGATGCTATGACACTAAAATTGAAAACACCTTTATGAAATACTTTTTGTTTATTCTTTAAAGGACTAGTTGTGGTCCACGGTCTCGTGTTAGTTGTAATCGATCAACTCTTTACTGTGCCACCGCGCTGTGCCGTTAACGCTGTTGTTGTCATTTACCTTCCTGCCTGCAGCTTACCAGATTGCTTGACTTTAATTGTTACTGTTATGCCCTTTAAAGGCATAAAATAATGTTAGATAGTCTATAGGCTTCCTCAATCCTTCCTCAATAGGCTATAATATGCAAAAGAAATGTTCAAATCTGGTAGTTCCAAAGAATAGTGCGTTCACACAAACAAAAACAAACAAAAAATCTCTTCAGCTTTTTATTATTAGTAAACATAATATAGGACTAGTGCTAGGGCGAAGGGCCAGGCAGAGATATACACTCAAGGTTCGCCGGGCACCTTGTCAGGTCCCATGTAATAGGGGGCGAGCCTATTGCCATTAGTCGGGCACGAAACCAAACTCCGAGCTGCTACTGAGAATTTCATAGGAAAAACCCATTATAACTTTTCTCGACCAGGGATTCGAACTCAGGACCTTGCTCATAGAAGTCGCGCTTTGGACCACTAGGCTAAAGAGACAGTTACAATATTAGTATCCTACTAATATTCGTGATATTTGTATAAATTCTCGAAATACGTTTATTTTGAAACTAAAAAATGTTTGGAATTCAAGGCGACACAAGATAGAGACCATTATTAATCTCAAAGAAAATGTAATAAGTAATTCAGAACGGGTTTCTATGTCAACCCTGAAACAAGATATAAAGGCAGGTCAGGTCATGCGTGTCGGTGAGAGCCAGATTTCTACGTGACTCTTTTGTGATGCGATACCGCCGCGACGGTCAGCGGGTCACCGAGTCGCTACTCTCTCAACAATATTAGTTTTATAGTGGGAACTTTCCGAAACCTATTCATAAGCTTCCTTTGGGGTTTCATTTGTTTTGAGTACACTTATTTAAACTGAGTTATTTTGTTATTGAAACAAAAATATCTTTCACATCTAAATGTCTCGAGAACTGAGTATTAGTCTTGAATCAATTAGGGTCATTATATTATAATGTATATTACATCACATTGTTCTTTTTTATTCTTGATAAGTTTTAGCATTTGGTGAGAATCTCACGTGTTATTAGGTGATGATATGGCTAAAGATGGTAACACGCTAAGTCAAGTAGGAGGAATGGCTCTCAAGTGCCGGAACACACCCATAGTTACTTTGTGACAGATTTTTAACTTGAGGATGGTAGCTAGCCAGACTGGCATTACAAAATGCCTTATCACCATGCTATAGTTTCATCATGATCTTTGTCTTCACCGTAAGCTCAGGCTCATTGCAGGGATTCGATCTCACGTCGATCGATGCAATATCCGAACACAATACCACTGAACAATCATTGTTTTTATATACCGATGCGTTGATTGTATGTTTGTGGACTTTAATTTTTTTTTATACATTCTTACACATACTATGTGGGTAAGTACACACCAACTTTATATTTATACTAGCTGTGCCCCTCGGTTTCATCCGAGTTTTTATCCAACAAATACCGCGCCACCAACGCGACGGACCCATGTAATCATAATTGTTATCACTTCTCGCAAGTACAAATTATTTTAATTTTTCATTTTCTCTTAAACTATGTGTCCTAATTAGATACTATAAAAAAAAATTAAATTGTCTTTATGATGAAATAACTTTGGTTCGTAAGGATTAATATAATAAGCCTAAAAATAAATCTCAAAATCAATTTTTTCTTCAACATAAAAACACGCAAAATACCTTATTGTGGTTTATGCTATTAAGAAATAGGCATATGTTACCGGAGAATTTTTTTAGATATACTAAAGAACAATATTTTTGTAGAATATTATATTTTCGTATCACTAACCATTACGCCAGCGCATGCGGATAAAGCAGTTCGGGAACACTTTCACTTCGACTTACTTAAACAAAAATCAATATTTAAGGCTAGCTGAGAGGTTTAGCTTAGTTCCAGATAGCCTATACTATTCTTAGTGAATCTGGCTATAATATACAAAAAGAATTTTTCGAATCCGACTGCTACCCGTTGTCCAGAGATTACTATGTTTAAACAAACAAAACAAAAAAACTCGTCCGCTTTACTAAATTATTATTAGTATAGATATACACGGACTGACCTCGGAACACGACAAACCAAAAGAAAATCATACATGTGTTTAACACTATGTATGGTGATCGCGATCCCTACCACCCTGCT
The DNA here is from genome assembly GCA_033032175.1 of Saturnia japonica. Classification (NCBI taxonomy): domain Eukaryota; kingdom Metazoa; phylum Arthropoda; class Insecta; order Lepidoptera; family Saturniidae; genus Saturnia; species Saturnia japonica. The sequence goes on along the minus strand of CM065321.1, from coordinate 11,248,129 downwards.
ATATTACTGTATATACACTGACTAATCTCTGAACACGATAAACCAAAAGAAAATTATAGATGATCATATTATAGATATATGACCTTTCTCAACCAAAGTTCTTCAAAATTGGTTCAGCGGTCTAGGCTTGAAAATGCAAAAGACGGGACAGACAGAATTACTTTCCAATATATAAAATTATTCAATTCATTATGCAGGCATTTACCATTGATGGTGTCATTTACAAATTAAAATACTAACGGTAAATTATTACCCAACAGCAAAATAACGACAACAGTTTATAATAATACATTTTTGAAATGAATTCTCTTTCCCTATATACCTGTAATAAATTCGCTCTTTCTATATCTTTCTATGTTTCTCTATAACAACTGATACTTTAGTAAGATAAAAATTACAAAAGATCGACTGTTGTGGTTCCTATTTAATTTTCTATTTTAGGAATTGTTATATTGTTAATACAAATGCGAAAGTGAATCGAAAAAAAAAAATTTTTTTTGAGAGATCAGTCTTTTAGACATCGATTTTTTTGGGAATTGATTCATAAGAGTTCGATTCGAATCAATCTTTTTCGAAATGAATTGCTATCTCTAGCAGCGGCGCAGCTATATTCAACTGACAATATCCAGCATATGCTGACCCCCTTTTAATATGATTTATCATATAGATCTGAAGTCAACTTATATTGCAAATTGCAATTTTTTAAACTCTTCATTTTTTAACTTTATGAAAGGTTTCGATCATCATCGTTTAACAAATCATAATATACAGATAACTAAAATTTCAGTCAATTCAACTGAAGAGTTATTTTATAGCATATATATAAAAAAATATTCGACGTGATTTTTTTAAATTGATATAACTTTTTTATTTATGAATTTATTGAAGTAAAACAAACACTAAATGTTAAGTGAACCTTACCAGAATATATTAGTGAAAACCGTTTCCAAATCGGTTAGGCCGTTTCTGAGATTAGCGCGCACAAAAGTTGGCAAACATACAAACAGACAAAAATTCTAACAATCATTGTTTTGGGTTCTCCTGCGTTTATAGAGACCCCCAATAATAGTTTTTTTCATATATCTTCTATGTACAGACATCGATCAGTTACGTTTTTATTATATGTATAGAGATATAGATGAAAGAAAAAGTGTCCGTCGAAAAGCGTCAAATTAGGATGGCGCGACGGCGCGGTGCTGCGTCGCAACAAAATAATGCAATCGTACAGGTGTCGCCGTCGCTCACTGTTCCCCTTTATTCATTAACAAACGGGAAGTGGGTTCACCCTCGTCGAGTTAATTCAGGTGCTCGGGATTACCTGCGTTTCAATTTACACGTTATGGCTAATTTACTTTCGCTCACTCACGCCTGCGATACGGGAATAAATTTGTTCCCCGATGGCGATTATTCCGTTGAATCATGGAACGAGGGATGCGTTTAGCTGAGGAATTACGCTTTAGCGTCGTGAAGTGTGCTATATTTTCTATTTAATAAATTACGTGTCATCTTATAAGTGATGGGCGTCAACGTTTCAGATGTTTACCTTAAAATTTTAATCAAATGAGATTAACCATAAATAAGACGGATCAGCGCAAAAGTGTGGTTTATAATTATTGTATTGTTCCATGTAATGTTTGTTAAATTTCAATTATAACATAATTAAATCTTTTCCCTGTTAAAAGTATCAATTCATTAAACACAAATTGATATCATTATTAATATTATAAAGTTCAAGAGATTCCTTTTTTTTTTTTTTTTTTTTTTTTTTTAATTTATTTATTTTAGGTCGCTTTTTAACATCTCAGGTGATTAGCGACCACGATTAACAAAACACATTATAAAGTACTGTAGATTAAAATAGTCCATAAACATTTATCATTTTCAAAAAATTTAAGATTTGAGTACATCCATCTTTATTTAAACAGTCTTTTAAATTATTAGGAACTTTACACAACCGTTTTTCCTGGTCAAATGCTGAACATTCTACTAATAAATGTAGGACAGTCAGGTCTTCTCCACATTTGCATTTGTTTCTATCAGTTTTAGTAATTAGATAAAGATGTGTCATTTTTGTGTGCCCAATACGCAATCTGGTGATAATCACTTGTCTTTTCCTACAGGTAAAGGCAGTAGGAAATTTTTCAAAAATTGATTTTCTGATATTAAATAACAAAGTTGTATTTTCTGTCTTCCAAGAATGATCCCAAAGGGTTTTAATTTTAAGTTTAAAGTATTTATGTAATTCACTAGGAGTTGATTTATTTAAATGCCAATTTTCACTCTCATTAGTTGCATGTCTCGCCTCACTATCTGCCCTTTCGTTACCAATTATTCCTTGATGACTAGGAATCCATATAATTTCAAATTTGCTATTGTTTTTTAGTATATTTATCATTTTTTGCTTGATTTCTGTGATAAGAGTGTTTGTATTTTTTACATTTTGTAAAGCTGTCAAGCATGATTTTGAATCGGTATATATTATATATTTGTCTACACTAGATTCATTAGATATAATTTCTAAAGCTTTCAGAATAGCTATTGCTTCACAACTGAAAATTGAGTTAAAATCGCCAAGTCTGTATCTGTAACTATTATCACCAGTTACCACTGAACATCCTGATCTTCCATTTATAACTGCCCCATCCGTGTAGATGGTCTTACAGTAGGTATATCTACTATTCACTTCAGAAATAGATTTTTGTATATGCATTGCGGTGTGTCATCTTTGTAGTTTTTAGCTATTTCAAGATTAATTGGGGGTTCAAAGTTTTCCCATGGACCAGAGGTAAGTAATTTCTTTGGGAATATTTTTGGTATTGTAAGATTCAATTCTTTTAAGTATTTGGTTGCTCTGATTCGTAAAGGCTGTTTTAAATTTGGTTGAAGTTCATATTCTATGTCTACAGCTGTTGTTTTAGTGTAATTTTGGTAAGTTGGATTTTCAGGTCGAGATAAAATATTTACAGCGTACATAATTACAAGTTTCTTTCTTATAAATTCTAATGGCATTTCTCCAGCTTCAGCTAAGACGCTCTTAATTGGACTTGTCTTAAATGCACCAATACTCAGTCGAAGAGCAGTGTTTTGAATACTTTCTAGGGATTTAAGTGAACGTTGTTTTGCAGAATCATAAATTACAGAACCGTAATCTATTTTTTGTCTTATTAAGGCACGATATGTATTTATTATACAATTTCTTTCAGACTCCCATGTTGATGATGATAAAACCTTTATTATGTTCAACCTTTTGTAGCATTCTGCCTTGAGATTATTTATATGTGAATTCCAAGACATTTTTTTATCAAAAATAAGTCCTAAAATTTTCAATTTATTTACCTCTTTAATACTATGCCCATTTAATGTTAATTGCACGTTTCTAGTTTTATCTTTCTTATTTGTTAAAATTATGAATTCAGTTTTAGTTTTAGAAAATTTAAAACCAGATTTCTTGCACCATTCCTAAAGATTATTCAGTGTGTTTTGGATAAGTTTTAATGTAGGTTTTAATGTTTTACCACTACAAGTTATTGTCAGGTCATCAGCAAACAGAAATCCCTTTACTGGTTTTTCAATATGTGAGAGGACGTCGTTAATAGCCAGTAAAAATAATATTACGCTGAGTACCGAACCTTGAGGTAAACCGTTTTCCATACAAGCAGGATTAGATATTGTATCCTGGATTCTTACTTTTATAGTTCTTTCTGAAAGGAAGTTTCTAACAAAAGCTAGGGCATTTCCATTAATTTCAATATCTTGTAATATTTTAAGAACTCTGTGTTTCCAAACCATTTCATAAGCTTTTTCAATATCTAATGCTACGATTACTGTATAATTATGATTTGCAAAACTGTCAAGTACTTCACTTTCAATACTCATTAAATGGTCGGTTGTTGATCTAAATTGACGAAATCCATACTGAAATGGTGACAATTGTTTATTTGTTTCTATGTACCATCTGATTCTTCTAGATATTATTTTTTCAAGTATTTTACACATATTACATGTAAGAGATATGGGTCTATAACTGGTTTTTAAACTGGATATTTTTCCTGGTTTTAATATCGGAACTACTAAAGCTTCTTTCCAACTATCAGGAAATACTTGTTCTTTATATATATAGTTATATATTTGAAGTAAATACTCTAGTGCCCTGAATGGTAAATGCTTAATTATAATATTTGATATATTGTCTGGCCCTGGACTAGAATTACCGATTTCAGAGCATATTAATAACAATTCATGCATAGATATTTCTTTGTTGATAGGACTGTAATTATTATATACATCAAAATATGTATCCAACTCCTGTCTAGTTTTGTATTCAACGAACTGTTCATCATAATTACGGGAACTAGAATTAGTTGCGAAATTTTCAGCTAATAAGTTTGAAGTGTTCATAGGGTTAGATGTATATGTTCCGTCGGTCTTTTCGAATACAATATTGTTGAATTTAATGTTGCGGTGGTTCAGTTTTTGTATCTTTTTCCACATATCCCCTATGAGGGTTTTGTTATTAATTGATGAGACCCAATTTTCCCAATATTTCTTTCTATTTTTTTTAATTAGTCTTCTATAATACGCTCTCTTTTTCTTATATTCGATTTTATACATCGAATTCGGATCATGTCTGGCATATCGCTTAAAAAGTTTAAGGGCCTTTTTGGTTTCTCTAATTGCGTTTTTACACTCATCGTTCCACCATGGCAAACAATTTTTCCTTAATGTACCGGATGTTTTAGGTATTGATTTGTCAGCTGCCTTAAGGATGGCTTCAGTAAACTTTTTGACTATATCATTGACACAGTCTTCAAAAATTTGATTTGAAAGTGTTAATTCAGAGATAAATAATTCAACTTCTTCACGAAACATGGCCCAATTTGCTTTATCGAACTTCCATTTCTTTGGTAATCTAACATTGTTTGATAAATGATCATCAATAAATTGAGATCTAATTGAAATTGGGTAATGGTCACTGTCATACAAATCTTCTAGAGCATTCCATTCAAAATATGAAGTTATATCTTGTGAAGCCAAAGTTAGATCTATATTACTTGTACGACCAGTATTGCTGTCAAAGTGAGTAGGTTGGCCGTTATTTAATAAAAATAAATTATTATGTTCATCAAGCCATTCCGCTATTATCTTACCTCGGGTATCACATTTGTCGGAACCCCAATAAAAATGGTGGCCGTTAAAATCGCCTAATATTATAAAAGGAGCTGAAAGCTGGCAGATGAGATCATTTAAATCATTTTTGATGAGAGGATTACTATTTGGCAAATAGACGTTACATAGTGTAAGAGTTAAAGGAAATTTAATTTTTATCGCAACTGCTTCTAAATTGGTATTTAATGTTATTCTTTCTGGGATTGTGTGAGATTTGATAAAAACAGCCACTCCACCACTAGCCCTATTACTTTGCATTCGATTTTTGTAGAAATGTTCGTATCCTGTTATAGAGGCACAGTTGTTAGAAGTGAAATTTGTTTCTTGTAAACAAATACAAGTTGGACACAAGCGATTTATTAATACTTTCATATTTTCGAGTCTTTTGAAATAACCATTTCATTCCATTGTAGTATATCCATACTAATTAGGTATACTTTAACTATAATTAATTTGTAATATAAAGTATTAATATGAGTTATTGGTTCTTATCAGAATTCATAAATTGGGTAGCAATCAGCATTTCATTTAATTTTCTCGTTAAGCGTGAACATCTATTTTTCAAGCTTTTGTTCATTTTGCAGTGTAGTTTGTTACACATTTTAATGAGATCTTTTACATTATCTGTATACGAATATACCAATTCATTAATACTTTGTTTTCCTCGACAGTTGTCTAATAGACTTATAAACTGATCTAAGTTAATAGGGAACATATTTTCGTTGTTTAATTCAGTCATAATATTTTCTATATTTTTCCAAATTTCTTCGTCAGTCGTTTCGCTCTTCTTTAGTTTTTTCTTTGCTTTTGTTTTGATTTCTACATCTTCTAGTGAAATATTGCTGCTCGTGTCATCGGTTTCAAGCTCCATTCTATCAGAGTCATTTTCTTGTGTATTATGTGTAATAATTTCTACTTTGGAGGAGTCGGTTGTAGTAGTTGAACGATTTCGTTTTTGCCCTTTTAGATTAATCTGGGACGGTTGTGGAAATTTCTGTGTTATTGGAATGGGACATACAGGTTCAGAATGGGGTTGAGTAGGTATTAGATCGTCGTTTCTGTTAAATATTTCATTAATTTCTTTAGATAATTGATTATCCGTTTCTTGAGGGTAGTCTTGAATATTTGTTATATTTTGTGGACAATTTTTCGCTAAATGACCTAACGTATTACAGGTAAAACATTTCAGAGCATCAGTAGATGTATAAATCCAGTAGTTGGTCCCTTCAAACGTTATTTGGAATGATTCTGGGAGACGTGTGTCATCTTCTGGGCTAATATATAATTGTCTTCTAAAACTTAATATATGGGAAAATCCTGGGTCCTTTACTCCTATTTTCATAAATGTTAGTGGGGACATTACTCTTATATTTAATTCTTCGAATTTTTGTTCTATGACGTAATTGGGTATGACGGGACAAACGTTTGATAAAACAATTCTTTTATTTCTTGTAATCAGCGGTTTAATTTCCAAACTATTGTTTTTAATAATAATCTTTTTATTTTCTTCTATTAAGTTATCAGCTTTTTTTTGGAGTCCATATAAATACATATACGTGCATTCGATATGCGAGATATGAATCGTATAGATGCCGCGGGTGTTATAGATGACAATGCAATGACATACTCTCTGAGTGTTATTCCGTCAATGGAATCTAGTATAATGGCTTGATCTTTCTTCGGAAAACAAGTGGATGAAGTCACATTTGCATAACTTGATGCGTTGGGTACTTCTTGAGACATTGAGGGTAGTTGTGACATTTGTGGTTTTTGAGACATTGAGGGTAGTTGTGACATTTGTGGTTTTTGAGACGTTGAGGTTTGATACATTATTATGTAAAGGGTCTCCTGTTACCAGGAGTTACCCAGTTTACATTATTTTAACGTGATTATAAGTAAATAATAACTTGTCGCGTAAATTCAAAACAACGATCGCGGGGTCGAACGGAGAGTGAGACACGCGCGTCCGCTGTGACCACTTACGCGGAACTGCCTTATTTTTTTGTTAGTTTGAACGCGTTAATCTCTGGAAATATCAGTCAGATTTGAAAAAATATTTTTAAATTTTATAGTCTTCTAGCTGTACCAATGACTTCGTTCGCGTGGACTTTCGTATACGGCAACAAAAGCGGCGGAGAGGACTGACTCTTAAGTGTAGCTGCCGGACCACACCCATAGTTAATTTGTGACAAATTTTTAACTTGAGGATGGTAGCTAGCCAGACTGGCATTACAAAATGCCTTATCACCATGCTATGGTTTCATCATGATGTTTTTTTCCATCGAAAGTTCAGGCTCATTGCAGGGATTTAAACTTAAATCGATCGACGCGGAGTCCGTACACGCTACCAACTGAGCCACCATTGCATCATTGAGTTGGTCAAATAAATTTAACATCGGTGAAACAGCTAATATAAATTTATAATCTAAAATAATATCATAAGACTTGTTTCCAGGGCTTCTAATAAACAAAATCGTAGTAATAATTTACTTACCATAATGGGTATATATTTTGTTAGAAAAACTTGGGGGATATGTAGGACCAAAGCAGCATCACCTGTTACGTGGTGCATCAAATTAAATCAATTTTTTTTTTTCAATTTAGGCCCAAAGAAGGCATTTATGAATGTCAAAACACTACCACCGGTTCGGAAAAAAATCCTGTCATCGAGAAGACCCGATAAGAAACTCGATCGGGTTTATCAACATCGTATTTTCGGGGTGGCAGGGCTGTTCTGTCTAACTAGGTCGTGACTACTACTCATATGGTGAAATCTCTGTGCTTATCCAGTTTCTATTTATGCAGGCCAGCATAAAAGCGATGACTGGCAATGGATTGACCTTACGGTGGTCGTCAATATTTTTGGGTTGTACTTTCCACTAGGGATGGTTCCGTTTCTTTGACATGACATGACACAATCTCCAAAAAAAAGAAAACCAACTTCAATTATTTTGAAAAGTTCCCCTGTGTATCTACAAAGTTTAAAATCCAATGCCAATGAAATTAAAATGGGATCACCCTTGAAGTATCCTCTTTCCAACAAGAAAATAATCATCAAAATCGGTTCATGAACAAAGAAGTTATTCCTGAACATCCATAAAAAAATACATTCGAATTGAGAACCTGCTCTTTTTTTGAAGCCGTGTGAATAGGAGATTAAACAACAAAATAGACTGACACTGGAAAAATGAAAAGAGCAATTTTTAAAAATAAAAATTAGAATAAATCGTTGACGTTATAATATTTACTTACATAGATTTAATATATACTACATCCATGAATATTTATCTATTGTAAGTCACAAATTTAAGAATAAGGAAGCTACAGAAACTAAACACTGAATAACCTAGATATTTTTTTAGGCTAATATTTGATTACATTCAACTCCTGATGTTATGTAAAATATAATTGAACATTGTAATGCTGTAACAAACTATGCTTAGAGGTTCATCTATATATTAAATACGTGAAGCAAAAGCTTTCGGTACCATTTTAAGCGTATTGCGTGCATGGAAGACTGTGTGATTTGGCATGCTTAAAGTTTATATGGAAAAGGAGTGCAGAAAGCTAAAATTGATCAATAATATCTGTTACTAATATATTAAATTACATAAATAAATACAGCGAATACCAACACGACCAGTGCCATTGAACTTAGACCCCCAAAATATTGACATTGTCACTCAACGAAAATTGACAGCAAGTGATGTAGATAATACTCATTGTTAATGAATACTGCAAATTACAAACAGAAAATAGTCTATGATCAAGAAGTCGCTGGTCGAATTACGACCGTAGGGCGATCGCTAGTTCTATTAAATACAACCTAAATCGTTTAAAGACAAATATTTAAATGAACAAGAATTTAAAAGAATTTTACAACAAATAGTCGACATTATTTTCCTGCAGCAGTGCACTTGAGTACTCCGCTTCTCCCACTGGATTTTATTAGCTGCAATAAAATGTCTCCGCTTTAAGATAATCTCGAAAACTGTCGTCGGATGTAGGCGCTTTAAAAGCCCCGTTATGGTAGAACATTATTTTATTTAAGACTCACTATAGCATTGTGTGTATTCGAAAATAAACGTATCTTAATGTCTGTCTGTGACATCGTTGCACTTAAACGGGTGGATCGATTTTGATCTTTTTTTTTGTTTTAAAAGTGGTTTGATCGATAGTGTTCTTAGCTACGATTCAAGAAAATCTATTGAGCCGTATGAAGATTATCTTTTCAAGTTTACAAATGAAATAGCTGTGCCCGTGGCTCCGCTCGCGTGAACTATAGAAAGTCGGTATTGTGGTGATACGTTAATATCACATTGAATGCAAATAAAATACTAAAAATAACTTCATAATAATATGGCAGGAAAAATGTTGCGAACAAAGTTGAAAATTTATCTCTTTAATGCCGCGACACTGTCGTTCTACAAGTAAGACCTCGAACATTATCCAAAAAGTACTTCTTCAAGACAGAAAATATTTATGTATTCCACTCAGTGACTCAGTGCGTCCTCTTACTCCGAGGTTGCTACAACAAGTAAACTGGAACTCCTTATATTAAACGGCCTATAATGTTTAATAAACCGTGCTTGTAACTAAATATCCAGGTCAAATTTGAAGCGTTTAATCCTAGCAAAGACAGTTTATTGTTACCATATCGCAACGAAATGAAATACATTACAAACTGTACGTAACTGTCTTTGTGATGGATCCTTGCATAATATTGCTTTCAAAGCGGGATTAATTACCTAGAGCGAGGTTCTGAGTGGGTCGAGCGGATGCGGCATTTTGTCCATTACAGTGGTTTTAAACTTTAGCACTAAGAGCTCCTGCGAATGTTCGTGTAAATATATTCGATTCTAATGATAAGTGAGTTAGATCACGTCAATGGATCTATTTTATTCAAGATCATAGAATTGACTTTTGTATATTTTAATAGAAGGAAGTCATACCTTACAATATTTTCATACTTTAAAATAGAATTTTAGATTTTATTTTCACAAGTTTCTTTTTTTTAAATTATTTATGGGAAAACATATGGAAATACTTTAATGAAATATAAATATATTTTGTTAAAATATATCAAAAAGTTTTTTCATATTTTTAATTATATTTAAGGAAAAATTTGCGTTGCGACGTTACGTTACGGATGATACATAATGGTTTAAAATTTATATTGATCAAATTCAAAAAGTTTTACTTCAACTCCGTGTAAAGCCTACACCAATTATATTTCTGATAATTGTAGTTGTCTTTTGACATTATGATTCAAATTATTCTTGTATTATTATTTTCGTGAATTCTTCTATGAAGTACAAAATTGACGTCAAGTGATTTGTAGCTTGGGAAGCGCTGGAACCGAACATGTTAAGTAAACTTGATGTAATCGCCCATTTGTAAACGTCTCGATGCTTCCTTGTGCAGTTTGGATACAAATTGTGCATCTGACCGAATTTAGTCACAGGATTCTTGCCGCTGGCATTATGTCGACGAGGGAAGTGTTTGACTTTTGATACATGGCATGTATTATACATAACGTGACTGCACACTTAGATACACTTAGATTTACATTCTCTCATACAGAAATCGTCAATGGTTTTGTTATCATTTCATTTCTCCAGACTCATCCTGCCTACAGGCCGCGAACTTCTTAAATGTGTGCAGGCAAGGTCTATGAATGTTATCTCAACAGGTCAACCTACATACTGGCCTTCTGATAAAGGTAAAATACCTGACGTTATTGACTTTTGTATCACCAAGGGAATAGCAAAAAATTACATATCCTGCTACAGTTGTTGGAACTTATTATCAGACCACTCTCCTATCTTAGTAGAAATCAAGACTGAGATAAAGGCAACTATTAAAAAATGCACACTGCATAACAAAAGGACTAACTAGTCCCTTTTTAAAATCCTAATAGACAATGCATTTGTTGTACCCATACGTCTCCAAACAGATAATGACATCATAAATGCTGTTGAATTTTTCAATACCAACATTCAAAATGCTGCATGGAATTCGACTTCGATTAGCCATAACAAATTTGTTGAACAACTGTTACCAGTTAATATTCTGAATAAAATCGATGAGAAAAGAGCAATCCGTAAACTATGGCAGCAGAACAGATGCCCCGAAATAAAAAAACGCTTAAACCATAAGGTAAGAGAGCTTAAGCAAATTCTCGAAAGGGATCAAAACTCAAGAATACAGGCATATCTTGAAAATCTTGATGCAACTGCAGCTACAGACTATTCAAAAAGCTACAAGAAAAATTAAACGACCCATATCAACTGCCCCGCATATAAGAAAAACAGACAACAGCTGGGCACGCAGCGACCAGGATAAAGCTAATACGTTCTCAAAACATCTGACCAAAGTTTTCCAGCCCCACCCTTATGAAGGTTTACCGGAACACGAGGCAAACATCATCGAATTCCTAAACTCCCCGGATCTGGATGAAATTTACTGCACTGCAAAAATACTGCACTAGTGCGTTTCTGGACATATCACAGGCATTCGATAGAGTCTGGCATGAAGGCCTACTATTTAAAGTTAAAACCTTGCTACCTAACTACATCTACAAAATTCTGAAGTCTTTTATAGAAAACCGACTTTTTGTAGTCTCAAACAGGGAGGCAATATCTGGCCTCTGTCATATCAACGCAGGTGTTATACAGGGTAGTGTACTAGGACTAATACTCTACCTGATCTATACGTCTGATCTACCTACTTCCGATTGTATTACTACTGGAACATTTGCTGATGATACTGCGGTTTTAGCATCCCACGAGGATCCATCAGTGGCGGCGGAAATCCTGCAAAAAGGACTAAATGACATCTCAACGTGATTAAAAAAATGGAGAATAAAGGCCAACGAATTCAAATCAGTTAATGTCACCTTTACCTTAAGAAAAGGCATCTGCCCACCAGTAAAGCTTAACAACCTAGAACTCCCACAAACAGACCATGTAAGATACCTAGGTTTACACCTGGACAAGCGACTCACCTGGCAAAAGCATATAATGACCAAACGCAAACAACTAAGTCTACAAATGAGGAAACTCTTTTGGCTAATTGGCCACCGGTCACACCTGTCACTGAGAAGTAAACTCCTTATGTACAAAGCAATACTGAAACCTATCTGGACCTATGGGATCCAATTATGGGGAACAACCTGCCACTATTGCCAATATTGAAATTCTGCAAAGATTCCAAAATAAAATGCTGAGGATGATAACCAATGCCCCTTGGTTTCTTACAAATGAACAACTGCATCATGACCTACAAATGAAAACCGTTCATCAGGAAATTTTGCAACATATAAAAACCTACAAGGAAAGAATAACAAACCATCCAAACAGCTTGGCAAGAAACTTGATGGAGGAAAAACAAACAACTCGCAGACTAAAACGGAAAATGCCCCAGGACATACTTACATTCCAGTAAATTAAAGTAGGATGCGACACAGGTCGCATACCGAGTATGCCAATTGAAACTCCGACCAACTTACTATTTATTGTCCTAGAAAGGTGACATAAGATCGAATAACGCAAGTATATATGGATAAAAATTAAAAACCACTAAGTACATGGCAGAATAAGGTACTGCAAAAAATGATTTATATGTTACCGCATAATTTTACAATTCGTTACTTTATAAACAATCTAGCCAGACAGTAAACTGTCGGTAAATTGTGAAAGGATACTAAAATTTCCAATCTATCGGTTGCAATTTCATAGGTTTTGTTAGTTTGAAACTGATCATAAAAAGCCATAACAAAGTATCCGTTAAAAGTTTATATTTTTAATGTCCTGGTATCATATTTTTGCTTATTTAATAGATATAACCTTGAAAATTGTAAATTATTAGTGTCCGTTCACAATCTATTGACAGTTTAAATTCTGTAGTTTGTTTTAAACTAACGGCTCGTACAATTATCCGGTGACATATATATAAAAAAGTTTTAAATTGGGTTCTTTTATATGGAAACATCCTATATCATCGTACGTTGGACACAGACAATTTCACTTTTATATATTACAGATACACTTACGGCTAGAGCGTCTAGCAATTAAGGAAACCAAATAAAATCCAATAGGCAGCATTTGTTGAAAACTGCTAAACCCTAAGCCGAAAGAGCCGAATTTGCATTTTATTAGCATGACATCGGAATAAAACTGTGTTTATTCTGGAATGAGAGCGAGATGGCCCTCTATAAAGAGATCGGGTGGTAACATGAATAAAATGCTACGTTATGTTCGTACATAGTTGATCATTAATATTGATATTTCTATCAATATTTTATAGTAATTTATGTAACTGAAACAGAAATTACAGTTAGAAACTTTATTTTTATTGACACATTAAAATTTCAAAATCTCAAGTTAAAAGTTCGTTTACAATTAATTATACTTGCTGAGCCGTCCCATATTTCGCACAATAAAGTATGTTAACAATCTAATCAACAACTTGTAATGATAGTTAACCGTATTGTCACAACTAGGAACCGCCATTAATATATTTTTATTAAAACAATTTTGATGATGAAAAAACGGAGATATGGCTTTGCCAGGAAAAAAACACTTTTGGGAAATAATATACATATTTATTTTGTTCGTGACAACTTTTGGTTTACATGTTTGCGTATATTAGAAAATATTTTTAATACTATATCTATTATAAAAGAAAATTTATTATAAGGCTTTCAGTTTTAGCTAGTAATTATATTTCAAATTATTAAAATTACTTGATTAAAATATTTCGAGGAATCCCAGTAATATAAAAGTATTGAGTTTATTGGATTAGCCGGATCAAGCTGACTTCATAAATGCTTCGTCGAAAACAATAATAGATCAATGTCGAAAAATGTGAGGCGAGTTCGTAATATCTCAGTAAATATTATTTGCTCAAAGTTTACAATTTGCAAGCCTACGCGACACTCAATCCATCAATGTCAACGAAGAAACACAGACGTTACAACACTTAGACTATAAGTTAGGCGGTTAATGTAATTGTATTTTAATAATAGAATTTTCATGAAACTTTCTACGAAAACGTGTTTATTATACATTGGTTGTTATATTTTAATGAAAAAGGGTGATTTCAGTTTTAAGGGTTCCTACACCACAGTGCCAGCGGTACAGCCGGCGTGCGCGACGTGTTTTTAACACTCGAGTATGCTACAGAATACACAGTAAGCCGCCAGCATTATTTCAGATGTGACAGTTGCCGGCGGCTCGTTTTTTGCGGCAAGCCCACCGGAATAGACAATACAGCCGAGCCGCCGGCATAGTGTGTAGTAATAGCATTAACAACTAGACTTGCGTAATTATATTTGCAAAAGTAATGAAGTGTGGCTCAGGCCATCTTAATTCTAGATTTGTATATGTTTCGGATATAGACTTCTTTAGAAGTGTTATAAAAAAAATAAGAACTGTGAATTTTTACATATTGTAACAAAAAGTCTACAACATGAAGTTGCTTGTTAAATCTGTTGTTTTTTGTGGTGAAGTTAGTCACCATCGATGTAATTTTTTTACAAACTTTTAACTTTCTTCGTTTGTAAGTAAGATGTAACACCAAATTTCAAAATTTGCAAACCTTTTTTCACCCGCTTCTTAGTATTCGATTGAGATGAAATTTGGCTTAAATATGTAAGTTCCATGATAACGCAATATTATGGTACTGTGGAGTTGATCTGATGATGGAGTCAGGATATAGGGACTGGCAAATGGAAGGACAGTCGAATATCGGCTCGCTTGTTTTGTTGCCATGGGCAATTTCTATTATATATGATGGAGAGGATCTGAAGATGGAACCGGAGGGGATAGGTTGGTCTCTTTTGTTTTGCTTTCATGAGTATCTTCATATTTCATGAGGCGTAAACCGTTATTGCACTAAACTGAAGTCTCAAGTTTTTAACGAAATTTAAAAAAAAAAAATCCTAAATTTATATAAGATTCATTTAGTAGGTACTGCCTACGCCTCTTATCAGTGACCAAAGATATTCTTTCCCTGTAGTTTTCTTCAGTAATAAATATTATTTACTGTTTAGTTCGTTAACTTAAGAATAAAAGATTCTTTTTTAACAAGATTTTATATTAAAAAAAATTTAATGCTGAAGTGAAGCAAATAAATTACAAATGTTTAAGTCAATAATTACGTGTAAATTATAAATCATTTTGATAACGTTAAAGGAGTATAGTTTCTAGCACGCGTACACGCACTCATTTTGTTTTCTTTACCATTAGTCAACTTCTTGAAAGTCATTCAGTTTCTGGAAATTAGTTGGAATACTTTGTGTGCTGTTGCATGTTGTCAACTACACCCTTCATGTCCCACAAGTAGCAGTGTGAGCTTACTGGAAATAGAACACATTGTTAGGCGCTTACCATTGCGTTTTCAACTTGTGGGTGAGCCAGGCAAGCGGTAGAAAATGGTCCTCCACGGTCCACCATACTAGACATTTAGTTTATTGATAGTTTAGGCTTTATGATTTGTTATCTGAACGCTTTGGTACTGAACCACCAGCGCTCTTTTTATATTTTTTTTAGGATTTAGCGTTTGACCGCAATTTCACATGATTTTAATGTACGATGTGGCCCAAGATGTGGCAAATGAATGGTCAACTTAAAATTTCATAATACCTATAAAATCAATCTCAGAGCATAATATTTTTTTTATCATTTTGAAATTTTTTTTTTGTCATTTTGCGATTTTTTTTTACTGAGTTGATTTATGGTGATAATTCTTAAAACGTTACATTAGCGTTACGTTCATGTGATGAAAGAAAATTAATAATTAAATATCATTTTATAAGCCCTCTTAGTTTGCAGTGCATTATCGCTGTATTGTGAATATCACGACTCGGTTGCAACAAGCTAGCTTACGTTAATCGTTATGCAAAATGTTGTTTTCTTCGAAACGACAGAGCGAGGCTCTAAAATCTAGATGCATCACAGAACCGTATCTGGTTTTATTATTCAAATTAAGAGGTCGTTTGTTTTGTATTACCATATTCAATTACGGATCGGGCGTAAAAATTTTATTGTGTATAACAATTTGGATTTTATATATGAAAAGGAATACTGTTTGTTTGTCAATAAAAATTCGTAAGCATCGCAGAGGTCGTAAAGATGACATAATCGTGGTATAAAACGAAAGGGTGCCGATAAAGTGGCTCTATTCGTAACGTATTATTTACTGTCACACTATCAAGGGCAAACGTTTGATATCTTTGTTGTTGTGTTGAATTAATTTGACAAATATGTTTATTGACACCGCAATGAGGAAACAATATAAAATCGTAAAAAAATGTATTTATTATTCATTTGAAAAATGAAATTTTTTTATGGTCTACACGATATTTGCAAATAGAAAAAAAATAGAAATTTATACATTAATATCTTATAAAAGGCTGCCCGATTGATTTTCAATCCCTGTTAGCTAACGCACGTAATACTTGTTTACAGCCACGGTACATTAATATTTAAAATGAATTTAAACAAATATTTATAAGTTTTCACTTGAAGACAGTTTAATCAAAATTCGTGGGAAAATTTAAAAGCTTTGGCCACCGATTGTCCCGCGAGCCAGGGTTTAGTTAGCCTTGATATTTTGACACACAGTACGCAAGAATGTTTCGTTTATTCGTTGGATAAATATCTGATATACGACTATTGGTATTGATTCCTTGGTATTAATAATTATTTTTATTAATACCAAGGAATAAGTATATAACCAACCTGCATTTGGTATCACTGCTGGGCAAACGGTAATGTCAAACGCCAAGATATCCACAGTTCCATATTTTCCCACATACATCGTTTCTCAAGCATTTCTCAAGCGTTCTGGATTTCCTCGCGATATTTTCTTTACCATCAGTCGACTACTTTAAATTAGTAAAGGTAGTACTTTCAGATATAGTATGTAGTAACATCTTATTGTACACATTGTTGAATTGTTGACATTTAAAAGAGTTATATTAATATCTTTGCTACCACGTATGCCCTAAGTGCCAATTCCACGTAGGTACATTTTTGTTATGTAAGGGAGCCAAAGGGTTTAAGGCTAAACTTTTAACTTCGCTAAGACTTTATTCAGCGCAATCTTAGGATTCGAATTTATAGTCGATCTACGCTAAACGTAAGCTTAGCTTTTTAACTGGGGAAGTGTTTCTGGTAACTGTCAATTAACGTTTCGATATCGCATCGGGACTGTAAAATTTCTTCAACCCAAACAAATAAATTAATCACGAATTATGTATAAAAATTTAAAAATATATTTAAAATAGATTTTAAATTGTGTAATTGTGTAATATTCAGTAATAATGACAGATTAATCATATATAAAAAAATATAAAAATTGAATTTTGAAAACGTATTTTACGCTCATCAACATGCAAATATAATCTTTGAATATGAACATAATCATTCTAATTTCAAACGCAATTCGTATTTGTAACGTCGATTCGCTTGAAATAGTTTTGTTGAAGTAAACAAACAACTGCAAACGGCAAAAATTACAAAACCTGTACAAATGTAGTACATAATAGAAACAGTAATTTCTATGTAGTATAAGCCAATGAGAATCAAGCAATACACACAATTTAAAAACTATATAAAATCACAGTTACGTCATTATTACGCCATACTATTTTTTTAATCGCATAATACCCAAGTTTTACCTAAGTCGTCGAATTCGAGGACTTGAACTTTACTCAGCCAAAGCTGAGCTAATGCTAAGCATGCGACTATAAATTTTAATTTCGGAAAATAAAGCTGAGATAAGTCTGAACATAGTCTGAGTGCGCTCTATAGATTTCAGCCTAAAAGTGCCATATTTTGCACAAGAATATAAAGTATTTTAGCGGTGTCTCGCGGCTCCGCATGCATGTATAACGCAGTAAATATTTTCGTCTCGTAAATTTATTTATACTCATATTACTTACAATTTTTATAGCATATCAATTGATTAATGACATATTTCTAACTTTGATAAAATTTCATCAATGTCGGTTGATATTTTTTTTACCATTTCTAGAAGCACTATTGATATTTTTTATAGTCTATCAACTATAGAATTACATATACTTCCTGTGTACAAAATTTAATCAAAATTAGTTAAGCTGATTTTGCGTTAAATCTGAACTTATAAAGAGACAGACAAAAATTTTAAATGTCATACTATAAATTATTATTATTATAGATTATTATTATTATAATATTATTGTTAGTATAGATGCGTATGGAAATTTGAAAAAAAAAAACACGTAAGCTATTCTTTTTATTTGTGTCGCCACTCCATCCTCTTTGAGGGACCATCTCGCTTTCATTTGAGAATAAAGGCATTTTTCATTTATTCCGTTCTCGTGCCAAATATAATGTAAATTGGACCCTTTCGGTTTAGGGTTTGGCAATTTTCAACAAATGTTCCCTATCGAATTTTATTTGATTTCCTTAATTGCTCGATTTTGTAGCTGTCCCCATAACTCTTTGGCAGATGAAACTGTTTATTTTCAACGTTCCTCGATATTGCTGTTTGCATGTGAAATCAGCTTTTCCAAATGGTCCCTTTATTTTAAACTCACCATCAATCACATTATTTATTTTCTACAATTATAATGTGTTTGACGATATATTTATTCTATTAAATTAAAATATACATTATTACTTGGTGAATATTTATGCAAAATGATTTTTTTTAAATACACAGTGCTTAGCTAGACTTAAATTAAACTTTAGTAATAATTATTGATAAAAATGTTTCATAATGTTCTCTTTACAAGCTTTTATTTAATTTGATTTGTTAGTGAGGTCAAAACTTGCAACTGAATTTAAAAGAGTTATACCCAACCGATTGAGCTCAATTTTGCATACCTACATATTTAGTTTGGATGACAATGCATAGATCTCAGCGACTTTATTCTAAAACCAATACGGCGGACTCTCAGAGATGGTGGACCAGTTATTTTTTATGCACCTCCATGATATGGATATCCAATAAAGGGTTTGTGGAGAATAATAAGATAAACAATATTTTTCATTAACATTTTTAAAAAAGCTTTTATAATTTTGAAATATTAAATAAAAGCTAATTTAAAAAACGTTTTTCATTAAATTTTTTTCTTTACAGTAGTATCGATTTCTATTTCACTTGCTATTTGCTCCGCTGGATGATAAAAAGTATCCTATGTCCTATTAGATGAAATTTAGATAATTTATATGTTACAACTATCTGGACCGCCAGATGTTGTTTTGCCCCTTCCGGTAGCTCGAACATAGCGCTACCGATCGGATACTAATATAGCTATGAACCATCATCTCGATAAAACAAAAATTATATTAATCGTTCAAGTTGTTCATAAATTATAGAATCACTAACAGATGCACACAAAATTTTTATATAGGTATAAGATTTATAAGGATTTATAAGAAAACTACGGAAATATCAAACCAAGCTGTTGGAGCATGATAAATGTTCAAACATTCAAGCAAATGTACTTTCAAATTTATTATAATATAAAAAAATAGATTCGATAATAAATTACATTTTTAGTTAGGACAAAGGTCAGCTTATGATAGGCTATGCTGTATATATTCAATTCAGATGTTTGAAAAAACGAGAAAATTTACAGCCCAAACTTTGCTTACGTGTAAATTGTAAATTAGTTCGATGTGATTCAATTTAAATCTCAAAGCAGTATAGCTACAATTAGAGAAACAATGAAATGTGCCCTCGAATACAGAGTACAACTCGCAACTCAATTGTACCCGTCAATATCTTACGGACATTCGACATATAACGGTCTCTTATAGCAATAATATTCCCATGTGAATATATCACATTTCAAACAGAGTTGCATTCAAGTGATTCGATTGTTAATGTTTGTATGTTTATTTTTAGGTTTAATTTATGGTTATAGTTTTATATATGTCGGAGATATAGGAGTCTGTTCGATATCGTCATTCGCGATCAAAGGTTTTGTGGGCATTAACCACCACAAAACTCCTCAAAATCATTGAAGTTGTTTTTTTATGGCAAAAATTGTCTTGTATAGCCTGTTAATTATGGAATGACGTATGCTTCCCGTCAACAAAAATATAAGTATCAGATTTGGATCAGAATTGATGATTTTTTTTTGTAATTCTTTTTTTTGTTGCTTTTTCAGAAAATAATATTTAAAATTGTTCTAGCTCATCAATTGACTAATTATATAAGCTTTCCGTGTACAAAATTTCATAAGAATCGGTCAAGCCGTTTTTGAGTTTAATCAGTATATACAACAGACAGACAAACAGAAAAATTTCGTGATCAGTGTCCTTCATGTAGTAGTCTATCGAGAAATTTGGTAAAATATACATGTTCAGACAGAACTATAAATTTATTAATATAGATTAGTTATAAATTGTAACCATTTTCGTATTCTCACATCTCTTTTTTATCCAAGCCCAAGATTACATGAAAGTTTACCTATCTCCTCTCATCCCTTAATTTAATTTAGATGAAGAATTAAAAAAAGCTGGACTCTATAATTGAAAAGTATGTATGGTTCACGTGTGCTTAATAACTATCATGTAATCTTATTTTTTTCCAACAATCATCATAATTTTTTTTCTATACAAAGTTTAAACCATTATTTTACATACATAAGTGATTAATTTTGATTAATGCTGATAAACCTGTTTTATTATTTTGATTAAAAAAGTGTAAGTAAAAAATTTCAAGTCAAGACAATGTTTTTTCACTCACCCCAAACAAACTCTCAAACCCTATTTTACACTCTTAGAGGTCGAACTTCCCAAAATCCGTTCTTACTCAACCCCCATAATAACATTTTCAAGAATCTTTCACCCTTTATTGATGAATTTTTAAAATTGCGGATACATATGTTTTATTATTTTTATGAAAGAGTCTATGTACAAAATTTCAAGTCAAAAGTCAATGTTTTTCACCCACCCTATACAAGCTCTCAACCCCTATTTTACACCCTTAGAAGTTGAATTTCCCAAAATCCGTTCTTAGTGAGCATCTGCATCGTGGAAGTAGGAACTATGCTAAATTTGAAGTCAATCGGACATACAGTTTTGGAGATCTCGTTTTATCAATTCTTGTTCTAGACCGTTCTAACACCGTTTGACTCATCATCATAAAAGTTGGTATATCAAAAAGTTCTTTTCTTGTATCCCTGAACATGTAGGTGGCTCTGTGGTAGAGTTATTGACTACTGAAAAGGAAAGGACAACGTCTGCGTGGTCATATTTTGTAACGAGAATTAACAAATATTTTCATAAATGTTTTTCCATATTTCTGACTGCTTAAAGTTTTGTATAGTGCTGAAGAAAATCAAGTTGTATCAAAATGCAAATGTAAGTCTTGATAATTGAAACAGACCTTATTGAAATTTGCAAGAGTAATGAAAAACATAAATAATGGTTTTTTGTTTAGATCCGATTTTCTCGTCACTCAATCGGGGCTTATTCAAATTAGGCAGTCGATGTCCCGTTGAAGCGGCTGTGGTAAAATGTTTAGCGATTCTAAGTGTTTTTTTTGCCTCTGTCCAATGGGGCTTTAAAGCGATTTAAATTGTGCTGTGACGTCGCTTTTGTATCGATTTCTTGTTTATTGTCTTTGAAGACAACAAATGATTTTAATGTAACAATGTTTTAGGTGTATATTTTTCGTTTTTTAAGCAATATCTGCTGTTCAAGGTTCTATATGGTGCCGAACAAGGACGCATGCTAAGTAAACTGCACAAAGTGAGGATCTCATGCACAGACAGATGCAATGAGACACACAGAGTGACGCAGGTTTGGAAATCGATATGATGGCTCAGTAATACGTGTAATCCGCGTCGAACGACATGAGTTCGAATCTCTGCAGTCAGCCTGAGCTTTCGGTGAAGGAAAACACCGTGATGAGACCATAGCATAGTGGTAGGGCACTTTCTAAAAAGTCTGTTACTAAATACCTATGCGTGTGTCCCGGCAGCTGCACTTGAGAGCCAGAATTTTAAAATAAATCGTACTATGAGCCATAGAGCATGTAATGTTAGGCATTACCAGGAACTAGGCATTCGCTGGAAATAAAATCCACCACATGACACATTAAGATCCCGCCAAAAACTATTAACACACTTTAAAATTTCATTTAAATCGTTAACTTTATTCTAAATTCGTATCTGGTTTCACAGATTATGCTATGAGCCCGCGCCTGCACACCGTCTCTCCTACAAATTATACTCAAGACGTACGTTATCCGACATTTTCTGTTTCATAAATCTCCATTTGGAGGCAACGCGGCGGTGAATAGGCTCGTTAGTCGTAAATAACCGAACTCTGGTCGTTATCTCTCATTCAACCGGCTATGAGGTGAATACGCGTACGCTCCGCTCCATCTTTTTTTTCAGCAAACTTAAAATTTTTATTTTCATTTTATACTACGAATTTACATGCGTAAAGTGCAACGTTTTTCCTTTGTTATTTTCAATGTGATTTATGTCGTATAAATAACAAGCTGTACCACACAGTTTCACCCGTTACACCCGGTTGTTCTCACTTACCGTACTTGTCTGCACCCTGTCAGATTGCTCCATGTACATAGTTAAATACTATGCTGCTTCTTAGAGTCCCAGCCTGAATTTATATAGCATATAAAGTTGCCTATTTATTTGAAAAAAAGCCCGATCGAGTTCATACTGGTTCTTCTCGATGACTGGGATGATTTCCGAATCGGCAGTAGTGTTTTCACTTTCATACGTGCTTTCTGGATCTAAATTGAATAAAGATTGTTTTGATTTCTAACCTTTCTCAATAAATAGGGTATAAAATACAAAAAGACTTTTTAAATCTGCAGAGTACTTTCAGAGATTAACTCTTTCAAACTAATAAAAAAAACCATGACCTTTATAATTTTTATATTATGATTAGATGCGGCAGCGGGTACGTCTCCAGTGATATTACCTATCCAGTATTTCGTTAATAACTGTTAAGGTGTAGTGATGATGATGGCACAGTGGTAGAGTGTACAGACATCGCGTCGATCGACGTGGATTCGAATCCCTACAATGGCCTGAGCTTTCGGTGAAGGATGACATCGATATGAAACCATAGCATGGTGATAGGACTTTTTCTAATGCCCGCCTGGCTAGTTACTAACCTTAAGTTGAAAATCTGTCGCCAAGACCTAATAGGTGTGTTCCGGCAGCTGCACTTGAGAGCCAGTCTTCTACTAGACTTAGTGTGCTACCAACTTGGGTCACTTCGTCACTTATGATCAGGTGAAATTGTGGCCACAACGCTAAAGTCTATAACGATAAAAAAGCTTGTCGGTGGTTAGGCTTCATTAATATCCTAAGCCTAAAACTGCATGTCTATTAGATACTTCTCTAACATACCACAATAAAAAAATTCAAAAAACTTCTATGAAAAAAACACTTTTAAAAGTTCCTCACTTTTTTTGATGTTGCATTCGTGATATCCATTTTGTTCGTATAAAATGTAGCTTATCAATGTCACCCAGAGCATAACGAATCAATTGAGACACCTCATTCGTCAAAATCGAGCGTTTGCTTAGGAGATATGGTGGAACATACGTAACCACAAACATACATAGACTGCTAAAACATAACTCTTCCTTTTGGCTTTGCCCTAGAAATTACTTACGGAAAATGTTTTTCAAATTTTGCGCATTAATATTATGGATAAGTGTGAATGAAACTATCGGAAAACGTAAATTTCACAAGACAAAAAAGAAGTATATATATTAATAATAAATATAAATTTATATTGCATTTTATTTGACGAAATATTGTGCAGAATACAATGTGTTAGGTGCTTCACAGAGAAACATATAAAATTATATCGTTATAAAACTCCTTTGCGTTTATGTCGAAAATATTTACGAGCTGAAAGCTTTTGGGTGTAAAACATTAATGTCTGTATTATTTCCTTTCTGTGATGCCTTTCAGCCTTGACGTCAGGCACTCGATCGTTTCGTGGCTTCAATAAATTAACTTATAACTGTAATTTACGACTCACCTGCCTTCATTTTCGTTCCCCGGCAACTATTATAATGAAATTAGTACCTGCCGGGATTCTCATTAGAGTTAGACAGGATAATTTCATAACAGTAAGGCTGCTGCTTGTAATTATTTCTTGTTGGCGATATGGTGTTTCACACTATACATATTTGAAAGTACCTAATCTATATTAATATTAAAAAAAAAAAAATGTTTTTTATTTGTTGGTTTGGACTTGCTAATTCTCTGGACCTACCGATCAGATTTTAAAATATATATTTTTTTAATTTTATAGATTATTTATTGGGGAAGATTGGAGACTATGTAACAATGATACGGCCCTTAGGAGAGGAGCAATTGCTATAAAAGTAATAAGTAGACCAGAAAGTACGCTAAACAAGAAGAAAGTAATAAATGCGGAAGGACCGTGTAAGCGCGGTAAGGAGCATAAGTAGCCGTCGAGATCCGAGAAGGGAACTAAAAATATAAATTACGCCGAGGTATTGTTTGTTTTCTATCAGTAATCCAATTTTTTTAATGTTAAACGCGAGTTAAATTGCCTGACACACCTAGACATTAAATGAAACTTGATAATTTGTTTTCATTTTTCTATAATCTTAAAATAATTGCATTTAAACTGCCAATTTCATTTGATTAAATACCACGAAAGTAGTATTACTATATACTACAATTTATTATACTTTTCAAACTTTAATAATTGGATTATATAAAATTATTGCAGGTACATACTTGTCTTGTCTCAGATATAGCTTAATGTTAATCCGCTTTGAAGTGTTAACGATTGAAGTTAATGAAGCTTTCAGTGTAGTATCATATAAGACGTAAATTTAAAGTGTATATCTGCTGTATAAATGGTTATTCAACACAATGCTGAAAGTGACAGTATGATAGTTTTCTACATTTTTTACCCGACTGCGAAAATGGAGGGTTATGTTTTTCGAGCTTATGTATATTTTTTGGCAGGCTCTGTAGCCTAAACGGCTCAATGGATTTTAGCATAGAAGATGTTGTTAGATTCGTCTTAATTGTGGGAATGTCATAGGCTATATACTAGTTAAGTACGACGTCTGAGAATCAAATAAGAAGCAAAAGTAGAAATAATATTTTCTTATTCAAGTGTTTTTCTTGCAGTCGGGGATTTTCTTTACTACTCCAATTAATTGATGAACTCGAATACATAATTTTTGTATAGTCTTTGATTAGCCCATATTTATAAAATTGGCCAGAAAACTAGAAATTTTTCATTTTTATTTTTGTTACACAAGTATGGTGGCCCGCCTGATGGTAAATAATGATAGATACCGTAATCTATGGACGTTTGTAACACCAGAGGTATTACTATAGCGTTGTCGACCTAAAACCCCTTCTCTAAGAAGCTCTGGAAATCCTACTCGAACACTACACGAGGTTGGCTGTGTTATTCTGTAGTGCAGGGGTATTTCACCAGGATACTACCAGCAAATAGAGATAAATTTACAAAGACTTTTATCGGTGCTCTACCTCTCTTGAGTAATTTTAAATGTAGATGAATTCTTGCCAAGCTCCAATAAGTCTGTTCCGGCAACCGCAATTAAGAGCCAGTTTTCCACTAGACTTAGCGTGCTATCTTGGGTCACATCGACATCAAAGGTCAGCTGATATTTTGGGCACAACGCTAAACCTATAAACGATAAAAAATAATTTTAAGCCAATATTATGTTGAAGATTTCCTACTACACTTTTTAATATGAAGCAAATAAGTAATTAAGCAGTTTTAATTTAAAAACTCGTCTTATACACGCTCTGTGTATCCCCGTAGTACAGGGTACGTTGTTAAAACTTGCGGCAGAGTTTGATGCCAGTAATTAGCTTCACGTAATTTAGTAATTTCGTTAAAGCCAGTCGTAGAAATTTAGACATGCAGTCCGTATAAATGGATTAAGTAATCGCAAAAGCCGTCGTTTTGCGAAAGACGCAATTAGATAAATTTATAATTTTTAACTTTGTTTCAAATTTGAATGACGGTCTATCTAAATGTTACTCGTTCGTATAAAATTTTAAAGTCAAATTAATCATTATAATTTTACTATTTCTCTTCTCTTCTTCTTGTTTTGGCGCCATAAAAAGCTTTTGTGCTCTGTTATTTTCTATTATTCAAAGTGGATTCTAACAAGTGGTGGCCCCTTGCTAGAACTATCTAGGGAATTTTTGTGGCATTTCAAAATGCATGCTTCTAGTCTATATTTATAATCCACTTTAGGTATGCACAATAACCAAACTATATCACGAAAATATGAATGTTTTTGAAAAAACTTTTAAACATCTATCAATACTATATTTAACTAACATGGTAGCTGCTAATTAGATTGTTTACATTTTACAATGTACAAAATATTCGCACGAGTCAACTAGTTTTAGTCTAAGATGTTTTTATAAGTGTAGATGCGTTAACCGCGCTCTATTTTGGCATTATTAAAGTCAGATAATTGCCTGACATTCTCTTAGTCACGTATTAACCAGTGTCACGGTTGCACATAAATACAACTCAAAATATATACTCATTTCGTTCTAACAAGAAAAATAACACAATGTCTTTCGTATTGTTTCCTTTTTTGCGTATTATTAGCTGAAAGCATTTTTTATAGTTTAATTATACTGTTTTTTTGGTGCACTGATGTTGGCGTATGACGCGTCTTTATATAAAATGTCATTGGTTTTAATATAATAATGGTAATTATCTGCAATTACTTTGAGATAGGAAACCAATGTTCATAATACAGTTTGTTAATTAATTAGACTGTTCACTTTAAATAAACTAAGTATATAACTTAATTAAAACGCTTCAAGAGATATCTTATGAATGTTAACAAAATTATCTTCCACAATTATAATCTAACTTTAGACGTCATGATGAAGTTATAAATTTTCGTAATTGTTGGCGTAACAGTAATAGTGTTAGCGTTATTCGATGATAATTCCAAGATGTTAAGCGCAATAAGCTTTACTGAATTTGATAGTTTTTGAAATTATAGTTCTTTTAGCGCTTTTAGTAGAGGGTAAAATTGCGACTTAATGAAGTTACTCATCAATAATTACAATGTGGATTCATTTTATTGACATATATTTTACAAGCTCTTAATTATCTTGCTTTGTTAGTATGGGTCAAATGTTACACCTGAATTTCACAATAGTTATACCTAACCTATTGTGCTGAAATTTTGCATACGTGTTTAGTTTGGATGACAATGCATAGAGCTAAGTGACGACATTCTACTCCCAAAGATGGCGGACCAGTTATTTTTATGCACCCCCATTATGTGGATACCATATGAAAGGGTTAACTGTGATCAGTACGAAAATAAAAATAATACAATTGAAACATTAAATTAGTAATTATTGAATCAAATTTATTTATTTTTGTATGATGTAGTTATGTATGTTTATTTATGTATATAAAGTTAAATTGTTTTTAAACAATTAAAATTGTTATCATTGGTGGCTAACATCATCATTTTATTGGCAAAAGGGATACAATTTTGGGAGTTCTCTGTTTTGTATGCCAAAGAAGTATAATTTCTTACTTGCTTACAAAAGTACACACTTTTTTGTTCAAGTACTAAATGTTCAAATGTAAAAAGGATTTTGAGCTTGAATGTTACGTAGCTACACAGTGTGGTAGGTGTCATGATCCCGAAAATCAACTCATTCGTGTGCGCCGGCAAACACGGTCCACATCCAATTAGGGGCTACGAATGGGAATGGAAATTCGTGTCATGCTGTATTAACTTTGTTTGCTTTTCAGCCTTAGATCCAAGTACGTCGTCCAATGAGGTGTTTGTTCACACTGTCACAAACTTTACTTTATATTTTAATGGAATAATTTTTAGACGTAGGAGCAATTAAAAATTCATATGAGCACACTTAACACTTAATGATAATTGATAAATAAATAATACTTTTGTAGCGATGTCTGGCTTATCTTTACTCGTTAAATTCCATTTTTTAGAATCTACTATGTCTAATTGTATGAGCCTAAAAACTTTTTGATATGACAAGACAATAAGGTTAATATTATTTTCTCATTATTTGTTGTTGAATTTTCGTCATCCAGACCAGACATATTTCTTTATTCTCGAGAAATCAAGCATATAGTACTTGTAGAGCTTACTGTACCGTGGGAAACTAATATACCTAAAGACCACGCAATAAAAATGAAAAAAATTTACGATTTATCTAATGAGGTAACCAAAAACGGCTATCCGGTTAACTTATATGCGGTAGAAGTGGGAGCGAGAGGTATTTTAGCAAAACCTATGACTTGTTAAAAGACCTCGGCCCGCCGAGAACTGCAGTAATTACTATTTTAGAACGGGTATCTAAAGCAGCATTAACAGGATTTTACCAAATCTGGCTCGGGAAGGTATTGCGGGCTGGCAAAGTGAGCGCTGACGTGCATCATAAGGGGGCCCCTTAAATCTACACCTGGGTCGCAAGTCCCGGGGGCTGCTAGGGATTCCCTATCTCTAATACACGATGGACCCGGCACCAGCACGGTGAATCCATGGAATGCTAAGATGTTTGTCTCTGGAAGGGTTTAATAAAATATAACAGATTTGTTAAAGGTTTCCTAGTTTTGAAAGCTTAGGAACCGCTGAGTTAGAGGTCAAGTAAACGGTAGTATTATATTTGAATACTGGTTGTTTATTATAATTTTTAATAGTCAATTACTTTTTACAGTTAATTGTTTATAAATATGATAATGAATTGCATTACAATACTTGTGTTCTTGAAATCGTTACTCGACTGCGAAAGTGCTACCTTACACGCTCCTTAGTTACTCGGGGAGGTATGGTTTGGTTGTATAGCCCGTGTGGGTCGCAATTGTGGCCGCGACCATCATCCACAGTATGGTGAAAAGCCTGTCATAGTGATTAACTTATGCGTAACGTGTTCTAGAATCAGTTCGTACAAATTCAAGTTTGGCAAAACTGGAAAATTGTCGGTTAACAATTCCCGGTAATTCTACAGATTTCGAAAAATTTCGAATTATTAAATGTTCATAAAATTGATAATAAAATGCAAAATAAACTTTCCAGTTTCTATTTACGCTGGCCGACATGACATCGGCAACTGATGATGCATTGCAGATCTCCTGGTGTTCACCACTCTTTTGAACCGTGCTTACCATCAAGAACAGTTCAGTCACTTTACCATGATTGAACAGGCTCAAGGGAGGATCAATAAACAATGACCTTAAAGCAATTCTAATAACTAAAACTAAAAAAAAAAAAGTTTATTCCAGTAGTTTAAGGCATTTTATTGTATAGAAAATATTTCATTATCTTTATATTAAGTTTAAAAATAGGTAAATTATTTATATTAGGAAGAATCAATACGAAGTACCTACTCAATTCAAGATATTATGCTGTTGAATAAAAATAAGATACATTTCTCAACCGATCACGAAGTTAAACGATGGCTTCCATTTCTCATACACTTCTGAAAAACGATAGATCATAGTCTGGCCTTTAGGAGCATCTCCCTAAAGTTTAGTAAATATTTGCGCCGCTGGCCAACCCGTTATTTTGGCAGACTATCTATCAATGTCCGATGCAGAAACTAAACAAAATAAGAGGTAAACATCACCAGTTTCACAACTATATAAATATGTCAATCGAGTTTGTTATAAATGTTCTTTCTATTGTATATATCTAGGTCAAAGTATTTAAAAACTTGGTTCTTTGGTCGATTGTGTCGTGTCTTATAACCAATTATTTCATCGCAATACACGGCAATATGATCCCGAAGACGTTACGATATTTCTTTTTTTATACCATGACAGTGGCAAACAAGCATGCGTTACGCCTTATAGTAAGCGGTTCTTGCAGTCTAGGACTCTTTTATTATCGGGAGTAAGGAATATTATCTTTACATGGAGCAGCCCGACTGGTGGAATACTTACACACTACACAATATCGCAGCCAAACAACCTCATGTTGTGTTCCTGCGATGTGTAGGGTTTCCAGTGCACCTTGAGGTAGAGGGTTCAAAGTCGGAAACGCGCTAGTGATACCTATGATATTAGGCTATGGTAGTCACTTACCATCAGGCGGGCTGCATGCTCGTTTGCCACCTTATTAGTATAAAAAGAACATGTGCGTTGCCGACCCTATAAAACCTTTTCACTCCCCTCTTGAAGATCCCCATATTATAGTCCAATGGGAAACCTCAGAACCTCAAACCTCAAAAACTGGACTGTTCACCATAATTTAGCCTCCAAAGTATGAGGATGCACACCCTGCCGATAGCAAGCGGTAAGATGGTGAAAAGTTTTAGATATTAAATACATAATATAGACACATTAATTATATAGGTACATACATATATTCTGTGTATTTATATAATCATTTAAATGACTGATATTATTAACCTTGCAAAAGAGTAGATAATGCAGTAAATTTGCGGATCTAATATCTATCCAACTGCAGTCCACAAAACGAGCCAAATGCAATAATCCAATTCCATTATACGGAATACCGAGACATGATTGCCGCACTGTTTGAACCAAAGTATAAAGGAAATGAGAAATTAGTTCTATCCGGCCAGGTTTAATTTAACATAATTAACGATCATAGTATCAACCATTATTAATACGTACCTAATATGTCAGACACGATACAAAAAGTTGTTTGCCTGATTCATTTATTGATGTTTAAAATTTAAATTTATTATATTCTATGGTTTAAATAAAGATTTTTTTTTTTCTTTAACAAAACTCACTCCAAATTTTTATGCGGAACATTTTAATTATTTCTCGAAAAGCTTATAACAAACTAGCAGTGCGCCACGGCTCCGCACGTCTTTATTACGCTATCACTATTTTCATTTCAAAATTTTATTTATATTACTGACAAACGATTGAATGATAAATAATAACAAATTATAAGTATCGATTTAAGACTTACAGAGATAAAACTACACCAAACCGTTTTATTTTTATTTTACCATTTCTAAAAGTATTATTGACAATATTTTTATTGTCAATCGGGGAATGATATAAACTTTTCGTCGACAAAATATCGTGAAAATCTGTCTAGCCGTTTTGAGTTAAATCTAGACATAAAATCAGACAGACAGGCGAAAATAATTTAGGGATAGAAGTAGTCTTGTCATTTCGTTAATATTTTTAATTTTAGTAAAATTTTGGTTTTACTTTAACTCGGGTACATGCTTTAGTGCGGTACATAATATGTAAAATGTTAATAACAAAAGAATATTGTTACGGGTGTTTTCTAAGTGATGAAATTCATCTGATTTCTTAATTTACCACCGTCTAAGTCGAATATAATTCGCACACATTCAAAAATAAGACGTTAATTCTGTGAGGATTTAATAATAAGTTATTTCCAATTTCATGACGAGTTATTTTTCTTGGAATCAATTTAAATTGGCTATCAATTCATAATTGAAACCTCGAATGCAAATTGTAGATAAAAGTCTAGGCGGGTTTAGTCTTGAATAGAGTTTGGATTTGGACACCGACCAATCACACTACGAATATTTTCTACGCATTAACCAATTATTGTGACTATGTTTTTTGTAGTTATGTATATTTCCCTTACTTTTAACTAGATTTCAGCGTCAGCGGAAGCGTATTTCACTTACCCCATTATAGGCAAATTTCTCAAATTACTATATCAATAAATAAATATATATATATATATATCAATTAATATATCGATTGCAGTCAGAGTTATCGATAGTAAAAATTTGAAATATTTTGGAAGGAAGGTACTTAATATGGGTCTGCACTTTGCGACAACAAAACAAATATTTGTGAAAATTACCTTTTTAGCTCGCTTATTAACAATATTAACAAGCGTGAGGGATCTTGTTACATGTTCTGGCTGAATGTTTTTTTTTTGTTTTCGCTGCCGGCTATGGGTCGCATCGCCAGGATACTATTATAAATGAAGTACTAATCCTTTTTACAGAATAACTGATATAATTTCAATTGCAAACAATGATATTTAAATAATGAGGTTTCGTTAATTATTGCTGATACAGTTTTTTCTAAACTAAGTACTAATTTAGTCAAAATATAGAAACCACTGAATGGCATCTAAAATTCTTTATGTGTAAGATTAGCTGTGCATAAAAAAAGTTAAGGTGGAATTCAGTATCCTTCAATAATATTTTCCGAAGATAATAAAGGTCTCATACAAACAATAAAGCGTAAAATGTCTCTTATATTTTTTTCGTGTGTACATGAAATAATCTTGCTCTTAATTCCATATAAGTTAGCAATCCTATGTGAACAGCGCGTGCGTGTGTCGTTTTGATAAGCTCTTCAGCTCTCGCGGTATTTGGCAAGAAAATACATCTACTAAGACAGTAGCCACATATTTGCTAACTTCACAGATACAAGTGTTATCTGGAAAGTAAATATTTGTAAAGACCTTTTCTTCGTTTATATAAAAGGCTGGGAGTGACGCACGTTTCTTTAAGGACAAAGATTTATGGTATATTATAATAATATATACCAGTATTATACGTTTTTATGTGATTTTTTTGAAGTAAATACATTTTTGGCGCGTTTTATACAAGGTAAAATTAAAAGCTGTGAGCACATTACGTGACGGAAGTGCGACACGATGAAATTAGCCATAAATGATGTGAATTCATTTTACTGACTTTATAACTGACTTCAAAAAAAGACGGAGGTTTTCAATTCGAATGTCGATATATAATTTTAATGGATGATGTACAGCCATAACTTCTTTGTTTATGAACTGATTTGGTTGATTATTTTTTCCTTGAAAGGGTTGCTTCATTTTAATTTCATTGTAGGTGCCTTCAACTTCGAATATACACCAGAGAACTTAAAATAATTGAAGCCGTTTTTTTTTTTGTTAAAAATTGTCTTGTAATTTGATTAAAATAATGTTTATTTACACCCTAAACTAAACTAAACTATTAAAACTATTAATAGAAATGAAAGTCAGTATAATGAATTTGTTTTCACGACAAGTGATACGGGATTCGGCATGTGGGATAAAATATTTGTGGTTAGTTTTGTACTGTTACGTCAAAATAGTATAACTTCTTATGTGCATGTGCAAGTAACTACACACAATTAAAAAAAAAATTGACTTATGTAATTACAGTGTATACTTGTAAATATCAAAAAAAATAAAATTGAAGTAATGAAGTAAGACTTGTCAGTTAGTGTAAGATAAAGCAATAGGTTTAATTCTAATAACGCACAGTTGTGGGTTGGTCCAGACAAGATTAAGGACGCTATCCGAGATAGAAACGAATGTAGTCGATTCGTCGCGACCCCTAACACTGCAGTGTCTGGAAAATGGGTACCTTGCGTAATGGGTTGGTGTACGAGCATGGGAGTGAGATAAAATTAAAGCATAAATCTGCCCTCTAAGCAAAAAAGTAAAACTTCCTTTACGAATATTTTGCAGGCAATTTATAAAGGGAATGTAATTAAATAATTCTATAAATTATTTTGATACATTATTTTGTGAACTATACACATTGGTTATTATTACTTCGGTCTCTAAAATGGTCTAAAATATATTTGGTATAATCGCTCAGTTAAAAATGACTCATTTTTTCCAATATAAAATGAAAAAACTAGTTTTACTCTCGGAGGCTATAATAACATTTGTACAGTTTTTAAATTGTAATTTAATGTATATGTTATTTATTAATTTGTAAATCTGAACTGAGAAATATTATTTCCTGTATAAACTTTGTCACTCCCTTAGGGGTTAAATTAATAAATAAAAAAGCTGAAATATGTGTTTTATTAATTTTGTCGATGCGTAAATACCAAGTTTCAAATGAATCTAACCCGAATAATATGATTTCTATACAAACTTTACCACCTGCATTCACACCCTTAGGGGGCCTTTCTTATTGTTATATATGTGGGTAGTGAATATTCCCATAGATTTATTTATACTGAATGAAACAAATTTCAAACAAACTCACTGTTCAGTTCTTTAGTACACTGTAGCCGTACTTACAGTCTCTGCTGTTTACACTACTCTATGGTTCTCTTGCTGATTTCTTTCTTTTATCGCTTGTTGTTTCTACTTGCTTGTCAAAAACAGACTTGTCCTGGCATGGGACATTGGTTCGTTTATATGCCTAAGTAAATCGAGAGTCGAAATTACTAGAATATACTTATACTATAAAACCCCGTTTAAAAGAAGAGGAAGTGTTCTATTATTTGGCCATTATTTATGTGGTTACGTACTTGGACCGACAAGCTTTGCATGTGTGTGTAAATTGTGATGCCTTTCGTACATAAGCACTTGAGAAATTCTAAAAGTTTTCAGATATTTCAAGAATAGGATTTTTTTTTCTCTTTTTACTCAGATCGTATCAATAATTATATTATTACAGATATGCGCAAGTAAACTTTACTACCATTAAACGCTGTTACGTCACGCTAAATGCGAATTTATTTAGAGTATATAACCATTTTAGTTGGCAGTTTATCGTCAAAGCCATTAGAATCGATGACCTGGAACGTCGACTCGTCTATTATTTTTTAGTACTAAGTAATTTGTTACATAAAAGTTATGTGGATATAAGCTTAAACATAACCATTTTTCTCGAACACGTATATAAATATATAGATATGTAAAGAAACTAATTATTTCTTTATTTTGTACGGCTTCGTCTCGTAGTTGCATGTATTTCATAGATGGCGCTGTAAGTAATAATGGCTAACTCGGTCGAGGAAGTAGTTTAAGTTTAACTGACAAGTAACCGTGATTGAGATATAAAATTTGTATTTGTTAATAAAAGGAATTGACAATTTAAATAATACACTTTAAATGTCGTTTCTTTGTTTCAGGTAGGATAATATTATTATGTTTAAAAAGTGTAATTAGTTAGTAGTGTGTGTATGTACTAAAATAAAAAAACTTTGTTTCAGAGCAACGCATTAGTTTAATTGTTGAAATTTACAATTCCTGATAACTTGAAAATATTGTCTTATATATATATTAGGGTGGTCCTTAATAAGGTTATTTTCAAATTTATTTTCTCCCAGGGGCTTAAATGTTTTCAAATTGATAACAAAAAAATCCCTGAAAATTTGAGCTCTTAATACTAACTCTAAGATAGTGCGCATTCCAATCTAAGTTTCCTATTGAAATAACAGAGTAAAAATTACTTTTTTGTTTATAATTTTATAACTTGGGAACGAATAAATTAAAAATTATAAATCATACACGTTTTTATAGAGAATTTAACGCTCTACAAAAAAGGACTCTTATAATTATTCCATTAGTCTATTGGTTTAAAAGTTATTCAACGTCAAAGTTTAATTTTTATATTATTATTATTAGTACGTTATCGTTATGGGTTATTTTTTAAGAATTTCGTAAGGTTCAAGATAAAATTATAAAACTATTAACCTTTATATCATTGCAAAACGTGTATTGTGTAATAATTTGCAATGGCAAAACGTGTATTTCGTTCCATTTAATAAATTTGAACATCTTATGAAAAAAGTTAATTCACCTAACTGTGAAATGTGTGGAAAAATAGAAGATGTTTAACACTTATTGGCCGAATGTGTTACGAATGAAATGAGCAGAAGTCGTTCACTTTTATGTTAAGGGTTATGTTCTTTAGATTTTGATGTTGATGTGTTCCACGATATACTCGCGGGACCGATTTCCGATTCGGCTGATATGCTATGAAACTTATTAAGTAGTAGTATTAGGGGTACAAGTAATAGTGCTGCTATTTAGTTAATAGTTTAGTATAATTCTGTTTTCTTCTGTGGAATTTGGGTATATTCCGATGGGGCTAGCATTCACTAGCTGTATGTAAAAGCCCCTATAGATAAAGAGCAAAAAAAACTTGTGTGACTTATAAGCGATTATCATTCGAGAAATGATTTTAATACATTGATTCATTTATGGTTAATTCACAGATGGAAATGAGAATGCAAATTAAAATAATGAAAATGTAATAAATGGCAGTCGATTTTCCGCATTGTGTGGACTGTGACCACAATGTATTCATTCGCACGCCCTACAATAAAACCACCGTAAAGCTCGTATGTAATGCAATCGGGGAAGCGATTTAAAAGTACTGTAGAAGGAGAGGTCGATCATCGCAGCCATGATGTTAGTGGGAAGTAACGTAACGTGCCTAATCATATATAGATATAGTTATAGTTTTACTTTTTTTATACATCTAGGGTGGCAAAGAAGCATACGGCTCGTCTGGTGGTAAGCTGATACAGTAGCCTATGGACATTTTTAATACCATAGCATAGGTATCACAAGCGCTTTGCCGAGCTTGAATCTTCACTGTGCCCCGAGGAGCTTTGGAAACCCTTCTCACCGCAGGAACAAGATACAAGGTTATTTGGCTGCGATCATTGGTATGATGGAGGTATTCGACCACTTGGACTACCTCAAGTAGAGATAAGTCTCTAAAGAAATTTCTCTGTGCCCTGCTGGTCACTATCAGCAGATGCTATTAAAATATATAGGTTATTTCGTAGACATTTGCGAATATTCCGCACATAATAGAATGTAAACAGTCTTTCAACAGTCATGTTATATAAATAGATTGTTAACAGATGGCACCATGAATATATTTTCAATAGCATCAACAGACTGCATTCGTAATGAAAAAGTATTATTTATTCATTTGTTTTAACGAAGACATAATTATAGACTTTTTCTCTTTTTTTCGTAAACAGCGGGGATTATTAGTTTTAAAGTGACTTTTGAATTATTAATGTCGATGAAGAATTGACGTCTTTGTTAGGAAAAGCACGTTGGAGTAATAATATAATATATGTTTGTGTTTTATATTATCCATGATCAGGTTGAAACGTTTTATCTTTAATTAAAATTGAATTCATATTCATACAATTGCAGATAGTTTTGAGGCTTTCAAAAATGCTAAATTTTTATATTAATATTAGGATTGGAATTAAAATTAGGACCAATCATTAAATACGTTACTCAAAACTCAATAGCTTAGAAATTTTGGTTATATTATTAAATAGCTTTAAATACTTTTACTAAGCGAACATCACAATTTAAAATACATGTGTATCACCTACCTATCGTATATATTATAATTATTCATATTCTCGTATAGTACCAAATAATACTCATTGAAATGTGGTTTAAATAGCAAATACATTATTGTGAGATTTACATACTAACAATTTTGTCCAAAGTTTCATATACAAAAGAGGCATGCGTAAACAAGGGATTATTGGATTGTATGACAAAGTTTTGTAAATTGTGGGTACGCTTAGTAGGGTCGGGTCACTTGTAGTCAGCGAAATGTACTACGTACTTAGCATCAAGTTATAAGTTTTAGAGGTAAATTTTATTGTTTGATGTACTTTGCTACCTTCATTTCAAACAAATATTGATAATTGACTACTTCCATATGCAGAAAAGTACTTAAAAAGTTATTGGTTAATGTTCTTTGCTATCTTCTCTTAAATATATATAAAATAAATATAGATAGACTAGCTGTGCCCCGCGGTTTCACCCGCATATAATTTAGAAGAAATTACTGATTGATGATTTATAATACTTCAATAAAAACAAATTTTTTATCGGGCGGCCAGATGATCACATCGCAGCATCGTACGGCTTGTTCGCGCCGCTAACTACTATAGACATTGACCCGACCCGAGTGTTGAATTATTTTAATTTTGTGTTATCTCTCAAATTATGCGTCCAAATAACATGCTGTAAAAGACGAAGTTTACCTTCATTATAAATTGTCTTTATGATGAAGTACTTTTTGTTTGTAAGGTTTAATATGCCATGCTTAAAAATAATGCTTATAAATTAATTTTAAATCTTCAACAAAAAATTGTAAAATACCTTATTGTGGCTCATGTATTAGAGATAAATATATGATGTCGCTGATTTTTTTATATATACTAATGGCCAATATTTTGTGGAATATTGTATTGACGTATCATTAACCATTAAGCCAGCGCATGCGGCTAAAGCAGTTCGCGAGGGCTTCGACTTCCGACTAAGGTAACAAAAATCAATATTTAAGGCTAGATATATACTGTAGCCTAATGTTATATAAACTGTACTACCTCGTGAGTTTGGCTATGATATAAAAAAATATTTTTTCGAATCCGACTGGTAGTTTCAGAGATTATCGTGTTTAAACAAACAAACAAATAACTTTTCTGCTTTATTATATTATTACTATAGATTTTACATGTTTTTTTAAAATATGTAGTGATTCGTATAATTTATAACCAAAATATTCTAGTCCTTAGCATTTCAAATTTTGAACTCTATGTCCCTATGAGGCCGTGTCCTAAAAATGCATAACCTCTTTAAGCTTAGAAACCTTCAATGAGATACTAATATAATACAGTGACTTTTGAGTAATTACGATTTTAAAGAGTATTTGCTTATTTTAAGTGAGTTCAACTTTTTTTTGAATAAAATCGGATTGAGTTTTTAAACACATGTTAATATAAAATGTAACCTAAATCAAAAGCACTAAGGACTATTGATATAAAATTCGATGCAAATCATCGCCAAAATAACTATCTACCCCTTCTTAATCCCGTTAGGAGATGAATTTCAGTAAAATACGAAACACGTCTTCCACCAATTCTGTTAAAAAAGGTTTATGAAAAATTTGAAGTAGATTGGACCAAGGAATCACCTTGTCCCATACAAAATTTGCCTCCCCTTTTCACCCCCTTTGGGGTAGAATTTCAGAAAATCCTTTCTTATCGGATGTCTGCGTCATACAAAGAATAGACCCTCCAAGTTTCAGGTCTCTACGATCAGCGGTTTAGGCTGTGCGTTGATCCGTCAGTCATTCAGGACAAAGCATTTTGTATGTATAGAAGATAGGTACTACTTCTATCTGCAGGAAAGTAACCTGGAACTATTAGTATATTATGAGAAAAAAGTCTTTGTTAAGCATAACTGTGGTTTATTGGTATGATAATTAAATATCCTATGAAGCACACACACGCGCAATGAGTTTCATTGACGAAGGTGTCGCTTTTCGGAAATTCATGGTAAATATTTTTATCTTAAATTTCAGATGGAAGTAACAAAGAAATTTTAGATTATTTATTTAAAAACATAATGTAGTTTGAATATTAAAATGAAAAAGTTTTCGGATTTTACATAATTCGGTATAAGTAAGACTATTAACATTTCTACTCCTCTTATCTCTCTTTTGCTTATTATTATGCCGTTTTTTTTTTCGGTGTAGCTACAAAATCGTTGAACCTGTGTTTAATTGGTTTGTTCGTAATTGAATTAACAAGATGATTATTCTATGGAATCACTTCTATTATCCATAATTTACAGCCATATCATATATTAAATGAACGATAGAATTCATCACAAAGTTAGACTTAATACGTCCGTAATCAGTGGAAGTCAATTATAGACAACTGCAGTTTAATTTGAAAGCATATCTTCAAGAGGTCTTAGCGATCAACTGCCATTATATAGAAAGTCAATTAAAGTTTAGAGACAGCTGTGGTTGATCGTTCATCGGCAGACCAAAGAGTTGGTCTTTCAATTGATTTCAATTATTTATTTGTTTGCCTTAAGCGTATTGCGTGCACGGAAGACTGTGTAATTTGGCATGGTTAAAGTTTATATGGAGATGGAATCAGTGGCGGATTTGTTGTCTTGGCCGCCCTAGGCCCCAGGCCATGTAGTAAGTACCAGCCACCCCTTTCTCAGCACCCATCATATTGAGTACATAATGAATTTACTTTTTTGCCAACTTTTATCGAAATCAATTCAGAAATTTAGTTTTCTGTAATATCTGCTAGTTTGTAATATTTTCCGAGGTTTCAGGGATTGCACATTTAAATAAAACATTTAAAATGGTTTTATTTATTTAATTACAGGTTTATTCTCATACAAGATAAGATTTAATAAGTGTTTTATAACGTGTTACAAAACTCGTCGGCACTTAAACGCAGCAAAATCATTAATTGATTCTTCGCAATCCAATAACCTTAAAAAATAAGCTTCTATGTTAAGCTAAGCAAAATCGTTTAACCTTTGCTCCGTCATTGTTGTGCGTAAATAATTTTTTACTCGTCGCAAACAAGAAAACGATCGATCTCCAGAACAGTTACTGGCGGGAGTACATACACGCATACGAAGAGCAAATTCCAAGTTTGGGTAAATGGTTTGAAGACCTTCAGTTCGTAACCATTTCAACAAACTGATAGCACTGTTCCGATCCTCATTTTTTATACTGCAGTGAGCACGAAAATGGAGACATTCTTCTGAAAAATTGTCTTCTAAGTCAGTAGAGTAAACCATTTGCAATGATTTGGTCTTTTCTTCGACTTCTGACGCGCTTAATTTTGTCTGGTTAGTAATAAAATTAAATTTATTGTAAAGTAATTTATAAGCATCTCGTCGTTTTTGGAGTTCTTCTGACAATTAATCAATTATTACCAAAAAAGTAGTGATTCTGAAATTATTGCGACCATTCATTTATTGCAAACTCGTTGCCTGTATTAGTATCGCCAGGAAGTAGCTTACGCTTTCGATTGCGTTGAAAATCTCTTTCATATTCTTGTAGAAATGACAGATTTTTGGCTTTGTTTTCGAAATCATCGAAATTATCTCAAGTTTCGTCAATAAAATGTATTTGTGCCTCATAGAGTTCTATGACAATGGTAATGTCAATTTCCACACTCTGAAGTTTTTTACTTATGGCGTTAATGCGATCCAGTAAACATCCCCAAAAAACAGTCATGACAGCCGTTTGTATACATTCCAGTTTCAAACGAATTCCTCTTGCTTCGCATATAACTGCTCTCTTCTGTTGTGTGTCATTTTCGATGAAGACTAACGCTTTATGGATTTCACTCCATGATTTTCGTAAACTTTTGCATGCGTCTGCATGAGATGACCAACGAGTCGTTGATAGACTTTTGATGGTGAAATGGGCTTGAAGAAGTTCCAAACGCTGAGTTCACGCTGCAAAGATATTGTGCAACTCTTGGAGTAGAGAAAAGAACGAGCAAGCCTCTTGGCTGCTTTAGCTGCACATTCACCTACTAAATTGAGCGAGTGTGCTGAACAGGGAACATACTCGGCAAGGAGAGAAATTTCCTTTATTTTAGGTTGTAGGCCGTTTTAAATGCCTGACATGTTAGCTGCGTTGTCATAAGATTGCCCTCGGCAGTTTGAAATGTCAATTCCCAATTCAATTAAAGTTGAGAAAACAGCATTTGTCATTTGTTGTGATTTATGGCCGGTGTTTGGAATGAACTTGAGTAAACGTTCTACAGATGATCCATTAGGCAGGTCATATCTGATTACGTAAGTGAGCTGGTCTACGTGAGATATATCCGGCGTCGAGTCAATGATCAGAGAAAAATATTTCGCTTTTATTATTTCCATTACAATTGTACAATCCATAAGCTGAATGAATTCTTCGCATGTTGTTGAAGAAAGCTAACTCATATAACCTGAGCCTTGATTCCCATAACGTGTAATGTGTTGTGCTAAGAACGGATCGAACTCAGCAATAAGCTCTAAGGATATCAAATAATTTCCATTGTGAAATGAACCAAATTTCTCGTCGTGTCCTCTGAAAGCTAAACCACGTGATGCAAGCGCTTTTACACATGCGACTACTCTTTTCAAAATGTTTTTCTAGTAATTAATTTTTTCATCTAATTGCATTGTTAATGCGTAGTCAATGCGACCTAACGTGTTGCTTCGTTCATTCATATGAAGGACAGATAATTTATGAGTCGTCGAATTCTCATGAATTGGATACACGACAATAAGAATTGAAACCTTCCTTTTTGTCGAACTGACTCTCCCCACCATTAAAAAGAAGACAACTTCCACAAAAAACACATCTAGTACTTTCAGAATAAATTAGCTGCTTTCGCGGAACTTTTTCGCCATTTAAAAGCTAACGTTCGAATAAATCTTTTGACAATTGTCGCACTTTATCTTTGTTAATTCGTTCACTCTAAGGAAAATCATTTTGGATGTTTTGATTGGCTCCGTTTTTATAAATGTAATAACGCGTGAACTTGTCGATTGTCCATCTGGCTGGATCGTCGCTGATTTTGCACAGCTCCTGGTCCGAATTGGGCTGCACTCCTGATATTTGTGGGATGTCTTCGGCTTCTTCCTTTAATCCACTTGCCACAACGATTAAAGTATCTGCACTTGGAGATACTGAAGAAACTTCAGTTGACGTGGCGCCACTACCACT
The DNA here is from genome assembly GCA_033032175.1 of Saturnia japonica. NCBI lineage: Eukaryota > Metazoa > Arthropoda > Insecta > Lepidoptera > Saturniidae > Saturnia > Saturnia japonica. The sequence goes on along the minus strand of CM065321.1, from coordinate 11,205,663 downwards.
TGGAACGTCAAGTGTTGGATCAGTGCTATTTCCGATATATGTGATATCTTTAATATCTGTATATTGTTTACCAAAGAAATCGACAAATTTCTGCGATTTTTTTTCACATCCTTTTGTTTATCATCTTTTTCTTTAGCTCACTTGCGACACTCTGCCCCAATTAACCTTTTCTTTCCATCCATATTTAATTATACAACATAACACTTTTTACGTGAAGTATGGTCGTGTAAAATATTAATGTGTTGTCGATTTTTATTACATATATGTCGTGTCGCGAATACCGTTACGAAATTAGAAAAATGTTCGTCCACTCACTGCAATTGCTATACGCAAACTACTCTGTTGCGAAAGGGCGAGCGAGATGTTGTGTGGTGGAGCGATGGGGTGTGGGGGCGCGGCGGCGTAATAGCAATCTCCCGATCCTCCCTTTTCTATGGCGGATGAGGAACTTTACTCTCTGTTCCTCACTTCTGCTAAAAAATAAAAATTAATAAAAAAACAATACTTAGAAAATATTACAAATAAATAATATTTATGTCACAATAAATTATTCCTAAAGGGAAAGTAATTTTAATACCATTCCAATATAGAAAACTAGCTTAGTTACTTAAATGGACATTTTGCAAACAACCTACGAGATTAGTATTCTAAATGTGTCTGAACAAAGATCTGCAATAACTATTCGTTTTTATCGTCTTTATTCTATTATCTCTCTATAGTATTGTGTAATATCGCAGTGCGATAGACAGGCTTTCAGGTAACCAGAACAATTGTTATATTTTACACGTGGAATGAATGAATTATTATTTAGTTAGCTATAACCAAAACGGATTCACTGTAGCTCATATTACTAATTGATTTAATAAAGCAAATACAGAACTGGTTCTAATTAGTGTACAATAAACGTTTGTTGGAATAGTACGTTTAAAATGTATGGATGTAAGGTAACAATATTATTATTATTTTTTTTCTATTAGAACACATTAATTTTTTATCAAGATAAAGAGTTTGACAACAGTTGTATTTTATACAGTCATGATGTTTTGTGATGATATAGTCGAAAATAGTAACATGTAACTTAATAGTCTAGTTTAAGGGCACTTGACGTAATACACTAATAGATACTTGACAATAGTTTTTCAACTCGAGAATTGTACCTGTTTAGGCGAGGAATAAAAAAAAACACGAACCCTACCACTACGTTGAATGGACCAAAATAATTAAATACAATGAAATTAAAACTTATATTTATATTTCTAAGTAAAAATAAATAATGATTAAAATTTATTATGAAAATCGATATTATCCAAAAATGAAGTATTTTTTAATGATCATTTCTTGTAACGTTTCTTTTGTTTATCTATTTACAATGGGAAGTAGTTCAAATCGCCTCGAGATCGAACCAATATAGAAATTGTTACTTATAATAGAACGATTATTATTAATTACAGTAAATATCAAAATTTAAGTTATGGATGACCACTGCTTTTCTGACTTAACTCAATAATGATGGAAAAATTGTTACCAATATTTCAATTTAGTGTTGCCTTTTATTACATTTAAAATAAAACAAAAAAATTAACTCGGCTCAAGTATTGACTATCATATAAACATATAGGTACATATACAAACATATAGTGCACTTAAGGACACTTAAAATACTTGTATCACGATTTTTTTGGTAAATCCTATTGTATATCCATTTTATTATATACACTTCAATACAAGGAAACCTTAATATGTCTGTATCAGAAATATATTCAAATATATTCATAATATTTCTACTATGAAATAAACAGCTACACTTTGTGTATAATGTAAATTAATATTCAAAACTGTAACGCTATCGTTTACACAGGGCGACCTACCTAAAGGGAATTCAAGTTTTTTCATTACACTTGTTAAACATTTCCTTTGTTGTGCCAGCGGCCGCAAATTGCAATTAGCGACGGAAGTGCTTTGGTCTGATCTACGAGTATTGTATAAAGCTTGCTATGCTTTCAAGTGTACAAGCACTAATGAAATTACTTAAATATTCTAGTAGGAACGAACTGATTTTTATGTCCCCTTTGAGATTATTTACACAGTTGTATGAGCCTAAAAATTACTGCATCATACACTTATTTGTTTTAAGATGATAGACCGTAGAAACATGAGACAATGTCATGTATCTCTTAAATCTACTTTTATAATAATTAAGTTACTAAATAGCAATCAGATGCCTATGTTTTATATAGTAGCTCTTTAAGCTGATGCCCTGATGGTAAGTACAGTACAAACCAAATTCAACGGTGGCGACCACCGACAGATTGGCTATCCATCAGCGATCGTCGCTGTCATGCCAGCATAAATAACTCTTCACGTAACACTTGAAGGACTCGATCTTGTAAGGAAAGAACACACTAACCGGGAAATGGTTCCACAGTGTCACCGTACGGCAAAGATTGAGAACTTTTTAGTTCGTGCCGCGGTGGAGGTCACCCTAAAACTGTGACTACGAAGGCTAGTGGATGTAGTTGTGTTGTGGAGAGGAGATAAGGGAATAAGAATGAACAGATCTTCAGAAAATACACCATGACACAGATGGTTGATATCTTTGATTTTTGCCCTTTTAACAAAGGGCAGTATTTAATTATTATAGTTATAGAACTTTATAAGAGTAAATGAAATCCCAAGAAAAACAACCTGTATTCAACGGACCAAGTCTCGAATGAGATGGTTTCTCTATAAAAAGTTGTGAAATCTCATAAACAGCCAAGTGTAGGAGGTAGATATAAAAAGCGAGTAATTTTGGATAAAATCTGGCCTATCTTTTACACGTTCTATTTCATTTAGAATAATACTGTGTCTAATTGAAAGTCTGTGTCTAAGTCTAAGTCTAAAACATTTTAATTAATGATAAGACAATAAAGGTAAACATACTTTTGTTACATGTTGTGGAATTTTATATGACTTGTGCCGTTGAAAATAATAGCGATAATTCGTAACTTATAATGTATTATTATTAGGTATATTGGCAATATAGCCAGTTATAGTATCTACTCTTGATCTAAAAAAATTCAAACTTCTTGCTTTATATACAACGAAGTTACAGGGGTATCAAAAGTGCCGTGAGTCGCTTCGAGAAAATGATGGTACGGCCGTGCTGGACTTGGGGGTCGCACTGCCGTGGCCCCTAATAATTTTGACTTTTTTCGTTTTTATATTGTGATGTTATGAAGCATAAAACCTTGTTAATAAAGGGGTAGAAAGCTTTTGATTCACGTATTAATATATAGATTATTATTACCCGGTTCTAGATTTTACACATTAACAAAAAATAAAAACTAGCAATAAAACCGAAATCCATGACAAGGTCTGCTCCCGTGTCCAACCGAAGCGTCAACCGTGTACGTTTTCAGCCGAAATATCTTTATGGTAGCATAAAGGTACTTACTGGTTACGTATTCAAGGGTAGGTATCTCGCACCGGCAGTCACGACCCCTTTGTCCGCGGGTACGAAGCTTTTAGGGATCACCAACTAAAAGGATTCTTGAACCTAATAAAAGATTATTTTTTGTCTGCTTACTAGAGTGTGATAGCTTTCAACCATTATATAAAGTTTTTGTGGTTAATTAGGATCTATTCTGTTCTATTAATGCCTAAATTATATCACTATTTTCGGAATTATTTATTTATATTAGTTGTGCCACATGGCTTCACGCGTGTTTTTATTCGATTGACTTTCCACCGTACCGCACTGCCGCCAACACAAACATGTAGCACCGGTGATTTCGAAAATGTTCTGTATCGATCCTCAGGGATTGACGACGACCTGGAAAGGGTTCACGTCAGCGAAAAAATGATTGGGGTTCATGAGAAGTAAATGGGGGTCAACGATAGTGGATCTCATTTAAACAGGCCGTAACATCAATTATGGCTTATTCCATGTATAGAATAATCCACATACCCCAATAATATTTATTTACATACATAATACATCCTTACATCCTTTTAATATCTTTACATATCATCTATCTACTTCAAACATAAAACTACCTATGAAGTAAAAAAAAAACATGAATGATCATGAAACGTCATGAAGAATCTATCAAAGAGAGTAGCAATATGTTATCAGCTGTCAAAAACTCATATGTAGTTGAAAAAATCAATATCAGGTAAGCAGCAGAAAATTGGAAAACATGCCAAGTGGTCTAGGAGATAAAAAAATTTGGGGACCTATAATTTATTGTTCTCACTTCTCGTACTTGTCTACTACTTTCCAGATTACTTGTTTGCAGATTAGTCACTGCTCCGCTCTTTAGGACCGTAGCGTGAAGCTATATTGTACCCTATAATATTCTTAAATATATATACTACTACAGGCAAAACTATTTTTTCATATCTGACTGGTAGTTCCAGATATTAACGCCTTCAAACAAACAAACAACTTCTTGAGCTTTATAATATTAGTATATGTATTTATATTATAAGCAGTGAATACATAATAAAAAAATAATGAAGAAATCATAATATATATTAGGTTTTATCAGTTAATTCTTATTATGTAAAAAGTAAATTAATAATGTGGGAATGACTCTGATATACTTGGTTATATTTAATTTTAAATGATTTATTAATTCCTATTAAACAAGATAAAATGTAACTTGTATGTAATGCCCGGTATGTTTTATGACCGTATAGTGTATATTATATTATCACCGAATTCGGCTCCCTATACGTTTTTGTTTTTGTTGGAATTGGATATTATTACTTTTTCAAAGCTGCACACCGCCATGCATTGGCAAGCCTTTGGAAACACCATTGTATTTAATGTTCATTAAGAATGTTATTTCATTTAATATCAATAATTTAACCTTTTCAAGTTTTTTTTATTTTTCTTTTGTATATGCTTAATGATATCTACCTTGATGCCAAATTTCAAGTTTCTGAATCACCTAGAATTGTTCTATGACGTGTGAGTGAATCAGTGATAAATGGTTAGTGTAAAATGTGTATGTGTAAAATACAGACACTGGCCGATGTGTCGCTCCAACTTGGCTGACACGGAGCTGTTTGTCTAGATTATCACAAAATACTAAAATGACTAATTTAGTTATTAGCTACCAGGTCAAAGGAGTTTCACCTGAAACGCGCGTAGTGGGTACATGCATAAAAAAATTCGCCGCTAGTTTACGGAACCCTAATTTAGAATGAACGTACTCCTAGCTTGTTGTATTATTATGAAAATCACGGCACTTGGGTCGGGCGCGGTACGGAAGCTTGGGTTTAGGTCACATACGTACCGTAATCCCACCTGTTTGTGACATGATCTTATTGTTTTTACCATAGCTTTTATAAACGATTTAACGTAAATATAATATAAAATAGAATGTAAATTAGTGTAACATCAGTTCTGTTAGTTAATAAATTGCGCCTCCTACATCTTAAGTGAATAAATTTGCATTAGTATGTTAGGCTTTTTACAAATATAAAAAAAAAAACACAACCAAATAGGTACTAATTTATTTCCCGGCGATAGCAGGGAATATACGCTTTAAAATGATATTTGAATTATTAATTGTGACATTTGCCTCATCTCTTTGACTAATCTCGAATCTTCGAGATTTTGTGGTAACGCTATATCTCCCTAAATTTTGATTAGTTGCGTATACAATGGCTATTTATTATAGAATTTGGAAAAAAATACATGTGCAGACATATTACATATTTATTAATATAGATATTACGCGTTACTACAATCAAGAAATGAATAGCTGTGAATAAAATAATGTATATAAATGCTATTCTGAAAACAGGGAAATTACACTGATTTACTATAATAATATGAATGTTATGAAGAAGAAGTAAAACTGTATAAATTACTTTGAAGTCGCCTTTGACTTTTGAATTTGTAATGAATTAACAGTTATTATGTCGGGTAACATTTATGAATAATTTTTATTAAAAAAACTCAGAAAGTACGAAAAGTCTGAGTAGCGAATAATTATTTAGTTTATGATGAGGATTTATTTCAAACAAAGTAACTTTCCATTAGCATAAAATTAGTTTGTTAATTAGCAACGTGTCAAAAGGCAACCAAATAATTTAATATAAAAAGTTTGATGAGTGTTAAATTTACTTAGCTTTATTTAATATCATATTATTATATTATAAACAAATAATATAAGTATATAGTATAGATTAAACCCTCAACTACTTATACATAATTGAGTCTACAAAATTAATAGGTTTATAAAGTTCAACTAAAAATCTGGATTTTTACTTGATAAATATATTTCTACAAAAACTACGTATGGAATTCTAATTTTGTGTATGTTATACTTTTAAGAAGATAAAGCGTAGGTTTCTGCTTGTCAGTAAGTCGCGCGGCAGACTAACGTGTGTAAATCCGCCAGCGGCTGTGGCTGTGATTTCCTCTGTAAACTTCTCACGTAAAACCCTGTCCGGCACCTGCAGCCCAACATGTCGGCGCTCGTCACAAGCGTCCGACGATAATCTCAGTTGCCTTCTCTTTGGTTGTCGATATAACGATATCTATACCCATTTCATTTTAATATTATTTCAAAGGTAATTTTTGGGGCAGTGTAATACCTCCCTTAATTATTCTTCAAAATTAATAATTTAAACATAAATTTAAAGCTTATGTTCTCAACTAATGACAAAAATAGACAAATAGTTTAAAGATCATGTTCTCGTAAAAAATAATGTTTTATATATTAAAGTAACATGTAGAAGGCGCCATTTATTAACAATCTGTTTAATTATTTGTCTTGTTAGTATGACAGCTTATAGACTGTTTACATTCTATGACGTGTAAAATATTACGCACGGGTCAGTTGTGAAAATATTATTTATTTAATTTTCTTAGTCGGATAGGATGTAATATGTCTGTAGTGTATTTTTTCATTTAATATGTATTGCCTTTTTTATCGTTATAGGTTTATCGTTATGACCACAATCTCACTTGATCTTAAGTGACGAGGTGGCCCAAGAGGCCCGGACACACCTATTGGTGCTAGGCGACAGATTTTCAACTTGAAGGTAGTAGCTAACCAGGCGGGCTTTAAAAAACCACTATGCTATGGTTTCATCACGATTTTCTCCTTCATCGGAAGCTCAGGCTCATTGCAGGTATTCGAACTCACATCGATCGACGCGGAGTCCGTCCACGCTACCAACTGAGCCATCGTTGCTTCAACCTTCTTCCTACAACCTTTGGAAACTTACAAAAAGTCTATACTATGAAGTTGCTTCCCAAACTTCTTGTTTCATCGTGGTAAATATAGTTACACTCCTCGATGTTATGCGTCATATTACATCCAGTACTACTATTCAAATATGTACAACTTCTAACGTGCGTACCTACATACTCATGTATGATACTTAAACGCATCTACTTTTTTATGTACCACGACAGTGGTAAATAAGTGCGGTCTGTCTGATAATTAGCGGTCACCGCAGCCTATATACGCTTGCGACACTAGAAGCATCAAATGTGCGTTGCAGGCTTTTGAAAAATTCTGTTCACTCCCTTCTTAAAGAACCTGTTGTCATACCGTTGTCCTCTGGGAAAACCTCAGCAAATAGATCATTTCACACACGGAGCGTTCGCGAGCTTTGATTATCTGTCTTAGTTGATTGTGGTAACGATGTTTGTTTTTTCTCCATGATGAGATAAAATAAAACTAAGCTGGTTATTTAATTATTTTTATAAAAAATATATTAGATTGGTTATTCATACAACATTATAGATGAACTGAAATAAATTAATTTGATAATATGTTAACACGATTGATTTTTCTTATTAGGTACATGATGATCTGTACTTTGGCTGCTTCATCAAAAATACCATTATTGAAGTCTACTGATGTAAATGATTAAAATCAACAGTTGTATGTATAACCTTGTATAGGTCGGGGAAAAGGTATTTTCGCATAACGTAGGTATAAACGTGTTATAAAAATTCTTTGGCTGTACTATTTGTATCTGGCTGGCAATGGTAACATTAAAAAGGTTACATAAAAAATAAAATAATAAAAAAAAGGTGCTTCCCGCTATTTTTCATTTGTTTTTCTTTCTGTAACTAAAATAAGCGCGTGCGTGCGCCTACTATACAATGTGCTACGTCAATCTATACAGAGCGGGACCGCGCACCGAGGGCGCGAACGCGACGGAAACGATTCCCTCGTACTCTGTATAACCGACGGCGGATAACACGCTACGGTAACCAGCTGTCTGGAAACCAGTGCTTGCGAGCCCCTCTCACTACGTGCGACCAATCCTGTTCACACCCGAAACTACTAGGCGTGAAGAGGGCGAAACATCAAGGTACACACACGCAGTGAGGTGCCTGCTGGTAGGCGCGGCGATGACGTAGCACGGAGCGGAATGGACTGGGTCGCTGGCGGGTTGAACTTTAGTGAAGATGCGAAATGACACACAGGCACCACAATAAAATTTGCTGTATTCTTCAAGACAATACACTTTGTTAATACTATGTCTTCTGGGTACGGTTTCTTCCAGTTTCTTGAGTCTTGCGTCTTGAGTCTTGATTCTTCAGCTTGTGGTACCCGTGTGTGCTCTTTGGCCTTTTTTTTTTTTTTTTTTTTTTTTTTTTTTTTTTTTTTTTTTTTTTTTTTTTGAACTGACTACACTGTTAGCCTTAGGGGGGCCCTACAGCCGCTGCGGCTTTTACAGCTTCACCGGACTTGGGGGCGAGCGCAGAGGGCACTCAGCCGCGAAAGTTTTGTGGACGACTCGCACGAGGGTGCCAAAGTGGCCGGACCTCGGCTTGGGCGGTCGCCGCGTTCGCAAATAGGTCGCGATCTAATCGAATCCCTACACCTACGATTCGAGCTAACTAATTTATACACATAGGCACGTTCCCTTCCTCCTGGGAGGAAGGAAGGAACCGTGCGTATGTGTATTCAGTAATCGGAATGTTTCTACACTAACTAGCGCTAACTAACTAGCGTAAAAAAGAAAAAAAAAAAAAAGGTCCCTCACAGAACCTCTGTACCTGTGTGGTGTGCACGTGTGTATGTTCATACGTGTGTAGTGTTGTATGTAGGTAGCTAAGTGATGCACGTACAGTGTCACTTGTATCGCGCGGGCGGTTGCCTGACCCAAGGGTTTCACTCCGAGGAACGGACCTAGGCTTGGGTTACCGCTAGAGAGGGTGGACGTGACGGGTGTGCGGGAGCGAAGTTGACCGCCCGCCCTCTGCGGAGAGAGCGGTGGTTACGCGGGCGTGGGCGCTGGCACGCTCTGTTTCGAGAGACGGGTGTGTAATATTTATTCGCATTTTCGATGTGATCGTCGGGATCAATAAAAATGTTGCGCGGCCGGCGTTTGCACCGGATGTCCGTGGGTGCCGGAACATAAGTGGCGGCTGTTTTTATTAACGGATTCGCGTGGTTCGACGCGGTGTCGAAATACGAACGGGAGAGCTGTTTAACGTAGGCATGTATCGAAGGAAGCTCCATATCTCTATGGAGATCTACGCTTCGAACATACCACGGGGCCCCGGTGAGACGATAGAGAAACCTATTCTGTATCGATTGTAACCGTTTGAAACTCGACTCGGACATATGTGCGAACACAGCGCAACTGTATGTCAAAATTGGTCGAATACACGTCTTGTAGAGCGTGAGCTTATGTCGCGTGGACATTTTGCTCACCGAACACAACAGAGGATGCAACCGGCCCAGGACCCACGCGGCCCTGTTCCTAACCTTACGGATGTGGGGTCTAAAAGAGAGCCTACTATCTAGGGTTACCCCTAGATATTTGGTCTCTCTTACGTACGGAATCGGATTATCGTAGAGCTTAACAGGTTTAAGCTTCCACGGTATCTGTGACGAATCCGCATCGAAGAGCATCGCGGCGCTCTTCGAGGGATTGACGGCTATTCGCCACTCGTTAAACCACTTCCCGAGAGTGGTCACGGCGCGTTGGACTTTGTGTCTGAGGTCGGATCTATTCCTATCTGAGGCATATAAGACTGTATCGTCAGCGTATAGCCCTACCTCGACCTCCGGGAGTCGAGGTAGGTCACTGACGTACAGGTTAAATAGGCTAGGAGCCAGGATCGAACCTTGGGGAACGCCTGAGCGTATTGGACGGGGCGTGGACAATTCACCTTCCACTCTATAGCGAAAGGTGCGATCTGTTAGATAGTCGCGAATTATTTTAATTAGCCTATCGGGGACTCCAAAGTGATACAACTTGTAGATCAATCCCTCGTGCCAGACCTTATCGAAGGCCTTGGCAACGTCGAAAAAGACCGCAAGTGTACGGCGGGGTTTATATAATTCAGCAAAATTAAATGCAACGTGCTCCGTGAGGCGGTGCACTTGATGAGTGCAAGAATATCTAGCACGGAAACCGAATTGCTCAGGCGGATAGAGGTCTTTCTCCTCTATTACTGACTTGAGACGGTTCAGAAGGATCCGCTCGTACATTTTCCCTAAAGTATTTAGGAGACTGATCGGGCGATAGCTGTCGGGAAGCGACGCGCTCTTGCCGGGCTTACGGATACCTATGACTATGGCCTTTTTCCAGGCGGCTGGAAAATGGCAGTGGGCTATGGCTACATTGAAGATGCAGACCAAAAGAGCTATGAGGCGATCGGGAAGAAGTCTAAGTACTTCATTCCTGATCCCGTCGGGACCTGGTGCTTTTCTAAGCTTAAGGCTTTTTATAATGGAAAGAACCTCCTCAGACGTAACTGGGGACAGGGAGTCTGTCGCGGGGAGCTTATCCAGCTCCCGCACGCATCCATCGATACCCTCGACCCGGTCGGTATTTGCATCGACACTGTTCGGAGCTCACTGGCTCTCCAAACAAGTGGCGAGGCACTCCGCCTTGTCGCTGCTATCGAAGGCGAGCGGTATACCGGGACCCCTCTCGAGGGGGGGCATAAGATAAGAAGCCTCTATTTTGAGGCTGTGAGCTAATTTCCAGTAAGCCAGATGCGACGGCCTTAGCTCTTCGACGAGGGCGTCCCATCTGTGACTTCTGAGTTCTAATATACGGGCTCTAACCGATCTTTGAAGTGCGCGTAAACGTGCGCGGTTTTCCTCGGTCGGATAGTGGTCGTGCGCACGAGTCGCCGCGTTCTTTTCCGTCAACAACGCCCGCACGTCGGCAGGGAGTACGAAGCGGCGATCGCTCGCCTCTTCGACCTCTCTCGAGGCCTCTCCGATGCCGGCCTGCAGGTGGTCGACCAGGGAATCGATCGCGAGATCTACGTCCGCAACGGACCCCAATACGTCCGGGATCCTATCTAAGCTGGACGAGGACGGCTTGTCCGCAAGATAATGTTTTAGCTTGGCATAGTCAACCACTTGGACCGAAGGAGGGCTAGAGTCGTCTGGTTGACCTAGCTGCATGATGACCGGACGGTGGTCGGAGTCGAGCTCGTGTACGACCCGAATGAGTCGTAACCGAAGCGCGATACCTTTAATGAGAGCTACATCAAGCACTGTCGGCATACAGTTGTCTTGAAAGTGGGTGTGAGTGGGTGGCGCTATGACATCAAAGTTTAGCACGTTCGTTAGCTCTTCGAGTTTAACCCCATTACTGGAGTCTCTCCAATTGCCAAACGAAGTGTGTCCACAATTGAGGTCACCCGCTATAATGGCCGATTCACCGAGCGAAAGTAGCTTTTCTAGGTCAGACCTGAGAGGCTCTTTCCTCGGCGAGAGACAAACTGAGACTAACGTTATGGACGGGTGGTCGGTCATTCCTAGTCTACACACGGATACTTCCATATTGGTAAGTATCGGAGGATCTACCGGCGTACAATATAACGATCGTTTGTAATAAATGAGAGTGCCGCCACCGCGGCCGGCCCGGTCATTTCTTACAATATTGTAGTTCGCGATTTTTGGATCACGTTTAGCACGCTTTAAGAGCGTCTCCTGCACTAAAAGAACATCTACTTGGTGATCTTTAAGAAAGGTCGCGACGAGATCACGCTGCGGATATAGGTTCCGTGCGTTAAAAAACGAAAGATTTAACGCTTTCGGTTTAAACTTTGCCATTGAAAGGCCCTAAGTTATTATTACTGTTACTCGCCTCACGGTCGAGACGTTGTAGTGTCTCTGAGAGGCGGGGGAACGCGCAAGCGGTCTTGATGAGACCGAAGCGCTCCAGATGGTCATTGTAGTCAATGAGCTCGCGGATATCGTGCTCGCGAAGGAGCAGTATCATTAAGTCGTTACTATTAACGACAGCGTTAGCGGGCGCGCGGGGCGCAGGAGCGCGGGGCGCGGGAATATCCATAGCCATAAGGGGCTGTGGATTGGGGCGACGGGGGCCCCATGCGTTCTGCGATGAACGCACGGGTTGCGGTTGCACCGCGCGGGGTGCGGAGGGGCCGGCGGCGGCCGGGAGCTGGCGCGAGACTGGCAGCGCGGGAAATTCCCCTGACGCCAGCAGGGGTTGCGCTTGGATGGCTGAGGCGGGGGGCGCCACCCGGGGGGCCGCCTGCCTCTGTGTACGTGGCCGCGTGGTACGCGGGGCCTTGGGGCAACCGCGATAATTCGCGGGATGCCCCTCCTCCCCACATAACACGCAGCTCGGGGGGACGACGGAGTCACGCTCGCGCGTGCACTCCCGGGTGGGGTGGTCCTCTCGGCACTTTACGCACCGCGGACGAGAGTGACAGTTACGGGCAGCGTGCCCGTACAGCTGGCAGTTGTGGCACTGCGCAGGCTGGTGGTTTTTGTGTGGGGGCTCCACGTTAATCCCGGAGAGCCCGCACACCGTCTCTAGCTGGAAGATGGCCTTTCCCTCGGGGGAAAGGTCCAATATGGCCACTACCATTTGTAGTGGCCGCTTATCTTTACTGTACATCCGGTGTACTTCCCGGATGGGATAACTTTGCTCCTTGAGCGAGGAGCACACCTCCGACGGGTCGAGCTCCACCGGAATGCGGCGGATGACCACTCGGAGGACGCGCTCCTCCGCGAGCGAATACGTATAAAATTGCAGACCTTTCTGCCGGAGGAGGGTGGTTAGTTTACGGTGAGTTTCCGAAGAACTCACCGAAATAGAAATCCCGTTGACTATGTTTCTAGCCTTGTGGTAGTCGAGTTTGAGTCTGCGCATCTCATTGCATGCTCGTTGGCCCCAGTAGAGCGCCTTTTATATGGTTTGCCGGAGAGCGAGACGGATGATGGCGTCTCTATCTGTACTGCTCATTACTAAACTTGGGTGTGGTCCGTTAACCGCGGTAATGCGCAGTGGTTGCAATATCGCTGTCTCTGTCTATTATTATTATTATTACTTGTATACAGAATACAATAAATTGTTAATATCTCTAATTACAATTACTCAATTACAATAAAAACTATTTCACATTAATGTAGACACAAATATCTATTCAAAAACACTAACTTTAACATTATAGGTCAATAAACATGGGAGATATAAAGCATTAAACATTGCAACTTTAAAACGTCTTGCGACTCGTTATATACGCACTATTTGAGCTTACAAACATTATAAAATACACACAGAAGGCTATTTTACTTATATAACACAAAACATTACGTATAACTTTTATAAAATATGAATTATTGACAATATATGATTTTAGTACTTTAAGTGATTATTTTTATTCAACTACAAACATTTTCATAACTTATATACTGCTCTTACATACCTACACGCTATAGTAACATATTCAAAACATTAGAAACATTTAATTATTGATTGTTCGTGCAAATTATTCATCCTTTCAACTTATATTTACAATCGTTATTATCGTATCATTACGCTTAGGCCTATGCGTCGCTAACAGTAACAATGAGTGAATCTAATGAAGAAATTCGATACATTTTAAAATATTATTACAAAAAAGGCAAAAATGCAACTCAAGCAGGGGAAAAAATTTGTGATGTTTACGGACTTAATGCAGTGTCAGTAAGAGTAGCACAAAGATGGTTCACGCGTTTTCATTCCGGAAATTTTGATGTTAAAGTTGCACCTCGCTCTGGTCCCCCTGTTACGAATAAAATGGACGCCATTTTTGAAAAAGTGGAGCAAGATCGGCATATCAGTAGTTACGATGTAGCTGAAGAACTAGAAATTGACCACAAAACTTTTTTAACCCATTTGAAGAAAGCTGTCTATACCAAAAAGATCGATGTTTGGGTGCTACACGAGCTAATCGAAAGAAACCTAAACCGTATACGAGTACTCATTCATGATTCATTATTGAGACGTAATAAAACCGATCCGTTTTTGAAGAGATTGATAATTGGCGATGAAAAGTGGATCACGTACGACAAGAACGTGTGAAAAAGGTTGTGGTCTAAGGTCGGCCAGGCTTCACAGCCTATGGCTAAACCTGGGCTAACTCGAAATAAGGTGATGCTGTATGTATGGTGGGATTGGAAGGGTATTGTTCATTATGAGCTTTTACCGCCAGATAAAACCATCGATTCGGATCTCTACTACTACAACTGATGAGATTAAAGGAAGCAGTTAAGAGAAAGCGGCCGGAATTGTTCAACAGAAAGAGTATGGTCTTTCATCACGATAACACTAGACCAGACACATCTTTAGCCATTCAACAAAAGTTAAGAAAGTTTGGCTAGGAGGTGTTAGTGAATCCACCATATAGCCCTGACTTTGCACCTTCAGATTTTCACCTGTTTCGGTCTCTTCAGAATTCTTTAGCTTGTGTAAGGTTAACATCAAGAGAGGACTGCCAAAACTATTTATCGTGTTTTCTTGATCAGAAGTCCTAAAGTTTCTACAGCAACAGGATCACGTCTCTACCTACAAAATGGCAGAAAGTCATTGAATAAAACGGCACATATATATTGTAAATAAATGTAAATAAACTTTGAAAAAAATGTCTTGAGTTTTCATATAAAAATGCGAAAAAACTTTTTCCCCGACCATTATATGTAAAGCTTTGTCCTTGGATTTTAACACGAATAGTGGTAGTTTATACAGTAAAGTGTTAGAATATATCCATCCATAATAAAAAAAAAAAAAAAAAAAAACCACCGATTAATTTATGTTTCGCTTATGACTTACACCGGCCATGAGTTCACTTATGCTATTATGTATGACATAAAATGCATTTTAAACTTATCGCATAGATTTTATAAGATGTACAGGTGTTTTGAAAGCAAAATAGGAAATGTAGGTATATAAACATACATTACTGTATTTAAAGGAAGTGTATACATATAATGTTAACATATTATGTGTGTAATATGACTCGCGTCCGTCATATTCTAGGTAAAAAGCTATTATACAAATATAGATTTAAAGTGACATTCGCGACCATATCGTAAATATTGGCTGTTTCGTTTTTTGTTTTCAGATTTTACAATGGATTAATGGCCTTCTGTATGATTTATACATATATGTACTTTGTTAACTGTAAGATCATCCTGTATCGCTAAATAAAATAAATAAATAAATAGAGTTTATTATACTGTGGATCGTTACGTGAATGATAGTGATGTCTGGAAGTAATTTCCCTCTGTGCATCTGCTAAATTATTATTATTTAACTTACTATATTAACACTCTTACAGTTAGAAAAAAAGATAAACACGATTAAGTTTCTTACCGGTTCTTCTCGATGACTAACTAGAATGTTTTCCGAACCGGCAGTAGCGTTCATAAGTGCATTCTTTGGCAAAAATTTCGGATGGAAATAACTTTCATTAATATCAATAGTCAAATTTGTTTCTATTTATTATTATAAAATCAATGTCAATAATAATCATCATTTCATTTAAAAAAATACTATTACAAATTTAAAAAAATCTGCGTGCAAGTGGGTTTGAAGTAAATATTTCTTGAACTTTATTTTTATTTATTAAGCATATTTTATTTGTTTTTTTTTTTAATAATACATACTATAAGATTTTTTTGATATAATAAAAATAATAAAGCCGAAGAGTTTTTTGTTTGTTTGTTTGAACACGCAAAATCTCTGGAACTACAAGTTAGATTCAGTCGATCTAATATTAGGCTATACCTCTCAGCTAGCTTTAAATATTGATTTTTGTTAAGTAAGTCAGAAGGGAAAGCGTCCCTGAACTGCTGGATTAATGGTTAATGATAACTAAATATAATGTTGTACAAAAATATTGGTCCTTAGTATATCTAAAAAAAAGACTGGGATAGGATATACTTATTTCTTATACATAAGCCAAAATAAGGTACAATGTGACAAAAATTTGTTGAAAATTAAAAAGTGATTTATGAGCATTATTTTGAAGCATGGCATTTTAATCCTTACTAACAAAAGCTAATTCAACATAAAGAAAAATTTATGAAGTTAAACTTTGCCCATAATAGTATGTTACTTTGACACATAGTTTAGAAGATAATGGAAAATTAATATAATTTAACACTCGGCTCATGTTTATGGCTGTAATATTTATAGTAGTTAGCAATATGGAAAGATGTGGGCAAGTATGTGAAATGAGAACTATATCATAAACCACACGGCGGCATAGGGCTTATCGGATAAAATTAACACGGGTGAATCCGTGGGGCTCAGCTAGTTATAAATAAAATTATGTTTATTCTCAGTATATTTTTATATATAAAAATTACAAAAAACAAATGTGATTATTTATACAAATTACTAAACGATTTTTCCTTCCGAATAAAGATCTAAGTTGTTCTGAAGTAGCGTCTAATGAAGTGTTACTTTAAAAAATATATGTACTGATAATATTAAATCGTTTTTCACATGATTCAGTTATTAAGATTTTTTAGTAAATGTAGATACTGAGTGAGACATAATTTAAATATTTTGTTTTAATAATAATAATGTCACCAATTAACTTGGGTACATTTTCCCTTTTACCTGTATCTGAATGTACACAAAATATCCAATAATTTACATCTGTAGTACAGGCTCGCGACAAATTGGAGTACCCTCCTCTGGTTCTGTCAAGTACTGCCGCCCTGTATTTCAGATTTTCCGTTCTATTATCTTAATGATTTCTTTACTTTTGTGTGTATATTTACATTTATTTATTAAGCAGAAATTATTCGTTACAAATTTTTATTTTTAGTATCATTGATTTAAGTTTCATACAAATAACTATTGCTACTATTCTTTATTAAGTAATTTGATACACATGTATACTAACATTATAAATAAGAGATTGTTTTTTTTTGTTTGAACGTGCTAATCTCTGGTACTATCAGTAAGTTTTGCTAATTTCTTTATGAATTTTATAGGCAATTTATTGAGAAAGGTTATATATAGGCTAAGTATAACGATATGACGCTTAACAGCAGAACAAATACCTTAGAAAGTGAACGTGAGTAAGATGGCTGAATATATACCTCCGTCTTTATTTGATGTCGGTTAAAAATATTGTTTACACTTAAATACTAAAAGTTTTCTTAATTCCATATTTTAAAAATTAACAACAAGTAAAACAGCTAGTAAATCTTAGTAGTAAATAATATCTTTTGTAACGAAATCATTTAACGCGGGGTGGGAACTAAACTGAAAAAAGTGAATGACCCAACCGACACTAAAAAACAAACACATAGGATTTTCAAAACTATGACAGCCGTGGAATTGACTCAGCTTCGTTACAACAGTGCATAGAAATCTGGTCATAACATAATATATAGAGAAAGGAAATTTGTTACTAGCGGGTGTCCCACGACACCTTGTTATAGACTGTGTTAGCAATCATTTTCAATATATATATATTATATTATATTTACCTTTGTTTGTTTTATTATAGTCTCCTTATTTATATATTTGTTATATATATTTCAAGGGCTTCGGTTAGGTTCTTGTATTTTATAAATTTGTTTGTTTAATTATGTTTTATTTTACGATCCTTTTAGGTTTCATATCGGCATTGAACATTATGTATAATTTTCATTATAAAACAGCTTGTTGTTTATTTACATTTAGGTTTGACAAGGATGACATTCTCTGTTACTGATAGTTTTAGATCATGCGCACTAAAATTTATAACAAAAGTTTTTTGATTTAGGTTGTTTAGCAGCAATTTGAGACCTATGGTCCAATGACAGGGAGAATAGTTTTAAAATTTTACAAACAGATTCGAATAGCGAATAGGAAATTCAAAATGTAAAAGAAAAGTCAGATAGAAACATTCATTGACTCAAAGACTCTGGTAGAGAATTATTAAATTCTATATAATGTATAAAATTTTAGTTCTTAAAAGAAGTATAATATCTCATATTGGTATAAGTGAAATACCCAATATATTAATCGTAAAAATATCGATGATTAAAGGCTATTATTTATGAACTGTACTAACTTCTCGAGTTTTTTTTTTCGAACTGACTATACTTTTAGTTTTAAGGGCCATGGAGCTTTGATGGCTTCACCGGACATGCGTGGAGAGTACTCAGCCACGAAAGTGAGGCAACAAACTCAAGGGTGCCAAAATGACCGAACCTCGACTTGGGCTGTTGCCACACATGCAAATAAGTCGCAATCTGATTCTCCGTAAAATTCAATCTATCTAGCTATACATATACACATTTTGACTTCTTGGAGGAAGTCCCATATAATCTAGTATCCCTGTGAAGTAATTTGGTAATTTTGTCCAAGTCTTAACTAGCCAAAAAAAGAAAAAAAATACGAAATAATATAAAAACATCAGTGCTATAATCAAACGGCACTGCGGTACGAAGTGGCGTACCGATAGATGTGTTATTCAATCCTTAATATTTAAACATCAACCTAAGTTCGATTTAGCGGAAAAAATACGACGTACTCTTGAATTCACATATTTAGATAACGTCTGACACGTAAGAGGCGGCCCTCTCTAACGTTATAGAGATTGGTATGGTATTGAGTGCATCCACTAATATGTACAGTGCATGCGTAGCTGACATGTTTTGTTTTACTCGTTTCGATATGTAAGAATTGTTTGATGTATTGTTAAAACGACCGGCTTCCTTTACCAACACGACATATTAAATATTAACGAAGAATCGTATCCATGTAGTTGATTGTGGAATCCGTACAACTAAATTAGTAAACGTGCTATTGACTCGCACTATAGACTAAGCGCGATAGCAACAGGTGTGCTTTGTAGCCGCATAACCAGGCAATGACCGGCTTGAAGTTATTCTCGCACGAGCTGTTAGTTGGATAGTGAAGACCTCAGTTAAAAAGTCGACTACCATAAACACTGTTACTAAGTAGTGTTTAGCCTGCCCGTCTAGGCTATGTAATGAAGAAAAGTCTTACTTTTGTAAACGAAATGAGCGAGAAAATTAACAAAGGGATAAAATGAATGTATTTATTTGTTTAAAATGAATTATCGACTACCGGTTAGTACTTTTTTTATTTCTTCTTTTTCTTTTAATAGCCACTTGTGTATACACAATTCTGTCAATATCACGATGATACTGAAATCTGTGTTGGATAATTTATTTTTCTTATTTTTTAAGTTCAAACGTTCAGAATGGTGTCTCCCTTGTTAGCACTTTCCAGGGAGGTTTATGGCAACTCAGAATTCATGTTCCGTGTTATTATTTCCTAACCATTTCACTTGTACAAATAACCAAGATATATTACGTAAAATGCCACCAATATAACATTATAAGATTAACTAACGTAAGTTTATGAATTAAACTAAAAACCACCACATGAATATTAAGATCTCATCAAAAACCCTAGAACAAGTTTATTTTTGATAATAGCTTAAAGTGCTCTGCATAAATTACGTATGTTAAGTAAATTAATCCACAATAAAAATTATGTATGTGAAACAAATAATTTTGGCGTACTTTATTATTATTGTAAGCACTATTGAGGTAGGTATATAGTGCGGCGCTATTTGGGGTAGGTAATTGAAAGTCGGAAATATCCGCTTGATTTATTCCTTAAAGATATGATTAGTCATACTAATATTAGTTATTAGTCTAGTCGACAAGTTCCAAATGTCACTGCGAATTAAATAAAATACGTGCGATACTTCGTAGCGAAATACTCCTAGCAATACGTAGCGAGATGGCACTTAGTAACAGTGATTATTGTCGACATTAACTGAGGAGGTCTTCACCGTCCAACGTTTCGGGCGAGAATGCTTCAAGCCGGCCGTTTTCTGCTTATAAGGTACCTACATGCGGTCACAGAACATACTTATTGCTATCGCGTCCAGTCAATAGTTCGGGTCAACAGTAAAGTCAAAGACGAATTTTTTTTTCGACATGACACGATTCTCTGATTTACATTAATAAATAGTATTTTAATCAATATGACGTATTAGTAGAGTAAGTGGAGCCTTGTAATAGTCGCATTATTCGTCATGAAATCCAGAAAAATGTTGGAAAATTTTAATCCCCCAGTTTTCGAGTTTTTTTTAGAAAAAGCGCCTAAAGTAGTATGACGCATGACCTCGATAAAATGTATTGGTAAAATTACTTCATTCTAAATCTCCCAGCCAATCAACGTCAAAAACTCTCAGATCCTCTGATATAACCCTATGTAACATACTCGAAATTGCTTAGTCGAGTCTCTATCAGGAGGGTGCCAAAGGGTACCAAATTAGGTATAGCGCTTAAATTGAAATACTGGCAGTGCTAACTCGATTTCTGGGGGGACGCACGAGGGCGGGACCGGCCGCCTGTTCGTTATACACTCGTCGCGTTTATTCACTTTAAAATATCTCTGCGAAAATGAGTTAGGTAGGAACTGTTAACTTACATTCTATGATTCATGAATTCAGGTAAGAGAATAAACATAGAGACATTATTTTCGATGTTGTTTATTCCTATCCCGCCTAGGGTTGCAAAAAACCGTTTATTTTTCTATAATGAAAAAAAAAACATTGAAAAAAAAAACATGAAAAAAAAACTTGTTTTTTTTTTTTTTTAATTCTGGAGTATGTTTTTTTTAGGAGTACAGAGTTCAACATTTTTAAGGAAGTTTACGTTATAGATAAGTTCATATTATAGTTTTGTTTATTTTTAAACGTACCATAATTTTTTGGTTGAATATTACGAAGCTTTCAATAATTGGCAACATTTAAAAAGATTCGCACGGGGAAATCCCCATTCGGTTTATGTTTGTTTGAAGTATGAACGCAGTTGACAGACCACCTTTGAAGATTGAGTGATACCGAGAGAGTACAATATCAGATTTATTTAGTTTTGTGTGGCTTTGTGCTATTCAAAGTATTGTATAAATATTAATTGTAAATTAATATGCCGAAACGAGTCGGTTCAGGCCGAAAGCAATCGGTCGTCGCAAATGTTTTTAATGATATTATTTCAAATTCGAAAATTCCCAAAACAGAATGTACATTTTGCTCAAAACACGTTACTAAAAACGGGACAAGAGTGTTAAAGCACATACAAAACTGTAAAAAGTGTCCAAACTCAATAAAAGAAAATACGGAAAATCAAAAAGATCGGTTCCTTATCCTCACTCAGAGAATATTCAAAATTGTAAGTACATTTTCAATTTTTTTGAACTATTTTATTTCAGAAACTAGCTGTGCCCTACGGTTTCACCAGTGTTAATTTTTTACGACAAACACCGCGCCGCCAACGCACCCTTGTAGGCAATTTTTTATACTTTGTGTAAAACTATCGACATTTTATGAGGAATAAATTAATTTTTCAAATTATAATATAGCCTATGTTACTCGCTGGCACTGGAGCTTTATATTAGTGAAAGAATTTTTAAAATCGATCCAAAAGTTTTTGAGTTTATCCATTACTTAAAACAACAAACGCAGACAAAACAAACAAAAAATAAAAAAAAATCCTCTTCATAATCTTGGTATAGATTACATTTGTTAGTTTAGTATTGATCTTATTTTTAGGGTTCCGACCGTATTCAATAAGAAACCTGCATCGTTTCATTCGCCATGTCCGTCTGTTTGTTTGTCTGTCTCTGGCTTAGGTGCTTATCTCAAAGACTCTTAGTACTAGAAAGCTGTAATTTTGCATAATATTTACGCTGACAAAGTGGTAAGTTAAAAGTGGTAAAAAAATTCTATATTTTAGAGAACCTACCCTTTCTCCACATGTATAATGGAGATGATTTTTTTGTTGTTATTTATATGATGGTTGATCCTCTTTTTTCTAGATTTATCAAGCTCCAGCTCCAGCACTGCAAGTACTTTTAAGTCTGTCAAGTTGAAGACAACAGGTATTACAACATTTGTAGACAAAATGAATTCAGAAGTTCAGGATAAGGTAGTTGAACTTCTCAGCAGAGCAATTTAAGCGAGCAGAGCACCCCTTAGCATGATGGACAATCCTTGCTGGAAGGAATTGTTTTTGTTCCTTCGGCCCGCGTACAAAATACCCTCTAGACACATGTTGTCTGGACGGATTTGGAAAACGAGTACAAGAAAGTGTCAACGATGGTCGCAGAAGCAATTGCGCTGCTGATTCAGTCGGGTTGGCTCTAGATGGTTGGAGCAACATTAGAAACGAACCTATTGTTAATTTTGTTGTTACAACACCGAAACCATTCTTGTATAAAGTTTTACCGACAGGAAAATCATCTCACACTGCCGAATTCATGGCACAGGAAATTAGTCGTATAATTGAAGAAATTGGACAGCAAAAGGTATATGGCCTCGTGACCGAAAATGCATGTAATATGAAGGCAACTTGGAAACTACTAAAAACAAAGTACGCAAAGACAAACTTATTCACCTATGGATGCCTGGCACACTCTCTTCAATTAATATTTATAAAAATAATTTAAATTAAAACTTACAATATTTATAATAGATAATAATATATTTTGGTGAAAAGATAATAATTATATTTTGATATAGCATTATCAAATATGTAAAATATGTGCGTGTATTTTTACCTAGCGGCTTTAAATAATTATTTCTAAAACACTGCCGAGACAACATACTATTTACTTCAGTGTATTGTAGTGACGATATATATGTCTTGCAACCTCACCCCTGTCAATGTCTCCCACATAGGATGGTCGCGCATGAACTTGTTCGACTATAGTTTGTGTAGTTTTTGAAGCAATGATGGCTTAGTGGAAGTGTGTGTGAACACTACGTCGATCGTAGTAAGTTCGAATCCGTACATCAGGCTTGAGCTTTCGATGAAAGAAAGCATCGTAATGAAACTATAGCATGATGATAAACCATTTTCTTATGTCCGCCTGGCTAGCTACCTTCCTCAAGTTGAAAATCTGTCACCAAGCTTATGTAGGTGTGTTCCGGTAGCTGTACTTGCGAGTCACTTCCCACACTAGGCAAGATTGTGGTAAAAACACTAAGCCTATAAAGAATTGTAAGGGTTTATGTATGTATGCCAACGTGTGGATGTGTCACGCGGTTAAAAATCAATGTTACACATTTTGTTCATCAGAAAATAAGTGACGTCTGGCGGCCCTGGGATCTTAGACTATCTTGAATGAGGTGCAAATTGCAGAAAATGGTCTCTTGCGGCCAATTTTATATGATGGAAGACTTGAAGAAATACTCAATCTTTCTCTGAAAATGTTTGATGGCTTATTTCAAAGAATACCGTCTGAAATTAATAATGTCAATCAGTCAGGTTTGCTTTCAAAGCAGCAAATTTCATCGAATTTTAATAGTTGTTCATATTTTCTATTAATTTCCAAGAGTAGTGAACCTATCTTTATAACTTCTTATTTGCCCGATTACTCGTTGATAAAAACCAACTTAGCGCACTAGTATCATAAATAGCTATTATTTGAATTTTGTGAAGTTAAATTCCGGCGAGGTACTAACTTAGGATAAAAGTACAGTTTTATCTAAATTGGTATGGCAAAATTGTATGAACCTTTGGTTCGTAGAACTTGTGTGTAGCTTCATATACTTAAAAAATGGTAACATTTCATACAGAAAATTTCGCATTAAAATAACTCGGGCAGTGCTTCTCGCAGAAGTTGGTATGATATGTATTCTCGTTTTTAACTTTTTTTTATAGTAGGTATGCAACGTGAAGGTACTTACTGTGACTAACATTTCATAGTTAAATCATCAATCCATCGCCGGTTGTCGCTGTCATGAAGGCCCGTGTAATCCCTAAAAGCGACAAAATAAAGGAGAGTTCATATGGTCTTCATCACTATGTATATGTTGGTCGCTATCCATTCAAGTATAACCCTACCACCTCGCTTGATAACTGGATATATGTAAACCGCCTGTTCTCTGGATGCGACACGCCCAAAACGTGCCACCATAGAGGATCTTATCCTTGGTGTATGGTGGTCGCGATTTCAATTTATTTAAAAGTTTTTCTATGTACAATCTAAAAAGTATGTTTGAAATTATAAACGACATAAAAATAACATCAGTAACATTTTTTAATCTGATGGGCGGTGTGGATGGACAGGATTAATTATACCAAAAAGAAAATTGATCTCATTTTATTAATTTTACGTTTCGATAGGTTGAGGAGATTGGAACGTTAAATTAGAATGGAGCTTGGCTTGTCAATTCCAATCAAATGGGTCACTTCAAAGTAATAGTATTATCCAAGTTCAAATGGTGTGACGTATGGGGATTTGGGTCTTGTTTAAACCGTTCGTTTATTTCGATTACATTATCAGGTAAAGTAAGTTATACATTAAATAGTTAATTATTGTTAAAATAAAGCATATATGTAAGTGTCCTCTTCAATTATAGGTTCTTTTCTTTTAACACAAACATCTGTCTTATTTTTACAAACATAACAATTACATCAACAATAATTTTTACGATCATAATTATTTTAACACCGTTCGTCATATTTATATGCGTCTTATTACGTCGTCTTCTAAGAAATAATCATGAAAGCCCTGAGCGAGAGAATGAGATGAACGCTTGTGGAATTAATGTTCTGTTTAGAAACCTAATCTTATAGTTTAGTAACTTAATCCTACATGTATGTATTTATTGCTATATCAAATATCTATAGAAAAGTATAATCCCAGCATATCTTTACCCTGGATGTATATGCCAGTAACTCGAGTTTTTTTGGCATGTTGGAATCAGAATAATAACAGTAATAATTTAGTATTAATTTTGTTTTTTATAAAGTGTATAAAAATCGGCTGAGGTTTTTCCAGGAGACTACAGTATGGGGTTCTTTAAAAAGGAAGTGAATAGGTTTTTGAAGGGTCGGCAACGGGCATGTAATGCTTCTTTTTTTGCAAGCGTCCATAGGCTTCGGTGACGGTTAACCATCAAGCAAACCGCACGCTTATTTGCCAACATCGTGGTTTAAAAATTTTTTACCCAAAATATTTACCCGAAAACACAAACGTATAAAATCTTCCCTAATTGTTACGCTAAGACAATGTTATTCTACAAAATATCCGGAGTTCTTTATTCCGCGAAAATATACCTATTGAAACAGCTATGAACAATATACTTAACATTTCTACTTTTTTTGTTCTTATCCCACCTAAGTAGAGTCGGCACAACATGTTTTCCTCTCTATCTCTAACTATCAGCTATCATCTCAGTATTTACACCTTAATACAGTAATATACTTACCATTAATTTGATCTATCCATCCATGCATTAACATAGATAAACTATTTTATTGGAGTTCGAAGTCGATTTAATGATGTAAGTACAATATGGTTAAATGGGGGTTTAATCAACAAAACGAAGCCCGATGCGACTGGGAAATTGTAAAAGACTTATTTTATAATTTTTGAGTTTTACTTTTACACTCAGAACATTTAAGACTGCAATAGTAAAAAAATATAAAATTCATATTCGAACGAACCTTTACACCTTGTGAAGTAAATTAAACTTTAATATTTGATTTCCAAGTGCCTTTTTTACAGTATTCAGTTTTTTAATTTTCTTTTTATTTCTAGACGCGTAGTATATATAATGCAAGACACCACAGCATTTAATATTTCATAATAGTCTCGTGTAAATACAAATTACTTCTTTCTCTTTTTGCTATTTTCTATATAATTGTAGCAAGGATTTTATTAGTGATGAATCGGAGTCACTGTGAAATATATGGTAGAATTAATCAAATTCTGACTTTAACAATTAAAACTCTGTAGTGGAATAACTTGTTTTCTGGTGTATAAACTAATATGAAACTAGCCTGTGCATGTGACTCTGCATGCTTTTATTACGTAGTAGTTATTTTCCTATCGTGATTTTTATAGCATACTATAATTGAGGAATAATATATTAATTAGGTCCTTACATATGAAATTAGCGTTTTGTCGTACTGACCACTTTGATTTGAAATATCTCTTCTTTGGTTAAGAATTCCAAATTCAAATTTATAAATTCATTTAGCTGGTACACTTGAGTTTTGAAAACAGTCATTCATTTGTTTTTTCCTCATTATTTTTTCTGTGGCGTCGCTTATTACCGCATAATGGAAAACATTAAATGTCGGTATATTTACGAGTACGAGTTCTCTCGTGGCACCAGTGCTGCAGAAACAGCTCGAAGGATTAATGATGTGTACGGCACTGGTGTCACAAAAGAAAGCTCGGTACGTTTTGATTTCAACGTTTTCGTTCTGGAAATTTCGACCTTCAGAATTAACCCCGTGGACGGTCGGAGACCAAAGTGGAAAATGAAGAATTAAAGACTATGGTGGAAGCGAATCCATCACAAAACACTTCAGTGGTAGCTGCAGGCTTCGAGGTAAGTGATAAAACTTTATTAGTCCACTTGAAGCAAATCGGGAAACTAAAAAAAACTTGGTCGGTGGGTACCTCATGAATTAAGTGAATCGAACTTACAAACACGCGTCGACTGCTGTGTTACTTTGCTCAACCGACACAATAATGAAGGGATTTTAAATCGAATAATTACTTGTGATGAAAAGTGGATACTGTACGATAATCGGAAGCGCTCGTCGCAATGGCTGAACCCTGGAGACTCAGCCAAATCCTGCCCTAAACGAAAATTGACTCAGAAAAAGTTACTTGTGAGTGTTTGGTGGACTAGCGCCGGTGTCGTTCACTACAGCTTTTTACAATCTGGCTAAACGATTACAGCAGATATCTATTGTCAGCAACTGCAAACCATGAAGGAAGAACTAGCTGCTAAACAACCGACATTGGTCAATCGCTCTAGGCCACTGCTGCTTCACGACAATGCAAGACCATACACTGCACAAAAAACAACCACTAAGTTAGATGAGCTACAATTGGAATGTCTGCGACATCCACCGTACTCCCCGGACCTTGCTCCAACAGATTGCCATTTTTTCCGGAATTTGGACAACTTCTTACAAGGAAAAAAATTCAACTCCGATGCGGCAGTCCAAGCCGCCTTCAAAGAGTTTATTGATTCTCGCCCCCATGGTTTTTTTTAGTAAAGGGATCAATGAACTACCTATGAGATGGCAAAAGTGCATAGATAACAACGGTGCATACTTTGATCAATTAAATATATTTTACATTAAAAAAAAAATGAATTTATATTCCTTCCGTACAAAACGCCAATTTCATATGTAAGGACCTAATACAAGGTGTCCAGAAAGAGTATCGGGTATTTGTAAGTTCAATGAAAGAAAAATTATTTGTATGCAATAAAAAAGTTTATTGTTTATTATTAGCATATGAATTGGAGAATTATTTGGAAAAGATGAGGTTATCCAAATGATGACCGTTACGTTGCTGGCACTCTTCTAAACGGAAACGAAGATTGGCGATAACACGTTGACACATAGCTATCGATATTGCTGCCATTTCTGACCTCATGTTTTGCTTTAACTGGGTTAGATTCGTCGGATTGTTTTGATAAACCTTACTTTTAAGGTATCCCCATGCAAAATAGTCAAGCGGGCTAAGGTCGGGGCTTCTGGGAGGCCAGTTGATGTTACCCCTTCGCGAAATGACTTTATTAGGGAATAATTCGTTAACAACTTCCATTGAGTCATTTGAGGTATGGCAAGTGGCCCCATCTTGCTGGAACCACGTTCTTGAGTTGAAACCTGCAAACTCCTGCAACTCTGGGACCAAAAAATTTCGCAACATATCGCAATAATGGTCACTATTCACATTAATTGCTCGGCCTCGTTGATCTTCATGAAAATAAGGACCAATTATGCCTTTAGCAGACATAGCGG
The DNA here is from genome assembly GCA_033032175.1 of Saturnia japonica. Classification (NCBI taxonomy): domain Eukaryota; kingdom Metazoa; phylum Arthropoda; class Insecta; order Lepidoptera; family Saturniidae; genus Saturnia; species Saturnia japonica. The sequence goes on along the minus strand of CM065321.1, from coordinate 11,177,602 downwards.
CCCAAACAACGACCTTTGGGCTATGCAGGGGTCGTTCATGCTTTCGTCTCGGATTCTCCACTGCCCAGTACCGACAATTCTGCTTATTAACATGACCATTCAGGTGAAAATTTGCTTCGTCACTGAACAGTATGTTGTTAAAGTTGTTAAATCGCTGCAGCATTTCGTTCGCAAAATTCAGTCGATTAGCATAGTCCGTATCCTTCAATTCTTGAACCAATTGAATTTTATAGGCTTTTAGATGTAAGTCTTTCTTTAAAATCGAATGTAAAGACGATTTTTTGATGTTCAACGCTTGGTTTCGCTTTCGGATGGATAAAGACGGATTTTGACGAAGCGACGCCTCAACTTCTTCAATTGTTTCTTCATCGCGAACTGAACGAGGACGACCAGAGTTTTGAATTTTAACTGTCGCACCTGTATTCTCGAACATCCTGATCCATTTCCTAATGCTATCGTCACTTGGCGCGTGGCGTGTACGATATTCCGCACGATAGAGACGTTGAGTAGTCACTATTGAATCACCATTACGATAATACGCTCGTACGCAAAATGCGCGATGCGTCCCCGAGTACTGTTCTATCGTGACTAAAACTCCACAAAATGGCGGACGTCACGAACCCCTCCCTGCACCCTTTAGACGCCCCGTTTCGAATATGGCGCGAAAACAAATACCCGATACCCTTTCTGGACACCTTGTATTAAGTCTTTACATATGAAATTGGCGTTTTGTTGAACTGGCCACTTTGATCTCAAATAACTGGCGTTTGGTTAAGAATTTCAAATTAAAATTTATTTCAAATGCAGGCTTGTGTAAATTGTATATTTGTGTATTGTTTTCCGAAAAAGAAATTATAACTCTATTTACAAGTGGTTAAGTTTATTCATCATTTTGTTTTTTGAGTTAAAATTTAATTATCCTTAATTCTTGGAAAAAAGTATATAGTGGTATAAGAATATGTAATTGAAGTCAAAGGTTATATTTTTTTATATATAACATTTTGAATGTTAGAGGTTTGATTTTGTTTCAAATAATTGTTTTCTGGGCATATAAGCACAGACTTTACATAATTGCAATGAGCCTTAATAGACTTAGATATTTTTAATTTGATTAGACCTCTCAAGTTCTATTTTCACAAAAAATATTAATATTCTGATTAGAATTATTTTCAATGAAATTCATTATTTTGTTTTCTTTACTCGTTTAGTTGTGATTTTTTTGCATATATTATTTAGACTAACAAGAATAGAAAAAGATAAAGTGTTTCGAATTTAGTTGCCTACCTCAAGACTGTTACATAATAATTTTTTTATTGAAATATACGTACATAAAAAATATAAATCTTATCAGTTATATTATCATCCCATATCCATCTATATATTTTTTTTTTGTCAAATATATTGAAACATTAACATCTTTTCTTGCGAATACGAATATTTGTTATATCATTAATATTTACTAAGCTTAACGCTTAACGCATAACGCTTTTGAGTTAACCCTTTTATAAATTTCACTTATAAAATTTTCCTACCGGGGTTCTTTTATGAAAATGGATTCTTACGAAGTATACTTCAAAAATGTTTTGTTTGTGGTCAGTGGCTTTAGATATCTATGTATTATAAACATTGGAAAAAATACTTTTACAGACGGAAAGAACTACGGATGTATTAATATATCCTTCAGGTATAAGCAATGATGATGAAAGAAGACTATAGTAGATTAACATGTTTTTGATACAATGTAAATATAATTATAATGTATATAAAATGTAAACATTTTTATGATGCATACAAAAGATTCTGTAACTTTTATGATATATTTTTTTAAATTTTACCTAGTTCTAATTTAATGAATTATTATTGGAACTCAGTTAAAAGTGGATTAAGACAGTAAATTCTTGATCAGCTGTGCTCTTTATTAAAATGTGGTTTACACGCGGATCAACCAATTCAAAAAGGTAGGTATTCCTTTAAAGGGTGCTATGAAAATTGTTACAAGTCGTTATATTTGTATTCAATGTTGACGTAAATTGTGTAAAAACACTCGTTTGATCTCTGGTTTAAATAAATCAGTCGGAGAAACCTCCACGATGTATTTTACGTCACAACCCTGGGATGGGATGCCGCGTGTAAAATATGAACGGGAAAATTCGATCCGAAAAATACATACGATTTATTCTTACGTACAATAAAATAAAATATTTTTATTGATCGCATCACGGGAACATCTTGCAGTAGCTCGTATTTTGTTACGACTTTAGGTAAAATACCTATATGTAATAACAAAGTATGTACGCACGTAAGAAGTTATACTCCTCGGTCGTAATAAACAAAAATGGCTTCTTAAATTTTACGCATACAACAATAATATGATGAAGTTAGCCATCAATGATAATATGTGAATTCTTTTTCATTATAAAATTTACACTTATAATATAATAAAGTGGAAGAACTTTTTGTTTGTTTGTTTAAACACAATAAGTTATTTTTGTATATGGTAGCCACATTCACAAGGATTAGTATAGACTATCTAACTTTAGCCTACAACTCTCAGCTAGCGTTAAATATTGATTTTTGTTAAGTAAATTAGAAGTGGAAGTGTTCCCGAACTGCCTTATCCGCGTGCGCTAGCGTAATGGTCCAATATAAGGTTTCACAAAAACATTGATCTTTAGTATATCAAAAGAAAAAGTCCGCGATAGAATATATTTATCTCTTATATATAAGTCACAATAAGGTATTTTGGACAAAGATTTGTTGAAAATTAAAAAAGTGATTTGTGAGCATTATTTTTAGGCATGGTATATTGATCCTTATAAATGAAAGTTATTTCGTCATCAAGACATTTTTATGAAGATAAACTTAGTGTTATTTGGACGCAAAGTTTGGGAATAATTCAACACTCAGATCGGGTCTACGATTATAGTAGTAAGTAACGCGAATGAGCCGTATGAGGGTGATTCTTTAGACTTTGCAGCCCGATAAAAATATTGTCTATACTGAAGTAACATGATTAATCAGTGATTTATTTTAAATTATAGGCGGGTGAAGCCTTGGGTACAGCTAGTTCGTTTCTTTAAGCAAAGTTAATTTATTTTAATTTATTATAAAGTTAGTGAAATGAAATCATATTATTTTTATTGATGGCTAACTTAATGTCAACAAATGAAAACATTTTTTTGGTTGCAAAACTCCCTTCATAGTCATTAATTAATCCTTCTACCGCGGAGGCCAGTGAGTGGAATACTGTTCGTACCTTTGTAACAGATAAACAAAGACCCTAAGAGCTTTCTTTCCTGTAGCCTTTGGTGAATCTGAAATAAATGAAGTTGTATACACAAGACATATTTTTTAAATATCATAATTTTATGATCATTTCATCATAATATTAAGAAAATAGTATATATACTTTGATACTTAAGGTACTAGTATTATAAAATATACCCTTTGTCACATAGAAGAGTCCAACATCATACAATTCTCGGATCACGTACGTTCTTTCCTTCAGATTTGTGCGGATAATGAATTTGTAATATTCCATGCACACAATACGACGACTTAACGGTTAGTGTGCCAAAAGAAACCCAACGTAGTAAATTTAAAGCAGTATAATAATAGTTAATTTTTGTATATTATAAAGTAGATTTTCACTATAGCTAAATAAATGCTCGATCGTTGTCGTAATTAACAAGATTTGTCCCTAAAATAATAGACGTATCACCAGAAAGAATCGTCAAACAATATCAAAACGCTTAGGTACCTAAAACTTCTTCAATATTATTAGTACTAGTGCTCACCGGCTTTTCCCTGTTTCTTAGAAACAGTCAAACCAAACAAAACTCAGCCACATCTTTCTAACTAAGAGATTTGATCAAATGTCAGTTTTGAACAAAACTATTTATGTACTTGGTGAAATAACCTATTACTTTGATGACAGAAAAAATTAAGTGATACCAATAGAATTGGTGACGAACATAAGCTTTGGATACAGAAAATATTGTTGTGGGGGTTAGAGGAAATCTCACACACAGACATTAGTCGCAATCTAATAGATATATCACTAAGCGTAGCCTGTACAATGGTAACTTAACAGCGATATACATTTTTTTAATGATATGAAGAACCAAACTGATCTAAAATCGTTACTGCAGTCTATAGGTATATCCAAACAACCTCGAAAGTCTGCAGTCCTAAGATCAGTTATGATAGGTTGCTGAGTTAGGATGCCTTACGTTCCAGTGCGTGTTATATTTCGTACCGGAACGCAGCAGAGCGAGCGAGGCTACATTGTGGTAGAAATATATGTGGTGTTGGTGCTTCTGCAGTCGACTCTGGTTCTACAGGTTCTACGATTTTATAGATATTAAAAATACCGTCACATAATTAACAATCAGGCAATCATGCACAATTCAGTCGTAATCGTAGTTCAGAGAAAAACGTCTAGAATAGTGACTGTGCTGGAACTTACAGTCTCTGCGGTTTACACTACTCTGTGGTTATACTCCTCTTATAGATTTATTTTTTTAGTCGCTTCTAAAATTTGCTGAGTTGTCCAAAACAGAACTGTTCTTCATTAGAATATGGCTCGCTTTTATATTCGATTATAACGAGGGATAGAGATTTTAGAGTGACCTTGACCTTTAAAGAAATAGGTAAGTGTGCTATTTTTAGAAATTACTCACGTAATTAGATGGTTTCAATGTGTTCGTGTTTCGCGAAGCCTTTTCTTACCAACGAATTAAGGCTACCTGTCCATTGCAAACTATGCAAACTTCGAGCAATAGAATTGCAACTCTAGCAAATTCCGACCAATAGAATTGTATCACTACATATTTATGTAATTTTATCGGTCTAAATTTGCACAGCTTCGCTCCGCTTCGAATCAATGGACAGGCAACCTTTTAATTGAATATTTTAATGAATACTAGACTTTTTCAGATACGTTTGACTATTGTTAATTGTTTATCTAAATCGTAATAATATCTTTATACACAGACTTTCTTTTTACAGATATTTTATCTTATTTATATAAAGTAAAATTTTCATTGTGGTTAGTCTTGTTTGTTGTGTTTGTAAACAAATATATTTTATTACTTTATACTTACAATGAATATTATAAAAGTGTTCTCAGTTTATAAGTAAGAAATTTTTACTGTGACGTTGGCACGGGGTTTCAGAACTATTTCACAAGTCGCGATAACTCCTCAATTAAGAGTAAAAGACGTGCCTACCTCCTTAGCACTTAGAAATAATACCAGAAAGCGAAGAATTGCAGGAAAAATAGTTTTCTTTTGTGGTCTGTAGATTCCTCATTATTCAACTATTAGTGATAGTTTTGAGATTAAGTTTAATTACTTAAGAATATATATTGAAAATCAGTTTAGGTTAGATTATTATTTTCATTTAAAATTATACAGGCAGGAAAGGATAAGTGGAAACGATTAATCTGGATTGACTAAAATAAGGATTATAAAACATGATACATTAAAATATATAATATAATATTTATTATCACGGCCTATCTCTACTGGATAGGTAAAACGAAAAGAGTGTAATTTCTCTATATCTTTGTAAACTATTTTGCTCCCATGAAATCTCGCTTGTTTTCTAGAACTAAATATTATTTCTACAGTTAGGAATTTGTTTATGTGATTCAAATAACATGCAGTCGCAACATAAATCTCTTTTGATATTCCTTCGTCACTCATTTTAATATAACGATCTACATTTCCAAACCAACGAAATATTTAGACAGTAGCATATTAATAAGTAACATCTGGACAACCGAGCTTTGCTCGGTATCTAAAAAAAAGAAAAACACCTATGTAGGTAAACTTGGAATGTTAAACATTATCTAAATATAAAATTTCATTCAAATCGTTGCAGACGTTTTCGAGGAACTAATTATATATATATATATACAAGAATTGCTCACTAAATAGTATGAGATATTTGTGTCAATCTCTTTCCAACCAGTGTACCTCTTCGTCCCTATGTATGAGTATGTTTGTTTAAAAATAGGAAACAAAGATCGGATACAATTACTTTTTGTCATATCTTCAAAATCTAGGCCTCCGTATACTCTTTTAATAAGACTTATGGAATAATCCTTACCACAAACCCAGAAAATACTCAGATATTGATTTTTGGGGTTCAACGTACGATACGTTATGTAATCTTGAAATTATACAAGATTCAAGATTAGAATACAAATAGTACGCAATGTGCTTTTGTTCGTCTCTTTTAATGGAAAAAATCTGTACCCTGTCTTATTTTGTGTGACCGAGAGGAATAGATCTAAAATAAAAATTGCTAGCTTACCCGCGAATATTTCACACACTGTATCATGTAAACAATCCAACAGCTATCATAATAGTTAAATAGTTTGTTAGTAGATGGCGTCTCTTCAATGTTAGTTGAATAATTTTATTCTGGCATCTAACTATTGATGGTATTCTAAATAAAAAGGGGTTTTTAACGAAAACAATTTAAAACTATTTATGAGTTTCGTTAATAGCGGGGAATATAAGCTTTAAAATTTTGAAGAATTCAGGGAGAATTGGTGTTTCAACAATAACAAACCTATGAGAAATAACATAGAGATGATTCATTAAAAATGTTCTATTAAAATGTAACTAACAATTATTTCCAAAAAAACAGTGACTATTAAAATCCGGTTAGCTGAGCCGAGTATCAGGAATAGTATTTCTAACTACTCTTATTAATTTTATTATTAATATAGCATTACAAAGTTTAACACTTGGTGTTATGACCGGAGGGAAAATGTCTCGTGTACTCCTGGAAAATCGAATTATGTATAATATTATCCTATAATTTACTTAGTAGACAGTTGAATTAAACGAGAATATAAAATTAAGTTCGTTCTAAGTATTGTTTGTTAGTTATAAAACGTGTTTTTTACTACGACATTGTTAGTTATTGTTGTAAAAGGGTTGATTGACCATGGATTCCACGAACTGTCTAAGTTGTCACAGTGAATGGTTTACATTTAGTGTTGGCTTTATCTATATAAAGTTAATATTTGCACGCTTTTCTCCAGTAGATCGGTTAAATTTACTGGGTGCAAATAAGCAATTGTGGAAAATGCATTAAAATTTTAAACCTTAAACGGTAGTGTATTTATATCCAATCTGGTTACATATAAATTGTTACTAATCCTAAAAACTAAGTTGGATTTCTTTGTGTACCAGCATGTTGTCAAATATACCCTTCAGACTGGAATAGATTAGAATAAGTAATGACAAGTATAAGTGACAGCAATTGCATTGCTTCAGCAGTTGAGTATTGACCTGATTCTGTCGAAATATAATCCCAGTAGCTGTTTGCAATGATGGCTCATTTGGTAGCGTGTACAGACACAGCGTCGATCGATGTGAATTCGAATCCCTGCAACGAGCCTGAGCTTTCAGTGAAGGAAAACATCATGATGAAACCATAGCATGGTTGTAGAGCTTTTTTTAATGCCCGCCTGGCTAGCTACCACCCTAAATTTGAAAATCTGTCGCCAAGTACACGGATGCACTTGAGAGCCAGTCTTCCACTAGGCTTAGCGTGCTATTTATTATCTTAGGCCATATTATAAACTCAAGATCAGGTGAGATTGTGGCCACAAAGCTAAACATATAATGATAAAAAAATGTAATAATTGGTTTATTTAAACCACGGACCTAGAATATTCAGCTGAATTACATTGTACTGCAACTGGCCAATTCGGTAAACAAATTTACGCTCTCATATTTATCCATTCGACAGTTTCAGAGGCTGTAAATATTATTTTTATGGCCATATAGACGGCTTGCGTGTGAGTAAAGCGCGTCCGCTGCATCTTTTTGATACCATGGCTTAGGTTCATCAATTCATGTTTGTGAGCTTGAAAGATATTTTATTGTTTTTTCATGTCGTATTTAATGACAAGATCTAAGTAATTATTTGGAAATGATATGATGTGCTTGGTGGTGAATGAAAATGATAATTATGAAGACGCAGATTTACAATACAAGCAATGATATAAGTATGTGCCTTCATAATATGTGCAAGATTTCTTGCAATATTGCAACACGAGCAAACCCCAGAAATTTCCAATATTTACAATTTTTCTTTACACACAAGCAGACACCAGAAACGCCCAATACTTACAATTTTTCTTTACACACCTGCAAGCACCAGTATCTTCCAGTGTAAGAAGAGGAAACCGCGATAATATAAAACATTATATAATGTATTCTATCTCATTCTCTCGCAGGCTAAATCCTATATATGTATGGATTTGTTCTCTGTTTAATGTCGCTTTTGTGTTTCATCGAGTTTCAAAACATAACAAGTCGATGAAACGAAAAAGCGAAAGCGACAGCATTAATGAATTTTATTACCTCACCAAAAAGGCACGAAACAAAATCTTTTTAGACAACACTTATGAAATTCTGTTACTAATTGATATTGTGTTAGGTTACAATGGATATTTCAGTTTTTGAAAATGATATTGTGAATAATGATTGTGAGTACTTATATGTACATTTTCATAAACTTTAAATTAGTGTGTATTTGATCATTTTCTGAATTAAAAAAAAACATAGATATGAAGGTGTTATTTCTACCACGTGTAAATTGCATACATAATTTTCTTTTTTTATTTTAAATATACAATTTAAACGAGATATGTGATATTCCGCACACAACGATATGCCACAAACGTGAGTAGGCAACCCGTCCCGATAGGTCGGTATATAGACTGCGGCCGGTGCAGAGTTGAAGCTAAATGCATTTTTCATGTAGTGAGGGCAACTTTTACTGTAGTTTGTGACATGCGAGTATTTGAATTGAGCTAGTACACTGGTAATGAGTACTGAAACTATCGATATACTATCGTTCATACCGCAGTAATTATTATCAAAATCAAAAAAGACTTTATTCAGTTTAATGCCCTATGAAGGCGCTTACGAATGTCAAAACACTACAACCCGTTAGAAAAACATCCTACGCATCAAGAAAACACGACTAGAAACTCAATCGTATTTTTTTTTCAACTGTACAAAAGGTATTATATTTACAATTAAAATGATCATATTAATTAATAACTTAATCGATGCACAGAGAGGGAGTCAATTTCAGATATCACTATCATTCACGTAATGATTCAAAATCTGCTTGACATAGTCCTTGAACCGACTGCCCGACAGACTAATTATGTGCTTCGAGATCTTAATAAAGAAACGAACACTATTACCTAAACAACTTTTATTGATCTTACTAACTGCAAAAAACGGTATGGCTAATTTATGTCTATTTATAATATTAAAACTGTGTTCGAAAACTATGTATTATCGAATATACATTAAATTATTAAGAATTTGGTGGAGTAAAGTTAAGATATTAAATTCCTGGTAGTAGTTCTTTAGTGATTTGCGAGATTTATATTTAATATTGCTCCAAATGTCCACTTTTGTAATGTATATATGGTACCTACCTCAGCTGCTGGACCCCACAATAAAATTTCGTAAGACATTAAACTAGTATCAACCCTTCATTTTATTCTAAAAGTATTATTGATAATTTAACGGCTTTAGTAGCACAGTATTTGCAATCAATTGTGGAATAATGTATTTTGTACGAAATTTCATTAAAATTAGTTAAGCTGTTTTTGAGTTATATACATATAAAAAGATAGACAGGCAGACATCCTTTTTAACAGAAGCCTATTACGAAACTTGAAAAAAAAAGTACAAACAAAAGTACTTATTTAATAATGTTAATTTGAGTGAATTAATGTTTATTAATAATGCAGTTTAAAAACAGGATGACCGCGAAGTGGTGAATTATGCCTGTCTTCAAATATTACAATAGAATTCACTAGATATTTCGGAATGCGATGCACTAACAACTATTTGCAAACAATTTTTATTATCAAGATGTTTCTGTGTCTGTTTTAAATTTCAATTAATATTAAATACACTTAGATATTATTTTGGGTATAATACAGCAATAAAAGACACATTAATTGCCAAAATGGCAAACGTTACCTATATCTAAAGATTGAATTATCTGTATAATTAATAAAATTGAAGTGTCTGTTTGTAATGCAAAGATAATAGTTTTTTTACTAAATGCATATGAAAGTTTATACGATACCTATAACAAACAACCCACTTTTAAATTTTTTGTCTGTTTGTTCCGGGTAATCTCCGAAACGGTTGGACCGATTTTGACGGGACTTTCACTGGTAAGTGGCTGATTTTATACGGAGTAACTTAGGATACTTTTATTTTAGGAAAAGAATTAGGGTTCTGCACAAATAAAAAAAAACTGCTCATGGTGAATCAATTCACCAAACCACTCCACCATTCAATGAAACCATAAGAGATATTATAGCAAATTAATGTAGTACTTAAAATTTAGACATTAAAAAGACCTACAAAAAAGTCAGCGAGAGTATACGTCTATTTTCTAAGGAACACCCAGCGGGGGAGCTATATTCGCGCGGGCATTTTGTAGTCCACGCGAGTGAAGCCGCGGGCACAGCTAGTGTTATATACAAATATGGCTTAAACACTGCTTACAACTCCCGTTGATTAAAGCATCTGCTAAATATGTACCGGACCCCACTGCCCCCGGCATAAACGCCGGCCGCGTAACATTTTCACCGACCCGGACGAACGCGTCGAAAAAGCAAATAAATATTATTCATCCGTCTCTCTAAACAGAGCGTGTCAGCGCCCACGCCCGCCGCGTACACTTAGTTAAAATAAGAGTGACAGTTGAATTAGCGATGAAAATATAGTACTTTTCGTACTATATTATTTTTCTATAATATATAGTACAATTGACTAAAATATAGTACGATACTATATAATATAGTACGGGTGGCAACCCTACCGTTATCCCACCTAAGGAGGGTCAGCATAACATGTTTTTCTCTTCCACTCACCTTTATCAACTATCATCTCAGTATTCACGCCTTTTATACGCATATCATTCTTTACACAATCTGGATGAATATCTTATCATGGCTTTTTCGGTCTTCCTCTACTCCTATATCCATCCATCTTCATTCTTTATAATTAACATTCTTCTAGTTATATGACTTTTATCCCTCCTCATGATATTCCAATACTATGCCAATCTATTATCCCTCAACTTCTCTGTGAATCTAAATTTACTAATGTACCGAAAGCTTGTAAAATAGCGTATCTACAATCAAAATATGGATAGTCGTTCAACTCGGAAAAGAGGTAGGCAAAATCAAATGATAAGCAAACGGTAAAATGTTTTAGTTTGTGACTTTCCGGGTTACAATTAAACAGCAGTGTGCATGTACTGCTAAACAAAATCTATAAGAGCTAGTCTCCCGGTAAAGTTTTTCGTTCGAACTTTATACACGATTGGAATCTTTGAGTGGTTTTGAAAATTTTAGTTAGTTCTTTACATTTAAAGATATTAAATTCATTCATTCGATTTATATTATTTCAAAACATATTTATTGTTAGTAACATATACACGTAGAATATTTATTGTAGACGATGGTTCATAGATATGTTAGGATCCGATAGGTGGCACTGTGGTCGAGTCATTCATAAACTACCAGAAAGTGCAGAACAACGTCTGCCCGACAGCTAGTTTTATATATGTTAGTATATACTTTATGCAAATATACTCCAAAACAAAAATTTACTAAGAATAAAAAAAGAATGTATGTAGGTATTCAATTTAAAAAATATGTAGCTATGGGCGGCTTCGCTCGCGTGGACGAAAGAAGAACGCATAATGCTTATAAAAATCGTAGTTTCTTAAAACTTTAATAACTTTTTATTATACAAAAATATCGTGATAAATTGTTTTTGATAAATACACAGTATCTAAGGAGTAAAACCAAAAAAAACAAAATGATCGAAGTCCATTACTAGTTTTTGCTTGATGCGCGCACAACGGCTAGACTCAATAATTTTATTTATTTAGATACATGGTCAAAACAAGTAAACTAGCGATATATGTGTTTCTATAATTTATAAAATTTCTGTACAAGACTGGTCCTCTCACATATCTAGCATTAAAACTGCTCGGAACTATTGCAACTAAGTTCTACCAAGTCAGCTAGAGTTTCGAAACTCAGCGAGTTCGACACCGATTTAATCTAATCTCGCTCGGTCACGTACTAAAGCGATATTCCTTCGAAAAATGTAAGTTCCTCCTTTGAACCTTCTACGCATTGTAAGTGCTCGTAAGTAAAGTTCCTGTGTATTGAGAAATGCACCTAATACAGACGTAAAGCTTTTATGTAACATCAATAGTCGAAACGTTTATACAAAGAAAATGAATAAAAGGCAAATGTTTTTAAAATAGGAATCTCTCTTAAATTAAATATTTTCAACAATAGAAAATCAAAATACTCTTTTTTCAATTTAGGCCCTAAGAAGGCACTTATGAACGTCAAAACACTACTGCCCGTTCGGAAAACGTCCCAGAAAACAACTTTAAATATCGTTGGTATTTGAAAGATGATTACATTTTGAAACATTAATTCTTTTAAAACAATATAAACACATTTATGGACAAAGCAGTATATTGTCGAAGACTCCTTCTTCATCGGTCGACAAAATTTATTGATGATGGTAATAATAATATTTTTAATGAATACGCGTGACGGAAAGATATCGCATCCTAATCCGATTTATAATGCCAAGGTCCAATTCTATAATATTATTTAAATTGTAAGGTTACTTAAAACATTCCTTAAACATTCATCTTCCGTTTATTAAAACTACGTTGAAATATTTCTTAAAACAGTAGGTAGCATTAAAATATTAAGGAAAAAAGGTATAAAAGCAGAAACAAGAGCAGATATTTTTCGGAGTGAAGTGTGCAAGTGGTGTTCCGTTTAGAGTCGGGAGTGGTTTCTAGTAATATTCTTACAAATTAATATAGTTGACACAGTGACATTAAGTTTGTAAGTATACTATTCGAAATGCCAAAACATTTTTAACCGATTTGAAAAAGACGGGAGGTTACTCAATTCGATTGTATTTTTCTTATGGATGTTCAGCCATATCTCCTTTGTTTATGAACCGATAGATTATTTTTTGGTTTAATAGGGGATACTTCAAGGGTAGTCCGGTTTTAATTTAAATGGCATTGGATCTTCAACTTCGAAGATACACCAGGGAACTCTCCAAAACCATTGAAGTAGGTTTTATTTATTGTTATTTTAAACATTTAAATTAAGAAATATTTTGGTGACAATATTTGAGCGTACTTAAAATCTTAAGACGTTGATACATTTATATAGTACTAGCCAATTGCTCGTGGAACTTCATTCTTAGTAATTAGAATGCCCAATTTAAAAGATTAAAAAGCGCCTATAGCACTTTGGGATAATGTAGCTTTTTCTAGTAGTGAAATAATCTTTACAATCGGATCAGTCATTAGTAGCTCCAGAGATTACATCCTTCAAATACACAGATTTTACCTCTTTAAAATAGTATTAAGTACCTAATATAGATTTACGAGTGAGTATAAAATGTTATATGTTATATTAAAATGTAAATCAGAAGCACTTTTCGTTAGATAAATCGATAAAACCCCCGGCACGAGCTAGATCTGAATCAAGTTTCACATCTAAATACCTGAGGTTTAATCCAAGTGTATAATTGAATGGACTTTACTCTCACCTTAATAGCCATTTTGCTCGTAAACAACAGACTTTATGATGTAAAGATACAATTATAAAATAGTTAGGAGCGCCGCCGTAATACCGCACCGAATCGTGTCGGTGGACACGAAGCAAGTTGGCACTAATTTAGCAAATAAATGGACAATTTAGTCCGGGAACTTGTTGGAAATTATACCGCCTTGTCCTCGGTTGGATGGGATGTCATCCTATCTTACCGCTCGTAAGCTGGATCGTTGTTGTACCGCAATATAATAGCGCGGTAAACATTTAATGTGCACATTAATGTTATGTTAGCTGCCTCAATACAATACTTTACGATTAACTCACCCACTACCCCGTGAAATACTGTTGTTATCTTTGTAGAATAATAGCTGACACGTTTGTCTACTTATACTTAAATACATATAACTGTATACGCCGTATATTTATATTTGTTATATAACTTCATCCACACATTCATCCATAGATTCATTCACTCATTATACATTCCTTCCTGGTTCCCACCCAGGTCGCTTTTTCAACGCATCGTCGAGTTTTCGCATCATAGACTCGCTCACTAAATTAAATAAAACGAAACGAATAAAAGTGTTTTAAATTACGCCGCATCCGCGCAGAACTATATTACAATGCCTATTGTAAAAAGCTAGAACTCAAGTTCCAGTGAAAATATATAGATACCAAAAGAAATTGCGACCAATACAACGGAAAACTTTGGGCGACAAGGTAACTCTTTTTTTCTTTCCCTTCACATAGAACCGGCGCTTTCATAACTATACCTATATAATTTATAATTTTCGTCAATAGCGGGGAACATAAACTTGAAAATATGCTAGTTATTTTTAATAAACGTTACGCACACCTTGCACATAAAATACTAGCTGTGCCCGCGGTTTTGCTCACGTGGACTACAAATGCCCGCGCGAATCCAATTCCTCTCGATTAAAAACATTACGATTTAAGATATCGTTAAAAACAAAACTGTTATTTTGACCTTAAAAACAGACACTTCAGTTTTATAATAGATTATATAAAAGGAAGTTTACTGACTGATCATAATCACTGAGCCAGTACTAAGTATAGAAATTTAAAATTTAGAAATCTTAACTTTATATAGTAAGAAGTGATTGAACAAAAAAACCCTTAGGGAATGAAAGGGGGTGGAAAAGTTTGTATGAAAAATAATAATTTTAGGTTACATTTACTTGAAACTTGGTGTTACTCATCGACTTAATTTATGAAACACGTACGTATAAAAGTGTATTTTTGTTAGTTTGTATGGGAAATATCATTTCTCTGTAACTGCAAAAACGTTAAAAATCTTATAGCCGTGGGTAGTAGCTTGTAAATTATAAATCTTTTCAATAAATCTATCGATTTCGCACTTGCCATTATTATAAAAGAATCTCATATCTTTTTTTTTTTTCAATAAATGGGCATTAAGAAAACCACGAGAAGAGCTTCGTTTGCCTCATTCGAACGCAAATTGATTCCATGCTCGCGCCGTTTCGAATATGGGAACAGATCCGACGCCAATTGAAATTGAGGTATATCGAATCTATGAAAACAATTTTCCTCCTCAGCTGTTGATATAGAGGGGATATTATATTTTTCGACACCATTTGCTTTGATGATAAAGCCCGTGAAATCATAATTACAACTGTTAGTGACTATACAGCAATAGGGGATGATAGATACTTCTAAAAGGGAAGCTGGTCTCATAAAAACGCCGTTAAATATATCATTCATTATATAGATTTATGAAGTGAACACTTCATTAGTACCGTTGTGATTTAAAACAAAAAACTACACTAAAAGAGACAAATACATACTTCTATAAGATTTAGCTTACGAGGGAATGAGATAGAATACATTATAATATATTGTTTCCTCTTATCTCGGTCTCCTTTTTGTACGTGTTACATGTGAACCTTTACGTGAGCTTTACGTAGCATCGCTTTTTTAGTTTTTAATTGTTTTATATTATTATTATTAATAATTAAATATCTTATTGAATATATCAGTTTTAAAGTCTTCCTGTGTTTAAATCATAACAATTAAAAGGGTGTCCCGTACAGGTGTCATAGCCAGCGTGGTGTATTGTTAACGTGCATCGTTTAAGTGAAAACTTATATTTTTTCTCAAGATCTCATTTGTACCGCGTGTGAATGTTGTTTTTCTCAAAAGTATTTTTCGAGTGCTTATGAGTCCTTGCCACTACATTGTTAATCCATTTAGATAAAACTATAAAATGGGTATGCAAGAATAAAGTTTTCTAGGTTAGGTCAAGATATTTATGAACGAACTAAGTACTGAACATTACTTGTTAGTAGCTGCATGTACGAAACACATTTGCATTTAACTCACTGTTTACACATTGTCTCCATGGCTACGTGCTTCAATGCTACGTTCGCCTTTTCTCACTCTCTCTCAATCGGCCTCAATCGCTCTCTCCCTCTCTCTCTCAAAACGTTACACATCTTCGTGACGCGTTTCATCTGTAAAAATTTTACCCTCATGCGCGCAAAGAAGTTTCACTTCCAAAATATGAAAGTACTCTCAAAATTCAATAATATGACCTAAAGTGTAATAAAATATCTGACATCGCGTGCGCTGCGAAAACTATTGATGACAGAACAAAATAATGTACTACAGTTTTCTAGAAGACTACAGAAAATAATAACGAGTTGTATGTAACATGCCATTGTGAAAAATACGTTCTTATTAGTCTTTTTGAATCAAAGTTGCCAACGAACAACCTTTCCGAGGTCGAAGAATCTCACACGTGTTATAAGGAAAGTATGGTGATTATGCTAATTGCCTCACGCTTAAACAACTTTAACGAGCTCCGGCCCAGCATTCAAACATTCAGAGCCTCGACCTGTACAACAAGCTTGGTACATTAGCTTGTTAAACATTGTTTTAGATTATATTAAAAATTAAACTAATGGGTCTTTTTCATGTAATTTTTTGTTATCTGATTACTAAATCAAATTTATGAACGCTTCAACAAGTACTTTGATATCTGCATGGTTTTTCTTATTTAAATTAGTACGACAAAGAGATGGCCATTGTCGATCGTCACCTGTAAGTAATACAATATTTTGGCTGGTTCCGAAACACGATAAACCACAAAAGAGTCACAGAGGTGTGTTTAACATCATATGAATGGTTGTTACGACTCAGTCGGGAATAGATACTTTATCACCTGCTTGATTACTGGATATACACCAGCTGATCCCGGAAAGTGACACTTGCTACATATACTTACTCTTATTATTTGTACTATAAATAGAAATTTAGGAATTAAGCATTTACTTACTGTCGCATGTAATAAAACATCTAAAAGGGAAACAATTTTGTGAAGGCATCCAATAAGGGGCCATCCATAAATTACGTCACACGAATTTCATGATTTTTTACCCCTCCCCCGTCCTTGTCACAGCTGGTCACATTTGTGAGACCCCCGCCCTACCTAGTGTGATGTCACATATTTTGCAATTTTATAATCAGAAATTTATGAAATTAAAACAGCAGTGTTCGGAAATTATTTTAATTTCCATTTAAATTATTTTTCAATAAAATCGACGTCAAATCAAACAAAACTATAAAAATTAACAAAACGTAAAAAAATCACTTTAATGAAAGATAAAAACTTAATCCATAACTAACATAACTTATTTTTCTTCGAACTATAAAGGTAATAAGTTTCAAGTAATCGAGTTGTAAAAGTTGTTAAATAAAACATTGCTATGTTCGAGACGCAGAAGTCTAATTTAATTTTTTCTCTGATTATTTTGACTAGAGGGTTGAGATTTAGTGCAACGGAGGTTTTGGGGCTTGAATGGAAGGGAACACATTCTTTCGAATTTGAGAGGTTTTCGACAAAGAAGTTTTAATGTACTTAGATATAAAATATTATATTTTGAAAAAATTTGATGTCACAAAATTTGGGACCCCTCCCCACCCTTATCAAACAATGTCACACTTCGTCGACCCCCTCCCGCCCCTAAACGTGTGACGTAGTTTATGGATGGCCCCTAACGCAAACTTTCCATCTGCCCGTGTACACAACCAACCTTGGTCTGCACTCGCCCATTGCCAAGTTCTGCTCTACCTACAATACTACATGTAAATATAATAATGCTATTGATATATTTCATATGTTCGAAAAGGGATATAAAAAAAGAGATGCTGAAACACTTCGACTCAGTCGAGTAATAGATTTGTTTTAAATTAATCATTGTTTCATTTTACCTTTATTGTTTTTGTTCCCATAGATTCCATTTAAGTGTAGTCCAAACATAATTTTATTCATATTAATTTTAAAATATTAAGATTTTATCTTTTTCTTTTTCTCTCACATCGGGTGTACGTACTATTTATCTATAATTATAATAATGTAGTTTAATCTGTAATATCGTTAAAGTATCCATTAAAATAAATAAATAAAACCTATATATTTATATTCAATTAACATTTCCTAAAAATTCTTATAGGGTGATAGAGATTGTTAATCACTCCGTGGTCGCTACAGTTTTAGGATTGTACTGTGGTTACCGTCAGGCACAGTTCCGTTGCTTTGCAATACAACTACAAAAAAAATATAATAATAATCTCGTTTTTAAAATACCATAATAAAATATGATTTCAATTTCAAAACATTTGAAATTAACATTCGTAATTGACATTATTAACCGTGTTGCTTTCATCACCAAAATTTCAATAATTTAAAGTACATATATGTACACGGTAATAAAATTAATATTAGCCCTTTGAAGGTTCTGGTTACAAGTGACATTAATTTAATAAATCACACGCCGTGTAAATGAACGCTAATTAGCTTCAATTGGATATAAAACATTTACTCCTATACGCTGCCCTATTTACAGTGAGCACTTCGTTTATTGAACCGTTTTGATTTACCACAGACTTCATTTTGTTTGATATAAAGTTCATTTGGTAAACGATAAACCAGTTAACAAGACACTTCTGGGTACAGAATTTTGTTTCAAAATGTCAAAAAATCACTCCTAATCGTTAATTAATAAAGATCTATCTATATCTTTAAAGAAAAGTTTTACTTCACGGCTCATTATGCGAACGGCTAAGGAGTGGAATTCATTCCCTGTGTCGTGTCTGTCTTTCCGTCCATCTATAATCAGGAGTCTTCAAGCAAAGAGCGAACCAGCATCTGATAGGTAAGCGCAATCCATTGTCGGCCTCATCTTTTCTTACTATTAGGCGAGAACGAGACCAAGCGCATACCTACACCCCATAAAAATACAAATATTTTCTTTGGAAAATTTTGTTTATTGTTCAGTTCATAATAAAATAAAATTAAAGTTTAAAAATAGCTTATGACATGGTAAAGCCGCTTACAGGGATTAATGATAGATAAATAATTAAATAAACACATTTTATTACAAAGTTTTAATTTGAATTAAAAAATAAATAGTATGTATTAATTGAAGTAAACCGCATCCCTCGCCGCAAATGACCTTACAGTGTGTCTCGGCTAGCACATACTCGTATCTTACGTCATTGGAAAGTTAAACAGGCCTGGAGCAACTGCACCGGGGATTGTTTGTTCTGCGTTTACGATACACATGTACCTATGCATCTACATAATTGTTTGTAACGCAGATTTATGAAGTTACTGTAGACAGTCTGAGTTCTAACGTCATTAGCCTGCTAGTCTTAGGACTTTGTAAGTTAGAATTTTTGTTTATTTGGGTAAAATTAATTTATTTCATCTGATCGTAAGTGACCTTCCAACCTAAACACAGCTGCACAGCCACTGCTGCTTTGCGGTAGAAATAGATGTAATAGCACCGTTATTTCTCAGTCGAATTTTGTACAGTTTTTAACACTTTTCAATTATGGAAAACCTTCAATCTTTTTAATAATAGCGTACCTGATAACCTTGTACGTATTATTATAATCCAGAAGAAAATATCGCTTTTGTAATATTCCTTGTCGGTAAATGTCATATAATTCGATATCGCGACTCTTCCATATCATATAAATTGATTTTCCCTACACCATAAAAGACCCAAAAAGGAAAGTTCATGTTATGGATGATTTGGCCAGGCCATTTGGCAACGGCGGCCGAGTTACAAAGAGGAACGACTCGCTTAACGTGGTAAAAAGCACTTTGAAACTGCCCAAACTCTGGTATTTTTATGGACGATGTAAAATTGATAATGAAGCATATAAATTTTATGGACCATAGCGATATGTGTTTATAGTGTATAATATAGTTGAAAAAATTTTTCATTCAAATTAATCACATTATTTTATTTATTTTTTCACCAGAAAATAGTAGTATATTTTACATAAGTGAGTGATGTTAAAATATATTCACCGACTGCCCGACAATACGCGAAAAAATTCAACGCGAATAAAACCGTAGGGTGCATCCAGTAAAAACTAAAAAACAACGTGAGTGTACTGAAGATTTTATTAATTTACGTGTAATTACGGCGTGTTGATTTTTTTTGTAATACAGTTGAATTCGTCTTTGGCTAAACCAATATGTTAACTCATGTGTACTTTTTTTTGTTAAGGAGCTAAAGGTAAGCCTTTAAGAACCTGTAAGGAACCTTTGAGATATTTTAGTAGATAATGCAAATACAGTAAGTAGAAAGTATTAAAAAAAGTAACCATTTATATAATTTTAGCGTTTATTTTCCTTTGATAAATGAATTCGTAAAATTAAATAAGTTCTGAAACTTCACAACAATCGAGTTATGAACTTAGTTATACACAGATTTTACAATAACTTTTATGATTTATCACGATAAACGAAGTTGGGCGTGAAAATTAGTTATATCTGATATTAAATTGTATAAATAAAATTTCGGTTTATTCGCTGCCGAAACTTCTTACTTAATGTAATTATCAAAAAGTTTAGTTTAGATTTTTAGATCATTGTATTTTGTTCTATATTTTCTACTTAAGTATGGTAGCTAGCAGAACTAACAAAATCAAAATCAATAAGCTTTTTATTCAATGTAGGCCCTAAGAACGCACTTATTAACGTTAAATAACGGTTCGGAAAACATCCCAGACATCGAGAAGAACCGATAAGAAACTCGATCAGGTTTACCTTTTTTTCAACTGTACAAGTGTTAATTAATATTTAGGTACAATAATAATACTTTAGTTGTTGCACAAAGAGGGAGTAACTTCTAGACATCACTACCATTCACATAATGATCAAACCTATGATAACCTTTTGACAATAAAACCTGCTTGACATGGTTCTTGAACTTGTTGTCCGGCAAATGAGTAATGTGCTTCGGGATCTTGTTATTGAACCTAACACTTATTAACTAAAAACCCTAGAGAATGCCTTACTATCACTACGATGTTTTCCTTCACCGAAAGTTTACTCTCATTGAATTCGAACACACGTCAATCAAAGAGGTGTCCGTACACGCTTGCACTGAGCCATCATTGCTTCAAAAGGTAGATATATGTATGAATTGTTTGGGGAATTATATGTTTATAAAAGGTGAAAATACTGAACTGGCAGCTAATTAAGGAGAGTGAAAGAGGAAACATGTTGCCGACAATACTTAGGTGGGATAAGGGTAAGAAAAGATAAAATTATTAATGAAATTATTAAAATAATAAAGTTCCATTCCCTTGGTCTTACTATCATTAATAATAATTAGTATATTAACAAATATAATATAGGCCAATACGTTGTAAAGCAGGCAGCGTAGAAAGTAAACTTTTTATAGGACATCAAAAGCTTTTGATGGAGTTTTATTAGCCCTTATAACGGAATTTCCCGTAAGACTTATTTTAAGGTTTATGCTCCATTTGTGATGAAATTGATGTTTATCGTATTTGGTTTTGACTGGATTCGGATGAAACTGTTGCCGAATCGAGATTGTTCACATTAGAACGGATCCTCGATCGAACTCAGTTGATGTCAGAGCTGAGTGCACGATGGACGACGAAAGTGTTGCTATGTTGTGGTAGAATTTAAGAAGACTTAATTGAGTAAAAAGAAAACAGTGAGGTGAAATGATATATTTGTGATTATCTCGGGTTTTATTCCACAAAACAGCTCAATCTTCAATAAGACAAATTAAAGTTTCAACGTTAACATCTATGCTGCACGTGCGTCTGAAGGAATGAACACCGAAATAACCTGTGGAGAGAGAGAGAGGGCGTGCGGGGGGTGTCGTTGCCGGCTCAAGTTCGTTCACATTCTGCGTGAGCTTTGTCGGTGCTCCGCAGTGATAAAATTCCGTTCACGGCATTTTTACCGGGTCCGGTTAAATGTGAACAGCTTCATAAATATTGTTCAGCCACTAGGATATTCGACTGTTTTCACGACACGACGAAACAGCCGGTTAGGTGTAGTGGGAACGGGGCCATAATCGTTTTATAATATTATATGCTTAACAAGTGTACAATAATATGTATATTCTTAGATCTAGATACACGGCAGTGTGTCACCCAAGTTTGGAACGGGCTACACCGTCCAGTGTGTATATTTACACAAAACAATTCAAACTACTTTCGACCCCTCTGTATGACGAATTCTATTAAACCTATTCATTTATAATTTTGTATGTTTATTAAACCTTAATTGAACACCAAGAATCCCAAATTTCACGTATAAATGTAATATAGTTGTTGAGTTATTAGGGTCTAAAAAGTGTAATTTTTATCACCCACTAACTTACTCACTCACTCATCAGACCACTTCTTATTTACAATTTAGACTTGCCAAGTTTGTAATCTCAAATAAAAGAAAGTACCAAATTCCATTGTCAATGAATTGAGGCACGTACATTCCTGCAGCTATAATTAAATGAACAGCAATGGAACTTGGCACCCGTTAGATATCAGCTCTTTTCTTGGTGAAAACGACTAACGTCGTTTGTACTAAATTTGGCCCTTTGTTCACATTTATATTTTTGTTGGGATTGGTATTACGTAAAATATTTTTAATATTGAATGGTATTATTTTGTTGTCGTTTGAGAAACATCGGTAGTTAAAGTAAAAATAAATGAACAAAACCTTGAAGTAAGCTCACCAGTAATTGTTTTGCAAGATAGTGTATGAGATTTTAAGCCCCCCTTTGTGGATTTTTTCACAAGAACACAATAAAAATACGAATCTGAATTTCTTAGAATATATCAAACCGCTCTTTATCAAAGGGCGGTTTACAAACACCTATATTTTCATACTCTCAATCAATTCTCGGGCGAAATATTTCTCTAAAAAGAAAAAGGATTAGTCCAAAAATACTCAAAGTGTGGTACGAGGAGCTCCGGGCCTTTGCGTCTCTCGAACATTAATAACCTGATACACGAAATACTTTTAATTAGTCTTGTTACATAAGAACTGAAAATGAGGGGGCAGGCATCATTAAAAAAAAAACTATAAAAGCGAAAGTAACTCTGCCTGTTTATTACCTTTTCACGACTATGTCTCTGAAGCGATGTCAATGAGGTACAAAGGTAGCCTTGGAGCCTTGGAGGCCTGGAGTAGGACATAGAAAGAAAATAAACCCGATCGAGTTTTTTGCCGATTCTTCTCGATGACTGGGATGTTTTCCGAATCGATGGTTTTATAGTTTCATTAATATTGTCATTGTAATATTGTCATTGTATTGTCATTTTTGTATATTGTACATTAAAGAAAGAACATAAAATCTGGGTTTTCATTATTCAAGACTCCGTAAAATATTTGGTATTTCAAAACGGTTTCGTGACCAAGAAGTTTGAGAACCGCTGTATAAGACAAATATCTGCAAAAGATTTTTATATTTACTTTTATTCTCGGAAAAACCATTGTTGTAGCGCCTATTGTGCGTACAGATATAGAAAGATTTTTGCGGTCACCGAAGGGTCTGAATATGTATAGTGTTGTGACTATAATAGAGGTGTATTTTACCATTAAGTTTTACAGTGATGATGACTTCTAATCTTTATCCTTAGAATTAAATCATAAACATAACATTTTACTGTCTATATATCCATTGGTCTGTTTAAAAATAACTAGCTGTGCCCCATGATTTCACTCGTGATAATGTTATACGACTTTTTTCTTTACTTTGTGTAAAGCTATCGACATTTTATGAGGAATAAATTAATTTTTCATATTATAATATAGCCTATGTTACTCTCTGATATGGTAGCTTTATATTAGTGAAAAATTTTTAAAATTGGTCCAGTAGTTTTGAGTTTATCCATTACAAACAAAAAAATAATCAAATCTTTCCTCTTTATAATATTGATATAGATCACTTTTTTAGATTCGGCATAGGTTAGATAGAATTTGAGTACTTATACTCTTACCTAATGTTAGTGACTATGCTGAAGATAAAATACTTGTTGGCCTGGTAGTGGAACTGGCTCTTAAGTGCGGCTGTCGGAATATAAATCCTTGACGATAGACTTTCACCTTGCAAGCGGTAGCTAGTCAGGCAAATATTAGTTAATACCATCATACTCCTTCGTCAACCCATTATCCTATTTACATGATGTTTTGGAAACCATTCTCTGGACAAAATTTAGTGATAGCGCTTTATTTGCACTAATTCCAAGTATACTAAACAGATAACAGACTGTTAAAAGAATAGTAAATTAGGTCGGAAAAAGTCGTCAGTACTCAGTAACTCTTTGGAAATACTACTCTTTTACTCTTTTTTTTATAATAAAACGGCAAAGTGAAGACTCTGTCATTAATTACATAAAAATAATGTTTTCGAATGTCTAATATGCACTCATATTAAATAAAAATTTACCGGAAATATTAAGATATTTTAGGTAGTTGTCAAACATATATTAATTTGGAATTCTTACTTACATTTGGTAAAATTTCATGATTTTTTTTTTGCAGTTCGGTACATATTTACGTTGAATTGAAATAAAAATTCTTATATTACAAATTATTTGAATGTAGTACAGTCATATTAATAATATATATGTACAAAACTATAATATATTGAGATGGGTGTGTGAAGTTAAAATGTCACAGTCGAGACTTACGGATACCATCTGCAGTTTGTTTGAAAAGACTTTCTGTTGCGAACATGTTGAAGTATTTACATGCAAAGGCGGTATAGTACCCGTACAGTGCTGCGCTTATATTGCACTGTGACATGGCTTCCTATTTCCGTTCTATTTTCACGATTTTTGCCTAAATTGCGCTTCGCATTGCCAATATTGAAAATGGAGACGAAATTTGGCAAGAGAAGCTTCCCAAAAATTCAGAGATTCTTTGCAATATCGGGCCACGTATTGTATATGTTGTAGCCAACTAGCTTAATTAGCCATTGGATCGATAACGTTTATGTACGTGTCTAGCCCAAATAAATAATACAAATACAAAATGTACAAAATATGTAAATAGTACAATGATAGTGTAGTGACAAAAATATTGTGAATTTAGATGTGTCTGACTCAAGTAGTTTAATGTTTCGAGTTTTACGAATAATTTTTCCGTTGTGTTGTGTTTTACAAATAATTTTATAAAATTGGTTAGGTTAGGTTTGAACTGTGATAACAATGCACGAGCTGAGTGAACGAATTGAGCGAGCTCCAGTAGCGGCCGATGAGTGCCACATACAAATATTTATCCATTAAAACTCATATACAAGTCCTAGATAGACATAAATTCGAAATAAAAAATTAAAATTATCAAAAAGTAATGGCCTAAGCATCCGCCAGCCAGTTCATAAAATGTTTTATTAGACGTTGCATTCGGGCCGCTAGTTGAACGGCGCCGTATAGTAAAAAAGCTAGACTGTAATTGAACGGCTAATTAGGCTAGTTGGCTGCGACATGTACATGAGATTTTTTAATTAGTTATTTTAATAAATTACAAAGTTGAAAGTAAATATTATTGAAAAAGATATTCTGAAATAATTAAAACTGTAATATATCGAGAGATAACATACTAGCTGTGTCGACGACTCCATCTGCGTAGAATTTTATGTAAGAAAGACAGTGAATTAACAAGACAAAAAAAGAAAATTCAACATAAGCGATTTAACCGTGCCTCACGCTTTGTGCTGATTCCTGAGATGCAGGGTAGTACATGGTACTCACGGCTAGCAGTCAGCCGTGCCCTACTCTCTTCACTACTTTTGATCAATCGACATTCAGCCATACGTCTACGCTGTGAATTTTAAGTTAATACGTCATTCTCTATAGTTTTCTGAAGCGCGTAAAATTTCTGATTATTTCGTTAGTCAGCGAGTTCACTGGATGGTATTTCCCAGATTCTCGTGAAGAAATGGCTCTCACTCTTTTTTTGAGCAATGAATTAATACAGAGAAATGTGTTATTTCTAACAGGCATTGTTTCTCTGCTAATTACAATGGATTATAACCCGAAGTTTAAAATCAGTACAATTAGCAGTTTCTGCATGATGAGCGTACAAATTAACCGCAAACACAATATTATTATATAAATTGAATTATTATACAAAAAATACAAAAATAATGAAATATTTTCTGTCCTTTACTCTATATGAACTTTTTTCTTTCTCAAATATGTAAAAGTACATGTAATGTGTAGTTTTTAAATCTTTACTGTTTCATTACAGGTATATAGTTTATAAGTAGGTATAGATAAAATACCAATATTGACCTTTTATTAGAATATTTTATTTATTTAACAAAAAGTTATTGCATACTAATAACTTATCAATAAAAGTATCGAAGTATTATTATAGTTAGTTTGAAGAATATTATTAATGATAAATTTTATTATGTTGTTTAAGTACCAAATGATATGAATGTAACAGATATCATTTGATTAATTTGATAAATTTGTTATCTTCGCTGAGAGTGATGTAGTTTGTGATGTTAGCTGCTGTAAGACATAGTGGCTTATACCTCAAGTTGCTTAAGACTCGACAAGGAACTAACTACGTTTGTTTAGTGCATCTACTTGTTAGTTTAGTATCGGAACTTTAACAGAACTCGGTTAACTTGACCTGAACTTTCGATTCATGTCTTCGAACATACTCGTATATCGTATGCACATATTATCGCAACAACCATAAGCACAAACCGTTTTCTTTAAGATATAAAAATATTAAAATAGAAGTGTCTGTTTGTAATGTAAAAAAACAACTTTTGACTAAATGCATTATGATAGTATAAATGTCGGAGTAGTAAAATGATCATCTATGATCACAATAACACAACTTCCGCTTAATGACATTGTTTCTAGTCAAAACATGTTTGTGAGGTGTTGGAGTTCGTAGGCACCCTAAAAAAATGTTTAAATATACCGCTACCTACAACGTCCCGTTCGCGCTCGCGTTATATAAACGGAGGAACAAAAGTCCGGTGAAGCTGTAAAAGCCATCAGCGGCTCTGTTTTTGGTTAGGGCCCCTAAGGCTAACAGTATAGTCAGTCAGAAAAAAACATTTTTTTTTTCATCATTATGCCAAACACTTTATTAGAGAACATCGTACAGTGCGGATGCGCAGTATGTTCATATTATTAGGATCATCAGTCTATCAAAATTAACCTGTCGTAATGGTTCATTTGCCGCCCTAGTACAAAAAACCGCGCTAAAGGCTGTATCATTGCAAACGAAATACGCCTATACTGTGTACCTGCTCCGTCATATATATAAGGTACTTATAAATGAAACATCCATTTTTTTTTTCTGTCTGTATGTCTGTTTGTTTGTCTGATCTCCGAAATGGTTGGACGGATTTTGACGGGACATTTAATAGCAGATAAGTGATGTTATAAGAAGTAACTTAGGCTTCTTGTTTTAATTACTTACTACTTAATTGTTTACTTTATTTAAAATAATGAAAAGAGATATTTTGTTTATAAATTTTATTCTGATAATAGTTTAAGTGTGAGATTCTTTTTGTTGTTACGATTATGAATTAAGTATAATAAATCATTTATTGTAGATATTTGGTACTAGACTAAGTACACCATATTTTACACGGGGAGGCCCTTGTGTAGGTGAAATAAAATATTACTCAGAAAATCCTATCCACCAATGATTTATATCAGAAGGAGGACACTTTGGAAATTTCCTGGAGTAATATATCATTACTCGAACAAAAAACTATTTGAAATAATAATATTTATCGTCTTAACGTTTTCATTTGTTTTCGTTTACAAAATATGTCAAAATACTAATAATAATAAATAACCACGTAACGATGACAACTGAAGAACTGTCAGCTATGATATATTATTGCTAAGAAATAGTTGCGGTAAGCGAGTATGTAGCGTCATTAAAAGTGACTAAAATACCGGCTTACTTTATATATATTTACTTCTATAGTACTTTAATTTTCTTTATACTATATAATACCTTTATACTATGTACATTGTCCATAGTCGTGTTTTTTGAGACGCCTGTGAATATCTTTTTGAATCGGCTTACAAATAAATTTACGTCATGTCTCGACTGCGCTTTGAGTTTGTCTAGCAAATTATTTATTGTAACAATTCAATATTTTAATATATCACTGTAAGCTGTTGTCGACATTTCGATTGTATTGAACTTTTATTCCTTTTTGATATACATAAACTAATAAAGTCTTGGGTAGGTACACAATTTTATTATTCAAATAAATATTTGTACTAAATAAATAAAATAATATTTTCTTGTAACGTGGGCTTAATAAAAATTAGATTGTTGAATAATAAGGTTTCCCTTACTTTCAATCAAAATACTTTATTTATTTTGGCGACAAAGGAAAATAACAAAATTGGCAATACCGACCTTTGCAATTAAGGGTGCGAGTCCCGGGTTTACGTTTCCGAGAAGATATTTGTAGTTAGTGTTGGGAAATTTAATTTGTTTTCCCTCATTTCGTATTCATTATAATGAAATATTTCTTATATTATCAATTTTACTACAAAAAACACCAACTCCCTCACAATGCTGGTACTATAAATTTGGGGGGGGGGGGGGGGGGGGATTGTGTACACTAAATGCTGGCGTCCACTAGCGAGTCGGGATGGGCCGTATAACAATGCAAAAAGCTGCTTCCTTATGTTTTGTATGAAACATCGTACACTGCGTTGCGACCCGGCCCGCCCCGATGCGTCGGCTAATGTTCGATGTTGCATACAAAACATAGGCGGGCAGAATTTTTCGTTGCGATGCAGCCAGCCCCGATCCGCCTAGTAGACGCCAGCCTATATGTACGCATGTATACCTTTTCCACCAGGTTAACCACTTTTTCACAGCTGCTTTAGAACGTAACTGTTCCAAATTACGTAAAAGTTAACTTTAAAATGAGTTTAAAAATAAATATTCTAACTGCGTTTTGTTATTACATTATCTTAATTATGACTTCTTACAAACATTATAATATCGTAAATGTAACAGGTTTTCCAAAAAAATAATAATTGTTAATCGTATTAAATTTAGTTACATTCTATCGTAACTAGTGATGGGATCGAATGTATTCGATGTAATAATTTTATACATGATATATAAATCAGTATCGGTAAATCGAATTCATTCAAATATCAATAACACCACAACTCTTTCCCAATTCGATAATAAAAAATAGATAATCGATACTAATTAAAGTATCAATAATCGGATCAATAATGGCATTGTCACTTTGCTGCAATCACTATTTTCATCTTTCAATAACTGTCAAAAAGTGGTTAATCTGCTGGACAAGGTATAAGTAGTTATACTTCTTTAGGATAACTAAACAATAATAACTCTGTGAATATTATCCCACGTACTAACATGACGAAATTAACCATCAATGATAATAATGTAAATACAT
Organism: Saturnia japonica; assembly: GCA_033032175.1. NCBI lineage: Eukaryota > Metazoa > Arthropoda > Insecta > Lepidoptera > Saturniidae > Saturnia > Saturnia japonica. The sequence goes on along the minus strand of CM065321.1, from coordinate 11,148,151 downwards.
TTGACTGAAAAAATAATATAATGTATAATTAAAAAGCTGTACTTCGCGTACGTAAGAAGTATTCTTGAATATGCTTCAGTCATATGGTCGCCTCAATATAATAAATACATAGACAGTATTAAATCTATTCAGAAAAAAATTGTAAAATTTTTATGCTATAAAGATTTTAAAGAATTTACGAACTATGTTGAACTATGTAAGTATTTTCGCCTAGACTCTTTAGAAGTGCGGCGTCGACAACATGAAATGATTTTATTGCACTCTATACTATCGGGCTATATTGATTGTCCCAATCTTTTGGGCTCTGTATCACTGCGAGTACCAAAATACTGTACACGCAAAGCACCGTTGCTTGCTGTCCCATATGCTAAATCTAACTATGCTCAAAATTCAATACTGTGTCGCATTGCCCGATCCTTTAATGAAATATACGATACGGTAGACATATTTCGATATTCACGGAATACATTTAAGAATGAAATAATAAAGTTACAACGCGGAATTATACAATTATAATATAAAAAAGATTAAGCACACAAGTCAGAAATACAGTCTTACGCTCACGCACACACACATACGCACACTATACTAAACGCCAGTAAAGATTACATGTTTTTCTTTTGTCTACTTATGTATATTTTTATGTATCACTTCCTGTAATTGTGAAATCCTGTTTTGGCTTTAATTGTTACATACTATAAGATATTATATAAAATATTGTATGCTGTTGGATTTCTAAATAAATAAATAACGTTAAATAATTGTTACACAATTAAAAGTCAGTCAATTTAAATGTGTATTAATAAATATTATTATAATATTTATGAAATAAAATAAAATATCGTTTATGAATTAAACAAAAACACAAGTTAGTAAAATGAATTTACCATTTTATTATTGATTACTGAATTCATCATAATATTGCACTTCCGTCACATAATGCGTACGCAGCTCAAAATTTTACCCACTACTAATTGCATTAAAGGATAATTTCAAAAATCATTTGTTAAGTTATTCGTAAAATAATAATAATAAGTTTTATTTCACCTCATATTTTACAAATGTAAACATAATATTAGACTTAAAAAATTAAAATCAAAACGCTTCTACAATATAAATCAACAATCATTCAACAAAAATTGCAAGAAGTAACAGTTAATGTGAGGTCTGGAGTCTGAAAAAGGTACAATGACCTGAACCACAGATCTCCAAAATTTTCTTGTTACATAGTGCATTTTCACAATATCTAATCTATGCTCTAACTACTATCTCTTAGATATTTGATAAACTTACAATGACACAGATACTAATTGGTTGAAAAAATTGATAGTATTTGTCATAATATCGTTTCTCTTAATCATTGTTCGTTCATTTACCGTTTTCCTTAATTTATTTAAAGTTATTCATATTTATCATTTATTTATTGTATTTAGCGGAAGTAAAATTGATTCTAAGTTATATCACTTCCCTATGAGCATTGAGTTCTCAGATGAATTTTCTATGTTGGAGAAGATAATAAAATCATGGAGAAATGCACATAGATAAATTTAAATACTGCATATGAATATCTAATAGTGTCAGGAATGCGGAAATAGCCTAGTATTTTTGGTAAGACGCAATGAACACGGTAGCGGCTGTAATTTGACCTTAATGTATCCATTACCTTACATTATTTCAAACCCTGCTCTCTTTTAAAGTGTCTGTCTCTTTCTCTTTCCCTCGCTATATGTAACCATCGAAAAGTTGTTTACGCAACTTTTGATTGCCTTCTTTACTCAGTTTGTTTACTTTTTTACTTAGAACGAAATTATTATGAAACTTTTTTCGTTAAAGGCTCAAAGATACATAAATGGATTTGGAACTCGTTAAGGGATTTCACTAACAGGGTACATACCTGGAATTTTTATTTGTCTTTTCTTACGAACGTCTTCCATGATATTTTTCTTGAAAGCCGGTACGTTCGATTGATTTAACTAATCGCTTATTGTTGAGTAAAAGGTACCAAGTTGTGATTTATCTTTACTAGTAAAATAAGAGTTTATTACAAGAAATCAGTTCATAATAAGCTTAAGTTTATTTCTTAATGTTTTCTTTTTTAGAAAACATCTCAGCAAGCTAAGAACTATTTACTAGGATAAGCAGCACCTACATTTTACAAAGAAGTAGTCTTATGATTTAGATAATATTTTTATTGATATTAAAATTTTGTTTCCGTTTGGGTATGCTTTGTAGCCGGCATACATTAGATGAAAAGACCCTCTTAAATAAATAGAGAAAATAATAGCATACATCTCATCTCCTATCTGGTATTTATGTGACGTTCAAGTAAATCGTGGTTTCATTAATACAAGCTGCGTTGTTGGATTGCAAGTATGTGTTCAAGTTGCAGTACTCGATATTTTAGCTTTTTGAAATCAATGACCACAACAAAAAACTGAGTTAATACGAAAACAAAAATTGTGTGAACTTATGTACGCACTTAAGGAGTTAACTTTGGGGCAAAAAAACAAAAAACCTTCATCTTCATTCCGCTTGGCAACAATATGATGAAGTAAGCCATCAATGATATAATGTAAATTTATCTTACTGAGTTTTATTTTTTTAATTGTGTAATCATTTTACTGAATTTTTATTATTGTAAATAATAAATTGTTGTATGAATAGCCTATATTTTAATTTGAATAAAATAAAATTATATATTATCATTGAAGTTAATTGCATGATGTCGCATTTCCGTCACACGATGTACGTGCAGTTTTCAATTTTACTCTCTACTAACGGCGTCAAAAGAAGTAGGTATAACATCAAAAAGTTCCCAATCAATAATTAGGTCGTTTCCTTATGCGGTGTTACGAGTAACTACTAAGTGATTAGTGAAACTAATTACAAATTATTTTGGTTCGACTTTCCTTTCCGTGCCGCATAAAAATGTAAAGGAGCCGGCAGGTAAAAATTTTTGTCGCCAATCTGGAACATGGTGAGGTGTTTGTCCGCAATTATTCTTGTAAAAAAGAAAATGGAGACTCGGTGATATAACATTTTTCTGGTATGAATAAAATTATTATACAAAGCGTATTCACAGCTTTTACATATTTAAATTTCTAAATGTTCATGTTAAGAGTTGTTTTTGTGTAAACTATAAAAGTTTGTCCATTATCTATGAATGAAGTAATACAAGACGCTGCAAATAGTTTATTTTGTTGGTTACTACAACCTTTTTGCAATCGTTTATAGGTTTAGCGTTTTATTTATAATTCTCACCTAATGTTAAGTGTCGATGTGAACTAAGATGGTGACACGCTAAGCCTTGTGGGGAATTTCGGCACCTATACGTGCTTGGCGAGAACATTTTTATTAGAGGTTGGTAGCTGGGTATTAAAAAATAACGTACCACCATGCTATCATTTCATCATGATGTTTTCTTTCACCAGATGCTCAGGTTTCATTGCAAGGATTCAAATTCACGTCAGTAAACAGTATACTGGTCTATCCTAGAGAAGATCGCAGTCAAGTAACCTTGTATTGTGTTCCTGCGGCGAATATGTTTTCCAGACCTCCTTGAGAAAGATGATTCAAGGTCGGCAAGGTGTTGGTGATACTTCTGATTGCAGTAACCGCTTACTATAAGACGAGCTTATATGTCACACTAGTTATATTAAAAAAAAAATAAACGCTCATGTAAATAAACAAGATGAAATTCAAACCGTACGAGAGAATTAACCTCAACAGTCAATCGAATGCTTTTTTTGTGTGCGCTCTGTGGCGGCCCGTGGGCGCGTGCTCCCAAACCAATTACCCACAGCCTGTACTTTAATTACGGAACTTGTACAGGCCAACTCGGAATTAGATTTACGGAAATTTATTACTTAATTCTCAGTTTATAAATTACTTCTTGTAATTAAGACCTCAATTCAAAAGTTGTGTTAACTTTTATACGTGTAAACAAAGGAAGTCACAAAATTTAAATAAGCGTTAAACGATATAAGTTCTTATTTATTGACTATTAAGAGATGTAATCGATTGTTATTAAAATATCTTTAATTAAATTTATAATGAAATATCTTATTTTATTACTTTTTAGATAATAGTAATTGTAACAAGGTAACGCTTAGGTGTATTTGTTTCCATCGGGGTCGTGAACAAGGTGATAAATCCGTCATAGTGACTCTATTTTAGTTTGTCGCGTTCCGGGATTATCCAGTGTATATTTAGTAAATAAGCGGGGTAGTAGGGTAGGTATCTCTTTCCATCGGGATCGTGAACATGGTGATAAATCCGTCACAGTGACTCTATTTTAGTTTATCGCGTTCCGGGATCAGCTAGTGTATATCAATCCGTTGAGAGACTTGTAGGCGTGCATGACAGCGACGACCGGCGATGGATTTCTGATCTCTTGGTGGTTGCCGTTGTGTTTAGATTGTAATGTTCTTATCATCAAGGACGCTCAGAGCGCTTTGCCATGCTACTAAAAAAAAAAATTATGATTGAATGTAAATCAACACGTGAGTAAGCAGAATTACCAAAAAAATTTTTACGTTTTTAATGAAATCATAGACTTAAATTTATAGGACTTATATAACCACGTAAGAATAATTTGAGTTGTATCAACAATATATACATAGTTGTTTTTTATTTCTAAATTATCGATCAGACCTAATTTGCCGCTTCTGGTTTTATACCACCCAACTATGCTTAAAAACTGTAGTATTTAATAACTCCGTGTCATTCAGAAAAATCTGCAATAATGAATTTAATTGAAGTAGGAAACCACAATTATCTTCTTTCTTCATATTCTTTCTTATATATAAAGATCGATGTTTGTATGTATGTTCTCTATGGACTCTAAAACGGCTGATATGGTTTTGATGAAATTTTCAGACAAACTTCATATTAGCCAAGCGGTATCCTGTAAAGTTCGGTAGCGATCGGATCAATGTTCCCTATGGACTCCAAAATGGCACAGCAACGCGTGGCTGGGTTTGCTAGTTGCTTTATTATATTATAATATAGTAATGAACTTTATATAAACACACATGTAATATATTTATATTTACTAACACAACCGCAACGTAAAGCCAGAGAAATTATATTTGGAGAATAGATTCCGTTTCTGAAGACTGAATCAATAAGATAGGATTTTTGAAAATTCTGCTTCTGAGGGATGAAAAGGATGTAAAACTGTTGAATGATAAATCGAAAGCTCTAAAGTTATAAACGTCGAAATTACCTATTCAGAGAACTCAATTTGAAAAGAATGTTCTTTTTTAATTTTAGTAGATTTTATCCGAGTTCCGTTGTTTATGTAAGTAGAAATGTGAAAAATGATACTAAACACTTTAATTCTATTTAACGAATTACGTGTCCCAGCGTTTTTTTTTATATTGGGTAGGTACTTCATATATTTTTTCATTGTAATTTTTACAGTTGTATGACATTAGCTCATTTACCATGCGTTAGTATACAAGATATAGTGCAAAATAATTTATGATGTGTAGAAAGTTAGATAGGTTACAATCTGCAATATAACATTATGGGTTTGCCAATAAAAAAGGGTCGATAATATTTAAAAAAAAAATTTAGTCTTTTATACTTTATATATATCAGCTCCAAAAAATTACATGTACTTATTTTTTACTAAAAAAATAAAAGACAAAAAATAAAAGTAAAAAAAAAAACACGAAAGGAAAAAAATACAATAAGATAACAACAAGACATAAAGCCAATTATAAAATAGTTCAATGACGATGACTTATCAATGTAAAAAGAGCCTTGAGCACATTCTGTTATTATATGGTGTACGTCTTCTACTACATCAAAAACTTCAGTTTGTTGCAGGACATTTTTTAATTCAGTATTTAAATTTATTAAGTTCCATGTGTCTGGATCTTTTCCTAAATGCAGTAACAATAAGCTGTCTATTATAAGTACTATTGGTAACCACTGATTACGACAAGGCTCATTTTAGATTGACTTGTACCAAATTCCATTAATATATCTTGTTGAATAAAGATTTCAAAATATTAAAACACTTATATTTATTATGAGATATGGCAGGTTCGGTGTGTCCAATAATGAGACGTATTTACTAGATGGTTACATTTTAATAACTGAATACACTGATACAGTACATTACGAGTACCACTTACAGACCCCTTACCATAGGTACTCTTACCCTTACCGAACCGTACAGGCCCCTTAGACCAATGTTAAAGTGTTACTTTGAATAAAACACTATATTGAAAAGCAGCTGAACCATATATGATGAATATTGGAACTCTCATAATGTAGAGGAACACGGGCGCAGGATTTTGACCAGAGCTGGGCAGGCAAGGGAAAATAAATTTTAAGCTTGACAGTATGACTTTACAGCATATAATGGGTAAAAGTACAGTACAGTCCAAAAACAACGGCAATCGTCGATGAATAATTCCATCGACGTTCCTCACTGTCATGCTGACTTGCTAAAATGACTCTTCATGGATCGTCTGAAGGACTCAATATAATAGGAAGTTGATTATTTTATTTCATAATTTTAGGAAAGCTTACAGACTAATATTAAAATAAAAAAGAAGAAATAATACAAAGCTAATTTAAAGCTTTATAAACATTGAGTGCGAGTTCACAAGCGGTAGAAGTTAAACTTCTCTCTCTATCACTTTCCCTCTCTTTGTATATATTTCGAGTATATTAAGAATAGAGAAAACTATATAGAAACGCATTCTATCTCATTCTCTCACAGCCTAAAAGCTATATATACATTTATAGCTATATTTTTCGTTTCATAAAATCCATTTCACACCGTTGCAAAAGAAGTTTCACTTCAATAATAATTCATTGTAATTAAATTAGTAATAAATAACTTCATTTAATATGAATTAAAGAATGAACGTTTATAAATGGCAGAGTATCTACATGTCGATATAATTAATATGGTCATAACATAAAAGATGTATAATTTAATTTAATAAATAACAATATTAATATAAGTGGAAATTTAAGAAGTTTTAGAATCATTGATTTATCTTTTTTAGCCTTTAGTCCTTTTAGGTTTATATGTACTCGTACATTTGCTGTTATAACAGTATCCCCAAAGCCTAACGGTAGCAATCTGGAGGATTCAATTTACCTGTGCTAGCTAATTTATTTTCCCTCGCGGCTCCCTACCACACTCGACCACATTAAACCTTAACAATCTTGAAGCAAATTTCATCCCAAAAATGTTTATCTCACGTATTTTCGATTGTACATTTGGCTATGTTTAATCGTGAGATACAACCATGTTTCAACAATTTGTGGGTGTAATAAAAATATCTCATTACGTTTTATTTTATAAATATTTAGTTTTGTGTTTTTCTTTTTCATATTACGTACCTCGGATTTTTTTTTTCATACATACTTACTCTCCTTCTCATAGTACTCATGTATTAACAAATATTTACATAAGCATTAGATTGTCAGAGCGAATTATAAATCGAATAGATTTTTTGCCTTTTTTGATTTTGTATTGAATGAAAGAAATAAAGAATCATTTCGTGATTAATAATTTCAAGTTATTTTAAGAAGTAACTAAAAATTAATTTACTATATTAATTAAGAATCCTTATTAGATTTATTTCATTTCACAAATTAATTTTCAAAATTATGTTTCTTATGATTAACATTTTGCTAGACGTATTTTAATGTACTCTTCATTTATGTTCGAGTTTATTAACTAGAATATTAATAAAATATTACTATTTGACGTGTACAAGCTATCGTCTTCTAAAGGCCTAAATAGAATAAAGTATTTTTAATTTTGATTAAATATATAAATCTCAAAACTTGCCATATTCCTTATTGAATCAAAGACCGTTTTTTCTTCTTTTTGAAAATCTTAAGACATACATTGTGAATTCATCCATATCATGGCCAATAAGCCGAACGGTCTTTGATCAAATATTTATCTAACAGACAAAGTTAACTGTAAAAACAACCCAAACATTCCCGTGTTATTTTAGTGGATTTCAGAGTCCGGTGGCGTCCATTGAAAGCAATTTGTCCAATCCTCTGAAATACTTTTAAAATTCCAGGACTGAAAATTTAACAGAGAATTTTATTATTACTATAAAAATATTATTAACATACATTTACAATTACTAACAATTTAACATTGTCAGTTGTATAATAATAAACTTTAAAACTTGAAATTACAATTATTGCAACTGTAAGTTGTTCGTGAAAAACTTGTCTGAAATGTATAATACATGCATATGTATGTATTTAGTCTCAATATGCAAAAACAGCTAAATGGTGTAGAATTTATGAATATTTCGTATACATTAAGAATTTAAGCACTGTATGTTTTCTGAATAAAATAAAATAAATAAATAAATCTCTTTTATCCTCAGCACTAGACTTCAAGCTATTAGGTACACGTTTTTATTTAATGTATTGAAATATTTTTTTAGATAATTCGGACGCAACGTGGGCTTGGACCCTTGGACTCATCGGAGCGTAGACCCGTGCTCCCTGTTCTTGTTCTACAAGGTAGTAGCGGAGATTAAAGCTATTTATAGATCATTCCTCAACGTTGTGATAAGATGAATATAACAGTGTATATTATTTATAAAGTATATGTAATACATTTCGTGAATATGTGATGATGTAAGGTGATTTAGACGGTCCTATAATTGAAATTTTTTTCGAATGTTATGGATATGAGCTTTCAGATCTGAGATTTGTTTATGGATATCTTAATTTTAGGTTTTGGTTATAACACAAATATGATTTTTATAATATTCGATATTTAATTTCAGTTATGGATATTAGTTTTTTCAAATAATTTTATTTAGAAGAAATTGAACAATTGTAAGCAAAAATATTAAGTTTAATTTAGATAATTATTACTTAATTGTTAAGTCATTTTTCATATTCTACAGTGTCTCATTCGATATCGTCTCTATCCAAGATTATTCAAAATATTTACATGGGAAACCGTAACAGTTTTTTGGATACTTTTTTATTACGGATAAGCTATAGTTTCGGTTATAATTACGAGTTCCGTAAACACTTTGTTTATTAGGTGATGCATATTCAAAATAATCACTAACTTAATAATCAGTAAAATCCTAGAAATACTTAATATTCATTAATTTGGCATTAAGCTTAACTAAAGAAAAAAATTATTTTTTTTTCATTAAAAATTAGAGTTTAAAAATATAAAATCTTGCAATTTTGAAACAATAATATTCCAGTGTAGTAATAACAGAAATCAGAAGTAGGGTGGTCCGTGCCAGCGGAGAATGACCGAGATGACAAATGCTCCCCGAGGCCCGCTTTCACTGAAACTTGGACAGAAACTCGAACAACATTCAACAAAACTTATTTCTCTTATTATGTTTCATTTGGGCAGAGAGTTTAATGAAAATGATGCTCAAAAATACTCGATGGTTTTACCTCATTGTTGACCGTTTTTATTGTTACTGCCTCAGATTTGAAATCGAGCTTTGTTACATTCGTAGGTAACAATTGTCGATACATATAAACAATGAATAAAATTGAACTGTCTGTTTGTAATGCCTAAATAACAGTTTTTTACTAAATGCATATGAAAGTATATACGATACCTATAACAAAAAGCTCATTTTTTTAATTTTTGTCGTCTGTCTGTTTGTTCCGGGAAATCTCCGAAACGGTTGGACCAATTTTGACAGGACTTTCATTGATAGATAGCTGATGATATAGGGAGTAACTTAGGATACTTTTATTTTAGAAAAAGAATTAGAGTTCCGCACAAATAAAAAAAAAGTGGTCATGGTGAATCAATTCGGGCTCAATTTATTTGGCTTATCTGAGTAAACCATAAGAGATATATCAAATTAATGTATTACACAATTGTAGCCATTAAAAAGACCTACAAAAAAGTATGCATCTATCTTTTAAGGAACACCTACAATAAGCACTTTTGTCTTTAAAATAACCGGGAGTGGGGGAGTAAAATTCGCGCGAGCATTCGGTAGTCCAAACTCGTGATTCCTTTACATGAATATATCTCAGAAGCTTGTTTATATTAATTTTAATATCATATCGAATCCGGGAAAAGCATTACCGCAAAATCAATTTCAGTTTTGAAGGAGAAAATTTTGTGTAAGTACTATTAAAAATGATAGTAATGTAAGAAAGCTTGTTTAAACATTTTCATGTAAAAATGTATCATCGCGGTGAAGATAAAATCTTCCGTTGCTTACCGCGAAAACCCATTTCCAAGTTAAACGAATCTTTTTACCATTTTTTGCTCATTGAATCTGAGATTTTTGTCTCATGATTTTTATGATTAAAGAAGTCCATTTTGGAAGGTTTCCTAATTAGAATCCCAGGGAATAAAAGTCAGATGTTATTAAATTGGTACGGAAAAGGTCGAACTTTTGGCTTGATGTTTTGGTATAAGCCCAATGTTGACTACTGATTACATGTTTCCTATAAGTGTTTTATCGATAATGAGAGATCTAGTAATTATCGGGATAATTTATAGTATACTTAGCGGAGAAGCACTTAACTGACTTAATAATATAGTATATTTGTTTTAAACTATGCCCCACGGTTTTACACCCGTGTTAATTTTATACGACAAACCTCGTCAACGCACCCGTGTAGGCAATTTTTTATACTTTGTGTATAATTTTTCATATTATAATATAGCCTATGTAACTCGCTGATACTGTAGCTTAATATTGGTGAAAGAATTTTTAAAATCTATCCAATAGTTTTTAAGTTTATCCATTACAAACAAAAAAATCTAATCTTTCCTTTTTATAATATTGGTATAGACATAATTGTAATTATGCAATAACCAATAATTTCAAATTTAATCGAACTATTGAAAAGGAATATGAATATAGTTTATTATAGTAATGTATATGTACTACCAATTTTTAGGTTTTGTTTACTTTAATTTTTATTTTGTTTATTCGAGAAGAGACACTTTTAAAAAGGTTAATTTAAAATAATTTTATTTAAAATAAATACTACCCGACTTATTATTGTTGTTCTTAACACTAACTTATTAATACTACATAACTGTAAACACAGACTATAAAGATTACAAATTACCGTAACATTAATACTCTGCCATTTTATTTTATGTTAAATCACAATATATATTGCTCTAAATAAAAATAAATTACAATAAAAATAGAACCAATGCAAAATAAAAGTATATTTTTAAATATAAGTATACGATAAAGTACCTATTATTTATTAATATAATATAACTAGGTGTGCACCAACGGATTCACCCGTAATATAGAAAAAAAATCTAGATAGGGAGACCCTAATCACCCAGCTGTATGAAATATACTTTACGACCTATTTTCATACCTACGAAATATAAATAACAAATTTCACAAAAATCGGTCACGCGGTTTCGGAGGAGTGCGACCACAAACGCTAAAACACGAGACTTTTATATATAAGACTGTATTTAATTAATATAAAATAACGAAGCGATAATCATGAACGTCACTGAAGGCAAGTACGGGAGCTGAGAACGATAGGCAACACGGGTGAAACCGTCGGGCAAAGCTAGTATTAATCATATAAAGTTTCATTAATGATATCATTATACCAATATTTTACCGATATAGCGGGAACTTATTCGAGCGAGGCATTAATTGGAGTTCTCTTGAAAATTCTGTTCCACTGAGTACGTGCAATACGTGCCCTTGTAACAAATTATCAGTATTGGGATTTATAGGAAAACTGAGTATCTGTAGAGTTTATAAACAACAAACTTGTGTCTACGTGAATTTAATCCGCTAAATATTAAACAAATAGGTATACGGGTTGGCACGTGCTTGTTATTGTATTGTATTAGCGACGGAATATTCAAAGAAGTTATAAAAATCGAAAAAAATAAGTGTAGTCAATATTTTTTGTCTAATAACTGTATACTCGCTCCCTTAGTACTAGCGCGCACGAGTGACTTTTGTCGCCGTGACTGTTTTGTCACCGCTGTCGTCAAGTCTGTGGATAAAACTGTTTTGACACGTCGTAATGTGCTTGCTCCTCCATACTAACATATCCATAGGACCAGACAAGAGTGACGAAACAGTTACCCGTGCGGGCTAGCACTTATAGAAGCTTGGAAATATTTTTCGATTACTAATTTTTTCGGTCGGTGGATTGAACGAATGCGAGAAGATGTACAAAATAAATCGGAACCGTTGAGTGGTTTGAACAATCGTAAGCCTTGATTCTTTAGTTTAAATAATCAATTGTATTAACTCATTAACGCGCATCGCTAATGCATGGTTTTTTTATGTAGTACAATTATGCGCTTGCTCTCGATTTTACCTGATGGTAACTAAAGACAAAGGCGACGATGTATCGCTTACCTATTAAATGTCTATTCACTCTTCGCTTGAAGACTCCGAAGTTATATGTGGATGGGAAAACAGACGCCGAGTGTGAGTTCCACTTCTTTGCCGTTCGCATAATGAACGATGAAGCAAACCGCTTTGTGCGAATCGTGGGAATTTCCACAACATAATGGTGGAAAACCTCACGGCGTCTGGTTGTCCTATAATGGAATGTGTTGCGCGGAATTAAATCGTGCAATTCCTGTACACACCCTCCAAAGTGTAATCTGTAAAACATCGAGAGGCAAGCTACCCTATGTCGATGGTTTACACTACTAACACTTTCCCGTTGCTGGATAGTGGATCACGAACCACTGTGGCCTACTGGGTTGTGACCACCATACACACAGTGTCATGTTTAAATGTGTAGATATCAGTCAGACTGGATTGCAACCACCCTGCTCATGGTGATAAGCTCATCACAGTGATACTATTTGGGTTAGTTGCGTTTTTGTATCAACTACTGTATATCCATTTACCGAGAAGCTTGTAAGCTGGCAAGACAATGACGACAGGGGATTGATTACCGATTTCTCCATGGTCACCGTTGGTTCTGGATTGCAATGCGCTTACCATTAGGCACAGTGCTATCATTTTGTCGTGCTATGATAAAAATAAACTGGTATAATGCCGTAGTAAAAACCCATCAATGAAATAATATAGCGTAAAGATATAAATGAACAAATCCATTTATTACTTTTTGTGTCTAGCTATTTTTGAAATATGACAAGAATATTAATCTGTCAGTACAATAATCCGACTAATCCGGAAAAGGAGGAAATGGTGTACTGTCATCTGTAAAAGGTTCGCGTTCAAAGTATTGCAAAAACTGTGCCTGCAGTGATTCCATCACTTTGTTTTCCTGTTTCTAATGGACCAAAATGTAACGGAATTGATAATTCAAAACAACATTTTTTTTCTTTTTTTTTTAATTCTCGGGCTATGAGAAAATTCTTTGAAAAGTTATATAAAAAGTTAAATAATGTATCATAATATTTTATTTTCTAAATAGATAAATTTATAAGTTCATTAGTACATGATTTTTTTCCCAAATGTACTAGAAAGTTATAGGCAAGTGATCTCAAATTTGAAATTTACAAAGTTTTTATCTGTGTCTGGATTTAAAGCAAAAACATCATCCCGATTTTAATGTAATTTTATATACTGGAAGTGTATATAAGTTTAAAATTGATAGTCTAAAAAAGGACTAATAATACTTTGAAAAACATAAAAAAATAATTTTAAATAAAATAATAAATATTTTTATTTGTTTAGACTGGTTTTAATTATGTAACAATTTTATACAGGTAGTGAGTATTTATCATTCCGATATTGATATTAATAGACCGTGCGGAGCCGCGGGTACAACTAGTAGAGTGATAATAATATAAAAGTATTCCATAAGGTTTAAATATTGTGATATTCATGTATTTTTTTCTTATTCATAAATTTTTTTTTGCTCACATTATATTATTATGTGAAGTTTCGTATGATCTTCACATTTATAAAATCTAACGTGTACCTTTATTTTTATCTGAGCGCTTCCATGTCTCTTGAGCACTCATTACTCAACTTCCACTAGATGAATTTTCTAAGGGATTTCCCTGTCACCTACGGTATTTCTTACCAAACGTTCTTAAATATTATTTTGTATATACATATATTACTTGCTATCTTATTGCTTACTGTGTTCTGTATGTGTTAAGGCTTCTGCTTCTACACACTGTGATTTTGCCGCGTGGGTTAGCCACCGGCCTGTACCGCAAAAATTGAATGTAAGCAGCGAGCATGATTTCGGTTATAGCAGTTGCTGGCGCGGTGCGACGCGGCTGCTCGTTGTTTGCGGCAAGCCCACCAGGGCACAGTGGTAGTAATGTCTCTATGTGTGCGTGTCTTTAGACACTAAAAATATATTTATACATTTTCTAGAAATTATCCAATTTACAATTGTTATAGTACTTTAATAAGTAATTTAGCAAATAAAATACGATTTTATTAAGACAATACATCTTCTTCTTCTTTAATATAAGAACTCAGCTCTTGTTGATGAAGCAGTTACCATTGGTCTCGATCCTCTGCCTTTTTTTAAGTTCTTGATATTACACGACTCCCACTTTATCCTTTACTTGTTGGAAAAAGCTTCGTCTAGGTCTTCCTCTACCGCGCTTTCCTTCAATTTCTCCGATTAAAATTATTTTAAAGAACTTGTTATACCGTCTCAAGAGTCTAATCATCTTTCTTCTTTTAACAATTATATATGTTTCTCAACAAATAGCTTTCCTCGTAAACTATTCTTAATACTTAAGCCAATATACAGCCGTTATCCAATGATGGTTTCATTCAATATTTATTTACTACAAAGACAAACCTAAATGCAAATTTTAGATCAAGTAACAAAACCAATAATAGTTGGTACTCCATTCCAGACAATTACGAGGTCTCTGACCATAGACCAGGGAATAGTTACCAAAAAACAACAACAATGGATGCTTGGTGACATATTTTCACCTTGATTTTGGTAGTTAACTATGCGAATAGTAGAAAATGTTTAGCACTATTACGGCAAAGGTATGCACGTAATCAAATAAAATAACACCTAACATTAAGATTCTGTACTAAGTAAACTAATAGTATTCACCAAAGATACTGCAATGTAAAGTAAAATACTAAGAAAAGCCGAAAGAGATACACTAAGATCAGATTAAACCAGTAAATAGCGAATGTGAGATCGCCGTGAACGTATCTAAATTGATGACTTTAGAGGTAATAAAATGGCTAAAAGGTAGTAAAGCTGCTACAGGAAAAATATCTTCAATATCCCCTGTAATTACTTTAAATGGTCGGGTTATAAAGGTGTTGTATATTTTATTATTCAAAGATATCTATTACTACACTTTACCTAGTAGTGAGTACTTACAGTGCACGTGTCAGAATTAATTTCTCAATGATTAACATCTGTTATAGATAATTGCCAACGAAAATTTGTTAAAAAAAATAATTTGTTGAAAATTATTAAACTCAACCAATTGTTTGAGGAATTTTAAAGAATATGTAACTTTATGCTACGGCTTTAAACAGTGGAGAAGTAACTATGAACATCAAGCAATCTAAAAAACTGACAAGTACGATAAGTGAGAACATCGATAGACCACATGGGTGTGTTGGCGGCGCGTTGTAGAGTTGGTCGAATAAATTTAACACGTGAGTGAAACGGTTAAATGATGATTATTGTTAGTAGGTACTAAATAGAGGAAAAATGTCTATTTTTTACTGAGCGTTATTTTCATTCGAAAACGATCCTAGTTACTCTCAAGTCGCTCCCATAAGAAGTTTTACTTCAAAATCCACTCATTCTCATGATATGTAATTTCTTCCGTTGGTTTTGAAACCGGTGTTCAATGGTTTACTAAGTTATATTATTAAAAAATAATTGTATATTATTTCCATCTTTTGTAATTTCTTTTTTGTTAATCGATTCGGTAGAAAAAATCCGATATCTTAATTTTATAACATAAAGATGAATTTTGCGCGAAACCCTAACTATTTGAAAAAATAAAAGTAAATTACTCCTTATAACATCAGCTATCTGACAGTGAAAATCCCGTCAAAATTAACAACACCGTTTGCTACCAGATATTTAATTAGTCATTGTTGATATGCAACATCCTCTAGATGCAGAGTACCGAAAATCGGTACACCAGTGGTGTCCCTTCGGGATGGATTGTTCAGCAACTGAATTATATGGATTGAATAAATTACCGTCTCTTCTGCTTCCACCAAACTGAAGGGTCTGGTCACTACAAATAACTAGTTAATAATTATTACCATTTATTTATAAATATTTAAGTAAATTTCCAACACGATGAAACATTAATTAAACGGCAAAGCAACATTTTACGAATTAGAAAATCCATATTTTTTCGTGTCAAATAATTTTGATTAATAATCCTAGACCGAAGAGACAGCCGTATTTTTCTCAGCGTAAGTTACAACTCATTCGTACATATTAACGTGGATATTACCTAATATATATAAAGTTCATTTAATAGTGCTTGTGTTTTTTTATCGTTATAGGTTTTTAGCGTTGTAGCCACAATCTCACCTGACCTTAATTGACGGTGGGACGCAAGATGTTAGCATGCTAAGCCTTGTGGAAGACTGGTTCTCAAGTACAGCTGCCGGAACACACTAATTGGTGTTTGGCGACAGATTTTAAACTTCAGTATATGGTAGCTAGCCAGGTGGTCATTAGAAAAAGCCTTTACCATCATGCTATGGTTTCATCGAAATGTTTTCCTTCACCGAAAGCTCGGTGTTCCTACACTTTACAACTGAGCCCTCATTGCTTTTGGTGTGGTTAAACTTAAGTTTTTTACGCAACTAAGGTGGCAAACAAGCATACGAACTTAATAATGGTAAGCGACTACCGTAGCCTATCGACGCTTGTAATACCAATTCTTTAAGATCGTAGCGTAAATTTCTCCAATAAATGGGGTCTAAAATGCAAAAAGTTCATTACAGTATCACAAATCGAAATATATATGTAACTTGTTTATAATAATAATGTGTGATAATTACCTCTCTTTGTTCTTTAATTTTGAGAATCGAAACGTTCTCGAGGACAATATTGTTTGTTGTAAATATAATTATCTAAAAATATGTTTCGAGAAAGATATTTGATAAGACAAAAGTTCTAATATTGACAAAAGTGTCGGCTGGTTTTATTTTCGATTCGTCTCGGAGGCGCGGCGGGGCCAGACGAGAATTTTTTTGAGCCGGTTGTAATTTTTTGAGTACTTTTTAGTATCATATTATAACTAAATAAAGTTAATTTGATTTAAAAAAAAAAAAACATTTAATTTACTTGTAAATACTTGCCGAACTCTGGCAGACCTAAATTAACTAATCTTCTAAGCTTTAATCCATACTAATATTATAAATACGAAAGTAATTTTGTCTGTCTGTCTCTCTGTTACGTTTTCACGCCTAGACCGCTGAACCAATTTTGATGAATTTTGGTATAGAGATAGATTGGACCTTGGGAAAGGACATAGGGTACTTTGGGTAATCTGGTTAGTTGATATTGTTCTAAATAATAATAAATGTATTGTATTCCTAATAATTATCTAATAAATGATAGTCAAGTATTCTTTTTAAGATTGGCTGAAGTGTTTTTAAACTCTGTAGCTACGCAGTACGGCTTAATTAATGTGTTATTGTATAAAAGGAATTTGACGTGCTCTGTCAATCGCGGCTCGCAGAAGTTTATATATTCTAAACGATATACCTATTGTAAATTATCTGGATTACACAGTTTTGCTACAAGTGAATTAATTAATTGTGTTCTTCCACATATGATGAAAATAAAACTTGGGCGAAAGTTTGTATGAAGAACCCTTCATGTCTCAAATTAGGGATATTCATATTTATGCTTTTGGTAAAATAGAAATAAAAAGAATTATTTGATGAAAACTGTACACGGGAAATACACGTCATTCCTCAATTGATACGGCATATGAATTGTCAACAATATGGGTCAAAATAAAGTTACGGGATGTAAATAACTACTGCGTAACTATAAACGCGTGCGGAGCCGCGGGCACACCGCTAGTAACTTCATAAATAAGTTATGACAGATACTTAGTAAGATATTTAAAATTTATTTCGGGCTATTTAATATAATTATAACTTATTTAAGAATTAATTAAAATACATAATTAGTTTTACATTATAATTAAAAATACCTAAAAACTACTTAATAATTAATTTTACATAGAATCATATATATTATTTCTCAAAGATGTTTTTTCTTGGAAATACCATATCTCTGCTAATTCTTCAACAAAATTAATCGTTATAAAAATATCGTTACAAACATAACATTCCTTGTTATTGATAAAATATTATAAAATACTTTTAAAATAATGTCTTCGTAAAAAAAGGATCATTTGGAAGGGCATTTGCTAATACTACTGAAATTATATTCAAAGCACTATCAAATTAACATGATAGCTGTTAGTTAGATTATTTACGTTTTATAATGTGAGAAATATTCGTACGGGGTCAGCCAATTATTTCTGTTTCATTTGTTTGGCCAATTCCTAAATTATAATGCCGAAAACTTTGTAAATAGATCCTCATAATTTTAACACAGCGTCATATTTTAATGTCCAGCTACAGTGTATTCTTTACTCATAATAAGAGACACTGTTATGATGTATTAATACATTACTTTTGCCAATCATCTCACTCGCGTTAAGGTTGACAGCGACGAAAGCAACTCAATGTAGAAAGTTTTGTATCATTATATAATCTAAAACTATATAATAAGCAATTTTGTATTTTTAGGGTTACATATATTAAATAAGCAAAGTGACGATACTAAGATTTAAAAAATGTGAATTTTTAACGGCGAATTTGTTTCTGGCACTCGCTGACCACTTGCTCGCTTAGCTCGCTCGGCTCGTGCGTTATGATCACAGCTTCGACCTAACCTAACCAATCCAGTTCCCAACCAACTAGATGAAGTTAATTTATCTACTAATGTAATTTTTAAGGCAACTACGAATTCTTTTTTTATGTTGGCAAACAAGCATGCTGTCCGCCTGGCGGGAAGCGGTTATCGCAGCTTATAGACGCTTGCAACACAAGAAGCATCGCATACGCGTTGCCGACCATTTAAAAACCTATTCAATCCCTTTTTGAAGAACCCCATAGTCCAGTCCCATGGGAAAACCTCAGCTGGGAGCTCGTTCCAATTTTAATGTCCATTCACAATCTATCGACAGTTTACACTCTCATTAGACAGTTTATAAACTAACGGTTCGTACGATTATCCGGTGGCATATAGATAACAAGTTACGATCAGAATAAACAAAGTTGTTTACATGCGGGATGCTAAATCAGTTGAATATACATGTAAATTGAAATGACAGCGACTTCCTGTGAATTATCATGACAAACGAGGGCTCACGGTAGGGATTTCAAGAGTATATTAATATTTTCAACCATTTATTGTTTTTCGAAAATATCATACCAGCCTTGGATGACGTAAATGTTTCTTCATAACGAGATATATGTGTCATTTATAAAATTAATATTATTTTAAATTATATGTCTACATTATTATTTAAAATACTAGAACGAATTATTAAGATGACGTTTACACGATATTAGCTACATTAGTAAGACTGTGTCGAAGCCTATACAATAGTGCCTGATCTTAGGTAACCAGAAATACCTGTCACTCGCAGAAGAAATTATAAAAGATATGTAAAAAAGGACTTTAATTAAGAGAGGTAGGGCACAGAGAAATTCCTAAGGAGCTTCACCAGCCCGACTGGTGGAATACCTCCACCCTACAGAAGATCGCTGCTAAATAACCTTGTGTTGTAAACCTGCGGTGAGTAAGGTTCCAGAGCTTCTTAAGGTAGCAGGTTCAAGATCGGCAATGCGCTAGTGATAGCTATGGACAAATGACCATAGGCTACGGTAGCCACTCACCATCAGGCGGAATGTATGCTTGTTTGCTACCTTTATAGTATTATAAAATAAAATAAGGACATTTATATGATATGATATTTTTTTAAATCAATACTAATTTTATAAAGCTGAAGAGTTTGTTTGGTTGAACGCGCTAATCACCGGAACTACTAGTTCAAATGGAAAAATTATTTTAGTGTTGGATAGCCCATTTATCGACGAAGGCTATAGACTATATAAAATTACGTTACGACCTATAGAACCGGAGCATCAATGAAAAATATTGCAAAAACGGGCTTAAATTATGTGACGCAGACGAAGTTGGCGCGGGTCAACTAGTAATAAATATGGGTGCACAACTTCACACGCGGCTATTTAATTCCAAACTAATCAACTGATATATTAGACATATATTATACATACACATATAATAAACACATATCTCAAAAAAATATATTAATAGCTAGCTAGCTGTGTCGTGGCTTCGCTCACGTGGACTAACTACTGAATGCTGAATCTTGCTCCCCTGCTCCTGGCTATTTTAAAGACAAAAAAGCTTATTGTAGGAGTTCCTTAGAAGATAGACGTATACTCTCTCTGATTTTTTTGTAGGTCTATTCCTACAATTATGTAGTACATTAATTTGCTATATCCTTATGGCTTACTCAGCGTAAGCCATTTAAGTGCCGGAATTGATTCACCATGACTTGTTTTTTTTATTTGTGTGGAACCCTAATTATTTTTCTGAAAGAAAAGTAGCAAGTTGTAAATGTAAATGTAGCGTAAGTTCCTCCCTATAAAATCAGCTATCTATCAGTGAAAGTCCCGTCAAAATCGGTCAAACCGTTTCGGAGATTACCCGGAGCAAACAGACAGACAAAAAAAATTAAAATTGGTTGTTATTATAGGTACCGTATATACTTTCATATGCATTTATTAAAAGCTGTTAGTTTGACATTACAAACAGACACTTCATTTTTATTAATTGTATAGATAAATAGAATTAAATACAACACTAGAACACAGAAATGTTAATACAGTCGGACCATTTCTATTTGCATAATTCGTGCTGATATATGATTGTGCTAATAGACATTGATCTAACGAATGGTTCGACCGGTTTTCATCGTGGGCTAATCAACACCGCAGAATACATTTTCTATTCGAGTGCGCGTAAACGCTGAGCCTTGATTTCGCTATCGGCTTACAATTAAGCCAGTTTACATGCCTACATTAACGCAGTACGTGTGCTGAAGCTAAATGTCTAGTTTTATATTATTGCAACAATAGCCTTCATCTCAGTTTCATTCTACCCCTCGTATACTAAACTTCTAATATGTATCCTTTGTCTGTCTTTACAAAGAATAATTTATCTAAATAAAATGATTGACGTTTGCCGTTGTGCGCGTTCACGTAAAAACTACTGGATAGAATTTGTTTTTTTTACACCTTAGGTACTTGGTTCTTAAAAAAAATATATCAGGATATCTTAATTCAATAAAAAGTTATTTTATTAAAGTTTTGGGCACAGCTAATGTTTACATAATATGTTTTGGTTTATGTTTAACGTTTACCAGGTTTTTTAGTGTTAATTCATGACTTGATCACTTTTTTAATATAATAATGTACGTTAAAGTTATGAAAATGCCAGTTTAGACAGTAGAAACGTAGCCAGCAGAAAATAATTTCATACGTATTTGTTGGTCATTTTGTAAAAAATGAAGTACTGCAAAAGTCATTCGTTTGGTAGTAATTATGTGTGTATGTGTGTGTGAAATCAAGTGTTATCGAAATTAACAGTAGGTAGTTGAGAAAAGTTTAAATTTTATGACATTATTTTCAGGTTACATTGGTGCTATCTACAGTCATTTTAATAACATTAACTGACACAATATGAACTCAGATGTGGGATATAATTTGATATTATACATACAAAACATTTGGAATGAAGCCAGGAATCTTGACGCAGATGTCCAACTATGCTTTGAACTACAATTTAAAATGTTTTTAAAAGTTTTAATTTTTACAAAGTGTTACTTCGTTATATTAAGAAATATATGTATTTAAATCGACGGTGATTGAAGCTTCGTATAGGAGCTACATTGGATAAATGTTAATATATTTAAAACTAAATATTTGTTTTTAGTTCTTTTTATACCATTTCCATTTCTTTATTTTCTCGATGACAGCTCCTGTAAAAACTTGAACGAGCGTATTTTTACATTATGTATGCATTATTTTAAGAAAATATGACGTTTACACACATACAAGGTTGTACCAGAGTTGGAGAAACCGATAGGAATAGAGCTATATCGATAAACGTAACACTATAACAGACCCGATATTTTTTTACAAAATGTAAGAAACTAAACTACTGCCGGATACTTTTCTACAAATTTATTAACTAATATTATATTTCATTACAAGATGTTACACGTATTGATTCTTGATTGATAATGCAAACTTCTTCAAAATTTTCGAAGCTGTTGTAAAATAAGTGGTTATAGGTAGGTACTCGACAATGAAACGAAATAATTATAACGACAGGTAATCTTTATTTATTTATTTTAATCAAAATCTGATGAATCGTTACTGTCGTAAATATATGCGATCGATATCATTACTTATTTGGTCGCAACACTACAACTGTCAAATTACAACTGTCATCGAGAAAATAAAGAAATGGAAATAGTATAAGGCTGTTGTCTGACGTTTCTAATATTATATGTACAGATGTTCTTATTGCTTATCTAATTAATTTAGCACTGTTTGAAGTAATTCAGTAGGTCAATATTTAATAACATTTATTTTATTTTATTTAATAATCTTTAAAATTCAAGGGGAAATGGAATATGAGTAAAGTAAGTAATTTTTTTTGCCTGTTAATTCGCGTAGACTATGTACAGAATGCCGTCGACCGGGCACGCGCGCGAATCGTGCTCCGCTCCCGGAAAAATGCTTATTGTGGATGATCCTTAAAAGATAAATACATATGCTTTTGCTAACTTTTTTGTAGGTCTTTTTAAGATCTATAAATACGTCTTATATTAATTTGATATATCTATTATAAACAATTTTGATAAAATAAACCAAATGTACTACACTATAATTTCACTTTAATAACTGTAATCACTGTGTCCACTTGTATTCACTATAATTTACTTCATTAACTCTATTAATCTTGCACATCCAGCCTGCCTAGTCTCTCAGTATTTTTTTTTTTTTTTTTTTAGAACTGACTACACTGTTAGCCTTAGGGGCCCTATCGTCAAACAGAGCCGCTGCGGCTTTTACAGCTTCACCGGACTTGATCTCTCAGTACAGACTGCCCGTCCTTTTATAGTAAAACCAATATTTAAAGTACCGACATTTTCAATCGGAAAGAATAATACCGGAAGTCAAAACTGAGCTACTAAGAGTTAAATAGAACAATATTAAAATCTAGACATATTCTAAAATAAAAGATAATAACAATACGTTTTATGGTAGACTAAACAATAATTATCGTCAAGCTAAAAACATAGTATGTTTTATAAAACCTTAAACAATATATTATTTTGTACGAACTACCTCCATGATCGAGAAGTTTTAATAGATTTCTCAACTTATTATTCATTCAGCAATTATTAATATTTATTATAATACGTAATATTTATTAAAATTAGAGACATATTCTAAAATAAAAGATAATAATAATACGTTTTATGGTAGACTAAACAATAATTATCGTCAAGCTAAAAACATAGTATGTTTTATAAAACCTTAAACAATATATTATTTTGTACGAACTACCTCCATGATCGAGAAGTTTTAATAGATTTCTCAACTTATTATTCATTCAGCAATTATTAATATTTATTATAATACGTAATATTTATTAAAATTAGAACTATATTTTTCGTAAAGCTAACACTATTATGGTTTATTCAGCGTCAGCCATTTAAGCGCCTGCATTGATTCAGTACCTTCAGATTTTTTTTATTTGCGCGGAACTTTAATTTTTTTTCTAAAATACAAGTAGCCTAAGTTACTCCTTATAACACCAGCTATCTGTCAGTGAAAGTCCCATCAAAATCGGTCCAATCATTTCGGAAATTACCTGGAACAAACAGACAGACAAAAAAAAAATTGGTGGTTTGTTATAAGTACCGCGTATACTTTCATATGTATTTAGTAAAAAGCTATTATTATGACATTACAAGCAGACACTTCAAATTTATTAATTGTACCTATATACACAGATTACAAATACTCCGCTAGTAATGATTTATAATTCGTACTTATATCTTTGAGTAAGTATGAAACTACAGGCTAAATAAAATGGAATGAATTTACATACAATAATTAAAGTCATTTTATCTTTATTAATATTACTGACAACAAATTTTATATTTCAACATAAATGAATCTATAAAATATACGTAATCTATAAATCCGTATTAAAAATCAAACGCGAAATGTGTTGTATATTCAACGCGATACCCGAAGGCGTATCGGGCAAACTAAAATTTATTTTGCACTCAAACACGGAATGTGATTATGTTTCAATAACAAACCTATCCGATAGTGTGTTTGGCGAATAAAAAGTTACACGCTAGTATTTATTTATTGCACTACATCGCAAAGTTTTGGGGAACTACATTTTTTATGAACCTTATGGATGTTAGTTTCTTGGTATATTCTATCTTGGGTAACGCCATATTATCACTTTTAATTCTTGTTCTTAATTCTTAAAATTAATGATTTAAATATCATTTTAAAACTGTTGTCCCCCAACACCTGAACCCATCCAACCAAACCTGTTTTTGTTGTTGTTGTTTTGACGAAAAATAGACTTAAAATTACTTTAAACTTTGCTTAAAATTACTGTTTTAAAATATCAAATAAAATATGGATTATTTTCTAGTTGTATATACATTGAAATGACAAATTATAGAAAATATGATATTATACCTCGACTTTTTCATATCCCACCACCTGTGAAATTGGTACCCAATTTTCAGAAAGGGCAATAGTATTATTTGTACGTAAATGACTCGGTCCGCAAATATAACGTTGGATACAACCGGGTTGACCCCTCTGAATCAATGATGAATCCAATTTCACCCTACCTTTACTACGTCGCAATCTCATTTGGGTACAGGTAAAAACATTTACGTAAAACATGGAGCGGCGGTTGTACGATTTGTCACTGAGATTTTTAGTTGAGAAATATATTTATTTTTGCGAACAAGTACGTTGCTTAGCGTGGGCTTAAAAGGATTCGGGAGGTAAGACAGAATACTCATAAACAAAAAAGGCAGCATAAACAAACTCTTCTTTTCTTCTTTCTTCTTTTCTTGAAACAGTGATGGCTCAGGAACGGCGTGTACTGGCACGGCGTCGATCGATTTCAGTTCGAATCCTTACAATGAGCCTGAGATTTCGGTGAAGCAAATTGTATAGCATGGTGGTTGGGCATTTTCCAATGCCAGACTAGCTAACTACCACTTTCAAGTTGAAATCTGTCGCTAAACACCTGTAAGTGTGTTCTGGCAGCTGAACTTGAGAGCCAGTTTTCCCACTAGGCTTAGCGTGTCAACGTCTTGGGCCAACTCGATACTTTTCAGGTACATCAAATGAGATTGTGGCCATAACACTCAATTAAAAAAAAGGTGTGTGTGCGATTCACACACGATAGAAGTGTAACTTCAGTAAATCGACAATCGACAAAAACTTCACGCAGTTCCAAACGGTCGTAAGCGCCAGTAAAAAATGTATGGGAATGTAGCCCTTATCTTACACAGTATATCATTCATATTAGCTTTTGTGTCTCTTACCTGTCGTTTTTTCCGTTGTATCCGGTTTGTAATCACAACGATTCTAAAGAAGTTTCACTTCAAAAAAAACTTCTTGTTAAATGGTTACTGTCGCCTATAACCAACTGCAACAGAAGGGGTCTTACTGTTATATTTCTGACCATTTATGTTGTTTTTAATTAAATTATGTACCTTATTAAATGTAACGAAAAAGGGGATTTTTTTAAAACAAATGTTTTCTATATAAAAAAGGATTAACAAAAAGAGCATTGCAAGTTGGTAGAGTGCACAAAATGCTAGCACAAATTCCGCGTTGAATAGCGATACTAATGTTGATGATGTTGAATATGTTTAAAGATAATTCAAGCTATCTTTTCAATGGCTCATTTAAAAAACAAACATAGTAAGCCTACAATCTACAATCGTCATACCTGGCTTTTAAACTATTATATTAAAAAAAACATGTATGCAGTCATACGTGCTATAAGTGAAAGCTTAAAAAACATCAAAATATCTTCTTTAAAATCTCGTTTTTAAATCCTAAAACTCTTACTGTACATATAAGGGTACAATGCAGTGCGTATAAGTCTGGTTGTTACACTACAAGATAGATTAAAAATAAACTAAGAAGTTTTTACATCAAATATACAATAAAAATACCTTTTCAGTACGTTTAGAACATGTGGGTATGCAATTTTAGACACGTCTATAAGTTGTTGCAATTGCAACGAGTTTGTTCATTAGCTAGTCGGCAATAAGTCGGAAAGTTTTACTAAGTTGATTACGACGCCGAGACGGGAATTAGCTTGTTTGCCGAAACACTTCGTTTCACGCTCGGTGTTTCTGGCTTTTGTCGCGCTTCCTATATCCTGTATGTTTATCGTTTATATTTTAATTTCTTTATTAAAAAGATTTTGTAATATGAGAATTTATAAACGACATAAACAGTTAAATAAAAGACATAAATAACTTGAGGTAATTAAGTAGTATAGGTAGGTTTACTTTTTCATAGAAAAACCCAATAACACTTTGCTCGACCTGGGAATTGAACCAGTCGAAGCAGTCGCGTTTAGGAACACTAGGCTAATGAGATGGTTATGAAGTTAAGAACTATCAATATTAAAGCGATAAACTCTAAATCAGGCTTTTTTAAACATAACATACACCACTTTGTAAATTGTACCCGTGCTATGCTGGGGCGGGTCGCTACTAATATATAAATATGTACACATAAATGTGATGTATAAACAAATAAATAATTAATAAATTAATATAAATTTAGGCGTAAAAATAATATTGTCTTCAAAAGAAATTAAATGGTATATCATATCTACCAATGATATTATAAGTACTTTTTATCTTCAACAAAAGACGGGAGGTTACTCAATTCGAATGTATTATTTTTTATCGATGGCCAGCAATAACATCTTTGTTTATTATCCGATTGGGATGATTCTTTTTTTTAAATAGGGGATACTTCAAGCGTGGTCCCGTTACTTGTAATATCATTGATAATTACCACATTCACGTACAAAGATGAATAATAGCTGATAATATATACATTTACATTGTACATACCTATGTGATTGCGAGTAAATAAATGAACTTGGGTATCACTAACAGTGTTATCAATATATCACCACAGCTTGTACTGTTTTCAAAAACATAATTTAATGGAATTCGGGTACTGTTAACATTTGAACATTGAAGAGGAATGTGTGATAATATTTATTATAAGGAAAGTAAAGAATATTAGAAGTGTTTTGTTTAAGTTACTTGATTTAGAAAATTTGGCGAATATAAAACTACTAAGCGAATTGACGGGGTAACAAATAGCAACGTAAGTGTTCGTTTTTTATGGATTTATAGAATAATCATTAGTATAGTTCTCTTTATTATAATCAACTTCAAATTTAACAGAACACCAGCCTTTAAATTCATAATTTATATCATTGGAGAAGACCACACGGGGTGTCAATTTTTACTATAGTTTTTTTTTTAAATTGAAATGTCCCGAAAAACCAAAACTGGTTTATGCCGAGACAGTGATTCAACTCGTTCTATAATATCGTAGGTACACAAAAATACTCTATACATAAACAAATAAAATAAATTGTAGGTATTTAGATAAAATTATAGCCACCACTCAAAGATAAAGATTCTAGCTACTTCGATTGCAAACATGATTCTAATTCTTCTATTTTTTTAATTCTGCTACCCGGGTACTGTATACTCGTTGCACCCTCGGCACGGGCTCTGTCCTGCTGTCAAGTTTTCAATATCACCTTCACACCTGATAATCATAGGTTTATCTTTGTCGCCTGTTCGTGCTAAAACCTTACTGTCCTGGAACCAAACATATTTGTAAGCTGGTCTTAATTGTTGTTGTGCCTTCCACAATAATCCTTTGTAATATTTAGTTAGTGATTTCCTTATTATGATTTTGAAATTTGTTTCCGTGGCAGGCGCGTCTTTTATCACCGTTCCAACAAGGATGTTTTTATTTTTAGCGGCACGTACCCACATCTCCGCTTGTTCAGAACTTTTGAAATGCAATTGGGCATGTCCTTCGTGACCTATTTTGCCTTCTATCCATAATATACTATTTACTTGATTCTTGTTAAATTTAAGATGATCTGCCAGATTTTCTGCCAAATCTTCAAGTACCTCCACCTTAGGTATTCCGATTACTTCAACAACGCTTTTCAGACAGTCTTGCTCTATTTTTCGTACTTGCTGCTGCAGTGAATCAATCTTCAACTCAAGATGTGTATTTTTATTTGATAAATTAGTGTACTTCTTTTCCATATCTCTTACTTTTTTATTTTGCATTTCTAACGCTTCTGAGAGATCTTCTATCTTTTTACAACAAAAATTAGTAGATGTTTCGATTGGCCCTAATTCTTTTTTCATTATTCTTTTCATTTCACTAGTTATATCAGCATGAATTTATTGACGTCTATAGTGCAGTTGGTGCTCAACTCCTTCTTATTTATGTTATTTAATTCTTCTTCCTCATCTTCATCTGGTATAATAAAGGAATATTTTCTTTTTGGCGAGTCACGTTGGCATTCCTGACAAAACCACTCCAGATTCTCAGAGTTTTTTAATGCAACGAGTTGTTTTGCAGATAGGCCACTACAAATTTGACTTGCATGCACTATTTTCCCACATTTGCTACATTCAAGACCTGGTGTTTTTTTGGTGATGTTTATATTACAATTGTCGCACTTAGACCTTTTTTTAATTTTTAATAGCGAATGTAGGTAGATATCGCACGTAATTGAACTAGAACCGGCTCAGTCGACAGAACGAGAACGAATTGTGAATAGTGGGGCACTATCTTAATGTGCTTTTAGTACCTTTTTAAGTAGCACGGTAAAGTGACGACACTGTGTCTGACGGTAAGAACAATAAAATCCAGAAACAATAGCGACCACAAAGACATAGGTAAATCATTGCTGGTCATCCTGGGCCGATCCCAAAACGCTACAAAATAAAACTACTATGTGATCAGTTGGGACAGATCCTTATCACCCCGCTTTGTTACTGCGTATACACCGGTTCACATTGGAACGTGACACGGCTAAGTGCACTGTTATGGTGGCTGTTACACGTGTTGTTTGGTGATCACGATCGAATTTGACACAATTGTCGTTTTAGGACCATCCAGCAAAAAGCTTCTAACAGTAAATGACGTTACCGTTTTCCAAACTGCACAATTATCCTTCGCCTGTCTGCATAGACTTGATGCAAGCCTTTCTTCACGGGATCAAATCTGCGATAGATTAGATACCCGGCCAGTTTTCATTCCAGCAGTCAACTTTGATACCCTTTTTATCGTCAAGTACTTTATTATACTCTCAACGTGACCGATCTATCTATATTGGTTTATCTATATTTCATCATTGATGTTTAAATATTGTTATTTTGGTTATAAGTTTTCTCCACGTTTCATCGTTTCTTTTGATTAGTTAATATATTTTTCTCTTTCTTAAGCTTCCATTCTTCTCAATGTATCTGTCGGTTGTTAATTATCAATATACTCGTTTATAAAAGGCATAATCAATTTCGAAGCTAATATTATATTATAAATGTTTAAGTAACTCTGTCTGTCTACTTTTTACGTTTTCAACGCCTATACTGCTAAAACCAATTTCGATGAATTTCGGTATAGATATAAATTAAAGATTAGAAAAGGACATAGGTTACCTATTGCTTCGAAAATAAAACTTGAAGTGGTGAATAAAATGAAAGTTTTTATGCAGAATCCATCGTTTCTCAAATTAGGGATATGAAAATTCATATTTCTGCTTTTCGTAAGAAATAAAGAGTTTTCCGCGTTTTTCTAAAATTATCCTTCAAGGCGGTAAAATAGGGGGATGATTTCAATTTTTTTTTGTCTTCTTATCTTTGGTACTAATTGTACTAAACCGTTAATATATTCTTGATATTTGTCGGAGAAATATCCGACTAATAATAAAAATGTGAGTGTGGTGTAGTTTGTTACTAAATGACGCAAAAACGGCTGAAAGAGCTGGGATGAAAGTTGTGGCACACAGATTATAGTTTATAATACATAGGATAATTTTTACCCCGATAAACACCCAATTCTAAAGTCCACGCAGACGAATGCGCAGGCAGATGCTAGTAGTATATGAAGTTGAATGTTTCTTTATTTGTCGCCTACGTTATCCAAAACTATAGAATTATGATGAAACAATGATGATTTTGTAGCGACGATGGCTCAGACGCAGCGTGCGTCTTTTGTGGATTTCGGATCCCTACAATGGGCCTGAGCTTTCTTTGAAGGAAAAAATCATGATGAAACCATATGGGGTGGGGGTTTTTTAATACCCGCCTGGCAAGCAACCACCCACAAGGTGAAAACCTGTCTCCAAGTATCTATAGATGTGTTCCACCAGCTGTCATTGAGAGCCAGCCCTCCCACTAGGCTTAATGTATCTCCATCTTGGCTCACACCAGCATTTGAGAAAAGGTGAGATTGTGGTCTTATACTACAAAGGTGGCAAACAAGAATACGTTCTGCCTAATAGTAAGTGGCTACCGTAGTCTATAGACGCTTCTAATACCCTACCCCAAGGAGCTCTGGAAACCCTGTTCACCACAGAACACAACACAGGGTTATTTGGCTGCGATCTTCGGTAGGGTGAAGGTAATCCACCAGTCGGTTTGCACCAAGTAAAGACAATTTCTTTGTGCCCTATCTCCCTTTTTCTCTTTTAGCTTTGCGCTAAACTTATAAAGTTCTGTATTTTTACAACCATTTTAGATTAGGTGGCACGTAATTCGATTCATTTTGAAGAAACCACGACCGAAGTCATGGGTCAAAGCTAGTAAATTAACATTTGTTGCTCAATCAATGGTTGTTAATAAATATCGTTTCAAATAAATAATAACCACTTATTTGAACATATTTCCTTCCGTGACTCCAGAGACCTGTCACTCCTGTTATTTATACTATCCAGGGTATTTTTCTCTCTAATATAATAACAGAAAATTGCTCACTGGCTACTGAGTCGCTGCGTGAAAGAAAAGTAATTTTCTCAGATGTCGTTGCCCAGTGATTTTCCAATTTAACGCAATTTTTTGTTGTGAATAGACTCGTTACTGGAAGAGAATTCCAAGATTGAGCAGCGTTGGTAATAATGTTGTTACCCGCTAATTCCATGATATTATATAAGTATAGTTTGCTTGATTTACTTCTAACAGAAATATAAACGCCTTTTTGCAAAAAGGTATGGTTTATTAAACAGTAATATAAACTTATATGTTTTTTACTGTGGTTTTTTTTTTTCATTTTGTTCTATATCTTTATATATAAAACTCTTGTGTGCGTTTATTTCTGTATAGGATCACAAACTTTTGAATGACTTTGATCGATAGAGCTTATATTTACTCTATATACATGCATACTATAAAACTCAGTTTCTCTGTCTGTCCGTTTATGTCCTTTTCAACGAAGAACCACTTATCTGATCATAATGTTTTTTTTAGTGTACAGCTATATAGCATATATATATATATAGCTGTATATATATCTGGCCTGGTCATGGAATGTATTTTGTTAGATAAAGTAACATACGAAATAAGCAGTGACATTAAAGGTGAATAATGAATTCGAAAAAAAAAAACGCTTTTGGGGTGTTTCAATGGCTTACGCTGAGTAAACCCTAAGAGTTATATGAAATTAATGTACTACATAATAGTAGATTTTAAAAAGACCCACAAAAAAGTCAGCCATAGAACATATCTATTTTCTAAGGGTTATCCATAATAAGCATTTTTGTCTTTTAAATAACCGGCTGGTGACCGCCGAGGATTCCCAGCCAAGATTTGTGCATATGATTTTGTAGTCCATGCCATCAAAGCCGCGGGCACAGCTAGTATTTATATAATATGTTTATTGTATCGTGACTATGGTTTATAGTTAATTTACAAACCAATAGGTGGCGCTTTAGTCGAGCCGTCACCTAGCGGAAAGTGTAAACAGATGTAAAAATATACTATAATATTATAAAAATAAATTTTACATAATACTTACTATCTTTATAGTAGTAGTATACATAAATATGATATTGATCTATCTACATCCCATCTATATCTACATCTACATCAACAACATTTGACCGATAAACATGAAAGATGGTTGAACGAAATAATTTTTCGTGGACAAGAGTTTTAGTTTTTATGCTATTCATTTAAATATCACCGCGAGATTATTTTTTTTAAATAGTTATAATAGAAAGGATTTCTCAACAAGAAATTTGTTTTTTAATAGGGGCAAATCGAAAGAACATTATGACAGTTTAGACATATCAGTAGTAGAAGCCTCGGCAATTGTTACAATGAATTTAATTTTACTCGATATTGCTTTAAAATAATAAAAATCCACTATGAAAATGGTGGGTCTGTGAAAGTTACTGTTCGTAAAATTCTTAATATTTACTGTCAACATAATTTTCCTTCTGAGACCGCTGTTAAAAATTTGGTCGATAAATTTGAGTCGATAGACTCGGTACATAATGTGCTAACACCAACACGTGTTCGAACGGGGTCGTACAACTAAAAACATCGCTGCCATGAGTTAATCCTTCGACGTTCTTAACAATTGGGGTTATTCACAACGACCATATGGTGATTTTTGGATTTGGATTACAAGGAGCAACAGTTGTAAGAATCGAAGTGGGCCGACCGTTCACATTGCCGTAGATTCGCTGAATTCATTCAAGAAAAATCCGCTGCTTTTTCTGATAAATCGTTTTTTCAGACGATGCCCATTTTCATGTGTCTGGTAAGTCATCAAACAAAATTGCCACATTTGAGCTTTGGAAAATTCAAGAATGATTGTTAAGAAGCCTTTGCATGCTATGTGGTCTAGTGCTGTGATTGGGTCGTTTTTTTTCCAAAATTCGTCTGGAAATGCGGTTATGTTCAATGGAATACGCTATAGAGAGACGTTAACAACTAAAGTTTAGCGTATTATTGTTGTTATGGATATCACTGACATGTGAAAGAAAAAAAGAAAGAACATTTATTTGACACTGTAAATACGGACATAATTAACACAACACACATTAAACAAAAGATTACAATAAAATTATTACTAATTAAATTTATACATTTATACATACAAAAGCAGTTTCAACAAAATTTCAAAAAGTTTCAACAAAATAGTGCCCACAAGTCACACAACCAACGAAACAATAAATTTATTGCGAACCAAATTTCCCGATCACATAATTTCACGAAATTCAGCTTTTAAGTGCCCGGCCCGATCATGTGACTTAACATAACTGAATTATTTTTTGTGGGGATATGTTAAAGACAGAGTCTGTACGAAGCCAATCGAATCGATTGCAGCCTTAAAACTCGAAATAAACCAGCCAGTAACCGAAAAAGTTATTGAAATTTTTAATGAAAGTATCGACATCTGTATGCATGGTCGTGATGGACATAAACTGTCCGATATCATTTTTCACTTTTAATAAACAAACCTTACTTTTTCTAATACTATAAATATTAGAATTATTTTCATCTCAATTCTTTATTTCATTTTGTTTGTCTCGTCAAAAAGAAAGTTCTTGTTGAAATACCCGTTATTAGTGTATTGCTGTTTAATTCTTCAAAAACAATTCATCTTTATTTATATTAAAACAGGGTTTTTGTATCAGCAACCGTTCTACGTCTTGCATTTAATCATAGCCGCACTCAGTATTGTTTGCGGTCGCAAACAATACTGATATGATCTTTGAAATTGAATTTCTCTTTCAATTTAATTTATAGACCGCATTGAACGAATACTGTTATTGATACAAATGATATTGAATTTCGCGGTTTCTGTAAGAAGTGTTTTTTTATAAGTATGCATTTATTGAATTTGGCTTGTTTTTATAAATTACTTGCTGTAACCGTGGGGCGGTTACACTCGTGTTAGATAAGTATATTTTCTCTGTAAAAATCTTGAAGTCCCCGTTAAACCCAATTAGAGGTTGTATTTTCACAAATCCGTTCTTAGCGGAGGCCTACGTCATAATAACTATCTGTCTGCATAATTTCATCCCAATCCGATCAGTTTTTTGGGCCTTGTGTTACATCCGTCAGCCAGTCACGGTTTCTTTATAAATATATTTAGATAAGGATTTAAATGTCTTTTTTACAGGTGTTGTATAATAGTCATTGTCAAAAGCAACCAAAATTGAACAATTTACTAATTATTCTTGTTGAAAGTTTAAAAACTAAAATTATGTTGATGTATTTACTCTAATATATGATTTATTTTGTTTCATTGAGTAAATTCGCGATATTTATTTGCGTAAAATAATATGTGCATACGTACATAGCTGCCTCATTAGCCTAGTGGTCGTAAGCGCGACTGCTATGATCGAGGTTCTGGGTTCCATTCCCTGGTCGAGCAAAGTGATATTGGGGTTTTCTATGAAATTTTTAGTAGCAGCTCGGAGTTTGGCTTGTTGCGCGCTTAATGACAATAGGCTCACCCCCTATTTCATGGGTCCTAAAAACATACACAGCGAATTGAGGGTGTACACCTCTGCCGAACCCTGTAGGGATACAGGCGTCATGGTATATATATGTATATGTACGTACACATCCAATAGTTTCAACTAGTTTATTAGGTAATTTGTTGTATTTAATTTATTAAATACGTGTGTACGTACATAGTGTTTGTTACTTCCTCTTTCATTTAAAATGCGAATGGCATAGAATTGCCACAAAACTATTAGAGTAAAGTAAAGATAAATTTTTTATCTTAACCAGACCCAACTAACTATTCTGCTCTCATTATAACTTTGTACAAACAACTTATGGCGATGCACACAAACTATCGCTATGCTTGTTTAACTAGATAAAAATTAAAGAGGTCCAGTGGATTAAAAAACATCTTCTTAATCATAAAATAAGTAGTAAGAGGAGATAATAATATTAGGGTCCTCAATATATCTCTCATGGAACTTAAGGAGAAAATCCAAAAATGTTATAAACCAGTAGATGAATTGATCACTCGGGTTGCAATGATACAGTCATTATTGACATTTGAATAATTTTTATTTCATGCTTTTTTATTTTCTGAGTATTTTGTAAAATTCTTGTAATTTTTCGTTGTACTTGCAGCAATGAGTCGGAAAGAGAACATTCTGGGCAAGGCGCTCAGAAAACGGTTCGTTTGTCTTATGCTTCAGTCCAAATGCATGCAATGTTGCGTGTGCTACTTCTGATGGCATTGTGCATAGCGGTGTTATTAATATTAC
This sequence comes from Saturnia japonica, assembly GCA_033032175.1. Classification (NCBI taxonomy): domain Eukaryota; kingdom Metazoa; phylum Arthropoda; class Insecta; order Lepidoptera; family Saturniidae; genus Saturnia; species Saturnia japonica. Next base: position 11,112,685 of record CM065321.1, on the reverse strand, counting down.
CTGAAAGGGATCACAAAAGAATATATTTAATATCTTTGATTTATCGCAGATATTTTCTGATAAGCATAGTTATCTGAAATAAGTCAAAAAATCAAAATCAAAAATATTGTATTCAGTTTAGGCCCTAAGAATGCAAGAATGCAAGTACTACCGGTGTAGGTGGGTGTAAGAGGTAAAATTATTAAGTAATTGTTGGTTGACAATTGTAAAACATTTAGTTAAATATTATAGTAGTAAAGCAATAAGTCATTCGATTAGTTTTTAACGTGACATTCAATAAGTAGCAATATACATATTTCATAACTATTTGTGCCAGTAAAAAACTTACCCTCCGACCTTCAGATTTAGAGAAAAACGACAAACAGCAGTTTTCCAAGACTTCGGAATAATTAAAGTAAAGATAAGTATAGTTTTGCTTTTGTGCTAAGTCCTCAGGACTGTGTTCACGGAATACCAAACAGGATCTGTCCTCTATGTAGTTTAGACCTTTGTAGACAAGACTCAATAAACGTTTTGGACCTGAGAAATATAAGAGATTTATTTGAAAAATAAAGATTATTGTATCAGTGTAGAAGATGAGATTGCACTAGGAGACCTCTAGTTTAAAGCGGTGACAGTTGATATCAAAGAACCAGTTAAGATCAGTCATCACACAGATGAGAGTTGTTTAACTTAATTCAGTTTATGATATTTGCCCTTATATTATGTAACTAGCTATGCGTGTGGCTTCACTCATGTGGACTACAGAATGCTAAAGTGAATTTTGCGCCCCCGCTCCCGGCTATTTTAAAGACAAAAATGCTTATTGTGGGTATTTATTCTCCCGGAATTTTCTTGTAGGTCTTTTTAATGTCTACAATTATTTAGTACAATAATTTGCTATATATCTTATGGTTTACTCAGCGTAAGCTATTTAAGCGCCCGAATTGATTCACCACGACCAGTTTTTTTATTTGTGCGGAACCCTAATTATTTTTCTGAAAGAGAAGTAGCAAGTTACTCCCTATATCAGCAGCTATCTATCAATGAAAGTCCTGTCAAAATCGGTCCAACCATTTCGGAGATTACCCGGAACAAACAGTCAGACAGACAGAAAAATTTTTAAAAATTAGCTTTTTGTTATTATCGTATATACTTTCATATCCATTTAGTAAAAAATTGATATTTTGACATTACAAACAGACACTTCAATTTAATTAATTGTATAGATATACGTGGAATTTTACGTAAAGTAGTTTGGTTATTGTGCAAGAGTGAAGTGAATTATAAATAACATCTAGAATCATGTATTTTGAGTTGGCAAATTCTCCCTGGTCAGTGCTAATAAGGAAGCCACCATCTTGTTAGTGCGTTGTTTAAACTTTTATGATCAGAAAAATATTCAATCTATGTGACATTGGCAAAATTGTGTATAAACACACATTATCATTGAATAAGAAGAAGAAACACACATATTTAAGAAAAGGACTGATCATATCATGTTTTTAGAGAAGAAAAATATTTTAATCCAATTTTCTTCTTAATTTAATAATATTTCTTTTTCCTACAAATTAATTTAATATGGAATCATTGGATGAAAAAAAAAACAATATTCATTTTGTAAAATACTTTTTTAAATACTAGGTTTCCAGATTTTGTCATTAATAAGCTGAAATAACAGTTAATAGCAGTTATACGTTAACCTCCATTACTTCACGAACTAAAAAGTTCTCAATGTTATCTTTGTCGTACCGTAGAGCTGTGTAACCATATCCATACCAATGTGTTCCCTCATTCTTACGACATCGGATCCTTCAAACGTAACGCGAAGAGATATTTATTTATGCAGGCTGGTATGACAGCGGCTACCGTCGATAGATTTCAATCTTTTGATGGTCACCGTTGTGTTTGGATTGTACTTTGCTTACCATCCGGGCCAGTACCGTTAACTTGCCGAGCTACTATTAAAAAAAACTATTTAAGCAAAAATATTTTTAAAAAGACTATAATTTGTATATACTTGCCAGATACACACTTGACGAGTAAAAATTAAACACAAATGGTATTTCACCGTTATTCCAATGACATGGCCAATTCGCTGGCAGATTGGGATTGGTAGCTAAAATAAATTAAAACCTACATTAAGTTTAAAATAAAGAGAAATTTTCGAAATAAATTGTCAATTTGGTTTCCACAGACCATTCTTTAAAATACAAGGCTGTGAAATAACTATGTTGAAATTGAAATGCAAAATATAAAAACTTATAAACCAATTTCTGTAATGGCAGAGACTTTGAACCACTTGTTCACGAGTCATGTGGATCACAGTAAAGTTTATCAGTATTTATTTTTACTTCGTAAAATTCGCTCTCGTATAGTTTATCAATATATTGGTCATAAATCATTCTGCATGTGCCCTGAATACCGATAAAGGTGGGATTGAATACTCACTGATTTACGAGAGTACTTAAAAAAGTCGTATAAATAATAATTTTTATTCGCCATTGACCTTTTCAAAGATTATTCCAGAATTGTATTAAGTAAAGTCTTATTTTCGATTTATATTTTTATATTTCGAAGAAATAAATAAATTTATAAAAAAAAAAACAAGACGGTGATACAATGTATATACATATTCAATATGAAGATAAACAATATACTAAGTACTAATATACGCGTAAATCATTTTAAAACAAGCTTTTATTCAATATTTTAGTTGTAATAAACTATAAAGAATAATTTTTTTCAAGAGCTGGGCCGAATGTTATTTAAATAGGTTATAAATTACATAAATACAGGTTATAAATACATTACATCACAAAAAAATAATAATTCAGGTATGTAATGCGAATACGAAATAATTGTACTTGTATGTAACACAAAATGTTAATTAAATGCACTACTTCTCTTTAAAATTGAAATGAAGAGTTATAAAACTAAATAACGCAGTATAAAGTTGTGAGAGTCACGGGAACGCAATATTACAGGCTTGTCACGACTCGGTGCGACAGAAACTAATGAATAATTTCTTGTACCGAAAGAGTTTTCAGCTTTGCCCACGAAGCGTACTCAGCCGTTATTTAACATGAAGCTCGTAAACTTCCCGTCAGTAATATGTTTATAGATTTCATTTAATAATGATCCTGAGCATGTCGTTTTTTTTATAGGAACCTGGAAAATTGACGGCACAAATCTGATGCTGAGAACAGTAAAATACAAAAACAGCGCGACCAACGAGAAATCCGAAATTCATCGGCAGTCGTCACTGTCAAACCTTTTGACAACTGGGTATAATGACAGGTCCTGACCCGTGATAAACTAAAAGAGAGACTTATTATCATGCGTGTGGTGATTACGAGTATCACGATCCAGTCGGATACAGACCGATTAGGATGTAAGAGGTGTCGAATTAAATCTTCAGAACTAAGACGTCCAAGCGAACCTCACTTGCACGTGGGTTGTTTTTGCCCGACTAGGTCGCAACCACCATGCATGTGGCGAAAAGTCTGTCATAGTGACAAGCTCTTGTGTGTCGTGTTTCGGGATCTGACTGTGCATATCCTGTTAAAGTTATGCAGGCTGGCATGACGGCTGTGACCTTTGATGGATTATTATCTCTCGGTGGTCACCGTTGTGTTTTGATTGTGCTGTGCTTACCATCAGGGACAGTACGGTCAATTAGCAGAGCTATTATAAAAAAGAACACGGTTGATAACTTGGATATTACTGTTGACCCAGGAACGCGACATAACTACTGTGACACTACGTCGAGTACTACACTTGGTGTATGGTGGCCGTGATTTAGTGATTTTTAAAAGACTTATAGGTTTTGGTAAAGGGTAAAATATAACTTGCCCAACAGCTGAACCAGCTATATCAATGAGTGGTAACGCATGTAATACACATGCATTACAGTGACTGGCTTTGAGATCACGCAGTGCATGTCTTCTGGTGACATTCTTTGTGGTAGGTTTATAGGTTGTCCATATATAGCTCTTGATCGATAAACACATCTCTGAGGTCGTGGAGGCTTTGAATTGTACTTTACTGATCATTAGGTTAAGTGAAATAATGATGATACTGATTATCTAATCAAATATTTATATGATCTCGATGTGATATGTATATAAACATAATAAAGTGAGTTTAAACAAGCACTAGACGTTTTAATAAAGATGTTTATATCGTAGAAACATAAAACAGATTAAAACTACTCTCATACGACAGTAAACAAAACTCCGAATAGAAGATGTTTACTGTTTTCTTAAAGCTCGTACAAGTTCCTTGCTGTAAAAATAAACGGAAAAATCTGAAATAATAAATCAAAACTATAAAATAGTATGCATTGAAGATAACTTCACAATTATTAAGACTATATATAAACAAGAAAGGTTTGAAACAACGGTAAAATATTAGGAAAATATTTTTTGATTTTCTTTGTTTTTTGTTTATAACCTCGTTGATAATATATTACTTTATAAAGTATCAAGAAGAGATGATGACTATGAATTAGGTATTAAAATTATTCGTAACAAAATGATAACAAGTGTACCTATTAATTAGTAAATATTTAGAATTTACGTACTTCATATTGCGGAATAGCGGATTCATAATAGCCGATCTATGTGCCTGTCTATTTGTGTGTCAAAGTCCTTTTACCGATAATGGGAAATCAAGATGCATGAAGATAAAGTTAATATTAAATGCGGATTGGCCTCATACTGTTTTAAAAAGTTTGCTGTAATTTTTTTTTATTATGGATGGATATCGAAGTCCACCATTAGCACAGAAAATATCTGCATATAGTTTTAGTATTTTTAACTAAGCATTTTAAGCAATCACGAAATTAAGCTGTTATACATTTATCTGGTTAGTACATAACTACTCACAAATATTCGTAGAGTAATAATATCGTTTTCATATCTTTGGTATCAATAATCAATATTCTCTTATTTGAATTATGAACAGTGTAAAAAAATGGCTTCAGCGTGATATCGCATTTCTAGTACAATGGATGTTTTTCAAAGACGGAGAAGCCCTGTGAAAAGAATTCGCAATTCAAAAGTTCATTGTATTATTAAATTATTATAAAAACGCCGTTCATATTGTGAATTATAATGATACCTAATTGCCTTTTATATTGTTTTATTATTAAAGACTATAAAACTACTGAAGCTAAAAAAGAAAGTAATGTCGAAATAAAAATAATACTTACCGATGAAACACCAATTTACCAAAATCCCCGTCGATTGTCACATCTGGAAAAAGAAATAGTTAATAAACAGATAGAAGAATGGACGGAACAGAAGATTATCCAACCTAGTAAGTCTGATTTTGCAAGTCCGGTCGTATTGGCTAAGAAGAAGAATGGTCAATATAGACTGTGTATCGACTATAGAAAACTGAATAAGAAGATAATAAGAGAAAGATTCCCATTGCCTTTAATAGAAGATCAATTGGACCAATTAAAAGAAGCAAAGCTATTTACATCACTGGATTTGAAAAATGGATTTCTGCACATGAACGTCCACAAAGATAGCCGGAAGTATACGTCCTTCGTAACGCCTCAGGGACAGTACGAGTTTATGAGAATGCCTTTTGGACTTTGCACAGCACCGTCCATATTTCAAAGGTTCATAAATAACATATTTCAAGATTTTATATCCAAAGGCGTTATTCTCGCTTACCTTGATGACTTGGTAGTACCCTCAAAAACTGAAGACGAAGGATTTATGAAATTAAAGGAAGTATTAGACAGAGCTGAAGATTTCGGATTGGAGTTTAATTGGGCAAAATGTCACTTTATGAAGAGGGAAATAGAGTATTTGGGGTACATTATCAGTGATAATAAAGTCTAACCATCTAAAGGAAAGATTAATGCAGTATCAAGATTTAAAATCCCTAGAGATGTCAAATCATTACAATAATTTCTCGGCCTCACTGGCTACTTCAGGAAATTTATAAGAAATTACTCATTGATCGCTAGACCACTTACAGATTTTCTTAAGAAGAATATGATATTTTACTTTGATGAGAGCTGTGAGAAAGCGTTCATAGAGCTGAAAAATATATTGTGTAATTCACCTGTCCTCTGTATCTATAATCCAAATTTCGAGACGGAGTTACACACGGACGCGAGTGCAAAAGGTTTTGGAGTCGTACTCCTACAGAGAAACCCAGAAGATAACCAGATGCATCCTGTACATTTTATGAGCAAAAAGACTACACCAATTGAAGAAAAGTATCACAGCTATTATTTGGAAATTTTGGCAATAGCAGAAGCGATAAAGAAGTTCCGAGTTTATCTGCTTGGTATACACTTTAAAATAGTTACTGACTGCACTGCATTAACTATGACTTTACAAAAGAAAGACTTACCTCCACGAGTTGCTCGTTGGGCCTTACTGCTTGAAGAATACGACTATGAAATCGAACACAGGCCAGGTTTAAAAATGAAACACGCGGACGCGTTGAGTAGAAACCCTGTTTGCCTTATACTTACTGAAACCACCTTTCGTATTAAAAAAGCACAAGATGAAGATGCACAGATTGTCCTAATAAAGAAAATCCTGGAAAAAGAAAATTATAAAAACTACATTATTGAAAATGGTATACTTACCAAAGAAAAGGATGGAAGAAAGCTAATTGTAGTACCCAAGAAGATGCAATACGAAGTTATAAGAAAGAATCATGAAAAAGGACATTTTTGTATTAATAAAAGTGGAGAATTAATCAATCGAGAGTATTTTATTGAGGATCTTAAGAGGAAAATTAAAAAAGTTATAGATAACTGTATAGAATGTATTCTGATATCACATAAAAGAGGAAAGAAAGAAGGATACTTAAATCCGTTAGATAAAGGAGACATGCCCTTGTCAACGTATCATATCGATCATCTTGGTCCACTTACTTCAACGAACAAGAATTATAAGCACATTTTGACTGTTGTAGACGGTTTCACTAAATTTACATGGATCTATCCCGTTAAAACACTGACGACTGAAGAGACTCTGAGCAAACTGATGATACAGCAACAAACGTTTGGCACACCGCAAAGAATCATATCCGATAGAAATGCTGCATTCACTTCGAATGAATTCCAAAGTTATTGTAAAGAAGAAAATATTGTTCATTATACTATCACTACTGGTCAACCTCGAGGAAACGGACAAGTAGAGCGAATCCATCAGATTATTATTGAAGTTTTAGGGAAGCTCAGCATCGCCGACCCTACTAAATGGTACCGTAATGTTCCATGTGTTCAGCGTGCCTTAAATGGTACTTTTAAAAGGAGTATTGGAATGACACCATTTGAACTGCTTATAGGAGTACAGATGAGAAACAAGGATGATGAGATATTTAAATTAATCGAAGAAGAAAGTATTGCGAGCTATAACGAGAAGAGATCAGAACTAAGAGCTAAGGCAAAAGAATCCATACAAAAAATACAAGATGAAAATAGAAAAAGTTACGATAAAAATAGACGAGAAGCTAACCAATACGATATTGGTGATTTAGTTGCAATAAAGAGAACTCAGTCCATACAAGGTAGTAAGTTATATCCAAAGTTTTTGGGGCCTTATGAAGTTGTTCTGAAGAAACGGAATGACAGATATGGAGTAAAGAAAGTTGGTAATGGTGAAGGTCCGATCAATACAACTTGCTCAGCTGATCTTATGAAACCTTGGATGAGTCAAGATTCTGATTCATCTGGGTCAGATGAAGAAGCAGGATGACCGTGTGGAATAATATTTAGAATAATATGTTTTGTTTTTATAATTCGTATATTTTTTACGCTTACCCTTTGAAGATGGTATTATTGAGTTTTTTTTTTTCAAAAGTAGCAACACTAGAGAGCTGTCAACGAAGATTTACGAAGTAAGATGTTTATTTTTTCGTGCCGTATTAATTAAAGAAATATCAACAAGTTCCCAATTATTTTTACATATACGTACGTATATAGTTCTTGCGTAAAACAACAATGATTTAAAAATAGATGGTTCCCTTCTGTTTTAAAAACGATGACTCGTGTTGTTTACAATTTGCTTACGAGTTAAAGTTGTACCTTCAAGATATTTCTTTATTATCTCATTTGACTATATAAGTGAGCCGTATTTCGTCCCGGACACTGTCCAAGTTCGGTGAAGCTGTGAAAGCCGCAGCGGCTTCAGGGCCCCTTAGGCTAACAGTGTAGTCAGTTCTAAAATAAAATAAAAAAGTCCCGGACACAGTTATATTTTCGAAAGCGAAGTGAAAACAACGAGCGATATAAAAGAAGAAATCAAAAACTGGTCCTAAGAAACTGCAACTGTACCTTATTATCTCAAGCCTACATTTAAAGAATCGATAGGTGTGTTTATTTGATTTTGTAGTTTTAGAGTACGAATAAACTATTTAAGCGAAAGATAACGAACGGCTTTTAATTATCCACGGGTGTAGAAATATTTTTATAATAATTATGATACAAACAAATCAAAAGCTTTTCTCAGCTGTACAAACACCTTTTAGGTTTTCTTTATACAGATTCTCAATCTGTCATGTGGTGGTTTTTATTTTGATTCATAATCTTATCTTGTTCTTTTTTTATCGTTATAGGTTTAGCGTTGTGGTCACAATCTCACCTTATCTTAAGTGATGATGTGGCCCAAGATGATAGCATACTAAGTTTAGTGGAAGACTGGCTCTCCAGTGCAGCTGCCGGAACACGCCAATTGATGCTTTGCGACAGATTTTCAACTTAAGGGTTGCAGCTAGAGTCTTTCGGGCATTAGAAAAACCCTACCACCATGCTGTGGTTTTATTACGATGTTTTCTGTCACTGAAATCTCAGGCTCATTGAAGGGATTTGAACTCAGGTCGGTTCTTGTGCACAAGTGAATGAGATTATAAATAATAACTAGAAACATGCAATTAGAGATGCCGTAAAAACTCCCTAGACAGTTAGACATTAAGTTAGAGAAACGTTTGAACTTGTTTAGAAAAATATTTTATCCAAGTGAAATTGGCAGAATTGCATAATAGGCACATTGGCATTGATCCTTGGGCTTTCGAAGTCACACAAATTATACTTAAAATTATCATTAACGCCATGAATGGTCATGGGAGTCAAGTTATTAAATTATTATTAGAAGAAGAAATACCTTTTATGCTCAATAGTACTCATCAAACACAACAACATTACAGCCATGAATACAGTTAAGAGCTACTTAGTAATAAGAAAACAGATTAAATAATCACGTTTGAAGAATTTGCTCCGCCATAATAGTATAAAAGTTCGTTCGAACTTGAAAATAGCTACTCTTGGTTCGAAGAACTGCGCGTAAAAGCCTTGCGGTACTCTTTAATCGAATTTCAAGAGAACTTCTTTGTTCAAAGTTATAAAACACTACTCGGCGCTGTGTACTTGAGTTTTGAGCTATTCGAAACGATAAGACGACTTACTGGGCATATTTTTTTAATAAATATTTTGCATCGTACTTTCGTTGCGAAATACATAAATAATAGAATAGTAATTCAGAAAGAAAACCACGAATGATTTATAAAAAGTGACATTTCTATTTAGCACTGGTCGCTAAGTTGCTGTAACAGGAGACGGTTTTTTTAATAGTAGCAGAGCAAAGTCACGACTGTACCTGATGGTATCCCAAATAATAATCATAATATCAGCCTGTAAGTCTCACTGCTGGGCAAAAGCTTCTTCACAAGGGTAGGTACGGGATTAATCACTACGCCAACCCATGACATATGACGAGAAAATAACAGTTCTGTATTATTTCTACGTACAATGGTAGTACAAAAATATTTCTGAAGCATTCAGGTTTCCTCACGATATTGAAAAAACTCTAGAGGTATCTGTCTGATTCATTATATGAATACACTATTTATACTAAATACACCAATAACTACGCTCTTACGGCTAACGAAAAATTACCAATCTAGTGACTCTGCTAGGGAATCGAATCTTTAACGTGCTTGTTTCAGTTGCAAAATCGTCTTTCGTGCATCAAATGCGTAGATTTCTGGGACCTTACATATTCAACAAAGTTGGTAAAATTATGGATGATTACAACTTCAAATGTTGCTCACGCTACCACGTTAAAACTGCAACCAAACGATGGCTTCAAAGCATTTTCTACGAAGAGACAGAAATAATATTAAAGATACCTACTTTTTTAGCCACTAGCCGAAGATTTACACTGGCTTACCCCGAAATACGACAAACTTAAAGAAAGGCACTGTGACTGGTTCATCACCACGAGCATAGTCGTGACCCAGTTGGATAAAGATCCCATCCACCCGGTAAACGTCAGTTATATTTTAAACGAAATTATATATAATATTATTTAAATATGCTTATAATATTGCAATATGATTTTCAATCAAATGAATAATTATAATTTATTAGTTATTAAAAAGGATTACTCAAACTTAAAGTTACTATCGGGTTACATAATCCGATAGTTAATTTTCATCAAAATTGATTGAAAACAAAGCTACATCAGAATGGATGAGAATTCAATTTAGTGCGCTGTTGGTGTAAATTAATATCGTTAATAAAAATAAAATAATAAATAAAATCAGCACCGAACTCGAATTTGTAATCTTACTATCTTGTACATAAAACTTATTAAATCAAGCCGGTTAAAAAAAAGGAATTCTATCCATTTCATTCGCTCATGGGCCGATTTTTCAATTGTCAGACATCTTTACTTGAGGAATAATTTAGACGTTTTGACGGATAATGTGCGGAAAACCTGTAAAATTTTATGAATAATTCCTCAATTAGTTGAATCTATCTGTAGATGGAAAAATTGGCTCTGAATCAAATGACTTTTTATAAAACAAAACATTTGTAGGTTTCGATGATGCTAAAAAGTTAAATTTATCTCCTTGCAAAATGCTATATAATATAGGTACTTTCGAAAATATATTTTAGTAGGAAGTATGATCGATGATAATAGATCTCCAATTAAAAGTAACTTACCATAACTTTGAAACTGTCTACGAAGAAAGTTGTTGCTCTGCAGTTCTGATTAAAACATTGTCGAGAAACTTTATTTGAAGTTATGTTAACAACTTATAATTTAACTTAAATTAAAATTTAATAAGGATGTAAATTAGTATATATCCCTCAAGAATAATGTAGCTTTCTATTAATTTAGTAAATGATTATTTTTTTTATGTGATCAGTAGTTCAGTATACACTATACATACTTAGTTGTTGACAGAACGCAACTCCCTTGCATCGTTTTTTATGGTAATATTCTTCCTATATGTGATAGAGTAAAAAAATTAGGAATACGTGTTGATAAAAATTTATCCTGGGGCCCACAACTTCAAGAAGTAAGTCGGAAAATGATTGCTTCCGCCACCCGGCAGTGCTTGAGAAGATTAGGAAATTTTCTCACTACTACCACTAAGATTTCTCTTGCTCAAGCCCTTTTACTTCCAGTTCTCGACTATGCTGACACTCTAGCTATTTAGATCTTGCCGAAGCTAACTATATAAACTTGGGTGACTTTCAAATTTTTTGAATTAGATTCATATTTGGATTATATCAGAATATCGTAGTAAGTTCAATTGGCTCCCAATTAGACTTCGCCAGGTGCCATTTTGTTTCTCCTTTACAGAAATTTATTTAATCCTATCACTCCTTGTTATCTAAAAAAACATTTCAGATTCCTTACGATACCCATACGCGTTGCCTACGGTCCACGGAAAACGTGACTCTGGAAGTACCAACACATTCCACAAATTTTCTTGCTAAATCTTCCGCAGTTCAGGCTGCAAGGCTGTGGAATGCACTACCAATTTCTGTAAAACGCGCACAATCGCTAAGCATAATTAAGAAATCTGGTAAAGATTATTATTTGTCACTTGAATGTAATATATATGTAATTAGATAACATTTTGCTTATATTATAATTATAAATAATAATAATGTAGTCTACATTTCATATATTTCTTTAACTATAGCATCCATTTATTTTAGGATTTGTGTTAATTTTTATGCCGTATTTATTTTAATTCTGTTGTTCTCATTATACCCATGCTATCTCATTTACACTCTTTAACATATCCATTCAAAGGTTGCGTGGCAGAGATTGCTTTCAGCAATAAGGCCGCTCTTTGTACTTGTCATAAAATTTTAATGTTCAATTGTATATGTAAGTAATGGTGTAAAATAAAGATTATTTAATAAAAATAAATTAAAAAATGCTACAAACATACTCACAAATTTTATCTTTTTATTATTATTAACGCGCTTTTATTAGCTTCACCTGTATGTATGTATGTAACCGACCCCTTTGAGCTCGATTTTGTCCTACTTTGAATGATCAGATTTAATTCAAACTTTGCACACCTGTCAAAAGTCGATGACAATGCAATAATCCGATCAAAGCATCCGATTATCCTAATTAGATTCGCCAGGATTAATTAATTTCTTTCCGCATTCTTTTCATGCGAGTAAGAGAGATAGAGCTAGTGCGCGAACTACGCATGGGTGCAGTTCCACACTTACTCTTTCGGGCATGCAAGGTTGTACAGTTGATCATGCAGTCATTTATTTGGGTCCGCGATTGTTTGCTGCTGGACAAGCTTATGTGGCACTTAGTCGTGGAAGATCCTTGGACGGTATACGAATTGAAGAACTTGATTGCTCAAAATTAACAGGAAGAACTCCATGTAACAGTGAAGCATTGAATGAAATGATTCGATTACGAGATAATCAGTCACAGAGTGAAAATTGACACTCATCCTCATTCTCAGTGCCGCCAACAGATTCGCTCCTATGATTATAATATTTTGTAGAGTGATTACGGATTGAAAATTCCATACTCAAGCATTAATGTGACTGACTGTATATGTAAATAAGGTTGCACCTCTACGTGTCTCGCTGTTTATATTGGTATCATAGAAATCTTTGAATATGTGTTCTTAACCAAGATACAATCGGAACACATTTGTACATATTAAGGACGGTTGATAGTTAGCAAATCGAACTAAATAATTTATAGTTTAAACAATTTAACTAAAAAATGAAAAATAAATAATAGTTTAAAAAAACTAAATAAAACACGCTTTCATAAAAAATCCAACTAAAAAACAGAAAATAAAATTTAATAAATTTGATTAAGTACAGTGTAAAAAAAAATTAATGTACATTATTGTAAAAAAAGCGTGGGGTGCATAGTGTCAATAATTATAAACATTTTATAGACAGATAATGAATAGAAGAATCATCACTTCGATAATATAATATCTTAAAAAGCGCTTTGAATACACCCCACGCTTTTTTTACAATAATGTACATTCATTTTTTTTACACTGTACTTAATCAAATTTATTATACAATAAAGGTTGCAGGCAAACGTAATGTGATAAATAACATACCATCACGCCTGTATTCCCCGAAGGATTAGGCAGATAGTCCACAGTTCGCCGAGTATATTTTTAGGTCCCATGTAATAGAGGGACGAGCCTATTGACATTAATCGGGCACGAAACCAAACTCCGAGCCTGCTACTGAGAATTTCATACGAAAAACCCAATAACACTTTGCTCGAACCTGGGGGATTCGAACCCAGGACCTCGCTCATAGCAGTCGCGCTTACGACCATTAGGCTAACTAGGCATCCGTGACGAATGTGATAATAAGCGGCTACCAAAGCCTATGGACGTTTGACGTGTGAAGCGTATGGACAACCGTGTTGCTGACCTTGATGCTCCTTACCAGAAGATCTCTGGAAGCCTTTCTCACCACAGGAACACAACACTAAGTTATTTGGCTTTTTTACTATAAATTGGTTATTTGGCTTGCGTTTGACTGATAGTAAGTACATTTTATAGTAGTTTATAGTACAATAAAAAATTAGGTGCAATCTTCTGTAGGGTGGAGGTGTTCTACCAGTCGGACTGCCCCAACTAGAGAGAAATCTCCAAAGAAATCTCTTTTAAAACCTTTTTCCTCTTTATAACAGTTGTCTAGATGAATGTCATGACTTCTAGGCGCATATTATCATGTCGACAAAATGTCGTCACATACTTTAATAAATGATATGAACAACAATAACCGAGTTTTTCCATCTTTAACACATTTTAAAGCATTAACTTAAGTTATTTGATCCTATGTTATATAATATTGGTGACATTTTACGTGATGTAGCTTGGTTATTGTGCATAATAAATTATAAACATAAACTGGAAACATGCATTTTGAAATATATAAAAAAATCCACCATCTTTGAAGCCCACGTTAAATATTAGAAAATACTACGAAGGCACAAAAACATTGACGCTGGCAAGGGATTTTTGCGGTGCCAAAACTAAAAGAAGAAGAAGTGCAAATAACAGAGAATATGCTTGAAAATAGCAAAAATAAAATATCAAGTTTTGTAAAATTTTGGGGAACAACAAAAAAAAAATTACATAATTTTGGTGATCGATGAAATACTTGCTCGCTGAAAAGCAAGAATAAACAATAGAAATAAACATTTAATAGTTTTCTAGAGACTTACTAGCAACTCCATCTTTTCCAACTTAACTAAGGAATATTAACTAAACAGTGAAGCATTGCGTTCCCACATACATTAATCTCGTACTAACAGACTTATGTTCCGGAGCGGCACGAAGTTTGGCCACTAGGGTGAACTCACGACTATTAGTGACTTTGGAAGGTTATACTCGTAAACTAATGGTTGAACTAACGCTAGTATTTGATTTGATATTAGTTTGCTTCTCGAGTACTTTGTAACTGACCAGTAAGTGCTCAAGATTAATGTAAAATTTACATTAAAAAAAACCCGATAAAATATCGATATCCAATATTCATAATATCGTACGTACTTAATTGAGTAATGAATTTCGTAAGAGCCAATTTTATATTAATTTCCATGTCCTTTTTGGCATCAAGCTCTTTGCATTCAATATTTTTGTATAGGTATTGCAACTACTTTTTTATTCTTTTAAGGTTTAGGTGTAGGCCACAATTTTACCTGTTTTTAGATGACGATGTGGCCCAAAATGGTAACATGCCAAGCCTAGCGAGAGGTGGCTGTGAATTGCAACTGCCGGAACACATCTATAAGTGTTTTCAACTTGATGGTGCTAACTAGCCGGGCGGGCATTAGAAAAAGCCCTACTATCATGCAAATTACAAATTACGTTAATAAAATTAATTTATCAGCTGTGAAATACATATGTTTTTGGTTTATTTATAATAATAATTTTAGTCAAGAAATAAATATATCATCGTATAAGTCGTAAAGATAGGGATTTAAAACACAAATATAGAGCTTTTTTTTCTGTATTTGTTTATAGTTGTACTTTATTTTAATTCAAGATTCGACGTTGTATGGATTCGACCTCAGGTTGATTAACGCCATGCCCATACACGCTTCCACTGAGTCATTACTGTATTTATTATTGCTTTAATATTATCATTACAGAAATGTTATTACTTTTCTGAACGCAAAAGTAAAAATTTTTAGATTACACATCCAATTACGGAGTTAATAAAATATAATGTGAGAAAATATGTTCGTAATTTTCAAATTCAGCTGGTTTAAAACGATTATATTTTTAATCTAATTTGCATACACACTAACCCCGGAAACCGTATTTAAGATTATTAGAAGCGTATTCAGGAGGCGGCGTGCACCCGGGCACTACGCCAGCTTTCCAAAGACTTGCCTATTTTATTGTACGCTTTCACAAATTCTCGCCTCGTAGACCCAATAATGCATATTATGCTTGGTAGCTACTTTTCTTGCAACTGAATATTATACAAACATGAAAATGAAACTAATAATATTAGTTGAATATTCATTTTTAGAATTCCATTTATCATAACAAAAAAGGTAGCTAATTTTCAGTAATGCCCGTGCGCTTCTTAGCGGAATGTTGTCTAATGTAATTTTAGTCTTAAGATATTATCAATGCTAATCATTTTCGTATCTCCCTCAAACTATTGCGTGGCTTTCTCAATATGACGTACTATATAGCGGTGCACAGTGACATAACAATTCATATAGCCGATAATATGCCGAACGACATAAACTTCCCGTTTGAAAAAAAAAACATCGAAATCATTTGAGAATTTAAAAAATACCAAACATAAAAGAAAGCGTTATTGATAATTATTATAGCCCATTAATCATAAAATGACTTAACTTACCGTGTACAAAATTTGATCAAAATCAGACGATGGAGTTGCCGCATATTTGTATCGCTTCAGGGATGTTCGCGGAGGCGGAAATTGACGGTTGCATGACATCATACGAAAGCAGTGTGCCTCGATTCTCCGCAGAATGCGTGTCAGCTCCAACAGAATCCTGAAATCGTGTGGTAGGTGGGATTGTTCAATACTACGTCGGACTTCATACGTCGACAAGTACGTACTACATACTACGTGGATAGTGTTAGGTTCTGCTCCAGTTATTAGCATAGATGATTATTAGTCAGCATTAATTGTTATGTTTTTTGTACTATTAAAATTGAACTGCTATTTATACTTTGAAATAAATGTTTATTATTATTATTATATTCATGATCAATATCCTTCAAACAGGATATCTAAAAGGGAAATTTAAAAAGAAAATTGCATGTGCAGACAGAACTACAAATTTATTAATATAGATGAATCAATTTGTGCTACATGTTGTCATACAGCTAATTTTATATAAACACTTCAAATAATCATACATTTTGTCGTCATATGACGTAATAAAAACCTTTTCACAAAGTCTATTTACAATTTATGTACAAGGACCAATATTTTGGCAACTCCCAAGTGACTGTCACACATATTCCCGTGAAAATATCTACCCGTGTTAGTTATCTACAAATGCTATTGTTTGGAACCTTCGAGAACTTAATCTTTTGAATATTTTATGTAGGCTTTGTGTTATGTACGCTTGGAAATTCAAGAAAGTGAGTGCTTATCTGATGTTACATAACGTCTCCAATAAAATAGGATTGTATGGTATGTTAGTACAATGAAATTTGATATTGAATTTAGTAAATCTGTAGCTTTGTATGTACATGTATTTTTTACCAATTATCTGATACGCATCTATTATAAAGGGCACTGAACATGAATATAACATTTTTTGTCTGTCTGTGTGTTTGTATGGCTGGATTTAACTCAAAAACGGCTTAATAGGTCTATAGGAAAGTTTTATATGGACAGCTTATGTTATTCATCAATGGACAGGCTTTATTTATTTATTTATCTACTTAGGTCGCCAACAGAATCAACATCAACACATCACTTTTAAAAATTTTATTCAGTATAATATTTTAATTAAATGTGACCCTAATTATAGGCAACGACGGCATGTACATTATTAAATCGTATTACATTGTATATCTTTAGTAATTTAAAGATACAAACAGCTATATAAAATAAAAACAATCACAAGCAAATATAAATAATGTTTAAAGTAGGTACCCAATAATTTTGTTCTCGTCTCACGAACAACAAAATGCTCTCTTAATTTTAATAACAGAATCAAAGAAGATATCAACTTCATTTGTAATAAATACTCTTGGAAGTAATGTTGTAATTTCTCATGAGTCTATTTAATGGTGAATAGAAACCTAGATTTGTACGAGATCGTTTCTCACAAAATAATTTATAGGTTCCTGTTCGTGGTATTCTTGATGGTAAGGTTATATTAACTTCTGAAAGAAGCAGAGGCACATCCATGATACCATTCACCAAATTAAACAGAAACACACTATCCAACAGTTGTCGACGAATGCTTAGAGTTGACATCTTAAAAATTTTTTAACTGATCCGAATAACTCTTAAGCCTGTTAATGAGGTTATGACTATATGTTAGGTGCCACAGGAATCTTTTCAGCATACTTTCTAAGCGATTTGTGTAGACATCATACTGTGGATTCCAAACAGTACTACAGTATTTGAGACCTGATATAACAAGAGCATTATTTAACAATTATTGTCAATAATAGTTTTAGAAATCGTAACATAAATCAAACATTACATTTTATTAATCCTTGTAGACGCCATTTCATATAAGTATCTTCAATGTTTTTTTTTGGAAAATGTTTTTGATTTTTGATGATATTTTGTACACAGGAAGTATGCCATTCCTCAATTAATAAGCTATATGAATTGTCAATAAGATAAATAAATAAAATTAAGAGAGGTAAATAATTACTGCGTAATAATGCGTGCAGAGCCGTGGGACACCGATTGTATAAAATAAACTTGTACTTAGGATCACGAGTTATATGTACGCAATGTTATATTTTATGATTAGTTTCTGGTACGTCTATCCAGAACTTATATTACATTGATCTTTCGTAATTTAGTTTCTATGATTGTGTTTGTTATGTCGATCAATATGGTCGGTATCCAATCTTACTTTGTGCTCATCATATCGAAGATCGTATATTGTTCGATGTTTACTTGTTAAGACACGTTTCACGGGAAACTTAAAAGTATTGGAAATCGATATCATTGAAGACATTAACTTGATAAAAACACAGATATTATAAAATTGCTTTTAACTGGTTTCGAACAAGTATAGTAAAAAGAAAGATACTACAAAATTTTTATATTCAATAATAATTTTTTAGCTTGTCTTATTGACGCTACTATTTCTGATGTTCAGCAAAGTAAAATCAAACATAACATTGACCACCGAGAAATCGGAAATCTATCGGTACCTATCGTGACGTGTAAATATATTTTTATTCACGTTACGCTTGTAAAACCCAATGTTGTAAGAAGGAGGGAACGCACTGTCTGGGCTGTGAGATAGTATTACCACAGTTTCACGGTACGGTAAAGATAACACATACAGAACCTTTTAATTCATGCCGAGAAGGAGGTTACCGTAAAAATGTGACACAAAAGTCCAGCGTGTGGTATATAGAAAGAACATAAGATAATTGGATTGACAACTCTTCAAAATTGAAATAAGATGAATTTAAAATAGATAAATTCTAAATCATCGGCTAAGGCATAATATACAACAAAAGATATAAAACGTTAACTTGCAATATATTCTAAGAGATTAAGTTTAAATCATTTTTTTAATTTCTATATTACATAAAGAATATAATGGGTACTTCGTAAAAGGTAAACACGTCAACAAAGCAGATAACAAAAACGTCATTGGATTATGAACGGAACGCGCAATATTGAAGAGTACTTAGTTTTGAAAGTCACTAGCCCGTAAAAATCCGGGTTAGTGAAGAATCAAGGGTCCTCGACGCATTGCACGACCGTGTCCTAATATGGACAGGGCTGGAGGACCGTCCTTAGTCCGTCCACTTCTTGTCGGTATCTTAATCGGATAGGAGGAGGCTCGACTGTAGTACAAGATTATGTCATTTTTAAAAGCCTCTCTCACTACAAAAGAATTAACAGCTTGATCTTCTGTATATTTTTTTTTGTTTCAAACATATACGGATTTTTAAAGTTAATATTGCTGGGTGGTCTATATTTTCGTTGGTTACACTGAAAACCAATCCATAATAAGAAAAAAACAACCAAGTAGAAATTTAGTTGACTCTATTGGAGGTTGACTCCATGATTTTGACCACACCATAAGTCTCAACTAATGTAGACGTGACCAAGGAATTTTTTTTTTTTTGAGAAGTACAATGGAAAAGTATTTTGAAATCAGAATCCTTGACATACTCTTGACTAAAACAATCCGCGAATGACATAAAAACCAATAATTATCGGACTCTTAAAAATTAATAATACTCTTTCCCAATGGGGTAGGCAGAGAATACGTTCTTCCACTTGCTACGATCCTGGCATACATTTTTCACTTTATCGACATTCAACAATCTTTTCATGCATGACGTTGGTTGAGGGTACTCTTAACCTGATCTTTTTACAGAACGTCCCCAATTTGATCGAGGAACGTTCGTCTAGGCCATCATCTTCTAACGTTCCCATTCACACTCGCCTTATAATTTTTTTTACTCATTCTTCTTTCATTCATCCTCTCTATATGACCAAACCATCTAAGCATGCCTTTCTCAATCCGTGTGGCTATATCTTTTTTCACATCACAAAGTTCTCTTATCGCACTATTTCTTATCCAGTCACTCAATTTTACTCCTAACATACCTCTTAGCACTCTCATTTCTACTGCATTTATTTTACTTTCATGCTTCTTCCGCACACTCAGCTTTCACTTCCGTACATAAGTACATAATACTTTTCTAAGTACAGCCAGAAGACCTTTTATAAAAAAATATCTGACTATTTATAAAGGTGTGCAACAAGCAAACATTATATTATATTCATTATATAATAAGTAAGATATTTACGATATTACCGGAATTTACTCTTCTTTCTATATTACTTTCACAGTTTTCATCCGTATTAAACATCGATCCCAAGAAAACAAACTCACTCAGTTGCTCCATTTCGTTGGATACATAGTTCTGTTATGATCTCTTCTATTTAAACACCGTAACTTTCGTCTCCTTTGTATTCACTTTCAATCCATATTAAAAACAGTACAGTACAGTAAGATGTCGTAAGAAGGAGGGAAAGCACTGTCTGGAAGAAGGTTCCACACCTTCACAGTACGACAAAGATAAATCATAGATAACTTTTTAGTTTGTGCCGAGATGGAGGTTACCGTAAAACTATGACTCCGAAGTCCAGCGCGTGTGGTTCTGTTGTGGAAGGGAGAGGAGGATATTAGATTGAACAGCTTTTCAAAACACTTGGAACCGACGATAGCACATGCTCAGTGAGGCAATCATGTTGCTGCGCAGCTGAAGCAGTTCGATGTATTTACTGTTATTTTGCTGTGTTTGAAGGACTCATTGTTGTAGGAAGGAAAGAACACACTAGCCGGGAGACAGAACTACAGCTTCATAGAAGGTCAAAGATATAACCTAAATAACGTTTTTGTTCGTACCGAGATGGAGATTACCGTAAAGTTGTGGCTCTGAAGCCTAGCTCATTTTATATTATAATGGAGAAAGATTCTTTGAACGTCTGTTCATCAATGAAGTCCAAACAGCTGGGTGGATTTTAATGAAATTACGCATAGAAATCAATTATGTCGTAGAATAGGATATAATAAACATTTTTATCTTCATACAAAGCGAGGCGAGCTACAACTAGTGTAGAATGCTTAAAACGCCTGAACATCTACCCGTTTATGATCTTATCTCTATGGAAACCTTTTAAGTTTGAATAACAAAAATCACTTTGGTAAAGGGAGGTAAAGATGAACAGAAATGATTTATTTTAGCAAAAAGGAATTTCTATTAGAATATTTGAGCGTTATTCAGGTAGGTGTAAAAATCTGAAATGTTACCAATTTTAGTGAATATATGTGGAGACGAAGAGGGTGGTATACCGATGGCAAGTAAATTTTAATGGTTTATCGCTCATAGGTAGTATAGAAGTTTTGTAGTGGGTTTACAGTTATCCTTACTTTATAAAAATGTAAATGTATTATTCAAAATAAATTTTATACGGCCTTAACAAAAGGAATACATTTCAACTGATGATAACGACCTTGGATCTAAACATCTTGAAAAGTCTTGCAAAATATGTATCTGTTTGTCTCTTTCTGTATGTAAAAATATACATGTTATTATTCTAATTTGTTGTATATTTAGCTGTTTATTTTATAATTATATTTTACTGTTATGTTACTAAATATTAAAATTTTGTAACATGTTGAATACACCGAAGTAATTAGAAGAATGAGTAATTATTTCATAACGAAAAGGTATATCAATAAAAAAAATACTACCTTCCTATTATTATTTATGTTTTTAATAATAATTAATAAAGTAGCCATTCAATATTATCAAAGGAAATTTTAATTAGCAATAAATTATTTTTGAATGTTGATAAATAACTTACACCTCCATTTCCATCGATAAATGTCTAAACTGATGAATTGACTTTCAACCAATCGTATTTATAGAGGCTGTATTTACTTGAAGAATGTTTTCAGTCCTTTTAATAAAGGAAACGGCAATGGAAATGTTAAAGGTATAAAGAAATAAGAGCCCTTTTCAAAGGGAAGGTATAAATCTTTTTACCATAACACAACCTTATACCCTACCTCTATTCATTAATGGTAAAATACGGAGAACGCAATGTTAACGAAATATATTTTTCTATTTAATATAATAAGCTTGCTTGTCATCTATTTAATATTCTTACAATATCAGAGCAAACGTTTAATTAATATTCATAATTATTTACTATTTTTTTAATAAATATATATAATTATATAAACAGCAAAAATATTTTAAATAATGATGGAAAAATTACGTCTATAAATAAATATAGTAGGTGTTGATAGTACAAAGCTCAAGAGATTGTTTATTTAATCGCTTTATAGAACTACCAACCGGGTTCAAAAAAACTCTTTATGTATTTTATATCCAGTTTATTTAAAATGGTTACAGGCTACATAACTTCACGTTATGAACCTAAGAATCGGAGCAGTAACTATTATAAGCAATCAGGCAAATACACGAATGCACGCGGCGTTGATGGCGACGCGGTGGAGAGTTCACCGAGTGAGTTTAACGGGTGTAGCCGTGTAATAGCTAGTAACAAATAATTTCAAACTACTATAACCACTGGCTGGACCCCATTTTTATTTCTCAGATATATGCGTAAAAAATATAATTATTTTAATACGTGAGAAGAAAACTTTGGACACCTTTTTAAGTGTATTGGGTGCACGGAAGTTTGTAAGATTTGGAATGGTTAAAGTTTATATGGAGAAGGAGAGCAGAAAGCTAAAATTTATCTATAATATCTGTTACTAATATACTAAATTAAATAAATAAATACTGCGAATCCTACACCGACAAGTGCCATTGAACTTAGACCCCTAGACTTAGTTCAAGTGACAGCAAGTAATATAATATTCATTGTTTAGGTTCATACTGCAAATGTCAAACAGAACACAGTCTGTGATTAAAAAGTCGCTGGTCGAATTCGATTATTGGGCGATCGCTAGTACCTACATATAAAAACATAAAACAAAATTGTTATTGAATGAACACAGAAATTCATAATTACATTACAGTTGCAAAAGTAAACAAAATACCTTCACAATATCTCCGTAGTAGCTAAAAGTCATGATAATAATTAATATTTTGTTGACACAGCGTTAAATAAAGTATAACTTAACTTTCTTGCTTAAAACCATGAAGCAATAGCGACTGTTTAAGCTAAGTTAAAACACTCCTTGAGATCGTTTTTGTTTGAAGAGGAAGACGGCTGCGCCAAGATAAAGGGGATCCTTATGTAAGCTCCGTGATCGTTACTTCTTTAAGTTTCTAGAAACTCTTATACATAATATTAAGGAACGGCATAATGAATATACATATTTTTTATTGAAGCAACAATGGCTCAGTAGTAACGTGAATAGATATCGCGTCGATCGATGTGAGTTCAAATCCTTACAATTAACCTGACATTTCGGTGAAGGAAAATTTGACGTGTGTTCCGGCAGCTGCATTTCAGAGTCTGTCCTCTTACTAGGCTTAGCGTGTTACTACTTGGACCCCATCACCACTTAAAAACCGACGAAATTTTCGTCAAATGCTAAACCTATACATAATAATAATAAAACAACTCCGACGTGCGACTGCAGTTTACTTTTTACCCGACTGCGAAAAAGGAGGGTTTTGTTTTTCGAGCGTATGTATGTATGTCTATTTCTTTTGCCTGCTCCGTAGCCTTGATGGATTTTAGCATATGAGGTATCATTAGATTCGTCTTAATTGTGTGAGTGACATAGGTTATATAGTATTTAAATACGACGTCTTGGAATCAAATAGAAAGAAAAAATAGTTTTTTTTTAATTTAAGTGTTTTTGTTACAGTCGGGATTTTTATTTCCTTTTTAATAATTTAGCTTGTTACCAATTATTTTTTTGGAATATATAGAATAGGTAAAGCGAAATTATTAATATATTGCATATTTGATTACTTCCGTATACCAGTTTTAATAATAATAATAACTTTATTTGACCATAGCAAGATTCAAAAATATGAGTCTTATTTCTAGGAAATACAATAGTATTATTCTTAATCAATGAAACCTAGCGCCTGAACTAGGCCGATCCTGTATCTCAAACGCTAGTCTCTTCCCGTGATATATTATTACATAGTAGGTACCTACTACCTACGGCATACCTAGTATAACACTGTTGTATCTTATTAACATTATCACAAATGATGAATCATCACGAATCATGCTATTTTTAAGACTTTATTTAATTTCCCTAGAGGACGAATTGTCAAAAATCCTTACTTAGTCGTCTCTAATTTTTATAAGAAACTTCTGCGTAAAGTTTCATGCTTTTAGCCCTACTGGTTAAGCTGTACATTTTTTTTTTTTTTTTTTTTTTTTTTCGAACTTACTACACTGTTAGCCTGAAGGGCCCTAAAGCCGCTGCGGCTTTTACAGCTTCACCGGACTTGGGGGCGAGCGCAGAGGGCACTCAGCCGCGAAAGTTTTGTGGACGACTCGCACGAGGGTGCCAAAGTGGCCGGACCTCGGCTCGGGCGGTCGTCGCGTTCGCAAATAAGTCGCGATCTAATCGAATCCCTACACCTACGATTCGAGCTAACTAAATTATACACATAGGCACGTTCCCTTCCTCCTGGGAGGAAGGAAGGAACCATGCGTATGTGTATTCAGTAATCGGAAATGTTTTCTACACTAACTAGCGTAAAAAAAAAGAAAAAAAGGTCCCTCACAGAACCTATGTACCTGTGTGATGTGCACGTGTGTATGTTCATACGTGTGTAGTGTTGTATGTAGGTAGCTAAGTGATGCACGTACAGTGTCACTTGTATCGCGCGGGCGGTTGCCTGACCCAAGGGTTTCACACCGAGGAACGGACCTAGGCTTGGGTTGCCGCTAGAGAGGGTGGACGTGACGGGTGTGCGGGAGCGAAATTGACCGCCCGTCCTCTGCGGAGAGAACGGTGGTTACGCGGGTGTGGGCGCTGGCACGCTCTGTTTGGAGAGACGGATGTGTAGTATTTATTCGCATTTTCGATGTGATCGTCGGGATCAATAAAAATATTCCGCGGCCGGCGTTTGCACCGAATGGTCGTGGGTACCGGGACATATGTAGCGGCTGTTTTTATTAACGGATTCGCGTGATTCGACGCGGTGTCGAAATACGAACGGGAGAGCTGTTTAACGTAGGTATGTATCGAAGGAAGCTCCATATCTCTATGGAGATCTTCGCTTCGAACATACCACGGGGCCCCGGTGAGACGATGGAGAAACCTATTCTGTATCGATTGTAACCATTTGAAATTCGACTCGGACATATGTGCGAACGCAGCGCAACTGTATGTCAAAATCGGTCGAATATACATCTTGTAGAGCGTGAGCTTATGTCGCGTGGACATTTTACTCACCGAACACAACAGAGGATGCAACCGGCCCAGGACCCACGCGGCCCTGTTCCTAACCTTACGGGTGTGAGGTCTAAAAGAGAGCCTACTATCTAGGGTTACCCCTAGATATTTGGTCTCTCTTACAAAAGGAATCGGATTACCGTAGAGTTTAATAGGTTTAAGCTTCCACGGTATCCGTGACGAATTCGCATCGAAGAGCATCGCGGCGCTCTTCGAGGGATTAACCGCTATTCGCCATTCGTTAAACCACTTCCCGAGAGTGGTCACGGCGCGTTGGACTTTGTGTCTGAGGTGGGATCTATTTCTATTTGAGGCATATATGACTGTATCGTCAGCGTATAGCCCTACCTCGACCTCCGGGAGTCGAGGTAGGTTACTGCCGTACAGGTTAAATAGGCTAGGAGCCAGGATCGAACCTTGGGGAACGCCTGAGCGTATTGGACGGGGCGTGGACAATTCACCTTCCACTCTATAGTGAAAGGTGCGATCTGTTAGATAATCGCGAATTATTTTAATTAACCTATCGGGGACTTCAAAGCGGTACAACTTGTAGATCAATCCCTCGTGCCAGACCTTATCAAAGGCCTTGGCCACGTCGAAAAAGAGCTGTACATTGTCTGTTTTTTTCTTTTTATAGTAGCACTACAGAGTAAAGGTGGTCACTCATCCGACCAGCACTGCATCGGCTCGTGCGGTTGAGATTTCTTTGTATGCATTTTCATATATATCCACTCACTTGTCAACCCGTAACGTCACTTTATCGATTCGCATGCGAGTGGACCGCTAGTGGTTAACGCAAGTACGATGCGTCGTTGGATTGGTGCGACACCACGTACAAACTCCTCGTCAATTCGTTGACACGTGATGTTTACCTAGTTTGTCAAGCGGCATTCACCCGTCGACAACGAGTGGACGTCGAGCGAGGAGGGGGTGCTGCTCAGTTGTCGGTTTAATGCTAAACATAGCACAATTAAAAAAAAACACCATCACCGAGAGATCGGCAATTCATCGACAGTCACCAGATTGTCATGCCAGTCTGCAAGCTAACGCGACATACCAAAAGAGAGATTTACTGTGATATATTTATCACCATGTGCATGGTGCTCGTGAACCATGGTGTTCTCCATTTTTTTCAATAGTTGCTCGGCACATTGACGGTATTATCCCTGATGGTAATCACCGAGAGATCGCAACCCATCGGCGGTCGCTGCTTTCATGAGGCCTACGTAAATATCTCTTCAAATTATGCTTGTATGACCCGATGTCGTCAGAAGGAGGGAAAACGTTGGTCGCGAGTTGGTTTCCACAGTTTCAAGGTATGACAAAGATAAGTCATAAAGAACTTTTAGTTGGTGAAGAGCTGGAGGTTACCGTAAAACTATGACTCTGAAGACCAGCGTACATACAAACCCTTCCGTCAGTCAGCTTTAAGAATTTTATTAAACAGATAGTTGTATCATAATTTATAGAGTAGTTTCTACTATACATTTTGGTTCTTGTTAGCAGATTAATCATTTTAGGATGAGAAAGCCATTGCTTGTATCATTATACAACCCTCTCTACCATTGAGTATAGAGTATGTTATCTAACCAAACCTAGTAAAATAGTCAGCTTTAAACTTACTACTCGTTAGAATAACACAAAATAAAAATGTTCTCGTGTACACTGTAGGTACATTATAGATACAAGCTAAGCACTTAAGATAATACAAAGATCA
Organism: Saturnia japonica; assembly: GCA_033032175.1. Lineage (NCBI taxonomy): Eukaryota > Metazoa > Arthropoda > Insecta > Lepidoptera > Saturniidae > Saturnia > Saturnia japonica. The sequence continues at coordinate 11,085,562 of CM065321.1, read as the reverse complement.
TTAGAGTATGGCTATAAATAGCAGCTTGTGCGCCGTAACCCTCAAGTAAAGTGCTTTACACTAACGCGAAATTAACCTGAAACTGCTGTTGCTGCGCGGATACATCCAGCGCAGTGGGTACGACTTTGGCGAGAAATAAATAAAAATCTTTCGAATAATTAGCATTGATCGCCTTGAGTTGGTGGAACTGTCTAATCTAACAGTAATAAGTGAGAAATTCTTGTATTTATACATATATATGTTTATGTACAATATGTAATTGGTTTATTTCTGAAATTTTGTATTTAGATAATATTTTACATTCCAAGTTTACCTAGATAAGTGTTTTTCTTTCTTTATTTTTGTAAAACACCGACCGCAGCTCGGTCGCCCAGATAATGGCAACGTGTGTTTATTTACAATTCTGCCAACGTCAAGATAATAGTACCTACCTATATTTTGCTAGTTAGTATTTTAATCTACAAACATAACTTTTACAAGATTGCGGCTCTCTTCTTAAAACTGTTCTGGGAGTTTTAGGGGCAACTTAAAATACATGTTCCTTGTTATTATTATTTATAATACACTTCACTTGTGTACAATAGCCAGCTAATATATCTTTTAAAGTGCAAAAAAACTTACATAATAAGACCATATAGTATAAGTTTATGAATAAAAATAAAAATTACCACGTCATGCATCAAGATCCCATTAAAAACTGTATACGATAAGTAATAATTACCTGAGATTGGATTATATGCAACACAAAAATGCTGAATTATACATGTAAAATGCTTAAAATAAGCATTGAAATTTCAAAATAATCATAATAAAATATTTTTTTTTTTTTTAATTTATAAACAGTGTATAATTAATAATGTGTTGCATAATGTACAAGCATTCATATGCGTTTCCAAATGCCCGGTAGGAAGATATCTTCCGTGCATGTCACTGGTAAGTCTGTACTTTATTTATAATTTTTATCATAACATTATCCTACCATAACAATAGATGCGTGGATGCTGAATACCTTCTAAGGAACCCTGTGGCTAATAACTAGCTTTACTTTATTCATTGATAACCCTACCGAAAAATATAGTTCTTCAGTAGTTTATAGGTGAAATATGCAAAAACTGGTGAATTTGATATGCAAAAGCATATAATGCGGCGGGGCGGTATCTTGTCATTACCCACGTCTTTGTGTTTTATATCCAATGTATTATTAAAATTAATAATACTACAGTAATACAGCTTCAGCTGCGGAGAGGCATTGCTTCGCTAAGAATGGTTTTTTTATGTGTATTATGGTGATTATTCTAAAGAGTACTTTGAGCTTATCCGATCATCTTCCATCCACTACAGAACCACGCGGACTAGTGTAATGGAGTTACAGCGCCCATCACGGTACGAACAAAGAAGTTTGCAAATTCTTACGTTTTCCGTACCGTGCGGACTTCCAACCAACGTGTTCCTTCCGTTCTATGATACCGGGTCTATCAAATGATGCGTGAAGAGACATTTAGACAGACCGGAAAGACATCGACGTCTGCGGCAGAAATTGGTTTATCGATGTCCGCTATTGTTTGTGAACTGTACTGCAATACTGTGCTGCAATCATTTTGTCGAACTAGTTGCTGCTCCTGAGGATTGAGTTGGAACGCTTCGTGTACCAGTGCGCGTTTCCAATTGCACCCATTCGGAACGGGACTCAGCAGTGCTGCATTGTGATAGAAATATTCTTAGGTGTGGAGATAGTGTTTCCGCAGTTGAACCTTGCTGAATAGGTTCTATTACTCTTAACTCCATACTTATATTTATACAACTAGCGGTACCCCGTGGCTCCGCACGCGTCTGTTTTTACTCATATTATTGACAGTACCTATAAGCCTATCAATTAAGGAACGATATGTATTCTGCAGTAAGTAATATTTGTCAATTATAAGGGCCTATCAATTATCGAATGACATATGCTTCCCGTGTATTAAATGCTATAAAGTAGGTTGAGAATGAACAATTTCATTGCGATATCTAATAGTATTATTAAAAATTCTTATCGCTTACCAATTGACTAATGACATAAACTTCCCGTATATAGAATTTCCTAGAAATTGTTAAGCCGTTTTTGAGCTAAACCTGGACATACAAACTAACGGAGAGACAGTGGAATATTTTTAATAGCATATTCATGATATTCATATGCTTTATACAGCAGGTCTATAGGAAAATTAGAAACAAAAAATACATATACTTATAGAGACAGAACCACTTATTTATTAATATAGGTAGTTATTTTGTAAGAAAATTATACTTTGTAAGAATTTGCGATCTAAATTAGTGTATTACTGGTTATAAAACGATTGATCCCGGAACGCGAGACGCCTAAGCGTACCACTACGGCGCGGCGGGTGTTAAACCTGAATGCGATCCAGTTCAAAGATTTCGTGTCCAACCACTATTTGTTCTTTGTTTGATGGATCTTTTCGTTAGATGTCAGCAACTATTTCAAGTTAAATCTATTATTGTGTACACTTTTTTTGATACGGAAATATGCGTTTATATAGTAAAATACACTATAGCTTACACGTTCATAAACCTATGAACCTACTTATGATTTCAACTGAATAAACAATATTTATAAAATAGGTACAGCCTTGGTATTTGCAGTTAGACAGGCGTAGATCATCAACGTACATCTAATGGGCTCGCTTGATAGATTATTATCCAGAATATATAGAAAAAATAGATACTAACTTAGTAATAGTGGGAAACCAAAAGAGCTTATAAACAAACGATAGATATATTTGATTTTATTTTAACTTTTACAATATTTTTTGTTGCATATTTTTTTTTTTATAGTATCACTTCGCGACTACCGAGAGATAGTAAGTAATCCATCGACGGTCGCCACTGTTATGCCAGCCTGTAATAATTTAACGGGATATGCACAGCCTGATCCCGAAATGTCATATATAAAAATGAGTCACCATGGTGGACTTTTCATCCCACGCATGGAGATTGCAATACAGTCGGCCAAAAGAGCCCTACCACGCCGCTGTTGCCATTTTCTCGTTCGTTAATTAACAGGGTGCACCACGTCCAGGTGAGGTTGGTTTGGGTGTTTTAGTTTTAAATATCTAATTTGAATATATATATATTTATATTTTCAGATAATAATGTCTGACTAAAAATTACAGACTAAGATACACGGACTACGAACGATCCAAACGAGAATGACCCCGTTCCTTAGTTATTATTTTTTCTGACTGACTATATTGTTATCCTTAGGGGCCCTATTCAAAACAGAGCCGCTGATGGCTTTAACAGCTTCACCGAACTTGGGGGCGAGCGCTTAGGGCACTCAGCCGCTAAAGTTTTGGACAACTCGCGCACAAGGGTGCCAAAGTGGCCGGACCTCGGCTTGGGCGGTTGTCGCGATTGCAATTAAGTCGCGATCTGAATAATTCCCTATCCGTAAATTCGAGCTAAACTACCATATACATATATGTACATGTATGTACATTGTGTATATATATTTAGTAATCTGAAATATGGTCTACACTGACAAGCGTAAAAAACAAACAAAAAAAGGTTCCTTACAGAACCTATGTACCTGTGAGGTGTGCACGTTTGTATATATGTGTGTAATGTTTGTATGTGAGTAGCTAAGTGAACCCTGTTCCTTGTGCATTACGCCGTTTATAACCCTTCTACTCGGTTCGAGTATGAGGGTAGGTATGAATATCTAAGAATACACATTTCTTAACAAAAAGTTAGTAGTAGATACACTAATTTTCGTTTGTTTTCTTTATTAATTTATTACTCTTAAATGAATGACATAGCAATGTTTAATAAAGTTTGGTAAATAAAATGTATTATTGTGATAAATAACGGGTTATCCTAGTTCATATTACATTCAGGTGAAAAATCATCCAGTTGTCACAACCAGACATACCGCGACATATTAAACCGCGGGAGCGCTGACAGAAAAAAACGGCGCCAAATTAAAATGTAAAACTCCGGCTTAGTCATGCCCTTGTGTAAAGTGAATAAGATAAATGAACGCGGTCCGACGCGACGTAACGTTCGTTACGCATATCACACGAATAAATTAACCGCTTCTCTCTGTTTAATTCAAAACAAAATCGATAATATTCAGCTGCTATGCTACAACTAAAATAAAAATGTTTTGAGTGAATTTATTATTGCCACGGTTCAGAAATAGTTTGAAAAGTAAGTTGCACGATGTTACGTGTTAGTTTTCGTTACGCGGTACTTTATATTAGGCGCGATCTACACGAGCGAGTTTATCGTCACAAGTCCGTCCTGCTATCGTCGGGTGTTCTCCACATGTCGATTATTCTTCCGCCTACATATCATCGCGATTCTTGCAAGGACCCGCTGCACAGTTATTTTGTTAAAAAGAGCTCAGTTTGGTGATAGGCTGGAGCGAAATCAGAAGTGTCTTTAGCGGGGCGAGAGTGCGTCATGTTTAGCGACGAGTACGCTGCGAATAGGTCGTGTATCGAGTCATTGGCGTATTCCTCGTCAATGTCACTCTTTGCATCGCCGCCATAGTATCGCCTTGTGGAGACACGTTCATAGAGTTGTAATAAAGTGGCAGGACGATAATATCGCCGCGATAAACTCGTTTGTGGAGGTGGCGTATTATTGAAGTTACGCGAATGATCTGAAATGTTCATTCTAAAAGATTATTAAAGTGAAACATCTTTGGGCACGGCGGTGACGTTTTTTTTTCAAACTGTGTTACGTTACGTTACGTTACGAAAATTACGTTAATAGTTAGAAATGTATAAAATTAAAAATTATTTGTATATTGATTAATAATGTACTTGCGCTTTTCCTGCGGCTTCGTTCGCGTCATGGTAGAGTTATGCCTCATCTAACTGAATTGCTAAATACCAATTTTCCAAGATCTATCTTAAACATCATACAAACGTTCATCCCCTTCATCTCTTCATCCCCCTTTTCACCTCCTACAGGGTGAATTTCCAAAAATCATACCTTAGTGCTCATCTATCGTGTAAAAGGAACCTGCATGCAAATTTTCACGGTACTGGCCCCAGTAGTTTGGGCTCTGCTTTGATATGCCAGTCAGTCTGTTAGTTATCCTTTTATACATCTATCTATATTAATAAAACAGTAATTCTGTATGTTTTTATTTTTTGTCAAAATTTCCCGATATGCATACTATATGAACGATATTAGTCACGAATATTCCCTTAACAAAATATTTGTTTGTCTGTCTGTCTATCTGTTTGTAGGCTCGGATTTAACTCAAAAACGGCTTGACCGATTCTTATACAATTTTGTACATGTCATAGGGGATTACAATGCTACTTTTAGAAATTGTAAAAAAAAAACAAAAAAAAAATCTATTTTCGTTCATTCTTAACCGATTTTGATTGCAGAAGAGTGGGAACGTATTCCTCAAAACGTTATTTCAAATATCGTGGAAAGCATGCCCAGAAGTATTCAAGCCTTGATTTTGGCAAGAGGAGGTCACACTCGTTATTAGGTTTCTACATTTGTAACTTTATTTAATTTTAAAAACTAAAAAAAAATCCTGTCTTTATTGCTGACCACTTCTAATTGTTTTGGACGTGTATATTTGTTTTATGGAATTCATTGAAAATTAATTACAAAATTGCCAGAATTCACTTCACGCATATTAATTTACATGATTATAAGTAAACAGAATACATAATCACTTTCATAATTACTATTTTTCTCCTGAAATAAATACATAGAAAAAGTTGAGAGGGTCGATGTAAGGTATCAAAAGCAGTCCTTATATTTCAAATGTATTTTATACGTAAATGAAAAAATTCCACAAAGTTTCTTCCCTAGTTGAGCGATGTTCCAAACTGTTGGGATGTGTTTCAAGTTAATGAGAACATTGTTAGGGCTTTATTTGAATTCAAAGTAACAATATTTATTAAATTTTTGTAGTCGAATTCTTAAATCAGCGGAATGTCGATCCGATATTTAGGGACCAGGACATAACTGTAGCCTTGTGCCAATGAATATTTCGGAATTCAATTTACATTTACTAATTTCAATTGATTTAGTAATATATAAACTGAATATGAAGGAAATACCGTGCAGAATGTCCTCGCAGTATGGATACTGCTCAAATACAGATCTGTAGTTGTGTATTCAAGAGAGGTAGGGTACAGAAAAATATATTTCGGGATTTCTCTCTATTTTGGGTATGTCCGACAGGTGGAATACCTACATCCTAGAGAAGATGGCAGCCAAATAACAGTATGTTGTGTTCCTGCGATGAGTAGGTAAGGTTTCCAGAGCTTTAGAAATTTCTCTGTACTTTCGGCAGTACAACTTGTGAATTACCTCTACCCTACAGAAGATCGCACCCTGCGATGAGTAGAGTTTTCAAAGCTTCTTGGGGTAGGGGGGATCAAGGTCGTCAACGCATTACTGATACCTATAGTATTACAAGCGTCTATAGTCTACGGTAGCAGCTTACCATCACGCGAGACGTATGCTTGATTGCCGCCTTAATAATATATAACAACTACCTGTGTTCGTGGCTTCGCTCACGTGGACTACAGAATGCCCGCGCGAATCTTCCTCCCCGCTCCCGGCTATTTTAAAGACAAAAACCCTAATTTTTTTTTTCTAAAATAAAAGTAGCCTAAGTTACTCCCTATATCATCAGCTATGTATCGTGAAAGTCCCGTCAAAATTAGTCCAACCGTTTCGGACATTACCCGGAACAAACAGACAGACAGACTCAAATTTTAAAAATGGGCTTTTTGTTATAGGTGTCGTATATACTTTCATATGCATTTAGTAAAAAAATGTTATTTTGACATTGCAAACAGACACCTCAATTTTATTAATTATATAGATATATTTGAAATCACTAATTCGTGCTGGCTGACGTAGAACAAGAAATTAGAAATAAATAAATAGAATAGAGAGTAGAATAAATTTGAATAGAATTGAAAAGTTGATATAATTATGTACAAGATGAATTTCATCATAGTTTTTAAGTAATCTATTTCATGGTACATACGTGCTATGTTACATTTAAATAAAATGAAATATATTAATTCACGTAATACAATAATATAATGAGTACAATAAAATATATCTATGTAAATAATATGAAAAGTGATTAATTAAAACTTGGAAGCGTTCTCATTACTCCTAGGTAGAAAACCAAAATAAAAAAATAAAAAACTTATTTAAATTTGAACTCTTATTAGTGATGATAAATGAAAAAAAAAAAACTTTATAATCATTTTGTGTTATATACAAGGTGTCCAGAAAGGGTATCGGGTATTTGTTTTCGCGCCATATTCGAAACGGGGCGTCTAAAGGGTGCGGGGAGGGGTTCGTGGCGTCCGCCATTTTGTGGAGTTTTAGTCACGATGGAACAGTACTCGGGGACGCATCGCGCATTTTGCGTACGAGCGTATTATCGTAATGGTGATTCAATAGTGACTGCTCAACGTCTCTATCGTGCGGAATATCGTACACGCCACGCGCCAAGTGACGATAGCATTAGGAAATGGATCAGGATGTTCGAGAATACAGGTGCGACAGTTAAAATTCAAAACTCTGGTCGTCCTCGTTCAGTTCGCGATGAAGAAACAATTGAAGAAGTTGAGGCGTCGGTTCGTCAAAATCCGTCTTTATCCATCCGAAAGCGAAGCCAAGCGTTGAACATCAAAAAATCGTCTTTACATTCGATTTTAAAGAAAGACACATCTAAAAGCCTATAAAATTCAATTGGTTCAAGAATTGAAGGATACGGACTATGCTAATCGACTGAATTTTGCGAACGAAATGCTGCAGCGATTTAACAACTTTAACAACATACTGTTCAGTGACGAAGCAAATTTTCACCTGAATGGTCATGTTAATAAGCAGAATTGTCGGTACTGGGCAGTGGAGAATCCGAGACGAAAGCATGAACGACCCCAGCATAGCCCAAAAGGTCGTTGTTTGGGCCGCTATGTCTGCTAAAGGCATAATTGGTCCTTATTTTCATGAAGATCAACGAGGCCGAGCAATTAATGTGAATAGTGACCGTTATTGCGATATGTTGCGAAATTTTTTGGTCCCAGAGTTGCAGGAGTTTGCAGGTTTCAACTCAAGAACGTGGTTCCAGCAAGATGGGGCCACTTGCCATACCTCAAATGACTCAATGGAAGTTGTTAACGAATTATTCCCTAATAAAGTCATTTTGCGAAGGGGTAACATCAACTGGCCTCCCAGAAGCCCCGACCTTAGCCGGCTTGACTATTTTGCATGGGGATACCTTAAAAGTAAGGTTTATCAAAACAATCCGACGAATCTAACCCAGTTAAAGCAAAACATCAGGTCAGAAATGGCAGCAATATCGATAGCTATGTGTCAACGTGTTATCGCCAATCTTCGTTTCCGTTTAGAAGAGTGCCAGCAACGTAACGGTCATCATTTGGATAACATCATCTTTTCCAAATAATTCTCCAATTCATATGCTAATAATAAACAATAAACTTTTTTATTGCATACAAATAATTTTTGTTTCATTGAACTTACAAATACCCGATACCCCTTCTGGACACGTTGTATAACTATTTTATAAGAAAAATTCTTTGAATTATAATCAAAGTGTCGGAGCGATTATTACATTACATAATACACTTTTTCTAGTAATGTAATATAATGTATAGACTGGTGAACTATAATATTGACTTGGTCGATTAATTATACAGGAATATTCAACAAACTATTTATTGATTCCACACTTTACATATTAGTCAAGCGATAATCTGGCAGCATAACGTCACGATACAATACTACAAGTAGAATTCCCCGCACCCTAAAAACTACAGCCTCTGACAGCTTATACAGCTTCACCGTGGCTTGGGGGCAACTACCGCACCACTCACCTCCCCGAGCTTTATAGGGGAATCGCTGCAGCACCGCCGCCACCGTACAGTACCGTTTGCGATCATATGATGTTACATGCCATAGAGTCAGTTGAAAGTGTTCAAATGAGTGATGCTATAATAATAAATACTAGCGGTCACCCAATGATCGAAAATCGACCAGCGACTTTTTAATCATAGAATATTTTCTGTTTGACATTTGCAGTATGAACCTAAATTATATCACTTGCTGTCATTTTTCATTGAGTGACAGTATCAATATTTTGGAGGGTCTTAGTTTAATGGCACTGGCAGGGTTAGGATTCACAGTATTAATTAATTTAATTTAATAAGTATATTAGTAACAGTTATTATAGATAAATTTTAGCTTTTTGCACTATTTCTCCGTATAAACTTTAACCATGCCAACTCTCACAGTATTTCGTGAACGCAATTCGCTTAAAAGGTGTACAAAGTTATTGCTTCATGTATTAATATAATAATGATTACAATACTTCAAATTTTAGTTTTAAAATCAATAAAACAATCAATTGCCATTCAAATTCTAAAAGGGCTTAGGGTATTATACTTTAGGGAAATATGGTTTACTAAATTTACATAGGTACACCAAAAGCTTTCAGTGAATAATTCGTTTTTACGAATTCTGATTCATTCTATTTTCTTTCAATTCCACAATAAAATGTATTTGTTTGTTTCAAATTATAACAGTGTTTTTTTCATTGCGTGTTATTGCTATGTTGTCTAAAAATCACGTTGAATTAAAACATATGTATAAAGGAAATTAAATCAGCAAATTTGTTTTATATTCAATCACAATAAAGCACGTTTAGGGTCCTTATAGCCTAACGTTTAAGCTATTGCAAGCGATGCTTGAGATTCCAAAATCCATTGATTTAATTATACTTATTCAATAAAAATATAACGATGTTCTGTAAGAAAAAAATAAAAAAAACAATACGAGGTTTTAAATGTGATGACCTCATTATAAATACCCGAAGGAAACTTTGCCAACTGAGTTGAATCGTCGACTTTAAGTTATATACGTATTATACAGTTACGGGCTTGGCTCCCATCACTGCATCGGTGGTAATGGCAGACAGTAGGTAATAGAGTTGTAATAAATTAAAAACATTTTAAATTTTAAGTTGAAAATATGTCGCCAAGCCCTATTAGGTGTATTCCGGCAGCTGCACTTGAGAGCCATTCCTTCACTAGGTTTAGCATGCTACCATCTTGGGTCACATCGTCACTTAAGATCATGTGAGATTGTAGCCATAACGATGAACCTATATTGATAAAAAAGAATGAAATAATTATCTAAAGTTACATTTAGCACATTATTTTTATATACTACACTAGATAATTACATTAGCTGCAAAAAAGAATATTGCTTTCAAAGGTAAATTATGTTAGAGCTGAAATGATTGTTTTCATTATTAGAAAATTTTATATTATTTTTAAAAGTTTTTGTATTAAATACCTATTATAATATGTAATAATCTTAAAGAACTATTATTTCTCATAAGTGATTGAAGATCTGTAATAAACTAATACATTATGGTATACACTTCAAATGGTTTTGTAGATTCAAAATTTTACAATCAAATTTTCTTTAGTGATTTTATAATTTTACTAAATATAATATTACTAGTTTTTGTCAGCGACTTCTTCTGCGTGGACTCCAGAATTGGGTCTTTACTGAGATAAAAAATAACCTATGCGTTAGTCAATAAACTATATGTGCTAAATTTCATCCAAATCCGATCAGCCCTTTTTGCGTGATTGAGCAACAAACATTCAAACGTACATACAAACACAAAGAAAGGTAGCGCATAAAGAAATTTCTTTGGAGATTTTTGTCGTATAAAAGCGCACACTTTCACATTTATAATATTGGAATGATAAAATAAAACAAACTAATTTTACTGGTATAATTGTCTAAAACTTTAGAGACTGTAAGTAACTGAATTAGTAGCGTTTGAAATCGAATGGCTGGGGTGATATCAGTCTATTTATAAATAAACTTGTAACAATAACGAATTACATATACCCACAGAGATCTGTGCATGTACCTAAAAAAACTGAGAATTAATATTATTATTACACAGGAAAAAATGAAATTATAGTATTCTAAATAAATAGAAAAAGTATAATCCGCCAAGAGACGACGAAGTCAAGAATTCAGAAACCCAACAAGAAGTGACACTTTCAGTATGAGGGCTGTGAGTCGTTTATCACATGCATCTGTGTCGTGAGAAAAACTTCCTCCTCTTAACATACTAACTGAATGATATTGCAATTTTCCCCAAACACGACCGGCAAAAAAGGTTCACAAATTGCTTAGTCATAGACTAAACCACAATTATTAGAACTTGGGTCTTGTTTAATACCTCGAAATTTGTATGTATTTTGTTATTGCTGTGGTTATTTAGGTACTGACATATATGATCATATATGTAATGTACGGTGTATGTACAATATACAATGGTATTGTTTAATGGATTGCTGTTAAGATAGGTAAGAAGGTTTTGTCGCTTTCATACCGAGTCTTGAGGAAAAGGGGTCGAGATTTTTTTTAAGATACTGTCTCGACAAAATGACTGTACAGTACATGTACCAGTCTACAAACAATAGCAGCCGTCGGTGAAACGAATTTCATCGGCAGTCGTCGATTTCGTTGCGGCCTGCTGAAATGCCTGTTTACGTTTCATTTGAACATACATACCATCACGCCTGTATTCCCCGAAGGGTTAGGCAGAGGTGTACTAATGTACACCCACAGTTCGTCGAGTATGTTTTTAGGTACCATGTAATAGGGGGCGAGTCTATTGCCATTAATCGGGCACGAAACCAAACTCCGAGCTGCTACTGAGAATTTCATAGGAAAAACCCAATAACACTTTACTTGACCTGGGATTCGAACCCAGGACCTCGCTCATAGCAGTCGCGCTAACGACCACTAGGCTAACGAGGCATTTGAAGGATCCGATATAATGGGAAAGAGGGAAAACGTTAGCGGGGGGTCTTTGTTCGTACCATGATGGGCTCTACCGTGAGGCACTATTTTAAGGAACAACCATATTTATGGATGACGCATAAAACATACTCGTATCATCAATATCAATCATAATCAATACATAGTATTAAAAAAAAAGAGTCGCTATTCGCCTGTCCGGTTGTCCGCTTACTTCTTCTAAACCAAGCAACGGATTTTTATAGGGTTTTCACTGTAATTCAGAGAATTTCTAATGTAAGGTTTGTATACACAATACATTCCAATTAAGTTTTTATATACTAGAGAAAATCCATTGTTTTGTAATAAAGTATTTAGAAATTCGATTTTTGGGCGCTTACATGGCTTACGCTGGCTAAACCTCAAAAGATATATCAAAATGATGTAGTAAAAACGTGTAGTTTTAAAAAAAAGTAAAAGGTCCGGGATAGTATATATCGATATCCTAAATTTGACACACAATAACCATTTTTATCTTCAACATAATAATTAAAAATATTGGGTCATTTACGAAGCTATTTTCTCTAATTCAGAGTTAATCTTTATTCAGTTATATATGTTATTTAACTTGGGAATTAATTAATAAAAATTAAAATTGTCCTTTATATTATCTAATACTATTAAGTGGGCAATTCTTGGTATATGTAATTAATTTTTCGGCAACGATTTGGATGAAATTTTGTATTTACATTATATGCTAAATTCCAAGGTATGTTAGATGTGTATTATTCTAAAGACACCGAGCACGGCTCGGTCACCTAGATATTATCATTGAAATAAATACCGTAGAAGATATCACGTATTCAAAATTACGCGCGACCAAAGAAAACACGTGCAGCAAAACGGTTGGCTGGCACTTCGCATCTATGATAAATTGCGCGTCGCGAGCTAAGCGCACTTTTCATAACTATAAAGTTATGAACTATCAATACTAAAGCGATAGACTCGAAGGGCCACTTGCAAGAAAAAGTTCAATTCTGATTTAGTTTAAGTTTAGTTTAGTGGTGTATGCAAATTTATGCAACTGTCAATCTTAAATCTAGTTTAAGGATTTAAGTATGATTTAAGGTTTTGTTATAAGCCGCCCTAAATCACGCTTTTTTAAACATTATATAAACCACTTTATATCCGTACGAAGCTAGGGCGGGTCGCTAGTGTATAATAAAACATTATTAATATATTAACTAACTAGATCTGCAGACGTTGTTCTGTATTTTCCTGTAGTCAGTAGCTCTACCACAGCGTCATCTATCACGTTCAGGGCTAGTATAAAAACCACCATAAAACACTTAGATCTACAAACTTTTGTAATTGAACTGTAACTTTTTAATTAAAATGGTTTTGAAATGTGTCAATATCACCCAACAACCATCTACGAGTATATATTTACACTTTTAATAGTGTAAACGTTTATTTAACATTTTAAAACATAATTTCAATTTTAAACATGATTTTAATTAAATTATCAAAGAAAGAAATCCTTTGACTGAAGTTACAATAGAATGCCATTAAATTATAGCAACGAGATTATTCTTATAAATTATTATTATTATTAAAAATTCAATTCATGTCTTTCATTTCTGATAGTACAAGGTTAACAACAAATAACCAAGTTGAGACCAAGTTAATAGTGTCCGCTTAATTTATACCTTCTTATAAAATGGATGGGAGAGTTTCCCCGGAGGTTTGGTCAAATTTTATTGAGATAGAGGAAATTGCTTTCCCGAAAATGTAATTACTGACTAAGTGGTCGATAATACTATGAAAAGGAACACATTGTTCGGTAGAAGTGTCGTGTTAAATTAAGTTACCTTAAAATGTAATGAAATGAATTTTGTAGTAAAATCGTAAGTTGTACGAGTTTAAAACCTTTATCAATTGGAAACTACTGAACCAATATTAATGTAGTTTGCAGATATAAGACTGAACTTTGCAAGGCTACAAAAGACTACACTTTTTCGTAGAAGTGACGATAAAGTTACAATTTAAAAAGGGTCTCCTTTTAATCTAGATAAGATACGTAGTTGTGCATAAACTGACATTTGTCTGATTTCCTTGCTTATAAATGCACGTAAGCGTTTAACTGTATCATCGATAATTTTAGGACTATAACATATATTTTACTCATAAAATTATTTATGAAGCAATTTCGTCTTGAATAAAGTTTACATATTGTCTACAAAGTGTCGACATATTATATTCCTTTCAGAGAGATCTAAATTTTGCTAGTCTTGGCTCAAGCGAGTTGGTTTATTTACGATATTGCAGACACTGCGTGGTTTTGTTAACTTCAGACGTATTGAAATTGTTTTTGCTACTTCATTTTATTTGCTTTATTTTTCACTTATATTTATTACACGTATCAATCATCCTAAGCCTCATTTGTCTTTAAAAAGAGCTGTCGTATTTTATAGGATTTAAGTTGGACTTGAAAGAGACTAATAGGTTTCTGTAGTTTTTTTGCAGTTTTTCAGTATTTACTCCAATATGTATTATAAAAAAGTCTAGTAAGTGCCAAACGGACTTAAGCGTCTGGAGTTCTACCTAACAAAACATATTGTTACACTGGTAGGTAAATAAATACAGATTGAAATAAAATAATGTATTCATAAAAAAAGAACATAAGTGGAACAAACTCACTACTATAGATGTTCTCAGTCGCAGTCCTAGTTCCGAGGAAAAGCCTATAGTTTTATAAAATACTCTGTGGTTATACTTACTCTCTCTGTGGTTGTAGTCCTTTTGTTGACTTTTCCCATTTATCGCTTCTTGTATTCGCTTTGACGTTCAAGATATAACTGTCCTCAGTTAGAATCTGTCCTCATTCTAAATGATTAAATCCGATATAAACAAGGGTTGAAAGAGTGATCTTAATTGATTTCCACTTATCGATAACGTTTAAAGGCAGGGTAGAAACTTGGCTGACTATTTTTCGAAATTGCTTTGTTTGTTTACCTAATTGGATCGATAAGGTTTCAATATATGCGTGTTTCCCGTGGTCACGACTACTTATCTCACTTACGGATTTATAGTACTCATTTATAGTTTATAGTGATTTCTCGGCTTTTCCTAATATTTTATAGTGTACGAAAATAGTGTAATGTAGTGTAATTTTTTTTGGTTTCTGTATTTAAAAAAAATGTTTTATTTGATTTAGTTTGTGATTCTTAGAGTTTGCTACCCACAATTGACCGGTTTTTGCTTTAATACTTATTTTATATTTTAGCAGTTATATCTATACTAATAACATAAAAAAGCGGAAAAGTTTTTTCGTTAGTTTGTTTGTTATAAACGCTTATCTCTGGTACTACTAGACGGATTCGAAAAATTATTTTCGTATATGATAGCCAGATTCACGAGGAATGTAGGTATTTAACATTAGGCTACAACTCTCAGCTAGCCTTAAATATTAATAAGTCGGAAGTTGAAGTATTCTCCGAATATTTTATTTTTCTTATTATTGGTTAATGATACGTATACAATGTTAAAAAAATTTTGGTTATTAGTATATCTAAAAAAAGTAAATAGCATATTATGCCTATTTCTTATATATAAGCCACAAAAAGGTATTAGGTTGATTTATGAGCATTGTTTTTATGAATGGCATATTAATCCTTACGAACAAAAGTTTCTTCATTACAAAGCCAATTTTATGCAGTAAAATTGTGCCCTTTATAAGGGGCCATCCATAAATTACGTCACACGTTTGGGAGGTGGGAGGGGGTCGATGAAGTGTGACATTGTGTGACAAGGGGTGGGGAGGGGTCCCAAATTTTGTGACATCACATTTTTTCAAAATATAATATTTTATATCTAAGTACATTAGAACTTCTTTAAGTCTAAAGCCTCCTAAACTCGAAAGAATGTGTTCACTTCCATTCAAGCCCCAAAACCTCCGTTGCACTAAATCTCAACGATCTAGTCAAAATAATGAGAGAAAAAGACGTGCCAGGGAAATTCTTTGTTTGAATGATGACAATGAAGCTTTATGGTTAGATGAAGAAGATATTGACACAATGAATGTTTCTGATGTTAACTGTCCAAATGAGAACGATGTGACTACTATGCCAGTTATAAATAATATAAAGGAATGGGTTCGAAGTCTATGGACTGAAGAGGATTAAGTTTTTATCTTTCATTAAAGTGATTTTTTTATGTTTTGTTAATTTTTATACTTTTGTTTGATTTGATGTCGATTTTATTGAAAAATAATTTAAATGGAAATTAAAATAATTTCCGAACACCGCTGTATTAATTTCATAAATTTCTAATTAAAAAATTGCAAAATATGGGACATCACACTAGGTAGGGGGGGGGGGGGGGTCTCAAAAAATGTGACCAGCTGTTACAAGGACGGGGGAGGGGTCAAAAAATCATGAAATTCGTGTGACGTAATTTATGGATGGCCCCTTATATGTTACTTGGACTCATAGTTTGCGAGATAATGAAAAATTTAAAATAGTGTGTACTTGCGGGAAGTGAGAACAATTATGGTAGGCTATACGGGTGAGTAGGCGGCGCGGTGTTTTTTGAAAAAAAAAAAAAAAAAATTAACACGGGTGAAAACGTGAGGCAAACTGATATAGGAATATATTACAAAGTTTATTTATAATTTTCCAATTGTGTTTACCTTCAATGTAATATAGTGAATGAATGAAACCGATAGTAGGATAACTTTTATTACTTTGCATCGGCGGTTACGTATTGCCCAGTTTGTAGGAATTTCGCTGAGATCCACGATTATCTAAAGAAAGGTCTGGTAATTCTTACGGGACTCCTAACAATCGGACACGCTCGAGGGTTGATTGCTCCCTGAACTCTCACTAATTTTTATAAGTACATTCGGAATGGTTTTTTTAGAATTTCGTGGTTGGTTGGCTTATGACAAAATTGTTTAACTTTTAATTGAAAAATCAAAACAAAACTGCCACTATAATAATTCTAATTGTTTTATACATATATAAAATTTAATATTTGTGCTCGTGCATCGTTCATTCGATTGTGTGAGTTTGTTGGTATTAAAAGAAAGTTTCTGACATAGTAACATAAACTTACAATAGGTACTTCCACAAATGAGTATGTTTTATATAGCAATGGCTGTACTCGCAGATTTTCGCAAGTGAATAAAAATAATTTTTTGTACTGGGATAAAAAATATTCCATAACTTAATCCGGGATATAAGCTATCTATGTGCCAAACATCTAAATCTGTTTACTCGTATTAGTGTGATGGGATAAGAAAAAAACTTACTTTTGAAATTATAATATTATGTTAGAATTTGTTTTATTAAAAGCAATTTTCAAGACTGAACCCAAGCAACCTACTTTTAATCCA
The DNA here is from genome assembly GCA_033032175.1 of Saturnia japonica. Classification (NCBI taxonomy): domain Eukaryota; kingdom Metazoa; phylum Arthropoda; class Insecta; order Lepidoptera; family Saturniidae; genus Saturnia; species Saturnia japonica. The sequence continues at coordinate 11,068,308 of CM065321.1, read as the reverse complement.
GATACGTCACATACTTCCCGCGGCACAACAAAAGCATTTTCACGTGAACGAAACCGCTAGACCAGTTTGTATATCTATTAAAAAATGTTTTGTATTACGCGTTCTACTATTTGTTGATTGATTTGAAGAAATAGTTTAATTTTTTGATACCCAACGGAAATCATTAAAAAAAAAATTGTACCAAAAAAATTCTATGAAAGTTAATTTCGCCCGCAATATTTATATTCTATTCAGAAAATACCTTTATTGCTCGTTTAATATCACGGTTATTACGAGAGGAGTAATCACTGTACGCTCAGTAGAATAAGATACCTATTCATATTTTTTATTATAAAAATAGGCAAATTGCGAAATATTATATCAATAAAAATCTTTGTTGCCTGATTCTACATTAAATGAAATTTAGCTATTAAGGACGGAGTAATTGAAATGAGCATAATAAAAACTTTTGGCATTTGAAAATTTCAATTTTAATAATCTTATAAACACTATTCACAGATAATATTATTTATAATAATGTTCGCGCATTGTTTATCTTATTGAGCTGAAACTCTATATTGTTCTTGTCAGATGCGTGAAAGCTTTTTATATGGGGTGTGATATTAGGAAACCTCATCGTGATACACCCCAGGAAACGTCCGACAACTTTTAGTTGGTAGCTAATATTCTGACCGACGGCACTCCTCCCGGTAACGCTCTGGTTATCAGAAGCGATAAGGGATAGGGCAAAGCTTGATCTGTGGGCAGACGGGGAAGAACTACTTCCTTCCTGCATTTGTCGGGCGGAGGATTAAACCCCGGTAAAAAATTTAAAGTTAGAAAATTTCTTTAAAACCGCTGAATGAGAAAACGTCTTTAAGAAACACCGAGAAAGAAAACCTCGTTAACAAACGTTAAGAACAATTACGGGCGGACTAGTGTCAGAAGAGAGTGTTCAATAGCAGAACCAGAAAGCTTGGCCAGGATCGCCCATACATGGAATATTGTTCACATCTCTGCGATGATCCTTCTCGATGCCCTAGGCAGGTTGCGGCGACGGGCTTTCCGCATTGTGAATGATTGCCGTACCTCCTTCCTATGGTATTGGGACCTTCGTACGAGTCGTGAAAAGGCGTTTGAGCAGGCCGGATTGACATCGACGACTGCCGATTAGTTTTGTATCACCGACGGTTGCCGTTATTTGTGGACTTTACCGTTTTTATCATCAGGTGTTGTACAGTTATTTGACTGAGCTAGTATAAAAAAGGTAGGTCCGAGGGCAGGGCGTGTCACCTATTGTCCTAATTCGGCAAACGTGGAGATAGTTGGGATTATATCGAAGTATCTTCATCAGCTAGCGGTTTTCTTGACCAGCCGCCGGACGCTGTAAGACTCAAGAGGTTTCAAGAGTGTTTTCACATGAAAAAAGACGCAGGCTCTCCAGCTAGTACAAAATAAAAAACTTTTACCTATAATACTGTGTATACTGTAGGTAATATAAAAAAGGTTTGAAACAAGCTAAATTATTTTAAAGAAAATAAAAAACCCAACAGCAACAAAATAACTAAAAACTTTTAAAATATTTTTCCTTATTATTTGAATACTAGACGTTGTACTCAAGTATTACATGGCCTATGTCACTCCCAAAATTAAGACGAACCTAACGACACCTCATAGGCTAAAATCCATCAAGCTGTGTAGGCTACTTAGCATACCAAAGAAATAGACCTACATACATTCGATCGAAAAACATAACCCACCTTTTCGCAGTCGGGTAAAATGGTATCATTCTATTCTCAGCGTTCGATAGACTTGAGTTTGATTAAATCGCTGCAATGGGCCTGAGTTTTCACCTAACTAAAACATCGTGTTGAAACCATAGCATGGTGGTAGAGCATTTTATAATACTCGCTTGACTGACTACCACTCTCGAGTTGGTAATTTGTCACCAAGCACCTAAAGATGTATTTTAACTGCTGCACTTGATAGCCTGTTTCCTCATTAGTCTAAGCATGTTAGCATCTTGAGCCACATCGTCTCTTAATATCAGGTGTGGCCACAACGCTATTTAGTATATTTATAAAAGGCACAGCTACAAAGATCCAACTGAACTTATAGTAACAAAAGGTTAATGTGACATAATATAATTTGCTTCCGATTACAATGCACAATATAAAAAACCAATAACCTATTTAAAAAAATAGGTGTAAGGAATGACGGCAGCATTTACATCTCTACTAAAATCAAGCCAAGAGTGGTCTAGTAGCATCTTAGTTACAATCCTTTTTAATTTAAACACACAATATAACTTGACGTCTAACTGTAATAAATCATTCTTTTAATTCCTAGAAAAACCTGATAACTTAAAAAAAGCTCAAAATATTATTCCTAAAAACTTCTGTTCATCGTCTCAAAGTTGAAGGCGCGACATTAATTCTTTGTTTGACTCTTCGTAAGTTTTAAAAACAAAAGTTCTTTGTTTTTACAAAGGTTTCTGTTTTAATTTTCTTGGAATTTTGAAAATTACCTAAAAGAAAGAAAATGAAGGTTTTAAATCGTTTGAAGACATTTTTGTGACTATATCTAAGTATGTCCTTTTTGCAAATAAAGAAAGTAAGTCTTAAGAGACATAAGAAACCTACAGTAATTTATTTATTTATCGTCGCATCAATGACATATTCACAGAATATTTTAATAATAAATACACCAGAAGTTAAGGACTGTGTGAAGTATCTTTACAGTTAAGCACATCTTATTAAACTATGCTGCAGCACAACTCTAACAAAAACAAATTACAAATATGAAGAAAGCTACAAATCAAATGAAATAGCGAATGATTCTTACAATTTTGAGCGAAAATTCCAGAAAGTGCAATTAAAGACGTAAATATCAACATTATTTTTACTAACATCACTATACAATTCCTTAAGGCGATTCAAAGGTGAACAGATATCCGTTCTGAAATGTGTCTTAGAAAAAGTTTTTTGAAAAGGAAATCTTGGTATCTTCCTAGGAACATTTAGATTTAATTCTTGTAATACATAAGGGACTAAAATAACTCCGTTAACAAGCTTATGACAAAAAATATGGTCGAAGATCTTACGTCTATTTTGCAGCGACATAAGATTAAAGTACTTTAAACGAGTTTTATAATCAGTGCGGTAAGGACATTTCTGGTCTTTGCCAGCGAGAAATTTTGTAAACTTGCTTTGAATGCGCTCTAAGCTATCAATAAGGATATTATAATGAGATTCCAAATACTTGTTCCATATTCTAAAATGCTCCTAACCAGGGTTTTATAAAGATATCATATTATTTTTATGCCATGGAATTTATTACATATGCGCTTAACAAACCCACACATTTTTCAGGCTTTAGATATCGTAATACTTAGTAACCAGTAAATTGTAACTTGCTATCTATCTCAATTTCCAAATCTCTAATCTTTGTTTTAGCTTGCAAAGCTTCACTGCCTATGAAATAACTAGAAGGAATAACATTTTTAATTTTTGTATATTTAACGTGTAACACGTTTGCATTTAGTTCCATTTTGTTGTCGGTGCACCAGTCTTCGATACATTTCAAATCTTTTTGAATAAGAATTGAGTCATTTATATTTTTGATTACCTTATACAATTTTAAGTCATCCGAAAATAGTAAACATTTAGTGTGTTTGGTATCAAGTTATATCATTAATAAATATTAAAAATAGTAATGGTCATAAATGGGAACCTTGCGGAACTCCTGATGACGCGCAAAAAGGACCAGAAGTGTATCCTTGCATCATGACCCTTTGAACCCGGTGCTCTAAATAAGATTGCAACCATATTAAAATAAGACCATGAATTCAGAACTGTTTCAATTTTTGTATAAGCATGCTATGGTTAACTTTATCAAAAGCACTACTAAAATCAGTGTACACTGCATCAACCTGAAACCGGGCATCAACTGATTTTGATATGTCATTCAAATAATTTAGTAGGTTTATGACAGTATGTTTGTTCTAACTGAACCCATGTTGATTCTGATTTATAATTTTTTTAGAGTGTGATGCTAATGGTGACAGCATAATGCTTTCAAATATTTTAGAAAATATATTCAAAGTCGATATTATTCGATAATTTTAAATAGTATTTTTTTCCCCTCTTTTAAAAATAGGAACCACATTAACTTCCTTCCATAATGCAGGAAAATTTGATGTTTTAATAGAAATTTCAAAAATAATTTTTAAAGGTAATGTCAAAAAATTTAAGGTTCTCTTAATAAATAGTAAAGGAATGCAATTTGGTCCCGCTCCTTTACTGGCATCAAGCTTCTTTATCGCTTTCAGTATAAGGACTTCACGTTTTGTAATATTGCCTAAAGAATTTTGAGGAAGAATGCATATCTTAGTCATCTCAACGTTATAAGAACAAATAGGATCAGGTAAACCAATGAAAAGTGTTTAGCAAAAGGTTACAAATTTCATAGATTCACCAGTGTTAGCTATATTATTGCCTAGTTTCATTTCAGTAGGTATATCAGAAACTCCCTTTCTACTACTACTAGCTTTTATAAATGACCAAAACTTTTTCAAATTAAAAGGCAAGCACTTCTCTATACTTTCAACACACTTATCATAACAACATCTGATCACCCGTTGAATACGCTTATTCAACAGCTTGGTTTCTATAAATAAGATCTCGCGGGATTTTAATAGCGTTTGTACTTTAATCTGACCTTATCTTTTTCTGAAATTAATTTAATCAAAGCTCTCGTATACCAATGGGATATTTTCGATTTCGTGGTTTCATCATTGGACTCGTACGTTCTTTATTTCTTTTTTCATATCATTTACTTTTACTTTAGACGAGATCCATATATCTGTAATGGTAAGTATTTGTTATTAGTATTTCCATAACATTATATTATATAATACTTTAGCACTGCCCCATCTTCCAGTTGCTCCCTTGATAGCTGGCGCATCAGCTGCTTCAGAGAAGGACCACACACGGTGACGCTCTAGTAGAGGGTCCTTGGTAGGGGCTACATATTTGTGATTTTGAATTTAAACCTCTGGTCCGAGTGAACGCATGGGATTGCATGGCCGTTCGTAATTTTTAGAAGTATTATTTAAATTTAATTAAAATGTTAATATTTTTAATTTTCCTTTTAAATTTTTAATTCTTAAATTTGATTTTTAATTCTTTCTTTATGAAAATACAAGATGTGCCCCATGATTTTTCTTTTCATAAATTTATTCGTCCAACTCTCCACCGCACAGCCGCGCCGCCAACGCACCCGTGTAGCCTATCGTTGTTCTTTCCTTACTTGCCTATAGCTTTTCAGCTTACTTAACTTTCATGTTTACTGCTCCGTTCCTTATTGTCATAACGTAAACTTATATAGCCTTTCACATTAATGGGCAAAGAAATGAAAAAAAAAATCATTCACGTGAAACTTCTTAAAAAGGGAAACACGCATAGCCTAAACTGTGTACAATATCTTTCTCTTTCTCTCTACGTTGTATCTTTCGTCTCTCTCATGAAATGAAAAGTGCCTAAACGTGATGCTTCCTAGAAATTTCACTCTCAATTCTCATGCAATTGTTAAATAGCTGCTTAAAAAGTTTCACTTCAGAAAGAATTTTCAAATCTAACTGGAAGCTTCAGAGACTATCGCGATCACACAACAACAAAAAACGATATCTTGATCTTTGTAATATGAGTTTAGATACTTCCTACTAAATTTTAATACAAAATATATTAGTCTGTTATAATAATGTAATTTCGAAAAGTACCCACTATATCACGCAACTCGCATTAGTTACGCTGAACAGTAGTGTATGCTGAGGTGAGGCTGATAAAATCTCAACTTTGTACTTGTCCTGAATATGCGTTATTTCAGACTCGGATAAATGTACGTGGATCGTGTCTCGAATACGTGACGTCTGTATATCTCTGTTTGACTAAACTACGTGTTTTATGTAGGTAGGTAAGCCTTAATAAGGCGCAACATTTCTTGTTGCTTTCATAGTTATATTTAACTTTACTATGTTAGTTGTTATATTCAGTTATTAGGAGTTTTACATTATCTAATTTCCTATAATTAATAGAGAACATTTTTTTTAATTCAAGCACCTCACTTCTTTTACTATGTATTCCTCCTTAGAAATCTAGTTTTTTTTTGTACAAGCTTATAGCATTTTAAGTAATTAAAATTATCTACTTTTAGAAAACTTTATTGTTGAACAGAATTATTGTAAAAAGTTTTTAAATTAATTTATCAGCGTAATAAATTAATATATTGATATTTGTCAAAAATTATTACAATTTTCATCTATAATACATAATTGTAAAATTTATTGTAATAGTATTAACGTACTTTTTACTGAGTAAAAAAGTAATGGTTTCATATTGGCTACTGTATCAAATGTATAATGTAACACAGAATATAATTGAATTGATAACAACAAAAACGGTCGGAAACCGTGTCAAAAGATGTGGTTTCGAACCCTTCAAACCCGGAAAATGTGAACCGCTACAGAACACTGAAATGTAAAAAAAAAAAAAAACAATTTATTTTATATTTAAGTAAGTACTATTTTTAATTAAATATTTACATGACTAGAAAAGCAAGCACCATCGTTATTTCATTCTGTGACAAATAAATTAACATTTAAATTGTTTTTGCCCTTACATTTGCATTACAAAGAGTTACATAATGGTGCGTATAGTATCCGCACTAGGCGAAGTCAACTGAGTAGATATGTATAAATACGGAGATCAGCACAGAGCTGTGATGCGTTTTAAATTAATAGTTTTAAAAGTAATTAATATTAATTAAATACATCATTAACGCGGCATGACACAAAATATCCATCCATATATCCATTTACCCAGTGCTTAGTAAAGGCCTATTTCCTCTGATCATTTTGATCTTGCGCGGCTGTCATCCAGAGTTTACCTGCCACCCTCGAAATGTCGTCGGAAATAATATATTTGAGACAAGATATACCTTATGGTATATTTACTTTATAATACAAATTAGATGGTAAAGAAGCACACGGCCCGCCTGATGGTAAGCGGTTACCGTAGTTTATGGACGCTTGTAACACCAGAAATTGGAGGAATTTTACCACTCGAAAGAAATTGTCCTATTATTAACTAACGGGGTTACAATTAAAACAAATTTTAAGCACAAAAACTGAATACTTAAGAAATAAATGTGAGCCTTCATGTGAGTCCTTGGGAGACGCAAAACATCTAAGTTTAATCATATTTTTATATTGTAATGTAGTTATATAAAAACTAAATCTGTATCATGGTGAGTGCTCTGAAGAATTGTTCAATCTAATTCCCTCCTCTCCTTTCCACAACAGAACCACACGCGCTGGGCTTCGGAGTCACAGTTTTACAGCATCACGTCACGAACTCAAAAGTTCTCTACGACACTTATCTTTGTCTTACCGTGAAGCTATGGAACCTTCCCCAGGCTAGTGTGTTCTATCTTTCTTATGATATCGGGTACTATAAGCGTAACGTGAAGAGATATTTATGCAGGCCAGCATTACAGCGGCGACTGCCGATGGATTTGCATCTCATAATGGTCGCCGTTATTTGGATTGTGCTGTGCTTACCACCAGGAACAATACCGTCAAAGTGCCGAACTATTATTTAAAAAAAAAACAGATTTTATAATATAAAACAACAATGCTGTATAATTATTTTATTTTAGTGATGTATTTATTCAGATTCACTTAAATTCAATATTGATACATGCTGATACAGCAGCACACACATACAGTAATTAGTTTGTGTACTAGAGAAAGTGCTCAGTAAAAAAGGGCTGCCCAGACGCGACGCTGCCCGAATGGCACGTAGCGACGACCCATTACGAAGCTTTTACTCTCGTTCAAATAAGCCATTAGACATTTCGCATAAAAAATACAATTTATAATACCATACTTTACAGTGGTTTTCGGTTATGGACATGACAGCGTAATAAATAAAGTGACAAGGGTTATCATCTCCTTCAACTTACGTTTCACACGCAAAATTATGTTAATGATGCATTGTTTGTTTACCGAAAAGTTAAAGAACGGCCGAGAATATTCAAATAACTGCGCGAGAAGTTTAATTAAATCTCAAAACAACTAATTGGGTAACAAAATAAAAATGCTTCATTAGGAATTCACGTAGAATTAAAAATATTTTCTGCGTCCTTATTGTATAAACAAACTTGAAAAAAAAAAACAACAATTTTTGTCTTAGTTTACAAATATTTTTAATTAGTCTTCCGTATTTTTTTTTGATCCTCTACACAAAAAGCGACTTTATGTGTGAAGATAATTAGTTTTCTTTATATTTCCCAAAATTTAAATAATACTTGCGTAACATTCATAGATTTATATACACGCGTACACAATAGTGATAATAAATTCAACGTGACGGATGTCTATGTGTTCACCATCCAATCGTGCTATGATTTAAAAAAAGTCTTTATTATGATATCATAGCTCGGTACGCTATGAATAGTGACACCATATATTTAGTATAGTACATATTATAACCATAGTTAAACATGTCAAATTACACTTTAAATTCTTAGATTTTGTAAAAATAAGCTGGATTTCATTTGGTTAGGACTTACGTAGACCAATATAGGCCGATAACACATGCGAAAATGGTCTCGTATTCCAGCTTGTTCTAACACAAGATAAAACTATACTCTTTCTCTTTCGAGTTGCCGATATAGTTTTATAAACAGAGTGACATCATCTACGGCTATTAAAAGGCGCCTTATCTACGAGTGAGTTTATCGCAGCGATATTTTCGTCCTGCCAGTTCTTTCTATGACAACCCTATCGTGTTTCCACACGGTGATACTCTTGCGGTGATGCGATAAGTGATATTGATGAGGTAAATGCCAAGGACTCACTGTGCGCCCCTGCGAGACGCGACATACTCACAAAGCGCTCGCCACAAAAAGTGACACACTCTGGCTCAACAAACCACTCCACCCAGCATGCGTCATAGGTCCCTCCAGCTAGCCTTTCCTGATAATTATTATTATTTTTAAATTACATTAATAAAAATAACTGCATATTAACTAGCATACTAGCATAGGCTCCCGAAAATACTACAACCTAATAATTAAGATTTAATTAATTTAAATTAAGATTAAGATTAAGATTAATTATGATTTCGCTCTTGTTTGTTACCGAATTGAGCTCTTTGTAACAAAAGAACTGTGCAACGAGTTATTGCAGATACTGGGCAAGCAGTCGCGACTCGCGACGAGTCGTTGAGGCCACGCAGCGAACCGTCACGAGTTGCGATGACACGCAGGCAAAAGAATAATCGTCTCGTGGAATTCAGTCATCGATAGCAGGGCGGACTCGTGACGATACTCTCGCTCGTGAAGGTAACACCTAACAGTGGCCCAGTGGGACATCGCCTGTAAAGTCCGGACAAGTCCTTCACATAACCAGATTTTTTAAATTTCAGTAAACGATTTACTGTTTTCTTTTTTATATTCATTAATGTTATATACAAGTTGTACAACATATATTATACACATTATTATACAACATATTATAAAACACCGGCCTTCACTGCAGACACATGAATTATGGTGAAACAGTATGTGTTATTTTAACATAACGTTAAAACCATGAAACAATGATAGTGTTGTGGTAGCATGTACTGGATACAGGGTCGAACGATGTGAGGTCGGCTCATTGTAGGTGAGGCAATTGGTGAAGGAATACATCGCGATGAAACCATAGCATAGTTTAAGTAGGTCATTTTGTAATGCCCACCTGGTTATTACCAACCACTCTCAAGTTGACAATTTGTCGCCAAGTCTATATATGTGTTACGACAGTAGCACTTATTAGCCGGTCATCCTACTAGGTATAGCGATTTCCCATCTTGGACACATTGCCCATTGCACATTGATTAACATCAGGTAAGATTGTGACCAAATGCAAAAAAAATTAACAAATAAAATAAAAAATTACAAAATTGCAACAAAATAAATCAGAATTCATTTTAGGGTTAACTGAGGAAGTATTAATAAAAATACAATAAAATTATAAATTCTTTGTTTATTTAATTATATGTTCATCATTATTACGCGCCAATTATCTAATATAAAACCGCGTATCTAAATAATAATACATGCTTCATTTGATTAATTGTATGATATTTACATAATCCTCGCCTAAAACTAAATAACGCTTATTAAATAATACATTAATTTAATTGTTATTATTTGTTGTTTTTAACAAATAAAACAAAATAACAATTTAAAAATCTGCAAAATTAAGAAAAACAGAATTTGTATGAACGTATATTTTTATTACCCTTATATTTTTATAAACTATTATTTATTTCATGCCTATTATCTTTTCATTAAATTCTTGGTGGTTTTTCTTTTTCTTTTACAGTCGAAAAGATTTCGGTGTACATAATTACATTACGTTTTAGCTTTGAGTTCCGAAATAATCAAAATAAAAGTTTATGGTAATAAGGTATTTAGGTAATAAGCATATAAAATTTTACTTTCTATTATATAATCCCGGATGAGTTCTTTATTTTATCACCATGAAATCAGTTTAAACAAAACCTTTAGAGAAATTGATAAGACAACCCGCAAACGACACAATTGTATAATACAGTGCCAACTCACAGATCTGTTCTTTTTAGGCAAATTATGCATCCCTTTCGATTGAAAATTGACGGTATCTAACCTTAAATAAATTTGTGATGAAACTGATTGTATGAGTTTGCCTCTAATTGAAGTAAACCAACTCGTAACAAGATTTAACATTGCAAAGTAATACACACTTACTATTTACTAAAAATCATTCATCAGATGGACGCTCAAATCAAAATGTAACATAAAAACATTATGATAGAAGCAATTTTTTTACCGTATACGGATATGGCGTCGATCGAAGTGAGTTAGAATCCTTGCAATGAGCCTGAGCTTTGGGTGAAGGAAAACATCGTTAAGAAACCATATGACGATAGTTCCTAATGCTCAACTGGTTAACTATAGGGTTGTGCTGTTGGGATAAGGGTTGTCAGGTTATAGGATGGATCATTATGTGAATGATAGTGATGTCTGGAAAGTGGCTCCCTCTCTGTACATCCATTAAATTATTATTATTGTACCTGATAAATTAATATTTGTACAGTTGAAAAAAAAACCGATAGAGTTTCTCACCGGTTCTTCTCGATGTCCGGCAATAGTGTTTTGATGTTCATATGTGCCTTCTTTGAATAAAGATAATTTTGGTTTTGATTTTTGATACCACACTCAAATTAAAAACCTGTCACATAGTACGTAATAGGTGTGCCCTGGCAGCTGCAATTGATAACCAGTTCCCATACTATGTTTAGCGTGTTTAACATCTTGAGCCACATCGTCATTTAGTATCAGGCGATCTTCTGATCAAAAGTTTAAAACCTATAAGAAATAAAAAAAAAATGGACTGCCAACCGCCATTAGTTTACAAATACAAGAATATGAATATAATGAAATAAAAAAACTTACGTTTTCATTAAAATAATAAAATTGTAAAGAGCAACGACTAAATGGAATTAAAAACAATTTTGCGACAGCTGCGAAGAAAACTTAAGAACTAAGTTTACAAGAAAACCTCGTTTGCGTTCTATCTTAAGCCTAGTATTTACATTTTCTTTTATACATTTTTGATATGCTTTAGACTATATTTGAAGTATACTTTTAACATATATTACGTATGCGATGTTTGTTTAATTATATTTTAGAAATCGATCAATCAAAATCGATAAATGACTATTTGCCTGAAATCAGTGAAAGCCCTTATGTAAGTTAGGTAGATAAGGAAAATTGTTTGAATAAACCAATACACTAATTGGATACAATCTGTTCTTCTTTAGTATTTAATATGTAATTCTTGTTTAATAAATATAAAAAAAGAACTTGGCTCGAATATACAATGAAATAAGCAATACTTAAAAAATCTCATGCCATTCAGATAGGAAACTTAAAATTCAAAGAGGAACGGGTAAATAAATTTGGAGAATATTTTTTTTATTTATTCGAAATAAAATAATATGTGATCTGGTAGGAAAAAGTCAAAGGTATCCAAGTTTATCTAGATAGATACTTTTTTTTTTTCAAGAAACCAAAGCAAGGTTCTGTTGCACGGATAACAAATATAACAAATTTTGAAGGTAAAACTGGTAATTAAATTATATCCTAACACAATGATTACAATTAAACAAAAAAAAAAATGTTAAATAATTTTTAAAAATGGAATTCTCAGTTCTTGTGTTTAAAACACAACCTTATTATAATAAGCTATATCATCTAAACACAGTAAATTTCTAATAGGAATTAATTTGCTTTGTTAGGTACTAAGAAAAATTTACAAATATTATTTTATGATGAAATTACTATTGACTAAGTTAAACAAATTGCGTCGCTTTAAAGGCCAGCACGCAAATCGAAGAAGGAACTGTTGAAAAAAAAAACGAATTAATTTATTGAAATATGAGCAGGTACATTCTCAGGAATAAAGTATAATACAAAGTTTTTCATACCAAAGCAAATTCACTTCCTTATATTATTATTTTAAATCTCAGTTATTTTATTTTATTTTTTTAGCACTAACTTATTTACAATTTTTAACGATTTTACATAACCTTATTACTAGTTTCTTTAAATGAATGCATACATTTAAATTATTAACAATTAAATTAAATTGATGATCAAATATTTTTTATCTAAAGTAATGGTTTGTATTTATTTTACTTGGTAAAATAGCCAAAATATTATAGAGATAGTTCACACAGAGAAGTTCAGAATTATAAATTTGGTAAAAATATTAAATTTACATGTTTTTTTATTAATTAAATGTAAACTATTTGCAAAACATATTCGTCGTTAGATTCTTCATAGAACTTCATTATTTATTTATTGTCTATTTTTTGTTGCTGTAGTTATATCACTATATGTTAAGAATAACAAGAAGTGGAATTTAACTTTTTTACTTCTCTATAAGATACTTTTTAAATAATGTCAACAAAAAAAATTAAAGTATAAATTGACATTTTCAAGGGACTCAAATAACGTATCATCTTGCAGAATACAATACTAAGCGTTCTAAATTCTTTTTCTGCCTACTTATTATTTTATTATGTATAATATTAAGACTATTAATAACTATTTTCAATAAGCAATGCAGAAATGAAATAGTTGCGATGCTTAAGACAGACATGGGTTGACGTTTTGAACCCGAAGATTCAGCTGTAGGAAGCCAGTTGTTGTCTAATACAGACTGCTCGATAACGTTTTGCATTGTATCTAAAAAAGAAAACGTAACATTATAAAAAGTTATCTACTGGTATTATGTATTATCCAATCCTGATCAGTACACGGTAGCGGCCATACCAAGTAACGATATAGCAGCAAAGTAGCACGGATAGACAATGCGAAACGTACTCATATCTTAGTCAGGAGTTTGAAATTTGTAATCTCTTTCTCCAAGGTGTTTTTATGGCAACATTATTTTCCCCTTAATTGTCAATCAAAATTAATAATTCAAACATCATTTTAATCCTCATGTATTGAGTGAATCGAACTTGAAAACACGCATCGACTGCTGTGTTACTTTGCTCAACCGACACAATAATGAAGGGATTTTAAATCGAATCATTACTTGTGAAGAAAAGTGGATACTGTACGATAATCGGAAGCGCTTGTCGCAATGGCTGAACCCTGGAGACCAAGCCAAATCCTGCCCTAAACGAAAATTGACACAGAAAAAGTTACTTGTAAGTGTTTGGTGGACTAGCGCCGGTGTCGTTCACTATAGCTTTCTAAAATCTGGCCAAACGATTACGGCAGATATCTATTGTCAGCAACTACAATCCATCAAGGAAGAACTAGCTGCTAAACAACCGAGATTGGTCAATCGCTCTAGGCCACTGCTGCTTCACGACAACGCAAGACTACACACTGCACAAGAAACAACCACTAAGTTAGATGAGCTAGCTAGCTAGTAATAGATACATATTATATATTGATAACTTTGTTCTATATTAATTTGAGAACAACCTTATCTACCTTGTTATATTGATTTTCTTAATTCAAACTTCAAGCTTATTAATTTTCATACGAGGAGTGTATATATTATAGAATAATTACCAGACCATTTTTAAAAACAAAAAAAAGCAACTTCCAAAAATATGAATGTTTCCCTGGTGTATCTTCGAAGTCGAAGGTCCAATGCCAATAAAAATTAACAATTAACCCTTGAGGTATCTTCTTTCCAACAATAAAAAAAAAAAAAAATATATATATTGTTGTTCATATGTACTGTATGAGTTATTATTATTTTGAACTACTAAGATATCTAACTGAGATATTTTAATAAAAGTAAAGTAAGACTTACCATACGTAGTAACATCGGGCGTAAAGAATTTCTGCTCCGCCGGTTGCAATGGAACAATGTAACCTGTAGAAAATTTAAAATATCAAATAATATTAATATCTCATAATTTTTATATCAAGAGCCTTTATATTCATTCCATTATGACAGGAATGCCAAAATCTGCAAAATTTACAGTAAGGATTTAATAACACATTAGTTATTATTTGACTCCATTTTTATCCTTTTACATCTAGGTTTACATCCAAGCCCAAGAGAAAGAGTATACGTTTTTTTTTAATTGTAGGTTTTTTAAGGGTAGTCGAGACTGTACGTGGTTCGATTGTAGGAGCATCACTGTCACACCTATTTCTGCCGCAAAGTAGCTGGCTCATACTCCGGGTTCTTTTTTATACAACAAAGTTGGCAAATACGCATACGGCTATCGTAAGCTATGGACGCTTGTAATAGTTACTATGTAAGGTACCTGACATTAAGTGACACTGTGACACGAGATGTAAAGGTAATGCGCTGAGCCTAGTGGGAGGACTACTTCTCAAGTGCCAGCAGTTGTCGAACCTATAAGTATTTGGCGACAGATTTTCAACTTGAGGGTGGTAGAGAACCAGACGGACATTAAAAAATAACCTATCATTAGAATCAAAAGATTCAGTGACACGCTTTCAGAGAAAATTCTTGGCAGTGAATAAATACACGCACCGATACCTAAAAAAACAGTAGGTTATTGAGAAAATTAATGTTTTTACAACAGATACAAGCGTTTAAATTAACCATTATTTTAGCCAAAAGGTAAGTGTTAGCTATGCCAAGCTTCATAAATTATGATTTAATTATTTTAAAAAGTTTTCAAAAACACTTTAATAAATATATTTCACTAGTTGGTACCCGCGACTACCTCTATGTATAATAATTATTTTCAGTAGTCTATTTGTTTCTGTAAGGTTTCATCTGATTTCGTAATAATTATTTTTTTAGATGAGGACTAAGTATCTAAATAGTATAATAAAAAAATTACAATATCTATCTATTACTTTTAGAAAATCAGTGATGGGTTTATTATATACCAATATGAATCCAACACATTAACCGTCTCAATAAAATAATTGAAATCATCCTTTATTGACACTAGCCTTGAGGGATGATTTTTTAAATAACGCGAATCACTCTTAATTCTTACCAAAAGCATACATATGCGTTTTTATATTACTACTTTGAGAAATGATGGGTTCTTGACACAAACTTTCATCCTCTATTTCACCCCTTCAACTTTTATTGTCGCAACATAAGGTAGCCTAATGTCTTTCTCGATGGTTTAATATATCCCTATACCGAAATTCATCAAAATTAGTTTAGCGGTTAAGGCATAAAAACGTAACAGACAGACAAACATACGGACAGACAGACAAAATTACTTTCGCATTTATAATATTGTTAAATTGATGTACACAGATTTAGAGTTATATAGCAATACGATTAAAGTAATTTATAGTTCGTTCCCGGCCGGCGGACTAAAAGTCGTCACTCATTTAGCCACACCGCCTTCTCACTTGGCGTCCACTCGATGTCGACGGGTGAGCGCCGCGAGGTCAACGGGTGAACGCAGCATAGCAACATTGCGTGTCAATGAACTGACGAGTAGTTTGTACGTGGTGTCGCGCCGCGCCATCTACACATCATCCTTGCGTTGATCACTCGCGGTCCACTCGCGTGTTTGTCGATACGGTGATGTTAAGGAGTTGACAAGTGAGTGCATGTATATGGAAATCCATACAAATAAATCTAAACTGCACGAGGCGATGCGGTGTTGATAGGTGAGTGACGTCCTTTTACGCTGCTTCGGAACTTTACAGAATACGCCGCGCCGGGCGAACCGTGCTAACAATGCCATTCGCATTATGTCGCTACAAGTCTAAATAAACAAACGTTTCAATATTTTATTAAAAAGCACTCCGAAAAGCTAGATTAGATTAGAACTGTGATTATAATTGTAAGTAACAGAGTCAAATATTCTTTTTCCGCATTTATTTCAATAGTTGTATTTTATGTAAACGATATTAAATTCTAAACGTCAATTTTTAGTCGGCTATCCATAACATATCATACCATCATGCCTGTATCTCCGAAGGGTTAGGCTATTGTTGTACCGTGACGGACCGTGACAATTCGCCGGGTATGTTTTTTTAGGTCCCATGTAATAGGGGGCGAGCCTATTGCCATTAATCGGGCACAAAGCCAAATTCCGAGCTGGTACTGAGAATTTCATAGAAAACCACAATAACACTTTGCTCAACCTGGGAATCAAACCCAGGACCTCGAGCATAGCAGTCGCGCTTAGGAACACTAGGCTAATGAGGCAGTTATTATTGTCATATTCTTTAAAATTGCATAATCAATAGGATACTTTGACGACTTACGAGGTGGTGGCTCCGTTGTTGTTGGCGGTGGGGTCATTGTCGTTGTGGTGGTACTAGTTGATGTTGTTGTCGTCGTTGTTGTTGTTGTAGTTGTAGTTGTTGTAATCTTTATTTCTGAACCAATATATACTATAATTTATAACCTACTCACATAATCCATATACATTTAATATTACGCCACTCATTGTGCGTATCGTATCGTATACGATATAAAACTATTTAAAAATAGAACAATTTTAATTTTTTTTCTCAGCTTTGCAACATCTCTGTAATTAATCTTTATCGAATAAATTCTAAAAACTTTTGTAACAAACAATATGAATTTATTTAACGATGTTTTGAGAGAAATTTAAATAAGCATTATTGCATGTCAGTGCTGATTATTAAATTTAGTAAGGATAAATGCCTACGTATTGTTTACTAAAATCGATATTAGACTGTATTTTATAATTGTCTTATACATTAAATTTTAATTTGTGTTCTTCATTTCTATTAATAATACTAAGTTACGAATTCTTGTCAACACTTTGAGATTTCTTGATTAGACTGAGGCCTTTTAGGAAATCTCTGTATACTAATACTATCCTTTGTTACTTTTACCTATAAAAATATTTTAAATTATTATAGTCCGTGGATATTACAAGTTTGACGATTGAGGTTCACTTTGGTCACAAACGGTTCAATGGATTAGTTCAATCATCAATTAGTATAATTTTTTTTTAATATTTACTATCTTACCATAGAGCCTAAGTGTCCCTTCAGCTTTTCCCATCGTGTTCGTCGATACACAGGTGTATGTCCCAGAATCTTCAGAACTGAATTCAGTTATTTCTAATATCATCCGAAGTTGGTACTGGGAGATTCTGCCTTCGGTTATTTCATGCTTGCCACTAATAAAGATAAATTGTATAATGCTTAATATATCTATAGTAATATTATTAAGTTTGTTAGAATACATTGTTAAACTCTGGAACAAGCAGTCGGATTAAAAAAAATTTCTACATTTGAGAGCCTATTTCATAATTTATTTATCTAAGGGGAACACGCAGATTATTTTATTAATCTTAAATAAACTTCCTTATACATCAATTAAATTTCGACACAAATTATTTTAATTATACCAGATATACCGTATTAGATTTTAATACAGAACTAGCAATAATAATATATTTACTAGATATAAATATGTACTATTAAAAAGGAAGAGCTTGTGTAGGCACCGTGGATGCGCCCCCGCTCCGCAATGCTCTGTGTACACGGGCCGCCACTGCGTCGCCGCCGCAAAATTTGCCATATCACATACATTTTTAGAAATGCGGTGTGTTAGCGTTGCGACCGCGGTACCAACGGCAACTACACGGGTGCGTTGGCAACAGCGGCGGCGTGGAGGAGTTGATCGATTTAACACGGATGAAACCGTGGTCCACAGCTATTATAGTTCTACTATAATATGTATTGTAACAGTTAATCGATTAGCTAAAATACTCGATGCCCACTAGGATATAATACGTGGTGATACGTATTAAGCCTTGCTGAGAATTTTTTTGTTATATTTTTATTGTATTTGCCTTAGTTTAGTATTCCTTATATTTTTATTTCTAGTACTTAATTCACTGAATAGAGGTATAGAATTAATTATCTTTTAAAATATTTATGTTCATATAAAAACTTGATTATTTATTTTTGTGCTAATTATTATAACAATTGTGTCCAACTGGATCACGACCACTATACAGCAGGCGTAACACCCGTATATGAAAGAATGAAAAATGAAAAAAATACAAGAGACTATATTGGGTTCATCCAATTATACATCAAAAACATGAGCGCACAGAACACATTACAACATAGAGTGCGTCGTGTGCAGCGTAGACAAGATTTTTTCTTGGTCAGCGCCGGAGCAATGTACACGGTTCTTGTGTAGAAACGAAATGAATTCTTGCGTAGACCCAGCGACTTTTCGTAGCGTGTAGAAGTAGCCTTAGGCGTGTCGCGTTCCGAGATCAGCCGGTGTGTACCCAGTAATCAAACTGGTTGATAGAGATTTGTACTTAACTGGCTCATGACTACCATGCACGTTAGGATAAACCCGTCAAAGAGTATCTTTTTTGGAATTTGCCGGTTTATATCTAGCTGCCGAGAGGCTTGTTGACCGTAATAACAATGGCGTCCGTCGATGAATTACCGACCTCTCGGTGGCTGCTAATGTTTCTGTATTATATATACTCTGTTTACTAACAGGCACAGTGTTGTTACTTTGCCGTACTATAATTTGAAGAAATAAACAACATTCATTATATCAGCTCTGAACTTTAAAACAGTTTATCAAAACTATGGTAATCTACAATGTTTTTCCAAATAGAGCCCTTTATCAGTTTATTATTCCACTAAAAAATCTCGCATAATTACAGCACTCAAAGGCTTAAGGTTTTTTTTCTCAAGTTTGTTTTTATAATAAAGAATATATTGAAAAATATTGCCAATAAACAAATGTTTTATGATGCACGGCGATTCATTTTATATCTGGATAAACACAATATATTATATTTGAAGTCAGAATTTCTATTTAAAGCTTCGAGAATCATTAAAAACTGTAGAAACTAGGATAGCGTAAACATTCAAAATACCAGTCAAATGCAGACAGAAATAATACTGTTACGATTTATTAACTAACTTTACTTTCAACGACGCCTCATAAACATCTAATGGGGCCAAGATTAGGTAAATATCATCGTTAAATAAAAGAAAAGTAGACTTAGCGATCTTAATAGCACAGTTCATTTAACATAAATACATTTGAAATACTTTTGAGATTTGAAATTTTTGTTGATTTACGACAAGTATTTTTATTTATTTAATAAGTGGTACTAGCTGTGTCCCACGGTTTCATTCGTGTTAAATTTATTCGAGCAACTTACATCGCGCCGCCGCAAACAACCTTCTTTTAGCCTTTCGCTTTTCTCGCTTCCCGTACTTGGCCACAGCTTCCCAGACAGACTTTTTATATAACTCAGGTGGCAAACAATTATACGGTACACGTGATGGTAAGCGGCTACCATAGCCTATGGACGCTTGTAATACTATAGGTATCAAATTAGCGCATTATCGAACTTAAACCCTCATACCCCAAGGAGCTCTGGAAACCCTTATCACCGCAGGAACACAATATAAGGTTACTTAGATGCGATCTTTTACAGGAAGAAGAAATTCCACCAGGCGGCCTGCCCCAAGAAAAGAGATATCCCTAAAGAAATTTCTCGTGAAGTTATATAGCTTACAAACTTCCTCAATATACAGGCTATAAAATGTAAAAAGAATTTTTCAAATCTTACTGGTAGTTCCAGAGATTACCCTCCACAATATACAAACTCACAAAAATTGTCATTTTTCTTTATAATATTAGTGTAGACAGTAGGTATAGATTGAGAAAACGTAAACCAGTTCATACTATTTAGATTCTAAAATCATCTGTAAAATAATTTTGCGTGAGAGACAAAAATGTTGTCGACTTACCCGGACAAGATCATTTCTTCACCTCCCTTGAGCCAATAATTGATGGCGTGAGGAAAAGCCTCTACAAAACATTCCAACTTAGTTTGTGATCCAGTTGGCACACCGATAACTTTCGTGGCCACCAGTATCGAAGGCGAGACTGTAATAAAATTATTATTTACGAAAATCCTTACAATATAATAATTATACAACAGTTACCTAGTAATAATATAATCTATATTAATCCCATTGCTGGGCAAAGAGCCAAGACATTGGCTTAATATATGAACGGATTTGGTATTTAAATATACGTATATGGGCTCTAGACTAAAATCATAAGGTGGAAATTTTAACATAAGCCTGTTAATTAGTTAATTTTACTTGAAGATAAGTGGTTTATTTTATGGGTTTGTTATAATTCTTAATCTGGTAATTAGGTAATTAAAACTTACAATTAACACTAAGCATGATGCGCTTGCTGACAGATGGTGGTACGTCGTTGGAGGCGATGCATAGGTATGCTCCCATCTGCCGTCGTTCCACCTTTGTTAAGTTCAAGTTTGGCCCCATGAACAAGTCCACTATACATAAAAGTGTTGAGTCAGACTCGAAATAAAGTTTGGAAATCAATAAAAAAAAGTTATTTTTGAAGATTCTAGAGTCATTGGGAAAATAGCTCATATTACTGAAAAACACGGAAATAATGAATGTGATGTTAGTGAAAATGATTTTGCAAAAGTTTCTACAGATGGAAAAAAAACGAGATTCAAGCCGGCAGGTGACAAAGAGAAATTAGAATAATGGCAAACTCTACAAAGAGCCATCTCGTGACGCTGGCGTCGTAAATCGGAACTGTCAGGAACATTTATAAAAAAAACCACTGGATCTCCAATTTCGTCCACTGTTACAAACAATTATCTAATGAATATTCATATCGAGTTTACAGAATTTAGTCAAAAGTATATTAATTATGCAATAAAAAAGTTATACAGTTTTATAAAGTGTATAATTCCTTTTGACGTGGATCACCGCGTTTTAAGATTCACAGCACTTAAATAGTTAATTTTTGATGACTCAATAGCCATACGCATCTGTTGCAAAACTTTGTTCAGTAATGTCTTTAGTGAAGTATGAAAACTAATTTATTTACAAAGGCTTTTATAAACCTTGAATAATGTTCGAATAAGTATTATCATTTGTCACTGCGTACTTTGAAAATTACAATTAGATCAATCTCTTGTAAAATTGTTCGAAGCTAACAAGCTAAAGTCACTGAGTTAAGAGTGAGCCATATATTATGTTGTTGTGAGGTGTTCGTGAAGTGGAGTATATGGTGTAAGATATGCCCTTCAGAAAGACCACGGATAGTATGGTATGATAATATAAAATAGCAGGGAAATTGGAATGGGTAGATACAGATGAAATAAGATAGAAAGGAATAACAGAGATAAAAAGAGGCCTACGCCGTAATATTAGCGGCAACTTTATAAAAGAAGAAGAAATTAAATTAGACTATCATAGTGATCGAAAACAAAGGTTGGCGGCATTTGAAATGTGATGTTGGAGGAGGATGAAGAATATAAGTTGGAATGAAAGGATTGCCAATGAAGAAGTGTTAATAATAGTTGACAAGGAAAGACAGTTGTTGAGAAACATATATAACTGAAAAGAAAATATGATTGGATACTTGTTACGGTATGAAAAGTTGGATAAAGTGGGATAGGCAACAGTGGCAACAGCTCCATTGAAAAGAGTTAAGCACTTAAATTAAAAAAGGATCATCGTGATAAAACCATGAACCATATACCCACTAATCTTCTAGTGAAGTGAAGAAGAAAACAATTTATTTTATTGGATACCATTATAATTTGTCATTATAAGGATTCATTTTGTATATAGGAGAGTATGTTTTTGTATATCCAACGTTTTACCATTTACAACCAAATTAATTCAAGAATCACGCCAATCAGGTTTAATGAATTAGATAACCAGTAAAACGTTAAAAGCTAGTTTTATGTTACGGTAAGATATGTTTGCAGGTGTTACAAGTAGTATAACTTTAATATCTTAGCTTGATTTACATAATTTCCATTTTATCATTACGGTCGCAAGTTGAAATTGGACCACATTTCGAGACAAGGGTCGTAAAGCCCTTCTAGAGCCGACAAGCGTAGTGTCTGGGCTGATTTATCTTAAAACATTAACGGTAAAATACCTTAACATTTCATGTTCGTATCTTTATAACATTTTTTCCCCCATAAATATTTTATATAATTAATTATATTTTTAAAGCTTTACCCTATTACATATATTATATTTTTCACATTTTTTTGAAAATATACTTCGTCTTAGAAAAAAAACCCTATTATTATTTCGACTTCATTAATATAATTTCCATGCTTATACTCCTAGAGCCTTTACGGATAGAAATATCATGATTTACCTAGTAATATTATATGATGTGGTATATAGTAATTAAATAGGTATTGGCTAAAAGTATACATATATAATAAGTGCCTATGCATTTCTTACCTTTACGAAGCTCCCCAGCTTCATTCCTTAATTGTATGTTGCTGCCATCTTCCCTTCGCCAAAGAATACGAGGTAGTGGTCTTCCTTTAGCCTTGCAAGACAAATTCGCGTCATGACCTTCGCGTGCGATCAGGTCACCGCTTGTTCCTTCATCCACAATATTTGGAGGTACTAAACAAAGTAATAATATACCATGATTTTCAACGTTTGTCTCACTTGAGTTTCCAGAGAATAAAAACCAATCAAATGGATTTTTCCCATGGATTATGGAAATGGAATTGAATATTATATAAAATAAAGAATGTAAATAAGTAGCTAAAAAGGTGATTTATGTACATGTCAGCTGATATTCGTGGTTGAGAGAATAAATTAATTCCCAGCGGAAAATAATTTTCACTTATACGCTTTTTCTTCGTTCATTGGCTGTTTTGAATAAATATTCAGCGGTAGCTTTTTAATAAAATGTATTTTATGCGCACTGAAGATAAAGCTTTCACTTGACGTCAAAATCATTTATAAGATTTGTTTGATTAAAAAAATTCATACAAAAACATTATTGTTTGTAATACGTAGCGAGATGCGCAGAGAGGCGGTACTTAGTAACAGTGTTTATTGTAGTTGAATTATTAATTGAGGTCTTGACTATTCACTAGTGAGAAAGTCTTAATACCAGTCGTTGCCTGCTTACAAGATGCGCGCAGTCAAAGATCACACCCGTTAGTCGTTACTATCGAGCCCAGCCAAAAGTGCGGGGCAATAATTAGTCAACTAAGTTATTAGTACGAATTACATATACACATCGACAAGTTTCTCCGACTTAAATAGTATCTAAGTATATACAATTAATTAAATTGAAGTGTTTGTTTATAATGTCAAAATAACAATATTAATTAATATACCTCCCTTATACACTTAGAATCCAAAATTTTACGAAGAAAACCTGTTGTAATTCTTCACTTACTAGGGTCTGAAAAATAGCATTTTTATTACCTAGTTACTCATCAAAAACCTAGACCACTTCTAGAAGACTCAGAAACTTGAAATTTGGCATCAAGATAGATCATTAAGCATATACGACGACATATTAGCACGATTTGCAGTTTTTCGAAAGTGTTTAATGATATTCCAACAAAAACATAAATGACAATATGATGCCAAGTTTTGTAGAACGGTGATCGGGTTAATCGTTGTCACCGGTAAGAGCTGATATCTATCGGGTGCCAAGTTCCATAGCAGTTCCATTGATTAAAGGTGTTAGAATGTACGTTCTTCAATTCATTTAGAAAACAATTTGTTACTTTCTTTGATATTGGATTTCTATCTTGGCACCTCTTAATTGGAAATTAACGTAAATATTTTTTGACGCTAGCACTGGAATGATACTGAATTGTTATTCCTAAGTTTGAAATAGCTGCACAACAACAATTCGATAGACGATTTGAAATAAAAATAAATCAAACCTCCAAATTCTACTATCAATTCGGCGTTCACGGACAAATGTTCGGTCGGTAAATCACCGCTAGCGTTTCCGAACGAAACAGCCGCGCCGCCGATGCAATCCTAAATGGACGTGAGAGCACGTGCTTGTTTAAAGTACGTGCCGTTTGGAGCTGGCACCGACACTTTGGGGACCCCTCAAGCATATTTTTTATGTCTACGTAGCCTTAATTCACGTTTATAATGATTTTGATATTATTCAAACTTTCAGTTTAAGTATCCTAAAATCGACTTTAGCGCTGCACAAATGGAGATACTTTGTGTTTTGTGTCGGAAACGTCATACAAGCTACAATCAATCAACGTACATTTGTTTCTCTCGTATTATTTTTTCTCAAATATTTTTAATGTACAGATTTCGACTCTTCACTACTTTATTACAAGTAGGTACCTACATATTTATTTAATAGAAAGGCAATAAAATCGTTGTAGCAAATAAATATATTCCTAAAAGAACATGCGTTAACTGTAACGACTGTTTACAGAGAAAATATCTTATCATTTATTTTATAGCTTCGTGGTTTAAGAGAAATGTTTGGGTAACGTATAGCTGTTGTTTTGAAGACGGGGATCATAATGGTCTAACAAACGCCATTTCCTCTCTCGTATTCGCCTCAGATGTTGTTTTTCTGAGTCAAGATTCGAACCTCAGTAATGATAGACAAACGGGGTGAATGTTCTGGAAAAATCTTGGAAGGATGGATTGACGTAATGAAATATTATATATCTATCTTAAAGGTTTGTTCTATGTTATAAGTACTGTATGCTAATTAAAACTGTTGTCCTATAACTAGATTTCCAATATTATATCAGATTATTAAATAATTGCATAAATACCAATTAATACTATAAAGCTTTTTTTTTTCAACTGTTCCGCTTTGTTATATTAGTATAGATTCTATATTTTATACTATTCTACAAGGTGTCCAGAAAGGGTATCGGGTATTTGTAAGTTCAATGTAACAAAAATTATTTGTATGCAATAAAAAAGTTTATTGTTTATTATTAGCATATGAATTGGAGAATTATTTGGAAAAGATGATGTTATCCAAATGATGACCGTTACGTTGCTGGCACTCTTCTAAACGGAAACGAAGATTGGCGATAACACGTTGACACATAGCTATCGATATTGCTGCCATTTCTGACCTGATGTTTTGCTTTAACTGGCTTAGATTCGTCGGATTGTTTTGATAAACCTTACTTTTAAGTATCCCCATGCAAAATAGTCAAGCGGGCTAAGGTCGGGGCTTCTGGGAGGCCAGTTGATGTTACCCCTTTGCGAAATGACTTTATTAGGGAATAATTCGTTAACAACTTCCATTGAGTCATTTGAGGTATGGCAAGTGGCCCCATCTTGCTAGAACCACGTTCTTGAGTTGAAATCTGCAAACTCCTGCAACTCTGGGACCAAAAAATTTCGCAACATATCGCAATAACGGTCACTATTCACATTAATTGCTCGGCCTCATTGATCTTCATGAAAATAAGGACCAATTATGCCTTTAGCAGACATAGCGGCCCAAACAACGGCCTTTGGGCTATGCTGGGGTCGTTCATGCTTTCGTCTCGGATTCTCCACTGCCCAGTACCGACAATTCTGCTTATTAACATGACCATTCAGGTGAAAATTTGCTTCGTCACTGAACAGTATGTTGTTAAAGTTGTTAAATCGCTGCAGCATTTCGTTCGCAAAATTCAGTCGATTAGCATAGTCCGTATCCTTCAATTCTTGAACCAAGTAAGTTTTTCTTTAAAATCGAATGTAAAGATGATTTTTTGATGTTCAACGCTTGGCTTCGCTTTCGGATGGATAAAGACGGATTTTGACGAACCGACGCCTCAACTTCTTCAATTGTTTCTTCATCGCGAACTGAACGAGGACGACCAGAGTTTTGAATTTTAACTGTCGCACCTGTATTCTCGAACATCCTGATCCATTTCCTAATGCTATCGTCACTTGGCGCGTGGCATGTACGATATTCTGCACGATAGAGACGTTGAGCAGTCACTATTGAATCACCATTACGATAATACGCTCGTACGCAAAATGCGCGATGCGTCCCCGAGTACTGTTCCATCGTGACTAAAACTCCACAAAATGGCGGACGCCACGAATCCCTGCCCGCACCCTTTAGACGCCCCGTTTCGAATATGGCGCGAAAACAAATACCCGATACCCTTTCTGGACACCTTGTATAAAGCTTAGATCTATAGGTAAATTTTGTACACTGGTGGTATATGACATTCGTGTATCGATGGGCTATAAGAATTGTCAATAATATGAGTAAATAGTTACTGCGTAGGTAATAAACGCGTGTAGAGCCGCAAGGCACCGCTAGTTAATTATATTACTCTTGAAAGTAATCCTATGTGGTACAATCATAATACCAGTAGACAGGAGAAAAGAAATATAAATTGAATATTTCAATAGTTTGAAAGATGGTTATTGTACACAAATATCAAGAAACATTTAATTTAATTTTACATTGCATTGTGTTAGGATTTGCCTTTGTTATTAAATTCAAATAAGAAAGTGAATTTGTGAGACTTTTATAGTTGAAAACGAAACTAGTAATTTGTCTCAAAGTTATTATTTCCAATCAAGAAAACCAGCTAACTGTATCAAACTAGATTGTAAGTTATATTGTATAAATAACTCGTCGATTTCTTTCTATTATTTGTGGGCGTTTATGGCTCCCTGAAATTCATTCTATATATTTATTTATTTTTGTAGAAACGCTATACCTCCCTTCATTCTTCATTAAAGTTAATATTTCAAACATCATTTTAAAGTTTAAAGCCAATAGTTTAAAAATAATAATTTTGTTAACAAAGTATAAAATAACTATATTTAACAAACATAGGAGGCGCCATCTGTTAACAATCTATTTACCTCACAGACAGTTGTTAGATGGTTTACTTTGTGTACGAATAATTCGCACGGATCAGCTAGTGTACGATTAAAATATAAATATATGAATGTTAATATCGAAACAAATTACATCATAGATGAATCGATTGAGTTATAATTCGTAAAAAACTTTACATGGACAAAGAGATTTGTACGATACTCCTTTTTATGATTAGTTACTTTAGTGGTGAGAGATTTAAAAAATATAAGACAATGTATCCTCTTGCTTCTTCTATTTTGTATCTAAAGCGACCAGTATCGTCACTCATCGCCTTTGTCACGATATGACAAACACATAAAATATAAATTCGCAATTTTGCTTTGTATGTGGAATATGCGTAAAATTTAATAATCTGCGACATCGCTTTCGTGTAAATAGATAATGATCAAAAAGAATGGAGTGAAATACAAACTATATAAAAGAGCATGCCCTAAAAAGAACTATTATTCATATTTTAAAAGTCAATTTTAGTTAAGTTATGAGTTGTGAAGGTACAGCCCTTTTGTTGTATATTAACGATTATATTTTTATTACTTCAGAGCATGTAAAAACTTTAATAAAAAAAAAAAAAACAAAAACAAAAACAAACGAAAAAACTAGTCTATATATCAATTTAGCCCAGCCGCATGATACCATTGAGCTATCAATCTACCCACGACATCGTATCATCTATCGACGACCTTTTTTACTTATGTGTATGTACATTTACAACTACCAGAGTTTGACATTTAGATTTTCCAGAATAAGCAGGAATGGCTGTTTTATAATACTGTTTATCCACTAAAAATGCAAGTGATTAACTTGGAAATAAAATTATAGTGTTAGTTTCTTGTCACTATTTGTTAGTTTGGTTATTTGATAGTAGTCAGTTAACTAATTATAGCATCAGTGTTGAGAAAAATATGTAGAAGACAATACCACGGCAACTTATTTATCACCATATTGTGACGTTACTAGCTGACCCGTGCAACTTCGCACATTTAGAATGTAAACAATCTAACAGCTAGCACGTTAGTCCAAGAAATTGTTAATAGATGGCACCTCCTACATGTTTGTTGAACATATTTTTATTAGAAATGCCACCAACAGATTGCATTCTTAATTAAAAAGTTTTAGATAAATTTTTTTAACGAATACATTAATTTTATAATATTTGTCTCTTTTTCGTCAATAGCAGGAAACATAAGCTTTAAAAATGATGTTTCTTCAGATAGTTTTTTTTCGAACTATACTGTTCTGTGTGGAGATTGTTCACTTTTAAATTACTGTTATTGTTCATTTTTTGAGTTACCGCAACACAGAGAGCAACGTAGACGAGTATAATAGGTTATAAGGGCCTGGATAAGATTAAGCCTAAGGAAAATAACAAAGCTAGTCGACTTACTAAAAGGAATTGACCAACAAAAATGGACATGGATGATAAACTGGGAATTGGAGCGGGAGAGTCACGGAATGGTACCCTAGGGACGGCAAGAGAAGACGAGTAAGACAGCCACACGGTGGAAAGACAAAATAAAATTAACAGCAGGACCAAACACGAGAAGGGTCGCCCAAGACAGGCAACAATGGCAACCATTAGAGGTGGCCTTTGCCAATAAGCACACCGAAAACGGACATCGTTTTTAGATTTGTATATTTTTTGAGTTTAAATTGTAAACGTTATTGATGCGGAATAAAAGGCTTTATTAATATTATTATTGTAAAATTTTTATTACTCACCTAAAACATCAACACAGCCTATTTGTTTCTTCATAGTACTAGTGTTGATCTGACACATATAACAACCGCGATCTTCAACTTTCAGTGGACGTATGTGGAGCTGCCAAGACATAGGAGAGTCGTTAGTGACGGCGTAACGAGAGCTGTGCGTCACCAGTCGAGTGTGAAGAGTCAGGATTGTCTGATCGTCAGCACGGATCCAAGCCACCTGGAAGTTATTTTATTATAAGTTTGTTGCGCCAAAATGTTCATAAATACGTTTTACACGTAGTAGGATCGGAATATTCTAGAACATTTTCCTTAAAATAGAGATAAACGGAAACTGGTTTATATTGATCATATCATTTAAAATGTGTACTGTACATAATTAACAACCATAATATAATTGTACCGTTATGTGTATATTACTTAAATAATGTTGCATATCTAGTTAAATTAATGCAAGCCGGGATGACAGCAGCGACCGTAGTTGGATTACGATCTCTCGCTAGTCGCCGTTGTGTTGGGATTGTACTGTGCTTGCCAATAGTACCGTCAGTTTGCCGTGCTACTTCCACCCTTTCCTGTAATTAATAGCTCGACCACAGTACCACCTATCTGATCTTGAGATAACTATGAGCAAAACAAATATATTTTGTGAGCATTAGCTCAATTGGTGAAGTCATTTAGAAGTAACACGAGCACTTCTTTCGTGTCGATGGTTGAGGTCAAAGAGTTATATAGCACGATTATATCAATAAGAGGCCACCTTTTTGCCTCGTACGTGCAAGTGGCAGGACTTAAGGGACTGCCTAGTAAGTGCGACATAATCTGGGTGACGCCACGGTCCTACAAGTTTCCTACACTCTCTGCGTATCCCCATTTGGATAGGTTACACTTACAGAGCGACCCATTTGAGCATGAAAACTGGTCAGAGTTCATCAAACAAGTCGTGGCTGTTAGTGACCAGCGTCAAGATGCTTTCCGGGTAGAGCATAGTGGTTCGGAGGGGGCAGCACAGTCCACCACAGTTCACATCGCTCCTTCCGTGGATTATCTTGTGAAACCACTGTTAATTTTATGAAGTCTTTTTCTGCTTTTATGGCGATTTCTACCAAAATGATAATTAAAGAATCGACCACTAGTCTATGCTCACAAGATTTTTATATTAAAGTTTTGTTTGAAGTTCATATTCCAGATCAACGTTTTTTATTTTTAGTACATAATATTATCTCCACTTTAGTACTTTTTAAAGGAGCAGGATCTCAATTCGATTGCATTTTTGTTTTATGGATGTTCAGGCATAACTTTTGTTGGTAAGGGTATATCTCAAGAGTGGTATAATTTTGATTTCATAGGCATTGGACCTTAGACTTCGAAGATAACCAAAATCATTGAAGTTATTTTTTTTTTGTTAAAAATTACCTTATACTTTTAAAAGAACCAATAGGCATACACATAGAATTGTGATAGATTTTTATTCAGAGAATTATTATTACATTTAAAATAGAGTAACTCAGCTTTGATTGTTGTTAAACATAATAAAATCTCTTCTAATTCGTTTCAGTTTTGAATGTAACTTAAATAAAAATAAAATTATACATTTTTTCTTGATTACATATCTACATATTTATTAAATTATTATATAATGTTTTAAGTAGAATACCTATCTAAATCTGATAAATACGTCACACAAAAAGGTACAAACGAAGTAAAAGAAATCTCCAATCATAATATTTCGACAGAAAAGAAGAAAGTAATTTGAGAAACGTACAAAGTGAATTCTTATTTGAGCGTCAGAAATCAAGTAAATTTACATAACATTTCGCTCTAATGTGGCGTTGTAAAGATGAGGATCGTTAAGAAAAATAATAAGTATTATTTTATTACCTCTCTAATATACTTATTCGGCTCATTTTAATTCAATATTGAGTACAGAATATATATCCTGTTTCGTAAACTGTTCTCAGTTGATAATAATGTGGTTAGATGACATAAACATAATAGAATTTAAATAAATAAATTAAAAGAATATATGTAATAGTACACAAGTAAGAAGTTATACTCCATTGGCGTAACAAAACAAAAACGATCCCAAAAATGTATCCTGTGTGCCAACAACATGATGAAGTTACAATCTTCTACTCCTTCTGTATATATATATGTGTTTTCCCTATGGACTTTAAAACAGCTTGAGTGTAAAGTTTGATAGCGATTGGATCAAAATTCCCTATGAACTCAATATGGCATATCAACACGTGGCCGGGTTTGCTTGTAACAAATAATAAAAATAATCTCTTAAATTATTTTTACTTAATAAAAATAAGTCAGTATAATGAATCTACTTTATTAGTTATCATTGATGACTAACTTCAGCATTTCGTACTACCGTCACACGATGTGCGTACAGCTTTAAATTTTACCTAAACGATCTAAAAAGTATAATTTGAAATAAAAGTATGTAGTTTAAAGAAAAACTAAAAAATCTCGCTATTATCACACACTAAAACATTTCCTGGCTCCATCACCAGACCCTCGTTACCAAGCTCAATCTATTGGACTCGTCAAAACAAATCATATGAGACTAAACTCGAGGAGTTTGCTAGTAGCCACTGAAGAGTTCCACCATCCATCTCCTGGCTCCGTTATCAGATTAGCTTCAAGATAGCAAATTATTGTTTTGTCATCCGAACTGCATATAAATTTTCATTTCGATACGACAATCAGAAGCAGGTTAAAATTGACTTCCAAGATTTGATTACATTGTTTGTTAGTTACAAGTGAAGTTAATAAAAACATGTTAAAAAGAATCGATTACAAAAGCCTCCAACGATGATTTTGAAGCAAAGGTAGCTCTTAGTAATGTCTTCAAACACCGTGTCAGGTGATGTAGGTTCTGAACTGAGCCTGAAAGGAAACATTGTGAGAAAACCTTTACATAGTGGTAGGGTATTTCCTAATGCTTGCTGGCTAGCTACCACGCTCAGGTTAAAAATTTATCGCCTAGTACCGATTGTTATACTCGAGAACCGGCACCACTCTATGCTTAACGTGTTACCTTTTTTATCCTAGCTCGGCAAAATGACTGTACAGTACCTGATGGTATAGTGCGGTACAACCAACAAACAACGACAACCGTCGGTGAAACGAGACTTTTTAAGATCGCGTTTCATGCCCCGCTTGAAGGACCCAATATCATAGTAGAGAGGGAACACGTTAGCTGAGAGACTATTCCACATCTGTATGAAACGGGAATGGTAAGAATTTGCGAATTTCTTTGTTCGTACTGTGATGGGTGCTGCTGGGTGGCTTTAGCTTCGTAGACCAGCCCGCTTGGTTCTGTAGTGAAAGGGAAATGGGATAACGCCTCGGCATCACTCAAAATTAGGTGAGATTGTGGTCAAACGTTAAACATATATAAAATACTAGCTTTCTTTTCTTAACTTAGCTTACTAGGTTTTAATTCTTTTAATTACAAACTTTGCCAACCCTTTCACATTATTATGGATTGAATTTTCAAAATCGCTGAAAAATATGTTTTTTTAATTGTATCGCATAAAATTTATATCATGTTTGATAAATGTGAACCATATTATATCCCGTATAAACTTTCCCACCCCCTTTTATCACATTAAGGGCTGAATTACGAGAAATCCCTTCTTAAACGACGCCTACAAAATAAAGTCAAATCAAGGCAAGGCGATCCTTCTTCTTCAACTTTTTATTTAATTGAAACATGCGATTATACACAATTCTGCCAGTATCACGTGGATAAAATAATTACTTTTCTTGTCTCCAATGTTTAAACAATACCTACTCTAACAAGATGGTGGCCCCCTTGTTAGAACAATTAAGGGAGTTTTTGTGGTGTTTATTATTTATAACCCACTTCACTTGTACACAATAACCAAAGTAGATCCCGAAAAGTGCCACCAATATTACATAATATAATAACAAAAGATATACGTTTATGAATTAAATAAAAGTTCCCAAGTAGGATTAACGTCAGGCAGGCGGTCGCGCGTCCGGTCGTAAAACCTAAGCTAAAACTATTACAGCATGGAAATAAATAGTATAATAAATGAAGATGTGCCGTGCCCTCCCCACCTAGTGTGGGATAAGGGCAAGAAGAAGAAGAGGAATCAAATAAACACTAATATATTAAGATCATGCCAAAAAACCATTCTACTGGGCGAGGATAAGTTAGTCAAGACATTTGGTACCTTTTATAAATGTACACGAAAATAGAATTAAAGTTTCTGTTTGCAATGTCAAAATAACAGCTTTTTAGTAAATGCATATGCACGTATAATTAAAAAGCAATTTTAAAGTTATTTGTGTGTCTGTTTGTTTCGGGTAATCTCCGAAATAGTTGGGTCGATTTTGATGGGACTTTTATTGGCAGATATCTGATTTTTTTATTGCAGAAAAAGAATTAGGGTTACGCGCAAATAAAAAACAATTCGGAGAACAAGGAATTTGGGGTGCTTAAACGGCTTATACTGAGTAAACCATAAGATATAGGTGAAATTAATATAGTTTATATTTGTAGATTTCAAAAAGACCTACATAAAAATCTGAGAGAGCATAATATACCTATCATCTAAGGATCACCCTCAAAAAACATTTTTACTTTTAAAATAAGCGGGAGCAGGTGTAGCAAAATTCGCACATGTGCAATACGTGTGCATCCAATAATATAATATATATATATACAAAACTACCTTACTTAATTAGTAAAGTAAACCAATAAACCAATTACTAGACTATAATTAAAGAACAACACTACTTTTTAATATATTATAAATTTATTTTTCTTATTAACCCTAATGCACGGTTTACTTTCGAAACAATAGTCAGTCTACTAATGAGTAACTTAGCTTTGTTTTCAAAATCTACTTAAAGTTTGAAAAGCTATCAATGAACTCTGCTTTAGCGTCTAGTGGAAAGTGATTCAAAGTATAATATGCAAAACAGCGGATTGTAATTTAAATTATAACCCTCAAATGCCTTTGATGAGTCTTCACTCTTGAGTGTTCGTAACTTTCGCTAAGTCAATAGATATTGAAGAAATAGCTATGCTATTGTTATTGAAGGAGATTATTTCTATTGTCAGCGTTGAAAGATTCTTGATTCTTATGCACATTGATAACTTAAGCATCTCTATGAAGGTTGTTTTATACTAGTTTATAACTCGGCTCCACACGCTTTTATAATTTTTTTTTAGTCCCTGTGCCTCCTTCGCATATCAGAGTAGTAATGGTATGTTATTATATTAATTTTAAATATCTTTTATAGTTTTACTCAGCGTAAGCCATTTAAGCATCCGAATTGGTTCACTATGACCAGTTCCTTTTTTATTTTTTATTTGCGCGGAACCCTAATTCTTTTTCCAAAATATAAGTAGCCTAAGTTACTCCTTAAAACATCAGCTATCTGCCAGTGTAAGTCCTGTCAAAATCGGTCCAACCGTTTCGGAGATTGCCTACCCGGAACAAACAGATAGACAGACAAAAAAAATTTCTGGAGTCATAATTATCGATATCATTTGATATGTATTTAGTAAAAGCTGTTTTTTTTATTACAAACAGACACTTCAATTTTATTAATTGTATAAATTTAGTCTCTGACTTTATATTACACTTCCCTACTTCTTATGATCACTCCTCAGACATTTTCTGTTTCCCTAGGATTCTAAGCATTCTCCATTTTTATTAACTCTTATCCACTCTTGACTCCATTGAGCGCCGAGCTCAGCAGACAAAATGCTCAGTCTAGAACATTGACGTAAGATGTCTTTCCTCTGTGTTTTACAGGATATACATTGGAGAGTGTACACAAGAATTGTACGATGTAATTCCGACGAACGCGCTCCACCACAGGATAACTAGACGTCTTATGGGATTTGCACGAAGCGATCTGTTTATCGTGCGAACAGCTACGGAGTGGAATTCCCGCCTACCTATAACTTCACATTCTTCAAGCGAAGAGTGAATAGCCATCTGAAAAGTGTGAGCAGTAGCTTTTATTTCGACCTGAGATCGATGTCAAGCTCTTGCCTATAAAAAAATGAAAAAAAGCTAAATTATTACAAAGGAAACAAAACTCCCGACTGCAATATAAACAATTGACTACATAAATATTTTTTCTATTTTTGTTTTTTATTTGATTCCTTGATGTTGTACTTAAATATTATATAGCCTTTGTCACTCCGACAATTAAGGCGAATCTAACGACGTCTCATGTGTTAAAAACACATCAAGCCGTTTAGGCAACAGAGCGTGCCAAAGAAATAGACATACGCTCGAAAACATAATCTTCCCTTTTCGCAGTCCGGTAGCAGTATATAAATTATAATCAAGTTGAATGCAATTATTTAGTGTTTACAGCTCGTTTGGCTTACTCTGTAAATCGGCGCAGTATTTTTGATACATTCGCAATTCCGGCATGATTAGGCGAGTGCCTCCGGCTAAATATTCAATACGCAAATTCGTGTAATATTGCGGTGCTTGTGTTTGTTTTTCTTTCGCCTCGCATGAGAATAATTATTCATTATCTATATAGGTATAACAACGCTTCATGTATCATGCAATTTTTCATGGTAGGAAAACGAATAATTTTCTATAACCAGTTAGTACCTAACCTATATACAAACAAGATCACAGATTTATAGGTGACTAGCGGTATGGCCGCGGCTCTACACGCGTTTGTTTACACGCAGTAGTTATTTACATCCCGTAATTTTATTTTTACTCATATTGTTGACAATTCATATGCCGTATCAATTGAGGAATGGTGTGTATTCCCCGAGTACAATTTCATCAAACAAAATTCATTAAATTGGTTGAAAATTATTATTCTATTTTAAGATTTATAATGTTCGTTTTTTTAGCAACAATGGTAAGTATTACGAATTCTTCGCCGTCTACAAAACTTGATCAGAATTGGTTAAGAATTTCCGTTTTTTTTTTTTTAATACTATGTAATATAGACAATTATTATAACCCATAAATTATGTAATTACTTATACTTCCCGTGTACAAAATTTCATCAAAATTGGTCAACAATTAACAAAAAAAAAAAATTATTTAGTTTTTTACACGCTTTCTAAAAGTAATATTGAAAATTCTTATAAGCTATGAATTGACCAATGATATAAGCATACCATGTACAAAATTTCATAAGAATCGGTCAAGCCGTTTAGAGCTAAATCCGGACATACAAACAGACAGGCAGACAAAATAATTTTTAAGGGTATATCCGTGATCAGTATTGTTCATATAATATTCCTTTCGTGACAATTTTGAACAATGTTAAGTGTACAGGCAGAACAACAGATTTATTTATATAGATAGATAAATTAATTATGGAAAGAAAGAGTAACTCAGTAGAGAAAATATCGGACTAGTAGCAAGTAGTATTCACCCCCTAAGAATTCCGTATTATATGTTTTACATAAATAGTGTTTGTATTATTAGCCTAACATTTTTAAATTTACACGACAGCGCGTGTTTAAGAAATTTATGAAATGAAAAAATTTAGATAGCAAAAACACCAAACAACAACATCTATCGTAGAAAATTTAGATCGGATAGATATTTTTTATTATTTTATACATTTAAAAATAACGTTAAAATCTATCTAAAAAATATAAAAATGATAATAAAATCGCATCCTTAAAACATTAATATAAGTGCTTACAGAAAATATACTTAAGTCTGAAAACAAATCAAAATCTATTTCATGATAATTTAAACCAAGCGGAACAGCGTCATCTATGAATACTCTTTGAAAATAAAACTACATAAGTTTGCTTCTTTTAAAAATTATCTACAGATAAAATAATGTGGATTAATTAATGGTATCTTTTCACTTTGTTTCACTAAATATTTTAATTATATTACAAAATTACATTTACATACATTATTTTTTATATGTACATGACCTAAACGCAATTTATAGACCATATAAATGTCCATACGTTTAAAAATGCGTCCTAAATGTATCGCTACACTATAAACTACAATCATACCAAATTTCATTAAAATCAGTCAAGTAGTTTTTGCGTGATTTGCTTTCTAACATATCGACGGACAGACAGTCAGAAAAAATTTCAAAAACTATCAAAATATGTTCTGTACATTATTGTAAACCCCCCGGATAATTTTATTTCAAATATGTTCTTTATAGAGATTTCGACTCTTTACTATTTTATTATAAATATAGATGGATAAAAGCGGACCTTTTAACGAGTCTGGGAGGATGTTTGGCCCGACAGATTTGTTTGGCTCATTGGAAAATATTTTAAAATATTATACTTAATAATATATATAAAATTCAGCCTTTCTAAAATGACGTAAGTTAGTATGGTTTTTCCCCACCTTTGATACCTGCTACCTGTAAAATGGCCCTGCTTTCAGCTTAGCGAGTATCCATTTCTTTCTATGTTTATTTTATACTACCGATCCTAAAAATTTCATCTTTCCTAAACACACGTAAGTCTGGGATGACCGGGATCTCACTCTACTACTTTTAGCGATTGTATCTACTTAGGAGCATAAAGCATAAATATTCGTTCGAGCGCGCGCGCGTGTGTGTTTGTGTGTGTGTGTGTGTGTGTGTGTGTGCGCGTGCGTTGGTGTGAAGTTTAAATAATCGATGGATGATATTATCTAATGTAAAGTGTATTAAAATGGATATTATGCTATGTATTTACTTTTGTAAGTTTTTAGTATATCATAGGGAATAAGGAGTTTTTAAGTAAGTATATGTAAAATACTTACGTATTTTATAAGTAAGATTGGCTTGCAAATTTTCAGAGACTAAACCATAATTTATTCCACGACAATGATTTATTCATAGGTATTTATATCACTCAATATCTATGTCTGGGCAAAATTAAATTATGATGAGTACTAAGCCAACCCGTAGAAGTTCGAATATGCGAGCGCAGCTGATTTCTTTGCGAAGGAAGATAGCTGATCACGCTGATTTTACGATCTCGTTGAACCCTATGAAGTTTAACTTGCAAGTAATATTAGGTTAAAACTAAATTGCTGGAGTATTTTAAGGTTTTCGTTTTTTTTTCATTGATTTATTATTGCGTTTCAGATACTTTGCATTTCAATTAGTTCATTAAAGTTAGTTATATTGAATATTTTATTTTTTTAATGCTGATTCAATAAAACGAATATTGAATTATATACCGCTTATAAAATAGAATGTGTATGATTATAAAAGTAGTGATTGCAGTTATGAAGGCAGAAATAAGAATAAAATGATCAGTTTAAAATAACATATTAAAAGTATTGCATTAAATAAACAAAACTTTGCTTATTTCTGAACACACTGTAATTCCTCTTTGTCATGATTTTTAAAAATTATTTTAGGAGACTTTCTAAGTTTCAATTATTATGCTGTTATGTTATGTTATATGCTATATATACTAATAAAACTTTACGCTACGATCCCAAAGAGCGGAACAGTAACCATGAATATCGAGTAATCTGGCTAGTTGTAGACACATACGGGAAGTGATAATAACGATAACTACGCTACACGGGTGTAACCGCTGTCCACAGCTTGTTTATTGATAAATGCCAAAAAATTATATAGTAACACTAGTACACATTAACCGTACTTTGAAAACGGTGTCAATATAGCTAATACCATAATTATGTATGTTTGTTACAGTAGATTACTTTTTTATAGGCAAATAAATTCTCTCACAATGAAAAGATTCATAGTAAAATGTGTAGAAATATGTCGTTATTGGAATAAGTAATAAAAAACTATAACTATTACTATGAACGAGGAAATATTTTACATAACGCTAAAAGCAATAAGAAGGAAGGCAGCGTGTGGCAAGCAGTCAAGAAAAAAGCTTTTACCAAGTATATCGAGAGCTTTCAAGGGCCTCGAGCCCCACAAGGATTTAGGGGACTTAACGAAAGATGACTCGGAATTCCTAACGATAGCTTTTATAGGCCGTTAGTTAAACCTTCCGATAAACAATTCTAAGCCATGATCACTTGTTATATTATTTATCTGGAAGATAATCTTATTTATCTTATTTAATATCTACTTTATATTATTCATCATAAGTTCATTTGATTTACCTTATTATTGTTTTGGTGTACCTATTCTTTTATTTCCAGGATACCAATTAATGATAGGTTTATGTATTGATGCGTTTAGATAATTTATAACTTGATAATTTTGGTTTAATAACAGCTTTGTTAATATTTTAGGTTCGTATTGTTTACATTGCAATATTATGACAATCTCTGTCATTGATAATTCTTTGATAGTAATAGAGCATGCGCAGTTAGGAGTTTCTCAGGTATAGACAAATATTCTATTCAGGTTCTAGTTTAGCAAAATAAATCTATGATTAGATTTATTTTGAATTTTTAAAATAAGAAAAGTCTAGTAAGATGAAATTTTGAATTCAAACGGAAATAGAAAATTAGAACAGAGAGTATGACAGATTTTTCATGATCGATCTGATCATGTGATTCATTGTACGCGAGACCTTTGAATCGTAGTAACGTTTATATAATAATTATCAAGTGTTTTGATAAAAACCAAAGAATTGTATTGCAGACCTTTGAATAGTTGATACGTTCATAATTTATATATCTACAGTTGGATAAAATAACTATTTTATGGGTGAAGTACCCTATTGAAGAAGACAATAATATTCCAGGAACTTATAACTGGATTAATATATAAATTACTGATATATATATTTTTGTTTCGTCATATCGAGAGGTGAACGGATTCCGACGTTCCACTTGATGCAGCGACGTCTTCACTTGGACTGAGCTTGTTCATACGGCTCACACCACGTTGTCCGCTGAGGGCGAGCCTCGTGATTCAACCTTGTTTGGCCTACCTACTCAACACGGAGAGATCCTAGGCAAGGATCTCTACGCTGAGCTGTCGGAGCAAGAAGAACGTCTCGGTTATGGACATTAAAATTGTGTACAAAATAATTTGTAAAACCCATATTATCTGAAAATTGTAAGGTATGCTGGAAAATTATACATAACTATCCTAAATTATAAAACTTTCATTCATTTTACCTACGTTTAGATTATTCTCTATCTCTCTTCTTACCTAAATTAAATTATAATCATAATACACTATTATAAAAACATAATTTTTTATATGCCGACATTATTATAAAACAGTAACTGTAATTATGTTTCATGTAGATTATAGATTTTTATTTATTGTGGTTTTTGGGTAGCAGGTTATGACAATTGTTTCAAATTGTATCATGAACACTATATACCAGATGTAGCGCCTGCTATTGTGGCACGCTAAGGCATGTCGCTTTCCAGGATCATCCTGTGTATATCTAATAATCAAGCGGATAGGTAGGTTCGTACCAGATTCAGTCACAACCACCATGCATATGGTAATAAACCAGTGACTCGCGTTTGATATGTAGAGTTTTTTTTTTTTCGAACTAACTATACTATTAGTCTGAACGGTCTATATTTTTAAAGCGTAACGTGAAGATATATCCTTCAAACAGCGGCGACCACCGATCCACTGCCGACCTCTCAGTGGTCACCGTTGTGTTTGAATTGCACCGTGCTTACAATCAGGCATGGTGACGTTATTTTATCCTGTTACTATATATATAAAAAAAAAACACAAACAAATTTAATTTTATGTGGCGGTTTAGATAGAGACGGCTAGAAGGATAGAAAGCTAGGACAGATATTGAAGTGCTGCTGTTAGGATTCAACCTTTGGTATTTAGGGACAGATAAATCATTTCAAAGTGATATATCAACTTCAAGCGTAACATGAAGATATATTCTTAAAGCGTAACGTGACGAATTATCCTTCAAGCGTAACGTGAAGCGTAACGTCGCCGTTGTGTTTGGACTGTACTGTGCTTACCATCATGGATAGTCCCGTCAATATGCCGAGCTTTTCTATAAACAGTATTTCTATCGATATTAACTCTTGTGCTATCAAATCTCTTGATGATAAAAAAACAATTGCCTTAAGTAACCGCTTAAG
Source organism: Saturnia japonica (assembly GCA_033032175.1). NCBI lineage: Eukaryota > Metazoa > Arthropoda > Insecta > Lepidoptera > Saturniidae > Saturnia > Saturnia japonica. The sequence continues at coordinate 11,027,313 of CM065321.1, read as the reverse complement.
AACGAAATAATTGAATACAAATTCGGTAACAATTTGTAAACAATACTTTCAAACATTTTTCGAACAATACTTACCTGTTAAAGAATTCTATAAACAGGTTTTGGCGTTTTGTCAGTTTGAAAATGATTTTCAAGTTGTAAATCTATAATGATATTTATTGTTCAATGTAAATTACTTTTTCTATTAACTAAGTGCAGGAGTTTTACATTCTGTACACTTCTTACATTATTCATTTTTTGTCCAAATAAATAATTTATTTTTTAATATCAAACGATTACAAATTAAAACCGGTGTAGGAGCTGTAAGATGAAAGAATTAATGTGGGTAGTAAATAGACACAAAACAATCCAAGAGCCATGGTTTTTGTCGACAGACATAAAATCGAAAGTTTGACTCTGAAAATTCACGGATTAAGTTGTAACTTTAGACAAATTAATGTTTTTAAGTTTGGCATTAGGCGTATATTTTTTTTAATAAGAAGTATGTAGACATTAGATGACATTAATTACCCTTAAGGCTTTCAGAATATTTCTATCCTAGTATACGAACGTCGCTAAATTGTTTCTAATAATATTCACGTAATTTTCAATTACCTAACTACATACCTTTTTACTATTTATTACACCCATTACACAGAATAGCAAAATATTAAAAATATTGTCTTCTATTTTTATTTCATAAAAATGTAACACCACACATCGACTCTCGTCGGTGAAGTCAATATCTTATGTCACGTGGCATAGCACGTAACAACATACGATCACTTGTGATACGGGGCGGCGCGGCGGCGGTGCTCCTCTAAAGCGCAGAGAGCTGAGCGATGGTGGCATTCTCTTTACCGATCCCAATGATAAAATCAAGGCAATAAACAAGTATTACTCCACTGCTTCTCAAAATAGAGCGTACCCTCCGTAGGGGACGGCCGGCTAACTTCGCTCCCACATATCCGTCACGTCCTCGCTCTCTTTCGGCAACTCAAGCCTAGTTCAGGTCCATTTCCTCGGTGTGGAGCCCTTGAATCTGGCAGCCGCTCGCACGATATATATAACACTGCACTTGCAATCACTAAATACACACAGGCATCATTACACACTATGTTCATACATACGTGCACACACACACAGGTACATGGGTTCTGTAAGAGACCTTTTTTTTCTTTTTTAACGATAGTTAATGTAGACCATGTTGACAGATTAATAAATACATATACACATGTTCCTTCCTTCCTCCCAGGAGGCAGGTACATACATATCTATACAATTAATAAAATTGAAATGTCTGTTTGTAATGTCAAACTAGCAGCTTTTTACTAAATGCATATGAAAGTATATATAATACCTATAACAAAAAACCCATTTTTAAAATTGTTGTCTGTCTGTCTGTCTGTTTGTTCCGGGTAATCTCCGAAACGGTTGAACCGATTTTGACGGGATTTTACCTGGTAGATAGCTGATTTTATAGGGAGTAACTTGCTATTTTAATTTCAGAAAAAGAATTATGGTTCCGCACAAATAAATAAAAAACTGGTCGTGGTGAATCAATTCGGGCGCTTAAATGGCTTACGCTGAGTAAACCATAAGAGATATAGCAAATTATTTTACTAAATAATTGTAGACATTAAAAAGACCTACAAAAAAGTCAGTGATCTATCTTTTAAGGAACACCCACAATAAGCGTTTTTGTCTTTAAAATAGCCGGGAGCGGAGAAAACAAGATTCGTAACAAGTTGTTTATATGTTTAAGTTAGTTTAGATCAAATTCTTATGGATAAGGAATTAGTAAAATTGCGACTTCATTGCAATCAAGGCAACAAACCAAGCCGAGGACCGGCCACTTTGGCACCCTTGCGCACATGTTGCCCACGTTTTTGCGGCTGAGAGCCTTAACCACTAGCCCTCATGCCACGGTGAAGCTGTAAAAGCCGTAAGAGGCTGTAGTTTTTAAGGGCCCTCAGGCGAACAGTATAGTCAGTTAGAAAAAAAAACGATGAGAGTATTCTACTTTTAATGATGTATTGAAACGTTACTCTGTTCGTGTGTCAGTGATCATATAAAGTGTACAGCCATAAAATGTTTATTTAAAATTATTGTATAATTTATCGACCAAGTCAAGATATTATTCCAGTCTTTACAATCACAACGTTTTCTGACAAATCACTAATTAAAATGGAATCCCCAATGGGAAGGGACTGTTCACTATCGATCTCGTACAAATCTAGTTTACTATTCACCATTAAATAGACTCATGAGAAATTACATCATTACTTCCAAGAGTATTACAAATGAAGTTGATATCTTCTTTGATTCTGTTATTAAAATTAAGAGAGCATTTTGTTGTTCGTGAGACGAGAACAAAATTATTGGTGTACCTACTTTAAACATTATTTATATTTGTTTGTGATTGTTTTTATTTTATATAGCTGTTTGTATATTTAAATTACTAAAGATATAAAATGTAATAAATAGGATTAAATAATGTACATGCCGTCGATTCCTATAATTAGGGTCACATTTATTTAAAATATTGTACTGAATAATTTTTTCAAAGATGATGTGTTGATGTTGATTCTGTTGGCGACCTAAGTAAATAAATAATAAAGAATTTTGAAAGTATTATTAATAATTTTTATAGTATATCATTAATTGGAATTACATACACTTCCCAAGTACAAAATTTTATTAAAATGTGTTAAGCCCGTTTTGAGTTCAATCAAGACACACAAACGAATAAACAAAAACACACTTTTTAAATATCAAATACGAGAACAGAAGCCTGTAAAATAAGCACATAATCTGGGAAAAAAATTATATGTAAAGACAGAGAGCTACAGATTTATTAATATAGATAAAATAAAATGTTGTGTTTTTAGCGATACTTTCAGCTACTGTATTTTACAAACAAATTATTATGTTTACTTCTTAAACAACAAATGCTAGATAAAATGAGAAATGTGGTCAGTGACAGCCTAGTACATTTTGGTATATGAGGAACTACATCAAAATTACGTTAAGTGATTGAAAGAGTTCTTACTGTAAGTACAAAAATTACAGGCTGTATAACAAATCAAAATGTATTCATAAAATTATTTAAATATAAAGTGATTTCTATTTATTACAAAGAAGACCTTTTTAATTAAGGCAATCTCTACTAATATTACGGAAACGTATTTATTATAAGGAACCAATGAAGCCGCTAAAGTTCGAATCGAATTACTTCCTAATAATAAATAACATTTTCTGAAATTAATCAAACGTTTTTCAATATCACTTGATAAAAGGGAGGATGTGATCGAAGAAAATAACATACTATAGTTAGAATGGGAACTAAATCTTATAATATGTAACTATTGAAACAGGTCTCGAACAAAACAGATCACCAACAGAACGAATTTGATGGTAATGATTTTATGTAAGCGAGAATTTATTATTTATATTACCTAGTACGGCAATGTGTCCACTTTTCCAATCTGACTACGAGATATTAACTTATTACTACCGGCGAGCTAAAAAAGGTGGTTCAGTCGGAAACAAAAACTTAATACTAACACCAAGTTTGAAATAATTAGTAATTGAATTAGTAATTGTTATAATCGATGTATCTCGTACATCTGCATAATCGATTTTTTTTTTCATTATTTTATCTCTTAATCGCTCACCACTACCTGAAGCCACAGAAGGCTTTTACAGCTTCACCGGGCTTGAAGCAAAGTGACTGATGGTAATTACAGTACATCCAAAATAACAGCCTGTTACATTTTGTTATCTCTTTCTATTACTATAATTTAAAAGAGTAAAGAGATTGTTCTAATTCATATTTCTTTGTATAACTTTCTAATAAAATAAATATATTTAAGCTTGAATGGAGAAGAGCATGCTCCAAACAGAAACAGTTTACTTTTGTGTAACGCAGAAGTATGCAGAAAAGGTACGTAGTATTTAGTAACAACTTTTTCAGTTTACCTACAGATAACAGTTCCAAAGCGTGTCCTGTTCTTTTAAATTGTTCCGATAAACACGCATCACTTCTAGAACCGAACATAAATTAAAATTTACGTCTAAACCGGGACGAGAAACATAAGGGCCGGTTCACACGTATTGTTATAATAACTAAGTACTATCGCTTATAACATACAACTACATGAAACACTGCTCCGGAGAATAAGTATTGTATCTACTTACAAGTTACAGATCTATACACTCTCGTAGTGCTCGAACAAAAAGGTGAAGGAAAAGTTTAAGGGATTTATCTTCCCGCTCGGGAAGAAAATTCGTAACTGGGTTACGTATTGCGTCTTTTATCTTTTTTTTCGTTGTTATAGATCATGTTCTCTTTGCGAGTTGTTTGTCTTTTTTGCGAACTTATTTGAATATGTATTTATTGATTAACTTGACGGAACTAATTTCTCTAAATAATATTTCAATATCTGGGCGACCGAGCGGCTCTCAGTGTCTTACAGGCAGAAAGAAAAACTCCTATCGAGGTAAACTTGGAACTGAAAACATTATCTTAATACAAAGTTTCTTCCAAATCGTTGAAACCATTTCCGAGAAACCAATTACATTATAAGCGTTTATTTCATAAGGCATATTATAATTTTACACATGGCTGAATAATTAACATGTGAGTGAACTAGTCCTCAGAAAATTACGAAAACATCTCCATACTCAGTTTTATGCAGTATTAATAGTTTTATTTAGTTCATTATTTTTAACAAAAACTTTACCACTATAGCTACTTGTACGTACTATGTACAAGTGTATATAGTACTTATACTTGTACCATATACTTGTATTATATGTATAGAAATAATATACATTATAATAACCAAGAAAAAAGTCGTCGTATATAAATTCACCGCAATCTGTTCATAGAGGTATATTTTTATATCCTAAAACATGTCAAAATACATAAAAATTATTACAATATGAAATAATAATCTACATTATGTATGGACATCAACTTAGTTTTTTTTTTTTTAAGATAAAAAGGCAGTTGGCTGAATACCCCGAAAAATCATTCTCTCACCATGTCTTACACTCCCTATTAATATATTATTATATCATATTTATCTCACTTCATGAACATGTTTGTTGAAGCTAAATAGTTTTGTTTTAATTTCTTAAACATAATTTTTTATGCATTATTTCCCCACTTAAAATTTAAACAAGTTAATTATTTAATTACTTTTATTATTTTTACGTTTCTTGAAATATTTTATTTGGAAATTTAAAAAATATATCTCCAAGAACAAATTAAAGTAAATTAATAAACGACTATTTTTTATAATTCTGTTAGTAATTATAGTTAGACGAATCGTGAGCTATGTGCCGTTGCCTACTTAGTTATATGTATCATGTATTGATGTTAGTCAGTCGCGAGCCTATACCGGCGTCGTCTGCGCGTGTATTTATTGAACTCTGTAACTAATATTAATAAAACCGTGATTAATGTGAAATATACTGACTATTTATTGAAGTCCCAACAGGTTATGGGCCCAGGTGATTAAATAAAAACAGTTATTGTGCATATTTGACTGGATTTAAAGTGTTAGAAGTGAATTAAAACTTTGCGTAAACAACATTGTAATGCGCAGTGTCTTTCGATGCACGATATCATTGAAAGGTCACGCGGACTCGCAGCTACGTTCGGACTTGTTTAATTCGTAGAATCGTTATCTTGGTGCAGCGTATAATAGATTTTTATACATTGTTTTCGAGCTATTTAGTGGAAAAAAATACTTCGTTACATTCATTGACGATAAATCGAGATGGTGCGAAATTTATTTTATGTCTAATAAAAGTGAAGTTCTAGGAATATTTAAAACCTACAAGGCCTATGCAGAAAAATTGACTGGAAAGAAAATAAAAAATCTACAGTCAGATAATGGCTGTGAATATGTGAATAATGAATTTGATGATTTCCTAAAGAAAGAAGGAATCAGGAGAAGGTTAACAGTGCCACACACACCGCAACAAAATGGAATTTCGGAGAGAAAGAACCGAACGCTGGTTGAGATGGCGCACTGTATGATGCGGCAGGCAGGATGTCCTCCTGCGTTTTGGGCGGAAGCAGTTAATACTGCTAACTATATAAGAAACCGTTGCCCGACCACAGCATTGAACGGTCAAATACCATTTACATTATGGAAGGGAAAGAAACCTACTGTAATTTTTATGAACGTGTTTGGATCGAAAGTTTACTATAAAGATAAGGGTAAACAGAAAGGAAAATTTGACTCAGGTTCAAAGTTAGGAATTTTTCTGGGTTATGATATTCAGTCTAAAGCTTATAGAATACACGATCCTGAAACTAGAAAAATAGTGGTGACTCGAGATGTAAAATTTTTAAATGAGTCTGCATTTAGGCATGTATATAAAGAAATACTGGATGAAGAAGAGAGTATTGATGGTGAAGAGATTTTAGTAAAATTAAATATGCCTAATGTGAAAAATACAGAGAAAATAGATAATGAAGAGATAGTAGAATCTGATACAGATAATGAACTGATAGAAGGAGTTCGAAGACTACATCTAAGAGCAAAAAGAGATACCACTACAACGAGAAGATCGCTCGAAAGTCCACCCGAACCTGATACAGACAGAAATATAAGATTACTAAATAGAAAGAGAAGTGCAAAAGTCTCTTGGGAAAGTTTAATACAACCCCCAAATAGAAGAAGGGGAAGACCAAGAATAGTAAACACTGGTTTAGTCGGTAGACCTCGTAAAGAATATAAACAAACGATCAGTAAAAATGATAGTAGAAGTGAATCCGATGGCGAGGAGTCAGATGAACGTTTAATGGCAGGGATAGCGACTATTGAACTAATGACATGGAATGAAATAGAAAAGACCAACGACAAAAATGCATGGAGAAGTGCTTTAGAGGATGAATATTTGGCACAAATAAAAAATGGTACGTGGGAAATTGTATCGCGACCGATGAATAGAAAAGTGATTGGTAGCCGATTTATATTTAATGATAAACCTACAGGAAAGAAAGTACGGCTCGTCGCGAAAGGATGTTCCCAACGACCAGGGGAGGATTTTCATGAGACCTCGTCTCCTGTCGTGAGGTCATCATCAATAAGACTTATAGCTGCGGTATCAGCTGAATTGGGATTAGATATTCATCAAATGGATGTCGTGACAGCTTATCTTAATGGATCTTTAGATGAGGAAGTATTTATGGAAGTACCAGAGCAGCTACGTGATGTTTTAGATAAAGTACTCACAAACCAAAAGATTGGTTCACAGCAAAAGAAAGTAACAGATACAAAAATACTTCAAATAGCTAAACGTTGGAATAAAAACTTGAGTGAATGTGATAATAGTGTGTGCTTGTTAAAGAAATCTTTGTATGGTTTGCGTCAGTCAGGTTTACAGTGGCACAGGGAGTTGGTGAGAACGCTGAAGAATGTTGGTTTTGAAGCATTGCCGCAAGATCCATGTGTGTTTGTAGCACGAAAAGGTGAGCGAATGATTTTAATAACTATCTATGTTGATGATATTATCTTGGCAGCCAATGATGATGCCTGGTTGTGTGTTATAAAGAAACAATTATCTAGCGCATTCGAGATGAAAGATATGGGTAAAATAAATCATTGTTTAGGTGTTGAATTTAATCGTGACGAACAAGACAGAGTGTATCTAAACCAAAATTTGTATTTAAATAAAATATTAGAACATTTTGGAATGACTGAATGTAAGCCTACAATAACACCTATAGATGTGAATGTGAAGTTAGAAAAACCTGAATGCGTAAATGATGAGGTGATGAATCAGTATCTATATCAAAGTCTTTTAAGTGCCTTAATGTATCTGGCAGTTACTACTAGACCAGACATAGCATATGCCGTAAATTACCTAAGCCAATTTAATACTAACTATAACACTGAACATTGGAAGGCAGCAAAACGAGTGTTACGGTATTTAAAAGGCACGTCAGACTACGGTTTAGTGAATGAAAGAACAGGGTTACCGTTGTTTGGTGTAGTAGATGCGGACTGGGGTGCAAATATGATTGATCGTAGGTCTTACTCTGGTTTTGCATTCATCTTAGCAGGTGCTCCAATTAGTTGGGAGGCCCGAAAGCAACGTACCATCGCGTTGTCGAGCACGGAAGCCGAATACATGGCACTTTCCGAAGCCACCAAGGAAGCCATGTATCTTCGCGATGTATTAAATAATGTTGGTGTGGAGTGTGATTCTGTCACACCATTCAACGATAACCAGGGTGCAATTAAACTTGCGCAGAGCAGGAATTATCGCTCGCGAACCAAGCATATTGACGTGAGGCACCACTTTATTCGAGATATGTGCGAACAAAGTGTGATAGATCTAAAATACTTGCATACAGACCAAATGCCTGCAGATATTCTGACCAAGGGTTTGAGTGGCAAAAAGCATTATGAATGCATGAGTAATCTCGGTATGATGGATGTATGCGAAGCCTAAAGATACTCGCTCACGACTTCGAGGGGAGGTGTTAGTAATTATAGTTAGACGAATCGTGAGCTATGTGCCGTAGTCTACTTAGTTATATGTATCATGTATTGATGTTAGTCAGTCGCGAGCCTATACCGGCGTTTTTTTTTTTTTTTTTTTTTTTTTTTTTTTTTTTTTTTTTTGAACTGACTACACTGTTAGCCTTAGGGGCCCTAAAGCCGCTGCGGCTTTTACAGCTTCACCGGACTTGGGGGCGAGCGCAGAGGGCACTCAGCCGCGAAAGTTTTGTGGACGACTCGCACGAGGGTGCCAAAGTGGCCGGACCTAGGCTCGGGCGGTCGTCGCGTTCGCAAATAGGTCGCGATCTATTCGAATCCCTACACCTACGATTCGAGCTAACTAAATATACACATAGGCACGTTCCCTTTCTCCTGGGAGGAAGGAAGGAACCGTGCGTATGTGTATTCAGTAATCGGAATGTTTCTACACTAACTAGCGTAAAAAAGAAAAAAAAAAAAAAGGTCCCTCACAGAACCTATGTACCTGTGTGGTGTGCACGTGTGTATGTTCATACGTGTGTAGTGTTGTATGTAGGTAGCTAAGTGATGCACGTACAGTGTCACTTGTATCGCGCGGGCGGTTGCCTGACCCAAGGGTTTCACACCGAGGAACGGACCTAGGCTTGGGTTACCGCTAGAGAGGGTGGACGTGACGGGTGTGCTGGAGCGAAATTGACCGCCCGCCCTCTGTGGAGAGAACGGTGGTTACGCGGGCGTGGGCGCTGGCACGCTCTGTTTGGAGAGACGGATGTGTAATATTTATTCGAATTTTCGATGTGATCGTCGGGATCAATAAAAATATTGCGCGGCCGGCGTTTGCACCGGATGTCCGTGGGTGCTGGAACATAAGTGGCGGCTGTTTTTATTAACGGATTCGCGTGGTTCGACGCGGTGTCGAAATACGAACGGGAGAGCTGTTTAACGTAGGCATGTATCGAAGGAAGCTCCATATCTCTATGGAGATCTACGCTTCGAACATACCACGGGGCCCCGGTGAGACGATAGAGGAACCTATTCTGTATCGATTGTAACCGTTTGAAACTCGACTCGGACATATGTGCGAACACGGCGCAACTGTATGTCAAAATTGGTCGAATACACGTCTTGTAGAGCGTGAGCTTATGTCGCGTGGACATTTTACTCACCGAACACAACAGAGGATGCAACCGGCCCAGGACCCACGCGGCCCTGTTCCTAACCTTACGGATGTGGGGTCTAAAGGAGAGCCTACTATCTAGGGTTACCCCTAGATATTTGGTCTCTCTTACATACGGAATCGGATTATCGTAGAGCTTAACAGGTTTAAGCTTCCACGGTATCTGTGACGAATCCGCATCGAAGAGCATCGCGGCGCTCTTCGAGGGATTAACGGCTATACGCCACTCGTTAAACCACTTCCCGAGAGTGGTCACGGAGCGTTGGACTTTGTGTCTGAGGTGGGATCTATTCCTATCTGAGGCATATAAGACTGTATCGTCAGCGTATAGCCCTACCTCGACCTCCGGGAGTCGAGGTAGGTCACTGACGTACAGGTTAAATAGGCTAGGAGCCAGGATCGAACCTTGGGGAACGCCTGAGCGTATTGGACGGGGCGTGGACAATTCACCTTCCACTCTATACCGGCGTCGTCTGCGCGTGTATTTATTGAACTCTGTAACTAATATTAATAAAACCGTGATTGATGTGAAATATACTGACTATTTATTGAAGTCTCAACAAATTCATTCATTATTATTGCCTCATAATTGTTTTACATTACTCGTTGCTTTGGTTAAAATTAAGGAAAGTTGGGTATAACCTTGAGGACGGTTGGGTATAACATACTTGAGGTAAGGCACTTGTGTACTACACAATATTACATAGAAAAATAGATATTAAATTATATTATTTCAAAGGTCATTTTCCGACATTTCATGAGAACCAGTCGTACTTCTGCTTAATAATGTGAAAATCCCATACTTCTTTCCAAAATTCTGAAGATATAAAATTTCATATACTAGATAAGTTTGTGCTTAGATGATATTAACCGACTTTAAAAACAGACGGAAGTTTCTCAATTCCAATGTATATATTTTTTATATGGATGTTCAATTCTATTGTTCTTTGTTTATGAACCGATTTGGATAGTTCTTTTTTTGTTTAATAGGGGATACCTCAAGGGTGGTTCCATTTCATTGGCATTGGACCTTCAACTTCAAAGATACACCAGGGAACTCTTCACAATCATTGCAGTTGGTTTTGCTTTTTTGTTAAAAATTGTCTTATTTTGGTTATCTAGTTCGCTATCGGTAACACTGGATTGAAGAAGATGTAAGGTTTGCTTGACGAAGCACCACCTCCAGACTTAGGTAAGTATTTCTTTAGAAAAGCAGCAAATGCCCGCGCTACTGTGTTCCGGTCAAAAACTTGTGGTTTTTTTTTTATAATAGCTCGGCACATTGAAGCTATTGTCCCTGGCGCAGTACACTCCAAACACAACGGCCACCACCGAGCGATCTAAATCCATCGGAACCAAGCATATTGACGTGAGGCACCACTTTATTCGAGATATGTGCGAACAAAGTGTGATAGATCTAAAATACTTGCATACAGACCAAATGCCTGCAGATATTCTGACCAAGGGTTTGAGTGGCAAAAAGCATTATGAATGCATGAGTAATCTCGGTATGATGGATGTATGCGAAGGCTAAAGATACTCGCTCACGACTTCGAGGGGAGGTGTTAGTAATTATAGTTAGACGAATCGTGAGCTATGTGCCGTAGTCTACTTAGTTATATGTATCATGTATTGATGTTAGTCAGTCGCGAGCCTATACCGGCGTTTTTTTTTTTTTTTTTTTTTTTTTTTTTTTTTTTTTTTTTGAACTGACTACACTGTTAGCCTTAGGGGCCCTAAAGCCGCTGCGGCTTTTACAGCTTCACCGGACTTGGGGGCGAGCGCAGAGGGCACTCAGCCGCGAAAGTTTTGTGGACGACTCGCACGAGGGTGCCAAAGTGGCCGGACCTAGGCTCGGGCGGTCGTCGCGTTCGCAAATAGGTCGCGATCTATTCGAATCCCTACACCTACGATTCGAGCTAACTAAATATACACATAGGCACGTTCCCTTTCTCCTGGGAGGAAGGAAGGAACCGTGCGTATGTGTATTCAGTAATCGGAATGTTTCTACACTAACTAGCGTAAAAAAGAAAAAAAAAAAAAAGGTCCCTCACAGAACCTATGTACCTGTGTGGTGTGCACGTGTGTATGTTCATACGTGTGTAGTGTTGTATGTAGGTAGCTAAGTGATGCACGTACAGTGTCACTTGTATCGCGCGGGCGGTTGCCTGACCCAAGGGTTTCACACCGAGGAACGGACCTAGGCTTGGGTTACCGCTAGAGAGGGTGGACGTGACGGGTGTGCTGGAGCGAAATTGACCGCCCGCCCTCTGTGGAGAGAACGGTGGTTACGCGGGCGTGGGCGCTGGCACGCTCTGTTTGGAGAGACGGATGTGTAATATTTATTCGAATTTTCGATGTGATCGTCGGGATCAATAAAAATATTGCGCGGCCGGCGTTTGCACCGGATGTCCGTGGGTGCTGGAACATAAGTGGCGGCTGTTTTTATTAACGGATTCGCGTGGTTCGACGCGGTGTCGAAATACGAACGGGAGAGCTGTTTAACGTAGGCATGTATCGAAGGAAGCTCCATATCTCTATGGAGATCTACGCTTCGAACATACCACGGGGCCCCGGTGAGACGATAGAGGAACCTATTCTGTATCGATTGTAACCGTTTGAAACTCGACTCGGACATATGTGCGAACACGGCGCAACTGTATGTCAAAATTGGTCGAATACACGTCTTGTAGAGCGTGAGCTTATGTCGCGTGGACATTTTACTCACCGAACACAACAGAGGATGCAACCGGCCCAGGACCCACGCGGCCCTGTTCCTAACCTTACGGATGTGGGGTCTAAAGGAGAGCCTACTATCTAGGGTTACCCCTAGATATTTGGTCTCTCTTACATACGGAATCGGATTATCGTAGAGCTTAACAGGTTTAAGCTTCCACGGTATCTGTGACGAATCCGCATCGAAGAGCATCGCGGCGCTCTTCGAGGGATTAACGGCTATACGCCACTCGTTAAACCACTTCCCGAGAGTGGTCACGGAGCGTTGGACTTTGTGTCTGAGGTGGGATCTATTCCTATCTGAGGCATATAAGACTGTATCGTCAGCGTATAGCCCTACCTCGACCTCCGGGAGTCGAGGTAGGTCACTGACGTACAGGTTAAATAGGCTAGGAGCCAGGATCGAACCTTGGGGAACGCCTGAGCGTATTGGACGGGGCGTGGACAATTCACCTTCCACTCTATACCGGCGTCGTCTGCGCGTGTATTTATTGAACTCTGTAACTAATATTAATAAAACCGTGATTGATGTGAAATATACTGACTATTTATTGAAGTCTCAACAAATTCATTCATTATTATTGCCTCATAATTGTTTTACATTACTCGTTGCTTTGGTTAAAATTAAGGAAAGTTGGGTATAACCTTGAGGACGGTTGGGTATAACATACTTGAGGTAAGGCACTTGTGTACTACACAATATTACATAGAAAAATAGATATTAAATTATATTATTTCAAAGGTCATTTTCCGACATTTCATGAGAACCAGTCGTACTTCTGCTTAATAATGTGAAAATCCCATACTTCTTTCCAAAATTCTGAAGATATAAAATTTCATATACTAGATAAGTTTGTGCTTAGATGATATTAACCGACTTTAAAAACAGACGGAAGTTTCTCAATTCCAATGTATATATTTTTTATATGGATGTTCAATTCTATTGTTCTTTGTTTATGAACCGATTTGGATAGTTCTTTTTTTGTTTAATAGGGGATACCTCAAGGGTGGTTCCATTTCATTGGCATTGGACCTTCAACTTCAAAGATACACCAGGGAACTCTTCACAATCATTGCAGTTGGTTTTGCTTTTTTGTTAAAAATTGTCTTATTTTGGTTATCTAGTTCGCTATCGGTAACACTGGATTGAAGAAGATGTAAGGTTTGCTTGACGAAGCACCACCTCCAGACTTAGGTAAGTATTTCTTTAGAAAAGCAGCAAATGCCCGCGCTACTGTGTTCCGGTCAAAAACTTGTGGTTTTTTTTTTATAATAGCTCGGCACATTGAAGCTATTGTCCCTGGCGCAGTACACTCCAAACACAACGGCCACCACCGAGCGATCTAAATCCATCGGTGGTCGCCGTTTTCACGCTGGCTCGCACATAAACCTCTTCACGTTTTATAACATACATACATATATAACATGCATCAGAACACGAGACACAAATCGCTGTGACAGGGCTGTGGTACTTTTGAGGTGGTTCATATAGTTTATAGACTACTACTTCATTGTATAAAATAAACGCAAACAATAATATTTACCATTTTATAAACATTTTCATAAAAGTACGCAAAATATCTATAAAATAATTTTAAATCAATTTAAGGCAGAACGCAAATTATATATTGTTATTTTCTTTTCGTAAAAACAACAATCAGTCTTCAAACAATGAACACAATATTTGAAAATGTAGTATGCTCATCTCTTTATTGGCAAATCGCGCTAAGTCACTGTTCTGGACGAGTGGTTACGAAATGTCACAGCGCTACGACGAGGTCGGAGGGAAAAAAAAACAAGGAACTTCTGATAACACGAGATCTCTAAGTGAGATTAAAAAAATGGCGGAGCGTAGCTCACAGATATTTGACTTTTATTTCTTCAATGTTTTTGTAAAATATTTCTGTATTGTTATATTACAGACTTCTGTGATATTTAGTTATAGGTTGTATGTATATTAAGCTTTAATTTTGAAGATTAATGACAAGGGATTGATGTATTTTGAAATTATTTAGGAAAAAATTAAGAAATAAAAATACGTGTTAATCGCGGAATGAAGGAATGAAGTTACAAAAGAAATTCATAAAGAAATACATCAAAGTAAGTCTTATAAATTATGTACCTTAAAAAATAACTGATAAACTATTGATTTACTTCACGTGCGCCTATTTCACGGGAGCACCCTGAAGGGTTCCCCCCGAAGTGCAATGTATTGCAATTTGGCGGTTGCCTGAGGAAAGGTTATATAACCGGCCGCGCACGATGCTCGTCTGCCCGAATCTCGATACTTGCACGCGCACAAACATTCGTATATAATATAAAGACAAAGAGATAAAGTAGCATGGACGAGGTAAAACACTTTTTCTTTACGTGAGGCTTTCTAGAAATCAACTCTTACCGTAAGCCGCGTTATGGAGCTTTGTTCCAAAAAATAAAGTTCCAAGAAATATACGTGTACAAGCTTATCCATACAATACTAGTTTTATGAAAGGTCACATTTGCCACAAGCAATAATCTAATGTTCATTTGACCGATCATTCTTCTTTCTTTTGTACGATTCATAACGATCGGCCGGCCGGATACTTTTTATATTGGCAAGAAAATATAATGACCAATGACTGTTATATAAATAAAAATCATAACGCTAATATAATGGATGCATATTATTCTTATTTAGGATAGGATAGGATAGGTTCCCGTAGATAGGATATTTTTATAATCTCCAGAGTTCATGTAACGCTGTAAATAAAATGGTGGCTTTCTTTTTAAAACTACCTAAATAGTTTTTGTGGCTACTTAAAAACCATGCTTTCAGGTATTATTTATAATTCAATTCACTTGAACACAATAATCAAACTATAGCACGCCCAATATCACCAATATTACATCATATAGGTCCAAATAACGTAAGTTTATGAATAAAAAAAAAATAACATGACGGATGCCGTCAAAAATTCTTATGAACGCTTGTTGAATATAATCGTATTATAAGCCATGTATTATTATATTATAATATTATTAAACAACAAGTTTCTGTGAATTTTATTTTATTATTGTATTTTAGTAATATCATATTTTTGGCCCTTTAGAAAATACTCCATTGGTACAATGACTTAGAATTTAATGTATTTAAAGATAAACTTTATTTGTATTTTATTGAGCTCGATGAACGATAAAGCTCTATAAATAATGAAGCAGATATTTTATTATTTACCTATAATCAATCAACGAGAGTGATTGTTTTTCATAAAGTATTTTACTTGAAAACTTTTGTTTATTCAATGTATTATATTTATTGAAATTATGGATAGATTTATAGTTTTACTGCCTCATTAGCTTAGTGGTCGTAAGCGCGACTGCTATGAGCGAGGTCCTGGGTTCGAATTCCAGGTCGAGCAAAGTATATTGGGTTTTTCCTATGAAATTCTCAGTAGCAGCTCGGAGTTGGGTTTCGTGCCCTATTAATGTATTAATGTATGCTCGCCCTCTATTACATGGGACCTAAAAAAAACATACTCGGCGAACTGTGGGTGTACATTAGTACACCTCTGCCTAACCCTTCGGGGTATACAGGCGTTCATGGTATGTGTATGTATAGTTTTATAAATTGTTTAAAAAAGTTATCTAATATACTGATAAGGTATTTATTGCTCGTTATATTGCTTGTTATATTGTCCGCATAAATAAATTATAAAGTTGAAAATCTGTCAATGAGCTAGTATAGGTCTAATTCGGCAACTTCATTTGAGGACTACATTTCATCTAGTTTTAGCGTGTTACCATTTTCTTCAAATTCATATTTTGTAATAAATCGCTACCCTATAAAACAATTTAAATAAAACATAAAAATAAATAGTCTAATATCTCCTTAATAATCCTTACCATTCGATTATGACTAACACTGCCCGAATCTGTTAATCTTGAGTTAAAAATCGGAAAGAAAATAGGCAAGGAAAAAAGGTTACCGATATCATAGGTAACACATACTTTAAACATCATTAATAGTGATCGATAGCCTTCAAAACGAAAGAAGCTCGTCTGTCATGAGGAAGACACCAAATAGATTCCTGATAAACGAGGGTTATTTACGAACCTTCCACTATCAGGATAAAACATATGAATAGAGAATTCATACAAATAAATGCTCTCAAGGGTTTTGATTTGAAAGGGCATTAATTTTTTATTCACTCTATTGAGAGTTTATTTATGGTTTGTAGATTTATAGGTAGGAATATCTCCTAAAACTTGTTAAATAATTCTATAAATTTCTTATTCCAATAATAAAAGATAAATAAATAAATATGAGGACAGAATTTCACACACGGCCATTTAATTTCAAACTAAGCAAAGCTTGTAATATGGTAACTAAACAGCTGATATACATATATATATATATATATATATATATATATATATATATATATATATATATATATATATATATATATATATAGATATTTAACACCCAGACACACACAACATACATTTATGCTCATCACACAAAGTCAGTCATGGGCGGGGATCGAACCCGCGACCTCTCGACTCAATAGTAGCGTTTACTACCACTGCGCCACGACGCCTGGTAAGAAAAATGAGTATCCGCTTTTATATATTTTTTTTTACAATTTATACTATTTTGGTGCTACTATATAACCTGTATTATAAATAAAATCAACCACGATTTCATTTACAATGACATTAAACTTTGTAATAACAAAACACGTGTTCTGAAATAATTTTTATAACTCACTTATTGCTCTTAAAACTATTATCTTCTTTGAAATTCTCAAGTGAACATATTTCATTAAAGTTTTAAGAGATTCTCTTCTAATTTAAATATCTTAGAGCGCAATCGGAGTGACCTTAAGGCGGTAGGTACTGAAGCATTCGGTGCCAAGCGCGGCTTGATAACTCCTCCGAATCACGTTGTTAAGAAAGACAAACTCGGTTAAGAAAGACAAACTCGGTTAAGTCCTTGAAAGGTATCTTATCATCTCAAGTAGGGAATATAAAACACGAAGAATTTTGCTGTGTGTTTTAAGCATGGAATTTTGTTAATCGTTACCTCAAACTTAGCTGGATTTATCTTAATCCCGCCTGCCGCAGGTTGATAGTTTAGGTAAATTTAATGAAATTAATCTCATGACTTTCATAACAAGGGTTCTAAAGCGATAAATACTGTACACTCTCTGATCTTTTAAAATAACGATGTAAAAAGTTGAATACGAAGGAGTTATTTAATGTATTTACTTGATATTTTTTTACTGGGATTTTTGTTTACATATAGTAAATAAAATTGTAAATAGAAATTACATTTGAATAATTTTTTTTAAACAGTTGGTCATAGAGAAGTGAAAGTAAATTATTTCAGTAACTAACCTGTATATTCTTATTCATTACTTTAAAGTAAGAGGCTTCAGAAATGATATAGTTGTTATTTTATTATGTTTCGCGTTTCTATTAGGATTAAGTATAAAGAATTTAGGAATTCACATGGACGAAACTAAGTAATGTGCATAACTTTGCAGTATTTGATTTTTTTTTCTTATTTTAACTTAGTTTTTCTTTGTTAGTATATTTGGGTATCCAAATATTTCATTCAAGTATTCTACAATTTTCTTAATTCTAATTATATTCAACAACGAATAATTATGCCTTTATGAAGTATGACATCAACGGACTCGTTTTAGAGGACTTAGCATTGATGATGCAAATTATATTTGAAGAAAAGCAATTTATTCCAGAGCAAACTACCCGGGCTCTATATTGCTTAGACTCTGAAATTCTGAATTTCTTAACAAACTCAGCGTCATTATTCCACGAAGATTTCCATCTACTGCGCATAGTACCGTGGAGATTTCGTATAAGCTCGTACCGTCATCAAAAGGGGTGATTTCAGATATTTATGGCCCCTTTTACTTGATCTTCTACCGTATACATCGAACCATGCTAGCATAGTTGTTGAGACATCTTTTATTCTTATTTTTATCACCCTATTGATTTATAATTGAATGAATATCTAGTAAATCTTAAGAAATCTACATTTATTAAAGACACTACCAAAATTACTTTTAATTCACTTCACAAGGCGTATGCACAAGCGTGGCATGTAAAAGTATGCCTCTGCCTTTATCATTATCTTGTAGAAATCAAGAAATGTAAGTGTATTTACACTTAGGAATTAAAAGGAACGAATAACTGTAGACTGAATAAATTTGTGATGAACGAAATCCGAAATAATAAAAGTCTAATTTACTAATTTCATACGAAATAAAAGAAGTTACAGAAAATAAATCAGTTTCTCTTAACTCAGTTGGTACATATATTCATATCATGAGGCTCCAGATAAGCTGTAAAAGATACATACAACCATAACGAAAACTCGTATATCTCATAGCTTCTAATATACATGATATGTAATGATCGAGTATTAAACACACAACTCACTGATATTTTATTAACATACCTTGTAATCACCAAGATCGGTGACTGAGCAAGTCAGGATAGCTTCTCTTCCCAATGCTACGGTGACGTTTTCAATAGGTCCGGCAAAGTCGGGCTCTGAGTCTCTGAGAGAAGCAGTAGGACCCACTCGGCTCAGAGGTGAAGATGTCTGAAGACGCATGCCGTTTTTAACCACTGTAATAAATAACACCACTGAGTGTTTTGTCCAGTCAACATCTCATACAAGGAATAAAGATTATTATAATGAACACTTATACCTATATATAATATTTATAACGAAATTTTCAATGTTCATTGAACTTATAGGAGGTCTAACTACGGTTACACCAGCTAACTAGTTTTTGCGTCAAAGCAACTACTGCTCACGTTTATATATTCCGTTCTGAACGGCGCGGTGTAAATCACGTAAGATGAATAGGTTTCTTTTGATAGATAAATAAATATTTAAAAAAAAAACGCTCTAAAATTATTGCTGTATAAAACATGATGTACATAAAATATGTCTGAATATTTTAATGTTAATGTCTCTCAAACATATAATAATTATCAAATATAGACTTTAGAAATGATTAGGATTAACTGAAACCAAACGGAGCATTCATCCTTGAACTATTGAATGTGTCGTATTGAGTTGAATCTTCAGTTATATGATACGTTCTATTATAACAGTTGGATGTAATTACAAGTTTCTCATGTGGTTCCCTTTACCTTAGATTATTAGTTATTAAAGCATATTATTATCTTGTAATATTGCCTTACAAATTTAAAGGGAATTTTCGTCGTCTAGTTACATTCGCAAAGATATATGTCTATATATTAGAAATGTATGCCTTAAATAGACTTGCTTGGTATGGGCATGTTATGAGGATAGATGAAAATCATATAAATAGAAGAATGTTAAGTATAAAGAATGAAGATTGAGGAATATAGAGAAGTAAAAGAAGACTGAAGAAGATATGGATGAATTGTATGAAGAATGATATTTGTATTAAAGGCGTTATAGAGGTAACCATTGAAAAGGGATGATCCTCCGACCAGACGGGTGTTATGTCTGGCGGGCAGCTGCCCAATGGTTGTTTTTATTTTTTATTTTTTAGATCTGTCTACACTGTTAGCCTTAGGGGCCCTAAAGCCGCTGCGGCTTTTACAGCTTCACCGGACTTGGGATCCCCATCGGTTGTTCTCAGATTCTTGCATATATTCAATTGTTCGGTTAATTTTAATATCGCGATGTAGGATGCGTCGTATGTGGCGAGATAGATGTCGCTACAGTGTGAACACTGAGATAACAGTTGATAGAGTAGAGTGGAAGAAGAAAGCGTATTGTGCCGATCCTAATGAAGGAGGATAATGGGGTAAGAAGAAGAAGATTACAAATTAAAATGTTCTACAAATACCTATTAAAGAGGGAATAAATTGTGGTCCGAGTTCATTACAAGATTCACTTATTTACATTATATAAAATCAATAATTAGACAAACCCAGCGAGATACAATGAGACAGATAAAACTATAACTGAAATTTATTAAAGACGTGATAGTTTCAATTACAGTTTACTATAGTAGAACTGGTTTGTTTTAAATAAAACAACATACAGAGTGCTAACTGCAAACCTCAAGTAGCTAGAGAGTTAGCGCAAGAATAATAATACTTACAATTAGAAAAAACTATTACTGGTAAATCTTTACACCAAATTTTGAATATAAGAAGGTGAATCATAAGAAGCAATTTTCAAAAAGGAAACAAACCGAGTAAAGCAAATTATTGACATAGAGAATTATTTTAATGGTAAAAGCTTCAGAATGATAATCTTTTGAATGAAATCTTACGCAGATTAGATAAACCACTTAGTAACCGTCGACCTTCCGTTAACATTTAGGTAATTGATGAATGTGTTGATAAATGACAATAGCCGGGGACAGCTGCGTCTGCCCTGAGATTAGACATCTATTCTATTCAGTTAAGAACAAATAACTCTCACTAAATATTTGCGATAACACAATTGTTTTACAATTTTTTTTGTATTAATGCGTTTGTTCACATACGCCTATGTCTTTTACAAGATGTTATAGATAGTTAAAATGATATGAAGTAATGACAGGTAAAAGTGAATGGTATGCTACAGGAGCGAAGATGGTTGCGATTTGATACAATTGTCATCTGCGACTGTACCCTGTGATATGATTGATAATGAATGATTAATCATGTCGTCAAACTTGAAATATACAATCATATCATAATAAGATACTTATAGCCATTTTACAATAAATGTTATGAAAGAATTCCCCCATACTTGAGAGGCTATTCACTATTCGCTAATTAGTAAATCAGTAAATGGTGGTCCAGTATCTAATTTATTATTCAGATGCAAGAAAGAAGTCAATTCAACGACAGTTCTTATAATAATCTGTGAATAAAACACATAATCATTTTAATCTTCATATAAATCAAAAGTAATGGAAGTTATATTTTATAATCTCTCCAGAGTTATAAATAGCCTGGGCACTAGAGCGAACGTAAAAATAAATGAAGCGGTAGTTACTGACCCGTTTTTTTTTTCATCTCAAATCAAGCCCATCAACTGTCGCGTCAAGGCACAAATTAACAAGTGCTTCTGAGCCATGTTCCACATTTTTAATACATTTCGTTTTTGGTGTGAACGGGCCTCACTCTGTCAAGTTTTTAGTATATTTACGTAATTGAATTTTAGCGTGTTTCATGTGAAAGTTAAATTAAATTTCAGGCTAACATAGACTATACCTACGCAAACTGTACACGAGTACCGAGCGTACGCAAATATTAATAGGAAAATAATTTGACAAGACGACTTGCATCAAATTTAAAAATGATTTCAAATTAAAATCCGGGTTGCCTAATTTCTTTAATGAATAAATGAGTACGACTAAGTCGATAGGCTTACTTATTTTTGGTACACCGAACTGGTGAATGAAAAATCATGGATTTACCACTAAAATGTAAACATGTAAATAGCCTAATATTTTATAATATTAACATTATTTAAGGAGTTTTTGGCGAGATCTTGATATTTCATATAGTGATTTTTATTTAAATTAATAAACTTATATTCTTCAAGTTAAATCCGGACATAGAAACACACAGAACTTTTTGCCCCTATATTAAGTAATTTTGGCAGCATAATACGTGATGTAGTTTGGTTATTGTGCACTAGTGCAGCAGTGGATTACAAATAACAACTAAGAACATTTTAAGTTGCCACAAAAACTCCCTGGAAATTTTTAAGAAGAGAGCCGCCATCTTTGTAGAGCTATGGAATATGTATGAAAAAGAATACGTCGAAAAGCGTCAAATTAGGATAGCGCCACGGTAGCAAGTGTGTAAATTTTGAAGAGAGCGCCAAAAGTCATTATTTTTTATTTTTTGCTAACCTGGACAACTTTTCAGTCCATAAAAATAGTAAAAATTATAAAATCAGTAATACGGGCGCAACGTAGCATCTTAACAATAAGCTACGCCAACGATAACAGTACCGAGCGGGTTTGCACAACGAGAGCGCAGCACGGCGCGGCACGACGCCCGATCAACCGTGGGACTCGGTAGGTACTTGACGATGATGATGCGCCCTACGGGTGAGCAGAGAGCTGCAAACCAGTGTGCGCGATCCGAACTCACTACGTGTGACCAACCCTGTTCACACCCAAACCTACCAGGCGTGAAGAGAGCGAAACAGAACGGCACACACGCAGTGAGGTTCCTACACGGAGGCGTGGCGCTGGCGTAGCTACGGAGAACTAAGTGGACTGGGTCACTGGCGGGTGGAAGATTTCTTGAAGATAAAATAACACACGAACACCAAAATCAAGTCGCTGTATTCAATATTCACAAGCAGAATGGCCGCTTACAATAATTCTTAACACTATCCAGTGCTTCGGAATCTTGACACAAAGCTTCTTGCAAGTCTTCAGAGTCTTCTTTTCTTGAGTAGTGTTTGACACTCTGTATGCCGGTTGACTGCAACATCCCCATATTTATTGTAGATGTGTTGGAGTGCGTCGGAATGATGGCGTCTATTCCACTTTCACTCTAACATTGCCTTATTCGGTCATTACTTTTTGCTATTACCTTTCCTACGAAGCATTATTGCTATCTTTGTCTATATTAATATTATTACACAAATACATATAATTTACCGATATCTTATTAGATTCTTATTAAAATGTTATAAAACCTATTTGAATCTATTAAGTACACTAATACCTAATTAAATACACTCAATATAACATTAAGGATAAGTAAACTTCGTAAATATTAAGCATCAAATGTTGCAACATAAAATAGCTTATAAACACGTTATGTACGACTTGTTAACGTTATAAACACGATAGAACTTACATATAGGCCTAACTATCACTATATATTCATAAACATTACACATAACTTGTTATAAATCAAATATTAATACTGAAATATAAGTTTGGTACGTTACTACACTATTCTCGCGAAATTATTAGCTATATTACTATTTATATACTATCCCTATGTACCTAAACTCTATATTTTTAAACTAGCAACAGTAAATCGATGATTTATAATGTGAACAACTAAATATGAATATTATCTCCTAAACTACCAAGCCTAGACCCATGCGTCGCTAACAATCAGTAAAAAGTATCATTCCTTCTTACTACGCTAGCGCGATTTTAGTGGGTTTTTTTTTAATAATATTTTGCTGCGTACAGCTGGCCATTTTTTCAACTTGTTTCTTTTCTACTTACGTCTACCCTCCATAGATTGAAGATTAAAATAATAACTAGAAAATTATTCCATACTAGCTAGTTACATTGGCAGAATTATGGATGAACAATGATGCCATTAAATAAAAAGAAGAAGAAGGATATTATTGATACAACTTACAAATGTGGAAAAACCGGAAACAAAAAAAGTACGGAACCGTAACCTAACAATATCATATAATTTAAAGGTTATATAAAATAAGGAATTTGTGTAAACATACAGTTACTGGACATATAAAATAGTTATTTATGTGACACCGTCGACCCTCCGTCAAGTGAGGGCGGTCCTCCGTCCTCCATGCCTATTCAAATTAGACTTACGATATACGTTCCACTCCAGTTCTCTCCGCGCGTAGCTATTTCATAACTCTGAATGTGATTTCAGATGCTCGATTAAATAAAAGATATATCAAATGTAGAGAAATGGATTTTATTCCCGTTCAGGAAAATAGTCGCATATTTGTACATAAATGACGCGATTTGATGAATATTCCCATGTATTATATATCTAGTATTTGATTCAGAAATATCAATCTTGATTTTTTAAATTCTTTATAGGTAGCATTCGGCCGCAATCTCACCTGATGTTAAATGACGATATGGCCTAAGTCGGTAACACTTCAAACATAGAAAGGAACTGGCTCTCTAATGTATCTAGCAGAACACACATATTATGTACAGATTTTAAACTTAAGGCTGTTAGATAGCCAGACGAGATTCAGAAAAAGCCCTACCACCATACAATGATTTTACCAAGATATTTTCCTTCGCCGAAAGCTCCGGCTCATTTTAGGGTTCGAACCCACATCAATCGAAGCGGTGACCGAACATTATTGACACTTGGAACATATGAAAACAATAAACACTTGAAATTTTGTATGTTTAATGAACCTCTCTAGAAAAACTAAAATCCCTAATTTCACGAATAAATTTATTATAGTTTTTGAGTTAATAGGGTCTGAAAATTAGCATTTTTATCACTTACACGCTCACTCATCAATAACTTAGATCGCTTCTAGGTGACTCATAAACTTGTTAGCTAAAATTAAAGGAACTGCTATGGAACTTGGCACCCTTTAGATCTCAGCTCTTTAATCGGTGACAAAGACTGCCCTGAAAGTTTTTTCTACCGAACTTGGCCCTTTTTTCACATTTGTGTTTCTGTTGGGATATTGTTTTAACCAGAGGTCGTCATTAAATAAACTGTTATTACCAATACGCGGCCTGCCTAGCGAGAGAGATGTCGACCGTCGTAATAATGTGGCTTCGGTCGAGAATAAACTCTCAGTCATTATCCCTAATTTATTATTGTGGAATACTTCTTTCTTACTAAAAGAGTTATTTCATTTACAAGATACAAGATGTTACTTAAAATTCCATTGAGCTAAGGTTACTTGCTACTAGTTAAGTCACTACGCTTCTAGTTATTTCATTGCAGCTTCCGCTTTGCTTTCCCGGGTGAATCTAATCGGAAACAAAATATCCGGACCGACATAGTTTCGTTTCGGGGATTCGGATGTGTGTTTGGTTCGTGTTTCTCTCCAATCATAAGTTTTGTTGGTAATGTCAATAAATTCACAGAATTTGTGTATACGAGTTTACGTAGGTTCGCGCAAATAAGCGAATTATGAAGCAAAACGCTTCGAAAACAACTTTAATGGGATTTCGGGATTGCGTTATTCAAACTCGGTAAAATATTACTTCTCTTTTTGTTATCACGGAAAATAACATAACCGCGTAGTAAGGCAAAAAAAGGTTAAACGAAATCGTAACAACTGCCATAAATATCAATATTTTTATTTTCTTCCTGTAAAGGAATTTCTTTTATCTATTAAGCGTACGATGTAAACTGTGTTCTTTATTTTGAAAATAAATATTAAACGACACAAGATTTGATCAGATTGGATTGTGACGTCCGGAATTGAAACACTCAATGAACATTCATTAAAATAATACAATTATTTATTGGAAACGTTATTTACTATGTTAAAATATTATAATAATAAATCATAAACTGGATCGAGTTTCTTGCCGGCTATATTCGATGACAGGGATGTGATCCGAACCGGTAGTAATGTTTTATCGTACATAAGTGCTTTTATAGATTAAAGTATTTTTGTTGATATTTTGATGTTAATGTAATTACATATTAACAAGGTTTGATTTAGAATAATAATATCAGTTAAGAAAGTAGGTAACTGACGCTGTGAAAATCCAAAATAAATTATAACATTTAGATACAATAATAATTTTAGTAATATTATACTATGAATAATAAATTATACTAAACTTAATTGTTTTTTTATTATAAATATTACTAGTTGTGACCCGTGCGGGTATTTCGCATATTATAGAATGTAAGCAATCTAACAGTTGTTATGCTAATAAAACATAATGTTAATAGATGGCGCCTTGGATACATTTTCATTAGCATTAATACATGGCATTCGTAATTCCTAAATAGCGGGGAACATAAGCTTTATAATGGTGTTTGAACCGTTAATTTCGATGAAGAATTAACGGAAAAGTGGCGTTGTCAAGAAAACATCTTAAAAAATAATATACAATATTATAAAATCAAGCAAAACGTATTTAACACACAAATTGTTTTGTTGTTGTTATCTATACAATTAATAAAAATGAAGTGGCTGTTTGTAATGCCAAAAGAACAGCTTTTTACTAAATTCATATGAGAGTTTATTGGATACTAACAACAAAACACAATTTTTTTTTCTCTGTCCTTCTGCCTGCCTGTCTGTTTGTTAGGGATAATCTCCGAAACGGCTGAACCGATTTTAATGAGACTTTCACTTGCAGATAGCTGATGCTATTAGTAGTAACTTAGACAAAAATAATTATGGTTCCGCGCAAATAAAAAAAAACTGGTCGTGGTGAATCAATTCGGACGCTTAAATGGCTTACGCTGAATAAACCTTAACAAATATTTCTAATTAATGCATGACTTAATTGTAGATATTAAAAAAATGTACAAAAAGTCAGTGAGAGCATATCTCTATCTTCTAAGGATCACCCACAATAAGCATTTTTATCTTTAAAATATTCGGAAGCGGGGGTGGCACGATTCGCATGTGTATCCGACTAACGGCATTCTGTAATCAGGCCGAACGTAGCCGCGGGCACAGCTAGTGTATAATATTAAGTCCTCACATATGAAATTGGCGTTTTGTACGGGAGGAATATAAAGTCTTTTTTTTTTGTAAAATATATTTAATTAATCAAAGTATGCACCGTTGTTATCTATGCACTTTTGTCATCTCATAGGTAGTTCATTCATCCCTTTACTAAAAAAAACCCATGGGGGCGAGAATCAATAAACTCTTTGAAGGCGGTTTGCACTGCCGCATTGGAGTTTAATTTTTTTTCTTGTAAGAAGTTGTCCAAATTCCGGAAAATGGTAATCTGTTGGAGTAAGGTCCGGGGAGTACGGTGGATGTCGCAGACATTCCAATTGTAGCTCTCTAACTTAGTGATTGTTTGTTGTGCAGTGTGTGGTCTTGCGTTGTCCTGAAGCAGCAGTGGCCTAGAGCGATTGACCAATCTCGGTTGTTTAGCAGCTAGTTCTTCCTTCATGGTTTGCAGTTGCTGACAATAAATATCTGCCGTAATCGTTTGGCCAGATTTTAGAAAGCTGTAGTGAACGACACCGGCGCTAGTTCTTCATACACTCACAAGTAACTTTTTCTGAGTCAATTTTCGTTTAGGACAGGATTTGGCTGGGTCTCCAGGGTTCAGCCATTGCGACGAGCGCTTTCGATAATCGTACAGTATCCACTTTTCATCACAAGTAATGATTCGATTTAAAATCCCTTCATTATTGAGTCGGTTGAGCAAAGTAACACAGCAGTCGACGCGTGTTTGTAAGTTCGATTCACTCAATTCATGAGGTACCCATCGTTCAAGTTTTTTTACTTTCCCGATTTGCTTCAAGTGGATAAATACAGTTTTATCACTTACCCTGAAGCCTGGAGCTATCTCTCAAGTGCTTTGTGATGGATTCACTTCCAAAATAGCCTTTAATTCTTAATTTTTCACTTTGGTCTCCGGCCGTCCACGGGGTTGGTTCTGAAGATCGAAATTTCCAGAAGTAAAACGTTGAAACCAAAACGTACCGTGCTTTCTTTTGCGACACCAGCACCGTACACATCATTAATCCTTCGAGCTGTTTCTGCAGCACTGGTGCCACGGTAGAACTCGTACTCGTAAATATACCGATATTTCATGTTTTCCATTGTGCGGTAATAAGCGACATCGAAGAAAAAATAATGAGGAAAAAACAAATTAATTACTGTTTTCAAAACTCAAATGTACCAGCTAAATGAATTTATAAATTTGAATTTGGAATTCTTAACCAAAGAGGAGATATTTCAGATCAAAGTGTTCAGTAAGACAAAACGCTCATTTCATATGTAAGGACCTAATATTATAATTAAAATATATTGTTGGAAATACCACACATATACCGAGGTTTTCCAAGTTTCCCCGACCAACTCATTCAATGTAACTTTGATTACGGAAGCAATTAATTTCGAGACTCGAAACAATAAGCCCATTTTCTTGTAATCCGTTTTAAGGAAAACTCAAGTAAGCATTTAAAAGCTGTTGTAAGCCAAATCTCTAATTTTTATCGCTTGTTTCACCCAGTCGTAAATCTCAATGATGGCGTCGTAATTAAATTAGTGGGAAAACAACAAGAGCTGCAGCTACCGTCTCAAGCGTATTCTATTTCAAAGAAGCGAGTAAAACAGATAAAAGGAATTTATTACCGTGACCGTCTCATTAGTTGCTTTGTCGTCAAATGTTTCCAACATCGCTTTTTTGCTCCTGATGTGAACGATGATTTTTATTGCCGTTTAACGCTTAAATAGTTTTAAAAAGTTATCGGAGATGATATCAGAGCTACTTACTTTTAGCGTTAAGTCCTAGTAAAGATAGGTGAAAATTGGTGGTCTAGTGGTGTAGACTGGCAGAATATCGTTAGATGTCCGCAGGCTTGAATCCCGGCATGTACCATCAAATTTTCCGAAATTCGTGTACAATACTCATTCAAATTGGTAATACTATGTGCTGACGATGAAGGAAAACATAATGAGGAAACCTGAACGCTTAGGAAATGTTCTTATAGTAGGTACCACTGTATGTGGAAAAAATATACAATCCGCGAGTTGACTTATCATTAAAAAAAATTTAAATAAATTATTAAGTAAAATTGGTCTATAATAGGTAGAAAGCCTCAAATAATATAAATCGGGAAAAATAAATAGTTTATTTATATGTATATTTTTTGTTTGTAAGTCATGTGATTTCAATCGCCAATTAGAAAACGTGACATCACCATTCAGAAATTATAACGTTAGACTCTTGCTTAAATTGTCAAACTTGTCACTTTTATCATACAAAATTACATATAAAATGAATAATGACGTCACGGGACCATATTGCATCGTTTTTATGCCGTACTTTTAATTTAGATTAAAAATATTTTTAAATCACTTTTTATGCTGTATGAATAAATAAAAATTTATAGATATTGTTTTCAACATATAAAGTATTTAAAACTATTTTCTAAAAGTTGTCAACTCCTGAATTGTTGATTTCTCGGTATTTGGAATCGCCAACACGTCATGGACCGGCGTGGTGATTAAGCCCTTGCGTGCCATTGGGAAGAGGCTTTGCCAAACAGTGGGACATAAACAGGCTGGTATTATTATTATAATTTTTTTGAATAGAATTTGTCTTACTAGAAATACGTCCTAAAAATGTGGATTTTTGCTTCAATATCATCATAATTTCAACCGGACGACAACCAGATATAAGTCTCTCCCAAAGACTGCCACAACGACCGGTCCTGCGCTGCATCTTTCACCAGGTCGTCGGTCGATCTTGTGCAGGGTCTGTCCCCGCTGCGTCTTTCAGTACGGGGTTGCCACTCGAGAACACGTCAGCTCCATCGGCCAACCGTTTCACGAGTTAAGTGCCTCGCCTAATTACTTATGTATGATTTTGATTCTTGTGCGGATCCCCTCATTTTTGGTTCGGTCACGCAGAGAAACTCCGAGCATAGCATAATGAAGAGTCGTTGCCGTTTTAGTGACCTTGAACTTCTTTGTGAGGCCCATAGTTAATGAACATGTCTCAACATCATAATAAGTAATCGCTGGCAGCACAGTTCAAATCCTTTCGTCTGGATTATCGTTTTTATTAAAATAATTTCATCCAAATCATTGGAGCCGTTTTCCAAAAACCAATTACATAAACACGCACACACAGATACAAACACCATACGCGCACGCATACACACACACACCCACCACACACACACACACACACACACACACACACACACACACACACACACACACACACACACACACACACACACGCGCGCGACCACACGTAAGCGTGGACACAAAACAAATGGTCATTTAATAGTATTAGATACTAGCTGTACCCTACGGTTTCACCCGTGTTTATTTTATACAATTAACACCGCAACGCCAACGCACCTGAGTAGTCTATCATTATTATTGTTCTTGTCGCAAGTACAAATTATTTGAATTTTTTATTATCTCCTAAATTATGTGTCAAAATAACATACTATTATGAGCAAAACTTCACCTTTTTAAATTTTCTTCATGATGAAGAAACTTTTATCCATAAGAATTAATATGCCATGCCTAAAAATAATGTTCATAAATCACTTTTTAATTTATAACAATTGTTTGTTACAAAATAGATTTTTGAGGCTTATGTATAGGAGATAGTCATATGCTATCGCGACTTTATATATAATATATATTAAGGATCAGGTTTTTTGTAGCAAATTGTATTTACGTATCATTAACCATTACTACAGCGCAAGCGGATAAAGCAGCTCGGAAGTGCTTCCACCTCCAACTCAACAAAAATCAATATTTAAGGATTCTGAGAGGTAGCCTAATGTTAGATAGCCTATACTATTTGTCGTGAGTTTGGCTATCATATACAAAAAGATTTTTCAGAATCCGACTGCGGTAGTTCCAGAGATTAGCGTGCTTAAACAAACCAACAAAAAAGCTCTTCCACTTTATTATATTAGTATAGAAATACACCGACTGATATCGGAACACGACATACCAAAAGAAATCATACTTGTTTTTATCAATATGTGTATGGTGGCTGCGATCCCTAACACCCAGTTATAATAATACTGTATATAAATGAACGATCTTTTAATATGATTTATGAGATAGATCTGAGGTCAACTTATATTGGAATAATACATTTTTAAAACTCTTCATTTTTTAACATTATAAAAAGTTTCAATCATCATCGATTACAAACCTTAATATACAGATAACTAAAATTTCAGTCAATATAAATGAAGAGCTATTTTATAGTATTTTTATCGAACAAATGTTTGACGTGATTTTTTAAATTTATATAACGTTTTTGTTTATGAACTTATTGAAGTAAAACAAACATTAAATGTTAAGTGAACCTTACTACAATATATTAGCGAAAACCTTTTCCAAATCGGTTAAGCCATTTCTGAGATTAGTTCGCACAAACGTTAGGCAAACAGACAAAAATTCTAACAATCATTGCTTTGGGTTCTGCTGCGTTGTTAAAGGCCCCCAATAATAGTTTTTCTCATATATCTTCTATGTACAAACATCGATCAGTTACGTTTTTATTATATGTATAGATATAGATTATATAATATTAAAAACGAGAATAGACATACTTAAATGTCGACATCGAGTCAGATTCGGAACGCCAGCGCCACCAGGCGGCGCTCGATGGAGTTAGCAACGCGGGCGCCATCGAGTCGGCAATATCGACTGTCGAGACGACTCACTTTTTGCTGGCGGTAGGCGCGTGTGGACATCACTAAAACTATCGCGCATACTTAGAGGCGTACCCTATGAATTAAACGTGCCTACCTACATACTGTCTGTGATAAAATCGTTTAAATAATTAACATCTAATCCGTGATACGAGTTTGTTCTATCCAACTACCCACCGACGCCCACGGTTATAAACATTGACAATAAGCAATAATAACGATGGCGAAGCTTTTTTATTTATTCTCTGACCTTACTATTAGCCTGAAGGGCCCTATCCAAATAGAGCCGCTCATAGCTTTACCGGGCTTGAGGATGAGCGCTTAAGGCACTCAGTCGCGAAAGCGTGGGCAACAAGCGCGCAAGGGTGCCAAAGTGGCCGGACCTCGGCTTGGGCTGTTGCTGCGATTGCAAAGAAGTCGCGATCTGACTAATTCCCTATCCGTAAGATTCGAGCTAAACTAACATAGCTCCTCCTCCATCATATATATCTTCTGTGTAACATCGATTAAGTAATGTAATAAAAAATCGATGGTGGTGACGATCAACTTGATGAAAATAGGATTTTAATAAATAAATAAAATACTAGGTAACTGCTCATTTACTTTAAAATACTATGTTTAATTAGCCACTTAACGTATTGTGATAAGAAAGATTTCAAGCACATAGTTATTTTTATTATAATTTTATTTTATAATTTTAATAATAAAGCTTAACACACATACACATAGTTACTGCTTGCTTCTATTCTTTTTTTCTAATTTCATAGCCAATATCTTCTTTTTAATATTATTGAATAAACCAGAATAACTGAAATGTATTTTAAAGGACATCCATCATAGGAAATTCAAATCATCATATTTTACTTTAAGTAAAATTTATTTAATCCTAAATTAGTTTATAATTCGAATTAAAAACATGAAACTATCGGACCTTTTTAAAGTCTGTGTTTTAGTTCTTTTCTTTTTATAAATCCTTGACTCTTTTATCGCCATGGACCAAAACGTTTTTCGCAATGGCTGATCAAAGTGCGAAGTGCCGATATTTTGCGCGATTCCTAATCTTACCTCTGATTGGTGTGCGCTCCACACCATTTTTACGACGCTATTGCCCCTTCAGTATTAAATTGTGGCAGCGAACTATGGCCCGTGATGTTATTCAGTTACCTACTCGAATTAAAGGGTTAAATTTATAAGGGTGCAGGTAAACTGAGATTGGATAGCGCGCTCGGAAATTGTTCAGTTTATTTTCACATCATTTAATCCTCAGAGATTCTTAGTTTTCAGATTAATTTCGATTAAAGTGTACGATTAAAATATAATACTGACTGCAAACTTCAACGACGATTATTTTTTAATAAATAAAAAAATTATGTAAACCGCAGATACTGTTGAGTAGATACTCTTTTATAATAAATTTGTATCTTCCATATTTTAAATTTGGTATGTGTCATACAGTTGTCTGTTGTTGTGTAAAGATCTTTGCTACCTTATATATATGTTTTTTCCTGTTCTTTACTTTTATATGCTGGTTTTATTTATAACTACAAATAACTTCCACTGCGTTACCGGCTCATAATCTGCTACAATGGTTATGGGCCCAGATACCGATAAATAGTATATAAATAAAATCGGTGGATAACGAAAGAAGAGTTATCATATGTGATCGTCGAATAAAAGTGCAAAGAGATCAATTGTAAGTGGAGCAGCGAAAAGGGCGGCACCATGACTACAGTGAGGATCGAGGTTCTTGGTAGGAATAACTATGATTCCTGGAAGGTACACGCACAGGCGATTTTAATAAAGAACGATTTATGGGAATTCGTAGATGGTAGTAAACCAAAGCCAGTCGAATTACCAGAGGCGGCTTTATGGGAGTCACAAGACTCAAAAGCGAAGGCAGAGCTAATTTTAGCGATGAGCCCGAGCGAGTTACGTCATATAAGAGAGTGTAAGACATCAAACGATGTTTGGTTGAAACTTGAGTCGGTATATGCTTCGAAAGGACCAGCTAGGAAGGCTAGCTTACTGAAGCAGCTCATATTATGTAAAATGAGCGAAGGTGATGATATTCACGAATACTTGGCCAAGTTCTTTGACGCTAAATGCAAGTTACACGAGATGGACGTAGAAATTCACAATGATTTAGCATCGATAATGCTATTGTTTAGCTTGCCATCAAGTTTCGAGAATTTCAGGTGTGCAATTGAGTCTAGAGATTCATTTCCGGACCCGGAGATATTAAAAATTAAAATTCTTGAAGAAAGCAATGCTAGGAGATCGAGTAGCGATAATACTTTCAATGTTTTGAAGAGAAATAAGAAGAAATTTGGATCAAACTCTGTACAGTCTGTCGATAAAATGTCTAAGTTTGTTTACAAATGTTTTAAATGTCAAAAAAAGGGACACAAAGCTTCGGAATGTAATAAATTAAAACAGAAGGATTTGGTAAAATATGTATCAGAAAATAAATTAACACCAGAAAAGGTCGATACTAGTTTTGTAAACATTTAATTGTGTTTCAGGTGATTGTCACTTTGGAAACTGCGAGAATGGAAACTGGATTATCGATAGCGGTTGTACTAGTCATATATGTAACGATAAAACCTATTTTGGAAAAACTTTACAGCCTTCTGACGGTAAAGTGACTCTGGCTACTAATCAGAGTGCTCTAGTACAAGGTAAAGGTACAGTAAGATTGTCTGCATATAATACTAACTTCAAAGTGTAGTTGAACTACCTAACACGTTATATGTTCCTGATATGCGAACTAACTTGATTTCAGTTGCAAAAATTACCGATAAGGGGTTTCATGTTACGTTTAGGGATGATAGGGCTCTAGTGACTGATACTGATGGTAATGTGAAGTTAATCGCATTTCGAAAAGATAATCTTTATTATGTAAAGGAACAGTGTGCTCAAGCTTCATCGGTTTCTAATGAAAGCGATATTTTAAAATGGCATGAGCGTTTGGGTCACTTAAATGCAAACGATCTAACAAAACTCTTAGACCATTGCAATTTACGTGTCGGAACTAATACGAGTACCGTCAATAGGTTGCGTAATTGCGAAATATGCATACGTGGTAAAATGAGTTCTCTTCCTTTTTCTTACTCGAGCGGACCGTGTAATAAAAAACTAAAAATAGTTTATTTCGATGTATGTGGTCCTATGAAAAATGCAGCCTTAGGAGGTGCGAAATATTTTGTGACGTTTATCGACGATTCTACGAGATGGTGCGAGGTATATTTATTAAGTAAGAAGAGTTCGGTTTTTACTGTGTTTAAAATATACAAGCAATATGTAGAAAATATGACTGGCAAGAAAATAAAATACTTACAAACTGATAATGGCGGTGAGTATTGTAATAAAGAGTTTGATGACTTCTTGAGTAAAGAAGGAATTTCTAGAAGAAAAACGATTCCTCATACTCCACAGCAAAACGGTGTAGCTGAGAGGATGAATAGAACACTGGTTGAGATGGCAAGATGCATGTTGTTATCATCTAAACTTTCAGGCGGGTTTTGGGCGGATGCTGTAGTGACGGCATGTCATGTTAGAAATAGGTGCCCATCTACCGCGATTAATGGCGAAATACCATATGAGAAATTCTTTGATAGACGTGTAAATATAAATTATTTAAGACCTTTTGGAAATAAAATTTTTATTTTAGATAAGGATATAAATAAGGATAAATTTACAGCTCGTAGTGTAGAAGGAATTTTTGTCGGATATCCTAGAGACCAAAAAGGATATAGAGTATGGTTGCCGAATGATCGTAAACTGATTGTTGTAAGAGATGTAAGGTTTTTAGACGTGAACACATCTGAAAACGAGAACAACATAGACCCACTACAGGTTGTGACTGAATCACAAGAAGGGAGGCCAGTCAAGTATGTGAACTTAGAAATTAAACCATCGACTTCAAAGACTCATATTGAAGAGTCAGCTCAACATGAGCCTACTTTGAGTGATAGTACTGTCCTAGAAGAAGTACGAGAAGAAGAAGTTCGAAGAGGCCCAGGTAGACCTAGAACTCAAAGAGGCCAAGTAGGTAGGCCGAAGAAGGTGTACCGAACTGTCAGTGTACCGAGAAGCGAACGAGAGCAAGACGAAGATGAGTGGAGTGAAGTAGGTGGAAATAATGCCAGCAATGAAGAAACAGCTGTAAGTTTAGATGAATTTACTGATTGTGAAGATTTCGTGGGCAATGCAATGGAAATTTCGTTAAAAGAGGCGTTATCGAGTAGTGAAGAAAAGTTTTGGAAAGAAGCGATTACTTCAGAGATAAGAAGTCTCGTTAAAAACCGGACGTGGGAAATTGTCAAGAAGCTCTCAAATCGTGATGTAGTAAGATGTCGATTCGTTCTAACTACAAAGATAAATGTGTACAAATCTGAAAAGAAAAAAGCCAGATTGGTTGCCATAGGTTACAGTCAGCGATACGGTATTGATTATCGTGATACTTTTGCGCCAGTGATGAGGCTTGATACTGTCAGATTGTTATCCGCTTTAGCTGTTGAGTTAGATATGGAAATACATCAGATAGATATCAACACAGCCTATCTGACTGAATGGATATCTAGACGAAGAGGTATACTTGAAAATACCGGAATTTTTAAAAGAAAGTCTCGTTAAATTGTTACAAACGGAAGATTTTTTAGTCAAGAAACAGGCGCAGCGAATGTTAGCGGACATACGAGCGGGTGGCAATGTTTGCCGTTTACGCAAGTATTTGTATGGCTTAAAGCAATCTGGACGCCAGTGGAACATAAGACTTGACGAAAAATTGAAGAATATGAACTTTAAGCAGTCATTAAATGAGCCGTGTTTGTATTTTAAAGAGGTTGACGACTGCGGATCAAAACTCTTTGTCTGTGTATATACGGACGATATTTTGATTGCAAGTCAGAAAAAAGATTGTATTCTGGATTTTAAAAAGTAATTAGGAAAAGAGTTCGAATTGAAAGACTATGGAATTGCAAAGTTTATATTGGGAATAGATATTGATAGAAGTGACAACGTCATAAAGTTGACACAATCTCAATACATAAATAAAATAGTACAACGTTTTGGACTCCAAGATTGTAAGGATACAAATGCCACACCAATGGAGGTTAATTTAAAACTACAGAATATTGATACTGATAGTGGTTCTATTTTTCCGTATAGGGAGTTAATAGGATGTTTGATATATTTATCCGTAGGTACCAGGCCAGATATTGCAAATGCAGTGGCAAAAATGGGTCAGTTTGTCGATAAAGCAGATAAAAATTGTTGGAAAGCGGCAATGAGGATCCTGCGTTACTTAAAAAGGACGCGTGATTATGGTCTTGTTTATAAGAAAACTGGTAAGTCTATTATGGGATATTCTGATAGTGATTGGGGCAATTGTATTATAGATAGACGTAGTTATTCAGGTTATGTTTTTACCTTAGCTGGTGCAGCAATATCCTGGAAGTCACAAAAACAGAGGTCTGTCGCGACTTCTACTTGTGAGGCAGAATATGTAAGTTTATCGGTAGCTATGAAAGAGGCTATCTACTTAAATAGTTTGTTGACTGAAATCGGGTTAGCGACTGTGAGCAGGGTACAATTACATGCGGACAATCAGGGAGCAATAGCGTTATCGAAAGATCCCGTATTCCATTCCCGCAGTAAGCACATTAGTATCAAGTATCATTTCTTGAGAGATACGTTAAAAACTAACAAAGATATTGTGGTGAAATATATTCCAACAGAACTGATGCTTGGTGATATATTAACGAAACCACTGCCTAAGCAGAAACATTATTTTTGTATGGAAGGTTTAGGCGTTACTTAGTTTCTTAAATTTTTAATGTGCTGTTATGTTTATATACCTTGTTTGTTTCTCTAAGTATATAGTAGATAGTTATATTATGTTTTGGAAGGTACAATTTAAGGGAGCGTGTTGAGTAGATACTCTTTTATAATAAATTTGTATCTTCCATATTTTAAATTTGGTATGTGTCATACAGTTGTCTGTTGTTGTGTAAAGATCTTTGCTACCTTATATATATATCTTTTTCCTGTTCTTTACTTTTATATGCTGGTTTTATTTATTACTACAAATAACTTCCACTGCGCTACCGGCTCATAATCTGCTACAGATACAACTTATTCATTGAGACTATTCCAATGTGTCCAAAGAAAATAAATACCTCTACTGTTGGTAAGCAGTTGGTTACTCTGCAGATTCCAGATGATGCTGCAGCTTCAGGTCAAAATTACCAAGTTCTTTCAATATAATTAAACTAACAGAATTGCCAAATTTGGAATTTGTTCATATCCGTTCGTCAAATCATAACTAAGATAATTCTCTTGCAATAAATATTTTATTTATTTATTTAAGATATAAAAAATAAACACAATTGGTTCATCATTTTCTAAGTTACGATGCCAGAAACAGTGGTGTGGTTGTGACATGTTAAACTTATAACAAACATATCACTATTTAAGTCAGGTGTTAAGAAAAATGAACTTGACATATTTTCAATCTATTACCTCGACTATATCACAATAGCATCGTCATAAGATTAAATATCTGTCGGTATTAGAGCTTGCCAGCTAATCTCCACTATAGGCTTACTTCATTATGCATAACCAGATCGACATTTAACATCAAAACAAATCATTTCTACTTATCTATACCAATAAAATCAATAATTAATCCGTTTATGAGTAAGTACATAACTGTTTTGTTAAAATCCGTAAAAAGTCATACAAATATTATATAACCACAGAAACCAAAATAAAATTATATGATACTTATTATAAATACAATGCATCTCATATTTTATCACGAACTATTAAACCAGATATTCCATTAGTAATTAGAATTTAATCAATAGGTCACATCGTTGTGGTTTCAATCAGTTCTGATTATCCATTATAATTATTTTATTGCATTAAAGTTTCTACATTAATTTTTATGACATTAACTAAAAATCCAATCATCTGATTTTTTATAGTAAGACGATTAAGCATGTCTTTAATCTATAATTACATGATCAGCTGCAGTACAGAAAATATTTCATTTTGGGATTATCAGTGTTAATGGAGTATAAGGTACGTATACGTTTATTCAAAGAATAAAGAGATCCAATTCTTTTTTATCATAGCACGGCAAAGTGACCGCACTGTATCTGATCGTGAACACCGTGCAAGCTAATCACATCGGTGACCACAGACGGATCTACAATCTATCGTCAGACGTCGCTGTCTAGCCGACCTGCTCAAATGTCTCTTCACGTAATATTTGAAGGACTCCATGTTGTAGGAAGGAGGGAACACACTGGCCGGGAGACAGTTCCACGGCACGACAAAGATAAGACGTAGCAAATTTCGTTGTTAGAGCCGAGATAGAGATTATCGTAAAGCCGTGACTGCAGAGCCCAGCAAACGTGGTTCTGCTATGAAAGGAAGAAGAGAGAATTAGGTAAATTAATATGTAAATCAGAAAACAAATTCAGCCTCAACTGTACCTTGCTGAATAATAAAGGAAAATATAGAAAGAAAGGAATGCAAGCTTGCATGAACCCACGACCGGCAATGGATTCACGATCTGTTTGTGGTCGCCGTTGTTATTTTATTGTACAGTGCTTGCCATTAGGTACAGTGCAACCAACAACGGCGGACACGGAGAAATCATCAGTCACCTCTCGGCAGCTGTTTATATAAAGCATATCCAGAAGCACGATAAACCAACAGAGAGTTACTGGAATTTGTATACCAGCATGTGCATATTGGTCGCAATCAAGTCGGTTAATGATCCCTGTTAGGACGGTTCATTACTGGATGTAGACTGGGTGATCCTGACAGGACACACTTATACGTGTCACTATGGCGGGTGTTACACTTGGTGAATGGTGGTTGTGACTAGATTCTGTGCAAGCATGTGCTGCTCCCGGAAGAGGTTCATTTGCTTTCCGTCAAAAAAGTCCTGCAGTACATCAAGGCTATGGACTGGATGCTTTTGCAATGTGGAGCGATCACAATAGATCTATTTGGTTGCAGTGATACAGA
The DNA here is from genome assembly GCA_033032175.1 of Saturnia japonica. Taxonomy (NCBI): domain Eukaryota; kingdom Metazoa; phylum Arthropoda; class Insecta; order Lepidoptera; family Saturniidae; genus Saturnia; species Saturnia japonica. Next base: position 10,987,789 of record CM065321.1, on the reverse strand, counting down.
GCCCCCATTTTGAATAATAATAATAATGGTGGTCCCAGTCTAGTCAGAAACAATTGTCATATCCTACGACCCAGCTAACTCACTACTAAGATACTTGTATTAGAAAACCTACTTGACAGATGACACAACTGATACGAAGCTATTCTCAAAAAAAAAAAATCTTCTAGACGATAACTATTGATGAGTTTTTTATCGAAAACTATATATAAAAAACACACACGTTTTCAAAACTCATCAGTTTTTTGTTGTGGGTAATATTAACCGTATATCGGTAGCGGCACGATAGTAGGTTCATTACGTTTCGTCGAAAGCCCGGACGTGATAGATGACCTGCTCATCGCAAATAATGCTTCATTCAAGCTCCTTTCAACACAGTTCACCTTTTTCAAGATTCTATACGTAATTATGAAGATATTAGGATACAAACGGTTTGTACAATTTTTCAAATAATATTTAATTGCTTCATCAGATGAATACAAAATTGTAATTTAAATAATTAGCAGAGCATAAATTTCTTTAATGTTAGTTGTTTATGAACAGTAATGTTTTTGAGGAAGCCATGAAACAAGAATTCTTACAAAAATACTGTGTGATTTTATTACTTTTTGATAACTGACATCAAAGACCATTATTGTGTGCTTTAGTAAATATTAATTTCATTGGGGAATCGTTTTTTCCTTGAACTGTTTTCATAAAAGTACTCATTAACTTTGTTAAGGTTATATAAATATAGTTTTAATTGTAATAGACTTGTAACGTAAATATAAACTAATTTTATACAGAGGCTATTAGTTTAATAATGCTTAATAAAAACACTAAGAAGGGTTAATACATTAATGAGATTTAAGTAAATTTAAAAACCATGTTTTTCATTCTGAAAACTACTTCCTACGTCCTACTTCTAAACCAAAGGCTATAATCATATATAATGTAAAAAAATACTGTCTTAATTAGTTGATAATAAAAATGATTTATCTGTTGTAATATATGAAATAAATAATTGAAATAGGTTTTTTTTTAGAGATAGATAACAAAAAGAACATCTAAAAGAAAAAAAAACATCTATCTCGCCACATACGAGGCATCCTACAACCGTTAGGCAGTAGCCCGCTAGGCACAACACCCGTCTGGACGGAGGATCCTCCCTTTTCAATGGTGGATGAGGAATTTAACACCTCGTTCCTCACTTACCCCCAAAGTACCTACTGTGGTTCAATCTTATATATTTTCCTCCAACAATTATTATTTTGAGATCTTCTAGTGTTGAAAAAGAAATTCAACTAGCGTTTTTTCTCTATCGAGATCATGTTTCCGGAAGTTTATCAACAACGAAGTACTTACACGCTTTCGAAGTTATAAGGAAACGAATAGCAACTGAGTTATAATAATGAAAATACAAAACAAAAAATGCTTTGAAAATATGGAAATAATGGCTGTTCTTCATAAACTACCTACTTTATTTCTTGTTACTTGTTTTTATGTATATTATATCATCGGAATCTTGCCATGCCCTATGCAACGTCTTGGTGTAGGTATAATGTATAATTTTAAATCGGTTTCATGTTTAAACTCTAATGAAATAACTGGAATAAAATAAACTCTAAACATAGTTCGGAATAGACTGTTTTACCGAGAACAATTTCATTTTAATTGGGAATTTTCTTGGTCCTACACTTATGTTTTCACTTTATTTCGTTATTTTTAATGGTCATTCATTATTATGAAAACGAATTCATTGTTATAATTGTAGTTATTACGTAAGAATACTGTTACAGAAAATTAGAATTTATTAAAATATAACTTGAATAAATTCCGAAATCATTTAAAGAATAAATGAATTTTTAATGATTTATCAAATATTGTGATTATTGAATATTTATATCAAAAATAAACACCCGTCTCTGCGAATGGAAGGTATCCAATATATATGGAATCGCAATAGAACGTTTTACGAGTTTAAACTTGTATTGTTAGCCAGCCAACCAATATTTAGCACTCCATAAATCTACTTTTAACAAATCCTCCATTTTTTTATCCCTAGAAAAAGTATACGACTGACTGAATATAATATAAAAATTGTGTATCTTTCTTTACAATGGATGGGTTTATCTTGAAGGTATGTATCATATTTTATATTAAACAATAACCGTTATTCTTTAAACCCTAACTCCGGATGCTTTTAGTAGTATGATTTTCATGTTTTGGCAAAGGTTCATAATAATACTTTATTTTATAATAGAATGTGATATTTTTAAAGTAATTGTTAAGTTTTCGCACATTCAATTGTAACGTTTGTATACGACCTTTAATCAAATTGATTTCGAAAACGATAACTCAAAAGGTACATTTTCTTTAAATAAATCATTAGATTTTAAATAAAAGACGTCTACTGTTGGACATAGGCCTTCCGAACGATGACCACAACGACCGGTCCTGTGCCTTTACCAGGTTGTCTGACCACCTTGCGGTGGGTCTGCCCAAACTGCGCCTTCTGGTACGATGCCGCCACTTGGGAACTCTTCGGCCATCTGTTCTACGAGCTAAGTGGCCCGCCCACTGCCACTTAAATCTAGCTACTTTTAAGACTGTGTCGTTGACTTTGGTTGTCCTGCTGTTCTCCTCATTTCTGATTCAATCCCGAACTCCAAGCATAGCCCTTTCCGTTGTCCTTTGAGATTTTAAATGTCACCGGATAATTGTACGAACCATTGATTTATAACATACATAATAATTTTGAATTTTGAGGTTATGTATAAGAATTATGTAAAATTATAGTAAGACTTGAAAAATAGGAATTTTCAACGGCAAATGTTTCCAGCACTTGTCGGCCGCTACCACTGCCCAATCACTTCGCTTGCTCGGCTCGTGTCTCTTCGTTTCGCTCACAGTTTCATCCTAACCTAATTAATCCAGTTAATTTATAAACCTTCGAAACTATACCCGTTACATTGCAAATTTTAGTGTCCGTTACAATCTTACTAACATTTTACAATCTCACTAGATTTTTAATAAGCTAACGGTTCCTACAATTATCTGGTGTCTTACTTATACACAGAGTTGCTTTTATGATTCTTTGTTAGTTATATCGTAGTCGCTGGACGTACGAGGTCAATAATGTGGACCGTTGAAGAGAATGAACTGTTGTTAGTTTGCTACAATTGAGTTGATATATCAACCTACGGTCCACAATAGGTAGGTGTAATGAACGCATACGATCGCCACGAACGGGAAACAGACGAAATGACTCCTATCGCATGTTAATATCCTCATCAACATTATAGTTACCGAGCGTTTTCATTAAATGTACACAAGGCTTGCGGGATCCCATTACGCAGTATAAATTTCATTTAACTACCAGTGTTTGCGATGTTCGGTCGATCAATAGACCTGAGAGAATGGATATTATAACAGACATCAATCACGGTCGTGACGTGATTCAATCTTATCCATTATCTATTGTGTCGTTAATTGTGTTTTCATTCTGGTAGACTTTTTTTGTGACCACAGAAAGTAGACTGCTTATTCTAAAGAAATTATTGAAAAAAGAGTTGCCAAGTACTTACTGCATTTTTTTTTTGTAATGTTTTTAAGTTTCTTTAGGTTACATTAACAAACGATTTGTTCAGGTATGTATTGCTAAGTAAAATATAAGCTCTACATTAAAAAAAAAAAAACAACAAAACGTTTTTTACAACTAAAATATTATGTAACTTAGATTAATGCAATAATTTTATTATAATTTTATATATTGTCAGTAAATCAGGGTATCCATAAATAATAACCATAAAAATCTGACCTATATAAATTATAAGATTGAAATCTGCCAAATTTCAAATTGTTTGAACAATAACTTTGTCCGTAAGAAAAAAATATTCAATGCCTAAAATCCACTGTGATTCATTCATTCATATAGGAAACTAAAATTGCAACGAGGCACGGGTTAATTAATTCCTTAATACCTCTCTTAACACGGTCATGAAACAGGAGAATATTATTTATTTATTTTGAACTTAAAAAGTCAAAATTGTTCAAAAACGAACTACCCTTTTATGTATATATATATACTACAATTTAATCGGTTCTCAGCCCAAGCCTAGGTCCGTTCCTCGGTGTGAAGCCCTTGGCTCAGGCAGCCGCCCGCGCGATACAAAGTGACACTATACGTGCAACACTTAGCTACCCACATACAACATTACACACGTATGAACACACACACACGTGCACACCACACAGGTACATAGGTTCTGTAAGGGACCTTTTTTTTTCTTTTTTTTGCGCTAGTTAGACTAATGCGCTAGTTAGTGTAGAAAAACCATTCCGATTATTAAATACACATACGCATGGTCCACTCCTTCCTCCTAGGAGGAGGGGAACGTGCATATGAGTATATGTTAGTTAGTTCGAATTCTCGTAGGATTAGGGAATTAGTTAGATCGCGACCTTTTCGCATTCGCGACGGCCGCCCGAGCCGAGGTTCGGCCACTCTGGCACCCTCGTGCGGGTCGTCACAAACTTTCGCGGCTGAGTGCCCTAAGCGCTCGCCCCCAAGTCCGGTGAAGCTGTAAAAGCCGCAGCGGCTCTGTTTTAGGATAGGGCCCCTAAGGCTAACAGTGTAGACAGTTCAAAAAAAAAATCGGTTCTCAGTTGGTATTACAAAAGCAATTTAAATAATTTTGGCTTTCAGTTTTCTCGTAGTTAAATTAAAGTTTCCGTTAATAATTCAAGTGCCTACCTACTTTTTGTTTATAATTAGTTTCAATTCATTCATAAGTGAAACTCGAAACTCGCAGCTTGCATGCACATTAATGTAACAGAACTTAACTAATCCCACGAAAGCAATAAATAATATTGTGACGTGTTTCATTAATACAATGTCGAGGAAAAATACAATAGATAACATAGCCGTAGGGCGCCCTATAGTAATGACTAATGACTTAATCAAATTTCGTCCCTACGTATTTCTTCCCTTCTCTAAATCGATGGGGAGTATTTCGGAGCATATATTCGTCACGATAGCAACGTATTTAATGTGTTACCGATTGTATTAAGCTATAAAATAACTTTAAAACAAACTATCAAAATACGAAAAAATAAACATTAATTTTAGCGTAGTTTTAGTGAAATAGTTCATCTTCGGACAAAATGAAATTTATTAGATATTGATTAAGATCCACTTCGTAGAACATCAATTTTCAAGGTTCAGATATGTCTAGACTAGTCTAAACTTAGCAAAATTTAAACCCGTTAACTTCATCTCAAAGTAATTATTCGCCAATTCTTATTTACTTTATTAGAAGTACCTTTTTATATATCTAGTGTAAGTCTATAACAATCCACGAACAATGACAATCGCCATCAGCATTAAAACATGGTTACGAATTGTTGAAGTGATGATGACGAAGCGTCAATTGACGTGGGTTCATTTCCTACAATGAGCCTTAGCATTTGGTGAAGGAGATTATCGTGACAAAGCCATAGACAAAAGCTAGAGAGTATATTGTAATTTTCAAAATTAGTTGCTATACACATATCGGTTTATTTCAACAGTTGCGCATGACAGCCATGCAAACATGCAGTATTTATGTATATAAATTCGTTCTTATCCTCACTTAAGATCAGGTATTTGGTAGAATTATAATCATTATTTTTAGACCCTTATCGCCCACTGCTTAGCATAGAACTCTATTCTTGTACGGCACTCATCCCGGTCCTTAGCTAATGCCGTCCCGGTCTGACTCAAATTTTTTACAATATCATCAATACTAAAATCAAATCAATGGTAGGCGTTGATTGTGCGTGGCTGGCTACCAATCTGTTGACATTTTAGTCCACCTACCATCACACTGCCTGGCAACATGTACTGGTCAAATCCATACCAGTTTCGTGACCATCTTTCCAACATCGCGGACTTTAGTGCGATATCGAATCTGGACATTTCTCACTAAATCTTGTAGTATGATCGCGAGCATTGTGCGCTCCATGACTTTCTGTGACACTTGTTTTTTGTGCACACCCTTAACTGTAAGAGTACGTCTCGGCCCAATGTGTCGTTGTGGACGGTATTCTATATAATATACAAGTTTTCAAGCATCGAGAAAAGTTAACGCATTTGAGTTTATAATGTCGTCTAATTTGTTTAATGGTGCCCATGCCAGCACAAATCTTCTGCAAATCTACTTCGTCTGAAGTTCTTTGTCAAAATACATAAATACAGCTAACATTGACATAGTTAGGTATACATAATAAAAAAGGTTACTTTATAAAAATAACTATTTACACCCGTGTTCTGATTGAATGAATCATTTAAGTAGGTCTTAACCTAATGTCTACCTTCTGTTGTTGATGTTAAATATCTCTTATAATGTTTATAACCTTTGTTTTGCCATACTATTGCTATAATAATTCATAATGATAATAAATCTTATCACTATTGATAAACGTAAATATATTTTAAACAGACTTTTGTTCGTTCAAGGAAAGAATTAAATTGTTATGTGCAAATACCCCCCGTTGCAGACAATACGCACGAATGCCCCCGGTAATAGTTTCGATACAGGGGAAGCGCACTGTAATATATTGCACGTTAAACGGATTGCCTGTTGAGCTCTAGATTTGCTATATCAATGCTCTAATAGTTCCCTATCGGTCCAACCCTCTTTACACGTCACCTTTTACGAAATACTCTATGAAGATTTCGTACGTCTTTTGTTTTTAATACGATTAACCATTATTTTTTTACAAGAACATGAGCAGTACAAAAGATTTTTATTAAATTATTCTTCATTCGATATTTAATTTTAACATTATCAGTTTTATTATTGATTTGTTGAATTGATTTCTAATTTAATTATGTAGTGAAAATTGTATAATAAATAGTGTAATCGAATAATATTATTTTAAAGAATAATTATTCTTTAAAAGTTTGATGTTAACTTTTCTAAAATTTCAGTTTACGCTCATATTGTTGTATACAAGAACGCATAAACAAAATATATACGTTATAATTACATAATATTCATTTTATAAAGCATTTAATACAACTAGAAAGCGTACCTTTTGACACAAATATAAAAAATGGCTTTTTTTATGGCCATGTATTAAATAAAAAGTAATTCTCGCTCGAAACTTTACCCTTTGTAGTGGGGAAAAAAATGATTCTCGGAATAGCCACTTGTGACACAATACCGATTTACAAACACAATGGGGGCACAGGGTGCAGTCGCTGATGGCTTCACAAGCGCGTGTGTTGTTGTTCCAATAGCGTAGGGACAACAATATTTTTTTAATATCGAGATTTTGAATTCTAAGGAAAAACATTTGAGAATTATGTTTTTATTAACGTTAGGGATGCGGATGTATATCATAGTATTCGAGCAGAAACGACATCTGATGCTTCCAGAGAGTTGTGTAGTTCTTCCGAGTGCAACTTCTTAGGCAGCGATTCGCTAATTGGACGAAAATTGTGAGTGAAATTTCAAAGAAACGTCACGATTACGTACATTTCGTTACTTGATTGTATATTTTACTAGCGGTGCCCCGCGGTTTCACCCGCATATACTTTAGAAGAAATCATTGATTGATGATTTCTAATACTTGAATTTAGACAATATTTTTATTGAGCCCCCAGATGGTCACCGCCGCTAACTGCTATAGATATAGACCAGAGCCGAGTGTTGAATTATTTTTTTTTTGTATTATCTCTCAAACTATGCGTCTAAATAACATGCTGTAAAAGACAAAGTTTATCTTCATTATAAATTGTCTTTATGATGAAGTAACTTTTGTTCGTAAGGATTAATATGCCATGCTTAAAAATAATGCTCATAAAATAATTTTTAATCTTCTACAAAAAAAAATTGCAAAATTCTTTATTATGGCTCACGTATAAGAGATAGATATATGCTATCACTGACTTTTTTATATATACTAATGGCCAATATTTTTGTAGAGCATTGTATTGACGTATCATTAACTATTAAGCCAGCGCATGTGGATGAAACAGTTCGCGAGGGTTTCGACTTCCAACTTACGTAACAAAAATCAACATTTAAGGCTAGCTGTGAGTTTTAGCCTAATATTATATAGCCTATACTATTCCTCGTGAGTGTGGCTATTATATAAAAAATATTTTTTCGAATCCGACTGGTAGTTCCAGAGATCAACGTGTTTAATCAAACAAACAAACAAACAAAAAACTTTTCCACGTTATTATATTATACTATAGATTTTATAGTTCTTGTTGGTAAGTACATAAGTTATGATACGACTAGATTATCTTTGGCGATAAAAGTCCATAAATAAAATTATGATTATAAAAAATCCTTTTTTTCAGCTTTAAAACAATAATGTATAACTTGCAATAATGGCCTAGTGGTAGTGCGCTTAGACACCCCATCGATCGACCTGGATTCATTTATTCAAATATTTTATTTGTCAAAATATAGTAGTTCATTGTGGGTGAGAAAATATTTATTTTCAGATTTCTTAGATAGGTACGAATCACAGAGAAGGCTTTTCTAAAAACCTTTATCTTGTCAGCTATTACTTAAAACATTAATGATATATGATATATATGATTCACTAATGATTAGTGAAGAATACGCAACTAAAACATAAAGGAAAATAGAAGAGAAAGAAGCTGTAAACAAATATTTATATTATTAACTTTTATTAGCAATAAATATTTTCCTAAACCGCCTTAAATCTTTTTCTCTGTACAAAAGCTGTAATAAAAATCAACAACAGTGAATTATGATTTTGAGAAACGACCATTACAACAATTTTATATTTTCCTCAAAGCCCATCAAACACCAATTAAGATAGACAAAGTGCAGTTATATCGACATCCCCCCTCACTAGCAAAACTCGCGCGGTGCCTCGAGCGCGTGCGACCCGTGGGGAGTCGTGAAATGTGCAAACAATTAGAAGGAGCTCTTTTAGCGCCCCTCTATAGAGGCACCATATAATAGCACTTCATGTCACCAACAGCTCGCATATATATAAAGGTGATAACAACTTAGGCCTTTTGTAGACATCTGTTCTGTTCACATCAACTGTGAAATTAATTTTCACATTACAAACAAATGTCCAGTTGGAAATATATCGTAGTATTTTCGATAATGACGAAGACGACATATGATGAACTAAAGTTCATGTTTAAGACACTGGGATCATTTGGGATCATTGTTGGATTATAATGTACGTATAACATCACTATTGATGTCAACATAAATATCAATTTGAAATTAAGTCTATCTAACACTGCCATCTGCTTCAACAAAACTTCAAGACGAATGCAATTTTTTACGGGATTTCCCTGTATAAAAAGTAGGAACTTAGAAAGGATTTTAGATATTTCATCCCACATGTGAGTTTTACTAGATAACTAACTAACTAAAAATAGGATAATTTCTGAGGTATTGCCAATGGGGAATTCCATCCGACACACGTCTAGTTTTAAAACAATAAAATTTATAACAAAAATCCGCATACATTTTTTACTGACGTGGTGCATCATTGAGTTTAACGTTTTAACTTAAAAATGTATGTGGGGCGCAATGTCAGGGAACCTCTACGTCATTCACCCCGGGCAAAGTCATCCATTTTGGCAGATCTCTCGGTACCCGTCTGCTTACCAATGGGAACGAGGACGGACTTGCACAGGAAATCTTTCTTAACAATTTGTTTTAAATAATAACAGGCGATGGAAGAAGAAAACTTAAAAAATCACCAAGGAATGCAATCTCTTTCAAAATTACTAAAAGATGAAAAGAAAACTTTCTTAAAAAATCAATACCAGATGAGTGTAGTAAATTGAGTGTAAAATGTAAGCTAAAATAATTGTTGCTCAATTGTCAGTATAATTCATTTTTAAATAAAATTGATACGCCGCACAAACTTGCTGAGGTCCATGCTGAAATATACATGATTAATTTTATCGATAAATTGGTTTTCACGGAAATTTGGTTGTATTGAAAATTGATGTATATCAGAGTAATTAAAAATGGATACCTATAATCCTATATAGTGTTGTTATACAAACAGAAGACTAACTTGTAGTTGTATAATGTTGTACAGTATATTATATATTTTAATCACGTCTGTACTCAATAGAGCTTTGCACAGAGGATAGGCCATTTACTCACGAACGTAAATCTACTCAAAGGATTCGATAACATTCTTTTGTATACGTGAAGTACACCTCCCATTTCCCTCTTAAATACATAAGCATTGGCAATCGGAAAACTCCGTGCGGGATCCGCTCACTGCGTGAACTTATTCGATCTCATGCATTTAAATTCAAAATTAGTGAAAAGCTTTGGCCGCAGACCGGCTCTTTTGCCTACGGTAAGCAAATAAGGTATCTTTGATTTCTTTATCGCTCTCAGTGAATACAAAATTGATTTCATGCTTAAATGTTTACGTTACAGAAATTTTGTATTTTATATGAGTGCAATTTAGAATAACAAATTTAGTTTGTAGTCTCCTTCTTGCTCAGGTTTAACTATTTTTTTATCTAAGATTATTATTTAAGTTCAAAAGTATTTTAAGATGTACCTACCTAGATTTTTGTATATTAATACCTATAATTTTGACATAATTGACTCAATATATTGACTGAATGATAGGGTCAAGGAGAAGATTATCTAACAAACTTAATTTTTAGGTTAAAGAAAAAAATTTGATGAAAGCTATTTAGTAAGTACACTTAATATCTATTGCCAAGTACGTAGGGATGTATTCCAGCAGCTGCAACTATGAGCTAATTGAGTGCAAATTTTTATTTGAATAAATTATATAAAAATAACTGAATATCAAAATTACGCGAAAAGCGCGTATAAATGATTCAAAAGTCATAGATGGATAATCACTTTAAAATACAAGAATAAAGTGTATGAATAAAATATAATAATAAAAAACTTATAAGAGAAAGTTTATTGCCGTTGACAGTATTAAAAATAAGTAAAATTCGTTATATTAATTATGTTTTTGTTCGAAGTTAGCGTTATACAATCAGCGCACCTTTCCGATTCAGAGATGGTTGGGTGTGACAACATAAATAATCTATTCGAAGACAATGGCCTTCCCCGACACGCAGAAAAATGTATCTGCTACATAAAAGGATGGGAGCTTGGTTCGTTACGTTTTGTCGGCCCCAAGGGGGTACCTCACGCGGTATGGCTAGTAGCTCTTGCGGAACATGAATGTTTTATGTAACGTCACAATTCAGATTTGTATCCACTGCCAGAGTGAGTTTACAACCGTCTGTTGTCCCACCTTAGGCAATAAAGGGGCGTGTTTATTGTTTTCTGTGAGAGTTCAAGGTTTCTCGGGCTTTAGCATTATTTTTACGACCGCGCCGTAATGTGATACTGCAACATTTTAGTCAGCGCTTCAATAAAGCGGAAAATGTTTGCTCACAAGTTTATAACCTATTTCAGTTTACTGGTAAGAGTTATGAAGGAATTAAGTGACTTCGAAAAATGGATATAATTAAAAACGGAAGGCAAACAGCAAACAACACCTGAACAGATGTAAAACATTGTTTCTATTCTTTAGCTGCTAAGTATACTTTCTCTTATCGGCAATGAAGATAACTACTGAAGATAAACAAAAAAACTATGATAGCCATTTAGAAGATGAAAAGGAAGAAAATGTTTGTATAAAAACAGATATTTTCCAAGTTGCAATAATATATTTATTTTATTCGTCCAAACCACTCATCATCATAATTTCAACCGAAACACGTCCATTTAAGGGCATTTGTTTCTCCAAAACACCACCAGCACGACTGGTTCAGCGTTGCTCGCATATACGTTTAAGCAACACTATCATTTCAGTTTAGCCATTCTAAAGACTGTAATTTTATTCAATTATCGATTTTATTAAATTCTTAAGGTCACCTTGGTTCTTGTGTGGATCTGCTGATTTCTGAAACGATCACGCAGTGTAACTCAAAGCATAGCTCTCTACATTGCCCTTTGAGTTACCTTGATCTTTCTTATATAGTAAATAATTAGTGATACCATTGAGAATTTGTATAAAAAACTGTTTAGCAGTACGCGCTCTGTATTTGGTATTGTTTTGCTATTTGGAATTATTATATGCACCAATAAATTTTGATAAATGAGTATACTAAATCTATATTATGATTATAGAATTAATATTTCCATTTGGCTTATAATATAAAGTATGTAAATGGTTTATTGAATTACCTTCTTACATTGAAAAGCCATTCAGTTAAAAGCAGGGCGACACTAAACCTTTCATTGGCCGTACTGAAGTTAAGCCGAAGTGATAAATTGAATCTGTCCACTGCAGGTACAGAAAGAAATCTGTCGCCACCATTGTCATGAATAAAATTCCCATTTACTATCCCAGTTTAGACACTGGTTGTACCTAAATGTGTAGAAATTATTAAATACGTAATTTTAAAACAGTTTTGATATACCATATTAAATTTTAAAAGTTTGAGAAGGTACCTAACATGAGTATTGCAATATTAACACAAAGATATATTGTATTTGTATTAACTTTTATCAATAGCTATAAAGAATATGTTCTATATTGCAGAGAAACTTGTATGTGTGATTTAATTGTATAATTACATATTACGATTAACAAATAGTATATTTTTTACTAAAACTTTCTAAAATTACTGCACCTCATTTTAATAAAATTTAATAAATTTTAATAAAAAATTCTGGCGCAAGTAGCCATCATATCGCAAACGGAATTTATATTAAAAAAAAATATTCATTTAACTTACTAATGTTTAATTAATTTATTTTTACGAACTATGAGTTATTCATGAATCGATTAAGTTTACAATATTATTATTATTATATAAGGCTAAATATTCTTTAAGGCTTATAGCAATCGTTCAGTTTCAAAATAGACAGTTGTGACTTTAAACTATTTAAAATGTATTTTACCTATATATTTCTCCTAGATATCGACTTAATTTGAAAATTTACTTTATATTACACTGTTTATGTCTGACACTAAAAGAACTGATATACCTACAACATTTCTTTTATAGCGCAGCATCCAAAGTAAATCGAATAGAAAAGCATCATAATAGAATCAAACGTTTTCTTATCTTGAACATTGTTTAGGTAAAGATATCCAATATAAAGGAAAAACAAAAGACGCCAGACGGTCTCATTATTGTGGTAGATAATGTACAAATGGCGATTGGTACAGCACTCGCAAGTTCTTCGTAAGTTATAAACGTAACATTGTTTAAGTAAAAAAGTTAGGGAAATTTCTTTGATCGTAAAAAATAGTTTGACATGTCTACCAATTTTTATTTATTCGTGGATGTTAAATATGATCAAAGATGTAGCCAGAAAATAAACAATATTATAAGTTTCCTATAGTGATACTATTTTTAGAACAAGTAGAGTAAAAATATATTGAAGTTTTTTTTATCGTTGCATAGCGGTATGACAGCACTGTACATGGTGGTAAGGACATTAGAATCCGGAAACAACGGTGACCTTCCAGAGATTAACAATCCATTGACGGTAGTCGCTGTCAAGTCGAACTGCAAGCCTCTCGGCAACTGGCTATACAGGCTGATCCCGAAACGCGACAAACAAAAAAAGTGTTACTTTGACGGGTTTATGACCATGTTCATGATGGTCGCGACCCAGTCGGATACAGATCCCTACCACCCCGATTATTACTGAAGGTACCCCGCTTATTACTGGATGTACCCCACTTATTACTGGATGTACCCGTTTATTATTGGATTTACACCGGTTGATCCCGGAACTCAATACGCCTAAGCGTTCCAATATGATGATGTTATACCTGGTGTGTGGTGGTCGCTATCCAGTCTAACATAATCGTCGTGTTTGTTGTGCCCCCGCAAAGTATTTGAGTTCAAACTAGATTTTTTCATGTACTCTGTTAAGTATAACACTTTAAATAAAAAACAAACATTTAAATTCCATAGAGGTACCTATTTATTTTAAATTACTGATAAACTAATTTAATATATTTTAATAATGTAAAACACGTAATTTTTTTATACTGGTACATACTTTATTTTATTTTATTAGTAATACAAGATGATCTTACAGCTAATAAGGTACATATACATATAATATATAGGATGTCCCAGAACTCAACGTCAAGCTAAAACGGGGTGACAGGATTGATTATAACTATCATGAGAAAAATCAAAAAAAAAAAATCTATCCCATGCAGTTTGGAAATTATAGGCATTTAAGAAAAACCTAAAAATTTGGTCAAACTGTTTTTCGGTTATTGTGATTAATTTTAATTTTTTTTGTTCATTTAAACTTTGGAATGTAACCCTAAATAATATTTCTAGAACCTCAGTCAAAAATAATGACACAACTACCCCAAGTTTTCTAGAATTAAGACTATTTGTTAAACTATGAATTTAAAATTTTCAAAATTTGTTGACATTGAAAGGCCCTTCTTTAAAAAAATGTACTAAACTGCCTTGGCAAGTCCCATTAAAAGTTCGCGCATTTAATCAGGATTGTAAAATGGTACAATACTTGTTAGTTTCATACTAAAAAAAACTAGTAAAAAAATAAAAACCTCGAGTAACCCGATTTTTGCTAACCCATTTTACTCAGTTTAAATGTTTTTTATTCGCACAAGCTCTGGGTAGGTTCTTAATTTTACGGCAAAATGATGAGAGAGATGGATAGAGGACATGTTTGCCAAGACACAACAAATAGTCTTAATTCTTGAAAACTTGGGGCAGTGTGTCATTATTTTTGACTGTGGTTCTAGAAATATTATTTAGGGTTACGGTTCCAAAGTTTAAATGAACAAAAATAATAAAAATTAATCACAATAACTGAAAAATGGTTACAGTTTGACCAAATTTCTGGGGTTTTCTTAAATGCCCATAATTTCCAAACTACATAGGATAGAATTTTTTTCTGATTTTTCTCATGATAGTTACAATCAATCCTGTCACCCCGTTTCGGCTTGACGTTGAGTTCTGGGACACTCTGTATACAGAAGGCTTTTTAAGAGTTCACACAGATATTCAGTAATATAGTTACTTAAATAAATTTGGTTTATAAAATTAGACTGGTGAAATTAGGTAAAAAGAACTTTTCTTAAGTAACCATGTACGTATAATTTATTTTTAATTTTGTCTGTTTACAAAAATATGGGATGTAAATTTAAATAAATAAAAAACCTTTTGTTTTTTCGGAACTTTAATTAATGTACCTATTTAATGATAAGTTTAAAAACAACAATTATGTACATACAAAATTTCTAAATTCATCACTTTATGCAGTATATTCCATTAGTTAAGGTCAAGGACCACGTGAATCGTGTTTTACTGTCAAAGGTTATTATAACTTTTTATAGGGTGGATCATTATGTGAATGATAGTGAGGCCTGGAAGTGACTCCCTCTCTGTGCATCCACTAAATTATTATTATTATTTTAAATTAACACTTTTGCATAGTTGACAAAAAAAAATCTATCTAGTTTTTTACCGGTTCTTCTCGATATCTGGGATATTTTCCGAAACGGCAGTAATGTTTGTAAATTGAATAATGATTTTTTGATTTTTGAATCGAAATGAAAAATTCACCCGATAGCGCTAAACAAAAGTTTAACGTTTTTCATTTGCCATACTAGAGTGAACGTGAAACTTGCCAGTAAAAGAGTTACATGCGTGACCTATTTGCTATATAGAATACATAGATTACCTTTCGTGCTCTCGACGACATAGTCAATCCTCCAGAGAAGAAGCGCCGTATATATTGTCAGTAGCATCTTGTTAGTAGAGCAGAGCACCTTACTTTTATGGCCCGTCCTCATATCGACCCAATATTTCGGCGACGCCGTTTTTTGTAACCGAAATTGACAACATCACAAATGCACTTTGTCGTTCGAAACGAAAGTGCACTAAACGAATACTGTCCAACACTTTTTCACTATTAATATATATAGCATATATTACTATTCTCTCGGAAATTTTATTTTACTTGTTTGTACTGCAAATAGTCGTTATTTATTACCTGTAACAAATTACAAATAAAATTAATTAATATCAAATATTTCATTTTCAGTTCATTTCAAATAGCTCTTTATTATTTTAATTATCGGTAAAAAATATTTCAGGCCAGAGTTTCTTCTCTATATTAATTACAATATGTTCTCTTTGTTCAAGACAATAATTTGTTTCTAATACTAAGTTCATAACAGAACCACACGCGCTGGGATCCGAAGCCTCAGCTTTACTGCAACTTCCATTACGACATGAACAAAGAAATTCGCTTTGTCATATCTTCGCCGTACTGTGAAGTTTTGGAACGGTCTCCCAGCCAGTATGTTCTTTCCTTCCTACCACATGGAGGTCCTTTAAACATTTGAAGAGACATTTGAGGATACCGGCATGACAAAAAAAACTGGCGTTGGATTGTAGATCCCTAGGACCTAGGATTGTATATTTTTCATTATTAATGTCGGATATTATAACCTATTAAATAAATTACAAATTAATATCATAACCTTATTTTTTAGGATCTTCTATTTCATTTATTCCACCAAAAATTCGAATGCGGTAAAACAATACTCCAAGACAGTAAAGGGTTAAAAACGTTTATAGGCAACTTATTGCACCCATAAAAACATTTTCTTTTACTTGTCCGATCCGAGGTGGTAGTCTCGGGAATCTCAGTATTCAGCCGACATTTAAGGAAAGAATCCCATTAAATAAATGGAGCTACTTGCGTGAGCAATTTTATTTTACGATCCACCTCCCATCTCAATGTTTATTGCTACGTGGTATTTAACTGACTACTTTTGAGATTGGCTTAATTACTTACGTAATCTTTGGATTCTTATCAGTTATCACATATCTTAAGCGTAATAATAATATTATAAGAGTTAAGTGTTCTATGTAGACAACAGCTGTAAATTTGAATTCTGGATCAAATGAAGAAATTAAATATTGCAGCAAATATACTTATACTTCCTTACGTTGGTAAACCAACATACATCCAATTGAACGCTAAAGAAAAAAATAACAATATTAGTCTATAGTATATTTCAAAACGGAATTAGACGATTAAAAATAATAGGAAGATTAGTACTGAATATTCATCCAAACTTCAAAATACGATGATGCAGTAAATTTGTTAACATGTGAACGTAGGACACTATTTAAAGCATTAAACTAATAAAAAATAACAACCGAACTAATATCAAAGTGAAACTAATAACATTGAACTATGTGCATCGACTGATTTAGTGATGAAATTCATATCAGTGTTTTTATTGTGTACAGTTTAAACAAGCACGTCTGAAGATCAGTGACAATAATGTCGAAAATATAATCCTCTAAGGCTGAAAGACACTAGCTTTAAAGTGCAATTGTCCAAATACACCGCTAGGGACTTGGCGACGGATTTGAAACTTAGCTGTGTATTTGAAAGTAGGTTCGATTGAAGGTTGTTCATTACTTCATTACTCATCCATCACCATCCTCTTAACCGAATTTTAAAAAAGTAGGTCTCATTAGCCTTGTTATTGTAAGCGCGACTGCTATGCTCAAGGTTCTGGGTTCGATTCCCAAGTCGGGCAAAGTGATATTGGGTTATTCTATGAAATTCTCAGAAGCAGCTCGGAGTTTGGCTTTGTACCTGATTAATGGCAAAAGGCTTGCCCCCTATTACATGGGACCTAAAAACATAGCGCGCGAACTATGGGTGTACTTTATTACACCTCTGCCTAACCCTTCGGGGATACAGGCGTGATGGTATGTCATATATGGTTATTCCGGCATATATCCTCTGCTTATAAACCGATTTCGATGATTATTTTTCCATTAGAAAGAGAATATATTTGTGGCTATATTATGGGTGGTCCAATTTGAATTTCATTTACATTTGATTTTCGACTTTAAATATACACCCGGGAACTCCTCAAAATCATTTCTTTTTTTATTAAAAATTGTCTGGTTAACATGTTATTTGCATGTTTAAAAAAATGCAATATAAGTAGGCTTTTTTGAGAATCGTTTTACTACATTTCATAAAAACCATTTTTCATTTCTACATATGTATATATTTTAGGTGAAAATAGTATAAGTATTTTATAAGTTACAAAATATTTATAAGTAGAGTATTTATCAAAAGTGTGACTAAATACCAAAGAAAATCATTTAAAATTATTAATTTTAAGAATGAAATGCTATATTGATTTTCTGTAATTAATACATTGTAAGAAGCTAAATTAGTAGAACTTTTTCACATCAAGTATGGAATATATTCATTTTGTTAAAACGAATTTAATGAAAGCCATATGATACAAAGTGCTACCGAGTGAAACTTGAAACGGAAGCTAATAGCCGTCTTGTTGTTTGAAATAGAATGTAACGTTGACATGTGAGAAATGCAAGGGTTCGGAGTTTGGCCAAAAAAATGGTTTATATTATATCCAGTTACATGTAATATTTTAATAGGATGTGAGCTTGGTTCAATGTAACAAACGATTTAATATATTCATTTTATGTAAAGCTTAAATATTTTACACGGAAAGGTGACCTTTGAAAACAGGTAGGTATATTTAAATTTGAGCAATATATATTTACGAAATATTTCTGCTGTATTTCCAAGTTCAATAAATTTGTCTAGTTTATTATTTATTGTTACGTGGCCACCGTAAGAGAAATTAATTAGTTAGTACATTGTGACAACACTGAAACATTATTTGTTCTTTTTGTCTTCTTCTTCTTGTTTTGGCGCCGCAAAAGCACTTGCCAGTTTCAATGTTTTAAAGTCTTAGTAAAATTTTCCAGCGTCAAAGTTGTCAAGCTTTCGTAGTAATATACATTATATACAAAATGGCGTTCAACAAGATGGTGGCCGCCTTGTTAGAACGATATAGGGAGATTTTGTGGGATCCCAGAATGCATGCACTTGGTT
This sequence comes from Saturnia japonica, assembly GCA_033032175.1. Taxonomy (NCBI): domain Eukaryota; kingdom Metazoa; phylum Arthropoda; class Insecta; order Lepidoptera; family Saturniidae; genus Saturnia; species Saturnia japonica. The sequence continues at coordinate 10,968,848 of CM065321.1, read as the reverse complement.
AATATTTACAATCCACTTCACTTATGCATAAAAACCAAACTATATCACGCAAAACGCCACCAATATTACATAATATAGGGTCAAAACCTAAGTAAATGAATTATAAATAAAAACCACAACATCTTCAAGATCCCGCCAAAAACTCGTTCTTTTTGTCAATTCGAGTGTAATATGTGGTTGGCGGCCTTACCGGGCTGTGATTGGCTCCCGCGCACGCGTCCACGCCACCGCGCCGCTCTTCGATTGGTGCGAAGACCGTGGAACAAGAACAATTAAAAGAAAAAAAATAATCTAGACACTCATGTCCGGCGGCGGCTTTACGAGCTCCGACCTACTCCTTATAAAAAAATATATTACTCTAATCAGTTGTCAAAATCTCTTGTGGACATCTATGCGATTGTGACAATAGAAACCCTGTGGATTAATTCTCATATCGAGGTTCCTATTCGGATCCGACACCTCACCAAGCGATGGAACGCGCCTCAAAGAGACAGGCGTGGGGCGGGGCCATCATAGCCAAGTGCAGGTACGTCGCCACATATTCCTCGATACATTTATGTAGTACACGCTATATGAATCGCCAAAGCAGCACGCCTGCATGCCGATGACTAAAGCTTCCAAATTATCCAAATCCAAATTATTATTATTAAATAGTTAAGTCTTCAATGTCACACATTTCAATATTTATTTCGTCTACAATTTTAAAACTTCAGTATTATCATGCTCATATTTTAATTTACTGTGTTATGTTTCAAGTTCTTTTTTGTTTCTGTGCCTAAAACAAAAAACGGAATCCTTAAAGGATAGTTTTGTTGTTCATATGTTTGTCTCTTTGTTCTTGTGTCAAGATCTTCCTTCTCAAAAACGGCTCAAGGTAGAAAGTTGAAATTAATATCGAATACTAAGATCTATAACCTTATACTGTTGTTAAACATAATGTTTCTGGGTTAACGCAATAAAGAGATAGAACTTCATACTAAAAGTCCCACTCACAGACTGATTATCAGGTACTTCCCAGGAAACGACATCATAGAAATTTAGCACGACGTGAGATCTTTAGGTATAAATTAAGGAATAAATCGTAAATAATAGATTTCAAATTCCGTCTGAAATTAATAAACGACAAAGTTATGTTTGTTTTCAATTTCATACAATGTACTTACTACGTATACGCCTTTAAAATAAAAGTTTGTCACATGTAATAAATAGTACAAAACCGTCAGTACGCGAGTTCTATTCGCTATTTATCCATTTTCTAACTCTAAATCAGATCGTACTACGGATTTATATACTAACTAGCGCTTTTCCCGCGGCTTCACCTGCGTCCTAGTTGAGCCATCCATCTTTTTAACTTTCTAACAGAATGATGAAATACTTCATATATTTATCTTCAAAAAAAATAATGAATTTTCGAACAAATTTTCATTCCCTTCTTCACCACCCAGAGGTTGATCAAAATTCCTACATTAGTGCTCACCTACATTGTAAAAAGGATCTACATGCAAATGTTCACAATCCTAGTTTAAGCTGTGCGTTCACATATCAGTCAGTTAGACAAATGAATATGATGTATTTAGAAAGTACAATTACCGACAACAATACTAGATGATTATTATTGTAGAGTCGAAAGTTTGTACTTCATTCATGTATCATTGTGACATTGTACTAAAATAAAACGAATAATAGAGTACACGAATTCCCAAGCAAGCTATTCTTGTGTCGTCGGCTGGCTGGGGATTTATTCTTAGATAATTAACTCTTTATGGCTAGAGACATCTGTTTACAACGCTGCCGTTACTCTGCCATGTTTATAGGGACCGTTTCAGTTGAATTTTTTATATTTAGAAGATTCTTTTTACTTTTTAATGTTATTTATTGACATAACTGAATTGCTGAGGTTAAAAAATACATTTTTAATATGTAGTTACTGTTTCAATAAATAAGTAATTCGAAGACAATATTAAGGTTATCTAGAACCTTCTTATCACGTACACTAAAGTTATGGAATGGGTTACTTAGCACAGCAGGTCTCCTAGGGCTACGACATGGGGATCTTGAACTTAAATACTCTCTCCAAGGTAGGAAGTAATAGAGGTAGGGCGCAAAGAATTTTTTTGAAGATATCTCTTTACTTGTGGTAGCCTAGCTGGTGGAATACTTTCACCCTACAGAATATCGCAGCAATATAATTAACTTAATCACGTAAAAACGACAGAACGGATTCTGATCAAATTTGGCACACAGTTTATAACCTAGATAAACATACATGGTAATTTTTATCTCGGTAACTGACACTGTTTAGCGACTGTTATCAATTTATTTTGTTTTTCGATATCCACGTGAACAAAATCGTGGGCACAGTAAGTATTATATATTATAGATTGAGAAGTTTTTTTTAATACTTCATTTATAAGATTTTTTTATGAAAACCTTTTTTTTAACTATCGGTCTTTGATCTTGTCTATACTTAAGTCTTCAGCGTCACCGAACAAGAAGAAACGGCCGCGGCTGTATTACTTACTTTGTTGTAGTAAAATGTAATTCATGACTGACAGGCACAGCTGCTATTTCAAAACACTGTCCTATTCTTGTTTAAACAATCATGTTGTTTTCGATTTCAATGGACTTGTGGTGTTCTGTGTTAAATCCCGTGTTGGCATCAACATTTATTTAAATACATTTATCAGTTGTTCTCTTTTTAATAGTATAATTTTAATCGTAGTACGACAAATTGATGGCACTGTATATGTATCTCCAAGACACGTTGAAGCTGTAAAAGGCTTCAGGGCCCTAATGGCTAACAGTATATTCAGTACTAAAAAGGTCCTATCCCTAATCCATCGTAAAGTACCTACCTACCTATTTATTACACGCGTCTTTTTGGTTCTAAAATTTCCGACAGATGGCGTTAGTAGTATTATAACATTTTAATTGATGAAAAAAGACTACACACATACACATTCCTTCTAATAATGATAGATAACACAGATGTGTTATCATGAATTCAAATTAATGTGTTATATTTCAAATCTCGAGGTATGATAGTTTTTTGGAAAATTGTATAAGTTGTGGGGCTAGTAGAAGGCTCACTTCGCTCGCCTTATTTACTAAAATATAACAGAGATATTATTAAAACATTCCTGAAAATGATGACTAAGTATGAAGTGAGTTAACCATCTTAAGATTCAAAGTTGGCCTGATTTTTTAATCCATATTGTGCAAACCAATGAAACTATATGAGTCGTAAGGGTAAAGGGATGAGTACGTTTTTGTAGACCAATAACCAACTCGACCTAAAAGATTCGGAAAGCGGTGATAAGTAAGTAATTTGTTGTTTTATCTTTTTACTAAATGGTTTTAACTGACTGGGGTCTGCTGATTGAACGATAGCTGATTGAAGCAATGAGGTAACCTGTAAGGACATCTCATAGATTAACGTGAATACGCTTCCCTTTAATGAGATTGAACTTTCCAACTTCGTGGTGTAAGCAACTCCTAACACATCTAAGAGTGAAAAGTAAATAAATGAAATAATGAAAATTACAATAAAATAGGAATCGGCTGCCAACCTACAAGCGCGTTGAAATCACAGCATGGTGGTGGAATACTTTCATTATCTTTTCCATCGAGGGATCTACATTCCATCACCAGTCGCCGCTGTTATGATGGCCTGCTCAAATGTCAAAATTCTCTTCACGTTATGTTTAAAGGACTCTATTTTATAGGAAGAAAGACACTGGCTGGTAAATAGTTCCACGACTTGTCTAAGCTAGCCTTTTTCAAAATAATTCATATAATATATCTGAGTTATAGAATTTATACGTTATAACTGAAGAGTTATTTTTGTCGGTGGTTTATGGTTTCGAACCAAGTTCCAGATATTCTTAAGAATTTATGTTACAAAAATAATAGCCAAAAGTAATCAATTTATTTGACAAAATTTTAATGTAATAAGCTATGAAGGATTCGTTCCTATTTATTATTCGTATACAATTCGATCCAAAAAATATACGCATAGACCCTAAACTGAAATAAACAAAAAAAACCTAATACGCAACATTCATAGAAAAATAAACAGATTTGTATCTCCTTGGCGGAGTAAATTGGATTCGGCATTTTATGTGGACCTTAACAAAATTCTTTTGCTTTCGTAAAGGCAGAATAAAAGCTAATTTTATTGTATTTTACTCTAAATTTATTTCGGTTTTTACTTTTATTTTGTTCGTAATATATTTTAGTTTATGTAAATATTGATCAAACGTAAAAGTGAAAATATCACTTATCAGAAATATTGGTCGATAATAATATATTCAGTATGTAATATGTTCACGTTTAATAATGAACAATTTTATAGATTTTTGGTAATATTAAAAACTTCATTACTTCACCATATTATATATTTTGTAAAATGAATTAATGCATTTTTTGTACATTTTCCATATAATTTTAACAAGAAGTTTTTTACAAATGTTTGTTACGATTAAGTATATCAAGTGATATGTCGATGCTACATTGCCGCAAGCATTGGCAGGTCAAAAGGAAAAGGTTGATCTATAATACAATTAATACCCACATTCAAAACTTAAAGCATTTAAATGTCTTGGTTATAAGTAATTGTAAAAAGCGAAGTAAAATTAATAAGTTTTACATTGAAAGTAAAACCATGAAAATGTAAATAAAATATAATACAAAGTTTAAATTACATTTAAACCCTATACGACAACTTATCATAAACTATTCTATCATCGCTCCCTCAACAATTAAGTAAATTTAAACTTTAGAAAGCATTATAGTCCCAAAGTTATTATTAAGGTTAATTTTTAGTTAATAACTACTTAACCCGCAGCTGAGATTTGAAACTTAGAAGAGGATCAAACATTCATGAAATGCCCAACAATTTCCAGTACAAACGAAACATGAAACTTGACATTTCGAAACCTGTCGACCCATGTTTATCAAGATCGCTGAAGTTGAAATGGTAATACAAATAGTGGTGAATTCTCCCCTTCTAATTGGGTTCTTGATAATTTAATGATATACAAATTTCTAAGAATAAATCTGAATTATTACAAAATTAAATTATTATTGACACTAGAAATTTCAGTTAAAAGCAATTTTATTCCAAAATAAGCAAAGTAATTATTGTAACTAAACAACTGATATTCTATTACAAATAAAATATACAGATATTTAAAAATTGTCATTACCATTTAATTCCAAGCTAAGCATAGTTTGTATTATAACAATTAAGCAGCTGATATGCTTTACATGTATACATATTTAACACACAGACACAACTGACAATTTTATTATGCTCATCCAACAAAATTTAAACGTGAGCGGCGATCGAACCCACTCACGGCTCAATATTAGGAGTTGCTACCACTGCGCTACGAGACCTGTCATGCTTCACACCCTTGTAATAAACGAGTAATTTTTAAAACAAGATCGCAAACTATTTGCTAAATAATTTTAATTGGGCATTAACTCATTTTTGTTGCCAATTCCATAAATGTATAACTTAATTTATACATACATATATTTTATAATAATTCTCATTAGCGGTAATACAACAGCGAGATGATGTTAGCCATGTTCGCGGTAATACTTTTAACGTATTTTCTCAATTTTAGGTACCTTTTTGGTCGTATTTGAAATACACAATAGCGTATTTAAATGTATATTATCGATTTGAAAAGAGAAAAAAAAGCAATATTTTCACATTCGCGATACTGAATGCCGAACGACGATATGATGATGAAATGAATCATTGTAATTTGTTTTAGTGTGTTTTTGAATCAGCATACTTATTACCAGTTCCCTGATGGCTTTTACCGTGATGCTTACTGCTTAGACTTTAATAGGACAACGCGACGTGCACTCTTGCTGGCCCGGTTGTTCTAATGTATTACCAACATCTGAAATCTAGATTTCACCAGTAGATATAAAAATGTAAGATCATTTCAGTAGCATTCCAAAATTAATCTACTTATTTTTTTAATCGTTTATGTGTTACGTTATGGCCACGATCGAGAGTCAAATAGAAAAAAAATCGACTCGTCAAAGTCAAGCAATTTTTCGGCTCTTAAACTGCCTCTACCACAACCAATTGGCACTTATACGATAAAACGAGTAGATATATTTCAAGAAAACAGTTCAAATAATCAATCTCATAATTCGTAAAGAAAATTTTATTTTGGTATAAAAAAAAACTGTTTGAAAAAAATTTCACGTGGACGTCCGGATTTTTTTTTTCTACGAAGTGGTTACAATGACTCCCGTAAAAATGGACATATCGAGACTGAGTTTTTTTATTATCTTCAGAATAACATTAACTAGTTCCCTTTTTAATATCAATAGCTTAGTAGCCGTAGTTTATTAATAAAATGGGTTTTTATAAAAATAAAGTTCATTATTTTTTTGGTTTTAAAATTAAAGCATATTTTTTAAGTTGTCTAAATAATACAAATAACACAATGATATGACTTGTTTTTTTCTTTCTTAAAATTAAATCATTGGTGCGGAGTGTTGTGCATTTTTGGATTTTCAAAACTTTTTATATAAATTCGCAGGGCCTATTGGAATATAGTTTAATAGAGAATTTCGTTATACAATAATCATTAGCTAGTCAAGCAGATATTGTTCTGTCTTTTCCAGTTATAGTCAATAGCTCGACCACAGCGCCACGTATTACGTACTGGAATAGCAAAACCCTTTTCATGCAGAAACACTTAAATCTACCAATTTTCACGGTGATCGGTCAAACGGTTTTTGAGTTAGTCAGTCGCTTAAATAAGTATGGAAGTATACATATTATAAAGATTACTAGATGTGCCCGCGGCTTCGCTCGGGTGGACTACAGAATGTCGTCGATATTGTGGAGAACCCGCTTCCCGCTTTATTAAAAAAATAAAAATGCTTGTTATTTCGTTTGCGCGGAACTATAATTATTTTTCTAACATAAAAGTTACTCCTTATAACATCAGCTATCTGCCAGTGAAATCCCCGTCAAAATCGATTCAACCGTTTCGGAGATTAGCCGAAATAAACTGACCGAACAAAAAATGTAATAGGTTTTTGATAAAAGAACTAACCGTACATACTTTCATAAGCGCTTAGTAAATAACTGTTATTTTAAAGTTACAAACCGACACTTCAATTTTATTTATTTGTATAGATGTACAACGCGGCTACACCCAAATCAATTGCTAAGAACAGTCCATGAGAAGTCAATTCCAGGTAGGTACTCAGTGAACTTTATTTTAATAAATATGTTTGGATATTTTAGGTACCTATGTGTTATCGGAGCCTGCGTAATTGAAAAACTTCAGACGCGGTTTAAATTGTTCTCGCAGGTTGAGGTTTACGTGTCTGTTTTGACTTTTATTGTAAAATTGGTGATATAATGGAAGAACATCTAGGTGACCGAGCTGCGCTCCGTAACTTAAAAGAAAAACACTATCAAGATAAACTTGGAAAGTATATTATTATCTAAATACAAAAGTTTATCCAAATCATTGGAGCCCTTTCCGAGAAACCGATTTCATATATACATATATGTATGTAAATATACATTTATACAAGGGTTGCTCACTTAATAGTATTAATATCTGGGCGACCTAGCTCTGCTCGGTGTCTTGTATAAAAAAAATAAAAACAACTATCTAAGTATACTTGGAATGTAAATCATTATCTAAATACAAAGTTTCATCCATATCGTTGGAGCCGTTTCCGAGAAACCAATTACATATATATATATATATATATACAAGAATTTTTCAGTTAATATATATTAAGATTAGATCTATCTATCTAGTACACACAGTAAAATAATGGTGCGATTCAGCTCCGACGCGTGAAGAAGTGGCGACCACATCGCTACCATTACAGTTATATGATCGATATGTTTGGACTTGGTATACTCTAAGAGCGTAAGCGTAAGCGTCTAAGAGCATCGTATCCCGCGCCACGGTATCTATCGCCAATGACGTTTCACGTCGGGCTTTTGCCAGACTCAATGTTCCGATCGAATGTTCCGATGTGTGACGATGATAAGAGACCCGACAGTATGACGCTTATGCCCTGGAGGATGGGTTGCCCCGCATGGGTTGCGACGTGCGTGGATACTTTGGTACCAACCCGTCTTTCATTTACTTCATTGAGAGCTGGCGCTGCCTGTTAGCCTTTTTAAGGAACTCGCGACTAGTCGACTTGTCTCGAGACCAGAGGGCTGGCCATACAACGTGACAATCTGGTCAGCCTTCCGCGTACGTTGCCTTCTGGCCCGCAAGTTGGATGTCATCCACTAATTGTAATTTTTGATTATTATTATTACATAAGTTCATTATTATTATGTTTTTGATTATCATTTTTAAGGATATTTAAGTTTTGGGAAGAGTATTAAAGTAAAGTGCTGAGTATTAAATTAAACTATTTGGTGCCAGCGACTTCACTCACGTAAAAATATTTTTTATGTTCCACAGGAACGTGTCTGAATTCAAAGTGAGCTACGTTTCATTTCCTTTAATTGTGTTTTTATTACAGCATATCTCGTACAGAAAAGCGTAATGATATGTAGCCTAGATCCTTCCTCGGGTTTAGTTCTGAAACTTACATTAAAACCACATCACAGAAGTGAAAACTTCATCAAGGCGAGGTTAATATAATAGGAAATACAATTATTCTACTCGAACCGACTTCACACAAACAAGCGTTACATAGCCGAGCGTGACGGCTTAGTCTCGTTCAATACCCACAAAATAAAGTGCTCAGCGCACCTAAAGAAGTTTTCACTTCAAAAAACTCCACAATCTGTATGAAATATATTCTGCTGGGGACGCAACAATTGTGTCCGAGATGATCGCTACCACCAAAACACCAGGGGGTGTTACACCATAGTATCACGATCCGGGGTCAGCCTATGTATATCCATTAATCAAGCACGGTAATAAAATCTGTACCCGACTGAATCAAGACCACCAAGTACATGGTTGTTAAATCATCACAATGATTTTTTTTAGTTTATCCCGTTTTGGGATCAGCCAGTTCATATCCAACTCCTGAAATGCTTGCAGGCCGGTATGATAGCGGCGACCGGTTTTGGATTGCCGTCCACCAGTGTTTCTGGATTGTATTGTGCTTACCATAAGTTACAGTGAAACCACCATGCTGTGTTAATATTTAAAAAATGCCGAAACAACTTTTGTTCCATCTATATTACCTAAGTAGTAGGTGCTATGTTATAAACTTTCATACAATTGCCAATAATAAAATGGATGAAGTTTCCACTCAATTGGTTGAACGATTCGCGAACAATAAAATACGAACACGCAATTATTATTACTTTTGATATATGTTTATGAGAAGAGAATTTTATTTTGCCTAAGACCGTTCCGTTACTCCTCTTCGTTTAAAACATACAAAATAACCAAACCAACTAGACTAGTCGATTTCTTTTCAATAAAAAAGTAAAATAATCTGAAAACCGATTGTCGAATCATAAATTAATGAGAATTTTCGAAAATTTAAGATTAGATGAACATTAATTTGATCAATAAAATAAATAAAGATACAGATGTTTATTTTGCAATCCGTATCTGAAACGAGTGACGTCACATTATGACAGTCGTCCACCAGGCTTGGTAATGTAATAGTCGAAAAACTCGAGAATATATTACGAGTAAGTAAACTGTAAAGTAATAAGTGAAGAGTTAGCTATACTCCAGCTCATTTCTCACTCGTGTTAGCAGACTCACAGTGTCGTTTGAAATGTTTCAAATATTTGCCCAAATCGTGCAATAATCAAAATAAAGAAAGAACATGCTATAGGTGAAGAGTGTTGTTACCTTCGTGCGGAAATTCACTCAACATAATAAGATAAATAATTTTGCACTATGTTTTTTTTCTTATTATTTTTGCATCCTGGTCTTTCTTTTTATAATCCAACTTGCAAGTATATTGAATAATGTAGAATGACCTACCTTGAGTCAAGCATATAGAAGACTAATTATATTATGACTTTATTAGACCAGAATAATGGCTTAAATTGACTTAAGTCGCAATCGAACCATCTACATTCAAAAGTTTTGTTAGTTAGCTTTAATATTGAAAACGGTGAACGGAAATTAATCTCAATAATATTTGTACTATCACTAATTTATTCGAATTCCATTAATCTACTCATTATATGTATATCTATTTTAATTTCTTAACAATTATCTTGTAATTTAATAACTCACTTTACATTTTACATTACTTTAATCTAATTTGAGTATTTTATTGTCATTTATTGTTACAAAGAACAAAAAACATATAAAAAAGAAAACTTAGCCAGATAAAAATCAAATATCAATATGTGTCAAAGGACTTATCAAAACAAAGTGGCATACAAGTAACGTAGAATGTTTTTCTCCTTCAGTTACCATATAAAAGTGTCAAATAAAAGTTACAAACGACTTACTTCGTACACTTCGCTAGATTTGAGGTGATCCTGACAACTTTGTTCCACAATCTATATCACGGTACCACAAAACACACGAAAACAACTATTTATATTTTGTCACTAAAATGTCAAATGTACTTTGTAACACTTCACGAAATAATACGCCTGGAGTACGCGTTTAAGTGATACGTCCCAGCCTGTGGACGATCTGGAGACATCTAAAAAATGTGAATCCTGGAAGCTTATTGCTGTACTCGCGTTGAAACTTTGCGGGCAGCTCAAAGTTTTTATTTGAATATCGACTTTATTTCAAATACATTTAAGTTGAATATTAAAAGCCAATATACGACATTTAGATTTTGAGACACGTATGGAAAGAGGCGCAGATGCTGCGCGCATGCGATTTCGAATCCCCCGTACACAGAGAGAGTACAATTTTGTTTGCGCCTTTGTGTGAGTATATGAAAAGCCAGTGCTACATTGTTTGAGCCGCTACCGGACACTATTGTTGTGGTGCTTGGACCCCACCGTGATACAATCAAGCGTGATTAATATACGATGTCGCCGGACATTTCCTGTTGTTTCGGATGAAAAGTACCATGAATATGTAAAATCGCTGACTTGCGCTTATTAAATAACACAAAAGAAATGTTTTTACATAAAAATGGTCTATAAAGTATTTTAATTATAAAACATATCGACCCTTACATTATAACAAAATTATACTTAATATTTTGTTTTGTACTTTCTACTTAAGAACCTTGTTACTCTATCTTGTTACTACAACCTTGTTTACTACTAAAGAATACAAAATGATTACGACGAATGCTTACACTCAAAATTTTAAAGAAATAAATCCTTTATACTAAATCCTGAGCTCTGTTCCGGTGAATTGTTCGGTATGATGCCAGCGGCTACTTTCCAACCGTTCGCCCTATGCACGGCAGACACTCTGGAGCCTCCTTGCTAAGGTTTTCCCATTAGACTATAATATGGGGTTCTTCAAGAGGGGAGTGAACAACTTTTTAAAGGGTTGGTAACGCGCATGTTATTCTTCTATTATTGTAAGCATCCAAAGGCTGCGGTGAACGCTTACCATCACGCGCACCGCAAGCTTGTTTAAGCTTGTTTGTATTAAAAAAAATCGAGTATTGAAACCGTTTTTGCGCCTTACGAGAGTCGCATTTACTAACAAGATGAAATTGGCGAAGTTAACGTGAAAAGAAATTTAGTTTTTAAATCACATACAAATAGGGGGAAAAAATGTGTACTTATGTACGATGTACGTAAAAAGTTGTACTTCTTTGGCGTTATAAAACAAAAATAAGTATTAAAAAAATATCAGCGTAAAGTGTTAGTCATCAATGATAACAGTGTAAATTTAATATACTGACATTTTTCATTGTGTAAAAAAAATTAAGTTGTATAATGATTAAATCATTGAGGAGCAAGTTTGAATAATTTTATATTTTAACTTTGCCTTTCAACACATCTTGGAATATTTAATTGTTCGGAAAAAAATTGATAATTTTCAACTTATACATTTTCATGACAAGCACAATTTCAATACTAGAAAAAATATAAAATAATCATTCTATCTTTTAGTCTTTAAATAAAAGTTTTTACAATAAATTTCCTAAGTACATTACCGATTTTTCAGATAATAAGTTCAATAACTTGCTTAACAAGTTTTATTGTCGAAACGAAATTAAAGGGATTATTATTATATGAATGACGGTGATGTCAGGAAGTGAGTCCCTCTCTGTACAAGCACGCAAAATAAAAACATTGTAAACAATATTAATTGTTGTAGCAAACAATTTAAAATAAATTCAAAACAGTCATGAGGACTGCCGACAGAAGTGAAAACTTAAAACTATAAACATTTTTCCTAAACTTCAATAAATAGAATTAATAATAATATAGAAGTAACTAATTTTAATATTGATAATAGAATTAAGAAAATACAAATATAATTTGAAATAAGAAATACTTTGTAAAACATAATTGTATAACATATGAAAATGTTTTTTGATAATCGTTAACACTTCACGTGACTATGTCGATGACGACTCACATGAATTTACTCCCTATCCAAACCTTCCTATAGAAGTTTTCACTTCAAAAAGTTCATACACCCGATCTAGTTTTTGCCGGTTTTTCTCGGCGACTGATATGTTTTCCGAACCGTTACTAGTTGATACTCATAAATGCCTTCTTAGGGCCTAGATTGATTAAAATATTTTTGATTTTAATGGCTAACTATATTGTCGCAGTTACGTTGCAAGATGCACACACTCAGCCCTAATTTGCCCTATACTGAACGTGCCAAAACAAGCATCAGTTCCAGAAAACACTTTTGTTCTATTTGTTCTTTAGTTTATTATTTTGTATTTAATATTCACTTTTGTTAGAAAGCTATAAATATGAAAAAAACTAGTGTGCAGTTAACACACGGTAGAAATGAAAACTTCAGAAAACATAACAATATTCACATAAGCGTTACTCGTGAACAATACACCGCGCTGGCTATGATGCCCTTTCCCAAGGCTTCTTAATACGCAGACGCACACACACGTACACACAGAACACTGAGATAATAGGAAACACTGCATAATGTATTCTAACTCTGTCTCTCTCAGGTAAAATTATATTTGTTAGTATCTTTTTAGTCTCGTTTTTTCATTTCATCGAGTTACAAATAACGACGGTGTTATAGAAGTTTTGACTTCAAATCTTTAGAAAATGTATTTCTAATTGACAAACATATCGATACAAGTCACATGTTGATAAGGTCACAATTACTTCAAAATTCAGGTTCTAGTTCGGGCGGGATATTGCACCAATGTTTACGGTTATACACACCTTAAATTCAGCTCTAATGAACAATTAGATTTTGTTATCATGAATTTTATCAAATATAAATGCGAGGTATAACACAATTCTGTTGAAAACAGACCCAAGCATTATTCCACCAAGATAGCGTTTTGTTAAATATTGTTTGTGTTTTATTATGAAATTGTCATTTGCTGAAGACTGTATACCGAGCGTAGAGTGAGAGCATTGTGTTTAAATGAGAAATAATAAATAATTACAGATGTTTCTCTACTGGGAATAAGCCCCTTTCCGAGGACAGTTACCGCTTTGATAAGTACAACGGCCTTTTAAAACAATGACGTTAGCTCTCAACTTATTGACAATTTAAAACAATGAGAACTATTTTCAGAATTTTGCTTTGCTGTTAGAATATTTCTCAAGACCCAACTACTACTGGCGTTCGGTAACTTCAACAATCAAAATGATTTAACTCAAATTATTAGTATTTAATTCAAATCAGCTGTACCCCGCTGTTTCACACGCGTTGTGTGGGATTTTAAATTCCTTTCCGGTAAAACAAAAATATTCACACAATATGATACACACCCAAAGTGTACTTCCATACTCATACAACTGACATAAATTAACAATATATTGTAGCCAAACCTTTTTCTAAATACATATATCTGACTAGCTGTGCCCGCGACTCCGCTCGCATGGACACCCAGTCGAGAGCACGAGCAGTCTATGGGTCGCACAAATAGTGATGCGTCGGTTATTTTAATGACAAAAATGCTTAATGTAGGTGATCCTTTGAAGGTAGACATATACTATCGTTGAATTTTTTTAGGCCTTTTTAATATATACAATTATATTTAACATTAATTTGATATTTCTCATATGGTTTATTTAGCGTAAGCCACTTAGGCGCCCCAAATGCATTTTTTTCTGAATTTGTCAATGTTTATTTCGTATTTTACTTTATCTTACAAACATATAATACCTGGCCAGATAACATAGCTATGAATAAGAATAAAAGTTATGTAAATCTATTAAGTGAAGATAGACTTTGAGTTTTATAATATTATATGTACCTATACTATTATACAGAAGTACTGTTTTGTACGTATGTACCGTGACTTATTTTCAATGGATCTTATATAAGTTAAATCTGCCTACTGTAAATCGGCATGAAGTTTCCGTACAGCTAAATATATAAAATATCAAACCAATTAACGATTTTATTTCTGATATGAAAGGATAATATACAATTTTTACGTAGCATTTTAATCTATATATTTTTATACTTATCGTGACGTATCAAGAAATGTATCATGCCCTAAGACGCGGGTTCGAATTACAATTTCTTTAGATCCAATAAATCCTCTAAATGAATCCATTATTATAAATGCAATACTGATTTATTAAGATATAATTCCTGCAGTCTGCACTTCCATTAAAATGTTTACTTTACAACTAACAGAACATAAGTTACCCTTCTTTTGTCGCTTCTACTTTTAACACGAAATAATCAAACATGTTATTTTGAGAACAGAGTGTTTTGCATCGAGTTTACAATTATCTCAGAGCTTACTATGATAGCCGACATTACTTAAACATAGTATCTATAACCATTTTATAAATACACCAAACACTTCTTATGGCTACACCAGCTAAAATTGGGGATTTTAAGTCCGTGTGCAATAAGCTATTTTGAAACACTAAAAAATAGACATAAAAACAGAATTTAATAATAACACATCATTTTAGTTGAATGATAACATAAAATACTATATTTACTAAATCAATATATACATGGTAAAACTAAAATCGCTTCCCGCCGTCTGACGTAGTACGACGTCTGAAGTACGCGACGGATTTTAATGAGGATTTCACTATAATTTAGAGACTTTTTTACGAAAGGTTTCTATATACAATACATTACAATTAAGTTTTTATATAGTAGAGAAAATTTAATGATTTGTAATCAATTCATCAAAAAAAAATATTTTTGGGCGCTTACATGGTTTACGCTGGCTAAATATTATGAAGTATAACAAAAAGCCTAGAGAAAAATCCGCGATAACCATTTTTATCTTCAACATAATAATAAAAAATATTACGTTATTTGCGAAGCTATTTTCTCCAATTCAGTATTAATCTTTATCCAAATACAAATTTTAGTTAACTTGGATATTCAATGTAGATTAAAACTGTCCTTTACATTATATCTTTTAAATTAAATTCGTAGAAGATATCACGGATTCAAAATTTCGCGCAACCAAATAAATCATTTAGAGCGAAACGGTTGGCCGGTGCACGGTCTCGCTACCCGCGCCGCGGTCTACCTATGAGATATGAGTTGTGCGTCGCGAGCTAAGCGTACTTTTCGTAAATGTTATTAATATTAAAGCGATAAACTTTAAATCAGCTGAACATGCTATTTTAAACATAAGTTACATCACTAGTAAATTATACCCGAGCGAAGCTGGAGCGGGTCGCTGGTAGGTAATATTATAAAGCTGAAAAGTTTTCTTTTTGTTTGTTTTAACGGACTAATAATTGGAACTACCAATCAGATTTGAAAAAATATTTTTAACTTTTATAGCCTATAGATCATATAACTTGTCATAATCATAATCATGAAAGTTCAGTAGTTTGGCAAGCTGCAGGCAAGTAGGTACTTGAAACAATAGGCTATATATATAACACAGCCGCGCTGAAGACGGCGCAAGGCGCGGCGCGGCGCGGCGACGCGACGCGACGTGACGTGGAGGAGAGTCAGAAGAATAAATGAAACACGAGTGAAACCGTGAGGCACAGCTAGTTTATCAAATGATCTAGAAATGTCTTAGTTGTTTTATAACATATTCACATTTTCAATTTGAACCTAAACAATGAATATTATAATATGAATATTACAAGTTTCGGTGCAATGGCTTCAGATATTGTGAAATGTGCTAATTGTAATGTACTGATAAACGAGTTACTAGCGTTTATTTAGAACAA
The DNA here is from genome assembly GCA_033032175.1 of Saturnia japonica. Classification (NCBI taxonomy): domain Eukaryota; kingdom Metazoa; phylum Arthropoda; class Insecta; order Lepidoptera; family Saturniidae; genus Saturnia; species Saturnia japonica. The sequence goes on along the minus strand of CM065321.1, from coordinate 10,952,581 downwards.
GGCTGATGTTATGGATGATGTTTCTCTCACTTGGTTATGCAGTGAAAGTTTTACAGACAATGACATTATGTTGGCGAAAAAACTGCTTTTCGATTCAGTGCCAAACTCAAAGCCAAAAGTTCGTAAAAATAAAGGAAAAAGTGCTCGAGACATCGATGATATCATATGTCTTTTGAAGCTCACTGATCCAGAGATAGTACCCATTTTCGTCGCGCGTGATTTACGTAAATTACCGCCAGTTACGTTTGATCACATAGATGTAACAAAACTATTAAAGGATATTCTTGTGCTACAATCGGATATAAAAGTTCTTAAAAATGACTATGCCACAACGACTCAATTATTGGAACTAAGAACTGAAATAGACAATCTGAAGAGTACCTCAATTGTGTACAATAAGTTTGGCTTTGTGAATAGAAGGCGAGGCGAATTTATTCGAGACTTAGAACACTTTAACAGTTGTCCCATGGCTTTACAACAGCATTTGAATTCAGAAACCAAAGATACATCGCCCAAATCTATGTTAAAATCGAATATTAACGACTGTTCTCCTAAATATGTGGGTGGGCAGAATAAACTTTCATTGACTCCAGTAAACACTAACGGTGCAAAGCGATCAGCTGATCATACGCACGTGATAAATAACATGAATCCGTGCAGTGCTGTCTCGCTCGCACAACGGCTCGACAATAATGCGGCAGTGGAGCGAGCAGAGCGAGACATTGACGACGGCCAGCTACTGAATGAATTATGTAGAACGCCTACCAGGCGTTCAAATCTCATCGACTCGAACGTAAACATTAATCTTTCGCCCTTATCCCGAGGCAACGAGCTTAAGACGATGGCGGACGCACTTAAGGCGAGTATCGAGCATAAAGAAATAGTAGAGGATAAATGGAATCCTGTCTCAAGTAAAAAAGCAAAGAAGCCAACTACTAGTGGAAAGATGGGATAGCTTACGTTGGGCCTGAGGGAAAATTTAAAGCAGCTATCATCAAAGTACCATTGTTTATCTCTAATGTTTGCAAAGATACGAATGAGAGTGATATTGTTGCTTATATAAAGGAGAACATCCAGGAAGATGTAACGTTGTTTAAAATTAATAGAAAAACGGAAAAAAGGTACAACTCCTTTAAATTGTATGTTCCCAAAACAAAACTAGAGTTATTACTAGATAATAAGTTCTGGCCCGACGGAATTACTTTTAGACGTTTTTGTGAATAACACATACAAGTTGAAGACTGGCGTAATGAAGCAAACACCGTCACAATAACATGGACCAGGTCACTAAAAAGACGAGTAAATTTATAAGTTTTAATTGCTAATCGGTGAAACGGTATTCCGAGGCAGTTAAACTCTTGTGCGAGTCGGCTGATATAGTTGCCCTCCAAGAAACGTAGCTGCTTCCACATGATGTACCCTACCTTGGTCAAATACATGATGATTTCGAGTACACAGGGAAGTCAGCCGTAGACACATCAGCAGGGATACTTAGAGGGCGCCCCTACGGTGGTGTTGCGATCCTTTGGCGCAAGCGAGCCTTTGAATCGGTAACAGTAGTAAGATGTGCGAGTGCGCGTTTGACGGCTATTAAGGTGTCGCTAGGGAATAGATTTATAATTGTGTTTTGCGTAGTATATATGCCGACTGATTCGAGTGAAAACCTGTTAGAATTCACTGATTGCCTAGGTGAAATGAGTGCTATTGTCGATGCTAGTAATGTTGAAACTGTTTACATTCTCGGTGATTTCAACGCCCACCCCGGTGAGTCTTTTTGTTGTGAACTTTTAGATTTCTGTGCTGAACTGGGGTGGAGGTGTGCCGACATTGAAAAATTAGGATTACTGTCGAATAGCTATACATTTGTCAGTGATGCGCACGGTTGCAGGAGATGGCTAGATCACTGTGTCGTCACACAGTCAGCTTGGTTAACAGTTATAGTGGACGATGTGTTCTGGTCCGATCACTTCCCCATATTTGTTGAGTGTCAGTTAGATAAAATTAAACCAAGGTTAGAAGTGCAAAACACATCACGTAACAAAGTGTTGTGGGGGGATAGGGACAGTGACCAAATAAGTGTATACTATGAAGCTTGTAATAGTAGATTAAGGTTAATTGATTACCCTCAAGAATTCGGTTTGTGTAGTAATAAGCACTGTAATATTACTGAACATAGGCAAATTCTTGACAGGATGTACACAAATATTGTTGACTAGCTGTGCCCCTCGGTTTCCCCCGAGTTTTTATCCAACAAATACTGCGCCGCCAACGCGACGGGCCCGTGTAACCATAATTGTTATCACTTCTCGCAAGTACAAATTATGTATTTTAATTTTTCATTTTTTCCTAAACTATGTGTCCTAATTACATACTATAAAAAGAAAAATTTAAATTGTCTTTATGATTAAACAACTTTGGTTCGTAAGGATTAATATAATAAGCCTAAAAATAAAGCTCAAAATCAATTTTTAATCTTCAACATAAAAACACGCAAAATACCTTATTGTGGCTTATGCTATTAAGAAATAGGCATATGTTACCGGAGAATTTTGTTAGATATACTAAAGAACAATATTTTTGTGGAATATTATATTTACGTATCACTAACCAATACGCCCGCGCATGCGGATAAAGCAGTTCGGGAACATTTTCACTTCGACTTACTTAAACAAAAATCAATATTTAAGGCTAGCTGAGAGGTTTAGCTTAGTTCCAGATAGCCTATACTATTCTTCGTGAAACTGGCTATCATATACAAAAAGAATTTTTCGAATCCGACTGCTACCCGTTGTCCAGAGATTACCATGTTTAAACAAACAAATAAAAAAACTCGTCCGCTATACTAAATTATTAATAGTATAGATATACACGGACTGACCTCGGAACACGACAAACTAAAAGAAAATCATACATGTGTTTAACACTATGTATGGTGGTCGCGATCCCTACCACCCCGCTATATTACTGTATATACACTGACTAATCTCTGAACACGATAAACCAAAAGAAAATTATAGACGGTTTTTTTTTCTTTCTCAGTGACTATACTGTTAGCCTAAGGGGCCCTAAAGAAATAGAGCCACTGATGGCTTTGACAGCTTCACCAGGCTTGGGGGCGAACGCTTAAGGCATTCAGCCGCGAAAGTGTGAGCAACATGCGCACAAAGGTGCCAAAGTGGCCGGACGTCGGCTTGGGCTATTACCGCGATTGTAAAAAGGTCGCGAACTGACTAATTCCCTATCTGTAGAAAATTTGAGCTAAACTAACACTTACATATAACATGTCCCTGCCTCTAGGAGAAAGGAATGAACATGTGTATATGTATTTAGTATTCTGGAAACATGATCGAAAGTAACTATCGTAAAAAAATAAGAAAAAAAGGTCCCTTACAGGATCTATGTACTTATGTGGTGTGCACGTATGTATGTACATATTGTGTGTAATGATGTGTGTGGGTAGCTACGTGATTGCAAGTGCAGTGTCACCAGTATCGCGCGAGCGGCTGCATGACTCAAGGGTCCTACACTGAGGGAACGGACCTCTAGGACCGTTGACCTAAGAGAGTTGACGTAAGAGAGGGAGGACGTGACGGGTTTGCGGGAGCGAAATTAGCCGCCCATCACCTGTGGAGGGAACGGTGGTTTCGCGGGCGTGGGCGCTAGCACGCTTTGTTTGGAGAGACGGTGGAGTAGTATTTGTTTATTTCCTCGATCTTATAAACGGGATCGGTGAAGATATTCGCGGCTGGAGTTGTTCGCGGGGGATGTTCGGTTTTGGGGTTTAAGTCGCGGCAGCTTTCACCAACAGATTCACGTGATTCGAAGCAGTGTCGAAGTACGATCGCGTAAGATATTCAATTTACGATTCGACCAACGTACCAAGGGGCTTTGTTAATTTTACGTAAGAATCGGGTTTAGAGGATTTGTAATTTATTAATGTTGATCTTTGACGTATAAGCGAATGTAGCGCAGCTTATATGTCATGATAGGACGGACATATGTCTTGTATAATGTAAGCGTATGTCTCAGGAATATTTTTCTTAGTATCAAGGGTTGCAGTCTATGTGTATTGTAAATCACCCTTATTTTTTAAAATACGAAACACTGTTATTTCTTCCTAAAAGCATAAATATGAATTTTCATATCCCTAAATTTAGAAATAGTTTGTTCTTCATATAATCTTTAATCCCCTATTTCACCTCTTAAAGTTTTATTTTCACGACATAAGGTAAGCCAATGTCTTTCTTTAAGGTCCAATATATCTCTATATCAAAATTCATCAAATTTGGTTTCATGCGTTCTTCTTTCAAACCTTCATCGTCTATTTCAGGGCGTGAAATGCAACAGACAGGACAGACAGAGTTACTTTCGCATTTATAATAATATTAGTATGGATTATTCATTTCATTATGCTGTCGTTCTCTATGGTGTCAGTAAATTACCCAATAGCAGAATAACGACAACAGTTTATAATAATATATTTTTGAAATTAATTCTCTCTCTCTCTCTCTACACCTTTCTTTGTTTCTCTTTAACTGATACTTTAGCATATTAAAAATAGCAAGAGATCGATTGTTGTGGTGTCCTTTTTGTTTTCTATAATAGGGATTTTTATATCGTTAACACAAATCTGAAAAGTGAATAAAAGACGGTCAATTTTTTGGAGAGATCGGCCTTTTAGACCTCGATTTATTGTGAATCGATACATCAGAGTTAGATTCGAATCGATCTTTTTCGGAATGAATTGCCTAGCAGCGATGCGGCACTCGACTTGCTTGCGTGATTATATCCAACCTAGGGTGACCACTTATTAATATGATTTATTATATAGATGTGTGGTCAACTCATATTCGAAAGTTCCAAATTCTCTGAAACTGTACATTTTTAACTTTATGTAAACTTTCAATAATCATTATTTTACAAACCAGTTTCAAACTTTCAGCCAATACAACTGAAGAGTTATTTTATAGCATTTTTTCGAACAAATGTTCGATGTGATTTTTAAAATTGATATAACTTTTTTATTTATGAACTCATTGAAGTAAAACCACACTAAATGTTAAGTCAACATTACTAAAATATATTAGTTGAAACCGTTTCCAAATCAGTTAAGCCGTTTCTGAGATTAGCGCGCACAAACGTTGGCAAACAGACAAACACAAAAATTCTAACAATCTTTGTTTTGGGTTCTCCTGCGTTGATAGAGACCCCCAATAATAGTTTTTCTCATATATCTTCTATGTACAGACATCGATCAGTTAAGTTTTTATTATATGTGTAGATAGATGTAGATATGGTGGTCGCGATCCCTACCACCCCATTATATTATTGCATATACACCGACTGATCTCTGAACACGATGAACCAAAAGAAACTCATAGTTGGGTTTATCGCTATTTGTATGGTGGTCGCGATACCTACCACCCCTCTATATTATTGTATAAACACAGACTGATCTCTAAACACGACAAAGCAATAGAAAATCATATATGGATTTATCACTCTATGCGTATGGTATTGCAAATCACCCTTATTGTACCACCCTGCCGATTCATTTTTCAAAAACGCGAAACCCTTTTATTTCTTCCTAAAATCATAAATATGAATTTTCATATCCCTAAATTGAGAAATAGTGGGTTCTTCATACAATTTTTCATCCCCTATTTGACCCCTTCATGTTTTATCTTTGCGCCATAAGGTACCCTATGTCCGTCTCCAAGGTCCAGTATATCTCTATTCATCAAAATTGGTTTAACGGGTTCTTCGTACAAACCTTCATCCCCTATTTCACCCATTAAAGTTTTATTTTCACCACATAAGGTAGCCAAAGTCTTCCTTTCTCAACCAAAGTTCTTCAAAATTGGTTCAGCGGTCTAGGCTTGAAAATGCAACAGACGGGACAGAAAGAATTACTTTCGCATTTATAATATTAGTAGGTATGGATTATTCAATTCATTATGCAGTCATTTTCTATAGTGTAATTTACCAATTAAAATACTAACAGTAAATTATTACCCAACACAAAATTAACGAAAACAGTTTATAATAATTAATTTTTGAAATGAATTCTCTTTCACTATATACCTGTAATAAATTCTCTCTCTCTATACCTTTCTATGTTTCTCTATAATAACTAATACTTTAGTAAGGTAAAAATTACAAAAGATCGACTGTTGTGGTTCCCTTTTAATTTTCTATTTTAGGGATTTTTATATTGTTAATACAAATGCGAAAGTGAATCGAAAAAAGATCAATTTTTGAGAGATCGATCTTAGACATCGATTTTTTTGGGAATCGATTCATAAGAGTTCGATTCGAATCAATCTTTTTCGAAATGAATTGCCATCCCTAGCAGCGGCGCAGCTATATTCAACTGACAATATCCAGCCTATGCAGACCCCCTTTTGATATGATTTAACACATAGATCTGAGGTCTATTTATATTGGAAATTATTTTATTAAACTCTTCATTTTTTAACTTTATGAAAGGTTTCGATCATCATCGTTATACAAACGATAATATACAGATAGCTAAAATTTCAGTCAATTCAACTGAAGAGCTATTTTATAGCATTTTTATCAAAAAAATGTTCGACGTGATTTTTAAAATTGATATAACTTTTTTATTTATAAACTTTTTGAAGTAAAACAAACACTAAATGTTAAGTGAACCTTACCAGAATATATTAGTGAAAACCGTTTCCAAATCGGTTATGCCGTTTCTGAGATTAGCGCGCACAAAAGTTGGCAAACAGACAAACAGACAAAAATTCTAACAATCATTGTTTTGGGTTGTCCTGCGTTTATAGAGAACCCCAATAATAGTTTTTCTCAAATATCTTCTATGTACAGACATCGATCAGTTACGTTTTTATTATATGTATAGATATGTATAGATATTTTGTCAGAAGGCGCTGTACAGAGTCATGTGGAAACTGGGACGGATAGACATGGAGGCCGTGTTGTCGGGTGGAATAAGCACGTACGTGAGGCCCACGCGTGGGCCAGGCTTAAATATCAGTCATGGGTATGGCATAATAAACCAACGTCTGGTGATGTTTATAATGACATGTGCCTTACACAAAGGGTGTTTAAAAGCAAACTTATGTGGTGCCAAAGGCATCAAGAACAAATAAAGCTTGATATTATAGCTTCTCATCGTAAAGCCAATAATTTTCAAAAGTTTTGGAAAGCTACAAAAAAGTTTGATGTTAAGCCTGGCCTACCTGTGAGTATCGGGAGTGCTGATAAGCCGGACAGCATCGCTAACATGTTTATGGATCATTTTAAAGTAGAGTCACCGCTCGGTTCACCGCTGCGAGTGCTCGATGACGGATTCTGTCGTGATTCTGAACTGGTTCGTTTTTCAGCCAAGGAAGTGTCAAGCACAATCAAAAATATGACCAGAGGAAAGTCTCCTGGTCACGATGGTCTAAGTGTTGAGCACTTGCAGCACGCCGGTCCTCATATATTTAGAGTGCTCGCTATGTTTTACTCACTGTGTATGTGTCACTCATACCTTCCTTGTGAGTTAATGCGAACTATTGTTGTGCCTATTATTAAGAACAAATCGGTGACGTTGCTGATAAGTATAACTATCGACCCATCTCCTTGGCAACTATTATGGCGAAGGTACTAGATGGTCAGTTAGATGCGCGATTAGATAGTTTATTGCAACTACACGATGCACAGTTTGGTTTCCTGTATGATCTAGGTACTGAAAGTGCGATTCTTGGCCTCAAACATACGGTAAAATATTATACAAAACGCCGAACACCAGTTTATGCTTGTTTTCTAGATCTCTCTCGAGCTTTTGACATGGTATCTTACGATGTTTTGTGGGAAAAGCTGCGGGGGAGAAAAGTGCCGACGGAACTGTTGCGTATTTTTCAGTATTGGTACTATAACCAAATAAACAGTGTGAGATGGGCCGATAAGTTATCTGTGTAGTATGGGTTAGAGTGTGGGGTTAGACAGGGAGGGATAACATCACCAAAATTGTTTAACCTCTATATCAATGATTTGATCGATGAGCTCAGTGGTAAGAATATAGGATGTCGCATTGATGACGTTAGTGTGAACAACATTAGTTACGCTGACGACTTGGTGCTGCTGAGCCCTACGGTTAGGGCGCTTAGAGAGCTGCTTGCGTGTTGTGAGTGCTATGCTCAGGTGCATGGCCTGTCATATAATGTGAAGAAAAGTGAGTTCTTGGTCTTTAAGGCTGATGGTGGTAAATGCCCAGAAACCGTGCCCGCGATATAACTGAATGGTAATGAGCTAATACGGGTCTATCAGTTCAAGTACCTAGGGCATTATGTGACCGATGACCTTGATGACCAAATGGATATTGAAAGGGAACGTAGGGCGCTGGCAGTCCGATGTAACATGTTGGTACGCAGGTTTGCGCGTTGTAGTGAGCAAGTAAGAGTAACGCTTTTTAAAGCTTATTGCCAAGTATTTTATACGTCCAGCTTGTGGACCAATTATACTCAGAGGGCTGTTAGCGCCCTGCGGGTCCAATATAATAATGGATTCAGGATGTTGATGGGGTTGCCCCATTTCTGCAGTGCTTCTGGTATGTTTACACAGGCACACGTCAATGGCTTTCATGCCATCGTCAGACAAAAATGTGCCTCGTTGCTCTGCAGAGTGCGGGCCAGCTCCAACTCCATCCTGAAAACCATAGCAGGGAGGTACGACTCCTTTATTATTGGTCATCTTGTTCAACATTGTATTACAAAAACCAAAATTGTCACAAAATATTAGTGTTTACTAAAATAGGTATAGGATCTTTCTTTCGTTTTATTTTGTACTAACTAACTATGGATTATAATTATCTGAAATAAAGATTATTATTATTGTTATTATTATAATCTAAACGGAATTATACGTAAATTATCAAAATCAAATTAGCATTTACTTTTTATTTTTCATTCCTAAGATTATCGACCTCATTGCGGTTATTGTATTCGTAATTCTAAGGATTAATAAAATTAATGTTTAAAAACAAACATTTCAAGCTACATATAATTACCTATATTCAAAATAATATACACCTACTCATTTCGTAGTTTTAATTCTATTCTATTTTATTTTTTATTTATTTTATTGTTTTACAATGATTGTTACGTCGGCTCATAGGTACTACACAAAAATTCTTACTTCAATCTATGTTTATGTTTAACTAATTTCTTCATCATATTTATATTAACTAATGTGAAGATGCTTAAAATAAAAACATGAATTAAGTTTTAAAATTAAAACTTAAAGGACATGATTGAATATTTAAATTTAGATCATTTAATGCAAAACAAGTCTAGGTTTTTGTATTTATCGTGTAACTTATTTATTCTGGAGACTGGAGAACTTTTTTTACCTTTAAAAGTTTATGTAAAAGGGGCATATAAAAAGATTAACAAAATAACTAGAATAGCGGGATGGAATACTAAATACAACCATGGTCAACATTCAGGATCGTCTATGTAGTTATAAAAAACTTTTAAATAAAAAATAATAATTGGGAAAATTTTCTAGGCACTTTTGAATTTTCAATTTTAAATCAATAAAAATCAAAAATATTTTATTCAATTTATACCCTAAAAGGCACAATGGAATAATAAGGAATCGGTATAGTAGAAAATTTAAGATAGCTAATACCACTTTTTTTGTTACTTAAACAATAAGTTAATTTAGTAAGTCGTTTTTAAATTTGTTCTAAATGCAATGCATGGACGCCATAACATTGAGCAGTATACCAACGTCCATCTTTCTAAAGTATTACATGAATAAGTCTTAGTTTTTTGGTTTCAAAATGTTTTTATAAAGTTTTGACATTTCTAAGAGAAGAAAATTTCACGAGCTCGTAAAAGCTATCTCGGACGTCACTATCACACTCTGACGGTTTGATCCATTATAGAAATGTCAAGTTCCTCTCTCTGTACAGAATCCATCCTCAGGTGGATTCAACTGCTTCGATTATTCGTTTACAAAAGTCCCGAGCTCAATTCTCACCGAACTTGTTTAATTAAAGTTTTCTCACTCTTTTTCCCTTTAGGCGGGGATATAATCCCTTACTTTGAACAGCGCGTGCCATGGAGAGTTACTAGATTTAAAAACCTAATGGAGGTAAATATTTTACATCGCTACAAACATGTCAAATATTATATAATATTAAGACTAAAAGGTATCTTTTAATATAATACTTACAAATAAATTCTGAATAAATATCCTACAATATCTGGTGAGAGATTTCATAACTGACAATATTCTAATTTATTTAACGACGAAATCTAATAGAATAATGAAATAGTTATAAGAATAATGTTACTAATTTACCTTGGCTGGATTTAACTATACAAACAGTTTGTCAATATTGTGACAGGGATAGTTAGGATGTTTATAGTTAGATAGTTAGGATAGTTAGGATCAGGATGTTGATGTTTTAGACCGATTCCGACAAAAAGACTTCTAAAACTACGCAAATTCGGCTTCTTTACATCTCAACGGTAATATCATTTGATAATATACTTTAATTGAAGCGAAATACTTATCATCGATAATTAATTAAGATATTAATCAATGAACTGACTGATAACTATCAAATTCCTGGATCTAATTACAGATTATCATAAAATATTGATTAAACTGATTATCTCTAACCGCCTACTATCGCAACTGCATTACGCACTTGCAATCTGACAATAACGAAATATTTATTGTAATAGGTATAATACGTTAAAACCGAGTTTTTATTTATTTAACCGCAAAAGGAATTCAAAATATTATTCTTAGGTCGTAGGTTTTTGATAAATCAATTTAATAGATGAAATGCCCTACCTTTACAAGTAGTAAACCTTTTTTTTAAATAGCTGAGTGTTACCTCTTCAGGCCTCGTTTGAACGACAAATTATTACGAATGAAAGTCAATTATTTCTATCATAACTTAGAGTAATTTAGGCTTACAAAAGGAAGATCATAGAACTCTAGTTATTATTAATTTGGAGTCGAAACCCTAGATTCATCGGGACCAAGTGCACGCAACCTCTTTAAAGAACTTGCAAGTCGACTGGTCGACACATCTCGAGACCAGAGGGCTGACCAATACCTCGGTCAACGAATAAGCATTGCTATACAACGAGGTAATGTGGCCAGCCTTCTTGGTACTTTTCTTTCTGGCGGTGATTTGGATGGCATCCAATACTTAAAGTAATTTTACATTATTTAGATGTACTAATAATATGTTAGTATTAGTAAAAATTTATATAAATGTATTTCGGAAGCTCAATAGATCTATTCATAAACCCTTGCGACACGATGTCCGGTCTTAAAATACCAAAAGTATTAAAGAGACCATAGAGCGGAATAAAGGCTCCAAAATGTTCGCAAGGAATGCATCTATTGGGCAGAGCCAGTTGACGAAGCTGAAAATGGATGATGGCAGCCTAGCGTCCACCAAGCCAGAGGTATTAAGGGAAATCGAAAGGTTCTATGGGCAGTTATATACCTCGTCAACTAAGCCTGTTACCAGCCCGGCTAAAGATCCGAGGGCCGGGCTGAACCGACACTATACCGAAGATATCCCCGACATCACCCTGTACGAGATTAGGATGGCCCTTAAGCAGCTTAAGAACAACAAGGCGCCGGGTGATGACGGAATTACATCAGAGCTTCTTAAAGCGGGTGGAATACCGGTACTTAAGGTCCTGCAGAAGCTCTTTAATTCCGTTATACTCGAGGGTAAAACGCCGGAAACGTGGGGCGGCAGTGTGGTGGTCCTGTTCTCCAAGAAAGGTGATAAAACCTTATTGAAGAACTATCGGCCCATCTCGTTGCTGAGCCATGTTTATAAGCTGTTTTCGAGGGTCATCACGAATCGTCTCGAGCACAAGTTTGATGACTTCCAGCCTCCCGAACAAGCCGGTTTCCGAAAAGGCTTTAGCACCATAGACCACATTTATACGCTGCGGCAGATTATACAGAAGACTGAGGAGTATAATCTGCCTTTATGCTTAGCGTTCGTGGACTACGAAAAAGCCTTTGATTCGGTCGAAACCTGGGCAGTGTTGCAGTCTCTTCAGCGGTGCCGTATTGACTATCGATATATCGAAGTGTTGAAGTGCTTGTACAACAACGCCACCATGTCGGTCCGAGTACAGGAGCAGTGCACGAAGGCAATTCCTTTGAAAAGAGGCGTTAGACAGGGAGACGTAATATCTCCGAAACTGTTTACCGCCGCTCTAGAGGACGCCTTCAAGCTCCTGGAATGGCAAGAACTCGGCATCAATGTTAATGGCAAGTACATCACTCACCTTCGATTTGCTGACGACATCGTAGTCATGGCAGAATCGCTGGAAGATCTTGGCACAATGCTCGATAGCCTCGACAAAGTTTCTCAACAGGTGGGCCTTAAAATGAACATGGACAAGACGAAAATCATGTCGAATGTCCATGTGGTGCCCACCCCAGTATCAGTTGGGAACTCTTGTCTAGAAGTTGTTGAAGAATATGTCTACCTGGGACAAATAGTCCAGTTAGGTAGGTCCAACTTTGAAAAAGAGGTCAGTCGATGAATCCAACTCAGCTTGGCAGCGTTCGGGAAACTGCGCGACGACTTCTTGTCCAAAATACCTCAGTGCCTCAAGACGAAAGTCTTTGAACAGTGCGTGTTGCCAGTGATGACATACGGCACAGAGACGTGGTCGCTCACTGTGGGCCTCATAAGAAAGCTCAAGGTTGCTCAGCGAGCTATGGAGAGGGCTATGCTTGGTGTTTCTCTACGAGATCGAATCAGAAATGAGGAGATCCGTAGACAAACTAAGGTAACCGACATAGCCAAAAGGATTAGCAAGTTGAAGTGGCAGTGGGCGGGGCACATAGTTCGGAGAACTGACGGCCGTTGGGGCAGAACGGTTCTCAAGTGGAGACCACGCACCGGAAAGCGCAGCGTAGGACGGCCCCCCACTAGATGGAAAGACGACATAATAAAGGTCGCTGGGATCCGTTGGGTGCAGGCCGCATAAGATCGGTCGCTCTGGAGATCTATGGGGGAGGCCTATGTTTAGCAGTGGACGTCCTGCGGCTGAAATGATGATGATGATGATGTATTTCGACTTTTAAATATAATTATCTATTAATATTATTTAATATCTATATTACATTACTTAATAATGAATGAAATATCGGTCTGTTTACTCACTGTAGACCATTTCTGATCTAAGTAAATTAAGCTATTAAAAAATAAAACATTAGCTCGAGTCAACACCAATTATTGTTCATAGAATGTTAGTCCAAGTTTTGTAGGCACTGCGTATTTGCTTTTGGGATTCGAGTTGAAGTTCCAATATGGCGAAAATATTCTTGCATTCGCATGCTCATCGTGTTGGAACGCCGGAACAAGTTTACTGCGATGAAATTGGGAATTTTACCACTGAAAGTTTCCTAGAAATCATAATTGAGGTCACGGGAACCAAAGTGGCCTATCTTCTTTTTAGATAATTTCACCTGTAACCAGTGGCCAATAGTTGTTAAATTCATGCAGACATCTATGTTATTATCACGTAAATAAGGTAAGTAGCCATTATGGTTTTGTAAAATCACATTTTTAGATTATGAATAAGTTTATTTGAATTTATCGAATTGAGGAGATAGGCCACTCTGCTTCTCGTGTTCTCAATTACGTAGACATAGTAAAATAATGTGAAAAATGTAATGTGTTCTTTTGACTGAAGGATTGAAAATATAAGACTCAGTGTGTAGGTTAAGCAATAAGAGCACATGTCTGTAACGATCTGTCGTGTGCGCTACTTCGAAATGTTTTAGAAACTAGTTTTGTATTATGATGGTTGAGATAACTATCCAATAACTTTGTCACGATGCCCAACAAAGTGCAAGGCAAAATCCTACAAACACTAGTTAAAATTAACGGAATATGAATAGGCTAATCATGAAACGCAACGTACAGAAGTTATACACTACGAGGGATTTTTGGCAAATTGCATACATGATGACAGCGATCCAGTAAACCTTATCCTTCCGCAGCATACGTTAAGATCAACTAAATTTATTGTTTGTTTATTTTGAGTTACTTATTGGTTTATCAATCTGCGGTAAATACAAGAAAAAGTGGTCGACGCAGCAATAGACAATGAAAGAGATTTCTTTGCTAATCGTGTGGATAAGGTAAAGATAAAAGTGGAAGTTAAACTATAAAAAATCCAAGATTCCTCAAATAGAATGAAAAACGTAGAAAACCTTAAAACTTCGTTAGACACTCAGTGGAAACACTCAAACTTTATCCCATTTCTAAAGAAAAAGACGATTCTCTGGAGAGTTTGTAGATTTCACTTCTGTTTTTCTATAATGGTGAGCAATTGTCACAACATTTTTTGCTATACTTCGTTACATTTCAAGTTAAGGACAAATTTTTTTTTTACCTAGAAAAGTGATTGTATTGTGCCTAATGGTAAGAAGCACACTCCTAAAATAACAGCGGTTCATCGAGAGATCGGCAATCTAACACCGTTCACCGATGTCATGCCAACCTGCAAACCCTCTGCAGCTGGATATACACTGGATCATCTCAAAACGCAATACGTCTAAGCGTGACTGGTTTGTTTTGGTTTCAATTAAACTAATTTATATGAAATACCTCTTCTATCACGTTATGTGGTATTCATTACAGTTCAATGTTTACGACTCACAAATTAAACTAAAAAATACAAGTAGGTTATACAGTTTAGAATCTACAACCAGTTTGATGTTCTCTTGAGTTGTAACCTTTCGATTATTTGAACTGGAACATCTGTATAAGTACCTTCTTGTCAGAAACATTTCTTTTTTATTATTACTTACAGAGCATAACTATGTATTATTATCGACACATATAATTCATTATGTAAAGACTGTACAAGTCGGTGAATGGATTTATTACAATAAAACACCAACGCGCAATGAGCTACTTATATGCTATCCTTATTTTTCCTGGCTGTATTATGCCATTTTTAATTTATTGACTTACGAAAAGACTTAAGAGATGAGTCATAAGCCTCCTCCAAAGACCACCCCAATGACCGGTCCTATGATGCCCGCATCCAGCGGCTTCCCGCAATCTTCACCACGTCGTCTGACCACCTTGTGGTGAGTCTGCCCACGCTGCGTCTTCCAATACGTGGCCGCCAATCGAAAACTCTTCGGCCCCATCGCTCATCCGTTCTATGAACTACGTGGTTCGCCCACTGCCACCTTAGTTTAGCTATCTTTAGAGCTATGTCGTTGAATTTGGTTCTCTTACGGATCACCTTATTTCTGATTCGATCACGCAGTGTAACTCCAAGCATAGCCCTCTCCATTGCATTTTGAGTCACCTTGAGTTTTCTTATGAGCCCCATAGTTATCGACCACGTCTCAGCGCCATACGTAATCACTGGCAACATGTCAGAGACTTTCGTCTTAAGACACTGCGCTATCATGGACGAGAAGATGTTACATAGCTTCCCAAATGCTGCCCAGCTGAGTTGAATGTGACGATGGACCTCTTTTTCGAAATTGGATCCACCTAACTGGATAGTAAATCCCAGGTAAACATAATCATCAACAATTTCAAGCTGATTTTTACGAGAATTGGCGCCACATAGATATTTTACATGAATTTCGTCTTGTCCATGTTCATTCCAAGGCCAACACGTTCAGAGGCTTTACTGAGATTATTGAGCATTGTACGGAGGTTCTCCATAGACTCCGCCAAGACTAATATATCGTCGGCAAATTGAAGGTGAGTAATGTACTCGCCTTTTATATTGATGTCTAGTCCTTCCCAGTCCAGAACCTTGAAAATATCTTTCAGTGCAGCAGTGAACAGTTTAGGAGAGACAACGTCTCGTTACCTGACTTCCTGGTGCAACAGGATAGGTTTCCATGTCTGATCCTGCAGTCGAACTAACAAAGTGGCGTTATCTCACAAACACTTCAACACTTCGATGTACCGGTAATTAACCTGACACCGCTGGAGAGACTGCAGTACAGCCCAGTTCTCAATCGAATCGAAGGCTTTCTCGTAGTCTACAAATGTTAAGCAAAGGGACGGCTTATACTTTTCGATTTTCTGTACAACCTGCCGTAACACTTATATATGGTCTACAGTACTGAAGCCCTTTCAGAAACCGGCTTGTTCGGGAGGCTGGAAGTCATCGAACTTGCGCGGGAGACGGTTTGTAATAAATCTCGAAAATAGTTTATAAACATGGCTAAAAATTGAGATAGACCTATAATTCTTCAATAGGCTATTGTCGCCTTTTTTGAAAAAGGGTACCACCACACTTTTGTTTCATGTCGCAGCGTTTTACTTTCGTGGATGACGGAATTGAATAAAGTCTGTATGGCCCTAAGTACTAGTTTACCACCCGACTTCAATAGTTCGGCTGTGATTCCGTTATCTCTGGGAGCTTTGTTGTCCTTAACCTGTTTGAGAACTATACTAATCTCGTACAAGCTGACGTCCGGGATGTCTTCTATATAGTGTCTATAATCTAGCTTTTAGGTCTTTACCTAGATTCTAAATATAATTGAAAGTAATTAATATGAATAGCATACCAGAATCTTTGGTATTATGTATAAAAAATACTTCCAAGAAGATAAATGGTAAAAGAGCGAGTAAAGGAACTTTGATCAAAATTATTTTGATATCTACAAAATGTATCCCACTAGCAGAGGCCCGCGACTAAGCAGTAATTTTTTTCGCCTCGTCATTTAAATTTAACTCATATTATTGTTCTTAGCCTATTAATTGAGGAATGGCATATAATAATACTTCCCGCCTACAAAATTTCTTAAAAATCAGTCAAGCTGTTTTTGAGTTAAATCCGGACATACTTAAACAATTTTAATGGGATATTCGTGATCAGTTTCATTCATAATAGACGTAAATGGTAATTGAAAAAAAAAATTACGTGTACGGACAGAACTACAGATTATTAAAATAGATAAGATTCCATGAAACTAATGTAAACTATGCACTACATGTTTTGAAATATAAATAAATATTTAGTGAGAAAGTCACACTGTCAGTTGTAATGTATTTTCGATTACAACTTTTGATAGGGGATTGTAAGTTACCGAAACTTTCTCCTTGTCGTGTCTCCTAACTTCACTACCGTTCGAATAATATTCACCGATATACGGGCGCGGTGGGGAAACTTTAATAATGTTAGCTTTATTTTGTACGAAGTACTTAACATAGAAATAAGTAGCGTCAATAATTAATGAGAATGATTAGTACGTACCTGTTTTAGCTTTATATGGATGTGAAACGTGGACAATGACAAAAAGAGATGAGGAATGATTAGATGCATTGGAAATGTGGTGCTAGAGGAGGACGGAGAGAATTAGTTTGATGGAAAGAAAAACGAATGAAGAGGCATTAAACATTGTAAAAGAGTGGAGCATATTACTGGAGATCATTAGGAATGGGAGGGAAAGTTTGGTGCGGTATTTGATTCGGCACGACAACTTATTAAAAACTATAATAGAAGGAAAAATTGAAGGAAAGAGGAAGATCAAAAGGGACATAAATTCACTTTTTTTTTAAATAAATGTAGCCTAAGTTACTCCTTATAAAATCAGCTATCTGCCAGCTAAAGTCCCATCAAAATCGGTCCAATCATTTCCGAGGTTAGCCGAAATACACAGACAGAAAAATTAAAAAAATATTTTTTTCTTATAAGTGCTGTGTATACTTTCTTTGCATTTATTTTGTAAAAAAACTGTTATTCTGACATTACAAACAGACACTTCGATTTTATTTATTTGTATAGATTATATGAACGATCAGTTTTATTTGTAACAGACAACGATGCAAAATATTTGAGAACTACTTTCCAACGGCCATGTTTAACCGGTCGCTGTGGAAGATTATGTTGTGTAGTCAGGATGTGAGAACGGGAAATTGACTATTACTTGGTATTGATTGCAAAATAAAATATTTTATGGTTCGAAGTTGCTTCTTTGTTAACCGATATTGTCGAAAAAAAAAATGTTACGGGCAAATATACATCGGTCCCCTAATTACGTATTTCACAAGAGCAAAGTAAAGCGATTTGAAGCCGACATTTAGCGTTTTCTGGCATCGCCTTGCTATTGCAAAATACGTAAGGGGGCGGGTTTAGGAGTACCAATAATCATCATATCAGCAGATAGATGTCTATTGCTGGTTTTGGGCCTTCCTCAAAGATCGCCACAACGACTGCGACCGGTCCTGCACTACTTGCATCCTGAGTCTTTTTTTTTTTTTTACGTGGAGAAACCCTTCATGGGTACACACCCACTCGGGGGGACGAGTGGTTATGTGAGACTCCTACTCACTAAAACTCCACGGTGTACCATCGGCCACCATAGCGGGACGCCGCGGGCAATGCGGTTGCAATCTGCCGCGATGCCCTGGTGACTGGCCCCAGTCGGGCCCCGGCGCTAAATAGAGACAGTCTGGTACAACTCCAACTGTCTCTCAGACGGCTGAACCAGTGCAATGGGATGACTGGCCCCCCGACCCATCTCCCCTTGGTCCAGCTAGGGTGGAGGAAGGAGGCGAAAGCGCCCCCTCCTACCACCCAACGTCTACGCAAAAATCTCAAAGAGGTGCTGGTGTCGGAAGAATTCTCCCTTTGCATGGAGGCGGCCTACAGCTGGCGCCTCCCATGTAGTGTGCCGCCGGAATTCCACTGTCGGCACAAACAGCGCAATGAAGCGCTTCTGCCTGGCAGTCTTGCGCCCTGTGGCCAGGGTTCCCACAGCGGAAGCAGAGTGCCCCCCTGTCGGCTGTCGACGGGCATAAAGGCCGAGTGTGGCCCAGACCCATGCACTTGTAACAACGCATGGGTTTTTGTTCCAAGACGTGGACACGAGCCGCACTCCTACCGACAAGGAGGCGTCCAGCCTCAGCCTAAGGCCTGGCCGCAGTGACAGGCACTGACAAGTGGATGGCACCTATCCCTCCCCTCGAAGATCGGATTTCGCCAGCCTTTATTAGGTCTGGCGCACAACCTCCCTTTAACGCAGTTGCGGCGACGACCTCTTCTTTTGACACAGAGTCGTACAGGCCGGCGATGCGGACGTTAACTCTTTTGACCGGCCTTCTAATAAAGGCGACGTCCGCTAAAGCCACCTGTAGACTCTGTGCCAAATTTATCAGCTTGTTCCGGGCCTTGAGACAAAGGAATGTCAATGATCCTGGCTCCCGATTTGGTCTCTCGGAACGCAAATTTGTCGATGCCTATCTCTGACAAGTCGACATTTGTCCTTGCTCTAAGAAGGGCTGCCTTATAGCTCATCCCCTGGGCCACTGCCTCAGGCTCCAGTGTTATAACAACCGCAGCTGAGCGTGGACCAGAGGGAAGCTTGGACTTAGAGCGCCGGGGCGCACCCTTCGCAGGGGTAGGAGCTGGCTCCACAGCCGCCTTCTGCCGCTTTCTAATCTTTTTGCGACGGGTCACAGTGGACCACGCCGCTTCAGTATTGGTGACCAAACCAGGAGTTGAAGCCTGGAGTATGTCGCAGTCCATCCCAGGAACAGACTCCTGAGATTGCCCTGTCATCACAGGCGTGGGCTTGCTCTTTGATTTGGCCCTGCCGGGCCCCTTCTTCTTACCCTTCACCCTCGAGTCCGCAGCTAATGGTGGACGCACCACCTTGGTAGGGAGGAGGCGGTCATCCAGGGCCTCAATGTGGGCAACCACGACCTCCCCCATCGAGACCCGCATGGAACGCTCCATCTTCGCCATGTATCCCTCCAAAGCGTCAACTAAGACTTGCGGTAAGACCTGCTGCATGTCCGGTGCCTCAACCTGCTTTTGCGTCATAGGTGCTTGTAGTGGAGCTTCGTCTCCGCCACGTAACGCGGCCAACTCCGCCCTAAGGACCTCCACCTCCTCACCAAGCTTTCTCGTATCCCGCCGAAAGAGAAGCGTCTCCTGGGTGACTGTTCGCGTGAGGGCGGTAGCTGTCACCTCCTGGAGGGTCCAGGCGGCCTCCTTCAATGTTTTGACATAATTTTCTTTGAGGTTGCGAGATTTCTTCGCCACCTCAAGGATCCCATCAACATTTTCTTTGGCGAGTGCCGTCAGACTCGCTGGGTCGAGGAACTCGATTCCATCGAGGACACTTAAGTCAGCCCTGTCACTCGCTACCTCCGTGCAGACCAGTCCAGCAAGGGCACGGTCAGATGACTCATTCGCCTCCCTAGCGGACGCCACTCGCGTCGACCCTACAACACGTGCCGGGTCACGGGCTCTGCCCCTACTTGACGTAGCAATTTTCGGGGCGACATCAACCCCTTCTGGATCCGTATCGGAATCCGACCGCTGCGTGAATGTCCGTTTGAACTCTATCGAGCCACAAACCGACCTCGAGGCACCGAAGATGTCACCCCAGCTGGTACCCTCCTGGGGTAATGATTTTTTAAATTTTGCACTCATTCTAAACTCTCTAAACCGTCAAGTTCGCAGTACGCCTACCGACGTACTGAAAACTGGCCCTCTTCGGCCCCAGCCCGGTACTGGGTGCGCTGCTCACACGCCACACCCAGGACCTTGTAACGGCCCTCCAGTCGGCGCTCCTTCACGGTCCCCTCTGCTTATCAGAGGGCCCCGCTTATCTCCATCTTATCTTGTCTTATCTGCTTATCTCCATCGATCATCTGTTCTCCGAGCTATGTGCTCCGCCCATTTAAGTCTATGTATTCTTAGGGCCTTGTCCGGTGACTTTGGGTCTTCTGTGGATCCCCTCATTTCTGGTTCGATCACGCAGAGACACACTCCAAGCGTAACCCTCTCTCTCCATTGCCCTTCAAGTGACCTTTAGATTTCTTATGAGGCTCCTAGCTCGTGACCACGTCTAAGCATTATATGTAATCACTGGCAACACACACTGGTCAAAGAGCTTCGTCTTAAGACACTGCGGTATCTTAGACCAAAAGATGTTAATTAGCTTCCCGAACGTTGCCTAGCCGAGTTGGATTCGACGATTGACCTCTTTCTCGAAGTTGGATCTACATACCTAACTGGCTAGTTTGTCCCAGGTAAACCCTTAGGTTTCTATTCTTAAATAGCAATAGTTTCATATAATTATCCTACTAATATAATAAATGTGAAAGTGTGTATGTTTGGATCTTTGTTACTCAATCACGCAAGAACGGCTGAACGGATTTAGATTAAATTTGTCATACTGATAATCTATGACCTGGAATAACACAGGAATATTTTTTTATTCTGGTAAAATCATAACTGTTAATTAACCATTGTTATCATAAAAATATAATACCCATCTATGATTTTTTTGCTTTGTCGTGTTTGTAATAAGCTGGTGCATATGCAGTAATATAGAGGGGTGGTAGGGATCGCGTCCACCATACACATAGTGACAAACCCACCTATGATTTTCTGCTGGTTTGTCGTTTTATCAGATCAGTCTGTGTATATCCAATAATACGCATACCAATAATACGGAAACGAAGTCTCGGATACCAGCTAGTTAATCATAATTCAAAGGACTAACGAGCAGAATACATTTTAATTCGCATATTTTCCGCTTTTTCGTGAAAAATATTTATTAAAATGTTCATCATGATAAAAAACCAAGGAATAACATAAAATTGTGTAAATTGAGATTTCAGATCTATCAAATTTCTGATACCAAACAAATTTTACACTGAGTACATACTTCAGAGCAGAGATCCGGGATTTTCAAAAATATGCACGTTAATTATATGTGTGTATAATGCTCTTGGCTAATTACATAAATTGTGCCACAGAATTGTGTAAGTAAAATATTTAACTGAGAGCGATGGCATCTGTAATACAGTTTGTAGCTTGTACAGATGCCAAAGATACTATTTTTCTTAACTTCTAACGTCTAATAGTTAAAATTTTAAAAATATATTATAAGAGTTGAATTAAAATGAGTAAATAAAAACTGTATGCTTTTTTATTACTTGAAGCAATGATGACTGAGTTTGTAGCGTGTACGGTCACCGCGTCGATCGACGTGAGTTCGAATCCTCGCAATGATTTGAGCTTGACCTTGAGCTTTCAGTGAAGGAAAACCTCGTGATGAAACCATAGCATGGTGGTAGGGTTTTTTCTAATTTCCGCCTCACTACTATTACTACTACACTACTACCCTCAAGTGGAAAATTTGCCTCCAAGCACCAATTGGTGTATTCCGGCAGCTGAACTTGAAAGTTTTCACAAGGCTCAACGTGCTATCATCTTGGACCACATCGACACTTAAGATCAGGTGAGATTGTGGCTACAATGCTAAACCGACATACATATTATGACGACAAAAAAAATTAAAACGTGATATCTGCCCAATGAATAGGAATATATATTTTTACATGTGTTTACCTAGGGTCAAAATGTCTATGGATAGTGGGCATCATCCTTTAACACTGTGTGTAGTGTGGTGTGTGTCAAAATATCCTTTTGAAGGTAATATGACGCGACGTGTAGCCACGCGCAATGCAGCGCCGCTCTAGCGCGATATGCCCCATATAAAATGATACAAAGTATATTTTGACGCGCAGCGTCGCTCTGGTGCGGTCCTACCTTTATACTAAAGACTACACTCTGAAGATAATGTTTATTGGCTTACCTATCATATTTCAGTTGGAAGCTTTAATAAATACTGTTCTCTTGTTATTTTTTGAAATGTATTGAACATTTGTGATTAATGTTTCGAGGATAATTTTAAAAGATATTTATAAATTGAGGAGTATAGAAACAAATACGCCACTGTCGCTTCACTGCAATGAAGTTTTATAAATAGACGCGTTATAATCTTACTAAAAGCAATTTGAAAACGTTACAATTTTTTACCCGTATGTTGAAACAAAAAGAGATAGTAAATCACAGCGTAAGGCGGAAAGTCTGTTGTTAAAAAAGATAAAAGTGAACTAAAGGCAATTGCCCACTATTCACGATGGCATGTAAAGAGCGTCAATGAGGTAGAGTGCCACAAACATTTCTGGCCCGGTGGCCTAAAGAGGAACTAACGACGCCATTTCGAAATATCAATCTGCCTGCCTTTCGCTGACATCCGCCATTGGTTGTTTGCTCCGTGACATTTGTATTTGACAACACCAAATGCGATAACAGCGACTCTCTCATCGGGCCAGATAAGTTTGTGGTACTCTATCTACATATAAAATATCATTACTTCACTGTCACTTTTATTAACCAACTTAAAAAAAAACAGGTTCTCAATTCGAATACATTTTATTTATTGACGTTCAGCCCTAACTTCTATGTTTATGAACTTATTTCGATGATTCTTTTTGAACGAAACTTCTTTGCGCGCATGAGTGTAAAATTTTTACGGATGCAACGCGTCATGAAGACGCGTCACGAAAATGTGAAACGTTTTGAGAGAGATAGAGGGAGAGAGCGATTAAGAGAGAGTGAGAAAGGGCGTACGTAGCATGAAGCACCTAGCCATAGAGACAATGTGTAAACAGTGAGTTAAATTTATAAATAAACAATTTGTGATAAATTTCTAAATCGTCCTATACTAAGCAGTTGTTCAGAGTAAGTAATATATTTATTATCTTTTTGTTAATATATAGTTTTTTATGTTAATTCGTTTGAAGGTTAGGAAGTTTTAATATTTACAAATAACATGTGGCATTTTAATTTGCCTCTCGTCATTTAAGAATTATTTTAATGACAATTAAATTTATTAAATTCCTAGTATAACTTTCTTTTTCCCTTCATCTAAGTCTCGGAAATGTTAAGCTTTAGATTGGTATAAATAATAGGTCTTTACCTATGAAATTGCCGTTCTGCAGTACTGGCCATTTCAAATCAAAATAATTTTTGTTTGGCTAAGAATTCTAATTTCAAATTAATTTTATTTTAAAAACATGGAATTCTTTTTCCAAAAGTAGTCATTTGTTTATTGATTAGTGTTACATTTTCATCGCATTTCAATCTTTTTTTGTCATCATGGATACGTTAAAAATTCGAGTAATTATGGAATATGAGTACCGTCGTGGCAGCAACGCGGCACAAGCGGCACGCAACATCAACGACATTTACGGAGCTATCAGTACAAACCAACGCACCACCTGTTATTGGTTTGCTCGCTTCCGTTCTGGGAATTTCGACCTGAAAAATGAACATCTCGGTCGTCCGAAGACTTTGGTCGACAATGACGAATTAAAGGCGATTGTGGAAGCTGATGATACACAATCTACGGCTGAATTAGCAGCAGCTTTCGACGTTAGCGTCAAAACAATATTGGTCCATTTGTGTCAAATTGGCAAGGTAAAAAAGCTTGACAAATGGGTGCCCCACGAACTCAATGATCGCCAGCGCGAATTACGCGTCGAGACGTGCCTTGCACTGCTCAACAGACACACAAATGAAGGAATTTTGAACCGCATTGATACCTGTGATGAAAAATAGATTCTGTTTGATAACCGCAAGCGCTCAGC
The DNA here is from genome assembly GCA_033032175.1 of Saturnia japonica. Taxonomy (NCBI): domain Eukaryota; kingdom Metazoa; phylum Arthropoda; class Insecta; order Lepidoptera; family Saturniidae; genus Saturnia; species Saturnia japonica. The sequence goes on along the minus strand of CM065321.1, from coordinate 10,928,100 downwards.
AAGTTGGTTGGATCCTGTTTCAGCACCTAAACAATGCCCTAAACGAAAACTTACCCCTAGAAAAGTGATGGTCACTGTTTGGTGGTCTAGCGCCGGTGTGATTCATCACAGCTTCTTACCAATCGGAACGAGCATTACTGCAGATGTGTACTGTGAAAAACTGAACACAATGATGGAGAAGCTGGCACATCTCCAACCAGCATTTGTCAATCGCTCGTCTCCGCTGCTCCTGCAAGACATCGCGCGACCTCATACTGCACAGCAGACGGTCTCCAAGTAGCAAAAACTGTGGTTGGGAGTTCTCCGTCATCCGCCCTACTCACCAGACCTTGCGCCTACAGACTACTACTTTTTCCAGCATTTGGATAACTCCTTGGCGGGAAAAAAATTCAATACCCGAGAGGCAGTACAAAATGCCTTTGAAGAATTTGTTGCCTCCCGTCCAGCTGATTTCTTTAAGAAGGGCATCAATAAACTGCCACTGTGCTGGCAAAGATGCATTGATTGCATGGGTGATTATTTCGATTAATGCAAATAAAAAATACATGAAAAAATTTCGTTTAAATTTTTTCATACAAAACGGCAATTTCATAGGTAAAGGCCAATATAAACGAGATTTAAAAATTAATTTGCCAAAAAAGTTTCACTTCTGACATGTGTACTTTGTACGCACGCACTTTTATTGTTGTGAATGGGGTACCTCAAGGGATGTTGTTGAAGATTATAAGTTGTTTATCTGTGGCACAGACGGATGTTGTTAGTCTGTGGCACCTTGTGTAAAATACATTTAGACAATTAGACAGCTTGAACAAATACGTTTGCACTACGCCCTAAACCATACATACACCATTGTAAGCATCTGCACATTTTGAATATAAAAGATTACATCTACCAGTGTTCTTTTACTATAATTATATGTGTAACTAAAATACAGTCCACTTATCAAGAAGAAGAGTTACACAGTAGTCCCATTTTAATTAAAGTGGCATTGAACATTAGACTTGGAAGATACGCCAGAGAACTCCGCACAATGATTTTTTTTTTTTTGTTAAAAATTTTCCTGTATAATTTCTCTAACTCATTTAAAATATGGGATTAATATTAATATTAACTGCCTCGTTAGCCTAGTGGTTGTAAACGCGACTGCTATGAGCGAGGCCCTGGGTTCGAATCCCAGGTCGAGCAAAGTGTTATTGGGTTTTTCCTATGAAATTCTCAGTAGCAGCTCGGAGTTTGGTTTCGTGCCCGATTAATGGCAATAGGCTCGACCCCTATTACATGGGACCTACAAACATACTCGGCGAACTGTGGGTGTAAATTAGTACACCTCTGCCTAACCCTTCGGGGAATACAGGCGTGATGGTATATATGTATGTATTAATATTATTAAATTAATATTATATTAACTGATTTCTGTCAACAGAATTTTTAATTATGATTATAGGCTATCTATTGTATGAAATTAATATCTAAGTAGAATTAAAGAAGACGAAAATTATTACAATTACTTATAAATATCAAAACTTTCACGATCATTATTATGAGAACCTTGTAACCTCGCCACGCGGACCAAGTTTTTGTTTGTATAAGTTGGGTCCTGTATTACAAGAGAAGATGCAATACAACATGACCTACTTTTTTAACTTGACTGTGACCCCCTTCCTACATATTCTTGACGAATAATCTTGCGGCTTCTCCCGTCATCACGGACACTGATATAGGTAAGTAAATTGTTGTTAAGTTTTAATTTGAAGTATGTATATTTTTTTATTAGCATGGTAAAATGATGGCACAGCCTAATGGTGAGCACAGAACAATTAAAAAAAAAAAACACCGAGATCGGCAAACCACCGGTCGTCGTAAGCTGACTGATCCCGAAAAGCGACAAACCAAAAGAGATTCATTATTTATTTATTTATTTCAAGAAATCTACAGTTCTTAAATTCTAACTTACAAACATAATTAAGTTGACATATTGGCTTAGCCAAAAATGATTTCAATCGTATTACAATAAAGTTATAATAATTCTATACCCCAACGAAATTATTAATTAAAACTAATAAATTATTAGTTATGAGATAAATGAGAAAATATAAATGAGAACTTACGGGAATTGGGTATGTTATCCCTGAAACATATACGCTTGGTAGCTGATCTGATGTTTTTATATAATTTGATGAACAATAAAATTGATTGTTCATGTTTGTTGGAACGAATCGGTCTAAGGACTACAACTAAAAATATCCGTAAACCCCAGACCTTTCACGTTCGTTCAACCAAGACCAATTATGCCCATAATTCAGTATTGATAAGATGTACACAGTTATATAATGCTAAAGCTGAAAATTTCGACATATTTTCTGATAGTAATGCAGCGTTTAGAAGAAAAGCTATTGATTTATTCAGAGTTTTTTAAATATATGTGATTATTACACACACGCATACACACACATACACACACACACACACACACACATTCACGCCAGAATCACTACATCGTTCTTTTTGATTCAAATAATATTTAACTCGGCATCAATGTTAATGGCGAGTACATCACTCACCTTCGATTTGCTGACGACATCGTAGTCATGGCAGAATCGCTGGAAGATCTTGGCACAATGCTCGATGGCCTCGACAAAGTTTCTCAACAGGTGGGCCTTAAAATTAACATGGACAAGACGAAAATCATGTCGAATGTCCATGTGGTGCCCACCCCAGTATCAGTTGGGAACTCTTGTCTAGAAGTTGTTGAAGAATATGTCTACCTGGGACAAACAGTCTAGTTAGGTAGGTCCAACTTTGAAAAAGAGGTCAGTCGACGAATCCAACTCGGCTGGGCAGCGTTCGGGAAACTGCGCGACGTCTTCTCGTCCAAAATATCTCAGTGCCTCAAGACGAAAGTCTTTGACCAGTGTGTGTTACCAGTGATGACATACGGCACAGAGACGTGTTCGCTCACTGTGGGCCTCATAAGAAAGCTCAAGGTCGCTCAGCGAGCTATGGAGAGGGCTATGCTTGGTGCTTCTCTACGGGATCAAATCAGAAATGAGGAGATCCGTAGACAAACTAAGGTAACCGACATAGCCAAAAGGATTAGCAAGTTGAAGTGGCAGTGGGCGGGGCACATAGTTCGGAGAACTGACGGCCGTTGGGGCAGAAAGGTTCTCGAGTGGAGACCACGCACCGGAAAGCGCATCGTAGGACGGCCCCCCACTAGATGGAAAGACGACATAATAAAGGTCGCTGGGAGCCGTTGGGTGCAGGCCGCACAAGATCGGTCGCTCTGGAGGTCTATGGGGGAGGCCTATGTTCAGCAGTGGACGTTCTGCGGCTGAAATGATGATGATGATGAATATTTAATTAATAATTTCGTTGGGGTATATAATTATTATAGCTTTATTGTAATACGATTGAAATCAACTATATTATTTATTTTAACTAATTTGATATTAATTATTATAACGGGTTAATCAACTTGTGCATGCAGGTGTAAGGCATTCAGCCGCGAATTCGTGGCAACATGCTGAAGGGTACCAAAGTGGCCGACATTCGGCTAGGGCTGTTGCTGTAGTTGAAATTAAGTCGCCAACTGGCTAATTCCCTATCCGTAGAAATTCGAGCTACACTAACTTATATATATTCCTGCCACCTAGGATTTTTGTCTAAGTCTAACTAGTACAAATAAATAAAAAAGGTTCCTAACAGAACCTATGTACCTGTGTGGGGTGCAGTGTAATGGTGTCTGTATGTAGCTAGTAATTGCAAGTGTTAGTATCAGTTCTATCAGGCGAGCGGCTGCTAGAATCAAGGGCTCCACACCGAGGGAACTACGTTATGCGTTATTACGAATACGTATTAGTAGGTATACTTAAAATATGAACTTAATATTTCAGGGTATGAATAATAAAGTATTGGTGTTTATGTATATATTGGGATCTCCGATGCGGCTTGTTGTGCTCTGCTTCTGAGCACTATGACGACAGAATTATATAGACTTGGCTGAATAGCTATATAGTTTAATAGTATGATATTTGAAGAAAAATATAATATAAATTGAAAAATGTACCTACATGTAATTGCTTGTAAGAGAAAAAAAATATGACAAATCATAAAACAAAATATTCGATTCTTTCAACAAAAAAACTTTCTTCTTTTTAACAACGGCCAGCACGTGACGTGCAGGCCATCGCGCGTTAACAATTGGATTTAAGTCGATTTTATATTATGAGATAAAGAAATTAATATTATTAAATCTGGGCGACTAAGTATACTTGTAGCTCGGCGTATTGCCGAAAAAAACTATCAAGATAAACTTAGAAAATAAATAAATACAAAATTTTATTCAAATTGTTGGAGAAGTTTCTAGATAATTTTCTATACAAATAATATAAATGCAGAACGTAGGTAAGTAAAAATGTTAACGTGAACACGAATTATTATCAATACTTACCGCAGTAGACACACCGGTGCGATGCAATGATAAACGTTATTTATTATTAAATTGGTGACATAAGGGGCTTAATCGAAAGATTTCGATTACAGTTATTCATAATCTATCAAACGATAAGTATGCTATCTGATGCACTTCATTAATAATCAGATTAATTGATTTGATTCTAAGAGAAACGTGTTAAAATACCCAGCTTTTTTATCCCCATTTATCAATCAAATCTTTTGTTTATTTTAGCAACTTATTAGTATTTTAGGCACTTCATTATACGTACTTTTATGTTCCACAGATTAGTAGCATGTGAATCGTACGTACGTACAAATTAAAATATTAAGGAAAATTAATCTATATTTATAATAAAAGAGCAAAGAGTCGAAATCTGTAAATTAAAGATATTCGAGAAAAAATAATACGGGGGCTTAGAATAATGGACAGAACACATTTCCACAGTTTTTGAAATTTTTGTCTGACTGTCTGTCGGTAAGTTTTAACACCAATCACACAAAAACTACTGGACCGACTTTAATTAAATTGGGTATGATTGTAGCTTATAGTCTGAAGGTACATATAGGATATATTTTTATACGTATGAACATTTGTATGGTCTATAAATTGCGTTTATGTTATGTGCATACAAAAAGGACTGTATGTGTATATAACTCAGTAATATATTTAAAATATTTACTGTAATGAAGGGAAAAGATACCAAATTATTAAATGTTTACATAATTTTCAGTAAAATAAATAAATGGAAATGAATTTTTATTTTCCAACAGTACTCAAAGATGGCGCTGTACGGCGGCTTTGTTAAAAATTACATATATGTATTTACAAAGTGTTTAATTTTTGACTGTTGCCAAAAATACTATCAAGTTGAAGGTTCTTGACGTAGGTCATGAAGTACATCAAAGTTACTTCCAAGAAAACGATTTTTATTTAAAAATAAAATTTTGTAAAATTTTCCATAGGTTAAATATATGGACGTATTGTAAATATTTCTATGAATACAGTGATATTTCTTTCCTCTTATTTTTTTAATTAATATTAAAACATAATTTTACCTTATCTATATCTTCTATATCTTATCTTCTTCTAAATCTAAACATATAATAAAAACGTATTATTATTTTTCTAAACGGGCGCTGTGCAGGCTTATGCAGTCCTGTATCACTGCGACCAATAAGATCTATTGTGATCGCCCCACACTGCTAAAGCTCCCCATCAAGTCCTATAGCTTTGATGAACTGCAGGACTTTATTGGCAGAGAGCAACTGAACCTCTTCTGGAAGCAGCACGTGCTTTCCCAGAATCCGGTTACGTTTAGGTATTAGTGGGTCACAATCACACAAAAGGTGCTTTGGAGTTTCGTCCGCACTTTTGCAGAATCTGCAATCTTTTGTGCCCTGGACACCTATGTTGTACAAATGTTTATTTAGACAACAGTGTCCAGTGAGTGCCCTCACTAAGATTCGTAGTTGATTCCTACTGAGCATCAGAGCTTCTCCAGCCCTACGCTGGTTAAAAGCGCCAATAAGCTCTTTGCAATGATTTTGTCCTGGTAAATTGTACCAGAACATTATTGCTTCTTGATTGTAATGGTTCCTTAAGGTTAATCGAACAAGGCTTTTTGGGATACCACAGAATGGTTCAGGACCAATCTGTTTTTCCGCAGCTCCGGCTCTTGCAAGTTCGTCCGCAGACTCATTGCCTGGAACTCCTGCATGCCCTGGGACCCATCGCAGGATTAGTCTGTTACTTTTACCCAGACTGTTCAGCACTGCCACACAGTTGGCCACAAGCTTCGATTCTGTTGAATCTGAAGCCAGTGCCAAGAGAGCGGCCTGACTGTCCGACTGAATGTAAATCGTGTGATTAACGTAGGCCTTTTGCAGATTGATATTGGCACACTCAAGTATCCATACACTTCCGCTTGGAAAATGGAGGGGAAACTGCCAAGACTAACGTGTTTCCTAAAATTGGGTCGCTCCCCATATATTCCACAGCCTACGTTATGTCCAGATTTGGACCCGTCAGTATACCATAGTAGACTACCTGGTTTCCATGTTATCTCGGCATTAATCCAAGAGTTCCTTGGAGGGATCTCTATAGTATAAAATTTTTCTAAAATAGTTTTGGGAGTCATCATGTCTGATATCATTCCCAAAACTGGTGTTGCTATCACTGAGTCTAGTAGAGATCTCAAGGACAGGGATAACCAGTTCACCCTCCCCTGGGCATACATTCTGTGCATTGTTAACATCGCCACCTTCTCTACGTAAAGGTGAAGGGGCGTGAGATTTAACACAGCTTCCAGAGCCGCTCCAGGGGAGGTTGACATGGCTCCCGTCGCTAAACTGGCGATTCTTTGTAATCTACCTAAATGGGCCCTGACAGGCGACTGGTTTGCCTTCCTACACCAAAGCACACAGGCGTATGTTATTATTGGTCTAAACACGGCAGTGTAGAGCCACATAATCAGCTTAGGGTTTAAACCCCAGGCTTACCTGCCAGTCGTACACAGATACCCATTGCTATTTTTGCTTTCTGAATTGAAGCATCAATCTGTCTATTCCAGGTCAATTTTTGGTCCACGATTACCCCCCAAGTACTTGACCTCTGATGAAAAGGAAATTGTCTTGGCATTTAGTGAGGGTTGTACTAATTTATCAAGACGCCTTTTTTTTTGTAAATGGTACTATAACGGTTTTATCTGCATTAACCCTCAACTCATTATCCTTGCACCAGTTTTGAATGGCATTTAACGCCCTCTGCATAAGGTACGAAGTGGTACTTTGACAGAAACCTCGAACAACTATCACCAGGTCATCAGCATAGCCCTGGACGTCAATCCTCAGTTCCTCCATCTTATGCAAAAGTCGGTCAACCGTTAGGGTCCACAGTAGGGGCTATAGCACACCGCCTTGCGGACAACCTCTTGTGGTAACCACCTCATGATTAGTGCCATGTAATGACAGTTTAACTGTACGAGTTGAGAGCATTGCTTCAATCCACCTAACGGTGGTCGCATCTACATTCTTGGTCACAAGACCCCGAATCAGCGATTTTTTGGTGTATTGTCGAAGGCGCCCTCAATGTCAAGAAATGCACATAGTGCAATCTGCTTATCCTCCAATACTTTCTCCATTTTGTCGATAAGACAAAGTAGGGCAGTCTCGGTAGATTTACCTTTGCTATAGGCATGTTGATTAGGACTAATCAGGTTTCTTGGTTAAAACCTCCTCCCTAATAGTTTTGTCAATTATCTTCTCCAATGTTTTAAGAAGAAATGATGTAAGGCTGATAGGTCGGAAGGACTTTGGTAATGCGTAGTCCTTCTTGCCAGCCTTGGGTATGAATATTACCCGTACCTTTGTCCACGGTTCAGGTATAAATCCCCATGCAAGGCTTGTCCTGAAAATCTTAACTAAAACAGGTGTTAGAATGTCCAGGCCCTGTTGTAATAACACAGGTTGGATTCCATCCTCACCGCCCGTTTTGTAAGGTTTGAATGTTTTAATAGCCCATTTCACGTTCTGTGGTCTTATGACAATCGCTGCTCTACGCCAGTCCTCATTAAGAGGTCTAGCTAAAGAGGGCAATTTACTGCCTCGCGGCATAAGACTTTCAGAGCCTGGAAAGTGAGCTGCAGTAAGAAGCTCCATGGTCTCCCATTCACTGTTAATGAAGGTCCCATCTTATTTTCCGAGGAGTCCTGTTGGCAATTAAGAACACAACCACATTTATAATAAGTTGGCAACATTTAATATCCTTTTTCTGTATTTGACATTTATGCTCGTTAACCTTTTGTGCTATCAATATACGCTTTGCATTTTCATAGTTGTCGGTCCTTTTATTTATTTATTTCCACCTATGTATCAACATGGTAACAGAGCGTGGTTGATTGTTACTTGTGGAAATAAAAGAAATAAGAAACGCAGTGAAAACTAAGAAAACCGGCCGGCGTGTTTTGTCTGTCATACATTTTAAGGTTAAACGAGGCGGCGTGCTCGATCAGAAATCAAGTAAAAATCACAAATACGCATAGAAGATGTCGAATTCAGGTTACAATCCATTCCATATCGACAGACTAGTTGGAAGAGATAATTATGCCAGCTGGAAGTTTGCAGTCCAAGCATATTTCGAACTCGACGATTTATGGAGTTGTGTCACCGGTACCAATACAGACAAAAATAAAGAAACCAAGGCGAAATCGAAGTTGATTTTATTACTTGACCCTATCATTTACGTACATGTTCAGAATGCAACTACTTGTAAAGAAGTCTGGGAGAGTTTGGAACAGGCTTTTGATGACAGCGGGTTGTACAGGAGAGTAGCCTTGTTGAGAGACCTGATAACAACTACATTGGAATCTTCTCGAAGCGTAGATGACTATGTGAATAGAATAATGTCGACCGCCCACAAGCTCAGGAATATTAAGTTTGACATTAATGATGAATGGCTTGGTACATTGATGTTAGCTGGCCTCCCTGAAGCTTATAAGCCCATGATCATGGGATTGGAGAGCTCTGGCATCAAGATAAGTGCCGATTCTATTAAATCTAAACTCCTGCAGGAAGTTCAATGTTCAGATAATTCAGCATTCTTCACAAGGAAAAAGGTCAATCAAAGAAATCAACATGATTCAACAAAGGTCTACAAAGGACCCCGATGTTATAATTGTAACAAGCATGGACACTTTGCTAAGGATTGTCAAACTCCGAAAAGGAAAAATGTAGAAAATACAGAAGGAAATAAAGGTTTTGTTGCAGCTTTTTCAACAACTCCTCAGACAATGAATTCGGACCTGTGGTATGTGGACTCGGGTGCCTCCATGCATATGACAAATAAATGTGACTGGATGTATGATGTTACAAGTCCATCGATACCCACCATAACTGTTGCCAGTAAGACACCGCTACCTGTGGAAAGTATGGGAAAGGTCAATTTATTGCTAAATGGTAATAAGGAAAGTAAAATTCAGGTAAGACAAGTTTTATACATACCTAAACTTGCAGCAAACCTCTTGTCAGTCAGTGCTATGGTGAAAAATGGCTGTAATGTAAATTTTAGAGATGAAGGTTGTGATATCCATGATAAAAATGGCAAGCTCCTGTGTTCTGCTACACTAGTAAACAATTTATATTTATTAAACACACACAGAGAGATATTTTCTAACATGTCTTGTTCAGATAACTTAAATGATTTTGTCCTGTGGCATAGACGCATGGGACACCTGAATTTTTCAGATGTTAACAAGCTACCGGGGTGTGCTGAGGGAGTTCAGCCATTCTTAGACAAATATAATGGTTCTATTACTTGTACTACCTGTCTCTCGGGGAAACAGACCAGATTGCCCTTCAACAATATTGGTTCGACGAGTTCATGTCTATTTTTTGAAAAATAAATTGAATATTGTAGAAGTCTTCAAAGATTACAAAAACAAAGTAGAAACTGAACTTGAGAGAAAAATAAAGGTAGTTCGTTCTGATAATGGAAAAGAATACTGCAATAGAGAATTTGAAAATTTCTTAAACAAACATGGGATTGAACATCAAACAAGTGCTCCGTATTCACCCCAGCAGAATGGTCTTGTTGAACGGATGAACCGGACTCTGGTGGAAAGAGCAAAATGTATGTTATTAGATGCTCAGCTTGCAAAACAGTTCTGGGCAGAGGCCCTAGCAACGGCAGCATATCTAATTAACAGATCACCTACAAAATCAATTAATGGTAAAACTCCTATAGAGATATGGACTGGTAAGAAACCCAACTTGTCTATTTTAAAAGTATTTGGCTGTAAAGTAATGACACAAATTCCAAAAGAAAAATGCCAAAAATGGGACACCAAATCCAGAAAGTTATTGTTTGTTGGTTATTGTGAATCTACCAAAGGATACCGAATACTTGATCCAGATACCAATAAAATCTTAAAGAGTAGAGATGTAGTATTTTTAGAAAATGTGGAAAAATATGATAATAATATATATTTACCTTGTACATCCAACAGTAGCATTCCGGAGATACAGCCACTCGAAGAAACCTGTAAAGAAGAATTAGAAGACAGCACCGATCATATTACAAGTGAGTCAAGCGGGGACTACCAGTCTGGCGAGAATGACGATTCGTCTTACATACGAGAACAATCGTTTGATCTCGAGTCACCAATAAGAAACATAAATTTACGTCCACGGAAGGCTGTTCAGTATGCAGAAACAGAAGACCATGATGTAAGCTACTTCTGTCCAATACTTAATTTAAATGACCCACAAACAGTAAATGAAGCATTATCATCATCTCATGCTGACCAATGGAAAAGGGCTATGAAAGAAGAGTATGACTCTCTGATCAAAAACAAAACTTGGTCACTGGTTGATGCATCATCTGAGAAAAGAGTCTTGCCATGTAAATGGGTCTTCAAAACTAAAACAAATGAAAAAGGTGAGATTATCTGTTTTAAAGCAAGATTGGTTATCAAAGGGTATGCACAGAGAAAAGGAAGTGACTATGATGAGACATATGCTCCTGTTGTAAGATATACATCTGTTCGATTCTTACTTTCACTGGCTGCAAAGTATGATTTAGAAATGTTTCAGATGGATGCCATGAGTGCTTTTCTTCAGGGTGACATAGATACTGAGATATACATGTCACAACCAGAATACTACAAAGAAAATGATCAAGTATGTATTTTACATAAATCAATTTATGGACTCAAACAAGCTAGCAGGCAGTGGAATCTTAAATTAAACAATATTTTATTAAAAATTGGTTTACAAAGATCACATGTGGATCCCTGTTTATTATTTAGTAAATGAGTCTATAACCATATTCATTGCAGTGTGGGTGGATGATCTTTTGATATTCACAAATAATAAGGATAAAACAACAGAGATTAAGAACAAGTTAAAAGGAGAATGCAGTATGAGAGACCTAGGTGAAATGAAGAATTGTATTGGTATAAACATAAATAGGAACCGAGATGCAGGTATGATTATGTTAGATCACGAAAAATACATTAATGTAGTATTGGACCGCTTCAATATGTCTGAATGTAAACCGGTTTGTACCCCGATAGAGGTGAATGCGAAATTTGAGAAAAATCCTGAAGATGGAAACAAAAATATCCCATACAGGGAAGCAGTGGGATGTCTAATATATCTGGCATATGTCACGAGACCTGATATTACCTATGCAGCTAATAAGTTGAGTCGATACTGTAATAATCCAGGTAATCAACACTGGCTTGGAATAAAAAGGATTATGAGGTATCTTCAAGGAACCAAGAACCTAAAGCTATGCTATGTTAAAGATGACTCAAAGGAAATAACTGGATATTGTGATGCTGATTGGGCGAGTGACCCAATAGATAGACGATCGTGCACGGGTTATACTTTTCTGTTTCAGAATGCTTGTTTATCTTGGAATTCGTGTAAACAGCAAACAGTGGCACTCTCTACAGCGGAGGCTGAGTACATGGCGATGGCAGCGGCGACCCAGGAGGCCCTGTGGCTGCGGCAACTACAGGCCGAACTCGGTCAAGGCGAGGACAGCGCGCTACTTATCCACTGTGACAACCAAAGTGCAATACGACTGGCATCAACAGACTGTTATAAACCAAAAACTAAACATATAGATATTCGTTTACATTTTCTTAGAGAAAACATTGTTAGCTCTAAAGTAAAATTTAAATTTGTAAATGGTTGCAGCATGGTAGCTGATAATTTGTCTAAAGGTACTACTTTTGAAAAACATTTGTTCTGTATCAGTAAAATGGGTCTGCGTTCTGTGGGGAGTGTTGGCAATTAAGAACACAACCACATTTATAATAAGTTGGCAACATTTAATATCCTTTTTCTGTATTTGACATTTATGCTCGTTAACCTTTTGTGCTATCAATATACGCTTTGCATTTTCATAGTTGTCGGTCCTTTTATTTATTTATTTCCACCTATGTATCAACAGTCCGATTTGATTAGGTTTGTCTTTAGCCAGCATTCTGTGAATTCTAGCTCCCTGAGGTAAACCATTGATTTCCTCACAGAACTTTCTCCAGGATGCTCGCTTGGCTTTCCTAATTTCTTTGTTATAATAGTTAAGGCTATTTGGTAGACTTCCCATTCTTGGGTCCTTTTAGCCCTATTGAAGAGTCGCCTGGTTTTTTCTCTAAGCTTCCTGAGCCTAGAGTTCCACCAAGGAATTCGTCTTGTTGAGGTCTTTTGTCGCATCGGGCAGCTTTGCTCAAAGGCATCCTTGATCGCTGTTGTGAGAGCAATAGTTGCCAGCTCCATACTCTCAACAGTCTTAATGCTTCTAGGGATTACTTCCAGATTAGTCCTTAGGGTCTCTCTATAGGTTTCCCACGAGGTGTTTCTTGGATCCCTGTACACAATATTCTGACTCTGTATTGATGCAGAGAGTTCGAAGTATATATGTCGATGGTCTGACATTGAGTTTTCGTCACTCACAGTCCAGTTGGTAATATACCTAGCCAAGTTCTTAGTGGCGAATGAAATATCTAAAACTTCTTGCCTAGCGTGTGTAACGAAGGTTACATCCAAGGTATACATCCTTTGTTTAAAATTACTAGACTATGAATGGTGATAAAATCATTAAGTAACTCACCTCTTTCGTTGACGTTGGTACTCCCCCATGCTGTATGATGGGCATTTGCGTTGCACCCCACCAGTAGCTCGGCGTTGTGTTTCTTGGCGTATTCCACTACCCGCACAAGCTCTTCCGATGGGTTGCTTTTCTCGCCTGGAAGGTAGGTTGAGCACACGAGTAATTTTTTTGAACCTAGCCACCCGTCAAGATTTATAAACGCAATAAAAACGTAACTGATCGATGTCTGTACATAGAAGATATATGAGAAAAGTTATTATTGGGGGTCTTTATGAACGCAGTAGATCTCAAAACAATAATTGTTAGAATTTTTGTCTGTTTGTCTGTTTATCTATTTGTCTGTTTGCCAACGTTTGTGCGCACTAATCTCAGAAACGGCTTAACCGATTTGGAAACGGTTTTCACTTTTATATTGTGGTAAGGTTCACTTAACATTTAGTGTTTGTGTTTGTTTTACTTCAATAAGTTTATAAATAAAAAAGTTATATCAATTTAAAAAATTACGTCAAACATTTGTTTGATCAAAATGCTATAAAATAGCTCTTCAGTTGAATTGACTGAAATTTTAGATATCTGTATATTATGGTTTGTAAAACGATTATGAATGAAACTTTTCATAAAGTTAAAAAATGGAGTTTCAAAATGTTTTAAATTCCAATATAGGTTGACCTCAGATATTTGTGATAAATCATATTAAAACTGGGTCAGCATAGACTGGATCTTTGTCGGTCGAATATAGCCGCGCCGCTGCTAGAGTTAGCAATTCATTTCGAAAAATATCGATTCGCATCGATCTCTTATGAATCGACTCACAAAAAATTCGAGGTCTAAAATAAATATCTCTCAAAAATCTATCTTTTTTCGTTTCACTTTCGGATTTGTATTAACAATATAAAAATCACTGAAATAGAAAATTAAAAGTACATCATAACAATCGATCTTTTGTCATTTTTACCTTACTAAAGTATCAGTTATTATAGAGGAAACATATAAAGGTATAGAGAGAGAGAATTTATTACAGGTATAGGAAAGAGAATTCATTTCAAAAATGTATTATTATAAACTGTTGTCGTTATTTTTCTGTTGGGTAATCATTTATTGTTAGTATTTTAATTGGTAAATGACACCATAGAAAATGACAGCATAATGAAATGAATAATCCATACCTACTAATATTATAAATGCGAAAGTAATTCTGTCTGTCACATCCTTTGCATTTTCATGCCTAGATCGCTGAACCAATTTTGATGAATTTTGGGTGAGAAAGGACATAGGCTACTTTTGGAAATAAAATTGGAAGGGGTGAAATAGGGGATGAAGGTTTGTACGAAGAACCCATCAAATCAATTTTAATGAATAGAAATATACGCAAAGATAAAACAAAAAGGGGATGAAATTTTGTATGAAGAACCCACTATTTCTCAATTTAGGGATATGAAAATTCATATTTATGATTTTAGGAAGAAATAAAAGGTTTTCGCGTTTGTGAAAAATTAATCCGCATGGTGGTACAATAAGGGATTATTTACAATACCATACAGATAGAGTGATAAATCCACCTATGATTTTCTTTTGGTTTGTCGTGTTTAGAGATTAGTCAGTGTTTATGCAGTAATATAGCAGGGTGGTAGGGATCGTAACCACCATACACATAGTGATAAACAAATGTATGATTTTGTTATGGTATGTCGTGTTCCAAGAACGTTAATTTTATATACAGTAATATAACAGGGTGATAGGGATTGCGACCACAATACACATAGTGATAAACACATGTATGATTTCATGTTTTTATTTAAGATAGTCAGACTCACGGCGAATAGTATAGGCGACAACTCTCAGCAATCCTTAAATATTGATTTTTTGTTAAGTTGGCGGTGGAAGCCCTTCCGAGTTCCTTTATCCGCTTGCGCTGTCATAATAGTTAATGATACTTAAATACAATTTGCTACATAAATACCGATCCTTAATATAAAAAAAAGGTCGCGATAGCATATGACCATCTCCTATACATAAGTCTCAGAAAGCTATTTTCTAACAAACAATTGTTAAAAGTTCAAAAGTGATTTATGAACATTAATTTTAGGTATGGCATATTAATTCTTACGAATAAAAGTTTCTTCGTCATGAAGAAAATTTTATAAAATTAAGTTTTGCTCATTATAGTATGTTATTTTGACACATAGTTTAGGAGATAATAAAAAATTCAAATAATTTGTACTTGCGACAAGAGCAATAATTGCGTTGCGGTGTTTATTGTATAAAATTAACACGGGTGAAACCGTGGGGCACAGCTAGTTATTATATAAATATAAAAATTACTTGTTCTCTTTAATGTTTTTTATTTGATATACAATATATACGGATTGTAGCGGTTGTCTTAAAAGATTTTGTAAACTTTTGATTTATTTAATTGCTTCTTTTATTAAAACTAAATATCTGGGGTCGTTGCTCGGTATCTTACAAAAAAAACAACCTATCTAGATATACTTAGTATGTAAAACATTATCTAAATACAAAGTTTCATCCAAATCGTTGGAGCCGTTCAATTGCTCACTTAATATAATAAGATAACAACGCTCTGACATCTAGCTATGCTAAATTAGTCTTTACGTAATTTCCTTCAGGCTGTATTATTCGCTACTATTGTACTGTAATAATAAATAAGTAAAGGTTTATAGCATTACTTTTCAGAACAGCGAAAGGCTTCTGATGATATTATTATGTTTATTACTCCAGAGCCTGCTATTATCATTTCCACACATCATTAAGTAATTGATTCCAGAGTGTGTGAAATACATCGTCTAGTAAAGCGATGCTAGTATTGTTTCTACATATATTTTGTAAACTATAAATTGCCAGAAATATAGAAAACGGACTCATAACGTAATATAGAAAACAGTGGCTTGTAACCATTTTTACACAACCTTATACGGATACGTTGCGAATTCTTTAAATGCCTACATTTTTTTAAATATATGTATTACTACATTACCTACAATTTGCCATATTGCTTGACTTTCATGGTTATCTACTACTCTCCTTCTTTTTAGGGTCGTAGCGTGAAGTTATATAGCCTATAACCCTTTCCCAAGATAAAGGCTATACAATGCGGTATGAATTTTAAAATTTTGAACTGAAAGTTTCCGAGTGAACGTCTTTATATAATAGATCTTCGATCGGTATCCAGACATTCGCATGGTTAGTTATAACTCGCAAAATTCTCATTATGAAAAGAACGAGTGCGGATTCAGGAATGCTAGACAAAAAGAATTGGTAAAGGTTTAAATTTGGGTTAACAATATTTCCCTAGTAAAATCACGAAAGTCATACAAAAGTTCAGTGTATCAAACTAAAAGTAAAAAAGAAAATAAACAACACCTGTATAAATTATTAAAAAAGGAAACAGAGACTCAACTGCAACACAAAGCATAAAATATAAAAATCACTTGAATAAAAAAATATGTTTCTATTTTTGCTATTTCTTTGATTCCCAGACGGTGTAGTTAAATAGTCTATGCCATTGTCACAATTAAGATAAATCTAACGATAGCTTGTATGCTAAAATTAAACAAGCCGTTAAGCCGTCAAAGAAATGAACATACATATAAACATACGCTCGAAAAACATAAACCTCCTTTTTCGCAGTCGGGTAAAAAGTTGCTTGATGTTTGCCGCTATTGGCAATTACATCGATAGTGTAGTCTGGTAGCGATGTTATCAGTTCTATCAAATCTGTCTCCAAACCTCTACTATAGGGTTCCGTATCTGCATCTATTACCCAGTCAGTTTTATTTTTAGGTTTGGTTAATTATCATCTTCGGGTGTAACGGCACTTAATATTAGACGAGGTTTTAGATAAAACTGCGTATCTATAAATATAATAACAATACTTCCTGTATTTTTACTCTCGTTACACATTTTGGGGTATTGTGTTAGTAAATATAAGAAAATTAAATGCATAAGCATTTTCCTACTTAAGCCCCACAGAAAATTAAAGAATTTTTTTTTTCAGTCTGTTCTAAATCTATGTAAAATTCTAACAAATCTAGCCCAATCACGGTAAACTTCTCAAAGATAATTAAAAACTTCATCTATTATACATTTTCAGCTCATCAAACTTAAACTATAATGGTTTTTTAACCGACTCCAACAAAAGACGGTAGGTTATTCAATTCGAATGTGTATTTTTTTAAGAATTTTTAGCCATAACTTGTTTTTTTATCAATCAATTTAGTTATGTTTATGTCAAAGGGTGGGCCATCTTTTTTGGACTTTGAACTTCGAAGATACACAAGGGAACTTTTCAAAGTCATAGAAGCTGGTTATCTTTTTTGTTAAAAATTGTTATTAAATTAATACTTTATTTTTATTTTCGCTTCGCTATTTTAAGGTATTTCCTTGTACCAATAGTCGTCTAGTACCTTCACCCTTTTTACGCTTATCACAAACTTCGATGAATCAAAAATTAAAATTCTTCATAATCAGTATTAAATCAATGTTTTAGTATATTATCTTATTGATAATCATAATTTACTTACAAATTAAAAACATAAATAAAGATATAAATATGTTCACATAATAGTCGATAATAGTTGTTCAGTGAAGAGTTTGCTTGTGAAAAGCAAATTGAAACCATGCTTATATTGCTGAGTGAGTACATAAATAATTAATTTTAGCACTATCATCATAGAATAATTAATGATTTCCGCGTTTCGAGCTACCACCTATTATTAATCTATGACTATAATATATACTGTAAATATATAAATAAATATGGTTCATATAGAATATTGTCTGTATTATATGTATTACACAAAGTCATTTTAATTAAAAAAAAGTTTGACTTAGCACAAATTGTGACTCAAAACAGAGATCGAAACCGAGTTATTCGAAGATGTAGGTCAATATTTTTTACTTCAACGCATCAGTCCCATTGAACTCATAGAAGCTTAATTATAAGCTACGTTGAAAGAGATTAGCAGTAACAAGTTTTTTTTTCTGTTTACTAAATCTTATTATTATATAGGACGTTTACGTTAATAATCACCATCAAGGTCATTGTACCAGATATTCAGGTTCTTAATTTTTGTCAATTCTGCATGAAGAAGTTTTGTAGTAACGTTGCAGTTTAATGCAAATATCTGGGCGACCGACCTTTACTGGGTGTCTTTTAAAAAAAAAAACACCACATATTAGTATTTGATGTTTTTCTTATCAAACAGAATATTTATTTAAATTATATTTTTGAATTAAAACTCAATATCATAAATACTCATAATCATATAATAAACTAATATTTAAAAAATGTTCTTCAATTAGGTTAAAAGACCGTTTCATGTTTGTATGGAAACCAACTTATTATAACTTTTTTATTTCAGGCTCTGTATTTGCACTAGCATGCGCGGTCGCGCTGGTTGATGCAAATAATATAATATTAAACCAAAATGGGTGTCCAGTGAGCCCAAACTACGAAAAGCTATTGCCTCATGAAAACTGTAATCAATTCTATCAATGCGTTAATGGCAGACTTGTTATTCGAGATTGCCCTAACGGTTTGCTGTATAATGAAAAGATTTTAAGCTGCGACTGGCCGAGTAACGTTATTTGTAAACATACACTATATTCACCCTGTAGGAACTCAATACAGCCAAAACAAAGATTATAACACGATATCTAATAGTAACCCTAGTGAAGCACCAACAATTTGTGCTGCAGCCGGTTCTGATGGAGTTTTAATTGCTCATGAAAATTGTAATCAGTTTTATAAATGTTCAAACGGCCTCCCAGTGCCACTTAAATGTCCAGGAAATCTTCTATATAATCCGCCTTTGAAAGTTTGTGATTGGGTAAGCAATGTAGAATGTGGTGATAGAGTAATTCCAAATGATAGTGATGATGAAGATCATGGAAATGGAGGTGGTGATAACAACAGCGAAAATGAAGACAGTGAAGAACATGATAATAACACTAACTGCGATCCCAGTGAAGCTCCCGGTATATGTTCAAAAGAAGGTTCTGACGGAGTTTTAATTGCACATGAAATTTGCAATCAATTTTACAAGTGTGCAAGGGGCTTACCAGTACCACTTTACTGTCCTTCAGGGCTTTTATATAATTCCAAAAAAGAGCAGTGTGATTGGCCCGAGAATGTAAATTGTGGTGAAAGATTAATTCCAGAAGATGACAGCAGCGAAGGATCAGGAAATGATCATAATGATAGTACTAACTTGTGATCCGAGTGAGGCTCCAGCCATTTGTGCAAAAGAAGGTTCAGATGGAGTGCTTGTAGCTCATGAAAATTGTAATCAATTTTATAAGTGTTCAGAAGGTCATCCAGTGGCATTGTATTGTCCTTCCGGGCTGTTATACAATTCAAAGTTAGAACAGTGCGACTGGGCGCAAAATGTAAAATGTGAAGACAGAATAATTCCGGCAGAAAAAGATGAACCAGGCAATTATGACCCCAGTCAAGCACCTAATATTTGTGAAAAAAAACATTCTGATGGCGTTTTAGTGGCTCATGAAAAATGTGATCACTTTTATACATGCGCAAATGGTATACCTATAACTCTGAAATGTCCCAATGGTTTATTTTTCAACCCTAGAAAAGATATATGTGACTGGCTAGAAAATGTCAACTGTGATCAAAGAACAGTGCAAGACGAAATAAATGATAATATTAACGATTATTCTAAGAGACGCACTGGTAACAGTTATTCAAGTCAAGCACCCGTTATTTGCGCAAAAGAAGATTCTGACAGCAAATTGGTAATTCATGAAAAATGCAACCATTTCTATGAATGTGCGCAAGGTAAACCAATAGCGTTCAAATGTCCTGCAAATCTATTATATAATCCTAAAAGAAGAGTATGTGACTGGCCAGAAAACGTTAAGTGTGGTAATAGAGTAATACCTGATGAAACAGACGAAGAAGAAAAAGAAGATAAAGACAAAGAGGACGACCACAAAGAGCACGAGGGCTACAGTGATCCCAGTGAAGCACCTTACATTTGCTCACAGGAGGGTTCTGATAGCATTTTGATAGCTCATGAGAAATGTGATCACTTTTACAAATGTTGGAATGGTCACCCTCTCGCGCTTGGTTGCCCTGAAAGACTTCTCTATAATCCTATAATCGGACAATGTGATTGGCCAGCCAATGTTAAATGCAACAACAGAATTGTTTAATAGAATCATTATGTAGTAATATATATAGATTATTTATATTTTGTTGTATTGTATATACTAATCATATTTATATATAACTATTATTTATATTTAGGTTACAGTTTAGGAATTTTCAACGTATATAATTAAAGTTTATTTTAATATATTAAATGAAAAATTTTTTTTTTAAATTATCATATATAATTTTATTATAATAAATATTTATTATGTCATATTTATTTTCTTTTATTTACAAAATTATCCAAAATCTTAAAAAAATAACAAATTAGATTTAAATGCGATAAAATCTGAAACTAAGTCAAAGTCCGCACTAAGGTTTTTTAACACCATGCGTTAACCGCTACACATGAAAACCGCTCGAGATCCACACAATACGATTAACAACCGCGAAACTGACCACGGTTTCACGTAAAGTAGTGTCGTATAAAGCTGGTCTTTTCTTTACTCCCACTATGATTTTTAGGGATTAACTTTCATATTCTGGTTCGTCTGAAACAGACTCCGACTACATAGTTGTAATCCTGCGGTCTGCCGAATACTGGCACAAATACTGGCCGCAGTCAACGCGAAGTACGTGTGCACTAACAAAGTTTTATGGAATACAAATTTAAACGCGGTTTTTTCCCGCGATCCATTTTGTAACAATTCACAGAAAAAAACTGCAAGTCCGCTTGTATTAGTTTTTTGACTCATAAGGTGACATGATTACCTATAAACCACCTCGATTTAATCATAGTGTGACCTTAATGTTTATTAAAGCCGTAACATAAAAATGAGAGTGTAATATGCAAGATAAAATATATAAGTATACAAACAAATTGGTATAGCGTCTAATAGAGTATTTTAGTAAAAAGCTTCTTTAAATAATAAATACTCGAAAGCTAGAGCCCCAGCCACCTGGGTACATCTATACGCAATCTTTCCTGCAATGCAGTTACACATAGATTTTCCTCGCGTGTCATTATAAACTCCTTAACGTGCTCCTTAACAATAAAATTAGCAAATCTATTTATTAACAAATATTCTCATTAGTTTTTAACTGACTTAAAAAAAAAGAGGAGGTTACCAATTCGAATGAATATTTTTATAAATGTTCACCCATAACTTCTCTGTTTATGAACTGGTTCGGATGATTCTTTTTTATTTGATAGGTTATCTCAAGGATGGACTATATTTAATTTCATTGGGATTGGATTTTGAACTTTTTAGATACACAGGAGAACTCTTCAAAATCATTGAAGTTGGTTTGCTTTTTTGTTAAAAATTGTTTTATTGTTGGGTTCGCGTCACTTCTCCTCTGCGTGAGGGAGGGTAGACGTGACACTTCCTGGTTTGGTCTCGTAGACACTGTATGGATGCCAGTATGGCGAGGTAGCGATGAGGGGCCCGGGGGTGCAATAATGCACGGCCGCTTGAAGTGCTGGGTCTTCATATGAAACACGAGCTCTTCGTTTTACTGAGGCGTTCGCAGGACGACAAATCTTGTTTCTTCTTATGTCGTAGCTGTGTACCCGATGACTGGAACCGTGCCCGACACTTTTTTTTGAACTGACTATACTGTTAGCCTTTGGGCCCTGGAGCCTCTGACGGCTTTTACAGCTTCACCGGACTTGCGTGCCCGACACGAGTTTTGCCGAGCTTAAGTAACCTAGAGACCTTTATGTAACCTTAAAGAGAGCCTCTACTTTTTGTCTATGTTTTGTATCTATTTTCACTTCAGTCGCCCTGTTTGCCGCTCTATATTTATTTGAATATATAAGTTACATTTATATATCAAATTGTTCCTTATTCTAATCTCTATCCATTAAACATCGACATATTATATAAAATATCTGGGCGACCGAGCTGTGCTCAGTGTATTATAAACAAAAAAAGAAAAACACCTATATAAGTAAACTTGGAATGTAAAATATTATCTAAATGCAAAGTTTCATCGAAATCGTTGGAGCAGTTTCTGAGAAACCAATTACATATATATAATATACAAGATTTACTCACTTAATACATTAAGATTAACCACATATTCCATACAAAGGCAAAAACAATAGAAATTACCGGCGGTTTTACTGCGTTATTGTTCGTACATTTAATGTGATGTCGTACATTATCCATATTAATTTATTCTATAAATCTATTCTATTTGTCTATTCTAATGTTTCTTATCTATTCTTATACATATACACACAATATATAAAACATGACACATAATTTTGTCGCCAACACATATGTAATACAAAATTGTTCTTACTCATATTAGATCTTTCCTAAAATTTTTCAATGTCGTATTCGTAAGATAATTATAACAAAACAACGAATAAATTAAAAAACAGAGTGTGTCATCAAGGGCTCGGCGAAGTCTTGCTATGCTTTTGATTTTTTATAGGTATGGCAAATTGACGGTACTATGCCTGATTGTAAGCACAATACAATCCAAACACAAAGGCAACTACCGAAAGATTGGCAATATAGCGGTGTTCGCCGCTGTCATCGCACCATGCATAAATATCTCTTCACTTTACACTTGAAGAACGCCCCGTCCAATACGCTCAGGCGTTCCCCAAGGTTCGATCCTGGCTCCTAGCCTATTTAACCTGTACGTCAGTGACCTACCTCGACTCCCGGAGGTCGAGGTAGGGCTATACGCTGACGATGCAGTCTTATATGCCTCAGATAGGAATAGATCCCACCTCAGACACAAAGTCCAACGCTCCGTGACCACTCTCGGGAAGTGGTTTAACGAGTGGCGTATAGCCGTTAATCCCTCGAAGAGCGCCGCGATGCTCTTCGATGCGGATTCGTCACAGATACCGTGGAAGCTTAAACCTGTTAAGCTCTACGATAATCCGATTCCGTATGTAAGAGAGACCAAATATCTAGGGGTAACCCTAGATAGTAGGCTCTCTTTTAGACCCCACATCCGTAAGGTTAGGAACAGGGCCGCGTGGGTCCTGGGCCGGTTGCATCCTCTGTTGTGTTCGGTGAGTAAAATGTCCACGCGACATAAGCTCACGCTCTACAAGACGTGTATTCGACCAATTTTGACATACAGTTGCGCCGTGTTCGCACATATGTCCGAGTCGAGTTTCAAACGGTTACAATCGATACAGAATAGGTTCCTCTATCGTCTCACCGGTGCCCCGTGGTATGTTCGAAGCGTAGATCTCCATAGAGATATGGAGCTTCCTTCGATACATGCCTACGTTAAACAGCTCTCCCGTTCGTATTTCGACACCGCGTCGAACCACGCGAATCCGTTAATAAAAACAGCCGCCACTTATGTTCCGGCACCCACGGACATCCGGTGCAAACGCCGGCCGCGCAATATTTTTATTGATCCCGACGATCACATCGAAAATTCGAATAAATATTACACATCCGTCTCTCCAAACAGAGCGTGCCAGCGCCCACGCCCGCGTAACCACCGTTCTCTCCGCAGAGGGCGGGCGGTCAATTTCGCTCCAGCACACCCGTCACGTCCACCCTCTCTAGCGGTAACCCAAGCCTAGGTCCGTTCCTCGGTGTGAAACCCTTGGGTCAGGCAACCGCCCGCGCGATACAAGTGACACTGTACGTGCATCACTTAGCTACCTACATACAACACTACACACGTATGAACATACACACGTGCACACCACACAGGTACATAGGTTCTGTGAGGGACCTTTTTTTTTCTTTTTTTACGCTAGTTAGTTAGCGCTAGTTAGTGTAGAAACATTCCGATTATTGAATACACATACGCACGGTTCCTTCCTTCCTCCCAGGAGGAAGGGAACGTGCCTATGTGTATATTTAGTTAGCTCGAATCGTAGGTGTAGGGATTCGAATAGATCGCGACCTATTTGCGAACGCGACGACCGCCCGAGCCGAGGTCCGGCCACTTTGGCACCCTCGTGCGAGTCGTCCACAAAACTTTCGCGGCTGAGTGCCCTCTGCGCTCGCCCCCAAGTCCGGTGAAGCTGTAAAAGGTAAAAGCCGCAGCGGCTTTAGGGCCCCTAAGGCTAACAGTGTAGTCAGTTCTAAAAAAAAAAAAAAAAAAAAAAACACTTGAAGAACCCGATGTCGTTAGAAGTGTATTCATTGCACATTGGTATTTTTTAAATTTTGTGCTCTGTTAAATCCCAGTTCAACAATAACTCCTTCTTATTACTTCAAAGGAAAATATTGCTTTTATGTTACGCTAAAGTTAGTAAATTATTAAGTATTATAGTAAATTACTTAAAGTTATTATTATGTAAATCAATTAATAAAATTATTAAAACTTTAAATATTTCTCACGCAAGCACCGTACTTAAAAGTTCTCTTGAAGTTGAAGTTTGTTATTAAATATTCGAAGTTCCTGACTTAGCTTCTCAACAACTCAACGCTGAAATATGACGTGGGTAGTTTGAACATAGGTATGAAATATTTGATTTTGAATAATATTGTGTATTTACCATAATTAGTAATTAAAATTTAATTAAGTAACAAGTGATTATACTATTACACTATAATATATATTTCTTTACATATTTTTTTAATTTGGACAAAATTTCTATAAAAAATGATAATACATTTATAGAACGTAAGAAGTAATACTTTCACGAATCAACAAAATAAAAATACATAACTCCAAAAATTTTATTTCGCGTACCAACAACATGATGAAGTTAACCATCAATGATTAGTAATGTGGTTATTATATATTGCTGTTTTTTATTTTATTTTGTGAAAAAAAATCAACGTTATGTGAAAATAATGTTATTTTAATCAAATTAAAATTTTAATAATACCGAACAAAAAAAGAAGTCAGTACATCTCTTTACATCTACTGAAAATGAAAATAACTGTATATAATTAAATACTGTTAAACCAATTAAAAAAAAAGATAATAAGATGTTGATAAACCCGATCGAGATTCTTGTCGGTTCTTCTCGATGGTTGCGATGTTTCCCTATCCGGTGGTAGTGTTTTGACATTCATAAGTGCCTTCTTACGGCCTAAACTGAATAAAAGATTTTTTTAAATTTAATTTTGATTATGTGAGTATAAATTTAGCAGTGGGTAAATGTGGTCTTAATGGATGGAAATAGGGAATTTTTTTTTTTGTATCTCACAACAACAAATGAACTATTAGTATGAAATTTATGCTTGATAAATTCATAAAACACAAAACCATAATTCTAAGCGTCATTGAACAAAATCTGAATCGTTTTTGCTCTCTCTAGAATAGTAGATTTTTCTAAATTCTTTATAGCCTTAAACTTAAAGCCTAGGTGGGGGATTGTAAGGAATAACATAAAATTGTGTAAATTGAGATTTCAGATCGACCAAAATTCTGATACAAAACAAATTTTACACTGAGTAGGTACATACTTCAGAGCAGAGATCCGGGATTTTCAAAGATATGGTGGAGTATGTATTTTTTTTCGCCTAGACTCTTTAGAAGTGCGGCGTAGATAACATGAAATGATTTTATTGCACTCTATACTATCGGGCTATATTGATTGTCCCGATCTTTTGGGCTCTGTATCACTGCGAGTACCAAAATACTGTACACGCAAAGCACCGTTGTTTGCTGTCCCATATGCTAAATCTAACTATGCTCAAAATTCAATACTGTGTCGCATTGCCCGATCCTATAATGAAATATACGATACGGTAGACATATTTCGATATTCACGGAATACATTTAAGAATGAAATAATAAAGTTACAACGCGAAATTACACAATTATAATATAAAAAAGATAAAGCACACAAGTCAGAAATACAGACACACGCACACTATACTAAACGCCAGTAAAGATTATGTTTATGTTTATATTATGTTTTTCTTCTGTCTACTTATGTATATTTTTATGTATCACTTCCTGTAATTGTGAAATCCTGTTTTGGCTTTAATTGTTACATACTATAAGATATTATATAAAATATTGTATGCTGTTGGATTTCCAAATAAATAAATAAATAATTATATGTGTGTATATTGCTCTTGGCTAATTACATAGATTTTCCCACAGAATTGTGTAAGTAAAATTTTAAATTGGCTAATTACATAGATTTTCCCACAGAATTGTGTAAGTAAAATTTTAAACTGAGAGCGTTTTGGCATTTGTAATACAATTTGTAGTTTGTACCGATGCCAAATATACTATTTTTCTTAACTTCTAACCTTTAATAGTTAATATTTAAAAAATATTTACATATTTATTTTATTTTTATATATTTAGCATGCCAACAGAGCAATTACAAAAAAGGAAAAATTACATGTTATCATTTCCACGCTCAGATAATAAGCCATGCCTGACATTTAAACACATAAATAATAAGGATAACTACTATGTTATGAAACATTACACATTAAAATTAATATTAAATTATATTCCAATTACCAAACAAGGAGTGCTTGTATGAACTGATTGACTGAGAAAATATATCTATTGAGTTATTCATCGTGCTTGATCTCTCGTTGTATAACCTTGCCATACGCACAAAAGGGCTATTAAAAGCAGTATTCAGTGTTGTAGTCGGAATGTAAAATATATATGGGTTGCGCACCGCACGGGTATACGATCTAAAATACAAGTAATTAATAAGGAACGCATCTATTGAACCATTTACAATTTTGTAAAGTATGAGTAAGTCAGCTATATTTCGCCTCTCTTTTAGGCTTATTATGTTAAAATATTTTAGTCTATTAACATAATTAGGGATAGATTTACGAATACCATTTCTTATGCTCAGGCATCTAACAAGACGAGCTTGGACAGATTCTATAAGCTCTACGTAGGTGGTATAGTGAGGTGACCATATGGCAGAACAATATTCAAGAATACTTCTAACTAAGGTGTTATAGAGCAAGATAACACTCTCGTTATTGCGAAATGGTCGTGAAGAACGCATAACAAATCCGAGCACCTTTTTGTCTCTGGGTACAATATTAAGTATATGTGGTCGAAAAGAAAAAGAAGAGTCAAACATGACACCCAAATCACGTACAACGGATACTCTCTTTAAGCTTAT
This sequence comes from Saturnia japonica, assembly GCA_033032175.1. NCBI lineage: Eukaryota > Metazoa > Arthropoda > Insecta > Lepidoptera > Saturniidae > Saturnia > Saturnia japonica. Next base: position 10,900,836 of record CM065321.1, on the reverse strand, counting down.
ACCTCCAAGCTGATAGGTAAAATCAATATAATTTATTTTATTGGTAAAAGTTATGTATTGACACTTTCTCACATTAAGAGCCATTTTGTTGATGATACACCATAACTCGAAAGTGTTAAGGTCACTCTGTAACTTAATACAGTCACTTAGGTTTGTTACCCGAATATATATTTTTATATCATCCGCATAGGCTAGGCAATCACAATTTAGGGAATCTAAGAGGTCGTTTATAAAAATTAAAAACAATAATGGTCCCAGTTTTGATCCTTGGGGGACACCAGATGAAGGTATGAAAGGTGAAGATTCGTAGCCTGCCAATGCAATTAGCTGAGAACGATTACATAAATAGCTCTCATGGTTTGACAGATTAACAGATTGCCATGAATGCCAGCGTGATTAACTTTGGCTATGAGTAAAGAGTGATCAACGCGATCAAAGGCTTTGGCAAAATCTGTATAAATAGCATCAACTTGGCCTCGGCCTTCCAAAGTATTTGATATAAAATTAGCATATATAAGTAAATTTGATGTTATAGAACGATTAGACATGAAACCATGCTGGCGCAAGCTCATCATGGGGTTTACTTGACAATACACAACTTTGTATATAATACCCTCAAATATTTTTGCAAATTGTGAGATAATACATATTGGTCTGTATTTTGATACGACATTCCTATTACCTGACTTGTAAATAGGGACTACATATGAGATTTTCCATAAATCGGGAAATATTCCTTCTTTGAGTGACTGATTAAAGATCATATGCAGAGGCTTAATAAGCGCTTTTGAGCAAAGCCGTATAAATATTAGTGGAATTCCATCAGGACCAGCTCCTTTACTGACATCCAAACTTTCTAAACTGGTTTTGATATCTTTTACACTTATATTTATTTCTGGGAGGGAATAATTCGGTGAGGTATAAGACAGGGTAACTGCATCTGAAGCTTGGTTATCATTATAAACTGAGGAGAAATATATAGCAAATAAGTCTGCAACCTGGTCACCATCAGCAAGTCGACCATCATACGAGACCTGGGCGGGAATACCATTGTATGTTTTTTTTGATGTAATGTATCGCCAAAAAGTTTTGATATTTGTTTTGAGTTCCTGTTCTATCTTAGCTATATACGACTTGAAACAAATTTCCATAATTTTCTTTTATCTAATACGTAAGGTATTAAAAGTATCATAATCACGAGGATTATTATATTTTTTGTATCTTATTCGATATTTGTGTTTTTCTTTAATTAGCTTTATCAATGACGAAGAAAACCATATAGGATAGTTATTTTTCTTGTCTTTTTTTGGGAGTGTATTTATCAATAATTGACCACAAAACGTTATAAAAGCTGTGCACAAATTCATTACAATTAACTTTACTAAATTCTTTCCAATCAATTAAAGAGAGTTCCGCTATACATGAGATATAGTCAGCCCTGTAAAAATTATGTTTCAATGAAGCAGTGTTACGAGCCAATTTCACTTCTTTTAGCTTGTTTCAGCAACACGTGTAACTCTAAGGGTGGGTGGTAGGTATCAATTTTACTAAGTGGAACAGCTGTAGTGACACAAACATTGGTATGATCATCCACCAAAATAAGGTCTAAAATATTATTTCTCTCGTTACATACATTATTCACTTGTAAAAAGCCAGTAATATGTAAGAAATCCCTTAAAGCTAATGATTTTGGTTCGAAGATACCAGAAAAAGGATCTTCAGGACAACTCCAATTAATATGAGGAAAATCAAAATCGCCAATAATCACTGTTTTATCATCTAAATTACCTAAACAAGTTTCTTCTAACTTTGTAAGGAACTCTTTGAACGTATCGCAAGGTATGTAGGATGGTAGATAAACCAGACACACATTCAAGCAAACACTCCCGACTCTTACGCGTATCCACATGTCTTCACCAGAGGTTTGCCAATCAACCTTATTAATAAATGTGAAATATTTTTTAACGCCTATTAGTATTCCGCCTCCATGAGCCTTGGAGTACCGTTCTTTAAAATCAGCACAGCGATCTCTACGAACGACCGTGTACCTTTGATCAAAATACTCAGAAGACGAAAACGATTCATCCAACCAAGTTTCTACAAGGCATATTAAGTCATAGTCTGAATTTAAAATTGACATGTATATTTCAGATGATTTCGTTTTCATACCTCTCACATTTTGATAAAAAATTGATAGGTTAGCCATTTTTATATTAAATAAAATTAAAGTGGCAATCAGTAGGTATAAGAAAATACAATAATAACAAATAAATTAAACTATTCTATCTAAAGATTGCTGATCTTTAATCAGCAGACTGCCAGAGCTCTCATCCTTACGTACATAAATTTTTCCATATTTAACCCACACAAATTTGTAGGACTTTTCCTTTGCTCTTATTCGTGCCGAGGCATGTAAAGCTTTATTTGTTGGAGAAAGTTGCTCAGAAACATATATTGGCATTTTTTCTCCACTTAAACCAATGAGAGAAGAATTCAATTTGTCATTTTTGTATGTTTTATTGTATCTGGTAATTGCAGAGTATAGTTCATCACGACATCTTGGGCTTCTCAACTTTACTATTACCGAGCGGGGGCGCGATTTGTTGTTACTGAAGCTGGCAACTCTAACAACTTTCATAATATCATTGTCATGGAGATCTTTCGATACGGCCCGAGCTATCTGCTTTATATATAATTAATAAGATTTTCTTTTTCGATAAAATGTATTAGGTTTTAATAGAGCAATTCCACTAATTCGTAACTCATTTCCAAAAGGAAAACTTAGGTTATTTAATGGTAAGTATGTAAAATCCTACTAATATAATAAATGTGAAAGTGTGTATGTTTGGATGTTTGTTACTCAATCACGCAAGAACTGCTGAACAGATCCCAATGAAATTTGGCACATAGATAGTCTATGATCTGGAATAACACATAGCGTACTTTTTATCCCGGTATAAGTCATAATTTAACCAGTGTTATCCTACAAATATAATAAATAAAAAGTGTCGGTTTGTTACTCAACCACGCAAAAACGGCGGAACGGATTTAAATGAAATTTGGCACACAGATAGTTTATGGTCTGGATAATAGATAGGGTACTTTTTATCTCGGTAAAAGTCATAGATTAAACAGCGTTATCCTACAAATATAATAAATGGAAAGTTTGTATGTTTGTTACTCAATCACGCATAAACAGCTGAACGGATTTAGATGAAATTTGGCACAAAGATAGTCTATGACCGGAATTAACAGATTGGGTACTTTGTATCCCGGTAAAAATCATGGATTAACCAGTGTTATCCTAAATACATAATAAATGGATTTTTATCCCGGTAAAATTCATAGCTTAACCAGTATTATCCTATAAATCTATATCTATAAATATAATAAAAACGTAACTGATCAATGTCTGTACATAAAAGATATATAAGAAAAACTATTATTGGGGGTCTCTATCAACGCAGGAGAACCCAAAACAATGATTGTTAGAATTTTTGTCTGTTTGTCTGTTTGCCAACTTTTGTGCGCGCTAATCTCAGAAACGGCATAACCAATTTGGAAACGGTTTCAACTAATATATTTTGGTAAGGTTGACTTAACATTTAGTGTGGTTTTACTTCAATGAGTTCATAAATAAAAAAGTTATATCAATTTAAAAAGTCACGTCGAACATTCGTTCGATAAAAATGCTATAAAATAGCTCTTCAGATGTATTGGCTGAAACTTTTAAACTGGTTTGTAAAATGATGATTATTGATTGTTTACATAAAGTTAAAAAATGTACAGTTTCAGAGAATTTAGAACTTTCCAATATGAGTTGACCACACCCCATTTATTATATAATAAATCATAATAATAAGTGGTCACCCTAGGTAGGATATAATCACGCAAGCAAGTCGAGTGCCGCATCGCTGCTAGGCAATTCATACCGAAAAAGATCGATTCGAGTCTAACTCTGATGTATCGATTCACAATAAATCGAGGTCTAAAAGATCGATCACTCCAAAAAATCGACCTTCTTTTATTCACTTTTCAGATTTGTGTATTCTGTTAATGTAATTATGATTCAATATGAATGTTTATTCAATATATTCTGGTAATGTTAACTTAACATTTAGTGTTTGTTTTACTTCAATAAGTTTATAAATAAAAAAGTTATATCAATTTAAAAAATCACGACGAACATTTTTTTTGGTAAAAATGCTATAAAATAGCTCTTCAATTGAATTGACTGAAATTTTAGTTATCTGTATATTATGATTTGTAAAACGATGATGATCTAAACCTTTCATAAAGTTAAAAAATGAAGAGTTTAAAAAATTGCAAATTTTCAATATAAGTTAACCTCAGATCTATGTGATAAATCATATTAAAAGGGGGTCAGCATATGATAAATTATTGTCAGTTGAATATAGCTGTGCCACTGCTAGGGATGGAAATTCATTTCGAAAAAGATTGATGCGAATCGAACTCTAATGAATCAATTTCCAAAAAATCGATGTCTAAAAGATTGATCTCTCAAAAATTGATTTTTTCGATTCACTTTCGCATTTGTATTAACAATGTAACAATTCCTAAAATAGAAAATTAAAAGGGAACCACAACAGTCGATCTTTTGTAATTTTTACCTTACTAAAGTATAAGTTATTATAGAGAAACATAGAAAGATATAGAGAGAGTGATTTTTTTTTAAAATATATATAGGGAAAGAGAATTCATTTCAAAAATTTATTATTATAAACTGTTGCCGTTATTTTGCTATTGGGTAACAATTTACTGTTAGCATTTTCATTGGTAAATGACACCATAGAAAATGACTGCATAATGAATTGAATAATCCATACTGGGTTTATTAACATGGGTTAATGCGGGTGCTAGAGAAGAGGTTTCGACGCGAATATAAATAACGCATCCGTAAGCTCTTTCGCTGGCATCGGAAAATGCGACTAGCTGAATTTGAGAACCTTCGAAAACGTTTAAATGACGCGGGATTCGTAAATGTTGTAAAGCGGGTAATTCGCGTAAGTAGTTTTGCCAAAGGCTTAAAATATCAAGGGGCGGTTCTTCGTCCCAGTCAAGTTTCAAAACACAAAGTTTTTGTAGAATAAGTTTAGCATACAATATGACTGGTGCAATAAGGCCTAATACGTCATATTGGCGTGCTATAACTGAAAGAATGTTGCGTTTGGTTATTGGGCGGTTATCAAGCGTTACTGTAAACATAAACTCATCAGTGACTGGCGACCACTGTAGTCCGAGTACCTTTAAAGTATGATTTGGATCATCAAAATTTATATTAGAATTATAGCGGTAAGATTCAGGCAGTGAGTCAAGCAACTCAGGCGTGTTGCTCGACCACTTTCCAAGCTCAAAGCCCCCGGCTTTAAAGAGATCGCGGAGGTCACATCTGAGCTGTAGACAATCAGAAATACTGGATATAGAATAGCAGATGTCGTCTGTGTATCTGTTATTTTCTACAACAGTAGCTGCAAGAGGATAGCGAGCGCGCTCATCATCGCATAGCTGTCGTATGACGCGCAACGCTAAAAAAGGACTGCTACGCAGACCGAAACATACGCGGTTAAATTGATAGGTGTTTAGAGGACCCGTAGGGTCAGGGCGGTATAAAAATTTCTGAAAAATCCTATCACTCGTTTGAACGAAAATTTGAAGATACATTTGTTTCACATCCGCGGTTAAAGCTATTTTATAAAAACGAAATTCGAGTAAAATTGAAAACAAATCATTTTGAAGATTTTCACCAGTGTGAAGTATTTCATTTAAAGAAATTCCAGAATCCGTTTTTGAGCTAGCGTCCATAACCATACGCCACTTAGTAGTGGTCTTATCAAGACGAGTCACTGCGTGGTGCGGGATATAATAACCAGATAAATAATTATCATCGTTTACTATAGATATGTACTCTTTTTCTAAATACTCTGTTATTATGGCGTGATATTCAACCTGTAACTGAGGCTGACAACAAAACTTGCGTTCGAGTGACAAGAAGCGGCGTTTAGCGATTTGATATGAATTACCTAACACAGCGGGATCGCGAGCGAAGGGTAAGCGAACACAATAGCGGCCTGTATCATCTCTCTTAATATTATTTGCAAATATTTCTTCACATTCGCGAGCGGCAAGATTTAAAGTTGGTTTATATGAAACTTCTTCAAGTTGCCAAAATTTCTGTAAAGTTTGTTCTAACGGTGGTTCATGATCTACAACCGAACATAAAGAGAGAGAACTCTGATTGTAATCATTATTGACAGAGGCGTTACCTATTATTATGTAGCCAAATATAGTTTCAAAACCAGTTGGCGTTCCTGGCGGGCCTTTTATGTGGTTAGAAAGTAAAATTTCAGAAAATAGCGGTGCACCAATGAGAATATCAATTTCTCCAGGTTTATTAAAATCGGCATCAGCAAGCGGGACATTATTTAAGTGCGGTAAAGAAAAAGAATCGATATTTACCACGGGCAATTTATCGGTAATGCGGTTAATAATATAAGTGTTGAGCGGTAACGAAACGTTTTTATCTAATCGGGAATATAAAACTAAAGATGTTTCTCCCTTGATAGGATTAGGTGCGGAACCTATGCCCTTAACAACGGCGCGAGTCATTTTATTAAAATTTAAATTAAGTTTATTACATAATTGCAAAGTAATAAAATTGTTTTGTGAACCCGGGTCTATAAGGGCGCGAACGGATTGCATACGACCATTCAAATCTTTAGAGTAGACTTGGACCGTGCCTAATAAACAAGTCGTATTGTTATACGAACTCGAGCGAACGTTGCACAACGAAACATGTTGTGTTAAAGCGGACTGCGGAGCGTTAGTACTAGAATAGTGAGGTGAGTCGAGACTAGGCGTCTGCGATGGTTGCGCGGAGAAGCGGGCGGGTGATATTGGAGGTGGCCGAGAAGCGAACATCGAGCCATCCAATGGTGGCGGCTGCGCGGGCGCAATTGTACCACGCGCTGTTTGTTTACGACATAATAGCGAATGATGTTTGTAATTGCAATATCTACAATTATAAGTTGATTTACAGGCGGAACTATTATGAGAAACACTTAAACAATTCGTACAACCATTATGCTGTTTAATGAAGTTATATTTATCTTCGATAGATAAATTATAAAAATCTGTGCATTTGAACAAGTGATAATGATTAGTTCGTTTACACAATGAGCATGCCTTCAAACTCGACGCGGTTAGAAATACGTGAGTAGGCCTAGCGCTAGCGGTAGCAGTGTGCTTGAGCGCGCGTTCAGTGCGGCAACGCTGTGTAGTAGTTGAAGTGGGAACGGTACGCTCTAGGATTTTTGCCTGATCACGTAAAAATGAAACTAAGTCATCGTACATAGGTAACGATGTACTGCGATTTGACATTTCAAACGCTCTTGCAGTTTCTGTATCGATTTTATTTAAAGCTAAATAAAGAAACATAAAATCAGATAAGTTTTGAATATTGAGCGATTTGAGACTTGACACTGCGGTACAGAATTTTTCCAAAAATAAATCTAAGTTTTTGGATGTTGCGGCATTAAATGACTTAAATTCAAACATTTGATCCAAGTAAACGTTGGCTAAGCTGCGTTTGTCATTAAATTTGTTAACAAGCGTTCTCCAAATTAGTTGATAATTTTCACCATTTGGTGTTATACCTGAACATACTGATAGTGCCCTACCTGACAGCTTCCCTATGAGATATTGAATGCGTTCATTATCCGTAATATCTGGATTTTCATGAATCGTGCGTTTAAAAGATTCGTAAAATAAGGACCACTTTAAAGGGTCACCACTAAATCCGACTAAGTCCAATTCAGGCAAACGTATTGACCTTTTTGACGTTCCACATCTTGTTTCAGGTACAATATGTTTCTTATCAGCTATTAATTTTTGAGCTACATGTTTGCTGCGGCAATACAAATCTTCAAAAGCCGAAAAGCTTTGATAATTAACTGAGGCGGTAGGATTTAATATTAATTGCGTTTCATTAACTGTGTCAATAATTTTATTATATTCTGAGCGTAAACCATCTAAAGAGGCGATATTGTAAAGGAACATTTGTTGCGAGATTTCATCTTTGAAAGCATTTAAGGCGTGATCGTAAATAGTTTGCATACGAGCAAAAATGGCATCTCGTTTACCAATTAACTGTTTCAATTTAATCTCATTAAGATTAAATGAACTTTCAAAGTCATCATCCATGTCACCTTTTGACGACATGATTACTAAAAATGTTACAAGTTTTGTACTATTTCAATGTTACGAAATTCTCACTAGTGACTGCAACATACAATGCAACTGGCTCATAAAAACATGAGCGCACGGAACGATTGAGTGATGCGTGGCGTAGTTAGCGGGAATACCTTCACAAGAGATTAAAAATAAATAAAATGTTTTGTATGAATTATTTTGCTTTTAGGAAGTGAAATATCCGAAATAATTGCACTATAGACACTTAAATACAAATATCAAATACTTAATATGTGTATAAGTATTATGAAAGCAAGTAAAATAGGATTTTAATACTCCAATATGGGTGATGTAACAAAGATGTATGTGGGAAAATAATACTAACGTTGAACTTGAGGGGTAGTATAGGTAGTTTTTTAATACTACATGAATGCGGAAAATACTATAAAATTATTAAGAAAGCGGGGAAAATGAGGAGAAATGCGGTATAGGGCTCAAAGCCAGAAAGAATGTGCGGTTAGAAAGATTTAGAAAGAACCATCCGGCTCGAAGGACCAAAAAAAATGTGGACGCGTCAACTAAGCAATATAGAGGGTCGCTAATCCACGAGCGGGGAGAGTTAGGAATATGTAAGAAAGAGTTACCTTGAAACTGGATAAGTAAGAAACAGCTGCACCGCTTATTCTACGATCACCTTTATGTGGTATTCTGCAGCTTCAGCCTGGCAGCGCTTCTTCTCGGCCAATTCCTCAGATTTGCGGCTTCGATAGTAGTGGACCAGCTGGATGTCGTGCAGCGTGCACAAGCAACTCCAACAAGCGGGATTAATATAATTTAGATATATTGACTCGCGGCGGCGGTGGTCAATCATAGACTGCGTAGTGTGCGGTGCAGCGAAAAAATAATAAAAAGAAAAAACTAATAATGAAAGTACCCCACATAAATAATTGACTTAAATGCTATTGATAAAACATTAGGCGCTAACAAGCCACAATAAGGTATTTTGCGAGTTTTTATGTTGAAGATTAAAAATTGATTTTGAGCTTTATTTTTAGGCTTATCATATTAATCCTTACGAACAAAGTTATTTCATCATAAAGACAATTTAAATTTTTCTTTTTATAGTATGTAATTAGGACACATAGTTCAGGAGAAAATGAAAAATTAAATAATTTGTACTTGCGGGAAGTGATATCAATTATGATAGACTACACGGGTCCGTCGCGTTGGCGGCGCGGTAGTTGTTGGATAAAAACTCGGGTGAAACCGAGGGGCACAGCTAGTACAATAAATAAAAAGTGTCTGTTTGTTATTCAACCACGCAAAAACGGCGGAACGGATTTAGAGAAAATTTGGCATACAGATAATCTATGACCTGGAATAACAAATATAGTACATTTTGTTCTAATTAATTTTATGTCTTGACCACTGTTATCAATGCAAATCTAAGCCTACTTCTAAAAAAATTATTCCGTTGTGGTAAAATTGGTTAGATTGTTTGAACTGTGATCATAAGGCAAGAGCCGAGAAAACGAAGCAAACGGGCCGTTGCAGTGATCGGCGAATGCCAAAAACAAATAATTATTCTTTGAAAATTCATATACAACTCTTAGACAGACATAACAATAAAATAGAAATAATAATTTCTAGGAATTATTTGTTTGCGCACTTTTTCATTCACATGGAGATTACACCTCACCCTCCCCCATGCTTTCATATCATCAAATTCAGAGGCATGTTATCAAAAGCCCAATATCTTTTAGCTTTCGAACGATTATTGTATTGTTTACGTCAACTAATCCTAAACTTAAGCCTAAGCCTAAGCCTAATCCCAATCACAATGCCAAACCTAAACCTAAACCCAAACCTAAACCTAACGAATTTTCCTATAAATCTATATCTATAAATATAATAAAAACGTAACTGATCGATGTCTGTACATAAAAGATATATAAGAAAAACAATTATTGGGGGTCTCTATCAACGCAGGAGAACCCAAAACTATGATTGTTAGAATTTTTGTCTGTTTGTCTGTTTGCCAACTTTGTGCGTGCTAATCTCAGAAACGGCATAACTAATTTGGAAACGGTTTTCACTAATATATTCTGGTAAGGTTAACTTAACATTTAGTGTTTATTTTAGTTCAATAAGTTTATAAATAAAAAAGTTATATCAATTTAAAAAATCACGACGAACATTTTTTTGGTAAAAATGCTATAAAATAGCTCTTCAATTGAATTGACTGAAATTTTAGTTATCTGTATATTATGATTTGTAAAACGATGATGATCGAAACCTTTCATAAAGTCAAAAAATGAAGAGTTTAAAAAATTGCAAATTTTCAATATAAGTTAACCTCAGATCTATGTGATAAATCATATTAAAAGGGGGTCAGCATATGATGGATTATTGTCAGTTGAATATAGCTGTGCCACTGCTAGGGATGGCAATTCATTTCGAAAAAGATTGATGCGAATCGAACTCTAATGAATCAATTTCCAAAAAATCGATGTCTAAAAGATTGATCTCTCAAAAATTGATTTTTTCGATTCACTTTCGCATTTGTATTAACAATGTAACAATTCCTAAAATAGAAAATTAAAAGGGAACCACAACAGTCGATCTTTTGTAATTTTTACCTTACTAAAGTATAAGTTATTATAGAGAAACATAGAAAGATATAGAGAGAGTGAATTTATTACAGGTATATAGGGAAAGAGAATTCATTTCAAAAATTTATTATTATAAACTGTTGCCGTTATTTTGCTATTGGGTAACAATTTACTGTTAGCATTTTAATTGGTAAATGACACCATAGAAAATGACTGCATAATGAATTGAATAATCCATACCTACTAATATTATAAATGGGAAAGTAATTCTGTCTGTCCCGTCTTTTGCATTTTCAAGCCTAGACCGCTGAACCAATTTTGAAGAACTTTGGTTGAGGAAGGTCATAGGCTACTTTTGGAAATAAAATTGGAAGGGGTTAAAGGGGGGGTGAAAGTTCGTATAAAGAATCTAATTATTATATAGAGATATGTAGGAATTTGGAGAAAGACTTTGGTTACCTTATGTGGTGAAAATAAAACTTTAACAGGTGAAATAGGGGATGAAGGTTTGTACGAAGAACCCGTTAAACCAATTTTGATAAATAGAAATATATTGGACCTTGGAGGCGGACATAGGGTACCTTATGGCGCAAAGATAAAACATGAAGGGGTCAAATAAGGGATGAAATTTTGTATGAAAACCCACTATTTCTCAATTTAGGTTTATGAAAATTCATATTTATGCTTTTAAGAAGAACTAACAGTGTTCGTGTTTTAAAAAATAAGGGTGATTTACAATACACATAGACCGCACTCCTTGATACTAAGAAAAATGTTCGTGAGACATAAGCTTACATTATACAAAACATATGTCCGTCCTATCATGACATATAAGCTGCGCTACATTCGCACATACGTCAAAGATCAACATTAACAAATTCCAAATCCTCCAAACCCGATTCTTACGTAAAATTAACAAAGCCCCTTGGTACGTTGGTCGAATGGTATATTAAATATCTTACGCGATCGTACTTCGACACAGCTACGAATCACGTGAATCTGTTGGTGAAAGCTGCCGCGACTTAAACCCCAAAACCGAACATCCCACGCGAACAACTCCGGTCGCGAATATCTTCACCGAGCCCGTTTATAAGATCGAGGAAATAAACAAATACTACTCCACCGTCTCTCCAAACAAAGCGTTCTCGCGCCCACGCTCGCCAAACCACCGTTCCCTCCGCAGGGGACGGGCGGCTAATTTCGCTCCCGCAAAACCGTCATGTCCTCCCTCTCTTACGGCAACTCAAGCCTAGGTCCGTTCCCTCGGTGTAGAACCCTTGAGTCATGCAGCCACTCGCACAATACAGGTGACACTGCACCTGCAAATACGTAGCTACCTACACACATCATTACACACAATATGTACATACATACGTGCACACCACATAAGTGCATAAATTCTGTAAGTGACCTTTTTTTTCTTTTTTTACGATAGTTACTTTCGATCATGTTTCCAGAATACTAAATACACATACACATGTTCATTCCTTTCTCGCATGAGGCAGGGACATGTTATATGTATGCGTTAGTTTAGCTCGAATTTTCTACAGATAGGCAATTAGTCAGTTCTCGACCTTTTCACAATCGCGGTAATAGCCCAAGCCGACGTCCGGCTACTTTGGCACCTTTGTGCGCATGTTGCTCATGCTTTCGCGGCTGAATGCCTTAAGCGTTCGCCCCCAAGCCTGGTGAAGCTGTGATAGCCATAACTGGCTCTATTTCTTTAGGGCCCCTTAGGCTAACAGTATAGTCAGTGAGAAAGAAAAAAACCATCTATAATTTTCTTTTGGTTTATCGTGTTCAGAGATTAGTCAGTGTATATACAGTAATATAGCGGGGTGGTAGGGATCGCGACCATCATACACATAGTGTTAAACACATGTATGATTTTCTTTTGGTTTGTCGTGTTCCGAGGTCAGTCCGTGTATATCTATACTGTTAATAAATTAGTATAGCGGACGAGTTTTTTTGTTTGTTTGTTTAAACATGGTAATCTCTGGACAACTGGTAGCAGTCGGATTCGAAAAATTATTTTGGTATATGATAGCCAGATTTACGAAGAATAGTATAAGCTACCTGGAACTAAGCTAAACCTCTCAGCTAGCCTTAAATATTGATTTTAATTATTGATTGATTAAGTAAGTCGAAGTCTTCCCGAACTAATTTATCCGTATGCGCGGGCGTAATGGTTGGTGATACGTAAATATAATATTCTACAAAAATATTGTTCTTTAATATATCTAAAAAAGTCTCCGATAACATATGCCTATTTCTTAATAGCATAAGCCACAATAAGGTATTTTGCGAGTTTTTTATGTTGAAGATTAAAAATTGATTTTGAGCTTTATTTTTAGGCTTATCATATTAATCCTTACGAACAAAGTTATTTCATCATAAAGACAATTTAAATTTTTCTTTTTATAGTATGTAATTAGGACACATAGTTCAGGAGAAAATGAAAAATTAAATAATTTGTACTTGCGGGAAGTGATATCAATTATGATAGACTACACGGGTCCGTCGCGTTGGCGGCGCAGTAGTTGTTGAATAAAAACTCGGGTGAAACCGAGAGGCACAGCTAGTATAATAAATAAAAAGTTTCTGTTTGTTACTCAACCACGCAAAAACGGCGGAACGGATTTAGAGAAAATTTGGCATACAGATAATCTATGACCTGGAATAACAAATATGGTACATTTTGTTCTAATTAATATTATATCTTGACCACTGTTATCAATTCAAATCTAAACCTACTCCTAAAAAAATTATTCCGTTGTGGTAAAATTGGTTAGATTGTTTGAACTGTGATCATAAGGCAAGGGCCGAGAAAACGAAGCAAACGGGCCGTTGCAGTGATCGGCGAATGCCAAAAACAAATAATTATTCCTTGAAAATTCATATACAACTCTTAGACAGACATAACAATAAAATAGAAATAATAATTTCTAGGGAATTATTTGTTTGCGCACTTTTTCATTCACATGGAGATTACACCTCACCCTTCCCCATGCTTTCATATCATCAAATTCAGCGGCATGTTATCAAAAGCCCAATATCTTTTAGCTTTCGAACGATTATTGTATTGTTTACGTCAACTAATCCTAAACTTAAGCCTAAGCCTAAGCCTAATCCCAATCACAATCCCAAACCTAAACCTAAACCCAAACCTAAACCAAAACCAAAACCTAAACCTAAACCTAAACCCAAACCTAAACCCAAACCTTAAACTCAAACCTAAAACCATACCTAAATCCCAACCTAAACCCATACCTAAATCCAAACCTAAACCCAAACCTAAACCTAAACCTAAACCCAAATCTAAACCTAAGCCTACATAAGGCACACCAATTGGTTTGTTGATTTATTGATATTGATATATCTATTGTAAATGATCTGGGTTATACAGTTTTGCTACGAGTGAATTCTTTTATTGTGTTATCCCACATCTGATGACCCCGATTTGATATAAACACGCAACCTTCAGACTTTTTGACAAACTTCAAACCAATTGTAATGGATGTAGGTAAAGAGATATATTGGACCATGGAGAAGGACTTATGTAAACTTGAAGGGGTGAAATTGGGGATGAAAGTTGTTATGAAGAATCTATATTGTCTCAAATGAAGGAGGTGAAAATTCATCTTTATGCTTTAGGTAAGTAATAAAAGGGGTTTCACGTTTTTCAAAAAACCTTCTTGCAACGCGGTACAATAACGTTGATTTAAATTATTTTCTGAAGTTTTATTGGGACGGTTAATTTGTTGGATTCATATTGGCATATTATAATTCCAATACCATATACACAATGATAAACCCTTCTATGATTTTTTTGGTTTGTCGCGTTCCGATAGCAGTCTGCGTATATCCAATAATACGCAGACGAAGTCGCGGGTACCACCTAGTACATGAATAAAAACATTGGAACGACTTTTTATTTATTTTCGTGGCAAAATTTTGAATATTAGTTTAGTTTTAGTTTTTGAATATTCTTTTATGATCCTTTGTTAAAATTCTTTACCTACAATACTACTAGTTGAAATAGAAGTTTGAACTTTCGTTCATTGAACTTACGGGAAACGTTTACGTACGTACGTACCCCAATCCGAACTATTACAACTGATTAAAGTTCCACAAAAGTCTTTATTGTTCAAAGAACTCTGAAATTGGTTTGGATACGACGTCTTATACTAAAGACTGCACTCGGGAGATAATGTTTATTGGCTTAACTATCATGTTTCAGTTGGGCGCTTTATTACCTACTAAACTCTTACATTTTCAAATTATTAAACATTTGGGATTAATGTTTCGAGAATAATTTTAAAACATATTTATAAATTCAGGGGTATAGAAACAAACACGCCACTGTCGCTTCACTGCAATAAAGTTTTATCAATAGATGCGTTATAATCTTACTAAAAGCAATTTTAAAACGTTATAAATTTTGTTACCAGCCTTTTGAAACAAAAAAGATAGTAAATCATAGCGTAAGGCGGAAATTTTGTCAAAAAAGATAAAAGTGAACTGAGGGCAATTGCCCACCATTCACGATGGCATGTAAAGAGCATCAATGCCGTATCTACTTATTATAAAATATCATAGCTTCACTGTCACTTTTATTAACCAACATCAAAAAAGGATGGGGTTCTCAATTCGAATACATTTTATTTATTGACGTTCAGCCTTAACTTCTATGTTTATGAACCTATTTGGTTGATTCCTTTTTTGTTGGAAATAGGGTACCTCAGGGGTAGTGCCATTTTAATTTCATTGGCATTGAACATTATTATTATAACAGAAGTACTGATTCCTACCACCTCGCTTGATACTAAATATATAGCGACTGATCTCAGAACGGACGCACCTAAGCAGTCGGACAAAATTGTCGTGACCTGTTAGGTTCCAGCAAGCCATTATTTATGTCAACCTCGCAATATAAAAGGTCGGGGAAAAAGTGTTTTGTTGTTATAAAAACCTTGAAATTTTTTTATTTCGTTGCAATATTTGTATCTGGCTGGTTTTGGTTATATTAAAAAGAAAAAATAAAAAGAAAAAACTTGTTTCTCGCTATTTTTCATTTGTTTTTCTTATTGTAAAAATGCATGAATCTAATGAAGAATTTCGATACATTTTAAAATATATTACTAAAAGCCAAAAATGCAACTCAAGCAGCGGAAAAAATTTGTGATGTTTGATGGACCTAATGCAGAGTCAGTAAGAGTAGCACAAAGTTAGTTCAAACGTTTTCAGTCCGGAAATTTTGATGTTAAAGATGCCTCTCGCTCTGGTCGCCCTGTTACGAATAAAATGGACGCCATTTTTGAAAAAGTGGAGCAAGATCGATTTTTCAGTAGTTACAGTGTAGCTGAAGAACTGGAAATTGACCACAAAATAATTTTAACACATTTGAAGAAAGCTGGCTATACCAAAAAGCGCGATATTTGGGTACCACACGAACTCACTGAAAGAAACTTAATGAACCGTGTACTCATTTGAACGTTTGATCCAACTATGTACTCCTCTTACTGAAACTGCATTAGGTCCATAAATATCACAAATTTCTTTCGCTCCTTGGGTTGCATTTTTGCCTTTTTTGTAATAATATTTGAAAATGTATCGAATTTCTTCAATAAATTGACTCATTTTTATAGAAAGAAAAAAAAATGAAAAATAGCGGGAAATAACTTTTTTCTTTTTCTTTTTTTCTTTTTAATGTTACCATAACGCGCCACATACAAATAGTACAGCCACAGAATTTTTATAAGAAGTTTATACCTACGTTATGCGAAAACACTTTTTCCCCGACCTAATACAATAAATACGGATTGTAGCGACTGTCTTAAAAGATTTTGTGAACTTTTAATATATTTAATTGCTTCGTTTATTATAACTAATAACAACGATCAGACTTCTAGATATGCTAAATTAATCTTTACGTAACTTCTTTCAGGCTGCATTATTCGCTACAATTCTACTATATTAATAACTAAGTAAAGGTTTATAGCATTACTTTTCGCAACAGCAAAGGGCTTCTGATGATCTTATTATGTTTATTACTCCAGAGCCTGCCATTTATTGGTTTCCACACCTCAATAAGTAATTGATTCCAGAGTGTATGAAATGCATTATCTAGTAAAGCGATGCAAATATTGTTTCTACATATATTTTGTAAATTATAAACTACCAGATATATAGAAACTGGACTCATAACGTAATATAGAAGACAGTAGTTTATAACCATTTTTACACCACCTTATACGGACGTCGCAAATTATTTTAATGCCTACATTTAAAAATATATATATTATATATATAACTAGGTGTGCCCCACGGTTACATTCGTATAGCATTTCACTCTTACTTCGACTAACTAGCCGTACTTGCCTACAATTTGTCATATTGCTTGACTTTCATGGTTACCTACTACTCTGCTTCTTTTTTGGGTCGTAGGGGGAAGATATATGGCCTATAACCCTTTCCCAAGATATAGGCTATAATACAATGCGGTATGAATTTTAAAATTTTAACTGGAAGTTCCCGTGATTAGTGCATTCAAACAATGAAAAAATCCTCTTGGGCTTCATAATATTACTAGCTGTGATCCGCGGATTCTTGCGTGTTGAGTATGGATCATACTTCCCAGTTTAATACATAATGATAACAACTCGCCTACATACTGTCAAATTGGTTGACGTTCACAGATACTACTCCCCGCCTTAGGGTCGTAGCGTGAAGCTATTTTATCTTTCCTCAATAAATAGCCTATAAAATTCTAGAAGATTTTTCAAATCTGACTGATAGTTTTAGAGATTAACGCGTTTAAACAAACAAATAAAAACACAATCTCTTGAACTTTATCATATAAATAAACAAGTCAATTTTTAACAATAAAGAACACCAACATCAATGACTGAAGATTTTCCTGGTGTAGCTTAACGCTTACTCTATCCAATAAAAGAAGAATCAATGAAATCGATTATTAAACAAAGAATAAATATTTCGGGGGCTTACATGGCTTACGCTGGCCAAATCTTAAGAGTTACATTAAAACTATGTAGTAAAGAATTGTATCTCCTCAAATAGTCTAGAGAAAAGTTCGCGATGGCATATGCTTATCTTTAAAGGTTAACTCAAAGTAAACATTTTTATCTTCAACTTAATTATTAAAAATATAAGATTATTTGCGAAGTTATTTTTCCCATTCAGTTTTAATCTTTATCCAGATTAGTATGTCAGTTAACTTGGGCATTTAATCTAGATTAAAAATAATCCTTGATATTATATTTTGTAAATGAATTCCGTAGAAGATATCATGCATTCAAAATTACGTGCAACCAAAGAAAATACTCTCAGCGAAATGGTTGACCGGCACTTCGCACCTATATTGAATTGTGCATCGCTATGTATGCGTCGTAACTATGTAATTTGGAACTATCAATTCTAAAGCGATAAACTCTAAATCACGCTTTTTTAAAACATAAAATACACCTCTTTATAAATTGCACCCGTTGTGAAACTGGGGCAGCTCGCTACTATAGTATAAATTATATTATAAATGTGAACATATAGGTTACCTTGCATTTTAATTTTATACATAGCCAGGAAGTTGAATGGTCTCCTTATCGGATAAATTTGCATAATACCTACAAGCCAGAAAGTGCTTTTGATATTACGCCGCAGATTATCGTGGTATAAGCCTTCATCTCACCTAGACTCAATGAGATTCTACCTGGAGCTAGCATGCGACGTCGTAAAATAATCCGTACTACGCGTATCATGGCCTTAAAGGTAACTCCAATGAAAATTGCGTTAGGCCAAGCAAAAAATAACTAGTTATAATATTATAGAAAAAAAAAATCACAATACTTTTATTTAACTTTAAATGTTCTAGCGGCTTATATGTATTCTTCTGTCCTTACAGGTATTATTTTTTACAAATTTTGCTATAAATATCTATGACCAATTATCACGAACATGCATCAAAGCAATTGTCCACATTTAACTCAAAATGGCTTGACAGATTTTTATGAAACTTTGTACATAGTGAGTTTAATATATCATTCTGAAAATAGGTTATAAAAACTTTAAAAAACATATTAAGAGATGAACAGCTATATTAGTATTTCATCATTATCATCATCTTACCCCTTATCCTACTTAAGTAAGGTTAGCACATGTTTTCGTCTTCCACTCTACTTTTTCAAATATTATCTGAATATTCACACATTTTATATGCATATTAATATAATATACTACAAGGTGTCCAGAAAGGGTATCGGGTATTTGTAAGTTCAATGAAACAAAAATTATTTGTATGCAATAAAAAAGTTTATTGTTTATTATTAGCATATGAATTGGAGAATTATTTGGAAAAGATGATGTTATCCAAATGATGACCGTTACGTTGCTGCCACTCTTCTAAAAGGAAACGAAGATTGGCGATAACACGTTGACACATAGCTATCGATATTGCTGCCATTTCTGACCTGATGTTTTGCTTTAACTGGGTTAGATTAGTCGGATTGTTTTGATAAACCTTACTTTTAAGGTATCCCCATGCAAAATAGACAAGCGGGCTAAGGTCGGGACTTCTGGGAGGCCAGTTGATGTTACCCCTTCGCGAAATGACTTCATTAGGGAATAATTCGTTAACAACTTCCATTGAGTCATTTGAGGTATGGCAAGTGGCCCCATCTTGCTGGAACCACGTTCTTGAGTTGAAACCTGCAAACTCCTGCAACTCTGGGACCAAAAAATTTCGCAACATATCGCAATAACGGTCACTATTCACATTAATTGCTCGTCCTCGTTGATCTTCATGAAAATAAGGACCAATTATGCCTTTAGCAGACATAGCGGCCCAAACAACGACCTTTGGGCTATGCAGGGGTCGTTCATGCTTTCGTCTCGGATTCTCCACTGCCCAGTACCGACAATTCTGCTTATTAACATGACCATTCAAGTGAAAATTTGCTTCGTCACTGAACAGTATGTTGTTAAAGTTGTTAAATCGCTGCAGCATTTCGTTCGCAAAATTCAGTCGATTAGCATAGTCCGTATCCTTCAATTCTTGAACCAATTGAATTTTATAGGCTTTTAGATGTGTCTTTCTTTAAAATCGAATGTAAAGACGATTTTTTGATGTTCAACGCTTGGCTTCGCTTTCGGATGGATAAAGACGAATTTTGACGAACCGGCGCCTCGACCTGTATTCTCGAACATCCTGATCCATTTCCTAATGCTATCGTCACTTGGCGCGTGGCGTGTACGATATTCCGCACGATAGAGACGTTGAGCAGTCACTATTGAATCACCATTACGATAATACGCTCGTACGCAAAATGCGCGATGCGTCCCCGAGTACTGTTCCATCGTGACTAAAACTCCACAAAATGGCGGACGCCACGAACCCCTCCCCGCACCCTTTAGACGCCCCGTTTCGAATATGGCGCGAAAAAAAATACCCGATACCCTTTCTGGACACCTTGTCTAATAGTAACTTATAATATAATATAACATATACCTTTATAGCCATAATAGTACCTATATTATATTATTTTTAAAATTTCAAATACCTAATACTCTTATATTCACTAAAATAACATTAAAGGTATTTATTAATAAATCAAATGAGAATGGTTTTTTCCTCAATTACCGTTCCAATGAAGCGTTCATTTCCTTATAATATTTTGAACACGGATTTTTTTTCTCTGCTTCATCGCTTGGCAAATAAAATATATTCAAGCGGTGTGCGTTATTTGAACAATTCTACAATTAAATCACAACTATATTCACGTATTTATTTAAACAAGCGATCGCCCTAAGGTCGAAATTCATACACTATTTTCTGTTTGACATTTGCAGTATTCATGAACCTAAATAATGAGTATTATCAACATAACATGCTGTCACTTTTCGTTGAGTGACAATGTCAATATTTTGGGGGTCTAAGTTCAATGGTACTGGTGATTTTAGGATTCGCAGTATTACATAATTTATTTAATTTAATATATTAGTACCAAATAATTATATTGTTTCCTTTTATTTGCAAAATTAAATTATGTTGGCCGCGTTTCAAGGTAGGTATATACTATAATTGAGGTGTTTGGCTTTATTTATTACTAACCGTATATCATTTAATTTTGAAAAAAAAAACTTCTTTTAATCCTCTACTTCCCCCTTACGATATGTGTGTTTGATAATTTTAAAGCTACGTTAGCATATACGAACATCCCGTCGGTCGACGTGAATTCGAATCTCTGCAATAACCCCGAGCTTTTGATGAAGGATAACACCATGATGAAACCATAGCATGGTGGTTGGGAATTATCTAATACCCGTTAGTCTAGCTACTACTCTCCTCAAGTTGAATATCTAGTGCCAAGCACCTATATGTGGGTTCTGGCAGCTACACTTGATAGCCAGTTACACAACTAGGTTAAGCGTGTCGCCATCTTTGGCCTCAGCGTCACTTAAATTCAGGTGATATTGTAACCAAAACTTTTTTTAAATAACGTAAGTATGTTATTACATATGTCATCGGCTGACGATAAAGGAAAATATCGTTGCTTTATTGCTTCGATGATATTCTCGAAGAATCAAAATATAATAAGAAAATAAAGAATGATCGATTTTAATTTTACTATTACCTACGTCAACTATGTTGTTTAAACTTATGTTTCAAAAGATAATTGTTCAGTAGATGAAACTTTGCAGACAATACGTAGGTAATAAATAGGTGTCCTGAAAATGGTGCTCACTTACGCAAGTTTAGTAAACTAGTAATAATGATATAGCATGACTATTTCAGAAATATATGTTAAAGAGACTTTAACATGCTATATCTATATGAAGCAACTCAATGTATCTGAAAAATTATTTCAAGACTAACACACCATTGTTTGCAACTAGTAAACAATGACGTAGACAGACGAAGAAATGGATAAATACTAATTAATCAGTAATGCACTGTACGTACCTACAGTTTATTAATATACGAATATAACTCATTTACAACACATCAAACGAAACCGATTTAGTTTATAAATCATATCAATTTCAATTGTTTAATTAAGATTTGTTCGTCTTATCTATAGTATTCATCTTTAGTACCTAGGTACCTAAATTTTATGAAAGATGTTTTAAACAAAAGAAATGTTGTTATTATTGTCACTTTGTTCGTCGAAAAAAGATAGCAATCACAACCTTGTTGTTACTTCCATGTAAAAACAAACGATTAACAATCACGTAAAATAAGCGTTCATAGACGTCGAGTTACGGAAACTTAGCCCGTGAAAACTTATTACCCGATAAATTATTTCAAACAATAAATATAATTTTGTTTTTTTAATTAATAATTTAATATTTAAATCAGATATTTTATATGAAAAATAAATTTAGGCTAATAATGTTGTTATAAATAAATACACGTCAGATTTTGGCTATAATTCATCTGATGTCGAAGAATGAAAGACGATGAAAGCGATCGAAGCGATGAAGAGTGAGCATACCCGCCACAAGATGGACAGACGATTTGGTGGAGGTCGTAGGAGTCCGGTGGACGCGAGCAGCCCGGGATCAATAGACGACGTGGTGATCTTTTGGAAGAGGCTTATGTCGAACAGACAATTAAGATGAATCTAACGACAGCTTGTATGCTAAAATCCATCAAGCCGTTAAGACTGCAGAGCGTGCCAAAGAAATCGCACGCTCGAAAACCATAACGCTTCTTTTTCGCCGTTGGGTAAAAAATTACTTGATATTTGCCGCTATTGGCAATTACATCGATGGTGTAGTATGGTAGCGATGTTATCAGTTCCATCAAATCTGTCTCCAAACTTCTACTATAGCGTTACTTATCTGCATCTATGACCCAGTCAATTTCATTTTTAGGTTTTTTCATTGATTCCATTGCTGAAAAATTGTGGGAGCAAGAATCAATAAAACCTTTAAAGGCAGTTTGGACGGCCTCATCGGAATTGAATTTATTTTCCTTGCAAGAAATTGTCCAAATTCCAAATAAAGTGGTAATCTATTGGAGCATTGTCCGGGGTATATGGTGGGTTTTGGAGACATTCCAACCACAGTTCCTGTAATTTAGCGACCGTCGGTCATAAAGTATGGGGTCTAGCGTTGTTCTGAAGCAGCAGTGGGCTTGAGATATTGACCAGTCTCGGTTGTTTAACGGCTAGCTTTTCCATCATGGTTTGCAATTGTGGACAATACAGATCTGCCGTTATCGTCTGGACAGGTCTTACGAAGCTGTATTGTATGACGCCAGCACTCGTTCACCAAACACTCACCAGTACCTTTTTCTGAAATGACTTTCGCTTGGGACGGGATTTGGCCGGTTCTCCTAGGTTCAACCACTGTGATGAGAGTTTCCGATTGTCGTAAAGGATCCATTTTTCGTCGCAAGTAACAATACGAATCAAAATTCCCTCGTTATTGTGACGGTTGTGTAATGTAATGCAGAACTCAATAGGTGTTTGTTGGCGTGCTTCAGTTAATTCATGCGGTACCCATTTCTCGAGCTTTTTCATTTTTCCTGTTTGTTTTAAGTGAATAATTTTTTTTTTATCTCTCGCACCGAAGCCTGCCTTTGTCCTTCGAGCTGATTCTGCAGCGCTGATGCCACAATAGAACTTATATTCGTAAATAAGGCAATATTTTAAATTTTCTATTATTTTTATTTTCGCTACCGGTTAAGTCGTCAGATCTAATATAAAAGACAAAAAATGGGCTGATTAAAAATGTTTAACTATATACTTTATTTATACTTCAAAATATATTTACATAAATCTGCTATTACTAATTCAACCACTCATTTTAAAGCTACCTTTCCTTGTATCCATCATAGTCGTCTAGTTCCTTCACCCTTTTTGCGCTTATCGCAAACCTCAATGAATCAAAAGTTAAAATTCTACATAATCATTAAATCAATGTTTGTATATTATCTTATTGATAATCATAATTTACTTGCAAATTAAAAACATAAATAAAGATATAAATACGTTCACATGACAGTCATTATTAGTTGTTCAGTGAAGATTTTGCTTGTGAAAAGTAAATTGAAATCATGCTTATATTGCTGAGTGAGTAAATAAATAAATAATTTTAGCACTATAATCATAGAATAATTAATGGTTTCCGCGTTACGAGCTACTACCTGTTATTAATCTATGACTATAATATATACTGTAAATATATAAATATGCTATTACCACTATACTCCATATAGAATATTGTCTGTATTATATGTATTTAACACAAAATCTTTTTATTCGAAGATGTAGGCCAATATTTTTTTACTTCAACGCATCAGTCCCGTTGAACTCGTAGAAGCTTACGTTGAAAGAGATCGGCAGTAACAAGTTTTTTTTTTGTGCTTACTAAATCTTATTATATAGGATGTTTGAAAAATTTATGAGTTTATTGTTAATACTCACCGTCAAGGTCATTGTACCAGATATTCACGTTCTTAATTGTTGTCAATTCTGCATGAAGGAGTTTTGTAGTAACGTTGCAGTTTATTATAAATATCTGGGCGATGAAGCTTAGCTCGGTGTCTTTATTTAAAAAAAAAGCACCTATCTAGGTAAACTTGGAGTGTAAAACATTATCTAAATACAAAGTTTCGTCTAAGTCGTTGGAGCCGTTTCCGAGAAACTAATTACATACATATATACAAGAATTGCTCACTTAATAAAATAAGATATAAATATCGTAGGTGGTCATATTTAAATTAGCGTCACATATTCGGCATAATAATATTAACTATAATAACTAAGCCTGCCTATACATTTTAGTATGGTTAACAGACAGTTTCATGTGTATATGGAAACCAAATTATTATAACTTTTTTATTTCAGGCTCTGTATTTGCACTAGCATGCGCGGTCGCGCTGGTTGATGCAAACAATATAATATTAAACCAAAATGGGTGTCCAGTAAGCCCAAACTATGAAAAACTATTGCCTCATGAAAACTGTAATCAATTCTATCAATGCATTAACGGCAGACTTGTTATTCGAGATTGCCCTAACGGTTTGCTGTATAATGAAAAGATTTTAAGCTGCGACTGGCCGAGTAACGTTATTTGTAAACGTACACTATATTCGCCAGTAGGAACTCTATACAGCCAAAACAAAGATTACAACACGATATCTAATAGTAAACCTGGAGAAGCCCCTACAATTTGTGCTGCAGCCAGTTCTGATGGAGTTTTAATTGCTCATGAAAATTGTAATCAGTTTTATAAATGTTCAAACGGCCTCCCAGTGCCACTTAAATGTCCAGGAAATCTTCTATATAATCCGCCTTTGAAAGTTTGTGATTGGGTAAGCAATGTAGAATGTGGTGATAGAGTAATTCCAAATGATAGTGATGATGAAGATCATGAAAATGGAGGTGGTGATAACAACGAAAATGAAGACAGTGAAGAACATGATAATAACACTAACTGCGATCCCAGTGAAGCTCCCGGTATATGTTCAAAAGAAGGTTCTGACGGAGTTTTAATTGCACATGAAATTTGCAATCAATTTTACAAATGTGCATGGGGCTTACCAGTACCACTTTACTGTCCTTCAGGGCTTTTATATAATTCCAAAAAAGAGCAGTGTGATTGGCCCGGAAATGTAAATTGTGGTGAAAGATTAATTCCAGAAGATGACAGCAGCGAAGGATCAGGAAATGATCATAATGATAGTACTAATTGTGATCCGAGTGAGGCTCCAGCCATTTGTGCAAAAGAAGGTTCAGATGGAGTGCTTGTAGCTCATGAAAATTGTAATCAATTTTATAAGTGTTCAGAAGGTCATCCAGTGGCATTGTATTGTCCTTCCGGGCTGTTATACAATTCAAAGTTAGAACAGTGCGACTGGGCGCAAAATGTAAAATGTGACGACAGAATAATTCCGGCAGAAAAAGATGAACCAGGCAATTATGACCCCAGTCAGGCACCTAATATTTGTGAAAAAAAACATTCTGATGGTGTTTTAGTGGCTCATGAGAAATGTGATCACTTTTATACATGCGCAAATGGTATACCTATAACTCTGAAATGTCCCAATGGTTTATTTTTCAACCCTAGAAAAGATATATGTGACTGGCTAGAAAATGTCAACTGTGATCAAAGAACAGTGCAAGACGAAATAAATGATAAAATTAACGATTATTCTAAGAGACGCACTGGTAACAGTTATTCAAGTCAAGCACCCGTTATTTGCGCAAAAGAAGATTCTGACAGCAAATTGGTAATTCATGAAAAATGCAACCATTTCTATGAATGTGCGCAAGGTAAACCAATAGCGTTCAAATGTCCTGCAAATCTATTATATAATCCTAAAAGAAGAGTATGTGACTGGCCAGAAAACGTTAAGTGTGGTAATAGAGTAATACCTGATGAAACAGACGAAGAAGAAAAAGAAGATAAAGACAAAGAGGACGACCACAAAGAGCACGAGGGCTACAGTGATCCCAGTGAAGCACCTTACATTTGCTCACAGGAGGGTTCTGATAGCATTTTGATAGCTCATGAGAAATGTGATCACTTTTACAAATGTTGGAATGGTTACCCTTTCGCGTTCGGTTGCCCTGAAAGACTTCTCTATAATCCTATAATCGGACAATGTGATTGGCCAGAGAATGTTAAATGCAACAACAGAATTGTTTAATAGAATCGTTATGTAGTTATATTTATACATTATTCATATTGTGTTGTATTATATATTGGTAATAATATATTTATTTCAATATTATAAATGAAAATAAAATTTTGCAAATTATCATATATCATTTTATTATAATAAATATTTATTATGTCATATTTATTTTCTTTTATTTCATATTAGTTTAATTATTGTAATTAATTGCAATATAATATTAAGGATAATAGAAAGAAATCAGTGTCCCACAAATATACGTAATTAGAGGGAAAATATCAATTTCAAATATCAAATGAAATATAATATTAGCCGTTTACTTCTAAGATTTGCTTTGAAAATACGAAAGGAAAATATGAAATTATTTTATTTATTATATTTTATATCTTGGCTTGCGCAGTCACGTTTCAAATTTCTTCACGCTTAATTTTTTTTTCACTTTCATTGAACTACAATTATTAAGTGTTATAACGCAAGTCATTCATTCATTCATATAACACAATTCTAGGATCCTTTTTACTGTTACCGTTTCTATTTGCTGAAAGCAGACATTTTAGGTCCAGTAGGTTTAGTATATAGTAAAGATAATGGGATGGACGATATATAAACTCATAATAATATAAGTTTTTTACATAACATTACATAAAGAAATAAAACTGAAAAATTTATAAATCAAACGAGACAAATTACCTATTCATTAAGACCATTCCAATAAGCCCAAGCACAAATCTTCTATTGTAAGCTATTAAGGAGTTGGACAGATTTCAGATGATGATACAGCATCAGATCAAGTTTGTTGTTCTAACATCATTGAAGTAAAAAAATACCAATTTTCGATTTGATTAGCCCCGCGGAAGATGCTCACATCCTGTTGTCAAGTAGAAATGTACTGATAATTATCAAATGGTTGAACAGGTTTGCTTGAATCATATTTAAGACCACAGACAGGCAAACAGATCATGTTAAGCTTGTAACACTCCTGAAGCTAAAAATACAACTATAACTATTATTATACCAGCAACTCGCCCCAGCTTCTCACGGGTAATAGAATTATACGTTTAATACTATCAGTTTACGCGGCGCATCCCGGTAAAGGTCTGATTTTTTCCGACGTCTTCAACAATAATCTTCATATTACAACCAATTTACACAAAACCTTTAATGAATTATACACTTACACCTTCACACCTTCCTCATGAACCACTCCGTCCATTGATGAGAAAATCCGTGCAGTAATTTTAAAGTTTATCGCGTTCAGACAGACAGATGCGTCGGGGGATTTCTTAAATATTATAGTACTTGCGACCCGCCTCAACTTCACACGGGTACAATTTACAAAGTGGTATATATGATGTTTAAAAAACCCTTATTTAGAGTTTCTTGCTTTAATATCCATAGTTCATAACTTAATAACTGCCCCATTTGCCTAGTGGTCCTAAACGCGACACCTATGCTCGAGGTCCTAGGTTCGATTCCCATGTCGAGCAAAGTGTTATTGGGTTTTTACAATAATATAACGTGGTTATTCAACGCTCCTGCGAGCCCCAACTTCGGAGGTCATTTTGAGTTCACCGTTAAGTCGGCAAAGACTCATGCTAAGCGTGTTATCGGTAAAACTAAGTTTACCTTTAAGGAACTTACTACTCTCTTCACTAAAATAGAGGTGATTTTGGTGTACCAATTCCTGGTGTTATCCATTGTTACAACATAATATGAAAGTATTTAAAATGTTAATAAATAAAAATCTTATTATATTAAGTGAGCAATTCTTGTATGTATATATATATGTAAGTAGTTTCTAGGAAACGGCTCCAACGATTTCGATTAAACTTTGCTTTTAGATAATGTTATACATTCCAAGTATACCTAGATAAGTGTTTTTTTTTTGTAAGACACCGAGCATGGCTCAGTCGCCCAGATACTTAGATTAAAATGGGATAAAATCTGGAACTAAGTCAAAGTCCGCGCTAAGATTTTTTAACAACATGCGGTTATCCGTTACACTGTGAAACCGCTCGACATGAACACAATACGATTAAAAACCGCGGAACTGCCTACGGTTTCACGCAAAGTAGTGTCGTATAAAGCTGGTCTTTTGTTTACTCCTACTATGATTTTTAGGGATTAACTTTCATATTTTGGTTCGTGTGAAACAGACTCCGACTCACTCGACGACATAGTTGTAACCCTGCGGTCTGCCGAATACTGGCAAGAAACCCGCCCGCAGTCAACGTTTAGTACGTGCGCACTATAAACTACAAATTTTGTCGCCGTTTTTACCCACGATCCATTTTTCTACAATTGACGAATAAAAAACGCAAGTCCGCTTGTATTAGTTTATTTGACTTATAAGATGGTATTATTAAAAACCACCTTGATTTAACCGTAGTACGGCCTTTATGTTTATTAATATGCTTCCCTTCAGGTTGTTGTCAACCTTCAGCTCCTTGGGGTGCAACTAACATCTGAGCTAAACTTTGGACTCTCGACCGAGATAAAGGCGAGAACAGCTGCCAAGAAATTGGTGGCTCATCTTCAAGGTTAGGCGGTATTTCACTCCGAACCAGCTTCTTAGCTTATATCAAGCACAGGTACGCTCATGTGTAGAATACTACTATTACCTTTGGGATGGATCAACCAAATATCAGTTAGCCGCTGAGGCTCCATTGAGCGCCGAGCTCGTCGACTAATTGGCGATGAAGCACTGATGACCGCAAAAATGTTAAATCTAGAGTATCGACGTAAGATAACTTGCCTCTCAGTGTTTTACAGGTTACAGTTTGGAGAATGTGCACAGGAATTGCACGATTTAATTCTATCCCATCCGTTCTACCATAGGACAACTAGACGCCGTGAAGGTTTAGACCTTTATGTTGTGGAAATTCCCCCGATTCGAGCGAAGTGTTACGCTTCGTCGTTCATTATGCAAACGGCAAATGAGTGGAATTCACTCCCGAAGTCTGTTTTCCCATCCACTTATAACTTGGGAGTTTTCAAGCGAAGAGTGAATAGGCATTAAATAGGTAAGTGCAATACATCGTCGGCCTAATCTTTACGTACCATCAGGTAAGATCAAGGCCAAGCGCATACCTGTATTGTATAAAAAAGACATTGTAATATGCAAGTAAAAAATATACAATTAAGCAAACAAATTCGTATAGCGACTAATACAGTACTTTAGGAAAAAGCTTCGATAAATACCCAATAGATTGGTCTACGCTGACATCTTTATAGACGTCATTACTCGGAAGCTGGAGCCCCAGCCACCTGGGTACATCTTTACACGCTCTTTCCTGCAATGCAGTTACACATAGATTTCCCTCGCGTATCACATTATATACTCCTTAACGTGCTCCTTAACAATAAAAATAGCAAATCTATTTATTAAAACATATTCTCATTAGATTTTTTTAAACTGGCTTCAAAAAAAAAGAGGAGGTTATCAATTCGAATGTATATTTTTTATGGATGTTCAGCCATAACTTCTTTGTCTATGAACCAGTTTGGATAATCCTTTTTTGTTGGATAGAGAATACCTCAAGGGTGGAACATATTATAATTTCATTGGCATTGGATTTTAAACTTCGAAGATACACAAGAGAACTCTTTAAAACCATTGAATTTGGGTTTTCTTTTTTGTTAAAAATTGTCTTGTGTAATACTTGTGTTCTTAGTCATATTAGACCTTTCTCAAACTTTTTCAATGTCGGATTCGTAAGATAATTATACCATATAACAAAACAACGAATAAATTAAAAACCAGAATGCTTCCATCTTGCTATGCTTTTGATTTTTTATAGGTATGGCAAATTGACGGTACTATGCCTGATTGTAAGCACAATACAATCCAAACACAAAGGCAACTACCGAAAGATTGGCAATACAGCGGTGTTCGCCGCTGTCATCGCACCATGCATAAATATCTCTTCACTTTACACTTGAAGGACCCGATGTCGTTAGAAGTGTGTTCCCTACAAATTTTTTTTTATTTTGTTAATATCAATATTTTAACAAGTGCTAAGAAAAATTATTACTTATATTTTATGGTAAAGTTAGTAAATCATTATAATTAAGTAGTAAAGTAAATTAGTTAAAGTCGTTAATATATAAACCAATCAATAAAATTATTATAACTCTAAATATTTCTCACGCAAGCACCGTACTTAAAAGTTCTCTTGAAGTTGAAGCTTGTTATTAAATGTTCGAAATTCATGACTTAGCTTCTGAACAATATTTGATTTTGAATAATATTGTGTATTTACCATAATTTAATAAAGCAAGTAACTAGTGATTATACTATTACACTATAATATATATTTCTTTACATATTTTTTTTAATTTGGACAAAATATCTATAAAAAATGTTAATACTTTTAAAGAACGTAAGAAGTAATACTTTCACGAATAAACAAAATAAAAAAAAACTCCAAAAGTTTTATTCCGCGTACCAACAACATGATGAAGTTAATTAACCATCAATGATTAGTAATGTGGATATTATATATTACTGATTTTCTTATTATTTTTTGTAAAAAAATCAACGTTTTAAGAAATAACGTTATTTTAATCAAATCAAAATTTTACTAACATTAATTAATTACAATTACATTATATTTTTAATATGCAACAAAAAAGAAGTTAAAAAATCATAGTTCCCTCACACGATGCGTGTGAGGCTTTTATATTTAATCTCTACTAAACGTAATTTTTGAATGAAAAATAAACCTATAAAAATAATTGAAATTAGTTCATGTTAATTCTCAAAATATCGTTAACTGTATTATCTATTAATTGTGAACAATCTACGATGAATCAAGAGATAGTTGTTTCTTTTAGCTAAAGTGGCTAAAGTTTTAGAGGATAAAGTGAAGGTAGGTGACTTGGCAAGACGAGAAGACGCATGATAGACCAAATAGATGTCGAAATGGTGGCCCAGAGGTGAAAAATAAATGCGAGGCAGACCGCTAACTCGATGACATAGCGAGAGTGGCAGGTAAACTAAGGATGAGAGATGTGCATGATCGAGAGAATCTGCATGAGCGAAGAGGTATAGGCCTCTTCTATGGGTATTATCTGAGTATAAACTCAGCAGTGGGTAAATTTGGGCTTAATGAATGGAAATAGGGAAGTAATTTTTTGTATCTTGAGGTCTCTTCCTGCGTAATCATCGTCGCACAATAAATGAACTATTTGTATGAAATTTGTGCTTGATAAATTCATGCAACAGAAAACCACAATTCTAAGCGTCGTCGAACAGTCTAAAACGTTTTTGCTCTCTCTAGAATCGTACATTTTTCTAAATTCTTTCTTCTTTCTGCAGCTGCCGGAACACACTTATAGCGACCGTTTTACAGCTTCAACGTGGTAGCTAGCCAGGCGGGAATTATAAAATACCCTACCATCATGCTATGGTTTCATCACGATATCTTCGAAACCTCAATCTGATTTTAGAGATTCAAACTCATGTCGCTCGACGCATTGTCCGTGTATACCACCTCTGTTCTATCTTGCTTCGTGCCTCGATTCACGAGGAAGCATGCCTATTTGAATATCTTTGTTAATGCTTACTAAAATATATAACTTTCAATTACTCTTTAGGTGGCATAAAACCGCGTTCTTGTTTTACAAATAAGCCCTTTTGCTTCGAATTTTATAATTGTACCATATTTTAATCTACCACAATATTGTAGATATTTCTTATAAAATTTCTTCATTCTAATCTATTAACAAGTTGTTACCGTGAGTTGTTGTATCGTCTAAAATTTCAAAGAAACTTAATTTCGGTCGAATAATATCTACATTGTTAATTCATCGTTTAATAAAATTAATAAATATAATTTGTATTTCAAAGGGAATGTATAGTTGTGAAAATATTTAAAAGAGACATTGATTTATATCTATTTCACCAGTTGTCACATGAAAGAGACAATCTAATAGCCCTTTGTGTTTCAAGCTATAAATCAGGGTTGTCATGATTTTTAAGGAAAATAACGTGCATTTGTTCAAAACAGAATATCATTATATTAATACGTGAGAAGAAAACTATGGACTCCTTTTTAAGTGTATTGCGTGCACTTTCAGAACTCTGTGAGATTTGGTATGGTTAAAGTTTATATGAAGAAGGAGTGCAGAAAGTTAAAATTTATTTATAATATCTGTTATTAATAAATTAAATAAATTAATAATGTGAATCCTATCCAGACCAGTCCCGTTGAATATAGACCCCCCAAAATATTGACACTGTCACTCAATGAAAAGTGACGGCAAGTGATATAATATTCATTGATTAGATTCATACTGCAAATTTCAGACAGAAAATAGTCTAAGAATGAGAAGTCGCTGGGCGAATTTCGATCAATGGGCAACCGCTAGTAGTTTTAGATCAGCAATAGGTTTATTAATACGAGTACACGTAACTACAATTAAAAATGTCTACGAAACATTAAATTAATTAATACACTGACGATATAAGTAACATTGTGACAAGATTTAAAAATGGTTTAAAGAAAGGTGGTAGCAAGCCAGTCGGGCATTACAAAAAGCCCTACCAACATGCTATGATTTTATCACGATGTTTTCATTCACTAAAAGCTCAGACTCATTGCAGGGATTCGAACTCACGTCGATCGACGCGGAGTCCACACACGGCAGCACTGAGCTATCCTTGTTTACCTTTGTATATTTATCTTAACAACATAAGGGTTTATGTTTGCATAATGTACTCTAAGTAATTCTAAATTATTGTGCCATTATGCTCGTAAGGTACAAGCATGTATACTCAATAAACATATTTTTTTAAATTATTTCTATACTTACTGAGGACTGATTTTTCAATGCACAGAATGAACTCTATTTAGGGAATAATATTTAAATTTTGACAGATTTTCCATAGACAATATGTTTAAAATGGTTTCCAAGGCTCGTATTAGTGATACCTCTTGTAATACACGCGTGTATAGGCTACGCTAACCACCTAAGTTACTATAAGGCACGTTATACGCTTGATTGCTAACTTATCTGTACATGTTAAAAAAATATTTCATTAACAGTTGGGATAAAAGTGATATTAGGCAAGCAAGACCTCTTGACTACAAATTTGCAGACTAAATATTTAAGATACGATATAACGCGTGACACCCCTATGTATTAAATACTTAAATAGGCTTTTACTAATGTAAGTATATAAAATAAAATCTATTAGTTGAGAAGGGTCTTCGCGTGTGAACGGGCACTTTAAAATGAATCTACCAAAATACGAGGAACTATTAAAACAAATAAAATTTAATTTTTGGCTATTAGGTATCCCGTTTGGTGATAATAAAATATACATTCGATACTATGTTCTATTGTTTCTGATTAGCCTGATGCTCGCAGAGGAAATGGCATTTTTCCTATCAAGAATATCGCCTGAAAACTTTCTGGAATTAACTCGTTTAGCCCCTTGCACTTGTATTGGGGTTCTATCGATATTAAAAATTCTTGCAATAACTACGAAAAGAGACAAAATCTTCGAATTAACTGAACATCTCGGCCGCCTTTACAAGATTATTTCGGACGACAACAACAAGGGAAAAGTTATTGAAAAGGAACTATTCTTAGTGAAATTTCTCAGCAAATATTTCTTCGTTTTAAATTTAGTGCTTATATCTGTTTACAACTTTTCAACGATCGTTTTCATGTGTTATCACCATGCCACTGAGGACAAAATTGTCTATATGTTACCGTATGCCGTATTATTGCCGTTTTCTACAGAATCATGGCTGCCATGGTCCATAGTTTACGTTCATTCTGTTATATGTGGTGAGGTTTATATTCATTACAGTTTGTTTTAACGCATTATAAAAAAAATGACTCACATTCTACTTTACTTTCACTGTTGAGCGTTTAAAGGATTAAAAGTCATATATCTTATTGTATATGTTATAGGCAGACTGATGCCTGACGCTAGCTAGTATTTTATGTAATAATTCATATTTCATGCACTACCTTGGCATTCTATAAAATGGCAAATGAGAAACCAGCAAAGTATAAAATACATCTCCAATTCTTTTCTAATATCACGTTAGAGTTTTTGGCGACACCTACTCACTAAAACCACACAATGTACTATCAGTAATCAAAGATAGGGCGAAACGGGATCGTGTTAGAACCTAACGTAACCTCTTTTTTTATCTAACCTAACCTCTTTTTTTACCTCACTTAACCTAATTTTAATACTTTCATAACTGATTAAATAAATAATGGCACTCTTATTATTATTATTTTAATAGTTTTTGTATTTTAGAGGTATGCACATAATTTATAACATTTCCTAGGCATCGTTTGTTCGTTCAAGCTATGACTGATTAGTACGCCGCCTAACCCTTTAGAACCATTCTCCGGCGTGTTTTCTGCTTTCTACAACATTCGATCCTTAAAATATATCGTGAAGATATGCAGACGGGCAGACAGCGCGGACTAACAATTCATTAAAGATCACTCGGTGGACACCTTTTTTTTTTTAATTTTTACCCTTAAGGTAAAGTGTCCGTTACATTGCCAAACGATCGTAAAAACTATTAACAATAACGGTTTACGTTGTAAACCATTACTTTTCTGATTCATATGAATAAATTTATTTTAAAACTGCGTATTCATATTTCAGGTTTCATATGTGTATTGTATTACACAACAGTGGACGTATTATATTGCATACTGACTTCGCATGTCTGTAATAACTTTGCTGTCATAAGCGACAGATTGCAAAGTTTAAATATTACCAATAAAGAAATGTTAAAAGAAGTTGTTAAAGATCATCAGTATATTTTAAAGTAAGTTACATTATAGGAACTAATAAAACTTCTTCTTTATACCTATATATGTGTAATTGTACATAAAGGAAAACTGACTTATTTGATTAAATAAGCCAGTCCCTTATTTATTTTGCAAGGGCAAAGTGAAAGGAGAAATTTCTAAATATAGGCTTCAAAATGTAAAATATAGATTATATTTGATATATTATATCAGATACATAAAATTAATTTGCCATTTTGAAGCCGATATTTGCTTTTTTGCTTTCGTGAAATACGTATTTAGGTGATGGAAATCAAAATTGCGACCGTCTGACATTTTATTACAAGGTTCCTCTAGTTTTACTTTTAAACATTAAATTAGTTTAGTTTATAATATTAAAATATTTTTTCTTTGATACAAGCTAGTTTGTATATAATTTTATTAACCTTAATTTTATTTTCAGATTGTCAGATTATTTGGAAGATATTTTTACAGCGCCCAATTTATTTAATGTCGTCGTTGGATCTGTAGAGATATGCGCCCTCGGATTTAATTTAACGGTATATAAACGTATTTAATAACATTTTATTGTACATTCCAACCTATAATATCATAAAGCCCAAGTGATTTTTTATTTGTTTCTTAGAATACGCTAATCTATGTAGGTGCAAGTCAGATTTGACAAATTCTTTTCGCATTTATAGCCTTCATACTATCTGTTCCCGCAGCTTCGCTCACATGGACTACAAAATGCCCGCACGAATATTACTCCCTCGCTCCCGGCTATATTAAAGACAAAAATGCTTATTATGGGTATTCCTTAGAAGATAGTTTTATACTCTCCCGGACTTTTTTGTAGGTATTTTAATGCCTATAATTATGTAGTACATTAATTTGCTATATCTTTTATGGTTTACTCAGCGTAAGCCATGTAAGCACTTGAATTGATTCACCATGACCAGATTTTTTTTTATTTGTGCGGAACCCTAATTCTTTTTCTAAAATAAAAGTGGCCTAAGTTACTCTCTATAATATCGGCTAATAATTCCCAGTGAAAGCCCCGTCAAAATCGGTCTAACCGTTTCGGAGATTACCCGGAACAAACAGACTGACAGACAGACAAAAATTAAAAAAAATGGGTTTTTTGTTATAGGTATCGTATATACTTTCATATGCATTTATTAAAAAACTATTTTTTTGACATTACAAACAGGCATTTCAATTTTAGTAATTGTTTTGCTTAAGGAAGATTAAGGCTATATAACTTTACGCTATGACTTTAAGAAGCGCAGTTTTAACCATGAACATCAAGCAATCTGAAAAGCTGTAAGCAAGTACGGTAAGTGAAAACAACGATAGGTCAGCTACGAGTACGTTAACAGCGACGCGGTGGAGATTTTACTGAATAAATCTAAAAGAGATGAAACTATGGGGTACCTACAGCAGCAGTTAGTTTTTTAAAAACACTTTGTAATGCTTTAGCGAAAACCAACATGGATTAAAAATAAAACTTTGACTGGAAAGTATTTGTAAAACATTAAATATTTATTAAGAAATATAATTGAAATATTTGGTAAAGTACTAATAATAATATTGCCTTTTATTCAGATCAGATACTGTTCAAATATAAAAAAAATATAGATTTTAATCTAGTCTAGTATTTGCTTCTTGGTTGTTTTCTGTAGATCTGTTTGCCAGTTGGCAAAGGCCTCCTCCAATCTTTACCATTCATGTCTTCCTTGAGCCACTCTATTCTACGTCACTCTTGCCTTTTGTCAGATGGCATCATTCAACCTTTTCTGTGGTCCGCCACTTTTTGTTTTTCTTTCTCAAGGATACCATCTTGTCACAATTCTTCTACATTCGCTTTGTCCTCTTATCATGTGCCCTGCTCATTACCATTTAAGCCTTCTGATTTTGCATGTTATGTCTAGGACATTGTTTCTGTTTTTGTGACTTTTGATTTACAGAAACATATGGTAAAGTACTACTTAAACATAAATAAGCCCAGACTCAGTGTGAAATTTGATCTCATGTTTATCGACACAGCGTCCGATTATAATACTGCTTTCGAGCCAATATCATTTCAGATTAATTTGTTTCCAATAAATTTCAGACCGGTGATTTAACGCAAATTCCCGGGAGCATTTTATTCCTCTCCTCCGTTTTACTCCAAATATTAATGATGAGTGTTTTCGGGGAAAATATCATCACTGAGGTAATTATTATTAACTCGTTTATTCAATTACAATTAAGTAGATTTTTTATTTTATATAATTATACTACCAAAGTAAATTAATGTAATATTAATCATTCATTGTCTCATCAACGACACATTCACAAAATATCATAAATAGTGTAATTTAAATCAAAATTGTATAGTTTCGAAAAAAGTATCATTATTATTAATTACGTTGTTTTTTTTTTTTTTAAACGATTAAGAGGTGAAGAGATGTTTGTTTTGAAATGTGTTTTAGAAAAAAGTTATTTTAATGTGAAATCTTTGAACCCTTCTAGGTATGTTTCAATTTTATTCCTTTATCACTTCTTATTATAGTTAATATAAAACAATACTACTAGTATTGGACGCCGTCCAACGCGCTTTCAGAAGGAAACGTAGCTGGAAGGTTAGTTGCATTGTCTCGTTGTATGGCCGTGTTTGTCACTAACCAAGGTATATTAGTCATCCCTTTAGTCGCGAGGCGCGTCGACTAGTCCACTCACGAATTCTTTGAATCGTATTTATGGAATAACATTTATCTTAATTTCTACTATAGAGCAGAAAAATTGGTGATGCGGCATTCTTTTGTAAATGGTATGAAATGGATGAAAAATGTAAAAAGATAATTTTGACCATTTTAATCAGGTACATATTTTTCATTTTATTATACAATATGTTTTATCATTTTGCACTTCAATATAAACAGTCCCATTTGCGGATACAGTATGTACTTACATCATTTTATAAAATATTGTAAACTAGTATTAGCAGGGAAATGATATGTTGTCATTGTTGCACCAAAAACATTTCTAGTATTTCAATAAAATAAATAATAATTGATAAACCCGATCGAGTTTCATACCAACTCTTTTCGATGACTGGGAAGTTTTGTGAACTGGTGGTAGTGTTTTGACGCAAGGTTTTTTCTTAGTACCTAAATTGAATATTTTTTTATTTATTTTTATGGTTGAAGTCATTGTAAAGTGAATATGAAAATAATTCAAAAATGTAATTATTGCAAATAATATTACTTTATTTAATAGGAGATAACACTTTGCACTGCATGTCATTTTGTAGCTCTTTTTAAATTTTACACAATATTTATTTTACGTGATTACCTGTATTAATAAATATGTAATCATGTCTGTACAAGTAATATTTTTTCCCAAATTTCCCGAATTTCGATACTAGATATAGGAATATGTACTTAAAACTTTTTTGTCTGTCGGTCTGTTTGTATGTCCAGATTTATCTCAATAATGGCTTGACTGTTTCTTATGAAATTTTGTACACAGCAAACTTATGTCATTGGTTAATTGATAGGCTATAAGAATTGTCAATAGTACTTTAATAAATCGTAAAAAAAAAAAGAAAAAAGAATATGTGTATTATTAATTCTTAACTAATTTTGATGTAAAGTTTTACACGGGAAGTATAAATAAATCAGTGATTGATGGGTTAAATGAGTTGTCAATAATACTTTTAGAAGAAGTAAAAAGATATAGTTCTCATCCGATTTTGATGAATTTTTTTACACGGGAAGTAAGTATATGTCATTTGTCGATTGATAGACTATATGAATTGTCATTAATACGAGTAAAAGTAAAATTACTCGATGAAAATAATTACTGTGTAACCAACACGTGCCGAACCGCGGACAAACCGTTAGTTCGTTTAATTTACTAGGGATAAGATAAATTAAAATCATACAAAAAGAATTAGAAAAAAAAAATGTATTTGCATCAATTTTCAACCGACTTTGATTAAATTTTATACACGAGAAGTATATGCATTTCCTTAATTGATATACTAGCGGTGTACTACGCAGTAGTTATTTACATCCTGTAATTTTATTTTTACTCATATTGTTGACAATTCATATGCCACATCAATTCAGGAATAGCATGTAAACCCCGTATACAATTTTCATCAAAATCGGTTCATCTAATGTATTATAATACTAACGATTCTTATAGACTCTCAATTGAACTGATCCAAATTTAATTTTTTTGTTCATCTTTTCTAAGGATTACTAAAAGTAATATTAACAACCCATAAAGTCCATCCATTATGTAATTACTTATACTTCTCGTGTACAAAATTTCTTCAAAATTTAAAATTTTAGACTTCTTTTTACATTTCTAAAAGTGTTATTGAAAATTATCATAGCCCCTCATTCATGGCATGACTTATACTTCCCATGTACAAAATTTCATGAAAATCGTCCAAGTTTTTTTTTTTTTTTTAAAGTAATATTGAAATTTTCTATACCCTATCAATTGACTAATGACATAAGCATCCCGTAAACAAAATTTTATGAGAATCGGTCTTGCTATTTTTGAGTTAAATCAGGACATACAGACAGATAGACAGACAAAAAAAAATGGCATATTGGTGATCATGATCACTCATATGATCGTTCATATAGTATGCCTATCGGGAAATTTTGTAAAATTTTTAATGAAAAGTCAGAACTACAGATATATTAATATAGATTTTTATGTACGGCACCATGACTCAATCTGAAACAAATACAATAAATAAGACCAGCCTGTAAATGTCCAGCTCCTGGGCACAGAGGTCTCTTCCAGAAAGAGAGCTAGGGCTTAATCACCGCGCCAGCCCACGACATGTTAACGATTTCAAACGCCGATAAATACATAGTTCTATATTTTCTCACATGCGGTGGTACTACAAGAATAATTTTCAAGCACTCAGGTTTTCTCGTGATATTTCCTTCACCGTTATTCGATAATGTTACCAATTTCAGTCAGTTAGTTATCCTTTTATATATTATATCTATAATAATTTAAAATTGCCTGCCTATAAATTTCCCGCACAATGCTACATACTGCACCGTGCACAACCTAAGAGAACACCTTAAAAACATGAAGGTTTGAAAATTGTTAATGTATAGATTTTGTTAACAGGTCTCGCAAGCCACAAAAGTTAACAGCGTACAAGTTCTCTGTTATTAGTTACGGTAGCTTTAGTAAAGTAAGTATATTTAATGTTTACTTACTCTATAATAAACTCTATAATATAAGTGTAAATAAACGTCAATTTTATGTGAGGAAATTATTGATGTGATTAACAGCGTTTATCAAGGTTTTTCTTGCGTTTGATAATGCTTCAATGTTTACATCAATGAGGTCCTCGCTGATAAAATCTACACTAAATGGTAAACGTATCATAGCGATATCAGAATTGGAAGATTCAATTGATCATTCCGATTATCAATACTTTATAAAAAAACCTTAATATCCATAATAAAGTATGAGAGAAGTTATAATTAATTCAGTAGTTTCATAAGTTCTAAAAACGAATTATAAAAGTTTAGTCTAGTATTTTACAGCCCTAGAAATAGTTATTCAACTTAATTCACAAACACGGATATTATTGTCTAATCTATAATATGTTCCTCACATATAATTAAAACACTTCAAATATCTAAATTATGAGACACAGAAGAATTGAACAGACCAGTATAGTTATGAAAAAGGTTAAAGAGTCTCCAATTTAAAATTTGGTTCGACGTTAGTTTGATAATGAAGATTATAGGAAGAAGTAATAACACAACTTATAATACAACAAAGCACATTATGTCGACATCAACGTTAATTTACGATGACGCCAGCCTGAATTAATTCATTTATTTCACAAAAAATCCACATCTCTCCTACACGGTAAACATGACAACTAACGTTACAGCCAATTAAATATTTCACTTATGTAACTACAGCATTAATTTGACAGTTATTGTGTGATTAATTGTGTTCGCAATTTTACCCTTAGGTTAACATTTATCCGTTTCTTTGATGTTGATTTTATTTTTCCTGAATTATTCATTGGTCGGTTGAGTCAATAACTGCAAAGGGCAAATATCTTATTAAATGGGTAGTGAAATCGATAGCGAATTTGTGCATAATTTGTTTTTGAGAGACGGATAGCAAAGAGGTGATGTTTTTTTGTACTCAAAGTTATAAGGCTGATAATGATCGACTGAGGGCTATCGATATATCCCCTACATAGTATAATAATATATTGATTAATTAAACAAAAACGTTATATCAAACATACATAATTCGCCTATCTTCTAATGACTACTATCTGCAGAAATTATCGTAATTACTTATTGTTTATTCGATCGTCATTAATCATAACAATCTTTAATATACTGAAGACTGAATCACAGACAACGCACACTATAAACTGATTCATCTAGAAGCATGAAATTTTACAAAGGAGTTTCAGTAAACCACTAACAAAGGATTTTTGAAAATTTATCCCCTCAGGATCTTAATGAGGATGAGGATTTATTGAGGAAGGTTATTTAATTTTAAGAATTTTGCCAGAAAATACAACAGAGGGGGGGGGGGGGTTGCGCCGTAGTAGTTTCCATTCTTCAACACTTTCACTCGCACGGGCGTGACGGTGTCCTTTTAAAGGCCTTTGATGAGAATAAACGAAAAGTAATATGTATTTTTTCAAAAAACTTGCTATCTAACCTTTTCAAAGTGGGGTTATATTCATTTATAGACCCACTAAAGTGTAATTTACGTACAGGGAAGTGAGCAGGTAACTACTAAATAATACAATATCTGTCTCAAATTTTGCTTTTCAGATAATCAGTACATCATGGTCGTATTTCACTATTCTTAGAACCGTTTACACTCAACCGGCGGCCGTCGATGAAAAATAATAAATTTGTGAAAGTATAATTTTTCTTCAAAATAATGGAAGTACATGAAAAACGGTTCTTATCTATTCAATTAATAACATTTTTTTTTATCAAGACACTATTGATTTATTTTAATCGCAAATAACAAACAACAAAAGTCCAATGTTCTAAGTTCATAGTTCACAGTCAATGTTGTTATATAAAAAAAAAATCATTTATAAGTATAGTGTCGTAGGCCACGTTAATTATTTACAGTAAATTGTTTAATTTTACGATCATGTTGGAATGTTATTGGGTATTTTAATTTGATCAATGTAATTATTAATATGTTTATTTAAAGGTACAATAAAAGTAACTTTAATGATATTTATTATTTATTCACCATCATTATCCTGTAAAAGTCCACTCCTGGACATCGACCTCTCCGAGGGTTCTCCATCGGATCCGATCTCCGGCTTTCCGCATTCAGTCACTTCAACAACCTTCCGTAAGTCGTCGCTCCACCTGGTCTGAGAGCGTGGTTATCCCAAGTCGTGAGTCTCCGTTCTTCTTCTAAATATTATTGTACCTACACAGTTAATTATTACACCTACCTAGTTGTACATTTCTAAGTAACGTTCATCAATTACTTAGAAATGCCAAAATTAGAAATGAAATACGTAAATAATTTCTTATTTATATCAATATTAGTTGGTAAACTACACAAAAACGTTACAAAGTTTATACTTCTAGTTATAAACAATTTATTATCATTACATTAATAATTACGTGCTTAATCCCACGCAGAATGTTCTCATACATTTTAATTAATTTTTTTTAGCTATAGTTCAATATTTTATTCCTTTAAGATATTCGGAATAGTTCGAAACGATAATGGCTCAATGATAGGACACTCGAACACCGAGTTCGTACTTAGTATACCTACGCACTATGCAGTTAGCTGGAACAAAAATAATTTATATTCGCACACAAGTGCGGTTGATCGCTCGGACTTATCTGCCCGACAGACAGCAGCTATACGCACTACGCGCATAGTGCTGATTTACGGTTGCCCGCCATTGACGGCACGCGTGTCTATCGCCGACGACCGATGTACCCATCTTGGAAATGGTTCGATTAAACCACAACCGAATAATGTGAACAAAACCTATCAGTGTGTTTCGACATCTGCACTGGGTAGCGTGTCCCATTGCTCGACTTAACGACATAAGTAATGTAACATTTATTGTCTAAATAACGGAAAATCAAACTAAAATAGGAGATGATACATCACATAAATACTAAAAAGGACATATATTATTAGATACTAGTTATGCCCGCGACTTCACCCGTGTGGGTATATTTCGTGTGTGAAAACCAGCAACTAAATAAAAACCTTCCCTCACCTCAGTCTCACCTTATGGTATTTGACCGTTTTAAGCTTTGAGAATACCCAACCAAATTTAAGCTAAATGTTATTTATTAAATGTCCTTTAATATAAAGGATTATGCTATAAAGGATGTCTGTTTATTTTATTTTAATAAAAATCTTAATAGCACAAACACCAAA
The DNA here is from genome assembly GCA_033032175.1 of Saturnia japonica. Classification (NCBI taxonomy): domain Eukaryota; kingdom Metazoa; phylum Arthropoda; class Insecta; order Lepidoptera; family Saturniidae; genus Saturnia; species Saturnia japonica. Next base: position 10,857,132 of record CM065321.1, on the reverse strand, counting down.
CAATGACATCTATCGTAGAAAATTTAAAACGAATAGATATTTTTAAATAAATTAAACATTTAAAAATTACGTTAATATCTATCTAAAAACATTCAAAAATAATAATAAAAGCCCAGTCTTAAATTATTAATATTAATGCTTAGAGAAAATATACTTAAGTGTGATAATAAAATCAAATCAATTTCATGATAATTTAAACCAAGCCGTACAGTGTCGTCATCTATGAATACTCCTGGAAAATAAAAACATACGTTTGCATCTATTGCTTTTTTAGAAAATTATGTAAAGGTAAAATAATTTAGAATCATTTGGTATCTTTTCAAATTGTTTCACTAAATATTTTATATATATTACAAAATTACATATACACATCCTTTTTTATCTGTACCTACATAAGCTAAACATAATTTATGAACTATATAAATATCTACACATGTACCTAAATTTAGCTTCAGATTATAAACTACAATCGTACCTAACAAAGTAAATTTAAAATTTAATAAACACCCGACACAAGTAATCTATTCTTTGAAACCATTCCAATGAGCCAAAATACGATAACTCCGCTATAAGTAGGTGAAAAGTTAGGGTATCCTACAGGTTTCGGGTGACATTGCAGCATCAGATCAAGGATTTTTGAATATAATTGAAGTAACAGAATACTAAATCTCGAATCAATCAGACCTGCGGAAGATGCTTACATATATTTATCAACTATAAAAGAGCTGATAATCTTCAAACGGCTGCACAAATTTTCTTGAATCATAGCTGAGAACCTTTAATTATATACATGTCTTGTTTGGTATGAAAAATAAATTCTTCGCTTAAAACCGCTGTCAGTACGCAGCATAAAGTAAGAACATGTTTTTGCTCTCGCAATTGTAATTAAAAATGGCGTTTTGTGTCAGTAAACTATATAAAAACTCCTTTCTAAAATAAACTATCAATAAGAAGATTACATTCCATAAGTAAGTGTTGTGATTCTATATAAATAAGTCACTAAAATTCATTTATAAAAATATAATTATTTCATAAAATTTAAGACGTCATTTCTTGTCAGTGTTGCTGTCACGCATTGAAATTTCCTCTGACGGTTGTTAACATTATAACAACATAATAATTATTATGAGCAATATAAATACTATTTAATTATATATACTATATGGGTTTGGATTACGTGGATAAATATATACTTTTTGAGTACTTGGCTTTATTGAAAGGTGGTGGTAGGAACTCCACACTGCATTTATGTACCATCATTGATTTTGGGCTCAGGTTTACTTCGATGAGGAGTTGGTTGTTAGTTCATGATCCGGGTGGCATGATGGAACCAGGTACTGATCACAGGAACTCCTCAATGTTTTAACGCAAGAATATTGAATTTATACTCGTAGGGATAATCTAAAAGAAAATCACTGTAATGGGTTTAATTCCATGTGTAGGGTGGTTGCTATCCCTACCCTTACTACACTTACATCAGCTGATCCCGGAACGCGACATACAAGATGTATATTCTTCTAAGTGTGCCACTATGGCTGGTGTATGGTAGTCGCAATCCAGTCAGACACAATCCTATTACCCAGCATATTTTCCTTTCATATCTAAATTAATTAATATCTAAATAAATATCTTAATTTTTTTTACAATAAATTTTTCAGCTGAAAACGTAGTTACCTTTAAGCCGATCATACACGATACTGTCTACCAGATACCTATCAAATGTGCCTGTAAAGGTAGAACGGAGTGTGTATTGGTAGTTCGTAGTTTTTTAAACTTGCGCTGTGACAATGATAAGCCTATGCATCCATACGTGCCTATACATCCTACGAAGAACGATCGACCTGCGCAGGCACACCTGTACATGTAAACCTCCCCGGTAGATCGTAGAATGTATGGCAGGTATAAAAAAAATGAGTCCATGCTCTAATGTTCAGTCATTAGGAACGTGGTTCTGTCGAAGCAATAGTTCGTCTCGATGACCAAAACCACAGACAGCAGATGACAACTCAAAGTGAAAATGATTGTTCGTTGCACGGAGCACACGATGTTTGAATAACGACAAAAACGCTAAGAATAAATATATAACTAATTTCCTGTCAGCTATAATGTAGGTACTGCTAATTGCTAATGCATTAATAGTCTGAATAACTGTTCTTAAATAATTCTACTACTGACTGAAAGTTTTATGCTGCGGCTAGGGAGTCACGAGACACTCACAGAGTATGAGACACGATTAATTCAGCGATATAAAATTTAAATACTACAATATATGTATAATATCTGTGACTTTTTTTTATTACTTACTGATTTTTATATACGAAATATCATGCTGATGGGGTCGCAGGCACAGCTAGTAGATAATATAATACCATTCAACTTTTATGCACAATTTCCCCCAATTTTAAAGTAAAAAGTTTTAACTTGATATCCCTTAGACAGAAAACAAAATAGCTGACGGGCGTGTACAACAATGCCTTTCCGCATACTAGGATAGCGAAGTCGTACCACAAAAATGTCACCGGTTTCAAGGCGACATGATCTCTAGACGTTTATATAATCAAAGCTAAGAACACTCTCGATCAAGTCACCTTTCAAACAAAAAAAAAACCAGATCAAAAGCGGTTCAGCCGTTTGTGAGCTACGATGCCACAGACAGACACACAGAATACATACGTTGTACTTAGAACATCCCTCTTTTTATGTTGGCGGTTAAAAATGATATTATTTAAACTGAATTTTTATTATAAAATATATTATACGTAATCAAAAGTTTCATACACTAATTATACTTATAAACTGTTTACGGTTATAAAGAGTACCCGATCTTGAGATTAGATTAAAATAAATATATTTCACTCACTCAGAACCCACTAACCATCAATTAAAACAAATCATGTGTATAACTTTTAAGTGAGATAATTCAGTAGCGCTCATGGGCAACGTTTATTACAGTTGTTAACAAAGTTCGGTTTGAAATCATTATTTTGTTGAAACAAAGGTAATTAACCGATGTTAAGCCCACCTGTTCCTTGTGGCTTGGTGTAAAGTACCTACGGGTCATAAATTACCTAACATAAGTGATATAAAACGTTTTTTTTTATTTGTATTTTTTTTTTTAGAAAATAAACCGAATTTCAAATACAACATTAAAATTACCAAATGTATAAAATATTTGAACTATTATAATAGAAAATTAACTGGCCCCACAGACGTTATTCTGGCGTTCAGGGATGCCATAAAAACTTTCTCTATGAAAAATATCTACCAACTTTCATGGTGATCGGTCAAATAGCACTGGAGTTATTAAATATCTAATGTAGATTAATATGACTTACTTAGAAGAAGTGTTACTCTGTTGTTAAATTACACTTACTCTGGCTCCATATGTTAGCCCCAAAGTTGGAGTAGGTGCCGTCCATTTCGTCACATATTATGTTCTGTAAGGGACCTTTTTTTTTTTTTTTTTGTACTAGTTAGACTAAGACAAAAATTGACATATCATACATACATAAATCACGCCTATTTCACAACGGGGTAGACAGAGACTATGTCTTTCTTTCCAACTGCTACAATCCCGACATACATATTTCGCTTCTTCAACATTCATTAATCTTTTCATGCATGCTCGTCGGTTTGGAATACTCGTGACCTTACTTTCTTCAGAACGTCTCCGATTTGATCGATAAATGTTCGTCTAAGCTTTCCTCTTCCAACGTTTCCTTTCACACTCGAATTATAAATTAGTTTAGTCATTCTTCTTTCATTCATCCTCTCAACATGCCCAAGCCATCTAAGCATCCCTTACTCAATCCGTGTGACTATATCTTCTTTCACACCATAAAGTTTTCTTATCACACTATTTCTTATCCTGTCATTCAATTTCACTCCTAACATACATCTTAGCGTTCTCATTTCTACTGCATTACATTTACTTTCATGATTTTTCTGCCATAATGCATATATTTAATATTATCATATATGTTCATAATCACATAATTAATGTAAACATGTTCCTTCTTTCGTCCCAGGAGGCAGGAACATATGTATATGTATAAGATAGTTTAGCTTGAATTTCTACGGATAGTAAATTAACCAGTTCGCGACTAAATTGCAACTACAGTAATAGTCCAAATTGAAGTTCGGCCACTTTGGCACCCTTCAGCATGTTGCCATTCTTTCCGAGTACCTTAAGCGCTTGCCTCCAAGCCACGGTGAAGCTTTAAAAGCCGTCTGATGCTCCAGAGCCCTCATGGCTAACAGCATAGACAGTTCTTAAAAACGGCTCTTTGCTGTTCTAGTACGTGAATATGTAAATAAAATGTAGTTAGAACAGCTGAAAGATAACAGTATACAGGATAATTACAAAACTTATATTTATTAAGACGTTTATAATCTTATCATAAGTAATCTATGTAAAATTCGGTAAATATCGAACGATAACACAACGTTCTGATTTAAAATATACAACCCCTGCAACCGATAACGAAATACTGATTATAATTGACAATGATGGATACAATTGACCTTATCATATAAATGACTTATCAATAAATTAGTACTGATAAGTACTGACTAAATTACTGTATAATATATTAGTCTATTTTTATCGATCACATCGGCAACCCATTGTCATTCGTCACTGTTATGCTGCAGCAGCTGAATACATGGCCTGAACCCAAAAAGCGAACAACCAAAAGATAGTCACATTGGCAGGTTTATCACCATGTGCATGTTGTTGCTACTCAGACGGACAAAGTTCTCTAACATCCCACTTGATTAATGGAGCAGCTGATACACCTGGTGCTATATTAGGCTCATATTGTGATATTCCTAATATGGAATATAGTAGTTATCTCATATCAAGTTACCGTACCTACCTGTTATATGGGAACTTTCCAATCACTAATTACACATACGCATGTTCCTCTTCTTCCTACCAGGAGGAGGGGAACGTACATATGAGTGTATGTTAGTTAGCTCGAATTTTGTAGGAGTAGGTAAATTATAGCCAGATCGCGACATATTTGCTTGCGCGATGACCGCCCGAGCCGAGGTTCGGCCACTCTGGCACCCTCGTGCGAGTCGTCCAAAACTTTCGCGGCTGCTAAAGCTAACAGTATAGTCAGTAACAAATTAAAAAAAACTTGTTATATGGTATAAGTTAAATAATGGTCACCGATTCAATATTCACTATTCCCTGCCTACTTGAATCTAATACAGATATTAAGCGAACCTATTCTCTACTTATAAAATGTGTGTATGAAATATAAGATTGTTGTGAATATTTATTATTGTTATCGTATGCCTATTATATTACCTAAACGAAACGGTGATTAAATTTTTCTGCGTATTAACATATTATCTACTGTCGTTAACATCGAAGTCTTTGGTACATTCTTTGGTTTCTTTTAGTACATGTTACCTATGTTAAAAAGTATCACATATATCTCATGTACACAATTATAGACTTAGAATTATAGGTACTATAACATGCATGCAATCGGACCGAGTTACAAGGAACTTAAGGAACCCCTTATATAATATGAACAGGTACCTAATACAAAAATTATAAACTAATCTGCGAATATAACTAATATCCGTATCAGATAATACATTGATATTAGTAAAACCGGTGCTTAAATATAGTGATTCTGTTCTCATTGCTTGCTTACTGTGTTACCAACCCATGCAGTTTTCATACGTAGCCCGAAGTGTATAACAATATCTTTACAATACATACATAGCTGCGCACACGATAGGCCAGCCAGCGCTCGTTTCTTTTCGAAGTTTCAAATCATGTAGTCATCTCGCTTACTTGCAAGACTCGCGCTACTATAACGGACAGAGAAGTACTTTGCGGTGACTCGCCGCACGGATCTTGTATCGCTTGCCTATTATTTAACTAATAACTGGTAACCTATTATTCTGTATTCGTGTATCATAATACTTTAGATCGCGGCTCGTATTATAATACCTGTACCAATTACGAATATATTCTTTACCTTGTATACTTCTACTGGTGTATGGTGGTCGCGATTCATTTTTTATTGAGTTTATGTAATTTCCCTCAATTATCTGTAAATAAGCTTTTGATAATCTGAATAGTTACAAACAAGGAAATGAGATATGCTTTAATTCCATTTATTCTTCAATTGAAACGCGTTCAAAAAACGTTGATTTGTATTTTAATCAAAATTACATTAGGAAATCCAATATAAGTTAATAGGTAGGAAATATAGTGTTAGGTCCTATAATAAGATTCCGAAGCAGATTACTAATTTGCCTGACAATAAGTACAAAACGATAGGCTTTATTAATTTTTATCCACAATCTCACATTTTGTTTAAGTGACAGTGTGGCCCAATACGGTAACACGCTAAGCCTACTGGGGGAACTTGCTTTGAAGTGCAGCTGCCGCAAAACAGCTATAGGGGCTTGGCAATAGATTTTCAACTTGAGGGTGGTAGCCAGGCAGGTATTACAAAGAAAATTTTTATCATAAAGGAAAACCAACTTCAATGATTTTTAAGAATTCAAAGGCGTATCTTCGAAGTTCAAGTTCCAAAATCAATAAAATTAAAATGCTTGAGGTATCCTCTTTTCAATGAAAAAAGAATCATCCAAATCGGTTCATAAACAAAGAAGCATCCATTACATTCGAATTGAGAACCTCCTCCTTTTTTGAAGTCGGTTAAAAATGTCCTACCACCATGATATGGTTTCATCACTATGTTATTTATTCTTTTACTCACTATAATTTAGTAAATCGAGTAGCGTTTACGTAAATATAACACTAACAAGACTCTTCTACAAAATTATCTTATTTATCTAAAGAAAACCTGTGTCTACATAACTTTATATTTTTAATATTTTTCAGAGTTGTATAAATAACTTAATTGGCCGCCTTCGTGAAACATCGCTCTGCGACATTTTGTATTATACAAATTACTGTACATAATATACATATATCTGGAAGTTTTTGGTAGAATATTAATATTCTGTCACATTGTGGTTTTTATCGAGAATTCATATACTTATATTATTTGGCGCTATATCGTGATTTATTTTGATGATCTCAACCAAATAACCTTGTGTTGTGTTTCTGCAGTGAGTAGGTTTCCAAAGCTCCTTGGGGTAAGGGGCTACAAGGTCGGCAACGCGTTAGTGATTGATACCTATGATGTTACAAGTGTCAATAGACTGCGGTTGCCGCTTTACCAGAAGGCGGGATTTTTGGCTGTTCGCCAATAAAGCAAACTAGTAAATAAGCAAACAATTAAAAAAATCTTGGGTAATAAAGTTGCCTACATAAAGAACGCTCTTACACGTTGTACTTTGTACCGCTTCATAAGTAAATCTATAAATATAGGTCAAATGTCCAACATTTCATATCAAATTAAATGGTATTTAACGTATCTCCCGCCCGCCCCCTATAGCCACGACCCCCCCTTAATTACAACAAAAGGCGATTTTATCACTTCTTTCCTATCTAAATACCGAATTAATCCTGTTATCAGGTTTTAATTAAATACGTGCTAATTTTCTTAATTTGCTAAGTTCAAAGTTTAAAAAGATTTATGTAAGAAGTATTGGTATTTAGAGAAATAACTTAAATGTTTAAATGACAATTTTGATATCCTGATATCTAATTTAAAATTAAAATTAATATCAATAATTTAAAATTTTACTTTCTGCTTAATTGTAATATTCAGAGAATACAATATGTATATTTTTGTATTATTTTTATTTGTATATAAGAAAACATTATATATTTTTATTTTATTTCACTAATAAATTAATTTACAAGGTTATTGTTAAAGGCATCCTATTAAAACCTTCTGGTGATTGTCTTAGCTTACTATGGCCTGAGGTTTTATTCAACGTGTTGCTGTTTGAAATATACTTAAGTATAGTATTAAATCTAAAGTTCAGTTAAAAGTTTATTTTATTTTAATATACTCATACAATTGAGTTGATGTAGTAATCTTTAAGTTTGTATTTAATGTTTTTACTACTGAACTACACTGTTAACGTCAGGGGCCCTATTTAATAGAGCCGCTATGTTTTTCAGCTTTCAGGTATGGTTTGGGCTGCCAAGGTAGGGCATTCACAAAAGTTTGTAAACGACCTTGCAGGGTGCCAGAGTGGCCTAAACCTCGTGACGGTTTGTTCGAATGCGAGAAAGTCGTATCTAATTTTATTTCTATTCTACTACAAGTTCCCAACTCAACCCATTCCGTCATATGCACGTTGAACCTCTCTGGGAGGAAGGATTGTCATGCGTCTGTTGTTCAATAATCGGAATGGATAATTTCTACACTTGATTTTTTTTTTAGTCTAACTAGCGCAAAAAAAGTTAAATAAGGTCCCTTACAGAACCTATCTACCTGTGTTAGTTCACGTTGGCTGTTCATACGTGTGAAATGCTTTATAGATTTTCTAATGTTGCAGTATAGTGTCAATTATATCGCCGGGCGGCAGCCTGAACCTAGAGTTTCACCCGAGGAACCGGCCTAGGCTTGATTGCCGCTAATATGCGTGATAACGTTGTGCGGGATACTTTATTCCCAACGTCAAGTAGGTATTTTATTTATAGTGTTAGGTAATTGTTATTTATCTCTGGTGTTAGGTATTGTGAAAGATATTGTACGTCTGCCTTAGAAGTTATTTTTACATCGTATTTATAATGATTTTGTTAATGCCTGTCGTGTATTAACTTCATATTTAACTGGTATTTGTATATCGGAATTCACAAACGTATTACTTTTGTTTTTTGTGAGTTCACTACAAGTCCCATGTCATAAGCCCATTCCGTCATAAAAGTGAAATGTATCTGCAAGGATTCTCAGCTTTTTTAAGGTCTTTGTTGGCCGACAGTATACAGGTATAATTTGCATATTGATTTTTTTTTTTAGAACTGACTATACTGTTAGCCTTAGGGGCCCTGGAGCATCTGACGGCTTTTACAGCTTCACCGGACTTGGCTGCATATTGATAAAGTGAACAGTGCTTTATAATATTTTCTAAGTCATTGACGTAAGCCAATTAGTGCAGTGGACCAATCACAGATCCTTGTTGTGTGCCCTCTGTGACATTAACCGGCCTGCTTAAACTAGAGCCAATCTTGACGTGATAACTTCGGCTAGATACATATTATTTACACCAATCAAGTAGTTTTCCTCTTAAACCCGGGCTATTATTTATTTATTTACACATTATGCGTAAATACGCAATGGCGGACTTAATGCCTAAGGCATTCTCTGCCAGTCAACCATTAGGTGATGCAGAGATAAATGTTGGTAGGTGTAAAAGGTAAGGGTTTTTTGAAATTATGTTTAATCTATTTAATATCACAATATATAAATAAAATATCAACACCAAAACATAATATATATAAGACATATATAATACATATAATACAATACATACACATAACAACATCATAGATAAATATCAATACAATAAATAAAAATATAATTAGTCAACATCAAGTACTAAATACAGCATTAACCAGATAATTCTGCTAAATAACACTGGTAAAGCCGAATATTATATTATATTATTCAATGTGTTTAATAGTGTATTGTGTCCAAGTGTGTTAAACGCCTTGCTAAAATCAATGAATATTAGTATCACATGATGCTTGTTGTCTAAATAACTATTGACTTCATCTGTAAATTTTGTAAGTAGTAATGATGTAGATTTTTTTACGTTGAAAGTCGTATTGTGCTTTAGATATGATATCATTGTTCAGATAAAATGAATGTATTTAATCACATATAAATTTTTCTATTATTTTATTTATGGCTGGTAATATAGTTATCGGCCTGTAGTTGGCTAAATCATTATACATATTTTCTTTTTCTATGTATGGGTCTAACTATACCTGTTTTCAATTCATATGAATATTTTCCTTGCTGAATACTGATGTATATTAGTTTCATTATTGCATTGACTATTTTTTCTCCTATCTTTTTTATATCAATGACTCTAATGGTATCGAAACTAGCTGATTTACTAACATTTAAATTATTAATGATTTTACTTATTTTATCTTTTGTAGCATTTTTAAACAACATTGACTTGTCTTGTTGTATCATATAACTAGTTTCATCCAGCAATGGTCTATCACACATGGTCACAATATTTTTAACACTTGTTTCGAATTCCGTTGCAAAGTCATTTGCAATGAATAATTCCCTAATGTTTTCATTTAGAAAGGCTTAGTTACTTACCACTTCAACTACTGTCTTAACTATTTTACCGGTAAGTTTGTTTAATATTTCCCACAACTTTTTCGGATTCTTTTTATTTTCTGCTATTTCTTTTCTGTAAAAATTATTTCTCTTATTGTGTATTGTTTTATTAAATTTATTTCTAGCTTTATTATATTCTAGTTTAAGTATACCCTCAAATGCACAGTGATCCATTTTTTGTAAATATAATACCTACCTATTTTGTCAAATTCTATAAAGATTTTTTCTTTATTTATAAATGCATCATTTTACATTTATGTTCATTTAAAAACTGAAATGAATAGTAAAAAGCTTCGAAAAAAGAATGACAAAAAGTTATCGATGAATACAAAACTTTATCAATATTCCAAAGTTTTCATAAATTCCTGCAATGGATACTTTTTAATCCTTTAGGTCATTCGGCAAGACATAAAAAATGAAGTAAATATTTATAAGTCTTGAATAAATTTCAATAGGTAACTTTTAGATGTTTCCCCTTTTTTTATCCCCTAAACAAAAAGAGGGGTATTATAAGTTTAAAGTGTGTATCTGTTTGATCGATAGTGTTCTTAGCAATAACTCAAAAAAAATCTGTTCAGCCGTTTGAAGATTATCAGTTCTTTTAAAGTTTATAAATAAATGTAAGCCTCTTCCACAGGTCTGATTGAGTCTAGATTTAGTATATTGTTACTTCAGTTATATTATAAAAACCTTGACCTGATACTGCAGTGTCATCTGCAATATGTAGAACACCTAACTCCTCACCAACTTACAGAAGAGTTATTGTATTTGGGCTCATTGAAATAAACTCAATGAATAGGTTACTTGTGTCGGGGATTTATTAAATTTTCAATTTACCTTTTCAGAAAAAGATATAAACACAAAAATAATTGCTTTGCCGATTTGTCCATTGCTTTTGTACTTATTTTTTACTTAGTACTGTCATATATTTTTTAAACTTCAGTGTTCATTTTGTCTGATGTAAATCTGAAGGGTTGTCGTTGTCAAAATACATAGGCATAAGATACGTTTCAACTTAGTCCTCAAGAGTAGCAATCTATCTGTGACTAACATTGTAAAAAACAGCAAATCTATTCCGAATTGGATTATGGTTTAAAATGACATACTTTTTTTCTTAAAATAATTAGGTTTGATTCCCGGGCTCGTGTATAAGTTTTTTTGAAGGTCTATGAATGCAGTTTGTCTTATCTTTAAAATCGAACTCATGGTTCTGTAGAATATATTTCCCTATCTCTTATAGTTTCAGAGTTCTCCTTACTGACTCATTTAAATGTCACAGCCTGTATATTTACTGTTTATTGTAAAGTAATTTTATGTTATAATATTGGAGTTATCTTTAGCGAAACCAATTTAATGATTTAGTAAAGAAGTAAATAAAACATACCCATTTTTTTAAATCAATATTTATATTGTGTTATTATAATTTCCGTCTCTGTTGTCATTTATTAAATTTTATGAGCCGGTATCATGCGCTTAAAACCTAACCTAAACGTAACAAAAATGTATTTATTGCAAAGTTTGGAGTTATATACTCTGAAACGGATAAGCGAAACAAATTAGTCAATGCGGTTAGTGAATTACGACTTCACTTTGTCATGCTAAAAAGAGTAGATCCTTAAATAAACTAAAAAAAAACTGATGTAAAAAGTAAACAATAAAATACGTTACTTTTTTAGATTTTTAGATAATAAAATATTCAGCTCCGTATATTTTTACATATTCCGCGACTTCGGTTAGTTAGTCACGTTCTGTAAATAAAATATTTAGGTTTCCCTAGATATTCCGAAAAAATATTGTCTAAATATTACCTTCAGTTTTACAACAATAGGAAAACAATTTAAAGAGACATTTATAATCGCCGTGGGTGACGTGATTTGTGATAAAGTGTCACCACATTCAACAAATAGTAAGTGCCTTTCATGTTAAGCTTGAAATTTTGCTGATTACGATTTATAAATAAAGTGTTGTTACGTGACATTTCGTAATACTGTGTAAATGTGTAATATAATTTTCCATTAGCACATTAAACAATAAGTTTTTCTTGTTACTTAATAACACCTATCCGCAAAATAAACACTGATAAAATATTTCAATCTTTCCTAATAGTATAAAGATAGAATGCGAATTTTGTGAAGATGTATGGAAGGTAATCTCTCTAATTTTTTGCATCTTATGTTTGTACTGTACCGTTCTTTAAGCTCGTACTAGGAAATCTTAGAGCCTTCCTAGAAAATCCCTCCTAGGATTCATCGTGATGCTTTTGAAATAAAAAAGCTTAGATTCATTATAGGATTCGGACCCAGCAATAACTTTTTACGTAGTCACTCAACTAATTATTAGAGAATCAATTCAGTCGATGGAAGTACTAAAGATGAAATAAATACAATATGACAGGGTACAAATTTCTAAATGAAGTTTATCATGGTACCGATAATACAAAAAGTTTTATTAATATAAAAAAGAAACGGTTAAATATCTATTCTCAATTCTGTTTCCAAGTAACTTTTAAACCCATTGTTTTATCTTTAGTTCCATATCCAATAAAACGGGTGTTCTTTTAAAACCGTTCAATGTCTCTAGCGCGAGCGAGGGAAACTTTCGGCTATTTAAATAAAATATTGGCACAAGTTCAACTCACGCGCCATTCGTTGCTAGCAAATTTGATTTTGAAAAGAAATTTGTCTTAACCGAGTTCCCTGACGTATTGGAAGCGACGTAATAAAAAAAAGTTTCATCCAAAAATATTGCTCATGCTACCCCTGAGTAGTATTGATTGGAAATCAAGAATTCTTCAAGGAATCTTCAAAGAATATTTTTATTTCTAAATTTTACCTATTTATATATCCTGTACCAAAAACTGTCGTACATTTTTAAAGTTAAGTATATACTGGTATCTCAATTTGACCCGGTCATGTTATAGGCTTGCAAATCTTTTCTATTTCTTGTCACAATATAAATTATACCCCCTACTCATACTATTTTACAGAAAATTGTTTAAAAAATGTTTCGGAGGTAGCGATATTAACTACAAAATAGTTTACAACTAGAGTAGTTAGTAATTCCAACAAAAACATAAATGTGAAAAAAGCCGAGGTCGGTAGAAACGGCGTTCGGGGTAGTCGTCACCGATATAAAAGCTCAGATCTAACGGGTGTCAAGTTCCTGTTTTTTATAAATCCACGGTTTTGTGGTCGCTCACTGGATACCTGACGGTGCTAACTAAAGTGAGCGGGGCGTGACCCGAGCAGCCCGCTGGTTGTCTCCTTCAGAGGCAAACAGCCAGACTTGGACGGGCCTGGGAATCTAGGCCTTTGCGGTTATCGCATAGTCTTGCCCCAGGTGTCTCCTGCCAAACCTTCCGATCCTGCACACTCCATCCCCGGGAACCTGTTTGGGCCTAGCCCGGTTTAATTACCGGTCTGCGTCCTCGGCCCCGGGCTTGTTAGGGCTCCTTAGGGTTGATAGGTCCTTCCTGTGTGTCATTGCACCTTGACCACAGGTCTCTTGCCGACTCCGATAGTCTTTTTAAGTTTTTGGCGCACCCCCCTGCCCCTAAGGCAGGGAGGCCTTTAATTTAAAATAAAATAAAAATGTCCCATTGTCCTCCCTCTTCTGCCGTCATGGCAAATAACGTTACCGACCTGGCCACTTGCATAGGCAAATTGCAAGCCAGGATGAAAGCGCTGGAATTTCAGTACCAGCGCTATCAAAATTTCGTCGTATTACGGTGTCCCTCTCTAGACGAGGAATACCGTAATCTACCTGAGAACGCCTGCGTGCGTCGCACCGCTGCGACCGCGACCCGTCATGAGGCCGTTTCAGGTAGCGAGGCGGCCGCTTCAGGTAGCAAGGCGGCCGATGACGTCACGGCCGCGACCGTTATACCGACTGGCGCCGCGCCAGTCGGCGCCGCGCCCAAACGTCTCACGCGCAGCGCTGCGCGTCCGTCCGCCGCGTCATCCGGGGCCGTGGCCACGTCTACGGCCACGCCCCCTGTCCCGACTACCCAATCGCGCGGGTCAAGCCCCGCCTCCGTCAGGCGAGGGCCGCGTAACTCGCGATCACAATCTAGGGTTGCCAAAAATAGCCCGTACGTCCGTCCCGCGCGATCCACGGAAACCGCGTTAAAGACGAAAAATTCATTTTCGGCCCTTCCGGTCGAACAAGACTCGCCCGCGAGGCCGGATCCATCTCCGGAGATGGATACCGAGAACGACGGCTTCACCGTCGTGGCGTCGCGTAAGCGAACGGCGCGTAGCAGTCCGACTGCTCAACCGGCGCCTAAGGTAATAGTTAAGGCAGCAGTCAGGGGCGCCGCCGCTCCCGCGTCCTCCCAGCTCCCCGCGCCCGCCGGCGGGAAAAAAGAGCGTGCCCCACCTCCAATTATAATCCGGGACAAGGCGGCCTGGATGGGAGTCTGCAATGAGATGCGCAGACTCAAACTCGAGTACCACAAGGCTAGAAATATAGTCAACGGGATCTCTATTTCGGTGAGTTCTTCGGAAACTCACCGTAAACTCACCACCCTCCTCCGGCAGAAAGGTCTGCAATTTTATACGTATTCCCTCGCGGAGGAGCGCGTCCTCCGAGTGGTCATCCGCCGCATTCCGGTGGAGCTCGACCCGTCGGAGGTGTGCTCCTCGCTCAAGGAGCAAAGTTATCCCATCCGGGAAGTACACCGGATGTACAGTAAAGATAAGCGGCCACTACAAATGGTAGTGGCCATATTGGACCTTTCCCCCGAGGGAAAGGCCATCTTCCAGCTAGAGACGGTGTGCGGGCTCTCCGGGATTAACGTGGAGCCCCCATACAAAAACCACCAGCCTGCGCAGTGCCACAACTGCCAGCTGTACGGGCACGCTGCCCGTAACTGTCATTCTCGTCCGCGGTGCGTAAAGTGCCGAGAGGACCACCCCACACGGGAGTGCACGCGCGAGCGTGACTCCGTCGTCCCCCCGAGCTGCGTGTTATGCGGGGAGGAGGGGCATCCCGCGAATTATCGCGGTTGCCCCAAGGCCCCGCGTATCACGCGGCCACGTACACAGAGGCAGGCGGCCCCCCGGGCGGCGCCCCCCGCCTCAGCCATCAAAGCGCAACCCCTGCTGGCGTCAGGGGAATTTCCCGCGCTGCCGGTCCCGCGCCAGCTCCCGGCCGCCGCCGGCCCCTCCGCACCCCGCGTGGTGCAACCGCAACCCGTGCGTTCATCGCAGAACGCATGGGGCCCCCGCCGCCCCAATCCACAGCCCCTTATGGCTATGGATATTCCCGCGCCCCGCGCGCCCGCTAACACTGTCGTCAATAGTAACGACCTAATGATACTGCTCACCCGCGAGCACGATATCCGCGAGCTCATCGAATACAACGACCATTTGGAGCGCTTCGGTCTCATCAAGACCGCTTGCGCGTTCCCCCGCCTCGTAGAGACACTACAACGTCTCGATCGCGAGGCGAGTAATAAAAATTAGGGCCTTTCAATGGCTAAGTTTAAACCGAAAGCGTTAAATCTTTCATTTTTTAACGCGCGAAGCCTACTTCCGCAGCGTGATCTCGTCGCGACCTTTCTTAAAGATCACCAAGTAGATGTTCTTTTAGTGCAGGAGACGCTCTTAAAGCGTAGTAAACGTGATCCTAAAATCGCGAACTACAATATTGTAAGAAATGACCGGGCCGGCCGCGGGGGCGGCACTCTCATTTATTACAAACGATCGTTATATTGTACGCCGGTAGATCCTCCGATACTTACCAATATGGAAGTATCCGTGTGTAGACTAGGAATGACCGACCACCCGTCCATAACGTTAGTTTCAGTTTATCTCTCGCCGAGGAAAGAGCCTCTCAGGTCTGACCTAGAAAAGCTACTTTCGCTCGGTGAATCGGTCATTATAGCGGGTGACCTCAATTGTGGACACACTTCGTTTGGCAATTGGAGAGACTCCAGAAATGGTGTTAAACTCGAAGAGCTAACGAACGTGCTAAACTTTGATGTCATAGCGCCACCCACTCCCACCCACTTTCAAGACAACTGTATGCCGACAGTGCTTGATGTAGCTCTCATTAAAGGTATCGCGCTTCGGTTACGACTCATTCGGGTCGTACACGAGCTCGACTCCGACCACCGTCCGGTCATCATGCAGCTAGGTCAACCAGACGACTCTAGCCCTCCTTCGGTCCACGTGGTTGACTATGCTAAGTTAAAACATTATCTTGCGGACAGGCCGTCCTCGTCCAGTTTAGATAGGATCCCGGACGTATTGGGGTCCGTTGCGGATGTAGATCTCGCGATCGATTCCCTGGTCGACCACCTGCAGGTCGGCATTGGAGAGGCCTCGAGAGAGGTCGAAGAGGCGAGCGATCGCCGCTTCGTACTCCCTGCCGACGTGCGGGCGTTGTTGACGGAAAAGAACGCGGCGACTCGTGCGCACGACCACTATCCGACCGAGGAAAACCGCGCACGCTTACGCGCGCTTCAGAGAGCGGTTAGAGCCCGCATATTAGAACTCAGGAGTCACAGATGGGACGCCCTCGTCGAAGGGCTAAGGCCGTCGCATCTGGCTTACTGGAAACTAGCTCGCAGCCTCAAAATAGAGGCTTCTTATCTTATGCCCCCCTCGAGAGGGGTCCTGGTATACCGCTCGCCTTCGATAGCAGCGACAAGGCGGAGTGCCTCGCCACTTGTTTGGAGAGCCAGTGCTCTCCGAACAGTGTCGATGCAAATACCGACCGGGTCGAGGGTATCGATGGATGCGTGCGGGAGCTGGATAAGCTCCCCGCGACAGCCTCCCTGTCCCCAGTCACGTCTGAGGAGGTTCTTTCCATTATAAAAAGCCTTAAGCTCAGAAAAGCACCAGGTCCCGACGGGATCAGGAATGAAGTACTTAGGCTTCTTCCTGATCGCCTCATAGCTCTATTGGTCTGCATCTTCAATGTAGCCATAGTCCACTGCCATTTTCCAGCCGCCTGGAAAAAGGCAATAGTCATAGGTATCCGTAAGCCCGGCAAGAGCGCGTCGCTTCCCGACAGCTATCGCCCGATCAGTCTCCTAAATACGTTAGGGAAAATTTACGAGCGGATCCTTCTGAACCGTCTCAAGCCAATAATAGAGGAGAAAGACCTCTATCCGCCTGAGCAATTCGGTTTCCGTGCTAGATATTCTTGCACTCATCAAGTGCACCGCCTCACGGAGCACGTTGCATTTAATTTTGCTGAACTTTATAAACCCCGCCGTACACTTGCGGTCTTTTTCGACGTGGCCAAGGCCTTTGATAAGGTCTGGCACGAGGGATTGATTTACAAGTTGTACCGCTTTGAAGTCCCCGATAGGCTAATTAAAATAATTCGCGACTATTTAACAGATCGCACCTTCCGCTATAGAGTGGAAGGTGAATTGTCCACGCCCCGTCCAATACGCTCAGGCGTTCCCCAAGGTTCGATCCTGGCTCCTAGCCTATTTAACCTGTACGTCAGTGACCTACCTCGACTCCCGGAGGTCGAGGTAGGGCTATACGCTGACGATACAGTCTTATATGCCTCAGATAGGAATAGATCCCACCTCAGACACAAAGTCCAACGCTCCGTGACCACTCTCGGGAAGTGGTTTAACGAATGGCGTATAGCCGTTAATCCCTCGAAGAGCGCCGCGATGCTCTTCGATGCGGATTCGTCACAGATACCGTGGAAGCTTAAACCTGTTAAGCTCTACGATAATCCGATTCCGTATGTAAGAGAGACCAAATATCTAGGGGTAACCCTAGATAGTAGGCTCTCTTTTAGACCCCACATCCGTAAGGTTAGGAACAGGGCCGCGTGGGTCCTGGGCCGGTTGCATCCTCTGTTATGTTCGGTGAGTAAAATGTCCACGCGACATAAGCTCACGCTCTACAAGACGTGTATTCGACCAATTTTGACATACAGTTGCGCCGTGTTCGCACATATGTCCGAGTCGAGTTTCAAACGGTTACAATCGATACAGAATAGGTTCCTCTATCGTCTCACCGGGGCCCCGTGGTATGTTCGAAGCGTAGATCTCCATAGAGATATGGAGCTTCCTGCGATACATGCCTACGTTAAACAGCTCTCCCGTTCGTATTTCGACACCGCGTCGAACCACGCGAATCCGTTAATAAAAACAGCCGCCACTTATGTTCCGGCACCCACGGACATCCGGTGCAAACGCCGGCCGCGCAATATTTTTATTGATCCCGACGATCACATCGAAAATTCGAATAAATATTACACATCCGTCTCTCCAAACAGAGCGTGCCAGCGCCCACGCCCGCGTAACCACCGTTCTCTCCGCAGAGGGCGGGCGGTCAATTTCGCTCCAGTACACCCGTCACGTCCACCCTCTCTAGCGGTAACCCAAGCCTAGGTCCGTTCCTCGGTGTGAAACCCTTGGGTCAGGCAACCGCCCGCGCGATACAAGTGACACTGTACGTGCATCACTTAGCTACCTACATACAACACTACACACGTATGAACATACACACGTGCACACCACACAGGTACATAGGTTCTGTGAGGGACCTTTTTTTTTCTTTTTTTACGCTAGTTAGTTAGCGCTAGTTAGTGTAGAAACATTCCGATTACTGAATACACATACGCACGGTTCCTTCCTTCCTCCCAGGAGGAAGGGAACGTGCCTATGTGTATATTTAGTTAGCTCGAATCGTAGGTGTAGGGATTCGAATAGATCGCGACCTATTTGCGAACGCGACGACCGCCCGAGCCGAGGTCCGGTCACTTTGGCACCCTCGTGCGAGTCGTCCACAAAACTTTCGCGGCTGAGTGCCCTCTGCGCTCCCCAAGTCCGGTGAAGCTGTAAAAGCCGCAGCGGCTTTAGGGCCCCTAAGGCTAACAGTGTCGTCAGTTCTAAAAAAAAAAAAAAAAAAAAAAAAAAAAAAAAAAAAAAAAAAAAAAAAAAAAAAAAAAAAAAAAAAAAAAAAAAAAGGGTGTCAAGTTCCACAACTGTTTTTTTCATTATAGCTGTAGAAATGTATGTTCTTCTAATCATTTACAAAACAATTTGTTATTTTTTTGATATGGGATTTTTAAGTTGACAAGTTTTAATTAAACCACTGTCATTATAACCTCTTTAGAAAACCTGTTCTTACCTAAGCCTAATAAAGGGACTGACTATCAAGGACAGATGCCAGAACAAACCTATAGGTGCTTGGCTACAGATTTTCAACTTGAGGGTAATAGCTAGCCAGGCGGGCATTAGAAAATACTCTATCACCATGCTATGGTCTCATCGTCATGTTTACTTTCATCTAAAGTCCAGAAGGATTCGAACATTGATTGACGCGATGTCCTTACACGCTACAACTGAGTCATCATTGCTTGCCTCAGAATATATTTCATTTATTTATCTGTTATATATCACATGTACTGTCTATCATATTTCTTGGAAAGTACACCAATTCCAGTGCCATAGTCTCAGTGAGATTTATTAGGAATATAATGGAAACCTATCTGAATTCGTACATTTTTATCACGCTGATAACGCGGTATCTTAGGATTATCGTTAATATGTCATTAGTTTCTTTATCACGGGTATAAATTCATGTACAATGGTCAACGAATGCATTTTAGGCTTTGTTTTAAGAAAAAGTAGTTTGTTAAAAAAATAAATAATAAACTAAGTAACAACACAATATGCGTTCTGTTTTTTGTTGATAATAAATATCTATGCTTTATCCAACTAACCTGAAGTACATATTTGTTAGCTAAGCCGTTCTAGTCATTGTAACTTTAACTTATAAATACAATAATATAACTAGTTAATAATTTTTGTATGAATTTTAATCAATTTTAAATACGATCTTTTGATTCATATACTGTATATTTTAGTTTTTCCGCATTTTCCTTAGTGGCGCTGATTGTAGATGAACATAAGATGTAAAATGAATTGTTTATTCTTTTTAGAAAGTCTCAAGCCCCCCTGGACAAAGACCAATCTGCACACAAATACAAAAGTTATAGAAATTTATATGACATAATCCAAATTACGTTTAAATTCATCTTAGTGAAGGGATAAATTAAAAACGGAATAAATTATAGATTAATAGAGTAAAAGCCTACAAAATTAATAGTCGTTTTAAAACAATTTACCTATGATTTTTATCCTACAAAAAAAAAAAACTATTGTTTTGTACATTTGCTTATATAATAATTAATATCTGGGCAACCGAACTGCGTTCGATGTCTTACAAAAGAAAAACACCTATAATATAGGTAAATTTATCTAAATACACAGTTTAATCCAAATCGTTGGATTGTTCTTCAGAAACGATATACTTACGCCAACGAATAATCCAATCATCAAAACATTTTTTAAACGCTTTTTCCGGAATCGAGTTTAGTTAGCGTCGCGAATTCTCTTTTATTTCTTCTACCGAATGAAAATGAGTGCCACAAAGTAGTAATTTGAGTTTAGGAAAAATAAAGAAGTCGGATGACGCCATATCTGGTGAATAAGCTCGATGGTATTTGTTGAATTTTTTGCCAAAAATTCGTTCATAATAATGGGCCCTGTGCGAAGGCTCATTATCGTGATGCAAAGCCCAAGAATTTTCTATTCACAAATTTGGCCTTTTTCGAGTAATTTAAGAGATTGAACGCCGCAGAATTCCGAGTGCACAACAAATATATGAAATTGATTATATGTTATATTATATATTGTATGTTATAAATGAAACAATTTTTATAAATTAGTTTTTCTCATGTTTAAATAAATAATCAATTTAAATTGAAAACATTTTTTACTCACTTATCCGTATAATAAATTATTAAGTCATTGTTATTCAATTATTGGTCTTCTAGATTGTTCATATGTGAAATTATTAACACTTATTTATTTAAATTCATTTATAAAGTCATAATTGTTTTAATCACTCATTGATTTACTAAAGATAAGATAAATAAATACACTCGAGCTGATAAGTGGAAAATATATTAGTTGAATTTTGCTACTCGAATTACAATTTACCACATCTAGTGTATACAAGATGCAGGGGAAAGTTTTGGCCTTCCTTCTGGTAACGGGTGAGTAGTCTTCTAACTAATCGAATTATCTATTTTCATGTCGAAGTTGCGATAATAAATGATATTACCTACATTATTTCTAGGTATATAATATTCATTATCTATTTATATTTAATTAACATTACGTGCCATGTAATGTTATAATTTTTTTTTTACTCCCCGTACCTACCTGCAACATCCTAATGTAATACAAACTGAATACTACATTCCTAAGGGCCTATAATTAAAATAATGATATCTTTATCCCTAGATTTAAGAAATTACAGATTGTTTATTGCACTTTGAATATATTACTGGGTAAATGTTATTTTGAAGAATATTTAGTTTATAGAGTTATGTACCAAAACTTTTAATATAAGTACTTTTTTATAAATATAGGCAAATAAAATCTTGCATGGATCATATTTCCGGTATTACCCACTGTATGTCACCATTTTCTTTTAGGTAAATATACTATGTATATCTATTCTGTTACACGATTTTCATCTGATAGACGAAATTTTCAGACTGGACAAGAAAATAATATTTAGTTATACTAAGTTATTGTTGGCACACGTGGTGGCACACGAGGTACAGTTTTTCTTTACTTAAAGATTACTTTATCCTACCACTTCTTAGGTTAGGTAAGTAAAACTATTGCTGGTGGGTAAAATTTTGCTGGGTGGTAAGAAAATGGTATCCGACTAGATCGTGACCATCCATGTAATACTTGCCAAAGTGGCTCGCTTAGGTATGTCGCGTTCCGGCATCGGCAGGTGTACATACATACAGTAATCAATCGGTGTGGTACAGATCTGAACCTGACTTTATCGCCACCTATATCGTGAAAAACCAGTTAGTGGCTCTCTTTTAGTTTGTCGCGTTTCGGTATCAGCCAGTTCATATCCAGCTATTTTAGATCTTTTGGACCTTTTTGAAGTGTAACACCTTTCCTCTCGCTTTCCTGCAATCTGTGGAAGTGATTTCGTGAAAAGGGACGGAAGTGTATAACAGGAAGCCGGGCTATATTTTTGATTTGACCAATGAACGCGCGCGGTTGTAGAGTTGGCCGTCAGATGGTACCAACCCATTCACTGAGAGGTTGGAACTGTTAGCCAACATTGTTTGCGTGTAGGGGATGAGACAGATAAAGGGAAATAGAAAAGGAGAACGCATCAGCTGTACGATTAACCTAAAGTGTTGTGTAATTAATTTACACAAATAAACTAATTTAGCACTTTGCTGTGCTAAGATAAAAATAAAGCTGTAGTGTTGCTATTGTCATTAGAATGTGTTATTGATCGGTCAACTTATTCAGGAATTTGAATATATAAAAGCCTTATTATTGCATTATTATTTTATGAAATCAATCTGGATTTAGTGTATGCTGTGTCTGCGGTTCCCATGCAGCGAGATGAGCCGCAAAGATCATACCAGCGATTCATCGAGTTTCCAGATGGTGATGGCAAGATGCACAAAGTTGACTTAGAGGCAGAACCCAACTGGGAGATTTTAGATGAGGTCCACAGGAACCCAGCTAACAACGTGTATCTTCTGTATACCAGGTGGATTGTTGTTAATTTAAAAGAAATCTTAAATAATTCACATTATTTCTCTATTCCGCTCTCGGTATTTGTTCTAATTCACTATTTGATTTGGTTTGGTTGTAGGACACGACAATTTTGTCCGACCGTATCACGTCCACCATATATATACAAGGTGTAACACATGGTGGCACGCTCAGTCGTATCGCGTTCCGGAATCACCTGGTATATATGTTCAGTAATCAAGTGTTAGAGAACTGTAACAACTAAACCAGAACCACCATTGTACATGGTGGAAACCCCTTCACAGTGAATCTTTTTTTTTGCATTTTAGGTTTAACCAATATATACTCAGCTGTCGGACGCTTGTAGGCCGGCATGAAAGCAGTGACCATTGATTGATTGCCGTGATAATATATAAAAAATAGGTTTATGGAGTAAACTTAAATAGCTAACTACACATATAGGTAAATTAGCTTTGAGACGTTTTTGCGTTTGTACTAGTGTAATAATACACACAATTAATGAAACTGGAATAAACTGGCTTGCACTAGCTACCACGTGTCTAGCATTCTAACTACAAACGTACACTATGTCTACCTACACGTATACTATAGTCTATATCGTATACTACTACAAACGCAAAATTCTCCAAGCTGATTTGGTTGTACACTATTTATCTCAATACAAACTTTAGATCCCGCGTCTATTCAACATATTCTTTCCAATCATTTTGGTACATGAAGTAAAGAGTGACAGAGCCTGTGAAAGATTATCACCGTCACACTTATTTTTGACACAAAGCTGCGGTGCTCATGTTGCTTTAATCTAGTACAAAGGGTGCAGTTGTTAACGTGCACCAGCACATATGGATTCAACGCAATCTCCCTCAACCCTCAAGAGTAAAAAACTATTACTGGCTGGCCTTAGGCACTGAGGTATTTTTTGGGGTTAATTATAAATTGCTATAGACTGCAGTACCATTGAATATCTAATGGACTGTATGCTTGTTTGCTAGTTTATACTATAAAAAAAAAAAAATTAACTTAACCTCAATTTATCTAGTAAAAACTTCATGTAAAATTTTAAGATATTATTTTATTTATCATCATGAATATTATTACCATTATTATTATTATCATTATTATTATTCTATTAAGTTAATTCCTACAGTCGCGGATTCAACGTCGACAGTTCGTTGGCCCCAACACTATATTGTATACACATTAAGATTATTACCATCAAGATTTATAAAATAATCAAAAAGTGGACGCAAGTGCAACTTTCCCAACCGACCTCTACCAGACGCGTAAGGCAGATTCCATGAATACTCTATGTCTATAGAATATCATGCCTAGAGTTTCCATTCATCCCAAAATATCGATATGCCACTATCACCGACGTCCCTACAAAGCACTATTACGTTCCGTTTTTGTACGCGGTAACGGCATTTCAAAACTTATGCCAAATTACTTGACCACCCTAGGAAAGGAAGAAAAGAAGTGTGAAGATTTTGAGCGACGGTTGCTTTCAACAGTAACAGTTGAGGACCAAGTTAACTCACAAGAGTGAAAGGGCCAACATATGCATTAGAGATTTGTTTTCATTTTTCAAATGAAATATAAAATCTTGAAATAAAATTCCATATTATTATGCTTAAATTATGCAAATATTTGATTGCCATACCCAGGTCACAGCGTTACTGCGGGGGTAATTATTTTCATTAATATTGAGCCGGTGGGTCGACGAAAGAAATCGCTGATGCTGGAGACTGTCGAGTCATTATTACAGTGCCAACTGCACTTCAACGTGGACTAGGTACTTAAAAAAAGGAAAAAGAAGAAAGAATTACTTTAACTTGTTGTATCCTGAGGCATAGAAATACAATGTACTATAAAATCAAGTTTTCTATTACACATGACAATTTTTAGAGCAATATTATTATTACTTGATTTAAAATTATATTACTAAATAGCTGTTTCTTATTCGCAGACGAAATCCAACTTCAGCTCAAACTTTGGTAATGAATAATGCTAACTCAATTACATCATCAAATTTTAATCGAAACGCACCAACAATCGTGGTTGCTCATGGATGGCTCAGCAACCAGAAAAGTGGCTTGAACCCTGTGATTAGAGATGGTAATTGTCAACATATCTTTATGTAGTTGTTTTTTTTCCTTTTTTTAGGGTTTCGTACCTTATAGTGAAAAAAAAAATTGTAAGTGTGTAATAACGTCATCTTTACATAACTTACATAATTGCAATAAACAAATTAATACTGCAGAATAGATAAATATTTTAACAATGTATTGCGATTGTTTTTTATATCAACTGTAGTTAAACAATGATTACTATGATACAATCATGCAGTATCCAACACAAGCTTAAGCGATTACTTTATTTGCAATTATTTCATTCAATCTGTGATATTACTGAGTCACGTGATTAATAACTTATCCAATCGCCGTGACGTTTTTTAAATTACTTATATTTTGTGCCCTCATTCTCCGGTATTTGGTGATTAATATTCAAAAACCTGCAGAATTTTATCAATTTTCGTATCTTTAACTTCAAAATATATTATCTATTATGGATGGTTACATAAGCATATTATTCGAGGCTACACATTTGTTTTCTTATAGGTTTTCTTACTTCATTTTACAGTATACTTCTGTTTTATTCTTATCTATGCTGGCGAAAATCCCATCTAAGATTTCTTCCTCTTTTCCGTCCCTTAAAACTAGATTCGAGATATACTTCTTAAATACTCCTTTATGTCACAAAACCAAACAATTGTTATAATTTAATTCTATATGTATAATTATAGTTCTCGCAATGTGTTGATATCTCATCAGCCAGAATTTGTTTTTTTATTTATTTTTATAAATTACTTTGGACAAAAAACCAGCTTAATTATCAATCCAAACAGTAAAATGTTATATGCCTCATTAATTAAGAGTTTTTTTTTAATTCTTAGTAGGTTTAGCGTTTGGCCACAATTTTAGCTGATAATACGCTAAACTTAGTGGATAGACTGGCTCTCAAATGGAGTTGCCGGAATACACCTATAGGTACTTGGTAACAGATTTTTAAATTGAACAATAGCTAACCAGGCGAACACTAAAAACAAATGCCCTACTGCCATGCTATGGTTTCATCGTGATGTTTTTCTTCACCGAAAGCTCAGACTCATTGTAGGGTTTCGAACTTACGTTGATCGACTCTGCTACTGGGTCATCATGTGGATTTTTTGTAATTAGGCACATGAATTTGTTTTTCGTTACAGGTTTTAGCGTTGCGACTGCAATCTCTCCTGATCTTAAGTGACAATGTGTCCAAAAACGGTAGCACGTTAAGCTTAGTGGAGGATTGGATCTCAAGTGTAGCTGCCGGAACAGACCTATTGATATTTGGTGACACATTTTCAATTTGACGGTAGTAACTAGCCAGGCGGGCATTAGAAAAAGCGATACCACCATGCTATGGTTTTATCACAATGTTTTCCTTCACCGTAAGTTCAAGCTCATTGCAAGAATTTAACTCACGTCGATCGACTCTGCCATTGAGGCATCATGTAGAATTTTTATAATAAGACACATTAATGGTTTTAGCGTACTTGAGAAAAATTGATGCTAACGTCATTATCTTGGACTGGAGGCGACTAGCCATGTCTGATTACGTCACAGCTGTGAGAGGAGTTCCTGATGTCGGCCGTGGTTTGGGACAATTTTTAGCTTTTGTTAATAGTGTAACTGGCGCTCCGTTTACAAACATGCACTTAGCTGGATTCAGTCTAGGCTCCCACTTAGTTGGCAATGCTGGTCGTCAACTTGGTGGAAGAGTTGCTCGAGTTACAGGTAAATACCATTATGTTTAAACAATGCTATTGAGGAAATGACTGGCATTAATAAAAATGTTATTTTAAAAAAGGCAGTAGTTATTGAGCAATGCTGTAAAAACTAAAAACGTAAAACTATGAAGTAAGTGAAATAACAGTAGTTTTTTTTGGATACTCAAATTATTTGTTACAACAAAAACAAAATTTCGTAATTTGTAAATTAAAATCTTTAACATCAGTCTGGTTTGCATTTTTATCGGCAGTCCAAGCTACAATTATATGTTGGCCACGCGTTTCTTTTTTAAAGCTCGAAGTTAGTTCATTGCTAATTTTAAACTGAACCCATTTAGAACTGCATTAATTTATTATATGAAGAAAAACCTGCATTATTCCATATTCCAATTTCATTAGTAATAGGTAACTATTCACAATAAATACTAATAACGATAAGCTATTATAAATTAAACCTTAAAAATTATAATTTTTTAAATTGCTGTTTACTGAGGTATCATTAAAATTAAGAACTTTTAATCAACAGGCTTGGATCCTGCTGGCCCTCTATGGAACACAAACTCCAATCGTATCGGTCCTAATGATGCAATATACGTTGAGGCTATTCACACCGATGGCGGTTATACAGTTGGAGGTCTTGGTATCGGAACTGCTGTAGCTAACGCTGATTTCTTCCCTAACGGCGGAATTTCGCAGCCGGGATGCTTGACAAATATCTGCAACCACAATCGTGCTTGGGAACTCTTTGCTGCCACCATCACTTATAACCACTTAATTGGGAGAGAATGTTCTAGCAATCTTCAAATTACATTGAACAATTGCAGCGGCAGGGAATTCCGTATGGGCAATGATGATTTGAGAAAATTCGGGTACGTTCGAAATACAATTAATATAAATTGTATTTTTCCTTAACACCTTAATTTTGGTAAAATCTCTTTATCAAAATTTAAAGAACTTATTTAAAACGAATAGTTTTTATAATTTTATTATCTATGTTTTTTAACCAAGTAAAGAGTTAGTGTTAGTTTTATTTTTCATATATTTAAAACTTGTTTGTTTCTTAGCAATCTGATAATTCACAATTTGATTTAAAGACGTACTTGATCTACTTGCTCATACGTTCTTTAATAAAAAAATGTATAAAACAAATTATTAAGTGATTTATTTATATTAACTGTTTCTTTGTTTTCAGAACCGGTTTGTATCGTGTGAATACAAATAGAAGTTATCCATACTAACCCACCGCTAATGTACCTATATACATATTACTATTATACGACTTATTTGTATTTACGATGGTTATGTTGTGAAAAATAAATTATTCTACTGAAGCTTATGTCACAATTATTTAACACCTTTATTTAATATGCGAATATTGAAATTTTAAATTGTTTTTCTGGTAAAGTTTAGACAGCAATAATTAAATACATAAACAATTCAATAATCATTAAACATTACAACACTAAAAATTATGTAATTTATAAAACTCTTTTCAGGTGTATAAATCTGTCTGTACATATCATTTTTCCAAATTTACCGATAGGCATGATATATGAACGATACTAATCACGAATATGCCATTCATGTTTTTTTCTGTCTGTTTGTATAACCAGATTTAACTCAAAAACGACATGACTGATTCTTATGAAAATTTATATACGGGATGCATACGTGATTTCATAATTGATAAGCTATAAGAATCGTCAACAATAATATCAGAAATATGTAAATAAACTATTTTCATAATTCTGAACCAATTTTTATGAAAATTGTACACGGGAAGTACATGTCATTCTTTAATATTAGGTCCTTACATATGAAATTATCGTTTTCTATGGTAAAAGTAAAATGAAAAAAATATTATTAAATTATAAATTTAATCAACCGAAGTATGTATCACTATTATCTATGCACTTTCGCCATTTTAAAGATAGTTCATTAATTCCATTGCTGAAAAAATTGTGGGAACAAGAAACAATAAAATCTGTGAAGGCAGTTTGGGCAGCCTCATCGGAATTGGATTTTTTTTTCCTTGCAAGAAATTGTCCAAATTACGAATAAAGTGGTAATCTGTTGGAGCAATGTCCGAGGAATATGGTTGGTTTCGGAGACATTCCAACCGCAGTTCCTCTAATTTAGCGACCGTCGGTCGTAAAGTATGGGGTCTAGCGTTGTTCTGAAGCAGTAGTGGGCTTGAGATATTGACCAGTCTCGGTTGTTTAACGGCTAGCTTTTCCATCATGGTTTGCAATTGCTGACAAAACAGATCTGCCGTTAACGTCTGGACAGATCTTACGAAGCTGTAGTGTATGACACCAGCACTGGTCCACCAAACACTTACCAATACCTTTTTCTGAGACAACTTCCGCTTGGGACAGGATTTGGCCGGTTCTCCTGGGTTCAACCACTGTGATGAGCATTTCCGATTGTTGTAAAGGATCCATTTCTCGTCACAAGTAACAATACCATACAAAATTCCCTCGTTATTGTGACAGTTGAGTAATGTAATGCAGAACTCAATAGATGTTTGTTGGCGTGTTTCAGTCAATTCATGCGGTACCCATTTCTCGAGCTTTTTCACTTTTCCTGTTTGTTTTAAGTGAATAATTTTTTTCATCACTCATACCGAAGCCTGCCGCTAACTCTGATGTGGTTTTTGAATGATCTGCTTCAACGATCACCCTTGATTCTTCATTTTCAACTAGGGTCTCTGGCCGTCCACGGGGTTTGTTTCGTAGGTCAAAATTTCCAGAACGAAAACGTTGGAACCAATTACGTACCGTGTTTTCTTTTACAGTAGTTTTCCCATACACATCATTAATCCTTCGAGCTGGTTCTGCAGCGCTGATGCCACAATAGAACTTATATTCGTAAATAAGGCGATATTTTAAATTTTTTATTTTGTGAAAAGAACAATGTTAAAGAAAACTAAAATGGTGCGAAAAGAAATGAAACACAAATACACAAGCCTAAACTTGGAATTTCTAACCAGACGCCAGATATTTGAGATCAAAGTGACCAGTTCAACAAAACACCAATTTCATATATAAGGACATAATATATAGGCTTTATGATTTTTCAATAATATGAGTAAAACCAAAATTACGGGATTTAAATAATTACTACGTTAGTATTAGCATACCTCTAGTAAGTAATAAAACTCTTTTTTCTCCTCCGGGATGAAAAGTTCACTTTTAGTCCCTGTCACGCGGGAGAAAAGTACCCGATTCTCTCCCGGTGAGATGGCAAATGTGTGCATGCGCGTACTTTACTTTATCTCCCGGTAACCTAGCAACTGCGTGTTTATATATAAAATATATAAACTTTTCATCCCAGAGGAGAAAAAAATTGTAAACGCACCTAGCGAGATAAGTAGGACATCCCACCCGCGGGCGTGAATGTCCTACTTTTCTCCCTCGGTGAGTAATATACTATTTCACTTGTATTTATTTGAGTTTAAGCTTGAAACTGACGTTGCCCTTTTGACTACAGCGCCACCTATCGCGATCAAGAAAAGCATACAAATCTCCTTAAAAATGCTTAAATCTACCTTTTATGGTTTAACTTAGTTTAACTTTCATGGTGATCGGTCAAACAACGTTCGGTCAATCAATCTAATATATACAGTCATCCATTTATAACTATAATATATTAACTACTTTATATTACAAACCCACACCATCTAAATGAATATCATTCATTATCTTAAAATACGTACCAGGTATGAGTTCTACGCAACATATTCGTTTTAATGACAATTGTTTTACAGTATTTAATTTAATTACATTTTTTTTCGAAACATGCACGTATAAATTTGAGCAAATAATTCATAATTTCATCATAACAGCGTATGAAATTCAATTGGCTTTTATAGTTTAAATAAATTCATATGATTTTCTGAAATGATGAAAACAAAATTCAGCAGTGGATGAAATTAACGATTAATGAAATTAACAAACTGATTAAATACAATAATTTCGAACTCATTTCAATATTTTTTATATTGTTCAACCCTCAATTTAAACTGCCTCATTAGCCTAGTGGTCGTAAGCGCGACTGCTATGCTCGAGGACTTGGGTTCGATTCCCAGATCGATCAAAATGTTATTAGGTTTTTCTGCGAAATTCTCAGTAGCAGCTCGGAGTTTGGCTTTGTGCTCGATTAATAGCAATAGGTTTGCCCCCTACCTATTACTTGGGACCTAAAAAACATACCCGGCGCACTCTGGGTGTACATTAATGCACCTCTGCCCAACCTTTCGAGGATACAAGCGTGAGGTGTCCTATGTATGTTATGGTTAATTTAACACAGCGCTAATAGTGTTGTTATAAATCTGAGAAAAGTATGATATTTACGTACTTTATGGGTTAAGCTAGCAGAGGTGTATATTTAACAGGATAATCCACGAGTTGACAGTATGTTTAAAAATTTAAGTTCATTATTTAGTAATATTGGTCTATTGATAACAAGCCTAAAACAATACAAATCTGGAAAAATACATAATTGATTATTTATTTAATTTTTCCTTCCATATTTTTTTTGTCTATGAGTCACGTGATTGGACACACGATACACAAAAGTGACGTCATCGTTCCATGAGTATACACGGTTGAGTGCAATCTTAAGATAAGTGACTCTAAAGATATTAAGTTATTACTAACGTTATATGTGCTTAAAAAATTTCATAACAAAATTCTAAAGTCAACTTTACATTTAATACCCATAACCTTAAGTTTTATATATGAAACGATGATTTCACGTCGATTTTTTACGGCAAGTTTGTTCTTTAGATCAAACAGTATGTTACTTAATACTTTTAAAGGTGTAATGACGACCAAATATTAATTCACTGGTATTATTTTTAACATATAAAGTGTTTTAAACAATTTTCTGAATGTTGTCTACTCTCGATTGTACGAATTGTTAGTTTATAAACAATCTAGTCAGATTGTAAACTTTCAGTAGATTGTGAAAGGTTAAATTTGTAATCTAATGGTCACAGTGGCGTAGGTTTATAATCTAACTGGATTGGTTAGGTTAGGTTGGAGCTGTCATCATGACCAGAAAAAATTGGCCGTTGAAAATTCACATTTTTGAAGTCCTAGACAGACTATCATGATAATATGAATCTGCTTATTTAATAGACAAATCTCAAAATTAAAAATTATTAGTCGAACACTAACTACGGAAATTTTACAATCTGACTAGATTGTATATAAACTAAAAGTTCTTTCCCGATGATATATATATGGAGGAAGCTAGTTCTAATAGCACATAATTTGCAGTATAAACGTTTGCCATTTTCTTTTGATGTACTGTACAGTTAAATGATGTTAACCAAGTATAGTAAGCGAGCGAGTTGAATGAATTCAGAGTCTGAGGAGAAGAGCGGGACCATCTCCCCCTCTATGCGCACGCCTTGCCTCACGCGCCCTTTCTGTAGTGATGTGATAACTATAGTACGCTTAGAGATCGCGTTAATACTCAAGTTGCGACCTAGTGTTGTTTTTTTTAATAATGACTGTTCCGAGTCCATCAACGGCTAATACAAAAAAAAAACATGTTTTATTGATCGCAAAGCACGGGAAATGGCGAAAAATGAATCTGATGATGACTAAATTTGAAAAATTTATTTTTCAGTTTAATTTATCTGTGTGAAATAATTGATTAAAAAATATTTCATCAATTATTACCTTGTTTTTTTTTTCATTATGTCCACGTACCTATACAAATAATCATCTATATGTCTTGTATGTTCTTAAGTTAGTTACAAATTAAATCTCAAAGCAGTAACACGTCGTTTTGATTAATAGAAACCCTCAACTACAAATCAGCACCTTAACGCGCTGAACAATTATGTTAACAAAGATGTGAATTTTACATTTAAAACAATGTTGAACTTTATCTACATCCTTATTATCGACAGCAATAATTCTAATTAGGTCACAGCACTATCGAATTCCTTATTTCTGCATTCAACTCTAGCGGTTACTATAAGAACCTGTGTTGTTTAAAAAAACATAGATAGGATTAAATAAAACTGATGTTATCTAAAATCTAATTACTTACATTAATAAAACCACAGGCTTCATAATAATAATATAATCTTTATTCTTTATCTTCCAAATGAAATTATTAATAAGTATGATATGCCATCGTAGTCAACAACTACAAGATAAAATATAATTGAAGTTACTTTAATTATTAATAGCAATAACGCAGAATATATGGCCGATGGGGATCGCAGAGTTCTCTGGAAGACGCAGCGTAGGCAGAGCCTCCACATGGTGGACTGACGATCTAGCGAAGGTTGCGGGAACCTGCGGGATGCAAACAGCACAGCACCGGTCATTGTGGCGATTATGAGGGTAGTAGAGTAGTAGAGGTAGTAGTAGGGTAGACTTTCGGCTTCAAGCTGGTGAAGCTATAAAAGCCGTCTGAAGCTTCAGGGCTTTTAAGGGTAACAGTATAGTCAGTTCAAATAAAAAGTCTTTCGGCTGAGATGATGATTACATATGACCATTGTCTTCTATATTAGCGGGTTTTACTCTATCGACACTGACTAATATAGTTTCAGAAAATAGGTTCTTATTTTCAGGTTAATATTAATAATACCAGAGACTAGTTAAAACGAATAGTCTCTGACAACACTATTATTACATATTAATAAACAAATGCCAAACGTTAATACAATGATCTTTTAAGTATAAGATAAGATTATATATATCATATCGTAGTCTAGATAAATTCAGAATAAATAGAGATGTTAAAAACTTCACAAGCAAATTCGTAAGATTGATTTGTGATTAATTGTGGACAATGAAGGGAGCGCTCGTTCTCGTCCTAGCCTGGGCTGGTAAATATATTTTATTTAAAAAAAAATTATGTTTAATTTAAATGTAGTTTAAATTTTTTTTTTTTTTTTAATAACTGTTGAGAATTTTCTCTTAGAAAGAACAAAGAACTATCGTTTTCTCGGCATTTGAAATAGCTAATTCTTCGTAGAATGGTGTAGTTATTGAGCCCATCATTTATAAAGGGAAAAACTTTTATCCAATAGTAGGGTTAGGTTGATGTTGGTGTATAATTATTATTAGGCATTAATATTTTTTCATTTGTTTGAAACTATTTAGTGTATGATTTTTATTATTCGAGAATGATTCAATAATACTTGATCAAATTGTGATCAGTATTGTCAGAAAATGATTTTATTTTACTCGTTTAGTGTTGTGAAACAATATTACACCGCTCAATTTATTGTGATTTTATTAATGCTGAATCTCGTGAAACGTTCGTCAATATACTTATCGAGTCTATTTTATATAATATTAGAAGTGTGACATTTACCATTTTAAAAAAGATATAATATATGAACAAATACACTTTGATTATATACACGTCATAACCAAAGTGAATACTATACTAGTTTTAGGAAATACATTAAGTAATTTCATTATCTTTCTTCTTCAAAAGCCTTCTGAATACAGATTTATTTAGTAGATTATTAGCAAAGAGATTATGGCCAAATGCTAAACCTATAAAGAACATACATCAAAGTCAAATCATTTTCATACATCAAACAAATCAAAAACATCAAACAAACTTAAAAATACACAAACAAACGACAACAAAGATCAATAAGAGTATACTTTTTATCTTTTAGCCTACCTAGCATGTGCAGTGCCCGTGCAAGAAGAAGAACCGGTTCGTGCTTACCCACGCTACATAGACTTCCCTGATGGTGAGGGAAATTTGCATAAAGTAGACCTTGAAGCAGAACCTGACTGGGAACTCTTAGATGAAATCAGCAGAAATCCGGCCAATAACGTATACATTCTTTTCACCAGGTACATTTTTTTCTTATTTTTTAATTTATGATCCTGACCCCAATCAATGTTGTGAAAGAGACCGCGTTGGGCCTTATGGTTAGCACAGTGCAGTCTAAAAAGAACGGTGATCGCAAAGAGATTGAAAGTCGTCGTCATTGTCATACACTGGCTGATCCCGAAATGCGACAATCCAAAAGAGAGTCACTGTGGTTACATGTCTAATAATAAATATTTTTTGTTTACGTAAATGTTTGTAAGGATAGCTTTTAAATTAAAGCGGCTGTACTTAAACTAGATTTAGCAAATAAAATTTAATAAAATAGTATGTCTTTCGTTGCAGACGTAACCCTCGTAATGGTCAAACGTTGGTCATTAATAACGCAAATTCAGTCACTAATTCGAATTTCAACGCCAACGTACCAACTGTTGTGATCGCTCACGGTTGGCTTAGCAACCAGAATACCGACATCAACCCTGTCATCAGAGACGGTACGTACTTAAGATATCTAACGGATATAATACAAAACATGTGTTAGTAATTATAGTCAGACGAATCGTGAGCTATGTGCCTACTTAGTTATATGTACCATTTATTGTTATTTGTCAGTCGCGAGCCTATACCGACGTCGTCTGCGCGTGAATTTATTGAACACTGTTACTAATATTAATAAATTGTGATTGTGTGAAATATACTGACTACTTATTGAATTCCCAACAACATGTACTACTATAAACCTTGTATTAACATTTATATCTATTTATATAATATCGGTTTATTCAATGTTGAAATAATCTGTATCATTGGAAGTTGATAATGTTGGCTATCAAGTATATCCAAAGTAATTTTAGATTTTTTGTTAAACTTAATTTAGAATTAACTTAATTCTGGTAAAAACTTCATCACTAGACATATACATATTATAACATTTTAGCCTACCTCGGAAAAAGCGATGTAAATGTTATCGTTTTGGATTGGAGACGGCTTGCGTTGTCTGATTATGCTACCGCTGTGAGGGGTGTTCCTGATGTCGGACGTGGTCTGGGACAATTCTTGGCATTCCTTAACCGCGTGACTGGTGCCGCTTTCACATCCATGCACCTTGTTGGATTCAGTTTAGGTGCTCACTTGGTCGGCAACGCTGGACGTGAACTTGGAGGCAGAGCTGCTCGTGTAACTGGTAAGTAAGCTTAAGTAGCATTCATTGGCATTGGCGAGCATCGACTTACTTTAAGATACATCGAATAAATGTACTTTTTACTAAAGTTTTAATTAAATATGAATCATAATTGGATTCATTGAAATGAACAAAATAAATACAGAATGAAACACAAAATCTATAGAGGCTATTCAAAACTGAACATCTTTTTTGTAAACGAAATATGAGAAAATTAATTTAGTTCTTCGATCTGTATACATGATTTTTTTGTAACGATTCATATTACAACAGGTCTGGACCCTGCTGGTCCCCTATGGAACTACAATACCAACCGACTCAACCGAAATGATGGAGTCTACGTTGAGGCCATACACACTGATGGTGGATATGGCGGTCTAGGGATCGGTTCCGCTGTCGCCAACGCCGACTTCTTCCCTAACGGCGGCAACTCTCAACCCGGCTGTCTACTGAGCCTGTGCAATCACAACCGTGCATGGGAACTCTTTGCCGCTACAGTTACATACAATCATTTAGTCGGAAACGAGTGCACCAACACTCTACAGATCACTTGGAATA
The DNA here is from genome assembly GCA_033032175.1 of Saturnia japonica. Classification (NCBI taxonomy): domain Eukaryota; kingdom Metazoa; phylum Arthropoda; class Insecta; order Lepidoptera; family Saturniidae; genus Saturnia; species Saturnia japonica. The sequence continues at coordinate 10,820,896 of CM065321.1, read as the reverse complement.
CATGCCGCGGAAGACAATTCCGTATGGGCAACGATGACTTGACGAAGTTTGGGTAAGTAATTAGCTAACTGATTTTCAAAATTATTGACAAACTATCATGTATTTATTATAAAAAATAAAATAGTTTTTATTTAGTTTAGCACTGTTGAATACATGAACATCAATAGGACTACAATACAAATTTAATTAAAAAAGAAAACCAAGTTCAATGATTTTGAAGAGTTCCCTGCTGTATCTCCAAGGTTGATTAGTCGAATGCCAATGAAATTAAAATGGGACCACCCTGAGGTATCACCTATCCAACAAAAGAAGAATTATCCAAATTGGTTTATATAAAATAAGTTATGACAGAACATCGAATAAAAAAATACATTTGAATCGAGTAACCTCCTTCTGTTTTTGAAGTCGGTTCAAAATATCTATAAAATTGAGGAATAGTCGCATTGTTCTTTGTCTAACCTATTTAATTGTTTTTGCTTTCAGTACTGGACTATACAGACTGGATACCGGATGGAGATACCCATACTAAATATTTAGTCTTTTTATTTGTATAATTTCGGTTGTTTAACGAGGCTTATTATTCATAATTATAAATATTACATGAAAAAAATTGGGAATTTTATTTTAATATAATTTATATGTCTGGGTATTAAATAGAAAAATATAGAAATAAAAGGATTTATTTTAAGCTTATCTTAACAAAATTACACAAAATCAAATAGTTAGGCGTTTTTTGTTAATTTTCAAGGAAAACTATATTATATTTTTATAAACAATTAAAGAAAACCAACACCTAGGTTGGAGGTCAAGGCTGAAGAAAACCAACAAAATCTTTAAATAATTGATAATTATCATTAATTGAAAAATAAATATCAATCATACCAACAACATACTATAATCACAACACAGACACACACATAGACATATACACATATGCGCACGTTTTTTTTTTTAGAACTTAGTGGCCCTGAAGCCGTTGCGGCGGACTAGGGGGCGAGCGCAGAAGGCACTCAACCGCGAAAGTTTTGGACGAATCGCACGAGGGTGCCAAAGTGGCCAGACCTCGGCTAGGGCGGTCGTTGCGCATGCAAATAGGTCACGATCTAACTAATTTCCTACTGCTACATTTCGAGCTAATTAATATATACGCATAGACATGTTCTTTTCCTCCTGGGAAGAAGGAAGGAACCATGTGTATGTGTATTTAGTGATTTGAAAGTATTTCTACACTAACTAGTGCAAAAAAAGAAAAAAAAGGCCCCTTACAGAATCCATGTACCTGTGTGGTGTGCACGTGCGTATGTTCAAACGTGTATAATATTGTATGTGGGTAAATAAGTGTTGCACGTGCATTGTCACTTGTGTCGCGCGGGTGGTTGCCTGACCCAAGGGCTTCACACCGAGGAACGGACCTAGGCTTGGATTACCGCTGGAGAGGGTGGACGTGGGTGGTGTGCGGGAGCGAAATTGACCGCCCGTCCTCTGCGGAGAGAACGGGGGTTACACGGACGTGGTCGCTGGAACGCTCTATTTAGAGAGAAATGAATAATACGTATTTGCTTTTTCGACACGAACGACCGGTTCGGTAAAAATGTTACGCGGCCGGCGTTTATGCCGCGGGGCAGTGGGGTCCGGTACATATGTAGCAGCTGCTTTAATCAACGGTTTCGTGTGATTCGACGCGGTGTCGAAGTACGAACGAGAGAGATGTCTAGCGTAGGCATGAATCGAAGGAAGATCCATATCTCTATGGATATCTTCTTCACTTCAAATATACCTAGGGGCCCCGGTAAGACGGTAAAGAAACCTATTCTGTATGGTTTGTAACCGTTTAAAGTTCGATTCTGACATATGTGCGAACGTCATAATCGAACGGATACACATCTTGTAGAGCGTAAGCTTGTGTCTCGTGGACATTTTGCTTACCGAATATAACAGAGGATGCAAACGGCTCAGGACCCAGGCGGCCATGTTCCTGACTAGACGGACATGGGGTCTAAAGGAGAGCCTACTATCTAGGGTTACGCCTAGATATTTGGTCTCCTTTACCCAGGGAATCGGATTTCCGAAGAGTTCAAGAGGTTTGAGCCTCTTTGGGAACCGTAAGGAATCTGCGTCGAGAGCATCGTGGCGCTCTTCGAGGTATTGACGGCTATTCGCCAGTCGTTTAACCACTTCCCGGGAGTAGTCACGACGCGTTGAACTGCACGCGCGCGCTACTTTCTTACTTTTATAGTGCCTCAATCACCAATATTTTATATGTACTGGCCGCTTAGAAAGAACAATAAAAATATTACAACAAAAACATGTCAAATTGTGACGATTAATAATATGTGTATACCATACATTAATGATTGTGTTCCTCGCCGCTTCAACTAGATACAATCAGCGTACTATAAAATTGCGGCAATCAAAACTACACCGAAATCGGCGTACTCGAGTCAGTGTCGTACTGACAATACCGTCACGGTCACAAGGTTCATTTCAAATAGTCGATACTTATTATGATATTAAGTTGCCGTATTCTAGCAGCTACTGTTTGTAGATAGCGCGGTATGGCAGTTAAAGCGCCAGTGGAAACCAATCAATAATCTGTGATATATAACTAGGTATATTCTGGCTTATAAAATATTTTAACTAACAACTTTATATACTAAGTAAATATATAATTCAGTGTTACAAACCAACTAACCAATTTATTTTTTGACCAGTCACCTCAAAATAGGAAGAATCTGGCTACATACACGGCCTACAATCTCAAAGTTTTAATTATCAGAATTGTACATATTATATAATTACTATAGGCTAGCTGCCGTAAAACAAAAGTAACCAACAAGTAGACATTGTTGTAAGGGCCTTTGTGGTTTTATTTTTGTAATTGATACACATGCTATATTATTATTTTACCAAAATGGGTTTACAGACAATGCGTTTTAAAAGTACACAGTCAATCCAAAGTAATGGTTTAACGATTATGAGCAAAATTATTTTGTCAGTTATACTATTAAATTCAAAGATGTTTCACTTCAACCGCGTGTAGAAATTACACGTACTTTTTTTTCAATATGCTAGCTTTTCTATTGCCATTTTAATAATCACAACAATATAATATGTATTAAATATATTCCTTATTTAGATATCTGTTACAGATGCAATAAAATGCATTAAATATTTATCTTAAGACAGGGAATTATCTCAATACTGTGTATATCCGAGTACAGCCGCCGCCCCGCGTCCCACAAACCATCACGAGGGTCACGCTTAGAGCGGTCAGCCTTTAGTTGTATTAATAAATAAAATACTCTAAGCTGGTAGACTCAAACCAAAATGCAAAATTCTCTAAACGCTTAAAAGTGTCTTTTTCTTCTATGTAAGAAAACAGCATCAATCAACTCACATAGTATGATAAAGAAACAGAGATCCATATGACGTTCTTTTACGTTGGTCTGAGCACTTCAACAAAGAGTTTAATCCCAACGAACAGAGTTGTTTCATATAAATTTCCGTAAGACCTTGCCAATATTATTCCACTGTCATTCACAGAGTTCATTAGCGCAATGTAACGGCTAAATAAAATAGTATTTATAGTTTAGTTAGTCTCACATCAAGTATAGACTTTTTGATCTCATTCTAACAATATGGGAAGCAGAAATAGTACTGTAAAACTGGAGGGGTGTGTTACAAGGTAACCTCTCTAACTGTAACTCATATACGGGCAGTGCCTACCTATCCCTGGCAGTTAATATTTTAGGGAAAATTTTCATCAACAGCTTTCCTACCTGAAAACCAAAGAGGTTTTCGTCTAAATAGATGTACAGTAGGTGCTATTTTTGTTATTAAATAGCTCCAAGAAAAGTGCCTCGATCAACATCGTGATTTTGACTATAATATACTATAATAAATATTACATACGTAATTATAACATATTATACACTGATACATTTAGAGGAATGCAATAAAAATGCAGAATAATAGAAAATATTTTCTTATTTCATACTGGCCATATATGTAATTTGAAAAAAAATTTTTTGAATGAATTTTTACTTACGAATTTCTTTTTTTGTCTATCTGTTATTTACTTTGATATGCAGTGTATAAAATTCTGCAGGTTTTCTTTGTTTTTAACAAATTTAACCATGTTTTTGTCTTTTTATTGACAACAAAATAGTTATTATTGATTGAAGAGAATTAATTTAATCTGATAAGTCTGAGTTATAATGCCGAATCTCTGCATTGCTCAGGTGTCTAAAGCTGTAATTTTAATTGAAAATGGTTACACTTAATATAATGAAGTGGCTCAAACACTACGATTTTTCGCAATGTTAAGCGATACCAGCAGACTGGAGGTTATAAAAGACGTAAAGAACAGGATCGCAAAATATTAAGATTAGAGAGGGACAACAGATGTATTGTAAGCAGTGTCTTCAGAAACCGTACTTTGACTTCTTCCGAGGTAAGGAACAAGCTGCAGGAAGTTCGACAAGTAACATTTAGCACCAAAACGATTAGAAGAAGACTTAAGGTAATTGGTGTAGGGGCGTACTTGCCTGTCAGAGGCCTTTTGTTCACCGCAAGTCATTGAGTAGCTCGGTCGAACATGGCTTGTTCGCACTGAAATTAGGATGATATCGCTTGAGGCAAACTACTCGTCATTGATGAGTCCAGATTCTGTCTTAAGTCAGATGATGGACGGGTCAAAGTATAGAGATGACCTAGAGAAAGATACGCTAAAGTGTAACATTTTTGGAAGAGAGCCTTATGGTGGAGGGTCAATCATTACTGTATTCTATAAGGTCATATTCGCTTAGGAGCACGTACGGAGCTACACATCGTAAAAAACGTATCTCTGACTGCGGCAGGATACGTAACAGACATTTTAGATCAGTTTGTGATGCCTTTTGCCCCATTCATGGATGAAATTTTTCTTTTAATGCATAATAATGCTCATCCTCACGCTGCGGTGGTAGTACTGAGGTCGGAATCCAAGTTTTGGTGTGGCCAGCACGCTCGCCAGATCTAAATCCAATAGAACGCGTTTGGGATAAACTGGGAAAACTAGTTAAACAAATAAATCCAGTAACCAGGGACTAAGGGACTTCAAAGGAGCATTGGTTGAAGAATAGAACTTAATGCCACAAAGTTTCATTGACAATTTAATAAAAAGTATGCCTAGACGGATGTAGTAATTTGACAGCGAGAGGAGGTAATACTAAATACTATAGGTGTCACCCATTATGAAAAAAAACCAGTCTTTAGAGCAATTTTCATTAGATTAGATCAAAATTCCTTGAAATTAAAAAACTGAGCTTACTAGCACTAATTTGATTTTTTTTTTGTTTTACTCTAATGTTTTTGTTCAAAAATGTTAATTTAATTAATTGTGGTTGGTCATTGGTTTGCTGGACGAGAATATCAGGATTACTGACACTCTTGCCGAGTAATCTTTTTTCGCCTCTGGTAACTCGCGTGGTAATGGACGCGCGCTTCAATAAATACAGTTAGCTTTGGTTAGCTTTAAGTTTCGGTTAAGCGCACGCGCACCTCGCACCTTTCACGCTTCGCTTTTATTTAACTTTCGTGCCACAGAACAATATACTCTCTAAGTCGTGCCTTGCGCAAGTTCACGCTAACACACATCACGCAATGGTCTGGGATACCCGGGAAGCTGGATACATGGAGGAATAATTGCTCGGTAAGTGGTTTTTGATCAATAAATTCACGGTGGTTCAGTATAATATGTAATATGTTCGGGGAAGCAGGAGATCTGGAGGACGACCATCCCGCAAATTGGTTTTTCCACCAAATTGATTCTAGTGAAATAATTTTAAAAGCCTTTATTGTAGAAATAAATCTGTTTTCACTTCAATTTGCCAGTTCCTCTAAATAATTTTGTCCATGAAGTGTATATTAATTTTATAGTTATATTATTCGAAAGGTTGTTACACAATTACGAAAAACAGCTGAACGGTTTTCGATGACATTTTGCACATGGATAATTTATGATCTGGATTAACACATAGCATACTTTTTATCCCGGTACATAAAGTGCTTTAGAAACTGATATTATTTTATTTTATTTTTCCAATATCCAAGCGAACAAAGTAGCGAGTCTAATTGGTACTTAAATAATATCCTGAATTTAATAAAATAAAATCTACAAAATCATAGCATTAATGTATTGTGTGGTGGTTAGGAGTCCTCAATCCGCGATTCAGACACGCACAGCGCTAATATAATATTATAGTTATAGTATAACTAGCTATTATTAAGTTGAAATCATTAATCTATGCATTCAACAACAATAATTTGAAGACTTTTTTATACACGATCGTATTTCATTGCTGCCGCTACAGGTTTAAGGTATCCAGCTAAAGTTGACTCAGAAAAAGGTACTGGTGAGTTTTTGTGAATCAGTGCTAGTGTCATGTCATACACTACAACTTCCTAAGAACTTGCTAGACGATAAAGGTAATAAATATCTGTATTGTCAAAAATTGTAAATCATGATGGAAAAGCTAGCCGTTAAACAACCGAGACTAGTCAATCTCTCTAGCCCACTGCTGCCTCAGGACAACGCTAGACCCCATACTTCACTATAGACGGTCGCTAAATTAGAGGAACTGAGGTTGAAATATCTCCCGCAGCCTGGTGGCTAAGTATGGTACTTCCTGGACCTTGCTCCATCAGATTACCACGTACAATTTCATGCAAGGAAAAAAATTAAATGCGTTCAAAGATTTTATTGATTCTCGCTCCCACAATTTTTCAGCAATTGAATCAATGAACTTCCTATAAAATGGCGAAAGTACATAGATAATAATGCTACATACTTCGACTGATTAATGAAAATAATTTCATAACACTTTTTTCGTTTTACTTGTTCCATATAAAATGCTAATTTTACATGTAAGGATCATTATAAGAACATAATTGTGAACGAAATAACGCGTTGGATGAAATGGTTTCCAACTTATCACCAACGAGAGGTGTATATAATAACTGCAACGTTTTTAGATTCTAAAAATCTTTTGCATTCTGAAGAACGAAACCCAGCGTGTGAATTAAATTTCATTTAATTTAAATTTTTAGATATTGTTTATTTGCTAATGTAATCAGATCGATAAGAATTCAGTGTTTTTTCCACGCGTCTGAGATATCTTATATTATCTACGATATTTATAGTGAATTTTAAACTTTTCCTAGGATACCTGAAAAGTAGGGTCTACTCTAATAACCCAGCTACGATTAACCAGAAATAAAAAAAATTAATGAATTAAATATCCGAGAAGAAATGGTAGCTATTTCTCGCGCATTGTCTCAGCGAGTTTTTACCAATTTGAGGTTTAGATTCGAGAAATGTTTGCAGCGGGATGATGCACACCTGAATTATGTAATTTTTAAGAAATAAATGTCCCAGATGTCTATTTTAGTTGAAATAAAAATGTGTATGTGTATTGTATTTAGTTTTCTTTTTATTATTTTTTAAAATTCGCAAATCTTTCTGGCCCAACCTGTGTATAACCATAGTCAATAACTCCAAGATTAAATACAATTAAAAACATATTTACTTTTATTATTCATATTTCTTGTTACTGTTAATTATTTAATTAATATTATTGTTACGTATTATTAAACGAATGTTAAGCGTTAATCCAATGAGCTTTAAGTATAAGATAAGACTATAATGTATCTTATCGTACTGTAGATAAATTCAGAATAAATAGAAATGTCGAAAACTTCCGAAGCAAATTCGTATGATTGATTTGTGACTAATTGTGCAAAATGAAGGGAGCGCACGTTCTCGTCCTTACCTGCGCTGGTATTTTTTATTATTCTGTTATTTTATTATAGTTTTATTAATATATTTAAATTCTGCAATTCTTATACTTCTCGACGTTTGAAATCGCCCATAATTCGTAAACTGGTGTAGTGATTAAGTTCATGTTTTTCGTAGGGAAGAAATTTTTATTCAGTAGTAGGCAATAACTATTTATTTTAATTAGTTTGAAATTATTTAGCGTACTATTTTTATTATTGTAGAATGGTTCAATAATACTTGATCATGTGGTCAATATTCCCACAAAAATAATTATTTCTATAAAGTTATTTAATGTTGTGAAAGAGAAACGTATCAGTCAACATAAAATGTTTTTTTATTACCGTACAGTGTCGAAAAACCTTCACCAATGTTCTAATTCTATTTTATATGATACGTCTAATTATAAAAAAAATGTTTTGGAATCATAAATCAGTCTTATCTATGTGCCTTAATTCTGACATTTATCATGAAAGTACATAAATACCGCCAGTTTTTTTAAAGTGATTAATTGTATCATTATTTCGTTTCAAATATTCCTTTAAAAGAATTTTTCTAAATGAAACTTAATTTAGTTGATTATTATTAGTGTTATTTACTTTTAGCGTACCTCGTATGTGCGGTGCCTGTACAAAATGAAGAGTCACCTCGTATTTACCCACGCTACATAGATTTCCCTGATGGTGAGGGAAATTTACATAAAGTGGACCTTGAAGCAGAACCTGACTGGGAACTCTTAGATGAGATCAGCAGAAATCCGGCCAATAACGTATACATTCTTTTTACCAGGTAGATTTTTTCTTATATTTTTAATTATTGTGACTTTATGATCCTCAACCCAATCAATGTTGTGAAAAAGTTTGTCAGTTGGTGATCTTATTGATTGTCTAATGTTCTCGGTCTCGTTCATGTTGTCTTTCTTCAGCTTAATAAAATAACCGAGTTTTAATTTACACGTTACATTCTTTTACCAGATGCATATATTTGTTATTATTTTATGTTATTCAATTACTTCATTTGTGATGAACATTATTTCACGTAATCCCATTCCATACTTAAATTATGAACCATTCAATTTTAATTAAAACAGTGCGTATAATAACAAAATTACTTTCGTTGCAGACGTAACCCTCGTAATGGTCAAACGCTGGTAATCAATAACGCAAATTCAGTCACTAATTCCAACTTTAATGCGAATGTGCCAACTGTTGTGCTTGCTCACGGGTGGTTAAGCAACCAGAATACCGCAAACAACCCTACCATCAGAGACGGCAAGTATTAAAGATATCTACCAAATTTATTTTACATGTAAATAGAATAATATTAAAAAACCAATATTACATACCATTTACAATTATTTCAATTATATTTTAGTTCATTCATTATATTTTGAAACAATATTTAGCAAAAAGAGTTGAATAATATTTTACCCTTTTTTATTAATAAGCTGGTTAATAGATGTTTTGATAAACTTAATTTGTATTCAAATGATGACTCTAATCCTGGTAAATTATGAAGATTATATCAATAATATATATTAACTCATTTTAGCCTTCCTGGGAAAAAGCGATGTAAATGTCATCGTTTTGGATTGGAGACGACTTGCATCGTCTGATTATGCTACCGCTGTGAGAGGTGTTCCTGCTGTCGGTCGTGGTCTCGGACAATTTTTGGCATTCCTCAATCGCGTGACTGGTGCTGCTTACACATCCATGCACCTAATTGGATTCAGCTTAGGTGCTCACTTGGTCGGCAACGCTGGACGTGAACTTGGAGGCAGAGCTGCTCGTGTAACTGGTAAATAAGCTTATGTAGCATTCATTGGCATTGGCATTGGCGAACATCGACTTAATTAAAGATACATCGAATAAATATACTTTTTACTAACGTTTTAATTAAATTGAACCATAATTGGATTCATTGAACAGAACAAAATAAATACAGAATGAAACGTAAAATATATAGAGGCTATTCAAAACTGAACATCTGTTTTGTAAACGAAATATTAGAATATAAATATGAGAAAATTAATTTAGTTCCTCCATTTGTATAAATGATTTTTTTGTAACGATTCATATTACAACAGGTCTGGATCCTGCTGGTCCTCTATGGAACTACAATACCAACCGACTCAACCGAAATGATGGAGTCTACGTCGAGGCCATACACACTGATGGTGGGTATGGCGGTCTAGGCATCGGTTCCGCTGTCGCCAACGCCGACTTCTTCCCTAACGGCGGCAACTCTCAACCCGGTTGTGCTACGAGCCTTTGCAATCACAACCGTGCCTGGGAACTCTTCGCTTCTACGGTTACCCGTAACCATTTAATCGGAAACGAATGTTCTAGCACTCTACAGATTACTTGGAATACATGCCGCGGAAGACAATTTCACATGGGCAACGATGACTTGAGGAAGTTTGGGTAAGTGATTAAGAAACCTTTTTTTTTCTTTTAGTAAATAATGTCTTGTGTTTATTGTTATATATAAAATATATCTTATGTTATTCATCTTAATTTACATGAATGAGACAATGAAATCTATAAGCTTAAGGGAAAATCGCAATGATCTTTGTTTAAATTATATAATTGTTTTTTCTTCCAGTACTGGACTTTATCGATTGGATACCGGACGGAGATATCCATTTTAAATATTTACTAACATTATTTATATAATGTCGGTTTTTTATTTCAATTACTCTTCGTATTCATATTTAAAATAAACGTTCATGAATTTCATTTTCTGTCTTTTATTTTACCCTAAAGTATTACCCTATTTGGACAATTATTTTCTCCTCTACAAAATACACCAATTATTAACAAATAAATGAAAAAAAAATTGCACAAAATCCAATTGTGGGCATTTTTAGTAATTGCAAGGAAAACTATTTTTTTTTTAAATATCTTTAGCATTCTTTAAGAAATAACGTTATATATAAAATATATTGTGATTCTGATACAGAGATTCAGTATAATCATACATATCATAAACATACATAATATTTATAAATTAAAATAAGTAGGTGTAGCTAAATGCTACATTTCAAATAGGGTAGAATACTTGAAGATGATATCATAAAATATTTTATCATAGTTTAGCCAACATATTCAATTTACAAAGGCTTTAACCATAAGTGTAAGTTGAATGTTAAATGTGCGTCGATATTCAAGATTTTCTTCTCGGAGCGTAAATTATCAAAAAGTCATTGAATTACTTATTTTTTATCTGTAAAAGTACATGAGAATCAAACAAACAACTCGGTAATCCTTTTGTTTTTATTTACCCGCTTTAGAGGTAAGACGGATATCACGTAACACCATGTAATAATGTATTTATAGATTGATTGATAAGCATTACTATCTTAATCATTTACTTAAAGATTAATTATAATGTTTGTCAATTGACAGAATGTAATGAAGATCCATTAAAATTATACAAGATACTTATCTTTATCATATATTTACAAGAATACAATCGAAATAAATGATGCAGAACATGCACAGATAAGTAGATAGATTTGTGTTCTGGTAATAATGTGAAAAAGGCATTTGCCTTCTCATTAGTGGATTGCATCAGTATGTTTTTTTTAATAGAAAATTATCAGAATTTTCATTGTTAAATAGTAAAAAACAAAAATCATATTTAAAAAAAAACAATAATTATATTTTTTTCGTTTTAGTTGTTTTTAATTTATAAGAACCGTAAGCTTTTTAAATTCCGTTTTTAGACCACAATTTCACCTGACGTTAAGTGACTATGTGACCCAAGATGGTAACACACTAAGCCTGGTAGAAAGACTAGCTCTAATGTGCAGCTCCTGGAACATACCCATAGGTGCTTTGCGACAGATTTTTAATTTGAGGATGATAACTATCCAGGCGGGTGGGCATGATTAAACTGTTAAAATATATTAATATAGATCACTCATCTAGGATAAATTTATGGTAACGCATCTAATTTTGGGTAATTTTGAATCAGTTAATCAGGACCAGGTATTACATCAAGCGAGTCATCAAAACTTTAGTAACTTCTTTCAATTAAAATTATAAATCGAAATATACCTTATTCAGTTTAAGCCCTAAGAAGGCACTTACTTATAAACGTTAAAACACGACTACCTACCAGTTCGGAATCATCGCAGTTTCGGGAAGAGCCGACAAGAAACTCGATCGGTTTATTTTTTTCCTTTATTTCTTCAACTATACATGTGTTCCGTTCCATCTTTCTGAAACTTATGAGTAAAAAATAGAAGTCAATAAAATGAATTCACATTGTTATTAACATTGAATGCTAACTTCATCATTTCTTTGTCTTGACTTCATTATTAGTCACGTGATGCGTGCGTAGTTCTCAATTTTGTCCTCTATTAAACGCGCCAAACGAAGTACAAGGGAAAAATTCAACTTTTACCAGGTACACAAACGAACAATAAGTAAATGTAATAAATAACACATTACAAATAGTTAATTAATTACAATAAAATAAATTAATCAACCGATCGTATAGTTATATACAATATACATAATAGTATATTCATTTAATGTTGCAGTTATACTATAATTTTTTTTAAATTTATCACCATGATATGTGAAATTACCGATTGAATGTAATATGTACCTAAGGAAATTAGCTTTATCGTAATAAATTTGCTAATTGCTTGAAATCGCAGCGAACTTCGCGTAATGTCAGATTTCGTTCGTAAAAGACCGCCTAAATAAAATCCCTTCCAACATCCAATATCCAGCCGCCATTAGAAATTTGTTGAGATAGATCGTCGTAACGTTCACAGGAGAAAGTGGCCATTATTTGAGTACAAATGGTTCAATTGACAACCACTAACAATTAAACGAAAAAGGTGTTTCACACATTCTGCATACACCTGTATTCACGTTTGTAATTTTATAATAAAATTATCTAATTAATCAGCAAACAACACAATCAGTTAAGACCTAAAGGCACACTAATAAAGTACCCTGAACTAATTTATCCGAAATTTCTTTGCTATTACCGCCTAAAACATATTAACAGTTGTTTCGTTTTTCTGCAACAAAAACCGTTTGTGGTTTATTGTCGAGATGAAATGTTAAATCTGATACTAATTGAAAAAAATAAGATAAATCGAAAAGTGAAATTTTAGTAACTGAAACGATAAAAGAGATGCGGTCAAGCCCGTAGACATGATCGTTATAAACTTATATGGAATAAATGTTAAAAGTGTTAAACAAGTAATAATAGAAATTAATAAATTAAAAACTATGTTGCAGATGAGACGTGAACGACCACAATCAATTAGACAAGTGTTTCGCCCCTCAACGATCCTCAGATCAACGTTGACTCCTCCGACTAGCGGATCGTTGAAGGGATTATTATTAATTACGATGGATTTCCGCAAAATAACTCCTACGTCAATCAAATAATAATAAAGAACCTTTGCCATTCGATAAATGTCCCCTTAGTCTATCGTCTTGTATTTCTTGTAAGCTCCCTATTTAGTAAGAGCAAAAACAATAATTCTCGATTTTTTTAAATTAATATCACAGTACAGACTATAATTAAAAAAGAAAGGCGATCACCGACAACTCTGTAGTCCATTGCCGGTTCTCGCTGTCATATAAGCCTGCAAGTCTCTACATCAGGTTGATCCCGATCCCCAGATCGGATTGGTCCCCATTTGATCCCGAGATGCTACTAACCTAAAGACAGTCACTGAACAGAAGAGCAAAACAAACAAATCAACAAACAAAAGAGTCAAAAGAGAGTAACAGAAATTTAAGTGGGGTTATTTATGTTTATTTTTATTCCAAATCTTACACTAAGTACTAACATATGATTAAGTATACGTCAATTTTTTATACATCCACAACATAAAAGCAACAAAATATCGTGAGAAAATAAATATGAATGGATCACTAGTATAATGTATAATATTATATGACAAGTGAATTCTCTGTGTATACTAATAAAAAAATTATTAAAAGAATTCAAACTAACCCTCCAACAACTTCAGAAGAACAAAGATAGAAAATACTTATCAGCGTATACATGTATACATTTTGAACGTTGATAGAAAAAAATAAAAATAATTAAAACGAAGTTTCTAAGAAATGTTAACTATCTTATCTATTTAGATATTAATTATACCTAAATTAACACAGTGGATTACACTTATATTGATCGACTGGCTTTAATAAAAATAAGATATAAAAAATATATATTCGAACACTTAAAAAGTATAGAATATTGTTCATGTGGAATTTAATTTGATTACTAACAAGTAATATATTGTTTATTTATAAAGAAAATTGTTTATTTAGAACTTGTCGTTGGTTATTAGAAATACCGGTTCGATAGCGTTAACAATTTGAAAAAAACTACTTATACTTAAGATTCGAAAATGGCTTGAATAATATACTACTAAACATAAAATACTAAATTAAAAAAAGAGAATACGTGTTAGATTACTAGTTACTATATACCTACTTCTTTGAATCACACACATCTTTCACACTGGATGTTATATGGCACATAATATCAAGTGTGACTATCTAAACCTTTGATGCTCAATAAGCAACTTCATGATGTAGACTATTTGTTACAGCATGCGCGGCCATCGTAAAAATTCACTCTCAGTATTATTTCAAACTATAAACTCAAAAATACTCAGCCTAAAATACTGCGGTTCAAACGAAGCGAAGACCAATTATTAAATTCAGGCACAGATTTGAGAACAAATACGAATCACAGAAAAATTATGGACTTTGTTGACCATATTATAGAAAAATAATTATTTTACCCATAATTATAATGTAGATAAGTTTAATTCATATCAAATTTTTTTCTTTACTTTATACAAAGATAAAAAGTACGAACTTAATCAAATAATTTATCAAAACAATCTGTTGCCTTAGTTTAATCTGTTCAATGACGTCTGTCAGAAAAGCAAACAACTTACTAAAACAAGAAATGAAAAAAGTTCCGCTTTTAATCAAAATAATCTTCTGGCTACTAGCATCTGTATAGAAGTTGTCTTCAAAGAAACTTAAAATTGTATTTCAGACGTCCACTGCCATTCTTACTAACAAAGTTTTACACCAACATATTGTCACTAAATTTATTACTTTCATATAGTAAATTACTAGTGGTACCCTTCGGCTCCTCACGCGTTATACAATGACTATTTGCCTCTTGTAGTTTTAATTTTACTTATATTTGCTTATTAATGACAATTATTATAGCCCATCAACTGAGTGATGACAATAGTATTCCCGTATACAAAATTTCATCAGAATCGGTTGAGAATTAATACAATGTTTTTTATCAAATCTTTTTTTACTATTTCTTAAAGTATTATTGCAATTCTTATAACCTATATGATCGATAAGGTTCGCGACGTACTATTCGCGTGACGTACGCTGGGCCCTAGAATCGATCTTCGCGTATCACGATCCCTCTAGAACCTATTGCTGCGATACACAGTTATTGATTACAAACAAAAGAAGACTCACCTTGTCAGACGTAGGTGGTATACCTGACCGCACCAGGACGACCTGGATGGCCAATTGTGGATTATGTGTATCTGTGGAGTGAATTGTAAGTACGTGCGTGTAACCGCCTCAAATCGCAGGACACTAGCACCGCAAGCAATCAGGTCAACAAAACTCCACTCAACGTTATACAATACAAAGAAAAATCCAACTAAGACACTACCGAAAATTACTTGTGACGTAGCGCTCTCCAAACCACAAGTAGAAGCTAGGCTACCGGCTTAGCTAGAGGGGGGGGGGCTGCACCGAACGGTACACCTGCCGTTCGCCCGCCTATCACAGGCCTTCCCGCGATCTCGACATCTGACGTTGGCGTACATTTCCAACACATGAATTAAGAAACTGTCCATGCGGTTGGGTCCAAGTTCTTTAAAACTCACCGTAGCAATATGACTCAAAAGATATCAGATCAAACCCGAAAACTCATGGCGGATCGGCGTGGTATGGCGCTGCAGTCTTCCGATGACGCTAAGTCCTATAGGCAGCTCAATAGATATATTCATAAATCCTTGCGACACGATGTCCGGTCTTACAATACCAAAAATATTAAAGAGACGATAGAGCGGAATAAAGGCTCCAAAGTGTTCGCAAGGAATGCATCTATTGGGCAGAGCCAGTTGACGAAGCTGAAAATGGATGATGGCAGCGTAGCGTCCACCAGGCCAGAGGTATTAAGGGAGATCGAAAGGTTCTATGGGCAGTTATATACCTCGTCAACTAAGCCTGTTACCAGCCCGGCTAAAGATCCGAGAGCCGGGCTGACCAGACACTAAACCGAAGATATCCCCGACATCACCCTGTACGAGATTACGATGGCCCTTAAGCAGCTTAAGAACAACAAGGCGCCGGGTGATGACTGAATTACATCAGAGCTTCTTAAAGCGGGTGGAAAACCGGTACTTAAGGTCCTACAGAAGCTCTTTAATTCCGTTATACTCGAGGGTAAAACGCCGGAAACGTGGGGCGGCAGCGTGGTGGTCCTGTTCTTCAAGAAAGGTGATAAAACCTTATTGAAGAACTATCGGCCCATCTCGTTGCTGAGCCATGTTTATAAACTGTTTTCGAGGGTCATCACGAATCGTCTCGAGCACAAGTTTGATGACTTCCAGCCTCCCGAACAAGCCGGTTTCCGAAAAGGCTTCAGCACCGTAGACCACATCTATACGCTGCGGCAGATTATACAGAAGACTGAGGAGTATAATCTGCCTTTATGCTTAGCGTTCGTGGACTACGAAAAAGCCTTTGATTCGGTCGAAACCTGGGCAGTGTTGCAGTCTCTCCAGCGGTGCCGTATTGACTATCGATATATCGAAGTGTTGAAGTGCTTGTACAATAACGCCACCATGTCAGTCCGAGTACAGGAGCAGTGCACGAAGGCAATTCCTTTGAGAAGAGGCGTTAGACAGGGAGACGTAATATCTCCGAAACTGTTTACCGCCGCTCTAGAGGACGCCTTCAAGCTCCTGGAATGGCAAGGACTCGGCATCAATGTCAATGGCGAGTACATCACTCACCTTCGATTTGCTGACGACGTCGTAGTCATGGCAGAATCGCTGGAAGATCTTGGCACAATGCTCGATGGCCTCGACAAAGTTTCTCAACAGGTGGGCCTTAAAATGAACATGGACAAGACGAAAATCATGTCGAATGTCCATGTGGTGCCTACCCCAGTATCAGTTGGGAACTCTTGTCTAGAAGTTGTTGAAGAATATGTCTACCTGGGACAAACAGTCCAGTTAGGTAGGTCCAACTTTGAAAAAGAGGTCAGTCGACGAATCCAACTCGGCTGGGCAGCGTTCGGGAAACTGCGCGACATCTTCTCGTCCAAAATACCTCAGTGCCTCAAGACGAAAGTCTTTGACCATGTGTGTTGCCAGTGATGACATACGGCACAGAGACGTGGTCGCTCACTGTGGGCCTCATAAGAATGCTCAAGGTCGCTCAGCGAGCTATGGAGAGGGCTATGCTTGGTGCTTCTCTACGGGATCAAATCAGAAATGAGGAGATCCGTAGACAAACTAAGGTAACCGACATAGCCAAAAGGATTAGCAAGTTGAAGTGGCAGTTGGCGGGGCACATAGTTCGGAGAACTGACGGCCGTTGGGGCAGAAAGGTTCTCGAGTGGAGACCACACACCGGAAAGCGCAGCGTAGGACGGCCCCCCACTAGATGGAAAGACGACATAATAAATGTCGCTGGGAGCCGTTGGGTGCAGGCCGCACAAGATCTGTCGCTTTGGAGATCTATGGGGGAGGCCTATGATCAGGAGTGGACATCCTGCGGCTGAAATGATGATGATGATGATGACATGCTTTCTATCTAAAAAATTCCATGAAAATTGGTTCATATTCGTGATCAGTGTCCTGTAAATAGAACGTTTATGAGGAATAAGAAAAATTACATGTACAGACAGAACTAAAGATTTATTTATATAAATAAATATTACTTGCGTAGAAAATATGTTAAAAATGATAAAATCTTGAAAAATTAAGGAATTAATTCATTATTAACCCAACTTTGGAGTTATAAGGAGCAGGAAATAGAATATATTCAAATACTTTAAACACGAAAGAATACTAAGAGATAAAGAAACTCATTATAAGGCTGAATAAAGACGGATATTTCTGAGCTAGAATATATTAATTTGAAGAAAAGTTTAAAATACTGGTTATATCTATGTATTTACAAATGTAAAATATTAACTCACTTCACAGTCTAGAAAATGAGTAAACAAACAATTAAGGAAAAATTATTTAAATATTATTTACAATGTAATATGTTTACGTCACAATATGTACGAGTATGTAAAGTCACGTCATAACTCAGAAACGGCTTTTGATTAATAAACTCTGAAACGGTTTACGAACTTCGCAAGCGTGGCACAGTTATTCGTGTCGGCAAGGGATGATACCCTTACCCCTACAGCAGTAACAGCATTTCGGCCTCGAATACGAATCGTCACATAATGAGACCGTGAAAAACACTCGCTTCACACAACTTCTCCTCACTCCGCAAATTGTCAGTTACAAAATGAATCGAACTCTCTTATCTTGATTCACGATTATGGCTTGTAACGTGTAGATTACAAAGACTATTTCCTATAACGCTTAATTTATATTTCCTTCGGATCGCTATTTGATATTCTGATAACATTTGAGAAATAATAGGAGATACTTCTGTTGATATACAGAGACACCAATTTAACGTTCTTTAAATACATTTGAAATATATTGTACTTGTGATAGCGAAATTATAACAGCGTGATGTTAGTGTTGCATAGCCCGACTGGGTCACAATTAGTGTTGCTAAAACATCGATTAATTGATAGTCATTAGCCCTTTCTAAAAATCGATTATTGGGACAAGACTATCGCTAGTAGATATCGAATACATAGTAAGGGTGTTTTTGGAATTACAACAATTTGCGCGAATTAAATTTTGTTTAGATCGCTATGTTATTAAAGTAGCCAAATAAAAAAATCGATATTATCGTAATCTAAAACAATCAATGTTGTACCAACACTAGTCGCGATGACGATATAGGTATACGATGAAATGCCTATCATAAGGATTTGCTTAAGCCGAACATACAGGCAACCGTTTACTTGCGCAGGTCGTTGCGTACGCGTATGACACGATTGAAGGGTACGCAAATTATGCACAGGCTCATCGTACAGTGTCACTCCGAAATAGATTTTCAAGTTTGCTCCGGTCACCTGCGCAGGCTTAAAAAGACATACAGATCTATTCCAACACGCTCCGGTCTGCACAGGAAAAACCGTACCAAGTGTGCCCTGTTTTATGGGCGTCGTCGGGATTTGTGGTGCTTATACAATTTCTATTTACGAGGCCGGCATGACAGCAGCGCTGGATTTTTGATCTCTTGATAGTGGCCACTGTTTTCGAATTATATTATACTATAGGATACGAGTATAGAACGACCTTCACTGAGATGGTTAATGAATGAAAAGTATGTTATATCAAATTAAATATATTGCAAATGGGTTGACTAAACAATTTCAGTCCAGAATAATTATGATTAATTAACATTTGAATATTTTTTAAACATTATATTTTACTGTTTGTTTGAATAGACAAATTCCATACCAATCGAAAGTATGAAATACCAAATGTTAGGTTGACTAATTTTTTCCAGTCACAACTCTTGGGTAAGCAGGTATAAACAGGTAAATCGATACTAGTAACTTGCACTAGTATGGTTAATGAATTAAAGTTAAGTTAAAATAAAGATCAATTCATTAAGAACACGGTGGTATAGAGTTGTCTGCGAAACAGTTCTGAATTCTGGTTGTAGAGTTTAAAAAAGTAAAATATTGCTGGGAGTGAATACGTGCGACAGAGCGGTTTCCAGCGAACATTCCCATGCGATAATCTTAATGGACATTCGTACTCTTAACTCTCATGGTTATTTTTAGACTGTATGATAATTAACATCTTATGAAGTGCACTCAATATATTTATTATTATTATTTTAATTGTAATTTAATGTTATAAATAATGTGTTATATTATTATTATATATATTATTAAAACTGAATCATTTAAGTATGTACAGGAAATTATACGTTGAACCAATATGTTACACCAATCAGTAATAAAATGCCATTATCTTTCGCGTAAATAATTTATTCGTACTCAAAAATACAAAATCAAGAAAAACACATAAATCGCTTCTTAAAATGTAGGCTTGAGGTACTTACAGTTGATCTTTTAGATTTTTTTCTCTTGTAACGCATGTTGTTTTCACTTCGCTTTTAAAAAGAGAACTGTCTTGGGTGGAAACACAGCTCACTTATGCAGGTTGAAAAAAAGAACCGGATGTGGAGTAAAAGTATATTAAATTTTGAATATAGCAAATTTTACTTTAAAAAAAACTTTCTTTTATTTTTTGAAACAATAATAACGCATTCATGTAATTTTTTAAAAAGCTTACTCACCACTAGACTTGTATTTTTGTTAACAGATGTAGTCTTGAGTTATTGCCGAGATCTGGAAGTGAAATGTTGTGGTTTTCATTTTTAATTCATTATATTTTGACCTATATTATGTGACATTTTGGGTTATATAGTTTACTTGTTGTCCATAAGTTCACTTCACTTATCCACTGATTACATATATAAAGTGTAAACATGCATTTTCAGATGTCACAAAAACTCCCTAGATAGTTCTGACAAAGGAGACATCAAGAAAAAGAAGATTGTAATTGTATTGTGTTTGCCTTGAAACGACGGCAAGTTTTTTTAATTCTCTAACATTTATTTTATTTATCGATTTGAGTATAAATAAAAAAAGTTAATAAGAGTAAGAGTACGAGCGTTAATGACTCGACCACAACGCCACCTATCGGATCTTAACATATCTATAAACCATCGTTTTAATTTGAGCCCAATCGGTCAAAACGTTCAAAAGTTATATAATCACTAACAAACGCACACAAGGTTTTTATTTAAAAGATTATTGGCTAAGAACTAAGAACACTTGAAAGCGATTCTTCATTTCCTATATATTCGTTTTAAAATACAAAAAAATACTATTTAAAAACCGCTACCTGATGCTTCATGCTATTCATATAATAAGATTCTTCTCTGGAAAGCAAGATTCTATAACGTATCCATAAATATTCATGAAAGAAGACGTGCAGTTTGGTAAGTGTATAATGCGATTGATAAGAAAGCTTGGTGCATGCGAAGTGCGCTCTTGGGAAATTCTTGTCGCAGTCATTTCTTCAATTTTATTTACGTTTGACTTACCTTCGATTTTATATTTTAAAAAAATTCTCTTTGTAATAATTTGGTGAGTAGTAGTAGTTTGTTCGGGCATCGCGGTAATCGATGAAAATCTTGTGATGAAACCCTACATATTGATAGGGGATTTTGTAATGCCCGCCTGCACTGTAAACAATTTCAATGGTAATTTTACAAAAACCAAACTGATAAGCCAAACATTTATCTATAATTTAAATCGGGTATTGTAATAATACAAAAATTTGTTTGTCTTGAGAAGCTTTTCATCGGATACTGACAAACAGTTTTGTAAAATTACAACACTTTTTTGTAGGAGTCTTCACATGTCTAGGAAAATTAGTCGTACAGTATTATAATTTTGGATTAGCATAATATATTGTTTTGTAATTTTATTCATAGTTTATTTAGAAAAACGATTGTAATTTTACAAAAAAAAAATTACAGTGTGGCTACGAGTTGCTTAGCGTGTAATGATCTTAGGCCACATCGTCACCGAACATAAGGGGAGAAGACGGTAAAATCGTAACCTACAACGAATTAAAAAAAAAAAAAAAATATATATATATTATTTCTCGATTTAACAGCTTATAAAATTTTGATGTGCGATGCAGCTTAATAAACCTGTATAAATGTTTGCCTCATTTCGTTTCTAATTTATAGCTTCGTAGATACTTAATACTGAAGAGGCTACTCTATTCAGTACTGCTTACAATATTCGTGTAAAGCTGCTTACGTTATACGTAAACGTATAAGTTATACATATTTTATTATAACTTATAGTATAGTCGTTTTCTGCATGAATATAATATATTAGATTATAAAACAAAAATTCGGTTCTTTAGTTCGGTTTAGTCATTATCAACTTAATTTACGTACATTTAAATAACCCTTTGTAATCTATTTATTGTATAAATTCAATAGCTGTACCAGCGACTTTATTCTCGTGGATATCGGAAAACAAAATAAATTGATAAGTGTCGATAAGTCGTGTCATTTACAGCGATAAAAAGTATCCTATGTATTAATCCAGGCTATAAACTATCTGTGTGTATTCAAAATTGATTTAAATCCATTCAGCCATTTTTGCGTGATTGAATAACAGGTATCCAAACATACAAATTTTCACATTTATAATATTAAGTTCCTACTTACTAGGAGTTCCTACTTACATAGGATACAACAGGATTTTATTGTAATTAATGTTACGGTGTAATTCATATTGGCTGACGATGTTTATACATATCTAATCCAGAAAGTAGACCTTAAAGTTAAAACAAAAATAGACAGTAATTTATAATTGACTACTTAACGAACATAATATAACCACAAACATAAATTGGTAACAGTCATTAAGCCAAGTCATTTACCAGTATACAAAGTATCCTAAGTGTTATTCCAGGTTATCATATTTATTTGCCACTTCTAAATCAGTTCAGTCATTCTTGCGTGATTGAGTAACACAGAAACTTTCACATTTATAATATTAGTGGGATTGTATTACGGACTCGATATCATAATATATTAAATCTTCTCCTTACCTTTTGTTCCATATACTTCTAATATTTAAAGAAATTCAGTGGTACCTACATTAATTATATGTTACAACTAGTTTCTCCTCTTCTCACCAAACTGTTAAAGTTAACGACGTGATCTGTACGAATCTGTTCGCTGAACGTTCTACGTGACTTTTTAAGTTAAAGGTTTTTTTTTAATATTATCACTATTACCTACCTAATGATAACTATTATTAATTGAAACTTCATAAGGCATGGTAGGAAAACTAGAATACTAGTAGCACGGAAAAAACCGGCAACATAGGGTGTAGGAGTCTTTACGCATGAAAATTATAGCTATTTTACACAGCTATACACTCTATTTTGCTTTTCGTCGTTAAAAGAATACAGACATGTAATCGAAGTAAAAAAACAGATTTTCCAACAAATCAAACCGAAAACAATGACAGGCCTAGAGTTCAGAAATAACCTTCCTCGCAACCCTCATGCAAACTCTGCTTTTTTTTCAGATTATATTTAGCCAGATGCCCGGAAATCTGTTGTATTAGTAAAGTAATTTGTCCTGGGTCTGCTCGCCATTCCACAAACTTTTCTAATATAAACTGTTGGCTTCCGCTTTCAATCTTCGTGAAAACTCTTTCACAACACTCGTGACCGTGTTCGATATAGACGTGGAGCTAGGTGTCGCCTTAAATTACATGGCATAATAAAAAAAAAATATTAGTAAATATTTATATTAAAAACTTTTTAAAACTTTCTCTCTACTATGTAAGCAAACCTTTTTATGTATATTTTGGTAACTTAGTACAGTAAATTTATCTATGAAAGGATCTATCAGTGATGAAAACATTCCCAAAATATTAAATTAATTTATCATAAAGTAGGTGCATTGTAATGCTATAATAAATTGCATATTATATCTATGGAATCGCAAATTCCTAGTTCATCAAATTTTATAAAAAATGCACTTAGCGATGCGTATAAGCTAGTATTTTATAAAATGACTAGCTGTGCCACGCGGTTTCACCTGCATATAATTTAGAAGAAATCACTGATTGGTGATTTATAATACTTCAATAAAGACAATATTTTTATCGGGCGGCCAGATGATCGCGGCGCGAACCGACATCGCACGAATCGTTCGTGCCGCTAACAACTGTAGACATAGATAGACCCGAGCCGAGTATTGAATGATTTTAATTTTGTATTATCTCTCAAACTATGCTTCCAAATAAAATGCTATAAAAGACGAAGTTTATCTTCATTATAAATTGTCTTTATGATGAAGTAACTTTTGTTCGTAAGGATTAATATGCCATGCTTAAAAATAATGCTCATACAATCTTCAACAATTTTTTTTTGCAAAATACCTTATTGTTGCTCATGTATAAGAGATAGATATATGCTATTGCTGATATTTTTATATATACTAATTGCCAATATTTTTGTAGAACTTTATATTAACGTATCATTACTCATTAAGACAGCGCATGCGGCTAAAGCAGTTCGCGAGGGCTTCAACTTCCGAGTTACGTAACAAAGATCAATATTTAAGGCTAGCTAGAAACTGTAGCCTAGTGTTATATAATGTATACTATACCTCGTGAGTCTGGCTATCATATAAAAAAGATTTTTTCGAATCCGACTGGTAGTTCCAGAGATTAGCGTGTTTAAAAAAAAACAAAAAACTTAGATAAATTTAGTATAGATTTTACATGTTTTTTTTAATATGGAATTATTCGTATAATTTATAACCAAAATGTTCTAGTTCTTACCATTTCAATTTACGAACTCTACGTCTCTATGAGTCCGTGTCCTAAAAGTGCATAAACTCTTTAAGCTTAGAAACCTACAAATGAGGTACTAATATAGTATGGTGACTAACGAGATAGTCCAATTTTAAAGGGTATTTGCTTATTTATGTTTTTAAGAGACTTCAATCTTTTTTGAATGAAATCGGATTGAGTTTTCAAACATGTGTCAAAATAAAATGTAATTTAAATCAAAAGCACTAAGGAGTAAGCAACTTCGAAGCAAATCACCGCCAAAATAACTTTCTACCCCTTTTTAACCTCGTTAGGGGATGAATTTCAATAAAATACAAAACACATCTTCCATCAATTTTGTTAAAAAATGTTTATGCAAAATGTGAAGTCGATTGGACCAAGGAATCACGTTGTCCCATACGAAATTTGGCCCCCTTTTTCACCCCATTATGGGTATAATTTCGGAAAATACTTTCTTATGGGATGCCTACGTCATACAAAGAACACACCCTCCAAGTTTCAGGTCTCTACGATCAGCGGTTCAGGCTGTGCGTTGATCCGTCAGTCATTCAGGACAAAGCATTTTATATGTGTAGATAAAAGAAAAGTAATAAATTAATATTTCTGATATTTTTGAAACCATCTCACACACAGCTATTTGATTCCAAACCAAGCGTATCTTTTACTATGGTAACCTTACAGCTGATATAATTACATCATATGTTACACGAAACGAAATTTGCGCATGCAGCACCATACACGGGATTGAAGTTAAACTTTCTAAAAGGGACGCGGATAGCCTAAGTTGTGTGTTAGGTATGCAATGTATATACTTTCTCATTCTTTCTACGTTATGTATTTAATGTAAAAAAGGGGTACTTAAACGTAACGCATCCTTTCAATTTCATTCTCAATTCTTATCCAATTAACGAATCGCCGCCTAAGAAGTTTCACTTCTGAAAGATGTACCCAAAATATGTTGATTCATTGTTCATCAAACAAATTGCCACGAAGTCTGTCGATATAAAAAGTATATAAAAGAAAACAATAGAAAGGTGGATTTTAACATCAACTAGAACAACAGAAGATAATAATGTTGAAAGATTACGTAAATTCCAAGAACCCGGTACACAAGTCTTTATGTGTACAAACTATATAATACCGTATCAATGACAATGGTCACCGGCTGGAATTGTATCCCCGTTACGATGTATTAGTAGATCTCGTCATTTCACCGAATAAATATTGTGTTATCTACTTTGTTATTTAACATTGCATGACGTGACATGTATCCATTCTTTCGCCCTTAAAAATTATGAAAACTTTTTTTATGGGAAAAAATCTTTCTAAAGAAAACGTCGTATAGAACTGTTTAAAATATACTGATGCTAAAAGAAAAAGTGTGGGTACTGAACTAATGGAAAATTATCGCCAACTGCTTAAATAATGACATTATAGTAAATAGTTACTAAACGAAGCAAATGTTTTCAATCTTGTTTTTGTTTGTTTGGAATGGTTTTCTGGATTTCACTTTGCATAACATCACATTACTATGATACTATAAAAAAATATTTATAAATTGATGGAAAACATCAACCGCCAAACTCTCGCCACAAAGTGTGGTCCATAAAATTTTGTAATTTTTTTTTATGTTATAGTTTCAGCGTTTGGTCACAGATGTTCTCTTTCTCACCAGATGTTAAGTGACAATTTGGCCTAAGATGTAAACACGCTAAGCGTTGTGGGGCGACTGATTCTCAAGTGCAGCTGCCGAAACACACCTATAGGTGCTTGGCAATAGATTTTCAACTTGAGGGTGATAGCTAGCCAAGCGTACATTAGAAAATGTCCTACCATTATGCTATGCTTTCATTACGATGTTTTCCTTAATCGAAAACTCAGGCTCATTGCTGGAATTCGAGCCCACGTTGATCTACAGTTTTTTTTTTTTTTTTTTTTTAACTTACTACACTGTTAGCCTTAGGGGCCCTATCCTAAAACAGAGCCGCTGCGGCTTTTACAGCTTCACCGGACTTGGGGGCGAGCGCTTAGGGCACTCAGCCGCGAAAGTTTGTGACGACCCGCACGAGGGTGCCAGAGTGGCCAAACCTCGGCTCGGGCGGTCGTCGCGAATGCGAAAAAGTCGCGATCTAACTAATTCCCTAATCCTATGAGAATTCGAGCTAACTAATATATACTCATATGCACGTTCCCCTCCTCCTGGGAGGAAGGAGTGGACCATGCGTATGTGTATTTAATAATCGGAAGTTGATCTACAGACGCTACCGCTGAGCTTTATCGAAATGATTAACCGTTCAAAAATTTATACACGTATACAATAAAATTAAATTATAGCAGTAGCTGTGCCCGCGGCTTCGCTCACGTGGGCTACAGAATGCCATCGACCGTGAATCGACCGCGAATCTTTCTCTTCCGCTCTCGATTATTTTAAAGACAGAAATTCTTATTTTGGGTGTTCTTTAGAAGATAGATATATACTCTCGCAGACTTTTTTGTAGGTCGTTAGATATAGCTCTTATGGTTTACTCAGCGTAAGCCATTTAACTCCCGAATTGATTCATCATGACTAGTTTCTTTTT
Organism: Saturnia japonica; assembly: GCA_033032175.1. NCBI lineage: Eukaryota > Metazoa > Arthropoda > Insecta > Lepidoptera > Saturniidae > Saturnia > Saturnia japonica. Next base: position 10,793,893 of record CM065321.1, on the reverse strand, counting down.
TTATTTGCGTGGATCCCAAATTGTTTTTTCAAAATAAAATTGGCTTAAGTTACTCCTTAAAATATCAGCTATCTATAAGGGAAAGTCTCGTCAAAATTAGTCTAACTGTTTCGTATATTACTCAGAACAAACAGAGAGACAGACAAAAATTTTTAAAATGGGTGTTTTGTTATAGGTATCGTATATACTTTCCTATGCATTTAGTAAAAAGCTAAAAGCTGTTATTTTGACATTACAAACAGACACTTCAATTTTATGAGTTAGGTATATAGATAAGCATTCATCTAATGGAAATAGTAACAATGGGTATACTCCGCTCTCAAATTGAGTAGTTAAGGCAAGTAACTATAAACAACTTAGGCCATCATTACAAAGATGGCACGTTAAGTCCGAAGGGTTCGGTCTCAAGTTTGACATTAACAATTATGTTCAACTGGGAAACTTGGTACGCGACGGGTGACGTAACATCAATTTGTTTGCATAAACATGAGACAATTAACGTCGGACGAGTCGTGTGGGCTGTGGGCCCCTCACAAACACCTGTCACAATTACGATGTTCGGTGTAGCACTACATGCTGAATAATATTGTCGTAGAGAAAGCGATTTAATGTAAATATCATATCAGACTTTTTTAAATTGCCTAGATATAAAAGATGAGTGTGAGCGTCCGATATTGTTTTAGATAGACTCGACCGATTTGCTTTATCGAGAGTATCGATAGTTAATAACTACGTAAGGGTCCGGTAGGTAGTGCTGTAGTCGTCCCATTAACTACTTAAGGGAACAGAACAACGTCTGCCGACCCAGCTACTATTATGTAAATATTAAGCATCATTGTATTTAAAATTAAAGTGTTTTTTTATTTTAAAAAATATACGTTTTATAATACAACATAGTACTTATTAAAATTTAATTACTGCGTAGTAATGAGAAACGTATTGAAGGAAAATTAATAACTCAAAATGCATCTTTCTAGTTATTATTTATAATCCACTTCATTTATGCATAATAACCAAACTATTACACGCAATATGCCACCAATATTACTTAATTTAGGATCAAATGAAAAGAGAAAAAGGGATTCGATGAATAAAAATAAAAATCACGACATATAGACGGCCCTTCAAAGCCCCCACTCTACGTATGGTACGAATATATTACATACAGTGTAACCGCGTTGTAACTGCCAAGTTCGGTGAAGCTGTAAAAGCCGCAGCGACTTCAGGGTCCCTAAGGCTAATAGTCAGAAAAAAAAGCGTTGTAACTGCCCACGCCCGCGTTCCACCGTTCTCTTCGAAGAGGACGGGCGGTAAACTTCGCTCCCGCACACCCGCGTCCACCCTCACTAGCGGCAACCCTAGCCTTGGTCCGTTCCTCGGTGTGAAGCCCTTGGGTCAGGCAGCCGCCCGCGAGATACAAGTGGCACTATACGTGCAACACTTATTTACCCAAATACAACATTACACACGTTATGAACATACACACGTGCACACCACACAGGTACATGGGTTCTGTAAGGGACCTTTCTTTTCTTTTTTTGCGCTAGTTGCTGTAAAAAACATTTTCAAATCACTAAATACACATACACATGGTTCCTTCTTTCCTCCCAGGAATTAGCTAGATCGCGAACTATTCGCATGCGCGACGACCGCCCGAGCCGAGGTTCGGCCACTTTGGCACCCTCGTGCGAGTCGTCCAAAACTTTCGCGGCTGATTGCCCTTTGCGCTCGTCCCCAAGTTCGGTGAAGCTGTAAAAGTCGCAGCGGCTTCAGGGTCCCTAAGGCTATATTAAAATACTTTCCGATTTCTTTTTCGGATATAGTTTAGCAAGTGACACTACATTATTGCGAACAAAATTATATTTTTTCAATTAATTAATTAAATATCAAATTAATTACTACGAATCTATATTAATAAATGTGTAGTTCTGTCTGTATAGTAAATATTTTCCCAAAATTTTCCGATAGTCATACTATATGAACGACACTGATAACGAATGTGTCATTAAATTTTTTTGCCTGTATGTCTGGATTAAACTCAAAAATGGCTTGATCGTTCCTTATGAAATTTTGTACACGGAATGATTATTTCATCGATCAATTGATAGGACATAAGAAATTTCAATATTACTTGTACAAACCTTAAAAAATCTAAAAATAATTATTTTCGTTAACTCTTAACTGATTTTGATGATATTTTGTACACGGGAAGCATAATTCTTTCCACGAATTATGGGCTATCGGAATATTCAAAAACACTTTTGGAAATAGTAAAAACAAGAATTTCCAAAAATTAAAAATGTCTGTAATTTTAACTGATTTTTTATGAAATTTTGTACACGAGAAGTCTATGTATTTACAATTTAAGTGCTAAAATAATTTTCAATATTACTTCTAGATGTCTATAAAAAAGAAGCACAAAAATTTTTATGTTCATCAATTCTCAGCCGATAATGCAAATTTTGTAGCCATGAAATATATAATTGAGAGGCTATAAGAATCTATATGAAGAAGAAATTGTTTCACGGGAAATAAATGACATTACTCATTTGACACGGCATATGAATTGTCAACAATATGAGTGAAAATAAAATTACAGGATGTAAATAACTACTGCGTACTAATGAACGCGTACGGAGCCGCGGGAACACCACTAGTATGAATATAAAATACAATCAAATTTTGATTTTATTTCACATAAACATGCATTTAATATACAACTGGAATTAAAAAAATAATTTTAATTACGTTGAATAAAATATTTATATTGAAGAAGCTTCAAGATTCACAAGCACTTCGCTTTATGTGGGACTGTTGATTCTTAGGAGCTCAGGACGCTCACTTTACGAAACATCACCCGATTTACCGTTATATTCTATGTAAGTACATATGTAAACATTTATAAGATTAGCAACTGCAATTTGTAATTCCAGATACACTTTAATAATAATTTATGTATGTTACAAGTAGTTTAGTTCACATCATTGTTTAATATCTAACATAGCGAGTATAAAAGCCACTGCTTACATTTTACAGGAGACATAATCACTACCCTTAGCACTGGGTAAAGTTAGTTTACAATCTCAATATAAAAATGATTACCAAAGCTACAATATATTAAGCAAGTAATTTGTATTTTTGTTATTAGAACAATGTTGGCCGGCCCATCTAGTTTTAGTAATAGTATACATCTAGAAACAAGGATTTTGAGTTCCGACTAAAACTCCGGGACAGTTTTAATGAGGGAGCATCTTGTTAGAGCAAGCTTAAAGAATAGAAATATATTAGGAAGATAAGTTTAAAGGACGTGTAACCAGAAACCTTGGCAATAAAAAAGATACTGTCTCTCCCACTCGTGGCATTTCATGAATAATATTTAAACATATTTTCTTAATAATTTACTTTTAAAGTAGACAAATAGCACTTAAAACGTTATTCATCTAGTCAACCGAGTTTTCAAGGGATTTTTAAAATTCGCAAAGAGCTTTACAAAAGCGGGTACCTACTTCCGTGTGCACAGTGCACCTGTACATCTTGCATTTCTTACTCGGCGTAGAAAATTTCACGTCCACGGGGAACCGACTTGACGTACTTTTGTGTCGGAAATTTCACTAGTAGCGTTCCTTTTACTTTTTTGCCTGTAGATTTGTGGGGTCCGCATTTACAAATATCTACGTGAAAGGAAACTTCTGGAAACACAATTGTTCGCGTGCAAATTACTGGGCTTTTCGCTAACGAGCGTTTTTAGGCGCTTCTTGTTACTTTGTCGTACAGCCGAAGCTAATGCTTCTGTAATTACATCCAAATTGAATGACTCTTGTTTTGATAATTTTAACTTAGTTTTGAATTTATTTTGTAAAACAACTTCATCATTTATACACCGGATTACTTGTGTGTTTATTTTCCTGGTAGCATATTTTGGGTTAGTTAGTATAATTACCACCACATAATACTTTTATACCCTAAGCTAAAGTCAGTTATACGTGGCTAAAGTCATTTGTTGTAAATTAACCTTTTAACATCAGATGGATCGCATATTTAAAAGAAACCTTTGACATTATTATTGCTACGATGTTTAAATAAGGTGCACTATTTTCAAATACTGGAAAAGTCTAGAATTAACTACAAGCATTGAGTATAAATTCATAGAAAGAAATAGAGCTGCATATAATATGTATATAATAATATATAAAAACACCAACAAGTAAGAACAAGACATGGTGAAAAATTATAAGATTACCCACAAAAAAGACTATAAACAAATGGCAGTTTTAATTAATTAAAGGAGTTTTTTCTCCTCCGGGATGAAAAGTTCACTTTTAGTCCCTGTCACGCGGGAGAAAAGTAATATTCACATTCGAATTGAGAACCTTCTCCTTTTTTGATGTCGGTTAAAAATATTGTGGTTGTCATTGAAACGTTATCGGTCCGATTACGTAATAAAAAACAATTATTACAAAAAATTGCTTATAGCCTAAACTACAATTAAAATAATAACTACTACGATACTGTCAAATCTCAAATATTTTGTTTTACAAATACCACGCACATTTCTTGCCATAATTTTCCATGTTTTATCTATCTAGAATCTACAACTCTATCGTAACTTAAACACGCAGCTCTATCGAAATACCCAATACAATAATACAATTGCCAAAAGAGTTTATCAGTAGCTATCTTGTAGCTAAATTCAATTACGAATAAGATCCAAGCATTCGCACATATGGCCACGAATTAATGAAAAACGATAAAACGTATCTTCGCAAAGAAAACGGAGCTGAAATGAAACTTAGTTCAAAGGGATCACGTAACAGAGTTTTTCGTTATCAGCATTTCGGTTGCCCACATTTTGTTCCCGCTTCTCGCAAGGAAACTTTGTTATCGATAAAGACTCGCTAACGAGTTGTTACTTTTACCAGCCGTGTTTGTGCTCACTTTATTTAGGCTTTATCAAGGATTTCGAAACTATGGATTAGCATTACTTAGTATTCTCTTCAATTCACTGTGTAATTATTTGAAAATATCTATTTGTTAGCATACAGTCTTGCTCAATTTGTAAATATTGAAGGTTTAAATGTCTAACTTCAAACTGTAAAAGTAACAACGTATGGTATAACTTAAATAGTGTTCTGGTTAAATGACAAACCATATAACTATTATGTATAATTATATCAATATGATCGTCACAGAAAAAAACATTCGGAGTGACCTTAGTGGACATTCAGCTTTTTACCCATTTATCATATACTTATTCCGGCATATGAAGTCAAGAAGCTAAGTTTAAAATGGACGCGATTAGGCAGTTTTTTATGTAGTCGTTTGTATTGATTTATTTCTCCATTTTTAGTAAAAATACACATAATTATTACGAAAAACACTGTTAGTTGACATTATTATTATTATATTGCTGATAATTTTAGATGGATTTCTGAAAACAGGCAAAGACCCCTTGTTAAGGATGTATTTTTTGTAAAGCCATCTAATGGTTTCCCACCTTCTTGCAATATAGAGAGGGGTGGTAATCAGTAATTAATTATTATATTATAAGATGGAGTTAAATAATACCAAACTAGCAAATCACAGCGAAACAATGTTTTCAGTAATAATTATTCGTATAACAGTTACGAGAAGTTAATACAGTAGAACTTCGATTCTACAACTTGATGATTGTCTTTCCTTCAAGTCCCAATTTTAATGAAGGTCCATTAGTCGAAATATGAGCACTCAGCGAGTAGAAATTTTAGAGTTTTAGTTTCAGTATTTCCATACCTGTTATTTCAGTACATATTTTCTCTCTATAACCCTAGATAAATATATTTATTCTCTGTTTATTGAACATATCAATATTTGAGTTACCTCCATAACTCAAATATTTTAAATTGATGACCTTCATAACTTGAAGAAAAAGTAAGTAACGTACCGACTTTAAAAATTGTTGCCGACAATATGTGCGTACCTTTCTCTTTTGTAAAAAATATATATTTATTTCACTTCTGTAATCCAAAATTAGGTATGTTAGAATCTTAATCTCTGAAAATTAAAAATTTACCTATAAAGAAACCTTTCTTGGTTCGAAATTCTCAGTAGCAGCTCAGAGTTTGGCTTTGTGCCCGACTAATGGCAATAGGCTCGCCCCCTATTATATGGGACCTAAAAAACATACACGGTGAACTTTGGGTGTACATTATAACACCTCTGCCATAGCCTTCGGGGATACAGGCGTGATGGTATGTTTAATACAAATTTAATTCTGTTATATAAGACTATATTGCATTATAAGTGGAATTAGTACGGTTGATAGGATAATTTCCATTTGCAGCAATAATTAATCAGACCTCTAACAAGAACAGCTGGTGCCTGCGTTACAACATTAACTATAACGACATTTCCATACGTTAGTTAACCTTTGAAATTTAATACTCGTGTCTCATGTTGATGATATTCATATCACGTTAATGGAAACCGCCTTTACTCCTAATGCATTGCTTTTATGTATCGCAGCGATTAATTTACTCTACTTAAATTTACAGCTAACTTTGTATTATATGTATATTAACTTTTAATTTTAGACAGAGAGTTACCTAGCAACAATTATTCCTTACAACCTACACTATCAATTATCGTAATAAAAGTATATACTTTTTTCTTAAATTGATTAGGTTCGATTCCCGACTTGTGTATAATTTTTTTTTGTAATGCATGAAGGCGTTTTTCTTATCTTTAAAATCGATCTTATGGTTCTTTAGGACATATTATGTTTAAGTTAAGATTAAGTATTACTTATAGTTTAAGAGTTCAACCCACTGACCCGTTTAAATTTTACAGGCTGTTTGATAACTTTTTAATACAATATTGGCATTTTGTACCGCGTCGCTTGTGTGAAAAGCAGTCGTAAAACTTGTGGGATTTAGTGTCGATAAGTCCAAATTCGCACCAGCCGAACCCAATATTTTTATGCAAAATAAAAATTTGATTATCACAATTTAAGTGTATTTGTAAAATCTGAACCATTGGAATATTCAACACTATTGTTGTATTATTATTATATATCATTAAATTTTATTTTTCGTACTATCTATATTATTAACTGCATGAAGCAGTAAATAGCCACGCAGTCCTTCCTATGCTACTGTTACTGCAGCCTGTAACTATTTGTAACCAAACTCAAAAAGGTACCTATCTTAATGGAGCCCAGACAGATTCTTACTATTTATATTATTTTGGTACTCTTGAGCGCTGAGTCAATCCGTATAGTTAAACAAACCCTTCGGATTGAAATGTAGCAGCGCGCACTCTGCCGCATTGCTGAAGAAATAGCTTGGGCAATAGTGGTACCGAAATCGGAATTTACACAAGTTCTATGGCCTTGACTTCAAGAGTAATAGTTGGTTTTGCCACTCACACTGTTTCAAATCCACGATGGTTTACATTACGATTACGACAGTCATGATGAATAAAACACCTAAAATTAGATAATTTCAAATATAAGCTGAACACCGATGAAGAAGAACTATAATTACAATTATTTTACGAATCAATTGCTCGTCACAAATGTCTAGTCCAAGGCTGACTAAACCCAGACACGCTAGCCATACAGTTGCAAGTATTAGTGAAGATGCCAGTTAACATAGATACTAATTGGGTAACCTTGGACTAGTCGCTAAGTATTTTAATTACAAAACATAACAGTTGTTTTTGCGGTGCTGAAACAAAATCTTGTGAATATAAAATTTAATTAAACAGAAGACTAAATTCGTTTGGTTTCATTAAAACTATTTGATAAATTTTTATATATTTAATTTAAATAATGATACAAATATATTGAATTACCAATTTTAAATATTTAGTAACAGAAAATAATATTGGTAAATATTATAACGCAAAAGATCAACATTCTAATTGAGGATTATTTAGTATATTAGCTCTTCAATCGATGGCATAACGTGTTCAGGAACCTGAGAATTGTCAATTTGTCTTTTTCTATACATCGCTGTGATTTTAGATGTCGTTCCAATAACATATTTGATTTTTTTCTCTTTCCTTATCTTTTCACTTCTTCGTTCTTTCTTAATATTTCTTTTAACGTTTACTATAATAGCTTCTCCTTCAGGACTGTCACAGTCAAATGTATTCTTTACATTATAAATTTGACAATCAGAAGATGCGATCTTTGTGCTTTTCTCTTCGTTGAAACTATTATGATTATCTATTCCTTCAACTTTTAACGCATATACTTCTCCATCTATATTGTATTTGGTTACTGTCATATACGTATATACTTTATTTTTTGTTTTCAGTTTTGAGTTATTTTCTTCGACATTTACTGATTTCGTTTCATTATCGGCATTCCGTTTTTCTCGATAATTATCAACGAGATAGTAATTATTTAAAAAACTATTTTGTAATTTCTTTGTACTACGTCGATTTTCAGTAAGGTAATGATTAGTTTTGTACGCTTTGATAGCTCTCTCCATACAATCAATACATAAATGGCAAGCTTTATCCGAGAATACGATTTCAATTTCATTAATCATATTCAGTAAAGGTGGTCCATTTATGTTCAGAAGTACTTTCTTGTGTGTAAGAGGTTTTTCTCCTAAATATATTGTGCTGTTAAATTTTCTTGTTACATCAATTTTATCCAATGATTGAGCTGTCCATTAAAAATATAAATAAATAAATTTCTAATGTAACCTAATTTTCTAATATACTGTCCTATTCATTTGTTTTTTTTATTAGTAAATATTGAGTAAGTATAAGTACAAAAAAAGAATAACTTCCACTTTCGAAATTACCATTAAATTAAAAAATAAACTTTTAATATAAACCTAAATACACGATACTAATCCTAGTCTACACAGTTTGAAGTTTCCGCTATAAGGGCACGTGATAGATAATTTTAAATATATATAGAGTAATACATACAGCAACAGATATTAAAAGAAAATTGCTGCCCATTGAGAAATTAAAAAAGCAAAGCGTTTCCCACCTAACGCTTGTCGTACCATCGCTACAAGAGCGCATAGCAACAGCGAACTCATTAGTTCCATTTGTTCGCCTCTTGTTCCAAGGTGTCTCCGCTGCAGTAGACAATCTTCTTACTAAAGCACGCTAACAAGCTTCGTTACAGTACGTAGTTTTACAAAATGTGCCTTGTTACTCGTTGCCTCTACGATTCAATGCCTCGCGGTTTCCTGTTAAATGTTGTTAAGTGTTACTAACAACATTTTATACAAGTTTTTAAAATCATTTATGTAGGTAACCGAAATAGCATCATAATCCAATTAACTGGTAAAACATCCAGCTACAAACAATTTACAAAATTCATAATTTTAGTTCCTTCATTTATTCTGTTTGTTCATTGATTTGGCTTATTTACGACTAGCTATGCCCCCAGCTCTACTCGCATTGACTATAGAATTATTGTTTATAAAGATATTATAATTTTTTTTAGGACCAAGTATCTAAGAAGTAAAATAATAATTTAAAAATGATCAAAATCTATCCAGTAGTGTTTTCTTGATGCGCGCACAACGGCAAACCTCCATTATTTTGTTTATTTAAATAAATGGAATTAAATTTATAATTGTATTATTGATTGTAATATTGCAATAATGTTGTGTTATATGATCGTAATATTGCAATAATCCCTTGTACAGTGGTAAAGCGTTCTGAACGGAGATTCAAACTATTAGATTGAATAATAACTTTAGAAAATAATATTAATATATAAATATAACTCACATTATTCAATTCCATTACTATACTCGACGAAAGGTGTAGTAATATTCATGTATCGCAAATAGGGATACAACTAAAGAAGTGTTTCATCGGTAACGAAATTGTGTTTATGCTCATCGTCTGTCTATAACCGTTTGCTTATTCCTTACATATGCTAGTTAGTATTGTTTTACACCATTCACTGTTTTCATCGAGACTGTAGATAAAAGATTTAGTAAGGCAATCTTGGCTAAATTTAGACTTTTATTTTTACAAGAAACAGTCAATAGTTCAATTGAATTTTACAACCTTATACCCAATAAGAGAAATTTACCGTTTCAGTTTGGTTATATGTTAATTGAAGAGTATGGTGTATTACCTATACTTATACATAATTATAATTATATTTGTAAAAAATACACAATATAGGCATTTGTATAAAGTAAAAAAAACTAGACTTCGTTAAAATCTAATTTGACACAGTTTAAAATGTATAAGAACTTTACTTTTGTCATTAATCTATACAAATAAATAAAATTGAAATGTCTGTTTGTAATGTCAAACTAACAGCTTTTTACTAAATGTATATGAAAGTATAAACCTTTTTCTTATTTTTGTCTGTCTGTTTGTTACGAGTAATCTCTGAAACGGTTAACCCGATTTTTAAGGAACTTTCATTGACAGATATCTGATGTTATAAAGAGTAAATTAGGAAAAAAAGAATACGAGTTACGTGCAAATAAAATAAAGCGGTCATTGTGAATCAATTTGGGCGCTTATATGACTTACGCTGAGTAAACTTTAAGAGATATTGAAATTAATATATATATATTAAAAACACCTACAAAAAAGGCAGCGAGAGCATATGTCTATCTTCTAAAGATCACCTATTCTACCTGTTTGTGTATCTATTCTACCTATTCTGTAGTTCAGGCGAGCGCAGCCGAGGGCACAGTTAGTATTTTATATACTAAGAACTCCTCCCATAAGTGTATAGATTATTCCAGTAAAAACATAAAAATCGGTTGTGTAGTTTCTAAGAAAGCTGTGAACATACAAACGTACTAGTGAAAAATAGATCCACTTTTTTAAATTGGTTAAAAATTCATTTTGCATTGAGTTAAGAGTCAACAATAATCAATTGAATTTTAAGTAATATTTGAGAAATCTAAAAAAATCGTAGATTGAGAGAGAAAATCCTTAGTTACTTGAATTCTTCTTACGGCAATATTCACTCTATGCCACTGGTATCTAAAGTTGATGTAAATAATTGTAATTTTAATCATACTTTTTTTCAAATGTGTGATTTTGTAATAAAAAAAGATAATACACCTAACATTACTCACTGTATCATCATAACATTACACACTTTCCGTTGAAAGATAATAATAACGTTTGACAATCAATAATGTTTGGTTTACCTCATTCTAAACTATTATGACGTATTATGTTTCATTGTTTATATCGTTCGCATATAACCGGAAACTGGCCACTACATCCGTTACCTTAAAATAATGTTTTCCTCGTTTCAAATGACATACATATTAGTCCATTGCTCAATAGCAATTTCTAAATTCGTCTTGATTTCAAATAATCCCAGTGTAACAAAAATATCAAAGGGGTAGTCGGGTACTCTACGTTCCTTTAATAATGTCTGAAATACAAAATATATTTTTCTTATATATACTTTCTGAGTTGTGTAATTTTCATAGTCAGTAATTGTTAAGTGACATTAATTTCTTTCAAAAGCAAGAATAAGGGCATTCTCATTCATCGCAACAAATTTTCTCACGCCCGTATATTAAAGTCAGGTATTGCAGTAGTTTCCTTCTTATTTTTTTACAACTTTCTGTTTCCGGAATAAAAAAAACAGTACCTACAATCTAAAAACAATGTCAACGTCATTCATCGACGTTCGCTGTTATCACGTTGGCCTACAAGATTTTCAGTAGCTGTATATATACGATTAGTGATTTAGTAATTGATTTAGTAACAGATTGTAGATTTAGATTTAGTGATTTGTCAATCTATAGATTGGCTGATCCCAGTTCTTGTTTTTGTTGAAACTTAAAATTCATGCTTCTCAATATTATTAATAATTCACTTGTGCACAATAACGAAACGCAAAATGCCACCAATATTATATAATAATAACCGTATAACATAGTTCATGAACTGATATGAATACCACAACATGACAGGTCATGATCCCTCCAAAAACTCAAACTTTTTGAGACTATTGCGTTTATAATACAAACTCTTTTGCTATATAATATTAGTACATACAATAAAAGATTTTAAAATATAGATAATGTACAACATAAAAGATGGATTTTTAAGCATAAAGAAATGAACAACATTTTATAGTTCTTAACCAAACGCTCATGTTCATGTAGGTTCTACTAAAATGATCATAAAATATTATGGAGAAATCTAGCCAAGCATAAAAAGCGGGGCCAAACTTCTTTTTTCTAACTTATCTCATTATTCACAAAGATGTGATTTTTATGACGCAGACGGACTTTTAGGCTATTTGTATGCTGCAAATTTACCAGATTTGTTCCCATGCTTGCGAGTATTAAGGTTTATTTTTACGATGTATTAAAGTTTGTTGAAGCAAGAAAAAATTCCTAAGCAGTTACAGATACGACCCTTTTTATCACCATGGCTGTTTTTTTTTTTTCATCTCAAGTAATCGGTATATCAGTTAAAATGATAATTAATTGTAAGCAATTAGTAATGTCAGTATTTACTAGGTATCTTACATATTCTTCCTGACTGTAACAAACTCAGGTGGCACTATATTATTTATTCTCATTCGCGTATTATCTTTATCTCTCTGTCTTTTTCTCTTATTCTCTTTTTTTGGATCATTAAAATTATTAATTGGGAAAAAATATTTTCTTACTTTTCCTCTGCTTTTAATAGAGTTAAGTGCATTTTCCAATAGACATTAACTACCACTCTAATATAAAACTCATCATTGAAAGAAATCGGATAAGTAGAGAATAGAACTTGTACCCTGAGGTTTGTATAGCCTCTCAAATGTCCTCGTGGGCACGTCGGGGTATCAAAAAAATGGGCCATTACTGTCTCGTCGCCCCGACGCGACGGGGCCATTGGCGGTTGACTGTTTTTACACCTAATTTTAGCCGTATTACTATATTATACTGCTTAAACATGTTTATTCATATACTCAAAAACAAGGGTTAACAGTTCAAAAAAGGTTAACAGGGTTGACAAAGGGTTGACAGTAGAAATTGAATTAGGATTCCGCGCAAATAAAAAAAATCTGGTCATGGTGAATCAATTCTGGCGCTTAAATGGCTTACGCTGAGTAAACCATAAGAGATAATATATCAAATGAAAAACTACATAATCGTAGACATTAAAAATACATAAAAAAAGCAGCGAGAGTATATTATATATTTGTATTTTAAGGAACACCTACAACAAGCATTTTTGTCTTTAAAATAGGAGCAAGATTCGCGCGTGTGGCCGATCGATGGTATTCTATACTCCACTTGAGCGAAACCGCGGCCACAGCTAATTTTACTGATTACCGTTTACTATTGAATTCTTACATTACCCAATGTATTTTATTTTGCGGACACTCGTATACTGAATATATGAAATTAACAGCAAATATAACTTTTTCGTGATTCGAGACGGAATTTAAAATACCCATATAATTTTCGGATATATTACAGAACTTATTTCACTAGACCTATGTTGGTGACAAATTTTAAGACTGTTTTTACATAATTTATGGAAAGTACGGAATAGGTTTAAAAATAAATCAGTGAGCAGGACTTTTTAAAGAACTTCAAAAAAAGGAGGAGGGTTATCAATTCGGATTTATGTTTTTTTGTCTTATGAATGTTCAGCCACAACTTCTTTGTCTACAAACCGATTTAGACGATTCTTTTTTGGGTGTTCATCAATGGTGGTTCCTCATTTTAATTTCATTGGCATTGGACTTTCGACTTGAAAGATACACCGGGGAAGTCCTCAAAATCGTTGAAATGTTTTTCTTTTTTGTTAAAAATTGACTTGTAATATGACGAGCCGTAACAGAACTATTTATTGAGTTAACCTAAAAGCTTGATTTTTACAGCAGTATGTGTTCATAAACTAATTTGATATTAAATTTAATTTAATACCTCAAATCGCTTACGAGAAAAAGGAAAATGACACACGGACTTACAGACAGACAGAAAGACAGACAATAAACTGATTCTATAAGGGTTCCATTTTTCCATTATACATACGGAGCCAATACGGGTCGATATAATCTACTTTTACTCCATATTTTATTTGAATCCTTTGAGTAGGCGCGAGCACGCTTGGTTTCTGTGATCGGACGAGTAGTATGCGTTCTTTGCCTCGTTTGAACCATATCGGGATTGGTAAAAATGTTACGCGGCCGGCGTTCTATACGGGGGGCGATTGGGACTGGGGTTGAACTAAGCTTTCCGTGTACAATTTATATGTATTTATAAAAATCAATTGCCGTTCGTTAGTCTGGCTAAAACTTGAGAATGGCTCGACCGATTTGAATAATTCTTTTTTTTGTTTTATTTGCTTGAATACAGTGGTGATTAAGGGAAAAAAATAATACAAAAATCCAAATAAACAGCATAAAAATTGCAAAAATTGAGATTGGTTAATTTTGTATGGGAATCGCCACTTCGGATCACTTTCAGTAGATGGCGATCAAAAGATATAATAGATGATTTTAATATATTTTTTACAAATAAAATTTTTTTTTTTATCTTAATAAGTAGTAGATTTTAAGAATAGATTTTATTCTCAATTTGTCAAAGCAGATGTTTCCTCTCGCATTTTGCTGTATGCTGAAATGTCATGCTACTACACTTGAAAGGCATTATCAAAATCATTTCAGCGTCGGAAACAAGGAACACCAGTTGATAGACATCCAAATATATTTTCTTGAGACGCTTTGTGTCGCATCTACACTGTGCATCTAAATAACGAAGAATGTTTAATTAAATCTTTGATTGTTGTCGTAGAATATTCGTGATCCGACTTCATTTCAACAATTGAGAACCGTTAATACTTAATAGACATCTGTGTGCGACTTTCCGGTAGGCGTCTTAACTCTTATAGTTGCTTGAGAATGATTCGCATTGGTACAATACGCTCAAATATTCCACAATATCTTCATCACCACATTAAATTTGCACATTGTTTGCGATTATCACATTTCATCAGAATACTTTGCATCGTTTCGCCAAACTTTAATTCCGACATTGCAAGTAGCTGCAGAAATTCACAATGAAACAAAGATCATCATAGAAGAAATGTAAAAATTAATGGCAAAACAGTTTTGTATTTGGGAATGATGTCCCCCAATCGTACAGAGCACGGCGCATTTAACCACGAGTTGCAAGTATTAGCCAAAGCAGTTCGTACAAATATTTCGCAATTAAATGAAAAAAAAAAATGAAAAAAAAGTAGTCAAAGGATACAAGCTGTGAATAATGGAACTGGTGGAAATTACTTCCTGGATGCTCCCAGGAGGAACTGCAAAATATTTTTTCATCTGGAATAGCAATGATTCTTGTTACAAAGTGGACAAACTGCACACTCTGTCTTAAAATTTATACTGAACATTCAAATGAACGAGACATCAGCTTATAACATCCTCAAAAACAGCTCAATAACGAAGATTTTACGAATATGAAATTAGTCATTTGGGACGAATGCACTAAAGAGGTCACTGGAGATGCTAGATAGAACGTTGCAAGATCTTCGTGATAATCAAAATATTTTTGGTGTAACCATGATTCTGTTCTTACGTAATTTTCGACAAACTCTTATAGATATTCCGTTGATCAACTATATATAACGATCTAAACGCGTGCACTAAATCATCAAATTTGTGGGGCATGTGAAGACACTCCGATTGACGACTAACATTAGAGTGTTTTTGCAAAAAGATCGAAATGCATAATGTGTCTACAAATTATTATTGGACATTGATAATGGGAAAATCGCAGTTGACATCAAAACTGGATTCATTACATTGCTCACTGATTTTTGTTAGTAGACCGAATCAACGGAGGCGTGTTGTAATTTTCCGAACGTAGTTGAAAAACAGTTGTTTTCTGCCAAAACAGTTGGCATAGTTATCAACCAGGATGAGGCATTCAACTATTCCATAAAAAAATTTAATTCGCTGGACTGCCTGAATTACCACCTTACAATTTGCAATTCAATGTAAGCTCAGCCATCGTTATGTTGCGTACCATCAATCAACCTCGAGTATGCAATAAACAAAAAAAGCATATGGAGCAAATGTCATCGAGACGACGATTATCATGGAAAAGTACAAAGGAGAGGATGTTTCGATTCCGCGTATTCCAATTATTCCAACGGACTTTCAATTCGATTTTAAACGGCTGCATAATCACATGCTTCTGGCCTTCGCTATCACAAAAACGATCAAATCACAGGGCTAATCTTTGGAAGTTTGCAGAATTAACTTGGAGTTTCCGTAATTCGCACATGTCACGTGTACGCATTTTGGAAAGCCATCACCTTTCTTTATATGTGCAACAGAAAACAACACGAAAAACATAGTTTACCAGAAAGCTTTGAACTAAAACTGAAAACATTAAATTCATTTGAAATACAAAGGAGCTTCACTCAATAACCCAATGAAACTCAAACTGTAAAATACGATGCGGCGAATATTGTCGATTTCAATTGATTGGAGATGGAAAGTTGATTATTATTGATAATCGCTTAAGAACAGTTACAACGAAATCAGTTTTAGGTGATACGAATTTCACCGGGTCATCTAGTATTTAATAAAAATCAGTTGACCTGTTTTTTAGTTAAATCCGAATATATAAATAGACAAAAAAGAATTGTAATATCATTTTCGTGGTCACTAAGTATCCTTTATATTGCATCTCTATCAGGAAATTTGTAGACAAAATAACATGTACAGACAGAACTACAGACTTTTTAATATAGATTAGATATTCAGTTACCTTTTAATAAATTTCGCCAGAAGTTATTTAACTTCTAATTAATTTTCAAACCTTAAAACGGCATTGATTTCCCTTTTGAGTTAGAAAAGACCGTTTCACTAAAATGATTTCCCTGAAATTGTTAAAGTAAATGTTTTATTTTATACCTCACTCCGAGTTTAACTCTCCCGCTGATATTGATAAAAGAATTAATTTCACAAGAACACGTCTGCGTCTCGGGATTATTTTAAATAGCTGTGCACGCGGCTCCGTTCGCGTATACTACAGAATGTCGTCAGTCGAACGTACACTCAAAACGCGGTCGCCCGCTGCTTATTGTGTGTGATTCGTACAAGATATGCCGTCGCTAAGATCTGCAATTAATTAGTACCTTTTTGATATATTTCGTATGGTTTACTCAGCGTAAGTCATTTAAGCGCCCCAAAACCGTCCTTTTCCGAATTCGTTCATCATAATGGTTACTGCTTATTTCATACGTTACTTTACGTAACAAAATACTTTGTCCTAAAGCTGGTCAAATTACACCGATACAAATTCAAAAACAACCATGTCATTCAGATAAGTGATTTTCACATGAAAAGAACATGAACGGACAGACAGACAGAGAGACGTTGAGTTTTATATTATAATGTAGTATATTAATTTGCATCGTTTCATATACCCTTAAGCCTTTCAGTAATAAGATTTTTATGTCATTTAATATTATATATCTCATGACTGTTTTGTGAATATATTAGCGGTGTCCCCGCGGCTCCGACCTCGTTTATTACGCCGTAATTATTTTTGACATTTTTTAATATTCATAAAGCTTAAAATTCTTTGAAGATTTTTCTATACTTGGGGTTGTCCGACGGGTGAAATAAAAACCAAATAACCTTGTGTTGTGTTCCTGTGGTGAGTAGGGTTTCCAGACTTACTTGGAGTAAGCTCTTGGGGGTACAAAGTCGTTAGTTAACCTATGATATGATAAGCGTCCATAAGTTACGATAGCCGCTTACCATCTGGCGGGCCGTATGCTTGTTTGCCACCTTTGTTATATATAAAAGCCTATCAATTGAGGAATGGTATATACTGCCCGTGTACAAAATGTCATCTAAATCGACTGAGAATTAATACAAATTAAATTTTAGTAATAGTACAAATACATAATTAATTATTTGTATGTTACACAATAATAATCAATAATATTAATGGTCCATACGTTATTGTATATAATTTAATTTAATTTAATAATAATTTTATTTTTTTATTTCGACATATTTTGTAATTTATTATTTCTAGATGTGAATGATACAGCATTTAAAAAAATGACATCGATTGTGACTATCTTCACCTCAATAAAACAAGAGGCTTAACAGGCGACTTCGTGGTGTATATACTTTTTATTACAATGTGCGGACGCATCGTAAAAATTCGTTTTCATTTATTCAGAAGAATAAATCCAAAAATACTCTACTTGAAAGTTAACACCTACATCCTAAAATTATCCTGTTTATAGATATTTGAATAATTCCTTATTTTATTACGATGATTATAAAAGATTTATTTTACACAAATTAATATTATTTTTTATGAGTTATGTTTATTTATCAAGAGAAAATAACT
Source organism: Saturnia japonica (assembly GCA_033032175.1). Classification (NCBI taxonomy): domain Eukaryota; kingdom Metazoa; phylum Arthropoda; class Insecta; order Lepidoptera; family Saturniidae; genus Saturnia; species Saturnia japonica. The sequence goes on along the minus strand of CM065321.1, from coordinate 10,775,546 downwards.
TTTACATGATGATAGATAAATTAAACATATGAAGAACAAACATAATAAAGACAAATAAGAAAGAAACAGATAAATAAGTTATATCAATAAATAATAAACTAAGATAAATTTCATCGTAGAAATGTTGTTTTGGAAAAGAAATTACAATATTTGCCTTACTCTATTCAGGGTCCATGTATAATGATAAATTAGCATTATACATAATAATATATGATGACGAATAAATAAATTATGTATCTTCGCTGACAACGTGCGGCGTTATTATTAAATTAAATTAATTTCGCCCTAACCAAACTGCCACAGTTCCCACAGGATTAAACTCATTCCGCTTATCGGCCAGCTTGATTCAGTTTCTATTATAACCCGCCGACGAAATCTAATATAGGTCATCATTAATATTTTAACAACTCTTCTATTGCGCTTTACTATATTATCTTTTACTATATTACTTATAATGTACTCAAGCACAAAAAATATTAGATATGAACAACCAGAGGGCATATCTACGATATACGACACGCCTATATTACAGTTCTTTTTACCAATCCCTAACGTGCTTAATACAAAAAGTTAATGTATACCATGAATATTTTTCACTTTTTGCTTTAAATATTTCTTTATAAACGCATTTTTGAGCTGTTTAAAACTATAACTTTATTAATAAAACTGTCATGGTAATTTTATCATTGACAAAACAAGCTTGCACACGTGACGTTCTAACGAAGTTCTCAGGGTTAGCAATCTATAAGAATAGTTCTGTTCTATTATATACAATTAAGGTGGCAAACAAACATACGGCCAGCCTCAGGGTAAGCGGTTACCGTAGCCTATTGATGCTTGTAGTAGCACAGATGCCCCAAGCGCGTTGCCGACCTTAAACCACCCTTCCCCAAGGAGCCCTGGAAACCTTACTCAGCGCCGGAAAGTCGCAAGTAGAGAAAAATCTCCAAAGAAATTCTGTGATGAAAGTGGTACAATACAATACAATATAATACCTTTATTTGTCTGAATATGGTCAATACAGGTCGTACATTTATAAAAATTGTTACATCATATTCTGCCATTTGTGGCGAGCAATTAATTTTCTATATCACAGAATCAATGAATCTATACATATAAAATGCTTTGTCCTGAATGGCTGACGGATCAACGTACAGCCTAAACCGCTGATTGTAGAGACTTGAAACTTGGAGGGTGTGTTCTTTTTATGATATAAGTATCCGATAAGAAAGGATTTTCTGAAATTCTACCCCTAAGGGGGTGAAAAAGAGGGGCAAAATTTGTATGGGACAACGTGATTAAGGGGTCCAACCTACTTCAAATTTTGCATAAACCTTTTTTAACAGAATTCATGAAAGACGTGTTTCGTATTTTATTGAAATTCATCCCCTGACGGCGTTAAAAAGGGGTAAAAAGTTATTTTGGCGGTGATTTCTTCGAAGTTGATATCAATACTCCTTAGTGCTTTTGATTTAAATTACATTTTATTTTGACACGTTTCTGAAAACTCAATGGTACTTTATTGAAAAAAGGTTGGACTAACTTAAAAACTACTACTCAAATACTCTTTCAAATTGGAATGTCTCGAAAGTCACCGTACCATATTGGTACCTCATTTGAAGGGTTCTAAGCTTAAAGAGGCTATGCACTTTTAGGACACGGCCTCATAGGGACGTAGAGTTCGAAATTTGAAATGGTAAGTAAGAACCAGAACATTTTGGTTATAAATTATACGAAGCATTCCATACTAAAAAAACAACTATACTATATTAATAGTAATAATATAATAAAGTGGAAAAGTATTTTGTTTCTTTGTTTGTTTAAACACGCTAATCTCTGGAACTACCTGTCGGATTCCAAAAATTATTTTTTATATGATAGCCAGACTTACGAGGGAAAGTATAGGTTATATAACATTAGGCTACAGTTTCTAGCTAGCCTTAAATATTGATTTATGTTACGTAACTCGGAAATCGAAGCCCTCGCGAACTGCTTTAGCCGCATGCGCTGTCTTAATGAGTAATGATACGTTAATATAAAGTTCTACAAAAATATTGGCCATTATGTATATCTAAAAAAAGTTAACAATAGCATATTTTTATCTCTTATACATGAGCCACAATAAGGTATTTTGCAATTATTTTTTTTGTTGAAGATATAAAATTAATTTATGAGAATTATTTTTAAGCATGGCATATTAATCCTTACGAAAAAAAGGTACTTCATCATAAAGACAATTTATAATAAAGATAAACTTCGCCTTTTACAGCATGTTATTTGGATGTTTGACAGATAAAGCAAAATTTAAATAATTTCACACTCGGCTCGGGTGTATGTATGTATGCGAACGAGCCGTGCGATTGCGTGATTTAACCATCTGGCCGCCGGATAAAAATATTGTCTTTATTGAAGTATTATAAATCATGATTCAGTGATTTCTTCTAAATTATATGCGGGTGAAACCGTGGGGCACAACTAGTATTTAATAAAAATTAAAAAAAAGACTCAAGTTGGTAAAGTGCCCAAAATACTGGCAGAATTTGCGCGTTGAATAGCGATGTTAATACGCTGCGCGAAATATTGCCGGCATTTTGGTCATGTGATACATCTACAAGACGACTTGACAAAACCTTGTAAATTTTGTGAGCTGCCGGTTCCCACGGACCCAGAGTTTCGACCCCAAAAGGCTCAAATATGTATCTACTATCTAAGGTAACATACTTGCACCGTTTGAGGACCTCCGCCGCTTCAGCAGTGTCACCAGCCCTATTTTGAGTTGTTAGAAGGTGTGACGGTGCAAGAGTGTCCACGCAAGTCGCATCCCATACGAGAGACCATCCCATCTTCCAAGGTATGAGTGTGATTCCGTCCAGGCATTTTCCATCGTCACCCAAGAGACCATTTGGTTCAAGAATGGCCGCAATGTTGGCCCTGAAAACAGCCCGACGAATGATGTCATTAAGGCTAGCATATCACGAAATTCTACCTGCACTTTTTAAGCAAGATAAGCCATAATGACCGAGCCGATATACTGCAGTACTGCACTGACAGTGGTGAGGGGCACAACAAGTCGCGCCCAAACAGAGGCACATCGCGATCTTGAACGCTGAAGAATCCAACTTAAAATACAGAGTCATTACAAAAAATTATAGCATAATATACTTAATACCTATAAATATAATAAAATGTTCAAACTAGTTATTATTATTAATTATTATTGAAACACAATTATTAGAATAAGAAATGTTATAATAGGTATTTACCTATGGAATTGCCGTTCTGCAGTACTGGCCATTTCAAATCAAAATAATTTTTGTTTGGCTAAGAATTCTAATTTCAAATTAATTTTATTTTAAAAACATGGAATTCTTTTTCCAAAAGTAGTCATTTGTTTATTGATTAGTGTTACATTTTCATCGCATTTCAATCTTTTTTATCATCATGGATACGTTAAAAATTCGAGTAATTATGGAGTATGAATACCGTCGTGGCAGCAACGCGGCACAAGCGGCACGCAACTTCAACGACGTTTACGGAGCTAACACTACAAACCAACGCACCACCTGTTATTGGTTTGCTCGCTTCCGTTCTAGGAATTTCGACCTGAAAAATAAACCTCGCGGTCGTCCGAAGACTTTGGTCGACAATGACGAATTAAAGGCGATTGTGGAAGCTGATGATACACAATCTACGGCTGAATTAACAGCAGCTTTCGACGTTAGCGTCAAAACAATATTGGTCCATTTGCGTCAATTTGTCAAGGTAAAAAAGCTTGACAAATGGGTGCCCCACGAACTCAATGATCGCCAGCGCAAAGTACGCGTCGAGACGTGCCTTGCACTGCTCAACAGACACACAAATGAAGGAATTTTGAACCGCATTGTTACCTGCGATGAAAAATGGATTCTGTTTGATAACCGTAAGTGCTCAGCAAGTTGGTTGGATCCTGGTTCAGCACCTAAACAATGCCCTAAACGAAAACTTACCCCTAGAAAAGTGATGGTCACTGTTTGGTGGTCTAGCGCCGGTGTGATTCATCACAGCTTCTTACCAAACGGGGTGAGCATTACTGCAGATGTGTACTGTGAAGAACTGAACACAATGATTGGGAATCTGGCACATCTCCAACCAACATTGGTCAATCGCTCGTTTCCGCTGTTCCTGCACGACAACGCGCGACCTCATACTGCACAGCAGACGGTCTCCAAGTTGCAAGAACTGGGGTTGGAAGTTCTCCGTCATCCGCCCTACTCACCAGACTTGCGCCTATAGACTACTACTTTTTCCAGAATTTGGATAACTCCTTGGCGGGAAAAAAATTCAATACCCGAGAGGCAGTACAAAATGCCTTTGAAGAATTTGTTGCCTCCCGTCCAGATGATTTCTTTAAGAAGGGCATCAATAAACTGCCACTGTGCTGGCAAAGATGCATTGATTGCATGGGTGATTACTTCGATTAATACAAATAAAAAATACATGAAAAAATTCGATTAAATTTTATCATACAAAACGGCAATTTCATAAGTAAAGACCAATATTATTATGGATTATGTAAAAGTATCATTTAAAAAGTCATTAATGTTCCTTAAATGCTTTCTAAATAAGTTTAAGTTTAATTTTTTATAGGTGTTTGGTATTTTGTTATAGATTTTATGTGCTATACAAAACTACTTTTCCACTTAAGAACAGTTCTAGGAGGTTACAGCACGGCATAGTGAATGTGATGTGCATGATTGTAAGCACAGCACAATGCAAACCCAACGGCGGCCACCGAGAGATCGCCAATCCATCGCCGTCATGCCTCTCGACAGTTGGATTGGAAACGGGATAAGCCAAAGACAGTTATCATGACGGATTTATCATGATGCCCATCATGTTGGTCATGACCCAGTCAGATACATATTCTTATCATCCAGCTTGATTACTAGATATACCTATAACTGCTGATCCCGAAATCCAATACGCCTGAGCGTGCCACTTTGTGTTACACAACTGTCCTGTTCTAAATCCCAGCGACATCAGTGAACAATAGCAGTGTAGATCGTATGCCCTCTTGCTTCTTCCATTGTAATTCGTTTAGCTAAAATATATATTGCTAACAACACAAGACAGTTTTTAACAAAAAAGAAAACCAACTTCAATGATTTTGAGAAGTTTTCTGAAGTTGAAGGTCCAACGCCAATGAAATTGAAATAGGACCACCCTTGAAGTATCCTCTTTCCAACGAAAAATGAAATCATCCAAATCAATCCATAAAAAAAATACAAATGTACATTCGAATTGAGAACCTTTTCCTTTTTTTGAATTCGGTTAAAAATTAATAAATTATAAAGTTATAATACAATAAATTATAATCCCTTATTTAGACCGTAACGTAAACTATAGATGCGACCTATTTACCAAATAGGCAGAAGTATGTTCAAGCTTACGAATGTAGATACCCGTTGTTAAATCGGACACATTTTCCAAATATTTTCCTGTTTCTAATTTAAAATTGGACATATTTTATCAACGGAGCGCCCAAGCGACCGTGTAATAGCCGGTTGATGCTAATCCGATTGCCCATCGAGGAAATTTAACAGATTCCAGTCGACGTTCAAACAGTAATATATTGGACTTACGCTTTCACTGCATGCAAAACTCCAATTCTATACAATACTATGTTTGTACCTTTATGTCGGGTTTAATAGGCCTTTTATTGATTCCACATAGCTATAATAAGATCTCAGTAGAATCTTTATAACTTAAAATTCAAGGGAAACGTTTTAGAGTTTTACGGTTTAAGTAAAGCAATTTTTAATGGTTCATTTATATGCTTCGGGGATTCGTGTTAGAAGAGCTATTTAAAAAAAATTTAAACTTACAGACGTTACAAACATACTTACTTTACGGTACAAGTTATATTTTATATAAAAATAGCTCGTGCTGTGGAGAAATGGTTGATTGACCAGTCAGTGAAGTTGGAATCGGGGCTGAAAGCCCAGGGTGTGCCGGGAGTATTTGGTTATCGGCACTCGTAGAGGCTCTTCTAATGTGAGATACAGGCCTGTAACAGATACAGTAATCTTATTGAATATTATTCATCTGATTATTTTAATATTGAAGCATTTACAAAACAAAGGTACAAATTTCTACATATAACCCTTTGTTTAAACATCCAATTAAACATTAGTTTGAGTTTACAGAGGGCCAATATTATTCGTTTAACTTGTAGAGGTTATGTATTTTAAGTAAAGAAGGTTTCAGGCTCTGACTTAATAAAGTACCTAGTTAGTATAAATAATTAACAAATTTATTTAGGTTTTATTTTATCGAAATTTCTACTGCATAACTTGTGTGTTACACACTAATTTGTGTGTTACATTATTGTAAATACTACTGGTACTTATTAATTCCTATTGCATTAGGCTTTAAATATCCCACTATTGGACAAAGGGCTTTTTTCAGAGAAGGCACTAGTTGAATCACCAGATAGCGTACGACGTATTGGTGACTTCAAACATACAGGAATCTACTATTACACACATATAATTTACATTTTTATCGGTATTTTACAAAAGCCCTTGCTCATGGATATTTATTTATACTAGCGGTCGCCCAATGATAGAAATTCGACCAGCGCCTTTTTAATCATAGACTATATTCTGTTTGACATTAGCAGTATGAACCTAAACAATGAATATTATATCACTTTTCATTGAGTGACAATGTCAATATTTTGAGGGGGTCTAAATTCAATGGCACCGGTCATGTTAGGATTCGCACTATTAAATTATTTTAGTTAATATATTAGTAATAGATATTATAGATACATTTTAGCTTTATGCACTCCTTCTCCATATAAACTTTAACCATGCCAAATCTCACAGTCTCCGTGCACGCAATACGCTTACAAAGGGCTACAAAGATTTATTTCACTTATTAATATAATGATGATGTAGTCATCATTGCTCTTAGAATATATTTAAAAGAAAATTCTACTGCAGTCGTTTTGATGCAATCCCTTGATGGTCACCGCTGTTCATGCATTGCACTATACAAGTAATAGTACAATGTAATAATTTTACCGAGCATATATATAATAATAAAAAATGACAAAAAATACAAATATAATAGGTACTTAAAGTTTAACAGTATCATAAACAGTATTATATTATATACCTATTTTTTATTTTTTCATTACCAATTTTTTCCTTTACTACCACTACATTTGTTAATCTCTTACTAATTATTATTGGACGGGGATAACCTGTGCGTAAGCTACTGATTAAGTTTCGCGTGGTCGATCACTTTGACGCTAGAAAGACTGGGTTCAAAGGGTTGAACATATTGGAGGATGACCGGGCGGTGATCGGAGTATAGTTTGGGTACGACTTGGACAAGTCGTAACCGAAGTGCGACACCTTAGAAGAGGGCCACATCAAGCACTGTCGGACGACAGTTGTTTTAGAAATGGGGAGGTTCGAGAGGAGCTATGACGTCAAAGTTCATCACATCACATAAGCGCCCGTTACAGGAATTAGTCGAACTGATATAGATAGTGTGACCACTGTTGAGGTCGCTTGCTATGATAACCGATGGGCTGAATGAAAAAGAACGCTTCCAGATCGGACTGAAGGCTCTTTTACTCAGCAATAGGTATTTGGATACGAGCGTGAATGACGGATTATCAGTCATACGTATTCTGTATATTGAAACTTCCATATCGGTAAGTTCGGGTCCACTGGCATACAGTATAAGGAACGTTTGTAGTAAATAAGGGTGCCGCTACATCAGGTGATACGATCATTTCTATCTATGTTATAGTTTGCAATCGCGGAATTGCGCTTAACAGGTTTGAAGAGTGTTTCTTGTACGAGAAATAAGTTCATCTGTCGTTTCGTAAGGAAGGTGGCAAGGAGATCGTGTTGGGGAGCTAAATTCCACGCATTAAAGAAGCATATGTTTTAAACTTTTTGGTTTTAACTTATCCATTGAAAGGCTTTGTATCTGTGGTAATGTGGTCAAGACGGTGTAACGTCTCTGCGAGCCTGGGGAATAGCCTGACGGCCCAGCTTAGACTAAAATTTACAATACATTCATCGTATGCGATGACCCCTGTATGTCATGCTCGCGTAGGAGCAGGACTGTGAGGTCTGCGCCATTGACAGGGAGGGCAACAGCAATAGACATTTGCCAATATGCAAGAATATGTTTCCGAGTATAATAATTGAGGGTTGACGTTCTGCGCGCATCACTCGAAAACTACTGGACAGATTTTGATGAAATTTTTTTTTATTACTTTGATACTTGGTCATCATTAAAAAATATCACGATATGTTCATTCAATAAAACGTTATTAAAGTTTTAACAAAGTACAATTTTTATAAGTACTACACGTTCAGCAATGTGGTTTCTTGACGTGGTGTTAATATAAAAATCTATCAACTTACAATACATACTAATAATAACATTTTTATACTAATGACTAATACACTATAATATAAATGAACCAATTTTATATACCATTAAGTATATATGGACGTACGGAGTTTATGTAACGTGAACAAATAAAAACAATAAATCAACCCCAAGTTGTGTCTACGCGGACGTTTGTCAATAAACATATCGAAACCATCCAAACAGATACCAACAGCGGTACTAAACAACGACAATGTTGACGGTGGCGCGCCAGTTAATCCATCAGATCCGGAACATATTTCATTGAAGGGTCAAACGTCACTATTCCGGACAGATCGATCTGTATTCCAAAACAAAAAGACGTTTCACGTCAATCTCCTGCGATTAGTCCGTACGTGGTCGACGCGATGCGACTAAACTCCAATATCGAAAGTTACAGAATAGGCGCACGGATCAACATTCACTCGCAGCCAACGTCGTTCTTTGTGATAGGGAATTATTAACTGTCAGCTATCGACATGTTTCTAGTTATTGCCGTTTGCAATTTAGCCTACCGGGTTATGTGAAATACGACTGTGGCTATTCGAGTGAAAGAAAAGTAAAAGACAAATTTTTCAAACTGACACCAAACTTGTGGGTTGCTTACTATGAATTTATGATTTTCAGTTTACTTTATAATTATTTAAAAATTTAGTTAATTTGAAACTCATAAATTGTATATTAAAGGTGAAAGTATGAATTATACTCTTTATATAACTTACCTTATTACTTACTAGATGTGCCCGCAGCTTCGCTCATGTGGCTTACAGAATGTCATCGATAAGGCGCACGCGGGAATCTTGCTTCCCCGGTCCCGGTTATATTAAAGACAAAAATACTTATTGTGGGTGATCCATAAAAGATATACATATTATGCTCTCGTTAACTTTTTTGTAGATCTTTTCAAAATCTATAATTATGAGTACATAATTATTAATATTACTAATATTAATATGATATACATATATCTTATTGTTTACTCAGCGTAAGCCATTTAAGCGCCCCAAAATCGTCGTTTTTTTTTTTTTCAAATTGATTTTTGTTTGCCCATATTTTTTTACTAACACTAATTTTTTTCTAAAACTACAATAACATTTGCTATCTTACAGTGAAAGTCCAGTCAAAATCGTTCCAGTCCTTTCGGAGATTATCCTGAACAAATAGACAGACAGAAAAAAAGTTGTTTTTTTTGTAATATGTACCGTATATACTTGCATAATATGCATTTAGTAAAAAGCTGTTATTTTAACATTACAAACATACACTTAAATTTTATTTATTTGTATAGATATTACGCTCGCGAATAAGTAAAATCTCCAGTCACGTTCAGTTCCGTAGTCACTTATATTACAAGGTCAAGCTGGCGTCCAAAAAGCTTAGTGTGTTGTATAGAGCAAACCAATACTTCACCCCGGGGCAAATCCTGCTATTATACAAAACCCCAGGCCGCCCCATATGGAGTACTGCTGTCATGACTGGGCAGGAACACCTGGATACCAACTTAGGCCATTCGACACGGCCTAAAGACGAGCTGTGAGAATTGTTAACAATCCCAAGCTCACAAACGATACTGAACCTTTAAGTTTAAGGAGAAACTTTACCTCTTTGCGTATTCTAACGTTTCTACAATAGTTTGTGTTCCAAATAATTGTTCGACATGATGCCAAGGGCTACCTTTCATCATCGCATCGCTCGCTATCGGCTAGGAGTTCATCATCACATAATGGAACTTAAATAGTGGCGAAGAGTCTGGTTTCAGAGAAGTTTTCGTCCGCGAACGCTTCGGATATACATGTTCCCTGCTGAAGATTTCCCAGGACACTACAGTATGAGATTCTTAAAAAGAGGAATGAATAGGTTTATAAAGGGCCAGCAATGCGCATTTGATGCTTCTGGTGTTGCAGGTGTCCATACGCTGAGGTAATCGTAACTAAAATAATCATATATACATGTTCCTAACTATACATTTAAACATGTTTTTTTGCACTAGGAGAAGTAAAGAAACATGCGAATATGCATTTAGCAATCTGTCAATTTTAGATTAAGACTAGTTAGCGAAAAATAGAAAAAAAAGTACAGAACCTATGTTACCTGAGTGGTGTGCTAGTGAATGCAGTGTCACTGTATCACGCGAGCGGCGGCTGACTCAAGGGCTACATGCCGTAGGAACGGAATGTCTCTGGTCGAACTGTCGCTCCCTTATGTTGCGTTTTAGAAAGAAGGATAGAAGTTTCAAAAATTCTTACTCCGGATTTTGAAAGAAATTTGTTTACTCTAACAAAACGATAATTTTTTGTCAGCTTATAATAGAATATACGAGCGACCGAGCTTTGCTCGGAATTAAAAAGAAAACACCTATCTAGGTATACTTGCAATGAAAAAATTTCTAAATCCAAAGTTTCATCCAAATCGTTGAAGCAGTTTCAAAGAAACCAATTACATATATACAAGAATTGCTCACTCATCTTATTATAGATGTATAATAGATAAAACAGGAATTTGTACACATAATATAGAGAACCCTAGATTTTTTTCTTTAGTGTTTCAAAGCATTTTAAACATATCATAACTTTTTATTTGTCTTATTATTCTTTTGTCGCGTCAATATTGCAAATCTTCTATAGGTACATATAATAAAAACGTAACTGATCGATGTCTGTACATAGAAGATATATGAGAAAAACTATTATGGGAGGCCATTATCAACGTAAACCCAACCCAAGACTCAAACAATCATTATTAGAATTTTTGTCTGTTTGCCAACGTTTGTGCGGGCTAATCTCAGAAACGGCTTAATCGATTTGAAAACGATTTTCATTAGTATATTGTGGTAAGATTCACTTAACATTTAGTGTTTGTTTTACTTCAATAAGTTCATAAATAAAAAAGTTATATCAATTCAAAAATAACGTTGAACATTTGTTCGATAAAATGCTATAAAATAGCTCTTCAGTCGAATTGATTGAAATTATAGTTATCTGTATATTATGGTTTGGTTATTATTTTAGCTTATTGGTATTTACTACAATATCACATTAATATTTTATTTCCTTTATTGAATTAGACATAATATACGTAATTTACTATTAATATTTCCTAGAGTAAACTCACCAGTTTTCTCCTAATATGCAGTAAAGATGGATAAATTGATGCTCATTTTATCGCGGAGCGTGGCTCATTTATACAACTTGCATTGAACGACGCGACGTGGCTAGTGAAACGAACACAGAAGAGTCGATGTCATTAATTTAAGATGTTACGTACTTTTACTATTATATAAATATTCAACAGGCCACATCGATTAATTTGACTTTTGATTTTTTTTATTTTATTTCAATGTAAAAATAATTTTCAACACACTTGCTCATAAAGTGGCTCTAATATCACCGCAATTAGGCACATAATGACACCTGTAATCAAACTGTGACTTTTTCATTGCTATTATACACAAGTGAGTTATAGAGTTTCTTTGTTCTTAAAAAAGTTTCGATACAAAAAAGATAATGATCAATGGAACAAATAAATTAATGTACCTATTGCTTGCTCATTTCATACAACTTCGTATTTAAATAGATAATTTCAACTTGTACGTGTTTAATAAATAAAACTTTCACTCAAATATAACTTTTGTTTTCTCTGTAATAAAGAAAACTTTAAATTCCCCATTTTATACGTGGCTAAAACGCTATCTGCGGAAAGCAAAAAAAAAGAAACCTCATTCCTTTAGTCTATGGCCGATCGCCATTGTTAGATGCGCTCGCAAACTGATTAATTTTTCCCGCTATAGCGAAAAAAAAATCACAACTCGTTCTCACTGTTGAAATTTTAGTTATTTATTAATTAAAATGTCTACAAGTACTAGTTATAAAGAAAATGATTTATGTTGTACACCGCCCGATATAAGATGTGAAGCCCTTAACGTTATGCAAAGTTTACTTACTACCTGAATACTCCAAGGAAAAATGATTTTTTATTATTATTTTCTTCACAAGTGTGTTGAAAAACGTCGTATGATACACGTGTGTATTGGTGATTACCGCTGAGGCGCCATTGAGACCCGAGCCGTCAGGTGACTTACACCAACACCAACATTACACACTTGTACCATAATGTACTATTATTGACTCGAAATTGTCTGCATATAAAAAAAAATTCTCTGATAATTTAGTAATACAGTCTACATCGTTTATTGGAATTGATAATATAACAGGAATTAAATGAAAAACACGATATATACTGAGGTATTTTTTCATTTTATTAACAATTTTTTATACTGCACTAATTGATTGAAATCGTTGGAGCCGTTTCTGAGAAACCAATTACATATCTATACTAATGAATCTGTTGTTCTGCCTGTACATTTCATATTTTTCCAAAATTTTCCGATATGCATACTATATGAACGGTACTGTTCACGAATATGCCATTCAATGATTTTTGTCTGTCTATTGTCTATTATGTCCGGAGTAAACTCAAAAACTGCTTGACCGATTCTTACGATATTTTGTACGTGGGATACTTATGTTATTAGTAAATTAATAGTGTATAAGAAATTACAAAATTACTTTTAGAAATCGTAAAAAAATATATTTCTATAAATAACTATTTTCGTTAATTCTTGAAAGATTTTCATGAAATTTTGTGCACGGGAAGTATGAATCATATGGAAGATATGTATATAGACTTCATGTGGTGCAACCAATTACTCAAAACAATTAAATGAAGGCCAAATAAAGATAAAACGAAAATAAATGACAAAAAGTATGACTTCCACTTTAATTCTCTTCCATTTATCTATAAAATACAATTTATACATCAATCTTAAACGATGTTCTGAACTCTAGTAAATTTTCGCTTCGGCGTATCACGTTTTAATACCTGCTAGTATCTATGACGTAACAACATGGACTGCTGTAGGTTTTCTCTTGCTATTTCTCATTGTTCTATATTTTGTTAGCCTTTAGTCATACATCGTTAGCTTTTGATATAGTGCAGATAATATGCCAAGCTAATAAAATGTCAAAACTTTTTATATTATCTTAATAAATATCAAGTAGGTATTAACGTAACGAAAATGATCACATACAGAAGACGGCTCATCTAATGAAAAATCTCATAAGGAGAAGTAGAACGTTTTACAGTAAGACGAAAGCTGTGTTCAAACAAGTGATTTACTTTAACGGCGTGGCTTTATGTAGTCAGAAAAAAATCATATCTATGATTGAATTAATGAATACTTTATTGTACTTTTTAGTTCTTATACTGGCGAGTCAAATGTCATAAAGAATTTACTTCCAGCTAACCAGCAGAATTATTAAAAATAAATATTGTCTGTAGAACAAAAGCATAAATGTAAGATAGTAATAAAATATTAATTAATACATACAACATCATATAAAAAACATACGTACAAAATTAATTTATACATATATCTAAATTAGTATATTTGAAATGAACCAGAGATAAATTAGTTACAGCGCATACAATCATTAATCTTTGTTACAGCGTCTAATAGTTATACATAGACTCTATACTAAAATGTACAATGCTACATAAGGTAAACATACATTGCAATCACATTTTTGCGATTATTTTTTAATACTTAAATTAAATATATACCTTATTTACCAACCAATGGCATATTTATGGTCTACATAATATTTTAGTGAGGAGATAAATAATTGGTAATATAAGTATACCGAAATTATTAATCAAACGACAATTATTGTATTGTGGGTAAGACACATATTATAACTAGCGGTGCCCACGGCTTTACCCGCGTTTATTACGTAATAATTTTTTCGACTCGAAATGTTATTTTTACTCATTGTATTGACATTTCTTATAGCCAATAAATGATGGAATGATATACGCTTTTTATTTACAAAAATTCAACAAAATCCGGCGAGATTTTTTAAAGGTTTATTTAAGTATTATTGACAATTCTTATAGAATATCAATTGATGAGTAACATAAGCTTTGTATGTACAAAATTTCATAAAAGTCGGTCAAGCCGTTTTTGAGTTTGTTCCATCCAAAAATTTACATGTACTTATAGACAGAACTATAGATTTATTCATATAGAATAATATACAATTATACATCGATTTGTAATATTGTAATCATTTTCTTTACAAAGTAATGATTTTCTGTTTTCCTATGTAATGAACGAATAAAACAAAGAGTAGCGAGTTTATCATAATTCTGGTGCATATATCATGTTTCATAATTGGGCTATTAATCCAATGTTATATGACTACATAACGTTATACGGTGTATAATAACGCATATTTTAAAGCTATATGGGAGTGTACCTTCTGTGTATAAGTATTGTATCTTGTGACCTACCTCTATCGTTCATTCGAACCATTTATATGGACAATCCCATTCCTCTTCTTTTAGATGCATTTTAAAATTAAACCTATGCATTAAATAAACTTCAGGTTTAATTATGTATTTCATTACTGAGTACTTTTTATTTATTTGATAGTTATTTTTAATACTTTTATATTCGTAGTTTTTAAACATTTTCAAATGATGTTTTACAAATATTTAGTTTATAAATCTATGCACAAAGAAATGTATTCTAGGCATTATAATTCGTGTATAAAGTATAACGTTTCACAGTAAAGCTTTTTATCGACCTTCCAGGATATTGATTTTCCTAAGCTCTAACAACAACAAACTCAAGTTAAAGTTAACAGGCTAAGACGGAACTGGTTGCAACGACCAAGGCTTCGCAGAAAGCTTTATTAAATATAGACTACAAAGAGGACATAGAGGATTTTTTCTGAAATATTTTATTTATTTTTTTATTTATTTAATTAAGGTAACATACAGCCATAACATAAACATGTTTAAATATAATTTATACAAACAGGCCTACAGTACCATATATTGAAGTACATATATCTATATATAATTTTTCAAAAATCGTAGCGTTACAATCATATTAAAAAAAAACGAACTAAATAAATTTAGAATTTCAATATCAACATTAAAATAAAAACATACAAGAGTTAAATTTATATTATATCATAACATGTCTTTATTCAACAAATCACGTACCTTCCTTTTGTAAGATGATAATTTATTTGAAAATATGTCAACATCACTAAGAAATCTGTTATAGTAATAACAAGAACGTTGAAAGAAGGAGTTTTTGAAATAATTTGTCCGACAAAAGGGAACATGAAATGTGTCCTTTGATCGTGCGTTTGATCGCGGTATTTTAAAAAAAATGTGTTCCAGAAGTGGAGAAGAATCTATATGGTGATTAATTATTTTATGTAAGAAGATTGCATCAAGATATATCCTCCTATGTTTTAAGGATTGCATATTATGCCTAGAAGCACTTGTTTTAAAATCAATAAAATTATGACTAGTTCTATAATCGAGGGACTTTAAAAATCTGTTCTGTATTTTCTCAATCCTGGCTATGTGCACTTCATATTGTGGGCTCCAAACTACACTTGCAAACTCCAGTATACTGCGAACATAGGCGTAATATAAGACTTTTAAAGTTTCTACTTTCTTAAAGGGTTTACCCAAACGTAGTATTAAGCCGAGTTTCTTAAGAGCTTTAGAGACGATAGTATCTATATGAAGATTGAAGTGCAATCCTGAATCCAGAATGACACCTAAGTCACGAACTTCATTAACACGTTTAATTATATTCCCAGACAGTTCATAGTTGTAAATTAAAGGATTTCGTTTCCGTGTGAAAGAAATAATGTGGCACTTGTCACTGTTAATAAATAATTGATTTGACAAGCAATATTCATTAAACATATTGAGATCATTTTGTAATTGCATACAGTCAGCCTCTGATTGAACGATTTTAAAAATTTTTGTATCGTCTGCATAGAGTAAATGACAAGACTCCTTAAAACATGCCCCTATATCATTGATATACAGCGTAAATAGGAAAGGCCCAAGATGAGATCCTTGGGGAATACCGGAAGAAATCGCTAGAAACCTAGAACGATAACCTTTGAGTGCTACAGCTTGACTGCGGTTTCTTATTTCTTGTGTAACTACACAGGTTACGGTACCAGTTTATTTCGTAAGAAGCTTGTCTTTAATTCTTAATAAACTATTTTGTCATAAAGTAATTTAAAGAAAAGAAAGAAAGAAAATATACTTATTTATTGCAGTGTAAATACGGACACACAGTTTTTACAGGCAAAAATATAATATAACATAAAAGTTAAACACTAATAATTAAATTTTTAACATACTAGCTGACCCGCGCAACTTCGTCTGCATCATATAAGAGAGAGAGAGAGAGAGAGAGAGAGAGAAAGGGTTAGAGAGAGTGGGTCATATGCACTGTATTATAGGTACAGCTCGCCTCCCACATTATTGTGCATTATAAAAATGCGCTTGCGATACTTGATCATTATTTTGCTGCAGAGTTATTTTAAAACTGTGATATCTCCTAAGATATGTATTTAAATCAATTACTGAAAAGGGCAATTTTGTTCAAAATTAAATAGTTGTGATGAATAACGTATTTATTTTGACAAGGTTTAATACCATGTATATAAAAACACCTTCGCAAATAATTCATTATTTTAGAACAAATTTTATTACCATAAAAAAAGTTATATTGAGTAAACCTTAAAATATGGTCATATGCTGTCCCGGATTTATTTTAAAATTTTTAAAGAAACAATTTTGTCACACACGACTGTTGCGTAACTTTAACCATTCACACAGCACACGCAGTGAAAGCGGTTAAAAGTAATAAATTTCCCCCGTTTTTGCAACATTTTTCATTGATACTCCGCTCCTATTGGTCGTAGCGTGATGTTATATAGCCTATAGCCTTCCTCGATAGATGAGCTATCCAACAATAAAACACTTTTTTCCATACGAACCAGCAGTTCTTGAGATTAGCCTGTTCAACCAAACAAACAAACTCTTCGGCTTTATAACATTAGTATAGATAGTAAAAATTTTATACATCCTATGCACCGTAGTACACTACCAATGGTGTACATACAACTCAGCTTATACTGGATGCTACTGTTCTGAATGGCCCCAGCGCTGATTTTCGATTGCAGCCAAGAGGGTTTACAGTATAAGTGTATTAATGAACGTGAAGAGAAAAAAGTAAAATATTTAAGGTATCGTTTATCTGAGAAACATAAGCAACTTAATTTAATTAACGAATCGATAAAGCTGGCAACAGAATTCATTAACCAATATTAAAATAACATTCACACGGCAACATGAGTTTGAATCCCTGCGATGAGCCTGAGCTTTCGGTGAAGGAAAACATCGTGATGAAACCATATCACGTAGGTAGGGCATTTTCAAACACCCGTCTGACTATACCCGTCTAACTATATCACCCTCGAGTTAAAAAACTGTATACACATACCTAATGTTCCGGCAGCTGCACTTGAGCGCCAGTTTCTCCACTAAGCTTAGCGTGTCAACATGTTAGGTCTCATCGTCACTTAATATGATATGTCAATGTGGCCAAATGCTAAAACTATAAAGAATATAGAAAAATATTGATACTTAATTACGAGACTCCTAACTAAAGTAGTTGATATTATTGCAAAAATAAACTAAATTCAAATATCTTTTAAATTGAATCCCCAAAAACTTTATTCTGCAGTTTTCTAGATTAACATGTATTTACAAAATTACTTCTGAACTTATTATATCCTTACAAAATACATCGTATTCGCTTTATGTGATTTGTGGAAATAAATATTAACTTAATGTTGATATAAATTCAAAATTAGTTAAATTGTTAGAAAATTAACACAAACAGTAACTTGAAATAAAAAATAACATTACAAATATAGATTAATTATTTATTAGTTGTAAGTAGCTCGCGCTACAATGCTACGCGGTTATACGCTATGATTATAAATATATAAAATCAATCTATTTGTATCACATAATAAATATAATACACCTATTATTTCGAATTGCAAAACTTTTTATCTGAATTTAATTATCTTAAATAAACCTATTTACTTATATGTATATATATAACAAATTCCTATTTAATCTTCCAAATCATAAATATCAATTTTCCAAACAATATATAAAACATCTTTAATATTTTTTTATAAAATTTATATTTAATGTAATATAAATATTTAATTTCATACCTAAAACCATAGTTGTAGTTTAATAAATACTACATCTATGCCTACAAAATATAACGGAGGAGTGCGTCGCAGAGCTTAGGAAAAGTAATTTCATAAATTACGTCATAAAAAAAATTAAATGGAGTATTTCGTAAAATATAGAAATCGTTCAATTTTGAAATAATCTTAATTTAAAATTAATTTGGAGAGACTTTATACTTAACTAGCTGTAACCCCACTGTTGGCGACAGAACTGTTATTTTCGTGTCTTGTGTTGGGTTATTACGTTATATTATTGTGTTTATGTGTTATGTACTGTGTCATGATAGAATAGATCAATATAGATAAAATTATAGAGAAATGTTAGCGAATACGCTACATTATAAGTTGCATGTTATGTATTAAGTTGTATATAAATGCTTATGTATTGTGTGTTACATATATGAAAATAGAGTTATTATAGAATAGGTAGAATAAGTCAATAGAGTAAGAATATTCAATGTTATAATAATTTTACGAACGGAAAGCGGTGATGCCGCCCGTAAATTGCATTGTTTTTGGCTTATGTACGGAATATGTACTTAATGTATATAATATGTGAATGTTTAATGGATAGGTAATACGACAAGTAATATTTTTATATATAACATGTATACACAATATATATAAAGAAATAAATATAGAGCGATTAACAGGGCGACCAAAGTAAAAACTAAAATAAAAATACGAATCGAAGCGGGGCTCTCCTTACGGTCACTCTCCGAACTACTTAAGCTCGAAGAGGCGCCGTATGGGCACGGCCAAGTGTCCGGTGAAGCTGTAAAAGCCGCAGCGGCTCTGTTTTAGGATAGGGCCCCTAAGGCTAACAGTGGAGTCAGGTCCAAAAAAAAAAAACGTCTGGGCACGGCGCAAATCATCGAGTACAAGTAACAACAAGAAGAAAGCTTTGGTCGTCCTGCGAGCAGTATATTGAAGAGTTCGACTTTTATTGAAGACCCGGCTCCTCAAGCGGTCGTGCATTATTGCACCCCCCGGACCCCCTCACTACCATCGCGTCCCACTGCCATCCGTACGGCGTCTACGAGACGGGCATCCGGCATAACAACAAAAAAACGCCCGTCCAAACCGGGAAGCGTCACCCCCCCCCCCCCCATGCAGAGGGGAAGTCATGCGTACCCAACACCCACGGTTTCACCCATGATAATTTTATACAACAAACATCGTCAACGCACACGTGTAGGCAGTTTTTTATACTTTGTGTAAAACTGTAAATAAAAAAATACTAGGAATATAGATAAATTAGTCGTACCGTGTTTTAGACTTAGTAAGACTAATAAAAGTTTTTTAGGTAATAGTGTTAGGTTTTATAACAAGATCCCAAAGCACATTACTGATTTACCTGACAACAAGTTCAAGGACCATACCAAGCGGGTTTTACTGTCAAAAGGATATAGATATATATACAGGATATATATTATAGGGTGGATCATTATGTAAATGATAGTGATGTCTGGAAGTGACTCCCTCTCTGTGCATCCACTAATATATTATTATTGTACCTGTTATATTTGTAACATTTGTACAGTTAACAAAAAAAAAGATAAACCCGATCAAGTTTCTTACCGGTTCTTCTCGATGTTTGGGATATTTTCTGAACCGGCAGTAGTGTTTTCACGTTCATAAGTGCCTTCTTATGGCCTAAATTGAATAAAGATTATCTTGATTTGATTTGACTGTTGACATTTTTATGAGGAATTCATTAATTTTTCAAATTATAATATAACCTATGTTACTCGCTGATACTGTAGCTTTATATTGGTGAAATAATTTTTAAATCGGTCCAATAGTTCTTGAATTTACCCATTACAAACAAACAAAAAACTTTTCTTTTTATAATATTAGTTTAAATTTATTTCTGCCACTGCATCTCTCGAGTAAGCAGTTATATAGATTTTATGGTATAAAGTCAATATACTTTTTTTTTAATTTTTAATTTGTAATGTCTATTATTAATGTATAGTGAAATTATCAATAATGGCAGAAGCCATATTATAGCAAAATATCTTCATTTTCAATTCGTAAATTTAAGCTAAGAGAGCCAAGATACAGAATTTTCTTTGGAGATTATCTTAGAATACCTTACAAACGATCGCAGCCAAATAACCTTTTGTTGTGTTCCTGTGGTGGGTAGGGTTTCCGGAGCTACTTGAGGATTCACGGTCGGCAATGCGCTAGTGACACTTATGGTATTAAAGCGTCATTAGGCTACGGTAGCCGCTTACCATCAGTTGGGCCGTATGATTGTTTGCCACCTTTGTAATTTAGAAAAAAATAAGAGCCAATACACTGTCTCGATATAACAAAAATATGAGGTCAATCGGTCAACTCGTTCAAAAGATATAGATTTTTAAGTGTAATGTTAATAGTACGACAATTTAATTATTATGTTCCAGTTAATTCAACAAGCTACATAATATCTAGAGTGAAGTTTATGACAATCACGTATCACAGCTAAATAATTTTCTACTGCTGCAAAGTGTAACGAGTTTAAGTTACTGCAATTTAATAAAAGTTCATTAGTCTCGCTGTTATCAAAGGTACTATAAAATGTTATAGTTTCGAATCACTTGCGATGTTTTGCTTTATGTTTTGCTTTTCCTCTAATTAGTGGCACAGATTAGTAGGTACTTCAACTTCAACTAAATTTTATTTTATTTTAAATTTTTATTGGTAATAATTAAATAATTGAAACGATATTTACAATTGAGCTGAGTAATTTAAGAAACACTCCAATTATTATTGAATCCTTGATGGCTTAATAGCAGGGTGAAAAAAAGTGTGCGGTCGGGTGACACTCGTAAGAAACAGAGTAAGTAAAATATTACATAAAAATCAGTTAGTCCAATCCATAATAAATACATTCCATGTAAGTTTTTTAAATATATTTAACATAGAAAATAACTGATTAACCATTTCATTAGGCTTATTACGCGCGTCATGTCATGTCATGAGTACTCTAAACCGACGAGCATGCATGAAAACTTTGATGAATGTTGAAGAAGCGAAAGATGTATGCCAAGATCATAGCAGGTGGAAGGATGTGGTCTCTGCCTACCCCGTTGGGAAATAGGCGTGATTTATATATGTATTATATAATTTCGCGCGGTGGACACTCGTCATGAACGAAATTACTAAAAAATAATAAGTAAAATATTATTTAAACGTTTCTAAAAACATTGTGATGTAATTTTATATCATAATCAATATCGACAAAATTACAGAGCCGTAAGAGTCGTAAACTATATGTTATAAAAATAGCAAACTGACACGCTTTATTTTAAATGATCACATATCCATCTACTGCAACCTCAAACCAGAACTGCCATTTCATCTAAGTCGCCACCTTCACGAAAAGACTTATCGCGGCAATATTATCGTCCTGCCACTTCATTCTCTAACACGTCTATGGACGTGTCTCCACGGGGCGATACTATCAAGACGATGCGAAGAGTGATACTGGCGAGGAAAACGCTAACGAGATGCGAGACATCATGAAGTTGATTTTTGAAGACTCTTCTGTAAACTATATGTAACTAACTGAGGTTAGAGTACTAAAAATCTCAGAAATCGCACAAAACTTTTCCCATACATTTCGTAGGAAATCATCGTAGCTTCGATAACATTCTGCAAGAAAAGAGACTCCAACTTATTTTATCCTTTATTAAACTTTTTCTTATGGATAGTCTGGGCGCTACAAAGAAGACTGGACAAAATACAGAAAAAAAAACTTTTAATTTGGAACGAAAACATATCACGATATGAATACATAAAAACCAGACTTAGTATCAGAGAAACAGCGTAACGTCTTTACAGTTTTATTCCTTGTATGATATCGATTTTAGCATGATTCAACTAATCCTTTTATAATACAATTTTTGTTCACCAAAACTATGAACAGATAGCGTATCGAAACAACTTCCGCTACAATACAATTCAAACCGAATACACCGATTGATAACGGAAGTCGTTTTATATTTAATAAGTTTTGTATGAAACCAACAAATGTTCATTTTTTTGCTAACTGTACACTTTAAAAAACTATAAATACCGGTCAAAATGTCTCAAAAAGTTAAGGACAGTCTACTTGGAAAGTTTTGTGTTGCTACAACGATTAACTTACCTACCCTTAATGCACCATCTCAAAAATCACATTCGTAATAGGTATCACTAAGAAGTTTTTAGCCGGATTTTGATCAGTCATGTGGGGGTGTTATCTATTTTAACGATAATTTACCTGGTGCAATTTGTTTATTGTGAACACGTGAAGTAAATTATAAATATTAACTAAGAACACGCATTTTAACTTGCCACAAAAATCCCAGAACAATATCAAGAAGGGAGCTGCCATCTTGTTAGAAATATATTTGAAGATTACAAATATAATTTAAAAATATTCTACCCACTTGGCAGAATTGCGGATAAACACAGCTGTTGCCATTAAATAAAAACAAGATGGAGGCACCACTGAAATTAAACTCAATATTTATACAAATATTTCACAAAGGACATACTATACTAAGCCCGATTAAGTTTGCAATTGTATAACGAGCTGTGAAGGTGGCTGGGTTGTGGATATGATGCTGTGATGAATAGCCTTAATCTACCCGTCCCGACGGACGCGCCATTTTCTACATCCATCATATCACGTCTCATCCCAACTCTTTCAGTATTCAGTACTTAATATTAGTATATACTTATGTTATGAAAATATTGCGTTTTTAGTTTATCTATATACTTTATTATTTATTATTAGTATAATAAAACAGAAGAGATTTTTTGTTTATTTGTTTAAACACGCTAATCTCTGTAACTTATTTTTGTATAATTATGATAGCTACATTTACGAACATTAGGCTTCACCTCTCAGCTAGCCCTAAATATTGGTTTTGTTAAGTAAGTTGGAAGTGAAAGCGCTCGCGAACTGCTTTATCTGCGCACGTTGGCGTCATGGTTTATGACACGTAAATACAATGTCGTAAAAAAAAATCTTAGTATATCCAAAAAAATGTCCGCAATACCATATGCCTATACATAATACACAATGAGGTATTTTATGACAAATATTAGTTGAAAATTGAAAAGTAACTTATAAGCAATAATTTTAGGCTTGGTATATTAATCTTTACGAACAAATGTTACTTCATCACAAAGACAATTTTATGAAGTTAAACTTTGCCCTATTTAACATGTTATTTGGACACATAGTCTAGGAGATAATTGAAAATTAAAATTGTTTAGCACTCGGCTCCGGTTTATGATTATAATACGGGCGCGTTAGTGACGCGGTGTTTGTCGGATAAATTTAACACGGGTGAAACCGTAGGGCATAGCTAGTAAGAAGTAATATTTAATAGTCTGTATGGAAGTTACTACAAAAAATTAAGCTAAATCACATCAGAGAAAAAGTAACCAAATGATATCTGGGTCAATACTTATTTCTAGTTATAACTAAAATCTATATATAATATTTATTTTATTTACAGTGTTACAAATCATCACAAATTAGTTCTCGAATGTGTATCCGTCAATTCTTCAATTTATGTTGTATGAAGCTTATGTTTCTCCGCTATTAACGAACTACGGACAAATAATTTAATGTTTCTCTAAAAAAATTATTAAAATACTTTTGTCTTAGGAATGTCGTTTGTTGATTGCCAATGAAAATATATTAAAAATTAAAAATCTGTTTATTTAACATGACAGCTGTTAGATTGTTTACATTCTATAATATGCGAAAAATTCGCACGGATTAGGAAGTTATAGAATAGTTAGGTTAGTAAAGGATTAGGTGTCATGAAACACCCGGTAGGAACGAAGTTCGGAGATCGAACGAAGATTATTTAATATTAAATAATAAGCATAATAAAGGAACGGTAATAAAATTTTATTTAGGTACTAAAAATTACTTTTAGGTTTTTATTCGTAGAGTTAGAATCTATGAATCTATTTTATCTATAGAATAGATAATCATTATATTGTTAAATTATTACCATAAAAATACACACAAATTATAAACTTAATCATTACCATTTCTTCATTGCCTGTAACGTAATAAAGCATAAGTGTCTTTTGGTTCGCACACTGATTCCCGTGTAGCTTTCATCCGTTAATCGCCCGATAAGGAATTTTGTTCCAATGTATTTTATATGGTTATCATATTAATAACCTTATCATGCATACCTCCTAGCATTTTGATTTATATTATTTATACCTTATATTATTCCTAAATATCTGTACGTTATGTAATAATTTTTTAATCCAAATTCTCATAATTTTAGAGAGAATAATTATTTAAAAATACATTGAATACAATTTAAATTCAGTGCTAAAGAGATACCGAAATCTAGTTCATATATTCTTGTAACTATAGTAATGCAAATGTTTATAATAATAATAATATTTAGCAGCTGGTGAACGGAGCTATGAAACGAAATGAGAATAATAAATGGTATTACATGTATTTATCATATACTATGCATTATTTCCATTTTAATAGGTACATATAAATATGTTCTTTATTTAAATATCACCCATAAATAAAAATTAAATATGAAAAATATGAATATATTATAAACCTGAATCCAAAACGATCTTATATTTATCAACATCCGAAAATACCACTTTTTACCAACACCTGCCTGGCTAGCTATCACCCTCAAGTTGATAATTTGTAGCCGAGGACCTATAGGTATGTTCCGGCAAATGCATGTGGCCAAAGGCTAAACTGATAAAGTATATATATAAAAATTGGTCATATTAAACCAAACTAGGATACATACACTACATTTACAATTATTTTTGTACAACTAAGGTGGCAAACAAGCTTACGGCCCGCCTGATGGTAAGCGGCTACCATAGCCTACGGACGCATGTAATACCATAGGTATCACAAGAGCATTGCTGACTTTGAATCCCACTTATCTAAGGAACCCTACTTAACGCAGGAACACAACACACTGTTATTTGACTGCGATCTTCTACAAATATAGTGGAGGTGTTTCGCCAGTCAGACTGTCCAAGGGAAATCTTCAAAGAAATTTCTCTTTGCAAAGAAATTAACAAGATCTAAGGAGAATCTAAACATTTTATTCTTTGTTCTTTATAATACTCATAATAAACGACAAAATAAATAGCAGTGGAAATTTAATGCACCCTGCTTAACAGTAGCGAAGCGCGTGAATTTTAACAGTCCAAGCCACACATTTGACGTTTATTCGATTTAAGTCCAAACCCCACAGCGTCCACACAAGCTTAGTAAGTGGCGGGCGAATAAAGTTTTAGCTACAAATTCAGTTTGCAGTGGAACGTTGTAACAATATTTCATAGCAAAACAGGTGCCTCGTGTGTACAATTGTGACAAATATGAGACTGTCCTTTTGTTTTAATAGTTATTCAATTATTTTCTTCTTTACTTTTATTTACAGTCTTTTTAGCTGCACCCGACGAGTTTACTCGTGTTTAATTTACTCCAGCAACTCGTTGTTCGTATCGTTTTTCTATCTTTCCCGTACTTGCCTACAGCTTAGCAGATAGCTTGACATTCATAGTTACTGCTCCACTCTTAACTGTTGTAGCATGAATTTATATAGCCTATAAACTTCTTCAATAAATAAGCAATAAATTAAATTAATAAAATGCAAAAATATTCTTTTGTATCAGAATAATAGCTCCATAGATTGCGGTCAAACAAAAAAACAAACTCTTGTGCCTTATAATATTGTTACAAATGTTTTATATCGCACTTATTATTATTTAAAATCGAAGTATATTATAATATTATGTTACAAAAATAAATATATACTTTAAAAATGGACTGATATATCAATATCTGGATTTGCATTATAATGAAATAAATCTGAAGTTATGTGTATTACATAGTGTAATCTTAGATCTGTAGTACATGTATGAATATAAAATTATGATACAGAGCATGATTCACTGCCTAAACTTATCGAAGATTTCGTTTTGAGATATTACGTCCGTGATAGCATTCGGCAATTATCATGCATTATACCAGTTATAACCATATAATTGATAAGCCAAACATAAAATTTATATAACATGAAATATGAGTATTTTACTATTATTTTTCTATTCTGGCTTGGTAAAATGACTACAGCACCTGGTGGTAAATCCACAAACAACAGCGGCCGTCGATAACACAAATTTCATAGGCAGTTGTCGATGTCAAGCCGGCTTGCTGAAATGCCTCTTCACGCCTAGTTTAAAGGACCCAAAATCACAGTAAGAAGGCAATATGTTAGCTGGGAGACTATTTCACATCTACACGGTACGGGAAAAGTAAGAATTTTCTATTTAATTCTAATAGATTCAAGCTGTTCTTTTTAATAGCATTTCAATACGAAATTTAAGCATCTATTTTATAGACTTATAGACTTTCGTAGCTTATTAACAAATCCCATTGTCTCTTTTAGATGTTGTGTTAGTCTCAACCAGTACATAATATGAATGGATAAATTTGCGGATTAGGCTTTCAAGAATCTTCTCATCAATATAATAATCGATCCTAACTTAACAACTAGAGTACCCGTGAAATTAAAATGAACCAAGGGTAAACAATATTTTAATATAAAATTTAATCTTACTATATTAATTAACTTTAAATTAGACCGTGCTAATAATGATTTACGTTTATATTTTGATTTTATGATAATAAAGTTTAATTAGTGTAAAATTAATATCAAACGAATGCGTTCAGAAACAGTCGAAATTTTAGAGGTCAAACCATGAGGTCAACCGGTCGGTCAGCGGGCAGACGAGTAAATTACAACGATTCATCACATCCTAAATCACGAACAGCTGGATTAGACAACTATAAATCATAAATTAATATTATTTGATATATGTGTTGCATGTGCCTCTGTTTTAAAAATAATAATAAGTCGGGGAAAAAGTTTCTTTGCATTTTTATATGAAAACTCAAGACATTTTTTTTTTTCAAAGTTTATTTACAGTATATATGTGCCGTTTTTTTCGATGATCTTCTGTCATTTTGTAGGTAGGGACATGATTCCGTTGCTGTGGAAACTTTGGGGCTTCTCAACAAAAAAACGCGACAAATAGTTATGGCAGTTCTCTCTTGATGTTAACCTTACAGAACCTAAAGAATTCTGAAGAAACCAAAATAGGTGAAAATCTGAAGGTGCAAAGTCAGTGCTATATGGTGGATGCACTAACAGCCAAACTCTCTTAATTTTTGTGAGTGGCTAAAGATGTGTGTGGTCTAGCGTTATCGTGATGAAAGACCACATCCTTCGTGTTGATCAATTCTGGCCGCTTTCTCTCAACTACTTCCTTTAATCTCATCAGTTGTTGGTAGTAGAGATTCGAATCGATGGTTTTGCCGGGCGGTAAAAGTTCATAATGAACAATGTCCTTTCAGTCCCACACACACGGCATCATCTTATTTCGAGTTAGCCCTGGTTTAGCCACAGTCTGTGAAGCCTGGCCGACCTTAGACACGAACTTTTTTTCACGTTCTTGTCGTACGTGATCCACTTTTCATCGCCAGTTATCAATCTCTTCAAAAACGGCTCGGTTTCATTACGTCTCAATAATGAATCACAAATAAGTACACGGTTCATTAGGTTCTTTCTTGGTTCTTTGTCTTTAACTCTTAACTTCAACTCGATCAAAATATATTAGATGTTACTTTTGCCTGAAGGACGTATAAACTTTTATGCATACTTACATACATCTTATACATTAAACAAAAAACATGTATGCAATTCATCACCACGCTGGTTATGACGCCTTTTCCCAACACGCAAGCGTAACGGTCTAAAAAAGTTTTCACTTAAAAAATCCGCTTATTAATTAAAAATACCTACTTGTCTTAGCAAAATAACCTGAAAAATATCGTCGTATAGTCGTTGAATAACATTAAATATTATTACAATATGTATGTATATCATACAATATACTTTTAATTCAATTAATTGGTTTTTCCCTTAAACTACCTAGATTAAAAATAATTTTAAACTGGAATAAGAGGTTTATCTTGTACATATATTTAAAGAAGAACGTACGTAGCCTACGTAGGTATTATTAATTTCATTTAAATTTCTTTGTAATAAAAATCGATATTTACTGCCTCCAATATTCGCTGTAATCTTTAGCACGGAGAAAATTCCGGTGTGTATATAAAAAAGACCCTCTTGATCGTTTGAATTATAAGTACTTTAAGTCCTTACATATGAAATTGGCATTTGGTTAGGAAGTCCAAATTCAAATTTATTTCAAATTTAGGCTTGTATATTTGTGTTTCGATTGTAGTGAATTATTTGTTTTCGCAACATTTGATTTTTCTTTGAAATCGGTTTTTTCACAAAATGGAAAACTTTAAATATAGCTTTATTTACGAATATGAGTTCCACTGTGGCATAAGCGTTGCAAAAACAGCTCGAAAGATTAATGATGTATATATAAGGAGAGCTACTTTAAAAGAAAACACGGTACGTTTTTGGTTCCAACGTTTTTGTTCTGGAAATTTTGACCTACGAAAAAAACCCCGTGGACAGCCGGAAACCTTAGTTAATAATGAAAGGTGATTGCGGAAGCGGATCCATCGCAAACCACGTCAGAGATAGCGCCAGGCTTCGATGTGAGAAATAAATTAATTTTAATTCACTTGAAACCAATTACAAAATAGAAAATCTCGAGAAATAGGTACCGCATGAATTGACTGAAGTACACCAACGAACACGCATTGAGTGCTGCGTTACAATACTAAACCGTCACAATAACGAGAGAATTTTTAATGATTGTTACATGTGACGATAAATGGATCCTTTACAATCGGAAACGCTCAACATAGTGGTTGAAACCAGGAGATCGAACCAAATCCTGTCCCAAGCGGAAGTTGACTCAGAAAAGAGTAGTGATGAGTGTTTGATGGACCAGTGCTGGTATCATACACTACAACTTCGTAAAATCTGGGCAGACGATAACGGCAGATCTATATTGTCAACAATTGCATGATGGAAAAGCTAGCCGTTAAGAATCCGAGACTGGTCAATCTCTCTAGCCCACTGCTGCTTCAGGACAATGTTCGGTTCGAATGTCTCCGACGCTTACCATACTCCCCGGACCTTGCTCCAACAGACTACCACTTTTTTCGGAATTTGGACAATTTTTTGCAAGGATTGAATTCCGTTCAATTCAATTCAATTCCATTGAGGCTGTCCAAACCGCATTCAAATTTTTTTATTTATTCTCGCTCCCACAATTTTTTCAGCAATGGAATCAATGAACTACATATAAAATTGTGAAAGAGCATAGATGACAATGGTACATACTTCGATTGAATAGTTGTATAATTGCATAATATTTTTTACGTTTTACTTTTTCTATATAAAACGCTAATTTCATATGTAAGGATCTAATCTATACATATAATAAAAACGTAACTGATCGATGTTTGTACATAGAAGATATATGAGAAAAACTATTACTGGGGGTCTCTATCAACGCAAGAGAACCCAAAACAATGATTGTTAGAATTTTTGTCTGTTTGTCTGTTTGCCAACTTTTGTGCGCACTAATCTCAGAAACGGCTTAACTGATTTGGAAACGGTTTTCACTAATATATTCTGGTAAGGTTCACTTAACATTTAGTGTATATTTTATTTCAATAAGTTCATAAATAAAAAAGTTATATCGATTTAAAAAATCACGTCGAACATTTGTTGGATAAAAATGCGATAAAATAGCTCTTCAGTTTAATTGGCTGAAACTTTGAAACTGATTTGTAAAATTATGATGATTGAAAGTGTACATAAAGTTAAAAAATGTACAGTTTCAGAAAATTTGGAAATGGCCAATATGAGTTGACCTTACATCTATATAATAAATTATATTAATAAGGGGTCACCCTAGGTTGGATATTCCACGCAAGCGAGTCGAGTGCCGCATCACTGCTAGGCAATTCATTTCGTAAAAGGTCGATTCGAATCAAACTCTGATGTATCGATTCACAATAAATCGAGGTCTAAAAGATCGAACTCTCCAAAAAATCGAACTTCTTTTATTCGCTTTTCAAATTTGTGTTAACAATGTAAAAATTTCTATTATAACAAACAAAACAGACACCACAGAAATCGATCTTTTGCTATTTTTACCATGCTGACCAAGGTATAGGTATAATTCATTTCAAAAATTTATTTTTATAAACTGTTGTCGTTATTCTGCTACTGAGTAATTTACTGACACCATACAGAATGACAGCATAATGAAATGGATAATCCAAACTAATATTATAAATGCGAAAGTAACTCTGTTTGTCCTGTCTCTTGCATTTCACGCCCTGAAATAGGCGATGAAGGTTTATAGGAAGAACGCATCAAACCAAATTTCATGAATTTTGGTATAGAGATATATTGGACCTTGAAGAAAGACATTGGCTTACCTTATGTCGTGAAAATAAAACTTTAAGAGAGGTGAAATAGGGGATGAAAGAATGTATGAAGAACCCACTATTTCTAATTTTAGGGATATGAAAATTCATATTTATGCTTTAGGGAGAAATAATAGTGTTTCGCGTTTTAAAAAATAAGGGATGATTTACAATACGCATAGACTGCACCTCTTGATACTAAACAAATTGTTCCTGAGACATAAGCTTACATTATGCAAGACAATGTGTCCATCCTATCATGCCATTTAAGCTGCGCCACATTCGCACATACGTCAAAGATCAACATTAACAAATTCCACATCCTCCAAACCCGATTCTTACGTAAAATTAACAAAGCTCCTTGGTACGTTCGACAGGAAGACCTCCATAAAGATATGGAACTTCCCTCGGTCGAACCGTATATTACATACCTTACGCGATCGTATTTCGATACTGCGTCGAATCACACGAATTTGTTGGTGAAAGCCGCCGCGAGTTACACCCCAAAACCGAACATCCTCCGCGAACAACTCCAGCTGCGAATATCTTCACCGATCCCGTTTATAAGCGAAGAAATATATAAATACTACTCCACCGTCTGTTCAAACAAAGCGTACTCGCGCCCACGCCCGCGGGACCACCGTTCCATCCGTAGGGGACGGGCGGCTAATTTCGCTCCCGCAAACCCGTCACGTCCTCCCTCTCTTGCAGCAACTCAAGCCTAGGTCCATGCCCTCGATGTAGAACCCTTGAGTCATGAAGCCGCTCGCGCGATATAGGTGACACCGCACTTGCAATCACGTAGCTACCCACACACATCATTACACAAAATATGTACATACATACGTGCACACCACGTAAGTACATAGGTTCTGTAAGGGACCTTTTTTTCTTTTTTTACGATAGTTACTTTCGATCATGATTCCAGAATACTAAATACATATGAACATGTTCATTCCTTTGTCCCAAGAGGCAGGGACATGTATATATATATGCGTTAGTTTAGCTCGAATTTTCTACGGATATGGAATTAGTCAGTTCGCGACCTTTTCACAATCGCGGTAACAGACCAAACCGACGTCCGGCCACTTTGGCACCTTTGTGCGCATGTTGCGCACACTTTCGCGGCTGAATGCCTTAAGCGCTCGCCCCCAAGCCTGGTGAAGCTGTCAAAGCCATCAGTGACTCTATTTCTTTAGGGCCCCTTAGGCTAATAGTGTAGTCAGTGAGAAATAAAAAACCATCTATGATTTTCTTTTGGTTTATCGTGTTCAGAGATTTGTTTGTGTATATACAGTAATACACATAGTGATAAACACATGTATGATTTTCTTTTGATTTGTCGTGTTCCGAGATCAATCTGTGTATATCTATACTATTAATAATTTTGTAAAGCGGACTAGTTTTGTTTGTTTGTTTGTTTTAAACACGGTAACCTCTAGACAACTGGTAGCAGTCGGATTCGAAAAATTCTTTCTGTATATGATAGCCAGATTCACAAAGAATAGTATAGGCTATCTGGAACTAAGCTAAACCTCTCAGCTAACCTTAAATATTGATTTTTGTTTAAGTAAGTCGAAGTGAAAGTGTTCCCGAACTGCTTTATCCGCGTGCGCTGGAGTAATGGTTAGTGATACGTAAATATAATATTCTACAAAAATATTGTTCCTTAGTATATCTAAAAAAAGTGTCCGATAACATGCATATGTTAATATGTTATTTCTTAATAGCATAAGTCACAATAAGGTATTTTGCGTGTTTTTATGTTGAAGATTAAAAATTGATTTTGAGCATTATTTTTAGGCTTATCATATTAATCTTTACCAACAAAAGCTATTTCATCATAAAGACAATTTTATGAAGTTCATTTTTTCTCTTTATAGTATGTTATTTCGACACATACTTTAGAAGAAAATGAAAAATTAAAATAACTTGTACTTGCGGGAAGTGATAACAATTATGATAGACCACACGGGTCCGTCGCGTTGGCGGCGCGGTATTTGTCGGATAAAAACACGGGTGAAACCGAGGGGCACAGCTAGTATTGAAATATTTTTATGGAAACATAACGTTAAATAGTATATAAGTTAGAGACATTTTAACTTTGTATATGCTGTTTTACTATTTCTTATATATAAAAATCGATGTCTGTATGTATGTTCTCAATGGAGTCCAAAACGGCTGGAGCGATTTTGATGAAATTTTCATATAGTTTTCATTAAAGGACTTCAAAGGATAGGATAGGATTCTATAGTTTGGTAGCGATTGGATAACATTCCTTATGGACTTCAAAACCGCACAGCAAAGTCAGTAGCATCAACAGATGGCATACCCAATGAAAAAGTTATTAAATCTTTTTAACAAAAACATTAATTACTTTTACGTTTTTCAGCTTGAAAATGGTGGTTGAATCATTAATCTTGATGAGGAATTAACGGCGATATAGCGTTGTTAGGGAAAACATAACATAACATACCATCACGCCTGTATTCCCCGAAGGGTTAGGCAGAGGTGTACATTTGTACACCCACAGTTCGTCGAATATGTTTTTAGGTCCCATGTAATAGGGGGCGAGCCTATTGCCATTAATCGGGCACGTAACCAAACTCCGAGCTGCTACTGAGAATTTCATAGTTAAAACCCAATAACACTTTGCTGGACCTGGGATTCGAACCCAGGACCTCGCTTATAGCAGTCGCGCTTACGACCACTAGGCTAACGAGGCAGTTAGGAAAATCGTCTTTTAGAAATAATTATTACACATGATATTTATATTGTTTTATTATAATCTACGAAAATCGTTAAAAAAGATTCCTATAAATTACTTGTTTTCTGACTAAAATACATTTTTATCTATCTTACTCACTCGTGGAAGCGAACCAGGAGCATCCTAGCAAAAGGTAAATAACAACTATTAATTTCTTATTAGACGGCGAGGACACACCGTACAAGTTCTGACATGCACTTTAACCTGTCATTGAACTCGTAATATATCGTTTTTAAAGCCTTTGTTACTCTGTACTATCAGTATTTCTTATTTAAAAATCCTACTATATTATTATAAATGTGAAAAATGTTATACTTGGATATTTGACACTCAACCACGTATAAACGACTGAACGGATTTGGATGAAATTTAGCAAAATAGATAGTTTATAATCTGGATTAACTTAAAGGACACTTTTTATCCCTTGAATTATACTAGAATCCTAAATTACTTGGCTTAACGACTGTTAGAAATTTATGTGTTAACGATATAGTTACTATTATGACCTTCCACCACCCAGGTGAATCAAGAGTCGTAGCGACCTTAACGCCAGAAATTAAGAAATTACATCGGGAATATCATCTCCGCCACATCTCCGGAGAATTGGAATTCTGAACAGGGTTCGACGGTTTTTCTACTGTATCTGCTTTCCAATGCACAAGTCCGGCCTTGTATGGAATACTGTTCACACCTTGGGTACAGATCCACAAAATACCTCCTGGAAGCCCTGGATAGTTTGCAGAAGCGGACTGTTCGTATTGTAAATTATGCAGACGTTACTAAGTTCATCGAGTCGCTTCAGCTACGTAGGAACAATGCCTCGCTGATCCGTGATCTACCGTCTGAATCATGGAATGTGCCCTGAGGAGCTGTTCTAACTAATTCCCACAAAATCACTCGCGCTGGGCTCGGGAGCCACAGCTTTACGGTGACCTCCATCTCGGCACTAACAAAGAAATTTGATACTTATTATCTTTGCCGTATTGGGAAGCAATGGAACTGTATCAGTGTGTTCCCTTCTTCCTATAACATAGAGTCCTTCAAGTATAACGTAAAAAGACATTTCAGCAAGCCAGCATGACGGCACCGACTTTCGATGGATTGTAAATCCCACGGTAGTCACCAACGTTATTTGATTTCACTTTGCTCACCATCAGGTGCAGTGTAGTCGCTTTACTATGCTACGAAAAAAAAAAAGACTCAGGACGAATATAGATCGTATCTGCACTGTTAGAGCATGCATATATTCCTTCATAACTTTTCCTACCTCGGCCACAATTAGCGCCATCTACAAACAAACCCAAAAACTCACGTGCGACGAGTGACAGTTGAAAAAACAAAAAAGACAAAACGTGTCGCCTAACAGAGCGCATAAAACTATTGCATCTCCGTCGCAAATTAAAAGTATAAATCAAATAATAGTTAAGCTCGGACTTCACAAACCCCGGGGTTCCATAGTGCTTCAACAGTGCGTAATGTGCAGTGCATAGAAGCCACGAAAATTAACATCTGCATGCCCGAGGTGAGTGGCCGGCAAAATACCTACCCAAATTCCTACCCGCATGCTAGGGAGAAAACATTTAAAACAATACATGCACTCTGTACCTTCAATATTTGTTAATCATTTTTTCGGATATCTATTACATCTAGTTTTTAAAATTGTATCCCTCTACACACTTACTCCTACTGAGGATCGCAGGGAAATAACTTTATGTTGTCCTGGGTCCTATGGTACAACAAGCGTCCATAGGCTACGGTGTAGTAAATTTAAAAAACCTTAAATTATCGACCTTATTGAAGAAAATTTAACATTTGAGAACAAATTATGTAATGAGATAAAACTATAAGTGTAATATATTTACCTATTTCTATGAAAAATACAGACATTATTTCTCGGCGTTTCAAATCCGCAATATATCGTGAACTGGCGTGATAATTAAGATCATGCCTTCCCTAAGGAAAACGCCTGTAATCATTCGAGATACGTTTATGGGTTAATTATTATTTCGTATTAATTATCTAAATTAAATCTGAAGTATTCACTACGATATCGTACAGTATGTAACCAAACCTAGTAGGTTAGAAAGTAACTTAAATTTTAGTTTCTCTTGAAATATGGATGATAAAGTGTTATATTTCTATATACTTACGTATATAAATAAACATGTCACTGTTAGCACTAAATAAGAAAGTTTTTAAGGCTTATCTCTTCTTCTACGTAGGTAACGAGACAGAATAATAAAATATAAGAAACTAGCTACCTACCATCTCGTACATATAACCTACGTTGTCGTGCAGATGAGTTCACGACGAGACGCGATCACGCGACACATAATTTTTAACCGACATAAAAAAATTACTGAGGTTATCTATTCGAATGTATATTTTTATGGATATAACTTATTTGTTTATGGACTGAATTGGTTGACTGTTTTTTTGGGTAGAGGATACCTCAAGGGAGGTTCCATTTCAATTTCATATGCATTGGACTATCAAACTCAAAGATACACCAGAGAACTCTTCAAAATCATTGAAGTTGGTTTTCTTTTCTGTTATCAAGCCCGGTGAAGCTGTATAAGCCGTCTGAGGATCGAGTTTTCTTGTAGCTAACAGTGTAGTCAGATCGAAAAAAATTTTTTTGTTAATAAGTCTTTTACACACAGACGTTACTTTAATTTGATTAAAATAATGTTTATTTAAATATCATTAAATATTTTTAAACAACAAAAAACGTCACTAAAATTAATTTACATTTAAACATTGTTGACTACTAACTTTATCATGTTTTCTGCACGTGGGAAAAAACTCTTGTAGTTATTTTTGTTTTGTTATTACAAAAAAGTATAACTTCTTACGTGCGTGTGTAAGTACACACAGATATCTGTGAAGTACACACAGATATCTGTGGTACACACATTTTTATCAAAGTTAAACTTCAAGGACGCGTCACGTTTAGGCACATTTTGTTACATGAGAGAGCAGAAAGATATAGCGTAGCGAGAAGGAGAAAAATAGCCATACATTGTATATCTAATACACGGTTTAAGCTATCCACTTCTTCCTTTTTATAAGTACCTAGTTATGTTTTATGAACATTTTTCATATGTAATTACTGCAAAATATACAATGGAAACCAAAGAGTACACACACAATTTTTTAATTTTATTATACAAAATAATATAATGAGTTAAATTATTATTTTAATAATTATTCATATCGGGCACACGCGAGAATCTTGCTCCACGCTCCCGGCTATTTTAAATACAAAAGTGCTTATTGTAGGTGCTCCTTAATAGATGACATAAACTCTTATTAACTTTTTTGTAGGATTTTTTAATGTCTACAATTATGTAGTACATAAATTTGATATACGTCTTATGGTTTACTCGGTGTAAGTCATTCATGCATACGAATTGATGCACCACGACCAATTTTATTTTATTTGCGTGGCACCCTAATTATTTTTCTAAAATAAAAGTAGCCTAAATTACTCCTTATAACAAGAGCTATCTACCAGTGAAAGTCCCGTAAAAATTAGTCTAACCGTTTCGGAGATTACCCGGAACAAACAGGCTTACAAAAATTTTAAAAATGGGGTTTTGTTATTTTGGAACCGTATATACTTTCATATGCATTTAGTAAAAAGCTGTTATTTTGACATTAGAAACAGACACTTCAATTTTATTAGTTGTATAGATCACTTTTATAGCTGTTTTCCAACAAACTATTAGCAAATAATTATGCAAGCAGCACCGTACACGTGATAGGAGTGAAACTTCTTAAACCCGGCTCCACACGCTGGCGCCAACGTTGCCCGCACCCACGCACTATGTAGAGACGCACAGAGTGTCGTCTGTGAAAACGCAGTCAAGTTCGTAGCTTTAGGCTGATTTTATAGTAACGCTTACGGCCAGCGCGTTTGGTAAACGCTGCTTAAAAGCCCACTGATGGCCCGACAAAACTATTTAATACAGCGAGGGTCACACGCGTAACAATAAGACGAGAATAGATACTACAAACATTTGTCGCATTTGCGCCCGCGACTCTCCATGCTCGTCGGCCGTGCGTGATAATCCACAATACAACGGACCGTGGGAACCCACCTTTAAATATAAAATATAAAGCTTGCTCCTTCTCTCTATGCTATATCTCTCTTCTCTCTCATATAACGAAATGTGCCTAAATGTGACGCGTCGTTGAAATTTCACTCTCAATTCTCGCACAAAAGATTATCGAATCGAAGAAGTTTCACTTCAATGATTTCATTAAAATAGAACAAAAATAATAAATCTTCTTTCTTGTTGTAACACGTGGAAATAGTAATACAGCTTGACAATACCTATTAGTTCACGAGCCGTGAGGTGCGAAATGAGGTATCAAACGACTGAGATACACTCACCGTTGTTTGTGCGAGATATAAATCACGTCAAACAAACCATTAGGATAATTTATATCTTCGGAGCTCCTTTTAAACGTAATATTCCACTTTCGTACAGTCGTACAAAAATGTTAATGAAAAAATATATTTCATATGAGCTTTATGAGATTTCTCTGAATATCCTTAAAGACCCAGGTTCTTAGAGTAATGATAATTTCATATCAACGATGTAAAGCAATGGTATTTAAATATTACTTGAATAAATGTGTATGTGTGTTAACATTTTTTTTACTTTTGACCAAATGTTACATGTTGGTAACAAACACACTGGTAACTGTTTTATAATAAATGAATGAATATTTTTATTGCACTTTTTTAGTTTGCATACTGACGAGATTAATGCCATGAAGCAGTTTGTTCCAGCTAACCAGCGGTATTGTGGTAAAAAAGTTATTGTTGGTAGTTCAACTAGAGAATTTATACAAGACAATTTTTAACAAAAACGAAAACTAACTTCAATGATTTTGAAGAGTTGTCTGGTGTATCTTCGAAGTTGAAGATCTAATGCCATGAAATTAAAATGGAAATACCCTTGAAGAATCCTCTATCCAAAAAAAAAGAATCATCGAAATTGGTTCATAAACAAAGAAGTTATAGTCGAACGTCCATCAAAAAAAAAAAACATTGGAATTGAATTACCTCCTTTTTTTAAGTCGATAAAAAAAATGAGCGAACACAAAAAATACAAAAAAATGTCTCACTGTTTGCTAATGAGGCCTCTTTCCAATGGAAGGTACGCCACGACAATCAATCTCACTTCTTTCAAAACGTAAACAACTACCTAGGTAAATAGAATGTACATTCTGTTACTGATTGATATTGTTAGGTTACCATGGATATTTCAAATGTGCATTATAATTGAAAATGATATTGTGAATAATGACTTGTATGTACATTTTCATAAACTTTAAATTAGTGTGTATTTGATCATTCACTGAATTAAAAAAAAACATAGATGAGAAGGTTTCACTGCTACCACGTGTGAATTGAACACATGATTTTTTATTTTATGGATGTTATTCCTTAACTTCTTTGTTTATGAGCCGATTTGGATGATTCTTTTTTATTGGATGGACCGGACCACTTTTAATTTCATTGGCATTGGATTTTGAACTTTGAAGATACACAAGGGAATCCTTCAAAATCATAGAAGTTGTTTTTTTTTTTTGTTGAAATTGTCTTGCCTTCCAACATGCTAATCATACCGTTTTTAAATTACTTTTAGTGAGAGAACAACGTGCCTAATTATAAAACGTTATTGATTATTGGATAATAAATCAAAAATTAGCAATTACCGATTGCAAATTAGGAAACGCATGGCTTTTTTTAATAAACAGTTTTTTTTTATTACATACAAAATAATCTAATGATAAGTACTTTTATCCATAATTTATTGTACCGGCCCTGTAAAATAAATAACGAAAACAACCATTTTTACTTGTAAACTTAAGCAATATAATCAGAGGTGCCAAAGTGATTTTGCGTCCATTAGTGTGATTACTTCGTCATAAGCATTGCATTAGAGGGAACAAAAAATATAATCTTAAACTTACTTTGAAAAAAAAAAGTTTGTTTTATGATTAATAATTATACCTCAAATTATAACGTTTTTTTAAGTTCAATAAAGAAAACTTACGGGGTTAAACTGTTAGGGTGTCTTAAAACCAAAAAGATCCCGGTTTCAATTTCAGCTTGGGTTCATCGGTTTGGTTTGCTCGTGGCATGGAAAGTGTAAAGAACATTAAAATTGGCACAAATTGTACACTAATGGTAAATACAATAATAATAATATCAGCCTGTATTTATTCGCATTGTTGGGCAAAGGCTTCTTCCTGAGAAAGGCACGGGCTTATTCACGACGCCAACCCAAGGTGCATTGGCGGTTTCAAATGCGGACAGATCTATATGTTTCCCATAATGTTAAGGATATATTGAAACCCTAAACTCTCTTATCTAAAAAATACACTAAACACTGAAAATTCTATTCAAATACCAAATATACTTAATAGGTTTGGTTAGATTTAACTTGTGATAAGAAACAGCGGTACATGGCTGCGAGACCGGCCGCGGCTGGGTGCCACCAGATGTTAATATAATTGAAATTTTGGTGCTCATTTACTTGTTTTGGGTTAACAATTATTAGTTTGGAGTCATTTGCTTTAACAGAAGAAAGAAAGAAAATATATTTATTGCTGTGAAAATACGGACACATAGTTTTAACAGACAAAACATATAACATAACATAATTTATAACAAAAAAATGAAACACTTTATAATGAAAATTAAAAACATACAATTTTTAGTTATAATTTGACATTCTAATGAGATTTTAATTTTAGTCATCATTTACTATTTTTGATAGTATATAGTGCTTTTTTGAGGTGATATTTTACTATATCTGGTTGTTACCAGACAACTTATTAGTTTAACATAAGACTTTCTCATATACGGTAGTATTAGAATAAAATTTCTCAGGCGTTGTTTTCCTTCAACGTCAGCTGATAATGCTACCAAATTTTAAATAAGTAAATGTACGTAAATTCTTTGGTAGGTACATACTGGAACTCGAACCTGCAGACATCAAATCGACATTCCCAACGCCGACGACGACGACTACGCCAACTCGACCACAAATGTCCAACCTAAAAGTATTATATTTTGTTCTAACATACATTATACAAGTAATATACAACTTAAGTATACAACAAAAATGCCAGTTAAAAGAATAAATACTTACAAACATCTCTGTGATCTATTTTTTCCATAAAAATACGCGAACACAAAGCTTTTAATATTTCTCCAGCTTTATAAGTATTCTAAGATAAATAAAATGTATTATTACATCCCAAAAAAATGTAATTTTCCTGATTTCTTTCCTTTACCGGTATTTCAGGAGTTTAATTATATTTAGTAATATGATTTTTACGAATGATGAATATTTCAAAATAAATTGTTTACTTAAATTCATTTTATGATAAATATATCTTTATTTTACACATTACAAAAGTTTATAGCTTTTTCTACATTGTTTTATATAACTGTTCTGTTTCTGTAACTATTTCGGAAGGTTACAATAAATATGACTGTATGAGGGGCAAGGATCGTGCAAAATTCGCATGCGGTTTCATTTTAGACGGTTATAGGTGAGCACTAAAGAAGGATTTTTTGGACCTCTAAGGTGGTGAAAAGGGGATGAAATTTTGTATGGAAATCTGTTATTTTTGTAGATAGATCTATAAAAATTGGTATTTAGCAATTCAGTTAGAAAGTAAAACAGATCAGACAAAACTATGGCGCAAGCAAAGCCACAGGCAAAGCGCTAGTTACTTATAATTATTATATTAAATTTACGGATATTCATGTATGGTATATATTTTCAAATATCTCAGAACTCATTGTATAAAGTTCATATTACATTACGGGTTTAATTTTTTTCAGTTTTTTTTTGGGTTTTCGCAAAACGTATTTTCTATTAAGTAACGATGTGGTTAAGATGGTGTCACACTAATCCTAGTATGAGATGTGGCTCTCAAACGCAGCTGCTGGAACACGTGCTTGGCGAGAAATTTTCACCTTGACTCAATGCCCTACCACCTTACTATGGTTTCATTGCCATGTTTTCCTTCACCGAAAGCTCTGGCTCATTACAGGTATTCGAACTCAACGTCGCTCGATGCAGTGTCCGTACACGCTACCACTGAGCCGTCATTGCTTTACGTAATAAAAAAAATCGGTTAAATAATAGAAGTCCCTAACATAATGAAACAATCTCAGTACCTGTCATACAACGGACCGTCGCGCGTCTCTCTGTAGTGGCAACGTTATTTGTCGAGATTATTTTTCGGAGTAGTAATCTATCAGGGGGATACACGTGCAAGCGTTACACGCTTTCGTAGCAGTGTCGACGCTTCATATCTCTAGACTGACCCACATCATATATGACTGGTTATCCCTTTTTTGTTACAATTAATCAAAGAACAAAAGTGATACAGGTTATAAAACATATCACACCAACACGCCTGTGTCCCCGAAGGGTTAGGCAGAGGTGTACTAATGTAGACACACAATTCGCCTTGTATGTTTTTTTTAGGTCGCACGTAATAGGAGGCTAGCTTATTGCCATTATCGAGGACAAAGTCATACTCCGAGCTGCTATTTATAATTTCATAGAAAACCCCAAAAACACTTTGCTCGACCTGGGAGTCGAACCCAGGACTTCGATCATAGCAGTTGCACTTACGACCACTAGGCTAATGAGGCAGTTTTCTCATATATTATTTCTCAAAGGGATTTTTTTGGCAACGCTTTATCTCCTATAATTTTTAATCATAATTAATTATTTATACGTCGTTTTAAAGTTCTCTGCTATTGATGAAAAAAATAATTCATTCGTTAATTAATTATATTTAACTAACATGGAGGATGTGCGATCTATTAAACTGATATGACAGCTGTTAGTTTGTTTACTTTCTATACCTAATGTGCGAAATATTCGCACGGATAAAATAGTATTTAATTATTTTAGGATTTATTGTCTTTATGTAGAAGAAAGGCATTTAAAAAATGAAAAAATCGGATACCTGGGACGTTTTATTTTTTAATTATTTATTTTTATTTTTCTAGAAACTAGAAACACTAGAAAGATTAAAACAATTCGATTGGCCTAAGAATCATCAAAATCGGTCCGTGCGTTGGTTCTTTAAAGTGCCACAAGGAAACAAACATACATAGACTGATAAACACATTACTCTCCTTTACCTTTACTGTTGTTAAATCCGAATGTATTCGTTTTTTGAAACGGTTGCGTTGGCAACAGTTGTTGTTAGAGAAATAAAAAGAACTGAGAAAATGTGATTCCTCGTTAATATTTTAATCCTTAATTTAAATAAATAGAACCGTAGCGTAATAATATTACATTGTGGTGACCGTGACTGTGGTAATTTACGATACTAAATATGGAGTCAAAAATTAAGGAGAGAACTGTGACGCGTAGATTATTCACGAAGGCAGCGAATAATATGAAATCCACATTGAGCCGGCATTATGAGACAAATAAAGAAAAACCGGAACAATGTGAGATGAGAATGCACTGGATAAAATTAAAAGAATTATATGAGAGGCTTCAGTGTCAAAATGAAGAAATAAGAAAATTACTTTTGTCTCCACAAGATTGGAAAGAAAGTAATTTAGAGTCAGAAGAGGAAGATTGTGAAAACTATCAGACGAGATGGCTGCTTTTAAACGCTAAATACGAGGATTATAATAACAGCACTATAAAAATGAAAGGTAACGTCAAACAATTAAAATTGCCACCCATTGAGTTAAAGAAATTCGATGGCAATGTGAAAAATTGGTTATCTTTTTGAGGTCAATTTAAAAAGATAGACAAAT
This sequence comes from Saturnia japonica, assembly GCA_033032175.1. Classification (NCBI taxonomy): domain Eukaryota; kingdom Metazoa; phylum Arthropoda; class Insecta; order Lepidoptera; family Saturniidae; genus Saturnia; species Saturnia japonica. The sequence continues at coordinate 10,731,921 of CM065321.1, read as the reverse complement.
ACCTATCAATGGATAATTATGACAAATTTTATTATCTACTGCAATCTATCACACCCAATACAGAAGTTCGTGCATTAGTAGAAAGTTACCCACCATATGGTGATAATTATAAGGAGTGTATGGCTCAATTAAAATCTAGATATGCCCGAGATGAGCTATTAATACAAGCATATGTCAGAGAGTTGTTGTCACTGATTTTGCTCAAAGTTGAAAGAGGTAAATTAGATCTTACAACATTATATGACAAGCTAAATGCACAATTTAGAGCTCTTGAAATATTAGGTGTTACAAAAGAGAAGTATTCAGCATTTATTTTACCAATGGTTGAATCTTCATTGCCACATGACATACTAAAAGCACGGGAACGTTCTACAACACATACTATAAATATGGAGGAAGAGTTGACAAATCTATTATCATTTCTCAAGAAAGAAGTGGAAAGTGAACAAAGAATTGCTATGGCCAAGAACACCTTTAGAACAGTAACAAATAATAGTCCTGAACCAACAGCTAGTTGTTTAATAGCACAGTCTAAAACACCAGTGAAGAAATCAAAGAGTTAAGAGTTATTAAGGTTAATATGGTGTGATAAGGAAACACACTCAAACATGGAATGCTACAAGATGACGAAAATGTCTGTTGAACAAAGAGAAGAACATCTAATAAAGAAGAAAGCATGTCTCATTTGTCTGAAAGTTGGACATCATGCAAAAGTATGTAAATCTTTTGTAAAATGTTTTATATGTGGAAAAAGGCACTCATTAGTGTTATGCTACACACAAAAGACCAGAGCTAAAACTGAAAATAATGATTTATCAACATCATTGTCAGCACAGAGGCAGTCAGGACAAAAGGAGACTTTACTAGAAACTGTTACTGTCAACATTGTATACAATGGAAAGAAGAAAACAGTAAGAGCACTCTTAGACAATGGGTCTCAGAGATCATACATACTACAAGATGTGGTACAAGAACTGAAAATTCCAGTTATCAGTAAGGAGTTCTTAACTAATTCTTTATTTGGTGGAGTGACTGTTAACACTAAGGAACACAGAGTGTATAGTTTTAATGTTGAGAATTTGGACAGTACATTTATATTTAATATAACAGCCTTAAGCCAATCTTGTATATGTAAATATATTCCAAGGGTCAATAAGTGTGACACACAGATTTATAATATATTACAACAACATGGTATAACTCTGACAGATAATGCAGAGATTGGTCTATTGATAGGTTCAGATTTTTCAGGTGTTTTAATGACACCAAATGTAATATAATTGGAGAATGGTATGACCGGTATAAAAACTAAACTAGGTTGGACTTTACAAGGAACACAGGTGAGTTCTACATTAAATAATATTATAACCACTACTTTATTCTGTACTAATAATAAAAACGATTAAACAGGTTATTGGTTGTTGGAGACATTAGGTATTCGAGATCCTATTGAAGTAAAATCCAAGAGTGAAATAGAGGCTGAGGTGATTATGAGGTTTGAAGAGAGCATAAAAGTTAATTCTGAAAACAGGTATGAAGTTCAGCTTCTTTGGAAACCAGGTCATGATAATTTATTAAATAATTATGATTTAGCATATAGAAGAATGACTAAGAAATTGGTAGCTAATGGTACTTTTGATAGTTATGATGCTATAATAAAGAATTGGCAAGAATAAGGTATAGTTGAGCTTGTGTTAGATTCTGAAAGAAATAAAAGGCAATCACATTACTTACCCCACAAGCCAGTGTTTAAAGACTCGAGTTTAAAAACAACAATAAAGCCAGTATTTGAAGCTTCTGCATGTGATATTAACGGAAGGTCATTAAACTCTTGTTTAGAGAAAGGGATGAATTTTTTAGAACAAATTCCTACATTAATTGCACAGTTCAGAAAAAGAGCCATAGGTATAACAGCTGATAGAGCAAAAGCATTTTTACAAATTGTTGTTATGCCCAGTGATAGAGAGTGTTTAACATTTTTGTGGCGGAAAGATAATAAAAGGACTGAAGTTTTAACTTACAGACATTGCAGAGTTGTATTTGGACTAACATGTAGCTCATTTTTATTGTCTGCAACTATTCAGCATCACTTGAGGCAGGTAACAGATGAATATATATAGAGTCAGCACAATTACTGAAAAAGTCATTCTATGTAGATAATTGTGTAACCAGCTTAGACTATGAATCGGAGGTATGTAAATTTATATATGACTCTAAACAAATCATGAATAAAGTTAAGTTTGACTTAAGACAGTGGGTTACAGCACCGATGCATATTAATGAAACAAATGAATCTGATACATCAGTACTCGGTCTTGTGTGGGATACTGTTTCTGACAAACTTTGCTGTAATACACAAGATCTGCATACATATGAAGATATCAAAAATATCACAAAGAGACATCTATTATCAATAACTCAGAAAATATTTGATCCTATTGGATTCATATGTCCAGCTATGTTAACACCTAAGTTGATACTAAAAGAAACTTGGCGTCGGGAGCTTGTGTGCGATGAAATATTACCGACAGATTTGTTGAATAAATTTCAAGATTGGTATAAACATATAACATACCTTAGTATCTGTAAAATTCCTCGACGTTTGACTAATGAATTAATTAAAGAATGCAAGCTGGGTCTACACATGTATTGCGATGCTAGTAAAGATGGATATGGAGCTTGTGTTTTTTGAGGGCGCAGAAAAATAATAAAATATCAGTACAATTAGTAGCCGCGAAGGCAAGAGTATCCCCACCAAATAATATGACTATTCCCAGATTGGAGTTAACTGCTGCTTTGATAGGGACAAGATTACTTACAAATGTACAAAAAAGTCTCCAGCTTACTGAGTATGATATATATTGCTGGTCCGATTCTTGTGTAGTTCTATACTGGATAAAAAGAGAACTAGCGTGAACACATTTGTAGGAAACAGAGTAAAGGAAATTAGAGAAAATACTAATTCACATAATTGGCATCATATTCCAGGTCAGCAGAATTGGGCCGACATAGTTTCCAGAGGATGCAATGCAAAAGTTCTCGCCGAAATGCATTGGTGGGAGGTGCAGAGTGGTTGCACTTGGAACCTGATCAGTGGCTTAAGTCGGAGTTGCTGATTAAGGAAAAGGAGGCACAAGTCGAACTTAAGAAAACTGTATGCAATATAAACATTAGTTTAAATGAGAGTATATTAAAACAATTGGAAAACTATTTCAGTAAATATACAAAGATTGTAAGAACGTTGATCTGGGTAATGAGATTTATATACTTACGTAATAAAAATAATAAAAGGATTGGAGAAATAGCATACAGTGAATTTGACGAGGCTGAAAAGCATGTAATAAAATTTATACAAAATGAAAATATGGAGTTCATTGAAAAGAAGAGTGGAAGTCTGACACAGTTTTATGATAAAGAAGAAATATTAAGAGTTAAAACAAAATTGCTGCTATCAGATTTTCCTGAACAAATAAAAACTCCTTACCTACTTTTAGCGAATAATCCTATTGTGACTGCACTAGTGAGACAAAGAAATATACAGCTACAACGTGCAGACACCAATCAGCTAATTGCAGACATCCGGTCTAGATTCTGGATAATAGGAATTCGTCGCCTAGTGAGATAAGTTATATCTAAATGTATCATATGTATAAGACATAGATCGAAACCAGTACAAGCACCGACTGCTCCATTACCTACAGAACGTGTAACATGTTCAGCACCGTTTCAAACAACAGGAGTTGATCTCGCTGGACCTCTTTATTTGAAAAATGGAGAGAAATGCTGCATTGTGCTTTACACTTATGCTGTCTATCGTGCAGTACATCTAGAATTGACTAAGTCGTTGTCCATAGAATCATTTATAATGATATTAAGGAGATTTATAGCACGACGTGGTCGCATCGACACGCTTATGTCAGACCAAGGCACTAATTTTCAAGGAATTAAAAATTTACTTACCTTGTTAGATTGGGATGAAATCCAAAGACGTTCGATGATAGAATGCATAACGTGGAAAATGAATGTACCTTCTGCTGCTTGGTGGCGAGGATATTGGGAACGTCTAATATGAATTATGAAAGATTTACTCCGTCGTGTCTTAGGAAAATCATCTTTATCATATTATGAGCTTTAAACTATTCTTTGTGACTGTGAAGTCACAATGAATGGCCGTCCATTGACATATGTTAACAACGATAAAGCTGAAGCATTGACACTAGCACATTTCATACAGCCTTTGAGCAACACAGATGTGACTGATATTGATCAGATTGATGCAAAAGGCATGAATAAACGTCTAAGATACTTAAAAAATCTTCGAGAGCAATTTAGACATAGATTCAAAACTGAATATTTAACAATGTTAGTGCAAAGAGGAAGAGAAAAGGCTGATAGTCTGAAAGTAGAAGATATTGTTTTAATTGAAACCGGAGATAAAAGGATAAAGTGGCCTTTAGGATTAATCGAAGAAATTTACCCTGGAAGAGATGGTATTAGCAGATATGCACGCGTGAGAACATCTGTAGGGTACAAGGTTCGTCCTTTTCAAAGACTGTACAAACTAGAAATCACATGTACCGATTTTAGTTTTTTGAAGACAGATTCTGATGATCAAAATAGCCCAACAGGTAATGATAGTTTATTAAACTCTAATTCAGCAGATCAACAAAAATCGATGAGTCCTGAGAAACCACAGTTGAAGACTCGCAGCGGTAGGGTGGTAAAACTGCCAAGTGAGTATAAGTTATATGTTTAAATTCTTTATTCTAAACTGTCTTTGATAGCAATCTCCATATTTAGTTTATTTTCTGTTACTAATTATCTGTCAGACAAATATGATACGTTCTATTAATTTATAATAGTAAAACTATTATTATAATTAAAAATGGCAATGGTTGTTATTTTTTGATATTGTGATAGAGCATCGAGGAAAATTGTAAATTGTTAAATTTTTATATAATATAATTGTACTTCAGTAATATAACATTCGGATATATACTTTGTTTCGTTGTGCGGAGGATGTTGTGAAATCCGAATGAATTCGTTTTTTGAAGTGGTTGCGGTGGCAACAGTTGTTGTTAGAAAAATAAAAAGAACTGAGAAAATGTGAATCCTCGTTAATATTTTAATCCTTAATTTAAATAAATAGAACCGTAGCGTAATAATATTACATTATTTTTTGGTAGTCCATTTGTTTGACAGTATAAATAATATTCTTTACTGAATTTACGTCAGAGCAAACGTACGAGTGTTAGTTAAAAAGAAAACGAGACGTTTGGAGTGAGGCTGGCGGTAACGTAACATGATTAAAAGTTCAATGAATGTTCGTCTCGGATAATATATTCAAATGTAATGATACATTACTCGCCGCGACTAACCATGTTTGTTTTTGTCTGGAAAGTTCTCTTTATTGTTTCTATTTCGTACAATGAATACTAAATGAAGCTAGAAACATGTTATGAAACCTCTTGTAACCCTCTAGTTTAAATACAGTTCTTCGATAAAATGATATGTATTTTATAATGGCAGCTTGTATTTTCTATACATAAATTCAATATTTCCATCGCACTGAAATACCTTGGTGAAAATCAGTGACTGAAGATATATTAGGTAGGCAAAAGCAAAAAAACCGTTTCCTTATTACTCCTTACATGAAAATATGTTAATTTAACACGTATTAAGAAATCTCATAGAAAAATCAACTCTAAAAAAATGTCGCTAATTTTTTTTCAAAATTTCAATATTTTTTTAACTTCACTTTTTGTTTCTCGTCATGTGATTGTGGTCTACGTTTGCGTATAAGTATGTATTCTGAAAATAGTAAGTTGTTATTTCATTAAAAAAAAGTCTCTCACCATATTTTTCATTCTTATATTAGCGTACTTCACTACTTCACTTGTGTACAACAACTAACTACATCACGCAAAACACTAATATTATATAACATAATATAAACTAAAACCGTAAACTTATGAATGAAAATAAAAATTACAACATAAAAGACTAAGATCCCGCCAAAACCTCCCTATTAACGAGTTTTTTTTACTTAAAAACAAAACCGTTATTTTTCTTCAATAATCACGTAAATTAGTACAGATAATAAGTGAACGTCAAATCATAAAGAGTATTAACCGAAAGCTTATTAAATTACGAAATATTTGAGAAATATTCATTTGAACAGTTTTTAATATATTTTTATTCTCTGAAACAACGTTCGGTTCGTCTAGCCATACTAATAGCATTAAACAAATCAACCTTCAAGATTAGAAAAATAAACGAAATGTGCACCGAATATCTTAAACATAAAAGTAATTTATATAAAATTTATAACCAGACAGCATCCATTTAAATAGAAATTGAAATGAACATAACATAATTTTGAGCAACAGAAAAGATATTTGAAACTCACATCAATATCAATAACTACTCATTTTATCTTGTTATAACTAACTGTAACTAAAACAATCAGCATAATTTTTGTTATTTTAATTTTGAATTTATTTCATCTTTTAGTTTAGATTTAGACAATTAAAAGCTTTTTAGGTAATTGTGTTAAAGCACGCGCGCATGGGTAACTTTTGTCGTCGTGACTGATTCGTCACCCCTTGTCAATTCTATGGATAAATCTCTTTTGTCACGTTGTAAAGTGTGCGTACCTTCATACACATCCATAGAACTTGACGAGGAAGACGAAATAGTTACGGTGACAAAAATCCCTCGTGCGCACTAGCACTTTGGATCCACAATAAACTTCCGAAGTACATTACCGATTTACCGCTTAATAAGTTCAAGAATCATATTAAGCAAGACTTATTGTGGAAAGGGTTATTATAGGATGTATAATTATGTGAATGACGGTGATGTCTGGAAGTGATTCCCACTCTGTACATTCGCTAAATTATATAATACAACAAAACACAAATACTAGGGAGAGTAGTGTAATGGTGGTCAGCGGGTAACTTAGTAGTCAGTACAATAATAAGAAAACTAAAAGAAGTTCACAAGTGAATATAGAATGAAATGATAGGGCATACTACACCCTGCTTACGGCTGATCACAAATTTAATTACCACGTGACGTTTGAACGAAAAGGGTGTATTGTAGTTTGCCGCGATTTCATTGTAATTTTTCTTGTGTACAACATAAGAGATGAAATATTAATTTAAATCTTTTTTCAAATAAAACTTTTTATTGATTTTAGTGAATTACTAAACAATCTTGTTATAAAAGATATTTTTAATAAGATATTTAACGATTTTTTTTAAGTTTATTATCAGTTTTGGAGTAATGGGTGTCAATTGACACCCACTAAATAAAAAAAGAAGGTAGCAATAAAAAAAATTGTAGGCAAGGCCAAGGGACGTGTTCTTCAAGATAAACACTTTACCTCAGAGTCAGATACAAGTTCTAGTAATAAATGCAATGACAACGAAAATCTGACAATAGGTCCTTGATAAGTGATGAGTTTAGTAGCAATAATGAGTTATGCTAACACGATGGAGGATTGGATATAGATCATGGGCACACGCCGAATACTTCCTAAGAATTAAGCAGAAGGTTATGTGTAGGACAAGTGATATAGATGTGTTGACTATCATTGTCTAATATGGCGGTGGTGATATGAGCCGTATGTCAGGGCAACAGTGGTCAAAGTTGTTTTTTTTTTATTATAACCAAGGTATGATTCCAAAATTTGAAATACTGCTTCAGATTGATAAACTATTAGTTATAGTAATAAAAATGTGTTTTAATAGACCTGAAATAAATAAGTTTAGATTTTTATTAATTCTTGCTTAAGTGACTTCCATTAACTTCTTTTACCTTATACACAATACGAATTTATAACTTTATAACAGTCGAGGTTCTTGAGGATTCTTCTCGGTGATTGAGATGTTTTCCAAACCGGTAGTAGTGTGCCATTTATAAGTACCCTATCTCTTTGAGACCAATATTGATCAAAATATTTTAAATTTTGAATTTTTTGATTAAACTTACTATAAAATAGAATCGATATTCGAATAATTTGTTCGAATTCTTAGAATATATAATTGAAGAAGTCAATTTGCGGTTTACATGTAAATTGCAAATATTTACGTAAAAGTGCCAGCAATGTCTTTCAGTCTAGTGGTCAACAAGTTTCGAGCGTGAGTGTTACTGGCGATAGTAAAACTTCTAAATGAAAATACTTTATTGAAGTGAGACCCTGATGTTGCACGTATGATAGTACGCAGTAAATTTAGAAATCTCCACTTAAAAAGCATGAATGGCGACACTCTCAATTACCATATCTATATTGTATATGTGTATTTTAATAGAAGAGCTTAATGACCAACAGATTAAAAATTGTATTAATAAAAAAAATATTTATTTAAATGTAAGTGAGCTTTTCGTAGAAATTTGTAGATTGTATTTCGTATTTTCAAATTCAATTAACGAATGATAACAGAGTCTTAATTCTGATTTTATTTATATTTGTTTGTATTTTAAGTAAAACCTTAAATTAAAAGAATAATTAAACAAAAAGTACCTATTAAATAAAATTCGTCAGTCCTTTTTTAATCTCACTGCTGAGACTGGAACCCCATTTACCCCCATTGTATGAAAAAAAATGCGAATCTTAATCAATTATAAGGTCAAATGTAATTTATTTTAAATTATCTACATTTGTCGACCAAATAAAGGCATAACGGGTCATTAGGATGTTTAAACTATAAATAGTACATCTAGGTAACTGCAACATAATCTTTTTTCTATAGGTCTGTTTAAATGCGAAATTGTAATTGTTTATATTCATAAATTTTGTGCAAGTAAAATCATAAATGCATGCATTTCATTACCACAGCTTCATGGATTCACTATCAAAGGGTGGAGAAGGCGAATTAAAGAAATTGTAAAATGTAATTTTTTTTTCTCTAATCGCGATGCTATTTAGCATCAATTGATACAAACATAACATACATAGGCTGTACTAAAAGTATTGGGAATGTAATATTTCCACTGTTCCTGTCATATTAAAATATTTTTAATTGAAAACTCCTTGGTTTTAAAAGTCGAATATAATTTATTTATTAAAAAAAAGATTCTCGGTCTTGTCACAAGGTTTTGTCAAACTTGTTTAGTCGTTGAGAAAATGGAATTGACTCGAGAAAATTCAAGAGCGATGATTTATTATGACTTTCGAAGTGGTTTAACACAAAAACAGTGTGTTGACCGGATGATTTCTGCATTTGGTGATGAAGCCCCATCCAAAACCACTATTTATCGCTGGTTTGCTGAATTTCAACGTGGACGTGTCAAGCTCAGTGATGATCCTCGTCAAGGTCATCCAAAAACTGTAGTCACCCAAGAAAACGTTGATGCTGTGCTTAAGCTGATTGAGGAAGATCGACATGTGACATACCGCGAAATTCACAACTTTAGACATTGGCATGAGTCAAATACAAATAATCTTGCATGAACAATTAGGTGTAAAAAAGTTGTTTCCCCGATGGATACCGCACTCGCTCTGTGAAGAGCAAAAAGCGACTCGCGTTACTTGGTGCGTCAGAACTCTCGAAAGATTCCACGCAGGATCCTCAAATGCTGTATACAACATTGTATCAGGTGACGAATCCTGGATATACGCGTACTAACCCGAAACAAAAAACCAGTCACGAGTTTGGGTGTTCGAAAATGAGTTAAAACCAATAAAAGTTATTCGTTCACGGAGTGTTGCAAAAAAAAAATGGTGGCCACGTTTGTCTCCAAAACCGGCCATGTTACGACTATTCCCCTTGATGGACAAAGAACGGTTAATGCAGAATAGTATGCTAGCATTTGTTTGCCACAGATCGTTTCTGAACTCCGTAAAGAGAACGGCAACCGCCGCATCATCCTCCATCACGACAATGCGAGTTCTCACACCGCGCACAGAACAAAAGAGTTTTTAGAGCAAGAAAACATAGAATTATTAGACCATCCGCCGTACAGCCCCGACCTAAGCCCTAATGATTTCTATACTTTCCATAAAATAAAGAATAAATTGCGTGGACAGAGATTTTCATCACCTGAAGAAGCTGTGGACGCCTACAAAACGGCCATTTTGGAGACCCCAACTTCAGAATGGAATGGTTGCTTCAATGATTGGTTCCATCGTATGGAAAAATGTGTCAAATTTCGCTGAGAATACTTCGAAAAGCAATAAATACATTTTTAAATAGTAATGTTGTGTCACTTCCTTGATTCCCGAAATTTTCAGTGCCGCCCTCGTATATTTCAGTTATAACCTGTTGAGTATAATGTAGTTTAGTGTACATATACATAAGTTTAATGTAGTAACTTATTAAAACAGTAATGTCATACAAAATTAAGTGAAGTGTTTCAGTTCTTATAAATCTAATCTAAATATATATAAAAAGGAAACTCTGACTGATTGACTGATCTATAAACGCTTAGCTCAAACTGCTGAACGGATTGGACTGGAATTTGGCACGCTGATAGTTATTATGACGCAGGCAACCGCTAAAACTTCATCCCCTAATGGGATTTAACGGTGATTCAAAATTTGTATGGAGAAACAAAAACGGCTACACGAATTTTGATGAAATTTGGTACGCAGATTGTTTGTAACCAGGATTAACACAGAGAATATTTTTATTCAGGTAAATATGCATTTCTGAAGTCCACGCAGACGAAGACGCGGGCAAAAGTTAGTTTATTAATAAAAGGATAAACATTGTTCCTCTATTAATCAAAAATGATATTTTTAAAGTTTTATGTTCTTTTGTTGCGTCATGAATAAAGTAGCTATGTCCCACGATTTCACCCGTTTTCGTTTTATAAGACAAACACCGCAACGCCAACTCACCCGTGTAGCCTATCATAATAAAATTGTTCTTCCCGCAAGAACAAATTATATTAATTTTTCATTATCTCCTAAACTATGTGTCTGGTAGTTCCAGAGATTAGCGTGTTTAAACAAACAAAAATACTTTTCTGCTTTATTATAGCAATTAATATAAATATACGAGTTGTATATACATAGTTTCGAGTGCATTTTCATGATGTAACAAAATGTATACACCATGAAGTTACTTGCTAAACCTCTTGTTTTATTGTGGTGTAGGTAGTCTCACATAGACCAGATTATTGTACGACCATACGGTGGTGGGCTTTATATTAAGAACCATACGTCCCAGTTTAACCGGGATAGTCCTAGTTTTTAACATTAGCTTTAACATCCTGGCAGGTTTGGTAATTTGTCCTGTTTGATTATCCTTGTAACATACAGAATCATGGAATTGGATGTGGACCTATTGATTTATACTTTGTCATAAGGGTCTTCACCCCCCCCCCCCCCCCCCCAAAATATAATTCAGTTATAATGAAAATACTATTTATTTTTAATTATGTGTTCGATGCTGAATCTTGGACAAAATTTAGTCTATAAATCCTCAACCTTAAATTGTAGATCCTCCCTCGGCTGCTCAGACTTCCGTCACGGTTTAGAGCTTTATTAGTATGGTCAACTTAGTCACACTTCATGGTTTTTTTTAAATGCTGTTCACTGTATTAGTGTCATGTGAAAATAAGTTACAATTGTTGAAATCAATTATGATGAATGCTCTTTGCTTGAGTATTTTCTTTATAAAAACGCGGATTTCGCTCGCTCGCATCTTAACTTACTGAAAGTCTAACCCTGACCTTGTATTGAACAAAACCAATTACTCGGGAAGCCTTAGTCCACTCCAGCTCGTTGCAATATATGGCTCGTAATTACAAAGAGTTTCTATTCTGAAACTGAGTTAGTTACATATCTCAATAATTATTTATGTTAAAGTAGCTATGCCCCACGATTTCACCCTTTTTAAATTTTTGGATAGGAACACCCGTTACATCCTTTAAGGAATGAATTTATAAAAATCCGTTCTTAGCGGATACGTACGTCTAAGAACTATATATGTGCCAAGTTTCAGTCCAATGCGTTCAGTGGCTTGAGCTATTTTTTGATAGATCAGTCAGTCACGGTCTTCTTTTATATATATATTTAGATGTCTTTAAAATAAAATATCGCTTGTGAAGAAAAAGTTAAATTTCAAATTTCATGAGGGGCTTACGTAAATTAATTGTATAGTGATTCTTGCTCGATCATTTAGTTGTTTTTATATTTAAAAAATACCTTTATTCAATTTAGGCTCTAAGAAGGCGCACGTCAAAATACTACCACCAGTCTAAGTCATCGAAACGAACCAGTGAATGTACAGAGAGGGTGTCACTTTTAGACTTCACTATCATTCTCGTAATTATCCATCGTATACTAAGCTCTTTACATTAAAATATTTTACATTGTCCTTGAACCCATTGTCTGGTAAATCAGTAATGTGCTTCGTGATCTTATCAAAGAACTAACCTAACACTGTTACCCAAAACACTTTTATTTGTCTTACTAACTCTCAAACACGGTGTGATTAATTTATATCTATCTCTAGTATTAAAATTGTGCCTGTGTTTAACAAAATCTAAATTGACAAAAGTTTTTTGATTATTAAGGGGTAATTCACAAACTCAAATATGTTATTTGGCCCTATATTATGTAATTTTGGTGGCCTTATACGTAATGTAGTTTACTTTGAAATGTCAAAAATTATATCCGGCTATGTCTTCCCCGTCGTGTTTTGGGGGATCTTAAAGTGCAATGTTGAATTTGTTTCTTAATTTATTAACTTAGGTGTTTTTACACTATTTTATGTAATATTAGTGGCTTTTTGTATAATATAGTTTGTTTATTGTTAATATATTATGTGGATTATAAATATAAAATGGAAACATACATTTTGAGTTGCCACAAAAACTCCCAGGGAGCCACCGCCTTTTTTGAACTCACTTTGAAAATTAGAAAGACCTACGAAGACTTAAAAACATTTACCTACACTGGAAAATCAAAAAGAAGAAGAAGAAAAAATACACAGAGGACATGACTTAGGCCTTTGTATAAATGACATCTAATAATGTATTATAAATACATCTGACTTGGTTACATAGCTTAGATACCATTGCCTTTTCAGTTCACGAAGAAATGGAAAAGCCATACAAAAAAAAATTGTACCAAGCTATGTCTTCTCCAGCAATAGCGATGGGCGGTACTATCGGTACTCGTTGTTCCGAACGCGTCCGTATCGCACGCCCTAGATGATTTGCATAAAGCTACGCGGACACCGTTTTGGCGTCAGTTCAGCTTGTACTTCATTAGCATAACTGCTCAATTATTTTGTGCGGAATAGTCACTTTACAGACAAATTTTGGTTTTGCGCTACGTAGCGCCGCCCGCGTCCGCCTTATTGCGCGCTTTAATGTACGTCATGAACAAATCTGTGCTGGGATATCTCATCATGCAAATTCTTAGTTTGCGTATACTTTTTTTACCTTACCGTAGCTCATGGACGCTTGTAGTACCATTAGGTATAACTAGTGCTTTTCTGAATTTGAACCTCCTTTCCCCATGGATGTTTGGAAATCGTACTCACCGCAGGAATAAAACACAAGGTTATTTGGTTGCGAATCTGCGATCATTTATAGGGGTATCTCACCAGCTGGACTGCCCCGAATAGAGAGAAATGTCCAAATAAATTTATCTCTGCCCTACCTCTCTTATCCTTTTATTTTTCAAGTGAATACTTCTTTGTACCGTGATGATTTAAAACGCGATAAAACGAAAAAGAGACAAACACATACATCTATAGGATTTAGCCTACGAGAGAATAGGATAGAAGGCATTTTACACGATTAATGCCAGTCCTGATTTGTCTGACTTGGCTAGTTCGAATATACGAATTATTATTAAGTACCTATTAAAACAGTAATGAAAGAGCCCTATGTTCGATGAACAGTTTCTACCAGCAAACCAAATTTTCTGAAAAATAAAATAAGAACTTATACCTCTAGAATTTGCGAAGTCTATAATATAATTCGTATATAAAAACTAACCAAGTTAGACCTTAGGTTTCAATATATTATGCTAAGTTATAAGAGAAAATGATATTTTAAGCTGATATAAAACTATTATGTTGTTATAAATCAATTTCAGAACTGACCATTGAATTTTGCCCCCATTTAGATCTCACTCCTTTTGTCGTTGCAGTCAACAACCAAGGCAAATATCATAATATTGAACTTGGCTCTGGCTCTCATTTCACATTTATGTTTTTGATAGGTATAACTGACAACATTCAATGAAAATTGGGTAGTCAAGCCTCCTAAAAATTTGATATTCGTAATAGTGACTGGATCAAAGTAACGCAATTATGGAATGTTTACCTGTCGTCGAAACAATTAAACAGAGTCCATTATATTCCCCTTGGTCGGGGTTAAAGTTGATGTAGTTTTCCAATTAACTTGTAAATGTAGCGATGACAATAGGCTTTTGAATTTCGGATGATAGAAACACCTCTATAAATTGAGATACATTGTTCTCTGAAGCATGTTTCTAAAGAAAACATCTACATACAGCCCATAATATCTATTTACAGTGGATTGGAATTTTTGGAGTTCTACAAATTGTATCCATTTAATTTATCAATCCAGTTATGTAGTATATTCGATGCGTATGTTGCAAATAAAAGTATACAACTATTCAGATTACCTCGTAAATATATATATATATATAACTCTCGAGAGGTATGGGATACCCGGTAGGAACGGAGATAGGTTTGCTAGGTAAATATTATGTGATGACCAGACTTGTACGCAATGTCGTGTGTGTAGTAAGATTGATCGACGGTTCCAGTTCCACTGGTTTAGGTTTTTTTATATAAACTTTTTTTTATATATACTTATTAAATCCCAAATCAGCTGAACTCAAACTGTCGACCATTCGCACAGTACACACAACAGTGCGTACAAATCTGGTCATAACACAGCTAGTCCAATTCGACGACAGTTATAGTCTTTAAAATCTTATATATATGTGTTTGTATCTTTTTAGTATCGGTCGGGTCGGACACTTTTATCAATTTAGCTCCAATCCCGCGATATTTATTACAACAATTATTATTATTATTTTGCCCTTACTTGATACTTCCTGTATAAATATTTCGTAATGGTGAGACATTAATGAATATAATATAACCCTAACGGTTCTGATCTGTCGAGAGGCCCTAAGAACGCATTTATGCCACGGTTTGCTTTTCAAAACGGCTTGTCATTGGTGGGAGAGCGCATTTGTCAGTTACACAACTGTACCGAAAGACAATATAAAAAAATCTAAATAATTTAAAATAGTCTTATTCTCTCACATATATTGCTTACTTTGTTTCTCTGGTGTATACTCTATTTCCATAGCTCGCTTAGTGACTTAACTTGTGGACCAGCACCATCGTCAGTGTACACATCTCGGCACCGTAACTCTTAACTGATATATTGTACTGGTTAAGGACTTTCTTCTTTAATGACATTAGTTAGTGCTTCCACATTATTACCTACTTATAGCCATACAACTTATCAGTTACGTATTTGGGTAATTTTAATGCTATAGTTACCTATATTTGATTTATTAAAGTGAAAAGAAGAAATTGTTACAAACTAAATCTATCATCTAATAAGAAAATAATAATCGAACAGTTAGACATCAATTAATTATTAACATTAGAAAATAATTCACAACCCTATCAAATTTCGACGATGACATGAACCAATCAAATATTATTAACATAAATATACACATGCCAAAGCCGGAATGTCTAAAACACAAATCATGTAAATAAAAATAAACCAAAACCGTGCAAACTTTTCACGCAACAAAGAAGAGAGGAGACTGCGAGTAAAAATACTTTTCACACTCGGAAATAGATATTACGCCACCGTGCAAATCGTGTGTTTACGTAAACCGAGCGTAAGAGAGAGACGGAATATGTATGTTGTAGTGCAAGAATTACACAGTGATCTGATTTGGTTCTCGTAAAATGCTTTATCAATATTAATGATAACTAATAGTAACATGTTATGGATATCATTTATCCTCATATTCATTAAAAAGTTCAAAATATTTATGTAGACAGATATACAACGTCACTATAGGATAAAAGCATGCTAATTCTAATAACTGGCGAATACTGCAACTGCTACTAAAAAGCCAGTTTTCTACAATAAAATTCTTAGCATTGTATGTTATGCAAATTTATTTTTGTAAAGTTTTTGGTTCCCGGTATAGAAACTGGTAATACTTCTGTCGGGAATTACCTTAAGCGCTTAATTATTTTGTTTATCTGCCCACAAAGCTGACTGTGCTGTGCTACAAAACATGGAACAGAGCCAATGTAATACGACAGCCAGAAAAATTCTATTTACTTTTGTTGCTATAATAATTACATTTTAAAGCACATTCATACGATAGAGTACTTTAAACAAATGCAACGGGAATTCATAATATTAGCTTCTTGACCCATTGTAATTGTTAGGTAAGTTTGAAGTTTTGACGGGATCTTGAACTACCTCGTTTTGGATTGTATTTAACAAGGTTCTTTGACTCTATATTATGTAATACTGATCGCATTTTGTGTGAAATAGTTTGGTTATTGTGCATATATGACGTGGGTTATCTAATATAAACTGAAACATGCATTTTGATATGTACAAAACCTCCCTAGATAGTTCTATCAAGGGAAACCTCATTTTGTCAAATAACATTAGGAATATTAGAAAATAACACGACAACTTAAAAACATTGACACTGGTAAGTTATTTTTGAGGAGCCAAAACAAAACGAAGGATTTTTTTTCAAACGTAGATAACGTGTTTCTATTTATTTTCTACCAGAGGGTCTTCACGGTTTCTCCAGTATTAAATTTATTCGACCAACTTTCTCTATAAAATGTTAAAAGACATTATAAAATTTGACTGGTACTTAAAAAAACAATCTCTTGATCGTTACTTTATCATAGATAAATGAACGATCCTATCACCTATGTCTTTTGAGAAGTTTTGCAAACTTAAAGTTCTGAAATAAATTAATCTTATTACAAACTCCATAAATAAACAACAAAGCCGAATAATAAGAAACCATCCATCAATCACTTTCATAATAAAAGATAATTTATGTTTACATATTCGCGTATATTTTTCATGCTCATCCGCATTTACCTGATGCAAATTTCTATTATAATATAAGCAGCAGAAATTTAATTAACTTCCTCTTGAAAGCCGTTAAGGGTCAACGAGCGTTTCGTAGGATTCCCCGTTTGTGTAAAAAGGCCCCACTCCAAAGTCATTTCCGACCCGACTTGAGCATTTTATAGCAACATTTTAGTCTTTATTATGACATTAAATTCCTTAATTGAAGGATATATTAATAGAACAGAACGAGAGGCAATTATCATTTCGAGTTTTGATCATTTGTTGAATTATAATCGTGATTTTGAACATTCGGCAACAAGGACTCTTTAGTTTTATCAATAGTATTAAATTAATCTTGAATACGATTTTATGTTTTAACATCATTCTTTTAGAAATGAAAACTTGTTTAGTACCGTTTTGTTTTGAAACGGGATGAAGCGAAAAAGCAACAATAAAATGAGACAAACATATACATAGGATTTAGCCAGCGAGAGAAGAAGATAAAATATATTATATACGGTAAACGCAAGTCTTATTTTCAAGGCTATGATCGTCGTCGAAATGGCCTAGCAGTGTGACGACCATACTTGTATGCACAGTTGTATTTACAGTACGAATAGACGAAAGTTTGTTCCCGATGATTTAAGATTTTTAAAAAGAGATTTTAAAGAAAATATTTTTATGTTTTCTGAAGGTTTCACTTGTACTGCGCGTGAACTGCACAATTGGCTTTTTTTATCATAAATATTATTTTAATATACTAATGTGTCTCAAAGGTATCCGACCTGTAACTGTAACTTCTCACTGGCGTTATTTTTCGTCATCCGGTTCATGGCATCCATCGAAGTAGTTCCCCTTCGACTGAACAAGACGCTCTTCACGTTGCATTCGTTTCAACCATCTCTGTGTTGTCAAATTTTTGATTTTTTGATTTTGATTTTGATTTTGGGAACAGCCAAAAGTCGCAGTAGCTATGTCAATACTGTACAGAGGCTGACGGAGTTGTTTAGTATTGTATTTTGCTAAAAATTGTTGCATGAGCTTCGATGGTTGGATGGTTCGTTATCATGGTGAAGAAGCTAGTCGCCGCGAAAACGGTTAATATGGACTTGATGTTGCTCCGACTCTGACGTGGTTTCTTCAGTCGTGGTTCAGGTGGAAGCTTCCATTGTGAGGATTGTTGTTTCGTTTCGAGGTCATAACATAAGGTAATAATCTTCTGGAGCATATTTTCAACATCAGTAACCATTTCCAAGTTGTCCTGAGTGATTTCGAAGCGAAGCCTTGTCTGCTCTATTGTGAGCAATTTTGGAATGAAATTTGATCACACGTGAGTCATTCCCATACAAGTTTTCGAAATCATCTTCTATCTGCCGCACGGTCAAACGACGATTTTGCACAAGCTCCACATTTTTCGGTGTTGACGCGCTCAAAGATCGGCCAGAAATCGGATGGCTATCAACACTCGTGCGACCGTTTTTAAGTCGCTTGTACCACTCTTTTATTTGACTTTTACCCACAAGAATCTTCAAAGGCTTCCTGCATCTTTTAGATGGTCCCTATACAACTCTTTCCGAGTTTGGAGCAAAACTTTATGCAAATTCGTTGTTTCGATCTCTCCGTTATTTTCAACGATAGCGAAATCCGACGAACGCGAAATCGACAATGTACGTTAAAGACACGCTGCGCTTAAAATAACAAATCTCGTTGGTTGCAATGGTAGCCAATGACTTCGTAAAGAGTCATTTGTTACGCTCGTACTTTATAAAGGTAATTCATACGTTTTGGAGCGAAAGTTATGGGTACAAGTCGAATACTTTTGGGACACACCTCATATTATATTGAATGCGGGTCTGAAAAGTGACTTGCTTTTGTAAATTCTATACGATTTGTTCTGGTTACATGCATGAAAGAGATGAGAAGAACATAATATATTTTTAAGTTATTTTAAACCTTTTGGTAATATTACGCCTGCATGGTGACGCCAAGATGTATAACAAATTATCCATAAACGGCTAAAGTAGGGTGAAAGTTCCACAACTATTTTCATAATGTACAATATCGTGGAATAGCCAAGAATTTATTAATAACATATTTCCAATTTCTTCTTAGTTACTAATGGCTTGATTTACGAGTATATAAAATTGTGTGTACATATATGATTTCAATGTAATTGAGAGAAAGTTTTGATGATGAATCCAATATTTATTTCTAAATCGACACGTTGACTCAGTAGATAGAGTGGTTTTACAATTTACTCTTCATTCTGTTTTACCTAATCACCAGCCTGCTGGAGCAAAATTTAACATCAAGCAAAGGTTATTTGATAACAGAAACACATTTATGTTTGGAACTCATGATATTTGTGTCTGCTATTCCAAAATACAAGAAATAAAGAACGACCATCTAATTGACAAAATTCTTAAAGCTCACTGAAGAGCAAAGCACAGCGAAACCGGTGGGACAAGAAGTATGAAATTTTACGAGATAGGTTACATGTTTTAAGTTTCTTATTTATTATAATATTCTTTATTGCACAAAAAGGTACTAATGCAGGACTTAATGTTATAAATAATTTTCTACCAATCTTTCAGGGGAGCAAAAGTGGGATAATGCAAGGTGTGCATAATATTTAGTTTAAAAAATAATCTATGGAATATTCAAATGCTCCAAGTAAAACCTACGTAGCGAATACTTGAAGGAATCGCAAGAGTTGGCCAGTTGGATATTGATAGAAAGCGAATTCTACAGTCGTGCTGCGTTACGGCGAAAGATTTATTATAGGTAAGATTTTCGAAAATTCCTCCCCTAAGGGTTAAATATTATTATAATTCCTGAATTGTATAATGTTGCCACCTAAGTAGGCAATTATGCCGTTAAAATACAATTATTAAGTAAGAAAAAAATATATCTAGAAGAGTGGAAACATCTAAATGAAGTGGTTTTGGAAACGGGATAAGCGGAATGAGTTCCCGGCCTCGCGGTCCCGGTGGGATCGTAAATGTCAACGCATGCATTTAATTTCATGAATCACAATAAACAACATATACTTAGCGCGCTTAAACTTTTTCGGTTATTTTTTTTATACATAATAATATCTATATTTATAAATCCGTAGCTCTTTCTATAGATCTACTTTTTTTTTAAACTTTTTATAGACGTTCTATTATAAAGGGCATTGATCAAGAATTTGACACACAAAATTTTTGTCTGTTTATATTTCCGGATTTACCTCAGAAACGACTTAACGGATTTTGATGAATTTTTGAACACGGAAAGCATTAATATGCTTGACATAATTGTCATTACATAATTAATAGACTACAGTAATTGTTACATTGCTACACAAAGTTATGAAAATTAATAACTGGTAAACCAAGGCTTAAATGATATATGGTGTTCTTGAAGCAGGTAGCGAAGAGGGTTAATTCCTATTTTATAAAGGGAGTAAAAGTGTGAAACGGATACGTGTACATTAATCCGCGAGTCGTCAACAACAAAAAATGAAAGTTTGTATTGCTTATTTGACGAGTCCAATGCAGTCTGAAGTTACGTGGCGTCTCGCTGTCACCGTATCATTGTGCTACTTGTAAACACAGCCATCTCTGGGCAGTCAACGAAAACCGACATCGACTCCGCAGTAGAATGATTTAGCAATTTTTTACTTTCCCTAATTTTCTCCGTGCCCAACCACAACCAATTAAATTAATTTATTTGAAATTTGTTACTTGCCCCGCAATATAAAAATAATTTAGGAATATGCTAAAAAGTTTCAAAAAAGAGCTTGGCATCACCGCAAACCTTCGTTTATGAATATACATCGTCGTGGACACAAAATTTACTCATTTAATTACGACTCCGGAAATTTTAACGACCCACGAAATTCCAAACATCCTGTTCAAAACTTCCGGGCTACCATTACCGTTTTTTTTTTTTTGTATTTGATTATTCGTTTCAATTTTCACCGTTTTTACTGTCTTTTAACTTATATTATACTTATCGAGTAATATATAATGTTAAGTAAAGGAAGTGAATGCTTTATTGGTCACAAACTCTTAACCATATAAAATATTGGGTAAGACGAAACGTAATACCTAAAAGTAAATAGAAATTGGGTTCGTACCCTTACTGTGTGATGTATGTAGAAATTAGGTAAGAATTTCAACCTATCAAATGCGACAGTAGTCCTAAATTTTCAGTCCTACATAGTTTACTACTTTTGAGGACTACCATGAATCCTGTAGCTTGTCTCTGTGTTTATGACTCTGACTGTGACTCTTAAATTGGAACACAGCAGTGGGATTAATACTGGTTAACTTTAGATACCCTAGTAATGATAATTCTCCGCCCTAGCCGAACCAGGGTAGAGGGGGGAGGGGGGCGTCTTCCCATTGCACAGGTTCGGCAGCTGTGGGAAACAGGGTTGTACCGAATTGTCTCCATTTTACGTTGGCCCGGCAGTAATAGCTGGGCCTGCCGCCGGGGCGACGTGGTTGAATGCAACCGCGAGTCCACGTCGCCCCTCTAAGGCGGCTGAGGTACACCGTGGAGTTTTAGTGAGTAAGAGTCTCATATAACCACTCGTCCTCCCCCGGGCGGGTGTGTACCCATGACGGGTTTCTCCAAGTTAAAAAAAAAAAAAGTTATGATAATTCTACAAATCTGGTAATGGTTCATCATTGTTTAGAATTGCATTACAGTTCGAAATTATTTCTTATCACCCTATCAATTAAAATTATTAAGCCACGAGAGTCTGAGAGTAAACTGTTTTTTAATAAGTTATCGGACATTCATAAACATATCTACAATGAAATCCAAACGTAAAAAATCCCTGTTTGAACATATTTTTTATGACTGAGATAGATCTGAGAGATCTTTTAATAAATGCTTATAGAAGTAGGTATATACGGTACTTATAACAAAAAAAAAACTATGTATTTTTAAAACTTTTGTCTGGCTGTCTGTTAGTTCCGGTTAATCTCCGAAACCGAATTTGACGGGACTTTCACTGGCAGATAGCTAATATTATAAGTAGTAGCATAGGCTACTTTTGTTTTAGAAAAAGCATTAGTGTTAATGCATGATACTAGGCGGAGAGGGGTGAAGGGTGCGGGACGAGGACCGGCGGACAACGTCGGCGTGCGGGAGCGCGCCGGGCACTTAACAACAGACCGCCACTAAGCAAGCACACGAATTATGTTTATTTCATATATCTTATTATATTAGTTCTAACGAAGAAAATTAAATATCATCAAAAAGAAAGGAATTATCATTTACAATTAGGGTTCCGCGAAAAGCCTCGTCTTTATCTTAAAAATAACCCGGTCGTCCGGACCTCCGTTGGTGGAAATAGAGTTACCACAATACCGAAATTCTGTAGTCCACGTGAGTGGCAGCCGCAGGCACAGCTAGTAATAAAATAAAAGTTAATAATAATAAAAAAGTTGAATAGCCATATCATCTGTATGAATAAATTTCTGAATATGCGTGTGATTTTTTTCCAAATTTCCTGATAGATATCCTACACCTATAAATGACTCGGATTACGTATATGCCTTTAAAAAAATTGTCTCTCTTTCTGTTTGTACGTCCGAATTTAACTTAAAAACGGCTTGACCAATTTTGCCGGGTTGAAAATATTGTTGCGTAACAAACGCGTGCGGAGCCGCGGGGCATCGTTAGTACATATAAAACTGAATATTACATAATATTTAACATAAATATAACCAATATTTGTACAAATAGAATATAAATATTTGCATAGAGTTGGCTTCTGTGAGATGCATAGCTATTTGTCTATGACAAACAACGTCCCATCTGCCCCTTGAGTGTGGATGCGTATGCCTGAGTGTTTGTAAACGGATTATCGTGGATCAGATCTAAGCCAAAGCAGCTTAACTTGTTGACGGAGTAGACGTTATTACAAGGTTTTTTTATTAATTTATCCTTTGAGAACTGGTGTAGGTTGTGGGAACTTATGTTATGTTTTTTTTCTTATTCTTATTTTAATTCACGGCGTTCAACGATAATTCTGCAATTCACGTAAATAGAATATTTTTTTAATTATTATTATTGTAATTTTTAAACATAGCACTACATATGTGGCTGCTCCCTTGTTAAAAATATCCAAGGAGTTCAATATGAACATAAAATGAATGTTTCTGGTTTTTATATATTTACAATCCACCTCACTTGTGTACAATAACCTAACTACATCAGGTAAAATGCCACCAAAATGACATGACGTGATATGACAGATCGGATCAAAATCCTACCAAAACATCCAATCATGTTTATATTTGTGTGTTCTTAGCAAAATGGCTGCAATTCGCGTTATACTCGAATTTTTTTTAACTAAAGTCCAAAATTTCCAAAAGATAAGAACTTAAAAACAAAGGGAGGATCAAGTGTTTCCTGTTTCCACTAATGTTTTAAAATTTCCTCCATGTACATACAAAATGCAACCATTACCTTCCGAGAAACATCTAAGTTTTATAGGAATTTATGAACTACATGAACACGAGTTCATAAAAACAAACTTTGCGTAGTGACAACTTGAAATGGATTTTTTAAAGTATTAATTTATTTCAGACGTTACGGGTTATTTATATATAAAGAAATTCGTTTCGTGCAGTTATTCCAATAAATGAACAGTTAATATCTTCTTCACAAAGGCTTATTATTTCGTTTTATGATTATCTTTAAAAGTGATGAGTCTGTTTTACAGCCGCTTTATTAAATGCCGTAAAAAGTGCTACGGGATTTATGTTCATACCTTTTTGTTGCCCGGAATATCAGCGCAGTAATCCACTTAGATCCTGACTTCTACGATGTCTGTCCGACAAAAAAAATAGATCCTTTATCCCAATTTGCATGTGAATAGCAGACACAGTACCATATGAAGCTATAGATTCACTGGATATATTTTTTACGGTACCCACACAACCCGCGATTAACATAAAATGTTTGCGAATCCTCAATATATGATCCTCATGACTTGATGAAGTGTTTACCTCCATAATTTTAGGTCGGAATTGTGGTTCGTTGAAAAAGTAGCATTCGATCTATTTACGGTAACTCAGTCTCTTTATCGAACAGAAAAAGCTTCTGAAAATTAACAGTGGATATACAGGATAATCCAAGGGAGATGTGATGTGAACTATGACGGATTGTGCTGAAGCCTCCAGCCAATTATGCTCTACCCACAAAGGAGCTTGACGCAGGCCACAAACAGGTATGGCCTATTTTGAGGACTCTAAATTGTTTTCGTGGTCTGTCGCTGTAAAGGTAACCAATGCAAATATGGTTACACGAACAGCGGAGAGCTCATGTCTGACTATGGCGTCACCGAGACTATGCCAAATTTACTATTGTTTCTCTTAAGTCCTGCCACTTGCGCGTACGAGTAGATAATTGTGGTATCATCGAATGCGGCTATGCAGATGACCTCTTTATCTATTCGAGTAGATCGGAATACTTTTACAAGCTATACACTTACATTAGAAAGAAAGAAAGATTTATTTATAACAAAGGCATTTGAGACTACAGAAAATAAAATATATTTTACAACTACTTACAGTAACAAAAATCAAATGGCAATTGTTTCAAAACGTCCCTAGCTCAGCATAATACTGGTTGTAAATCTGTAGTACTGTCTGTAGGTTTATTCTACGAATTTCCATACCGACACCATTACTTAATATTATAAATGCGAAAGTGATTTTGTTTGTTTGTTAATTTATCACGCAAAAACGATGTAACGGATTTGGATGAAATTTGGCAAACAAATAGCTTATAACCCCGTTTAAGACATAGGACACTTTTATCCCGGTAAAGGCTCAATTCTGAATTCCACGCAAACGAATCCGCGAGCAGAAGTAAGTATATTATAATGACGCTAATCACGATTATGTCAATAAGTAATTTTGCCGAGCTAGTTTACAAAATATGTTCTGTTGAATCCGGACAAACTCAAAAAGGGTTTTTTTTACTGATTTCGATGAAGTTATTCGTAGGGAATCTTGTGTTATTCCGTAATGGATAGAGTATACGAATTATCAATATTAATGTTTGTCGATATTACTTTTAAGAAATCTTAAAAATATAATATAATAAAAAACCAACCGATATTGATGGAATTTTGTAAACAAGAAACATAAATCATTCGATAAATTATGGGTTATGAGAATTATAAATAATTTTTTTATTAGTTCTCTACACATTTTCTACACGGTAAATATATTATATCATTCTTTAATTATCAATAATGTGAGTAGAAATAAAATTACTAATTACTGCATAATAAATGCATCCGATGGGGAGCCGCGAGTCATCGCCTATTTTTTATAAATAATAAAAAAATATTAGGGTTAAATATAGGCAATTTGAATGCTTTATTTAAAAAAAAATTGTTTAATAAAAAAGGCATGTCGATATTTCCTTTACACAAAAAAGTAAAAATTTTAGCATAGTTGAGTGCCATAAATTAATTTTAATGTTCCTTGAAGTGTCGTGTGTAGTAATACTTGTAATCGCTGTGGTAATAGTTGGTAATATTTAATTACGCGTTCAGCCATGACGTAGTGTTAGCACTAAAATGTACGTGCTAAATTCTAGGTCGATAAACCGCAAAATTATTATTCCTAACTCACTTATTAAGTGCTTTTAATGTATGTATGAAATACGGTTTTACACGTTTTGTGCTTCATGGGGTTCTATTAATTGATTATTCATATTACATTTAATTATAATTTAAATATCCAGTTTGTGGTATTTATTCATTTGAAATAAGTATTTTGTATGATCATTTCTGGCGTAATTGATATTATAAATTCAGTTAGAGGATGATTTTATACGTTCTTTTTAAACTTTTTTTTTTTTTTTGATAAATTTAATTAGATTTTTCTACGATAATAATAATTAAAAATAATTAACCTTACTTAATGAACCGTCTTCTGAGATTTGAGAACTAATCGTCTAGATTGAAAAATTTATCTCGAAGCGTTTTAATTTCGTTTTAATTAACTAAAGCATACCTACAATATTTCTTATAGCTTTAGATCCCCAGTAAGTCTAGTTGTATATATATTATAATAATTGAACTCGTACATAAAAACATATAGTTCTCAATTCATTTACTAAAAAAACTTAAATTAAACTTAAATTTAAAAATTTATTATTAACTTATTATTTTTATCCAACGTTAAAAAAAAAAATTCATCCACCAATTATAAGTATGTCCGCCGTACCCCTGGATGTGGGTAAAAAATGTACATACTGGTTCAATACATACCCAATGTATTATCTATATATAACTATACATAGTAGGTATAAAATGAAGTCGCTTCCCGCTGTCTATACCCTATGTACTTTTAGAATTCGATCTTTTAAACTATACAACAGACATTTAGAGAATTTATTACGGAAGGTTTATATATACGACAAATTCCTATTAAGTTTTTTTATAGTAGAGAAAATTCAATTATTCGTAATCAAGAAGTCAAAAATTGATTTTCGGGCTCTTACATGACTTACGCTGGCTAAAACTTATGAGATACATCAAAATAATGTTCTAAAGAACTTTAGTTCTTTAAAAAACCTAGAGAAGAATCTGAAGAAGAAGAACCTAGAGAAGAAGAATCTGGGATGGTATATATTTATTTCCTAAGGTTGACTCACAGTAACCATTTTTATCTTCAAAATAGAAATTAAAATATTACGTTACTTGTGAAGCTATTTTCTCCAATTCAATATTAATCTTTATCCAGATAAGTCCGTTAGTTAACTTGAGCATTTAATGTAGATTAAGATTGTCCTTTACAGTTTTCCATTTAAATGAATACCGTAGAAGCTATCACGAATTCAAAAGTATTCACTACCAAAGAAATCCGCGACGCGTTTTAAGCGCACTATTCGTAACTATGAAGTTACGTCCCATATCATCACGCCTGTATCACCGAAGTGTTAGGCAGATGCGTACACCCACAGTTTGCTGAGTATATTTTAGGTTCCATGTAACAGGGGGCAAACCTATTGCTATTAATCGGGCACAAAGCCAAATTCCAAGCTGCTACTGAGAATTTCATAGAAAAATCCAATAGCACATTGCTCGACCTGAAAATCGAACCTAGGACCTCGAGCATAGCAGTTGCGTTTAGGACCGCTAGGCTAATAAGGCAATTATGGATTTATGATCTATCAAAATGAAAGCGATAAACTCTAAATCAGACTTTTTTAAACATAAAATACGCAACTTTGTAAATTGTCCCCAAGCGAAGCTGGGGCGAGTCGCTAGTATTTAATAAAAATTTAATTTCTGTTTAGCAAAACAATACGCAGATGACGTGTTTAAACAACTTTCGCTAGAATATAATTCAAACTGGATACACCACAGATCTCTTGGGATACATCGACTGATAACGGAAGTCGTTTATTAGTTAATAAGTTTTGTATGAAGCCAACAGTTGACGTTAGCTAACTGTTACTATGTGAATTACGATTTTATACTTCGTATGCTATCTATGAATCTATACAGCCATTTTGTATAATTTGTGATGTCTACATAAAGAAACTATTTAAAAAGTATTTTTGTTAGAATAAATATTTAATAAAAGCGCCATATGTTGTTTATATCTTACAACAGATTATAAGTTGTATATAAAATTTGATATTTCGAAACTTTAGCATAATGTATGTAATTTTTTAAATAAGTTTGATTGTAAGTGTTAATAGTATATGAACTTAGTTTTATTTTTACCCTTTCATAATAACAATATTAAAAGTACAACATACCCAAATAATGATCCGTTTACATGCCATATCCTTGGATATTTATATCAGACTGCATTTACTTCTTTTTCGCTAAATCACGGTGAAACTGTAAAAGCTTTCTGAGGCTTCAGGACCCTTATGGCTAATAGTTTTTCAGTTCGAAAAAACTCCTTTTTCCCAACGTCAACAATGCATGTCCACAACCTTCTTGTTGCTTTCTTGTAAACACATTTGAACGACAAAATTTTAGCACAAAATTAATTCTAATAATTACATAAATTAATATATTGTAAATGTGAATATTTTTTTGATTTTACTTTTATATTAGGAAGGTACTGTAACTTAATGCAAAAAAAAATATGAATTTAACTTGTAACTTTGCATTTATTCATTTATTATTGTATTTTTATGTAAATGTACCCACACATTTTAGGCCGGCTCCATACGTATTCATAGCAAGTACGATCTATATTGAGGGTATTAAAAAAAAATCATTATATTATAAGAAAAGTATTACATAACATATTTAAATGTGATCATTTACATAGACAGCTTTTTATAATTTTTATTTTCTTATTATTTTTATTTGTAATAATCAAGATCAAAATAATCTATCCCTCCCATACATCGAGAAAAACCGGCAAGAAACTCCATCGGGTTTATCTTTTTTTTCAACTGTACAAGTTTTAATATATCAGGTATGTACAATAATAATAATTTAGTTGATGCACAGAGAGGGAGTCACTTCCAGACATCACTATCATTCACACAATGATCCACCCTATAATACCCTTTTAACAGTAAAACCTGCTTGACATAGTCCTTGAACTAGCTGTCCGGCAAATCAGTAATGTGCTTCGGAATCGTATTATAAAACCTAACACTATTACCTAAAAAACTTTTATTAGTCTTACTAAGTCTAAAACACGGTACGACTAATTTATCTTTATTTCTAGTATTAACATTGTGCTGATCTTTGACAAAATCTAGCTTGACTAAGTTTTTGCGAATATACATTAAGAAGGACATATTGGGAGGGCAAATTTATACCATATTCCTGGAATTTGTTCTTTAGTGATTCACGAGGTCTCATGCTATATATTGCTCGAATTGCCCGCTTTTGTAATATGAATATGTTATCTACCTCAGCTGCTGAACCCCAAAGCAAAATACCTTAACACATTAAGCTATGGAAGTAAGCGAAGTAGACTAACCTCGCAGTGGCAATATAAGTTAACCGGCGAATCTTACGTACTACGAATGCAGCAGAACTAAATCTTACAGCCAAAGTTTTAATATGCGGACCCCACTGTAATTTTGAATCAAGCTCAATACCCAAGAAAACAGTACTATCAACTAAGCCTACTAAATTCCCGTCTATCTTGATACTACTATCAACACACCGAACATTGGGCAAAGCAAATCTCATACATTTGGTTTGGTTTACATTTAGTATTAAATTATTTAAAGCAAACAATTCAGAGATTTTAACTAAGGTGTTGTTTAATTGCCTAAACTCTGAATCTATTCTTTTCATTTTTAATATAAGTGAAGTGTCGTCTGCAAAATGAATCATGTCAGCACCGTTTTCAACCACGAGCGATAGATCGTTTATATAAACGAAAAACAAAAATGGTCCCAAAATCGAGCCCCGAGGGACACCGATTCGAACCAATAATCCCGAAGAGGTTGCTTCATTTACACTTATTTAGTGACAGAGTTCTGTTAAATAAGATATTAGCAGCTCTAGAGAAGTTTCACACACACCATAGTGTTTTAGCTTAAGTGTAAGTGTACTGTAATCATCGCAGTCGAAGGCCTTTGAGAGATCACAGAACATACCGATTGTATCATGTGATTCCTCCCAAGCCCTAAATATATAACTTAGCGTCAGTGGCACCAGCGTCAGTGATTGATTTTGATTTTCTGAAACCATATTGCCGACCATCTAAATCTCTTGTGTTTTGAAATATTCTACTAGCTGCTTGAGTATAATTTTCTCGAAAATCTTACTAATCGACGGAAACCTGATTTAAACAGAGAAACTACTTTACTTATTTTTATTAAATAAGGGGAAGTTCCTATTTCTATGCACTTATTAAATATATATAAAAATTAATATCTGCGTGAAATGTAACGAAGCGACAAGTGTTTAGCAAATCTGTACCCTCACTTTGTTCACTTTTTCCCGACCGCTATTAGAAAAGCATTTTTTATAATTCCAGAAGTTAAATTGCAACAATGCTCTCTGAACTGTAAAAAAGCGGTCGGCGATTATGAGATATACTAATGTAATCATTCGATTATGAAGATAACTCGATATATCTCGATTATAGCCATTAGTAATTACTAATACTAGGTTACTACTGTTACCAAGTTCGGTAAAGCTGTAAAAGCCGCAGCAGCTTCAGGGCCCTTAAGGCTAACAGTATAGTTAGATCTAAAAAAAAAAAAAATTACTACTGTTACTAATATTACATTCATTATCGCCCACCTCACTTCTGAGTATACGTAAAGGGCTCAATTTATCTCAATCGAGTGTAAAATATTATGTAATTAATTTTTAAATAATAAATCCCGAGTTAGATCGCAAAGTAATGAATATTTTAATTTTTGTCAATATATGACGCCGGAAACTAATTAGATCGAGCTATCATTGTGTCTCCCAAAATATGTTACGTATACTGAATAAAATGTACTTTACACGCGTTCACCATATTGTATGCCGGTAGACCCTCCAATACTTACCAACATAGAAGTATCCATATGTAGATTAGGAATGACGGATCATCCGTCCATAACGATCGTATCCATATACCTCCCGCCGACGAAAATACACCTCAGGTCTGACCTAGAGAAGCTATTTTCGCTTGACACATCTATCATTATAGCAGGTGACCTCAATAGTGGACACACTTCATTCAACAGTTGGAGGAACACCAGTAATGGGATCATACTCGACAGGTTGATGAACGTGCTAAACTTTGATGTCATAGCGCCACCCACCCCCACCCACTCTCGAGACAGCTGTACACCCACAGTGCTCGACATGGCTCTCTTAAAAAATATCGCGCTTCGGGTGCGTCTCATTCGAGTCGTACACGAGCTCGATTCCGACCACCGGCCGGTCATCCTCCGGCTAGGTCAACCAGACGATACTAGCCCTCCCTCCGTGAAAGTGGTTGACTATGCCAAGCTTAAACACTACCTTGCGGACAGGCCGACCTCGTCCAGTCTAGATAGGATCCCGGACGTATTGGAGTCAGCTGCGGACGTAGGTCTTGCAATCAACTCCCTCGTTGACCACCTCCATGTTGGCATCGGAGAGGCCTCAAGAGAGGTCCAAATGGCGAACGATCGTCGCTTTGTACTCCCTGCCGATGTGCGAGCGGTGATGACGGAGAAGAACGCTGCGACTCATGCGCACGACTTATATACGACCGAAGAAAACCGCGCACGGTTACGCGCACTTCAGAGAGCGGTTAAAGCCCGTATAATCGAGTTCAGAAGTCATAGATGGGCACCTTAGTCGAAGGAAATAGCACATTCTCTTAAAATAGATGTCGATAAGGCGGAGTGTCTTGCCACATAGTTGGAGAGCCAGTGCTCCCCGAACAGTGTCACTGCAAATACCAACCGTATCGAAGGTATTGAATCCCACGTGGCTGAGTTGAACGCGCTCCCCGCGACAGAGTCCCTACCTCCGGTCACATCTGAGGAAGTCTGCTCCATTCTTAAAAGCCTTAAGCTTAGAAAAGCACCAGGTCCCGAGGGTATCAGAAATGAAGTACTCAAACTTCTTCCCGATCACCTCATAGCTCTTTTGGTCTGCATCTTCAATGTAGCCATAGCCCACTGCCACTTCCCAGCTGCCTGGAAAACGGTCATAGTGATAGGCATTCATAAGCCCGGCAAGAAAGCGTCGCTTCCCGTCAGCTATCGCCCTATCAGTCTTCTCAATACGTTAGGTAAAATCTATGAGCGGCTCCTTCTGAACCGTCTGACGTCCGTAATAGAGGAGAAAAATCTCTATCCGCCTGAGCAGTTCGGTTTTCGTGCTACACATTCTTGCACTCATCAAGTGCACCGCCTCACGGAGCACATTACGTTTAACTTCGCAGAGTTATACAAACCTCGCCATACGATTGCGGTCTTCTTTGACGTTGCCAAGGCCTTCCATAAGGTCTGGCACAAAGGATTAGTCCACAAGTGGTACTCTTACGAAATCCCCGATAGATTAGTTAAAATCATCCTCGACTATCTCACAGCCCGCACCTTCCACTACAGAGTGGAACGTGAACTATCCACACCCCGCCCCATACGCTCAGGTGTTCCCCAAGGTTCCATCCTGGCCCCTAGACTTTTCAATCTGTACGTCAGTGACCTACCCGGTTTCCCCGAGGTCCAAGGTCTATATGATGACGACACAGTCATATATGCCTCCAACAGGAAAAGACGTGATCTCAGATGTGCCATCCAACGCGCGGTGACCACTCTCGGGAAGTGGTTTACCGACTAGCGAATAGCCATTAATCCCTCTAAGTGCATCGCGATGCTCTTCGATATAGACTGCTCACGGATACCGAAGGATCTCAAACCTCCCGAGCTCTTCGGTAATCCGTTTCCTTGGGTCAAAGAGACCAAATATCTAGGTGTCACCCTAGATAGTAAACTCTCTTTTAGACCACATGTCCTTATAGTCCGGAACAGGGCCTCCTGGGTCTTTAGCCGCTTGCATTCTCTGATATGCTCGGCAAGCAAAAAGTCCACGAGACACAAGCTTACGCTTTACAAGACGTGTATCTGCTCGATCATGACATATAGTTACCCCGCATTCGCACATATGTCAAAAACTAATTTCAAACGGTTACAAACTATTCAGAATAAGTTTCTCTACCGGCTTACCGGTGCCCCTCCATACATACAAACGCAAGATCTCCACAGAGATATGGATCTTCTGTCGATTCAGTCTTACGTCAGATTCCTGTCGCGATCTTACTTCGATACCACATCGAAACACGGCAACCCGTTAATTAAAGCAGTCCCTACTCCCACCGCCTCACGGAGAAATCGTCGACAATATACGGCTTCACGGAAAAAACGCCGACAGCGAAACATTTTTACCGACCCCGACGATAAGGTCGAGAAAGCTAACGCATACTACTCCACCACCGTCTCTCCAAACAGAGCGTGCCACAGCCCACGCCCGCGTAACCACCGTTCTCTCCGAATAGGACGGGCGGTCAAATTCGCTCCCTCCCAGGAGGAAGGGAACATGCATATGATAATGGGAGAGTAAGAAAATGGTTTTCCTACAACGCTTCTTAGGTTGTCCAACTTTGGGACCTGAATATTGATATCTTAGATTCGCATTGAAGCAGGTGGTTGAAATCAAACAATTTTGCACTTGCCAAGCGATCTGTGATTCAGAGTATAAAATAAAATTTAACACTAATTGGGCCATCATTAAAGAAGAGCTAAAGATTATTGTTATTCTTGAGCACAGAGTTTGTTTTTTTATACACTAAGTGGTTATCGACCTATGCACGCTTGTAACACTAGAAGTTTCACTAGTGCTATGACGAGTTTGGACCTCTCTTCCTCTAGAAGCCCTGGAAACCCTACTCACCGTAGGAACACATAGCAAGGTTATTTGGCTGTGATCTTCTGTGTGGTGGAAGTATTGCACCAGTCGGATTGCCTCACAAGTAGAGAGAAATCCTCACTCTATTCTTTTAATCTTTCGGATTTCAAGAATCGTGACAAAATCTGTTTTAGAGCAAATATTTAAAACACACATCAGCATCAAATAACGTACCCATAAACAGGTTGTATAATTGCTTACCACCTTAGTTACATTAAAAAAATAAACTTCAGGATTAAGATAGCAACGTTACTAGAAGTTAGTTGTAGAGCTACGGAGTACAGTTACATGGTAAATACCATTACGTGAACTACTTTTTCAATATTAAGTTCTATTATTATTAGCTAGAAGTTCTTCAAGTAGCCCGAGTTCCTACGAGAAATTTTTTCTCGAACTTTTAGAAGGAGTTCAAACTTGAACGGTCCTCCTGGACATCACTGCTCCAGACGAATCTCCAGCGAAGACGACATTACCTCCTAACGACGAATCTGACGAATCCTCCAATGGCGGGACCAAAGGTACTGTACAGTCAAAAAATCAAGAAAACCATCAAAAAACTGTGTTTCTGGTGGTATCCAAGTGTCCTGACCCTGACCTCATCAAAACTGGTGAGTAATTGTGTTTTATCCAACAGGTACCTTAAGTAATTTTTTTAATGAGTTAAGTATATTTTTATTTTAGAATCGCGACCACCATACACATAGTAATAAAATAAACATGTTCACTGTGACTTTTGTTTGGTTTTTTC
Organism: Saturnia japonica; assembly: GCA_033032175.1. NCBI lineage: Eukaryota > Metazoa > Arthropoda > Insecta > Lepidoptera > Saturniidae > Saturnia > Saturnia japonica. The sequence goes on along the minus strand of CM065321.1, from coordinate 10,697,674 downwards.
GTGTTTCGGGATCACCCGGTGTGTGTGTTTTTTTAATATATTCACTAATAAGATGTTTTACATTTACCGGGCGTCTCGTGACGGCCGACATTTTTTGTCTAAGGATGGCAAAGTGAGGTCATACTCACAACCCAAGAACAACCGCTATCATCAAGAGATCAACAATCCATCGCTGGTCGCCGTTATCATGTCAACTTGCAAAACTCCCTGCAATTAGATATACACTGGCCGATCTCGAAACGCGATAAATCAAAAGAGAACCACTGTAAAGGACTCACAACCATGCGTTTGTGTTGGCCGCGACACAATCGCAGTGCCTCGGTATATCTTCATTTATTGTTCAGAAGGTGCTTTTTGTATTTTCACCAAATAGTCCACTGGTATAAGGTCAGACAGAGACTATATTTTTAACAGACTTCGAAAAAAGAGATAGATTCTAAATTCGAATGGATATTTTTTGTACGGATGCTCTGTCATAATTTCTTTCTCTATGGACCGATTTGGATAAATATTTTTTATATACCTCATGAGTAATCCCATTTTAATTTCATTAGCATAGGACCTTCGACTTGAAAGATACACCAGGGAACTCCTCAAAATAATTGATTTTTTTATATATATTAAAATTTGTCTCGTGACGGAAAAGCGAATTTATAAACTTGCGTATTTGATAAATTACGCGTCACGAGCTAAGTGCACTATTCGTACCTATAAAGTTACATAACATACCATCACGCCTGTATCACCGAAGTGTTAGGCAAAGGTGTACCACCCACAGTTCGTCTGGTATGTTTAGGTCCCAAGTAATAGGGACCGAGCCTATTGCCATTAATCGAGCACAAAGCTAAACTCCAAGCTGCTACTGAGAATTTCATATAATAACCCAATAGCACTTCACTCTACCTGAGAATGGACTACCTAGATCTTCGAGCATAGTGGTCCTCACTAAGGCGATAAACTCTAAATCTGGCTTTTTTAAACATAAAATATACCACTTTGTAAATTGTACCCATGCGAAGCTGGAGCGAGTCGCTAGTTTCATATAATTTTAAAAGTTAAGGTATAAGTTCAGAAATTCATGTAGGTACTCTATTTGTACATTTATACCCTATTAAATAGGCTAAGCAAACCGGTAATATATATTGGCACATACAGTTGTCGGTATGTTGAATATATCTTATTAACTGTCCCATGTGAATCGAACATGAGTATATAGAGAGGAAACAGTAACACGAGATTCGTAATTTTTTGTCCAATGTTTCATATTTAACTTATTAACCATTAACTATTTGCCTAGCTTATTACTGTCCTATTTTCTTGCTGTATTTAAAATTAAATTACTTTTAAGTTTGATTATACAGCAGGTGAAACGCAAATGGTCAATCTTTAAAATATAAATATAATAAATTAAAAAATATGCTTAGGTATAAATGAATACATAGTAAATATGTACTTTATCAAAATTTTAGTACTTAGTACAATTTTAGTATAGTATTTAGTGCATTTTATCTTTGTATCCAACCTCTGGTAATGAAAAAGAAAGAAATAATAATATATTTCAGTACTACAACACATGACTTCTGTTCTAGCGATCCCTTAGCTTTTAGTTGTCGTTTTCAATCACCACTTTTTCCCGTTCATACCGATTTCTCTATACTGTATTTACGAAAACAATTAGATACTTAATTATTAAAGTAAAACTTTACGATACCCCTAAAAGAGTGGGTGGTCTAGCTACACAAATATTCTATTAAAGCACCGTACACGTGATAGAAGTGAAACTTCTTAAAATATACAATGTTAACTCTCTCTTTGTCCTTCTCTCTCATGTAATGATTGCCTTAACGTGACGCCTCCTTGAAATTTTACTCTCAATTATACTTCAATTCTCGAATCACCGCCTGAAAAGTTTCACTCAAAAAATAAAGTGCATTTATTAAAATAAAGATTATGTGTGAACACATTTAGGTACACTCGACTGAAGTTAAACTTCTCTGAAATCTCTGAATGCATTTTGGACCATTACCTGTCGTCCGTAGCGTTACGTCACTCAAATGTTTACTTTCCGTGCTCAAAAAATACCACTTTAATTACGTACCGATAGTACACTACTGAACATACATGCATAGCGCACAAAGCTAACGTGGCTAGGTTCACTCAGTAAACTTAATTACCGTACCCACATCAAGTTTCTTTGAAATTACGTGTTTAATTTCTCTAGCCACTCTCAGTTTGCCTTTACCCAGTAACCAGTCACTACACTCAAAACGATTTCAACTCGAAAGGTTAGTTACTAGAAATAATTTAATAGTTCTTCTTCGTCTACTTTTATCGTGCCAATGATTGCACTAAATTGATCCTAACCCAGTCTTCGGTTTCCTTCTCAGCATCAGAGAAGCTACAGATATGTATATTAGTGTCTGGACAGAAATGAGGACACAAAAAGTACGACAGTAAGTATAGCGTAGTTTAGGTGTCACCAAAGACACACAAGTTTCTTTTTTGTCTAAAGCCCTATTTAACCTCGTTGGATGTGGTCAAATGTGGCCGAAGACGTAACTTACTAATCTGAGAAATGGGGCTCTCAAATGCAGCGGCCGGATAACACCTATATGTTATTCAGGGTGGTAACTAGCCAGGTAGGTATTTGCCATGTTAGGTATAGTATGCATTAATCTTCTTAACTCCATATTATGCAGTATTTTAGTTCAGGTAGTTGGACCCTATTGTACCTACGACTATGGACCTTGCTGTCTGCAGTTTATCCAAACCGACACACGAATGAATGAAGTTCTTTTATTTAGTATTGACTAGCTACGTCCGCAGAATCGCTCGCGTGGCTTCCTGTACAGAATACCGTCAGTCGAACGCACGAGCGAATGGTGCTGCCTCCGCTCCAACTTACCACGTAGGCGCCAGCCAATTATTTTAAAGACAAAAATGCTTATTGTGGGTGGTTCTTAGACATATACTATCGTTGGCTTTTATAGGACTTATTGAGATCCACAATATGTAGAACATCAATTTGATACGTCTCTTATGGTTTACTCAGCGTGAGCCATTTAAGCACCTCAAAAGCATTTCTGTTTCCCGAATTGATTCACCATTATCATCACTAGTCATTTCGTATGTTACTTTATCTAACAAAATATGTCCTATGACCTGGCCAGATAACATAGCTATGGATTTAAAAAGAAACACCTAAATCGGTAAAGCGTGTTCGGGTGAAAACAACATAAACAGACATACAAACACAGAGACATTGAGTTCTATAATATGTATAGATGAGTGAAAAACAAATTTGTACCGGATGTCATCTTTGTTCACGTGAATCGACAATCCGTATGTTCCGAAATACGATTCGGTGTGATATATTGTACAGTAGTGATGCACCTGCTATCAGTCAGATGGTACTGTGGATGAAAAATGAAACGTCAGACCGCGTGCACATCGCGCTTTGGTTTCATAGCTTTGAATGACAATTCAGTTTGTAAACGTTGAGTTATTGCGCGTTTTTTTTTATGATAAAAAGGGAGCAAACGGGCAAGTGGCGACCTGATGGAAAGCGATCACCGCCGGCCACAAACATCTTCAACACCAGAGGGCTTGCAGAATGCGTTGCTGGCCTTTTAGGTAAGAATAAGCTCTCTTCTTAAAGGTCACCAGGTCATAACGGCTCGGAAAGACCTCAGGCGACAGCTGATTCCACAGAGTGGTTGTGCGAGGCAGAAAGTGCCTTAAGAAACGCACTGTTGTGGAACGCTGTACATCGAGGTGGTGTGGATGGAAATTACGATTCTGACGCGATTGAAGATCTGAAGATTGTCAGTATGTAGGCAGCCGATCGTAAAACACTAAGCCGATTTCAATTCACAACATGAAGGATCAGGTTGTGCCGACCTTACCTAGGTGGAACTAGAGCCAGAAGAACATGGTTTAAAAATTAAATTTAGAACAAAAGCATCATTTACTTTTTAAATTTAAAATTGTATTTATATCGCAGTGAAGCTCGAACATTAAATCACCATTTCTCAACCGGAAACAGTCGCGATGAATATCAACGTCGAAATAATTAATAGCTGATCGAATGAAGTTAAATTTTATACATAACTCAATCAGCAAATACATATATATAATACAATGCACATATCATCGGACGTCCTTCATTATTCGAACATCAGAAATAAATCGACATCAGTACAGATTTCCGTTATAATCCTTTGCGGAAATAATATTCAATTCAGTTGCTTAAATTAATTTTACTTTACAATGATTTATTGTGAAGCTTTAGCTATGTGGAATTAATTCATTCACGTGAGTATATAATTATATTCTCTATATATTAATACTCAAATATACTTATGTGCCAAGGCCATATCTCCCTTAAGTATACATATATAAAAAATAATTAGACTAACATATTTTAATGCGTATGTTCTCGGCTCTTGGTAATCATAATAATGTATTTGAAAAAAATTGCAAAGAGCACCGCGTACGTGATAGAAATAAAACTTCTTAAAAACGGAGACGCAGATAGTCTAAACTTCGTATTAGTTATAAAATATATAGAGATCTTTCTCCTTCTCTCTCATGTGTCCTTGTAATTTCACTCACAATTCTCGCACAATCATCGTATCGCCGCCTAAGAAGTTTCACTTTATAAATACTGTGATTTCTCATAATTAATAGAAGAAAGAAATTTATAACTCATTGTTGACAATTAAATGTAATCGCGTATTTATAGTATCAACAATGACTACCCCAAGTCCTATTAAATAAATAGATTAGGTTCGTTATTAGATGTACACTGTGAAAGTACTTATACTTGTAGACATAGTAGGCGTTAGAGAAGCTTTTATTAGGCACTGTAATCCCTTATTGAGGTGACAGAGGCGTGGTGCTGACAACGCAATATCACATTGCTCAACGTGGTGACATTTGTAATCAAGCACTGATTGAGCATGATATATATAACTACTACATCTAAATCTGTAGTTATATCTGTATATGTATTTTTCCACATTTCCACATATTAAAGAAACTAATCACGATAATGACGTTTAATTTTTTTTGTCTCTATGTATGCCCGGATTTAACTAAAAATCTGCTTGATCGATTCTTATGAAATTTTGTACACGGGTAGTATATGTCATTCGTCCATTAAAGAGGCCAATATAATTAACTCTATAATTTTCTGAAATGACAGAATAAATGAATCCCGAACATTTTCCCATGAACTACTATGATACTAATTACGTTAATATTTTTTATTTATTAGTTATTATGCTATAAAATGTATGTATTTACGTCTGTAAAGAACGTAAATAAATACAAAAATGTTTGCGTAGAAATAAACTTTCATGTTACTTTCTATGACACGAAAAGTCGCCGTTGTTTTTGGACTGTTACCGAATTTTCCATCAGTAATTTTTAGAACTATATTTTTTTTCTAATTTGTACTTAAGTTACACTTAAAACGTTATACTTCTTTGGCGTAACAAAACAAAAATAACTGTAAAAAATATATCCCACGTGCCAAAAACACAATGAAGTTTGTTATCAACGATAATAATGTAAATTAATTTTACTAATACAATATGTTTTTATTGTATAATATTTATAACTGAACTGTGTATAATTTAATGCTATTAATATACACTCATTTAATAAAATTAAAATAATCTTTAAATAAATTTAATTTTGTAATATTTATATATATTCTTTATTGCACAAAAAAAAAGTATAAATGGAGGACTTAATGCTAAAAAAAAAGCATTCTCTGCCAGTCGTCCAAGGGAGCAAGGGAAAGGTATATGCAAGGTGTGCATAATGTTAAGTAAAAAAAAAGATTATAATGACTATTAAGATTATATATTATTAAGAAGTATTCAATTGCTCCAAGTAAAACCTACGTAGCGAATACTTGAAGGAATTTCGAGAGTTGGCCAGTTGGATATTGATAGGAAGCGAATTCCACAGTCGTGCTGCTGTAACGGCGAAGGATTGGTCGCGGAAATTAGTATGATGACTTGGTATACTGAGAATTAAAGAATCAGAAGACCTCAGCTGTCTATTATGCGTATCCGCGAGAGATTGAAAAAGTGTTTTTAAATATTTAGGGGATTTGGGATTATTAAGTACGGAGAAAAGAAGACAAAGTATTCTTATATTCCTACGTTGCCAAATAGGTAGCCATTTCAACCTGGCTCGGTATTCAGAAACATGATCAAACTTCCGAAGACGGAAGATGAAACGGATACAGTTATTGAGTAGACAATCAAATTTATTTAAGAGATCTTCTGAGAGGTCCAAGTAAGCAACGTCTGCATAATCCAGAAGTGGTAGAAGAAGAGTATTCACTAGGCAAATCTTAGTATTAACAGGAAGAAAGTTTTTCAAACGCATGAGAGAATGAAGAGAAGCATAAAATTTTCTACTAACTTCCTTGACTTGGTCTGCCCAGCATAATTTAGTATCGAAAATGATACCAAGATTTTTCACCGTAGTTGAGTAAGGAATGGTACATTTATTGTATTGAAGAGGAGTCAACGAATTAAAGTCTATTTTAGCAAGCTGTTTTGAGCTACCAATTATAATGGATTGACACTTAGTTGGATTAACATAAATCCCGTAAGATTCAGACCAGGAAAGTAAACTTGAGAGGTCCTTGTTTAAATTATTGATTATAGAAGGAAGATTCTTTATTTAGCAATGCAGATACAATTGCAGGTCATCAGCATAGAGATGGTAGTGGGATTGTAAAATAGGCGTAAGTAAGTTTATAAAAAAAAAAAAAGTAACGGAGAAAGAATGCCGCCTTGGGGAACGCCAGCTTCTAGAGCACACCAATCTGATTCGCCGTCATAGACGCGAACAGCCTGGTGACGATCTCGGAGATAAGAAGAAAACCATTCTAGTGCTAAGGGTGAAAACTGAAGACAAGAAAGAGCGGCAATCAGAAGATCGTAGTCAACAGCATTAAATGCATTGCTAAAATCAATAAGGACCAATACTGTGACCATACCTTTTTCCATATTAGATCTAACATCTTCCGTGATCTTAAGCAGAGCAGTAGTAGTACTGTGGGCGGTTCGAAAGCCAGACTGAAATTGATTTAATAGATCGTTGTCAGTGAGGAAAGAAGTAACTTGTTTATTGACAATAGATTCCAAAATTTTGGAAAGGAAGGGAAGAATAGAGATAGGTCGAAAATGATTAGGAGCTGTGGGATTGGTAACTTTAGAAAGCGGAACAATATAAGCATTCTTCCAAGAAGCTGGATAAATCCCCGTGGTTAAAGAAAAGTTTATGATAGAATTCACACATGGGAGAATAAGCTTATAAATATATTGTAGCATGACACGACCAATATTATCACAACCCACAGCTTTGGAATTGAGAGTTAGGAATATTTTTGTAATTTCATCTTCACTAGTAGGGGAAAACTCAAACTACTCAATCTGAGGACGGGGTAAACAAGCAAGAAATTTAAGAGTAAGATTTTTAACATTCAGTGTGAGCTTAGTAGCACTTGCAAAATGTTTATTTAACAAGTTCAAGTCAATAGGAATTTTATCGTCCCTATTCAAGGGTTTGGATAGTCCGAGCGACTTTTAAAATTTCCATAAGCAAGCAGGTGTGGATACTTCAAGTTGCTTATAAATATAGCGACGTTTGGCGTTCCGGCACAGTAGATTACATCTGTTCCTTAAGGCCTTGTACAGCACCCAATTTTCATCAGACCTGTGACATTTGAACTTACGAAATGCACGATCACGCTTTGACATTGCCCTACGTATTGGATCTGAAAACCAAGGAGCAGGACGATGCTTGATTTTTATGGGACGAACTGGGGCATGACGGTCAAAAAGATCAACAACAGTAGTGTTCAGGAAATGTAGCTTCTCATCTACTGTAGACAGAGATTCTACCGCTGCCCAATCAATGTTAGCAGCGTCACTAAGGAGCTTATCGGTGTTCATACGGCCAAAATTTCTTTGAGAGAGAATTATAGGTTTAGGTTTAGATGTTTTAATTTTAAGGGAGGCATATATTAAATCATGGTGCGAGAAGGCTGGCGCCAAATGTTGCCCATAACTAAATAAGAGATTGGTGTCCGAAGTTATCATCAAATCTAAGAGAGAATCAGAGTTACTAGAGTGGTGCGTGGGTGCTAAATCTAAAATACTAAAACTAGCAAATTCGAGAATCGATCGTAATTTAAGGCATCTGGAATCATTACGAAGCAGGCACGTGTTGAAATCACCCATAATGAATATACGGTTATAATTTGCCATAAGATTCTCAAAATGCAGTTCCAGTTCGGAGAAGTAGTTAACTGCTGGAGGACAGTACACTACACCAATAGCAAACTTAAGACCTAAGTCAATTTCAAGAAAGAGAAATTCACACGAAGCGTTGTAGCTAGAAGTGGAACAAAAAATAATTTTAAAGGGATAAATTCTTTTCAAGTAGATTGCAACGCCACCACCTCCCTTACCAGTGCGGTCGTTTCTGACAAGTATATAGTCTGGAATAGAATATAAAGAAGATGGAAGCGACGGCTTGAGCCATGACTCAGAGACCAGTACAGAGTGTATCAGTGAAGAATCAAAAGTGTCCAAGATATCATCGTAATGACATGGGATACTCTGTGCGTTTATATGACATACATTGAAATTTTTGGGGCAAGCAACAAAATCATTTTCCAAAGTTTTTTTAAGGGTTGTGAAATTATTATTTACGCTCTCATACGAGCTATCACTCTCAGCAGTAATAAACGATTCACAAGAAGAAGACATCATAAAAAGAAACAGTAACCAGTTAGTTATTACAATTATTATCCTTAAAATAATATGATATAGTTTATATGGAAATAAATAAAAACAAAACTAAGTTTCCCCTCAACCCCAGAGAGAACTGATAGAGAATGACGAAAAACTTACGCAAAAAAATAAAAAATAAAAATGAAGTATACAATGTAAAAAAAAGGTACAAATAAAGCAAAAAAAAAAACAAAATTTTTACTACAATCTAAGAGAGCTAAAAATTTTTTTTACAACTTTTTAATATAGTAATGAGAATATAATATGTATATAAACAATAATAATATATATTATATAAATAAGTTCAAAACAATATGTTATGTAAAAAAGTAAAAAATAATAATAATGCTAAACTTAATATATAATACTAATATAATTTATAAAGTAAAATTTTTTAACAAATGATTATATCAATTTATCTATCGGTTAATTGAGTGGTTTTAATATGTGAAGTCAAAAATTATTTTTCATAACAAAAAAGAACAATAAAAATGCATATATAACATTAACTCATCTACTAAGTTAATACAGAACAATTGAGTTTAACATTAATATGGATCAAAACAATCAGAAATATATCTATGCAACAAAACGAAATAGTAAACAAAATAATACAATTATACTGAATAACCCGAGATAAGCATGTTAAAGATATTCAAATAAACACTGAACGTGAACGGTACTATAGCGACTTCGCTAAGTAGCTTAGTAACATAACTAAGAAATGTGAAGTAGGTAATTGGAAAAAAAAGTTAGATTGTAAACAAATATCGAAACAAAATAAAACTGAACTACCTTAGTTACTAACAGGATATCATACGATCATCACAGCAAAAGTTACTTTTTGGAGGTTGTACGTTTAGATTTCGTGACTATTATATTTTTTCGTGACTGTATATTTATAAATTATATTCACTTCATCGTGTCGATCTTCTGTAAGATGATGCGCGAGCAGCTCTCAATTTTACCCTCTACTAAATACGCCAAAATAAATGTAACTTCAAAAACTTTTAAACTGAGAATGTTTGAACCTCTCAGACTACTTCAAATTAAGTATAAAATAATTTAGGTATTTTAAGTAATTTTGGTTTATTTGATAATTTAGACTTATTAACCAATTTAGGTATTAGTGGTAATATTAATAGGTTTGTTTATTATTTAATAAAAAAACATATGTATATGTAAACAAAGACATTGTCTGTGTGAGTGTCATTGTATAAGTCAAAGCATTCTGTCACCTGCAACTATACATTCCAGTTCTCAGCGCAAAGAACCCGTGACGCAGAAACAAAATCTATTTGCACTAGGAATGTGTCTCTCGTACGCAATCCACCCGTTTCACAGACTCGGTGAAATTTATAAGTTGCCACGCCACATACATTTCTTTAAACTGAACTTAAATTTGTTTTACTAAAATGTCATCATCATCATCATTTCAGCCGCAGGACGTCCACTGCTGAACATAGGCCTCCTCCATAGATCTCCAGAGCGACCGATCTTGTGCGGCCTGCACCCAACGGCTCCTAGCGACCTTTATTAGGTCGTCTTTCCATCTAGTGGGTGGACATACTAAAATGTATGGTTTCTAAAATTAAAACTGCAAATATAACTGAACACACAGGCGTGTTCTTTTTTCTATAATAATAAATCAAGTTATGGTATTGGTCCAAGCTTATAAATTGGTGAGAGGGTAGAAGATATCCCCTCGACAAGCAAGACAAGCAGAGACTTGGTCGGATACCAGTGCGATGAACAGTATCTACTCTGAAATGCGATACTTGGTTATTTCGGTGGTGTACCTATATTTCGGATTTGGCAGTCGAAGGAAAGTATCGGTGACGATACGTAAGTGAGGCTTTCATCCCTGTTATACTTTTCATATTTGACAATTATTTTCGTGTGGTATCTACTTCCAACTAGTTTAGAATACAGTCCACTTACTCCTATTACCAAAAACTTAATATTATTTTAATATCATCATTCTTTCATCACCGTTTTATATTTACTAGTGTTCACCCACTGGTCAAAAAAATTCGGTCATAACCATTGCTAGAGGATGATATTAATAAAAAAATTTTTAAGGATTAACTGATACTGTTACATTGAGATTCATTATATGTATTACATTATCTCTTTTGGTTTTTCTTGTAAAGGTTGGAACAAAACTGTTTGTATATTATTATTTAAAAAAAGAAAGACGGTTGACTAACAGTGTATAAAGCAGATAAAAATGATATATTTTAAAAAGAAATTTCACGGCTTTATGTTTTACATATTAGTTTGTGATATTTTAACATTACTTTTTATTTTGTGTAACACGATAAGATACTGTTAAATAGATCTATAACCTTCATAGCCAATATGTCAACTTAATTATGTATGTAAGTTAGAATTTAAGAGCTGTAGATTTCTTGAAATAAATAAATAAATATATTTAAACATTTTCTGATGTCGAAAATGTTACAGTCTATGGCTTGTTTGGAAAGATAGTTTCTGAGAGAATTATAACATTTAAATTTTAAACGATATTGTTTTAAATAAGATAAAGTGCAATTACTTTGATCTAGTAATTTTATTCAACATTGTCAGTAATATACCGACCAGCCATGCAAATATATTAACATCCTAAGTGCAAATTCTCTATTAATTTAATCTATATAAAAACATTCCTGCCAGTATCTTAAAAACTAGTTGTACCTACTTCTAAAACACAATCATAGATCCGCTAAGTAATCAACAATCAAATAAAAATGATAACCATCCATGATCTACAAATTGATAAATAAACGTCTGACTTTATTTAAATGTATTTTTAAGCCGTTTATAAAACTCCTAAACAAAATTACTTATATTTGATCCAGAATACCAGGTTTATTCGTCTATTTTTATATTAGCCTGAAGTAGTGGGGGGGTATCACTCGATTCAGAAGTACTCAATGCTGGGTTCTTTGGAATAATAATGATAGTTTACAGTAGACTTAACGGATCGCTCTCTGCCACTCGACAATTCAATTTTGAACCGCTAAGTACTTACCGTTTACTTGTTTTGTTAGTTTCCAAATCTTATACTCTACTAGCTGTGCCCCGCGATTTCACCCGTATATAATTTAGAAGAAATCACTGATTAATGGTTTATAATACTTCAGTATAGACAATATTTTTATAGGGCGGTCAGATGGTCACATCGCGGCATGGCACGGTTCGTTTGCGCCACTACTACTAAAGACATAGACCCGAGCCGTGTTAAATTATTTTAATTTTGCATTATCTCTCAAACTACGAGTCCAATTATCATGCTGTAAAAGACGAAGTTTATCTTTATTAAAATGTCTTTATGGTGAATTAACTTTTGGTCGTAAGGATTAATTTGCCATGCTTAAAAATAATGCTCAAAAATTAATTTTTAATTTTCAACAAAAAAATTTTAGCAAAATACCTTATTGTGGCTTATGTCTAAGAGATAGATATATGCTATTGCTGACTTTTTTAGATATACTAATGGCCAGTATTCTTATTGTA